>CM066043.1:259670863-261010785 GCA_033557465.1 Ichthyophis bannanicus | reverse complement strand
TCAAGGCGGTTTACAATATAAAAACACAGTCAAAACTAAAATTAAAAAGAAAAAAAAATAGTTACAATATCCACAAGAAGAAAATCTGAAAAATAGCACTAAGAAAAAAAAATAATAAAGGTGTCACAGTCTATCCCTATTTCTGCCAGTGCCAATTCAGTGATATATACCATAAACTTTCAATCCTGAAATTTGAATTAAAATTAGAATGTTTTCAGTGTTTTTTTTTTAATTTAGATGTTGAATGACTAGAAGTGGAGAGAATGACTAATCTGTTTTGCTGGAAACATCAAAGGGTCCTTCCTGGAATACATGGAATCAATAAATTCAAGAGATAGACCGGAAGGCCTGTATAAAAAGCCTTACATGCCAATATTAATGCCTTAAACTTTGTATAATAGACTTGGCGCCAATGAACGTCCTTGAATAGTGGAATAATGTGATCGTATTTCCTTGAGTGTGTAACCATACAAATTGATTGAATGAAGACGTTTTAGTAAAGCTTGAGGTAGTCCCCTATAAACCGAACTGCAGTATCCCAATCTACTAATAAGCAAAGCATGGACCAAAGTACATAAGTAAAACTGACTTGTCCATACAATCAAATAGATTGAATATGATGTAGCTACAAAATAACTGGCTACAGAAACTGCAGCAACTTGGGTCTTAAAGGACAGCTGAGAATTCAGATGACAGCGTAATACTTTAAGAGTTGGTACCACTGATATTTTCTGACACTGCAGCATGGGAGCCGTGTCTATCACCAAAGGGTGATTTGAAATCCACATCATCTGTGTTTTTGACAAGTTTTACTAGGGGGAGTAGAGGAGTAGCCTAATGGTTGCAGCATTGGTTGGTAACCAAGAAACCAGTGTTCAATTCCCACTAGCACTCCATGTGTCTTGAGCCTCAGAAGAAAGGTCTGGCAATCTACTTCCAGTCACACTGTCAAGAAAACCCAGGAGCTAGTACCCAGAAGCTGCTGAGTCACAGGCATTAGCATTGACTCAAAGCACACATTGCATTTACTAAGGGGAGGCAGCTGGTAAAGTTGCATCAGACCACAAAGTGAAGGGGCCCTTGCATCCAGTATTCAAAAGTACCCTCACTATCCCTTTACTGCTGACATAGATGTTGCCCCCAAGGATTTTAACTGCTGCATCCACCTCGCCCCACTTTAGCCTTCCCAAACAGCTGAGTCACTGACCACCTAGGAGGGAGGGTGTGCACTTTTCAAATATTGTAGCGCTATACAACCGATATGTAGTTGTAAATAGCCATACATTTGGGTACATTATATTTGGAGATTTCTGTGCATGTTTGTAACAGACACACACATACATGAACGATGCTCCCAGTTAGATATTTTTACAGGACGTTTCCAGGAGAGTTGGTGGTTGAGGTGGGGGCATGGAAGGAGACTGAAAATTGATTTGAGGGGGGGTTGAAAACAGAAGGCTTGCCGAGAACATCTTAAACTGGTCCTGGAAGGTGAATGCTGAGGGGGATGAATATTGGGGAGGTGGTGTGAGGAGAGACAGAGGCACCATTCGAGAGGAAAACAAGAGGGAGGGAGAAGGGAGAGAAGAAGGTACGAGCATGTGTACAGAGCAGCACTAGGTAAGAGCACGGCCAGTGGTGGGGAAGATATGCAATGACTGAACTCGGTGGCCAGCTATAGAGCGTGGGGCTATTGCGCTGGCCCTGATTTATCCCCTCTATGGTTAAATTAGACTTACCTGCTAATTGTAGTTCCTGGAGTAACTCCAGTCTAGTCCCGGAATCTCTGGGGTTGTCAACCTCATCTAGCAGCTTTGGAGACTGAGAAACTTCAGTGCTGTGATGTCACCAGTATATAAGGGCTGGCACCGCCTCCTCACACCAGTTTACCTATTGACAAAGCAGACTCACTGGAGCAACAAGTAAGTAACGAAATGCAGTATTAAACCACCGCCTAACTGAACTAAATAGGCCTGCCAACCCAACTATTCACAAGACCCTTGCGGATCGTAAGCTAGGGGATCCCCTGTCCAGAACCCCACTATAGGAGACAGGAACCCCCATGCCCCGCCATTGGAACACTAAACTCTTTGCATGCACTCCGATCCCCGAAAGAATTGAAAGGTTTGCTTACCAGTAATACAGTTCCTGCTTCAGGCCACGGTACCCCAACAAGATAGGGCGGGACACGGGACTAGACTGGAGTTACTCCAGGAACTACAATTAGCAGGTAAGTCTAATTTAACCTTCCTGATCGTCCCTCCAGTCTAGTCCCGGAATCTCTGGGGATGTACCAGAGCAGTAAGCACATTAACGGGAGGGTCCTGCTAGACCGGCCTGAAGCACAGCCGATCCAAAACAGGAGTCTCTGTCCGCCTGCACATCCAGACGGTAATGCTTCACAAAGGTATGTAGCGACGACCAAGTAGCCGCTTTACAGATGTCCACCGGCGGCACCATGCTAGACTCCACCCAAGATGCCGCTTGTGCCCTAGTGGAATGAGCCCATAGCCCTTCCGGAACCATGCGACCACGTAGAATGTAAGCCGATGCGATCGCTTCCTTAATCCAACGAGCAATAGAACCTTTCGAGGCCGCTTCCCCTCGCCTAGGCCCCGCGAACAGAACGAACAGCCTGTCCGACTTACGGAAGGGCACTGTTCTAGCCACATACTTCTTCAACGCCTGGCAAATATCCAAACTATGAAGACGGTCGGCCACCAGAGCCTACCTTTTACGCTAAACACGGGCAACGACACCACCTGATTCAAATGAAACACGGAGATCACCTTGGGCAAGAACGACGGAACTGGTCTCAACACCGCCTTCGAATCGTAGAAAGACAGAAACGGCTTCCTACATGACAGCGCTTGTAACTCTGAAACTCGCCTAGCCGAGGCAATGGCCACTAAAAACACTACCTTCAGCGTAAGATCTTTCAAAGAAGCCTTCCCCAAAGGCTCAAAAGGCGCTCCACCTAAAGCCTCCAAGACTAATGGTAGATCCCACGACGGAACCATACATGTCCGCGGTGGCCGAAGAAGAGCTACCGCCTTCAAAAAACGCTTAACATCTGCATGACTCCCCAGCGAGCTGCCTTGCACCTTCCCCCTATAACAGGCTAAAGCCGCCAACTGCACCTTTAGGGAAGCTGCCGCTAGGCCCTTCTGAAATCCATCCTGCAAGAAAGAGAGAATCTGCGGGTCCGACGCCCTCAAAGGAACACAGTCCCTCTCCGCACACCAAACCTCAAAGACGTGCCACACCCTGACATACGCCAAGGAAGTAGACTTCCGCCTCGACTTCAGTAAGGTAGCAATCACTGCCGCCGAATACCCTCTCGCTTTCAACCTTTCCCTCTCAAGAGCCAGGCCGTAAGCGAGAACCGATCCACCTGGGGCATGCAGAGAGGTCCCTGGGTGAGAAGGTTCTTGCGAACAGGAAGCTTCCAGGGCTGCCCCTCCAACAGTCTGACCAAGTCCGCATACCAAGGCCGTCTTGGCCAATCCGGAGCAATGAGAACCACTCAACCGTTGTGCCGCTCTATGCGCTGCAGAACCCGCCCGATCAACACCCACGGCGGAAAAACATACAGCAGCTGCCCCTCTGGCCACTTCTGAATGAGAGCGTCTAGGCCCTCCGCCATCCTCTCCTTCCTTCTGCTGATCGACCTTCGCGGACTGAAAAGTCGCCATAAGATCCATTACCGGCGTCCCAAAGCGCTGAACCAACATCGCAAACACTTCGGGGTGCAGGACCCACTCCCCTGGGTCTACCCGTACGCGACTTAGAAAATCGGCCTCCACATTGTCTACTCCCGCGACATGTGCCACCGACAAGGCCACCAGATTCCTTTCGGCCCACTCAAACAGAACGTCCGCTTCATCCTCCAGCGCCACACTGCTGGTGTCTCCTTGTCGACTTATGTATGCTACCGCCGTCGCGTTGTCCGAGAACACCCGAACGGCTTTTCCCTGTAGAAAAGGACACAACCGCTGAAGAGCCGACGTCACTCCAGTCTGTTGATTGACCACTTTTCTCGGTCGGACCACTGACCTTGCACCAGGTGTCCCTGACAATGAGCTCCCCAGCCGTGCAGACTGGCATCCGTTGTTAGAGATACCCAAGCCGGAGCCTCCAACGACATCCCCTTCTCTAGCCACCCGGGTCTCAACCACCAACGCAGCGCCCGACGCGTGTGCGGGGGACAAGGCAACCTCTGGGACAGGGAGTCTACTTGATGCGACCATCTTCTCAACAGAGCCCGCTGTAACGGTCTCATGTGGGCCCGCGCCCACGGCACCAACTCGAGCGTCGCCGCCATCGTCCCTAACACCTGCAGATACTCCCAGGCTGTAGGACATCTGAGACTGAGAAACCAACTCACCAAGCGCCTGAGTGCTAACACCCGCTGCTGAGGCAGAAACACTCGACCCACGCTCATATCGAAACGTGCTCCGAGGTACTCCAGGTTTTGAGATGGCTCCAACTTGCTCTTTGCTGCGTTGACCACCCAACCGAGGCTTTGCAAAAGAGCTATCACCCTGGCCGTAGCCGAGAGACTCTCCTCCCTGGACTTCGCCCTGATCAACCAATCGTCCAGATACGGATGCACCAAAACTCCTTCCTTCTGCAAGGCCGCTGCCACTACCACCATCACCTTGGTGAATGTGCGCGGCGCCGTCGCCAGGTCAAACAGAAGCACTTGAAACTGAAAATGGCCCATCGGCACCGCAAACCTGAGGAATTTCTGATGCTCCCGATGGATCGGAATGTGCAGATACGCCTCCGATAAGTCCAGGGATGTCAGAAACTCTCTGCTCCTTACTGCTACAATGACCGACCTGAGAGTCTCCATCCGAAAATGCGACACGCGCAGACAGCGATTTACCCTTTTTAAATCTAGAATGGGCCGCCACGACCCTTCCTTCTTTATTTATTTATTTTATTTATTACAGGTTCTTATATACTGCGCTCTTCGGTATCAGCGCGGTTTACATCATAACATAACTACCATAACGACAAGTTGTCAGGTTTTACATCGAACAGGGATACAAACTTGGATAACAGGGTAAACTTTGGTACGATGAAGTAAATGAGTATCGACCGCAACCTAACTGGTCGGCCGGAACCGGGACAATGGCCTTGAGCGCCAACAACCTTTGCACCGTACCCTGTACTGCCTTGCGCTTCGCCCGAGTGCTGCACGGGGACCGAACGAAAGAATCGGATACCGGCTGCTGCAGCTCGAGTGCATAACCTTCACGAATCACCTCTAACACCCACTGATCAGACGTGAGTCGGGCCCAGGCAGGGTAAAAATCCTGTAGCCGACCCCCTACGGGAACTAACCCCCCCTGGGCCCCACTGACTTCATTGTGACTTTTTGAAGGTGGAGGACGAGGACGCAGCCGCAAAACCCCTGTTTGCTCCTCAAAACCCCCGAAATCCCTGAGACCTACCAGGGAAGCGACCCCTCTGGGCCTGGCCCCCTCTCAGCGAAGTGAACCGACGAAAATCCCGCTGCTGTCCCCGAGGCCCGGGACCAGCGCGGCTCTGTTTTTGCTTATCCTCTGGCAAACGACCGCCCTTCGACTCTCCTAAATCCTTAACCAACTTCTCCAAATCTTCACCAAAGAGCAGCTTCCCCCGAAAAGGGAGCTTGCTCAACCTTGCCTTGGAAGAGCCATCTGCTGCCCAATTCCGCAGCCACAGACACCTTCTGCCAGCGACAACAGAGGCCATACTCTTCGCTAAACCTCGGATCAGGTCATAGTGAATGTCGGCAAGATACGCCGCCCCGGACTCCAATCTTGCCGCATCCTCGGACACTTCCCCCGAGTGGTCACCCTGCACTCGCTGTGCCCACCGTAAGCAGGCCCGCGCTACCCAGGCCCCACAAATAGATGCCTGTAAGGACAACGCATTGGCCTCAAAAATCTGCTTCAGCAACGTCTCCAACTTGCGGTCTTGCGCATCCTTAAGAGCTGCTGCACCTTCCACCGGGATGGTAGTTTTCTTGGACACCACCAATACGGCTGCATCCACCTTGGGACCTTAAACAACTCCCTGTCCTGATCCGAGAGAGGATACAACCTTGACATCACTCGAGACCCCTTAACAGCCGCCTCGGGCGTATCCCATTCCTCCTGTATCATCTCCTTAAACACCCTATGCACCGGGAAAGCCCTCTGATTCGTCTGAACCGCCTGTAGCAGTGGATCCTCCAGGGTAGAGTCTGCTACCGTACCCGTGTCCGGCATATTAAGCGCTTTAAGAGACTCTGAAATAAGCGCCGATAGCTCCTCTCTACGAAATACCCGAACTACCCGCGCCATGATCTTCCTGTTCCCTAATCTCACCTTCCTCGAGATCCTCCAAATCCCTATCCATGTCCGCATCCTCCGAACGCACGTCCTCAGACACAACGGAGTGCGCTAGGTGATCTCTCCCTGGCCTGGCTCTCTTGGCACTGATGCCCGAGGCTGCCGCTGACACCGGAGAATGTGGCCGCTTCAGCCCCAGTTCAGCCCCTGAGGAAGTTGCTGCAGGCGCTCCCTGTGAGCCTGCCAAAGTCTGTTGGAGCAGTGCTATGAAATCCAATGAGAAAATTGCCCCTAGATTGCCTGCTAGGGGCTGCTGAACGAGCGGCGGTACTGGAACCGCAGATGCACTGACCCCCGGATCAGGAGTCAGTAGGGATGGGAGACTGGGGTCAATCATATCCTCTAAACCCTCAGGCCCCCTAGCCCCTGAAGCGGGAACTACCTCTCTGGCCTCCAACTTGGGAGCACAGCCCCTACAGATACCCTCCTGTGAGACTGAACTGCGCTTAGCCCCACACAAAAGACAGAGCTGCTTGGAGGGCATGCCGCCCTGACGCACACCGGGCGCAACTCCCCAAGAGAAAAAAAATTTTTTTTTTTTACTCCCCCACCAGAGCCCCGAAGAAAGAAACGAAAAACAAGGCTGCTAGGTCTAGCTAGAAAGCGCCAAAGCCCCACTCTGGAAACCGGCGATCTTCCCGCTCTCAGGCCACGCGGTCTGGCCTGCTCACAATAAACAGCAGTTTCCCGCCGGAAAAGGCCCGCGGCCCTGTAAAACTGCTTCCGGATCGCTATCTCACTCTCCGTTCCCCTTACCCGGTGATTTTAACAGTCCCCGTTACCTGTAGATGTTTCTTAAAAGGGAAATCAGCTGGGACTGCTCCTAGGGCTGTCGGCACTGGCAAGCAAAGACTTCTGCACTCACCACGCCCCTTAAAACAAGCCGGTTCCAGTCCCTTACAGCCGGGACGGTAACCTGCTGCCGATCCTCTCCCCGACGTCGACAGGAACCCCCTGCCTGGCTCCAGACTGGCCCTCGGCTGAGGTAAAGGGCGAGTAATGGAGCAGAGGATCCCCGGGCAAAGGACAAGCCGCTGCTCTCCCGGACTACAGGCAGAGCCAAGACAAAGGCTTCCAATGCAATGTACCCTTTATCTTTTGGGCTTTTTTTTTTTTTTTTGAAAACTCCTCTAACTCTACTCAATCGTTCCTCTAGTGAGCCCTGGAATCCCTGGGCTCATCACCTCTCTAGCTGCTTTGGAGACTGAAAACTGGTGTGAGGAGGCGGTGCCAGCCCTTATATACTGGTGACATCACAGCACTGAAGTTTCTCAGTCTCCAAAGCTGCTAGATGAGGTTGACAACCCCAGAGATTCCAAGACTAGACTGGAGGGACGATCAGGAACTATCTACTAGCACCTTTCTTTCTAGAAATAAATAAATAAAATTAAGGTTTAAAGAACAATGACGATTTTAAGACAAGGGAGTACAGTCGTGTGTTTTAATCAAAGTGATGGCAACATAAAATATTATAACATGTTATAATCAAAAGAAGAAAGATCTAAGAACTATCAAAGCAAAAAGAGAAGCATAAGCTACTACCAGAGAAACAGCGCAAACACACAAACTAATTTCACCAAATGTTTGTATGGTTTAACATAGTATATGACAGCAGATAAAGATCGGTATTGTCCATCTAGTCTGCCCAGTAAGGCGGCTAGAGTGGTTGTAACTGCCACTCCGTGCAGGTCACCCCCGACACCCTCTCTATTTATTGAAGAATAAAAAATATTTGTTTCGATTTCATCCTCTTGCTATAACAGATTCTAATGTGTCTATCCCATGCCATTTTGAATTCCGTCACTGTATTTGCCCCACCACCTCCATTGGGAGGGCATTCCAAGCATCCACCACCTTTTCAGTGAAAAGGTATTTCCCGATCTTGCTTTTAAGCTTACCCCCTTGCAGCTTCATTGTATGCCCTCTAGTTTTACAGCTTCCCTTTCTTCGAAAAAGATTTGTTCATTAATACCCTTTAAGTATTTAAATGTCTGTATCATATCTCCCCTGTCCCTCCTCTCCTCCAGGGTATACATATTTAGGTCTTCAAATCTCTTCTCATACGTCTTCTGGCACAGGCTCCAAATCATTTTGGTTGCCTTCCTCTGAACTGTTTCAAGTCTTTTTATATGCTTTGTGAAATATGGTCTCCAAAACTGAGCACAATACTCTAAGTGAGGCTTCACCAAAGACTTGTACAAAGGCATTAACATCTCCTCCTTTCTGTTGGTTATTCCTCTTCGTATGCAACCCAGCATCCTCCTGGTTTTGACTACCACCTTGTCGCATTGTTTCGCCACCTTGAGATCCTCAGACACTAGCACTCTAAGGTCCTTCTCTCGCCCCCTATCGCAAACAATTCCTTTGGATTTCTGCATCCCAAGTGCATGACTCTGCACTTCTTCACATTAACTCTTAACTGCCAAGCATTCCAAACAGGGGCTCTACAGATCAAACAACGGTAAAGATTTGAGGGTTTATTTTTATTAAATTGCTGGCTCTCTGACTGGGAGCTCTTAAAAGGGTTCTGGTATATTTTTAAAGCAAGTTACATCCTCTTTGGTGCTTTAGTGGCAATATTTTCTTTAGCAGAGTAGGTTTTAAACTCTAGTAACCTTCTCAGCTTTTGGGAACTACTGACACCTAATCAGGAGTTAGTGGGCCTGATTAGCCTGTGAATTAACTGAGAGCAGCTGAGGCCTGCATAAAAGGCTTCAGAACCCTGCCCTGTTGAGGCATTCCAAACAGGAGCTCTACAGGTCAAACAACGGTAAGGATTTGAGGGTTTATTTTTATTAAATTGCTAGCTCTCTGACTGGGAGCTCTTAAAAGGGTTCTGGTATATTTTTAAAGCAAAGTTACATCCTTTTTGGTGGTTTAGTGGCAATATTTTCTTTAGCACAGTAGGTTTTAAACTCTAGTAACCTTCTCAGCTTTTGGGAACTGCTGACACCTAATCAGGTGTTAGTTCCCTCCCTACCCACCCCAACTCCCACCCACCCCTAGTGAGCAGTCTTGCTTTATAGGGCACCTCCCCATTTAACAAAGCACAGGGACTTGGAACAGCACATTTTGAATATAATTAAAGTGACTTAAATGCTTTTTCTCTAAAAGGACAGCTGGGAAACCGGCTGGTACTTTGGTAGATCTCTCTCTTTTGCTTTAACAGATAGCTAAGCTCCACAAACAGAACAATGGCTGGGAAAAATTGTATCGCTTCTGCCCCATTACAGCTTCTGCCTCTGTCCAGACAGAGGTCCCAATGCCAGTTGAAGGACTGGTTCCATATGCAGGGTGCCTGCATGCTGAAGCTCTGAGGCAACAAGTGGAGGATCTCAGAGAAGAGGTGGCGAGGCTGAGGAGCATTCAAGACAGTGAGAAGTACATTGATGAGATGCTTCTTGAAACATCCAAGCTCTCTAGCAGAGGAGAAGATGGGTGCCAACAGAATGATGAAGGTTGGACACAAGTCACCAGGGCCTGCAGAATCACCCATCCAACTTCTCCAGCCCTTGAATTGGAGAACCATTAGGCAGCCCTGGAAGTGGAGGAGGCAAATGTATCCCTGGAAAGGCAAGAACCAGAGCTCAAGTACCCCAAAGTTGCAGAATAAGTGACCACAAGGAAGCGAAGGGTAGTGGTGGTTGGCGACTCTCTTCTGAGGGGTACTGAGGCGTCCATCTGCCAACCAGACTTGATGTCCAGAGAGGTATGCTGTCTGCCTGGTGCCAAAATCCAAGATGTTATGGAGAGTTTGCCGAGACTCATCAAGCCCACTGACTATTAGCCAATGTTGCTAATCCATATCGGAACAAATGATACTGCCAGGTATCCCTCTAATCATATCAAAAGTGACTTCGTGGCTCTGGGACAGAGGGTGAAGCAGTTAGGTGCACAGGTGGTGTTCTCTTCAATCCTCCCTGTTGAGGGTAAAGGCCAAGGCAGAGAGGTTCGCATCCTGGAGATGAATGCATGGCTGTGTGGATGGTGTCATCGAGAGCATTTTGGTTTCCTAGACCATGGGATGCTGTTCCAAGGGTTGCAGGGCAGAGATGGCATCCATCTGTCCAAGAAAGGTCAACGCGTCTTCAGTAGTAGACTGGTTAATCTACTGAAGAGGGCTTTAAACTAGATTTGCTGGGGATGGGTGAAAAAAGCCCCCAGGTAAGTGAAAGCCCCTAGGTAAGTGATGCATTAAATACCATTATGGAAATGGGTAACAGGGGTAACATATGGAAAGCAGTGTGTATAAATGCCCGTAGCATGGGGAATAAGATCCCTGTTGTTGAAGCTTTGATGGGAGTGGCCGACTTGGATTTAGTGGTAGTTACAGAAACATGGTTCACAGAAAATTATGACTGGGATGTAACTATACCTGGCTATACTTTATTCAGAAAGGACAGGGTAGGAGGAAGGGGAGGAGGAGTGGCACTATATATATAAAATACTATTAAAGCTTTGGAATTACAGAGCTTAAAAGGGAGAGAGGAGGCATTGTGAGTTAAACTAGAAAGAGGGAAAGAGAAATCTATTTGCATTGGCGTGATATACAGACCTCCCTCACAAGAGGAAGAGGTGGACATAGAGTTAATTGAAGACACACGCAGCATTGCTAGGAAAGGGGAAGTGCTACTGATAGGGAATTTCAATATGCCAGATGTTGATTGGCACATTCCTGCTGCAGTATCATCTAAAGTAAAGAGATCCTGGATTCTCTACAGGGAGAACTATTCAAGCAATTGGTAACAGACCCCACACGTGAAGGGGCCATACTGGACTTGGTGCTTACTGTGGTAAGGAGAGTGCAGCTCAGCATGGAAATAAAAGAGAAAGAAGAACTTTTTCTTCTTTTCGGGGGATGGGTGCACTAGAACACATACACCACAGCAAAATCCCTGAGAGAAACCAAGAGGGAAGCAGCCAAGAGAGAAGCAGCCACAAAGAGAGCAGCAGCAGAGACAAGAGCAGCCAGCACTGCAGCCAAGGAAGCTACAGAGAAGGTTCCAGGCAGAGGACCAAACAGACTGGCAAGAGGGAGAGAGAGAAAAGGTTGGCTTTGAGAAGGCTAAGGCAAGAGTGCTTAGATTCCTCTGATGAAGGGTCTGTCTGCAGGCAGCAGAAGCCCCAGGAAGGGAAGTGGAGATCTTACCCTGACTCCCTGTATAGCTCAGAGGCAGAGAAAGTCACAAGCCACAGAAGCCTCAGCCAGGAAGGTGCTGCAACAAGACTCCAAGGTAGGAGAAAGAAAGCAGTAAACCCAAAACCCTGTGTTTCTTGCTCTGACTCTGAAGAGAGGTTTAGGCCTGAGAAAACCCGGATTAGGAAGAAGGGGTTTTCAGGAGAAACTGTGGAGAAGCCCGTTGAAGTCCTACCTAGAGGAGAAGGGGCCATTCAGTGGAATAGGCTGTTTAACCTGTTAAAGGCCATTAAGCATAAAGTGCCCGAGCGTTTTCAAACTTTGCCAAGATACAGCTCAGCAGAAAGCATGGAGGTAGAAAGTAAAGAAAGTGACCTGACTTCAGCTTGTTCTGAGATGGACTGTGATATGTGCATTGTGGCAAAGTAATGAAAGCCTGAGAGCAGTGAGAAGTTAGGAATTGTAAATACCTGTGTTTTATGATTACGGAATTGAGAAGCATCATAAAAGGGAAAAGAAAAGAAAAGAAAGCCTGTGTAAATAATTCTACTACAACACTGGTTGTAAGCTTTGCTTTAGTGGGAGAAGATTACCCTTTATTTTCTTTGACTTGAGTGTACAACTGCTTTAAAGATTTGTTACCCACTTGCCACGGAAGCTAATAAAATTCCTGTGTGCCTTGAAACAACCACTTGGTTCATTTATTTCTATACACAACTACAATCCTTGGTAAAGAGGAATTCAAGATGGCTTCCCGTCCCTACTAGGCGACTGCCTGGTAGGAGCGCGACCGCCACAGGTGGCATAGTTTTTCGGATTCAGCATTCCAGCGGTCAAGTGGTGCGTCTCCAAGCTTGTACCTCGGGATGAGGAAGATCCAGGAAGGACGGAGTGACCGGACCGAGAGAAAACGCGGAGGGAAAATCCGGAGTGGAGTCGGATCCGGAGCGCTGTTGTTTGGTGGTAAAGTGAAGACCTGCATCAGAATCAGGTAACCCGTAGGCTAGAGGGGGATAAGCCTAGGATTCTGATGTAAGGGGCCACCAGGTACTCACTAGGAGAAAGTGGGGGGGGGGGGGGAAGGGAAAAAAAAGTGCTGCACTTTGTGTGGTTTCTCTGTGTTTGTGTTCCCAGAAACCGCGGTCCAGGATGGAGACAGCGGACATATTGGCCTGGGTGGCAGACCAGTTCGCCAAACAGAGGGAGATGGCGGCAGTGAGCCAGGAGCAAGCGGCGTCCATGCTTCGTGCTCAACAGCAACCCCTACTGGAGGTGATGGCGAGGTGGATCCGGACCCAGGAAGAAGCGACCAAGGTGGCACAGACTGTACAAAAGGCACAGGCCGTACCAGGTGCACAGGTTGTTTTTTCCAGGAGGGGAAGGCCCTGGTGCTGGAACTTTCTCATGTGGCCGCCTTACTAAAGAGGACAATATTGATGATTTCATTGAGGCCTTTGAAAGAATAGCTGTTTTAGCTCAATGGCCGAAGGAGCAATGGGCCATGAGGTTTGCTGTTACCCTTAGTGGGGAGGCTTTAGCAGCCTACAGGGAAATGCCGGTTGCATTGGTAGCTGAGTATGAGCATGTAAAGAAGGCCATAAGAGATCGGATGGGGTTAGGTCCCTCGGTCTATCGGAGGCTTCTGAGAGCATGTGTATTGAAGGAGGGTGAAACACCCCAAGCTTTATACCATAGAATAAAAAGCTTAGTTTGTAAATGGCTTGTACCCGAAAATGGCAGTATAGACTCTGTTATTGATACGGTGATACTGGAACAATTTACAGAAGCTGTACCTAAAGAGTTGCAAAGTTTTCTGGTAATGCAGAACTGTAAAAACACCCAGGAAGCCATTGCGTTGGCCGAGTGCTTTCTGGAGGCCCAGACGTTAAGCCTCAAGAAAGAGGGCGTTTTCCAGAGGGCAGGTGCAGAAATGCAGGAAAGGAATGCAACCTTTACTAGCTATAAGATAGAAAGGAATAAACCCATGGAAGGCAGATATAACCTGCAGAGAAAATGTTTCTCTTGTGGTGAGCCAGGTCACCTTAAGAGAAACTGTCAAGTAAGGAAAGCTTTTGTAATCACACGTCCCAAGGAGATAGGTGAGGGATTCCTCCTATCCGTAGAGGTGGAAGGGATACCTACAGAAGCTCTACTAGACTCAGGGGCCAGCCAGTCCATGATTTCCAGCAGGCTGTGGAAAAGATAGAGGCCCAGAGACAGTGCTTACAAGAGTCCTCAAGGGGGCAGGTTAAAATCAAATGTGTCCATGGGGCTGCCTCCACCTATCCTCTCCAGAGTGTTAGGATAAAGGGGTTAGGCAGTGGAAGGGAGGTAGCAGTAGCAGTGATACCTAGACTCCCACATGATATGATATTGGACCGTGACTGGTCCCAGTTCAGGAAGGGGGTAGAGAAACAGCTGCAGGAGGAAACAGGCTTGGTAACCACACGCACAGACACCAACCCTTCAGGGGAGGATAAGAAGGAAAAGGTTGTACGCCCCAGGGCTGATACAGGGGGAATAGTACCCGCTCCCTTGTTCGGAAAGAGAGTAAACCCGGGGAGGTCAGCAGATGCTCAGTGGGAAAAACAAGTTCCAAAACAGAAATTTGTGATAAGGTTCTGTAGGACTACCCCTGAGGCGAGAATTCCCAAGCGGGCTACTGAACAAGCTGCTGGTCTGGATCTTTGCAGCACGGTAGCGGTGGTCATTCCAAAACAAGGGAGGGCCATAGTGAACACCGGACTCCGGGTAGAAATACCGCCCGGGTGTTACGGACGGATTGCGCCCAGATCTGGCCTAGCCCTTAAGAATTTTATAGATGTAGGCGCAGGGGTTGTAGATCCAGATTATAGGGGGGATTTGAAGGTCCTCTTGTTTAATTTCTCGCAAGAGAACTTTAGAGTGGATGTAGGAGATAGGGTGGCACAATTAATTTGTGAAAGGGTAGGTTTTCCGCCCATAGAGGAGGTGGATGAGCTCTCCTCTACCACCAGGGACTCCAGGGGATTCGGTTCCACAGGCATAGCCGAAATAGAGGGGCTAACGGCCTGTTGTATAGAAAAAGAGGAGGACGATCTGGGACCCCAACTTGCAAAAGGTAGTGTAGATCCTGTTTATAGGATTGGGGAAAACTTAAAAAGGAGTCAGAGTAAACAAAAA
The DNA here is from genome assembly GCA_033557465.1 of Ichthyophis bannanicus. Lineage (NCBI taxonomy): Eukaryota > Metazoa > Chordata > Amphibia > Gymnophiona > Ichthyophiidae > Ichthyophis > Ichthyophis bannanicus. Next base: position 260,996,100 of record CM066043.1, on the reverse strand, counting down.
ACTTATCACGACCGGCGAGCAAGGCCACGTCTCTTAAAGGTCGGGGATACGGTTATGGTAATGGTAGCTGCAGGAAACTCTAGGTTTGAGAATTCCTGGAAAGGCCCTTACAAAATAACGAAACGGCTCGGACCAGTGTCTTATGCTGTGGATACTGGACGGGGAAAGCAACAGGTATACCATATTAATCTGTTGAGGCTATGGCATGTGCGTATAGGGAATGTCCAGCTAGCCCTAAGAGTTGCTGATGATTCTCAACCCATGCCTTGTATTACGTGCTGTTCGCGGGTTAATGCGCCAGCCCGTAATAGTCTAAGGGGGGGGGGGGGATATGTGGTAAGGAGAGTGCAGCTCAGCATGGAAATAAAAGAGAAAGAAGAACTTTTTCTTCTTTTCGGAGGATGGGTGCACTAGAACACATACACCACAGCAAAATCCCTGAGAGAAACCAAGAGGGAAGCAGCCAAGAGAGAAGCAGCCAAGCAAGAAGCAGCCAAGAGAGAAGCAGCCAAGAGAGAAGCAGCCACAAAGAGAGCAGCAGCAGAGACAAGAGCAGCCAGCACTGCAGCCAAGGAAGCTACAGAGAAGGTTCCAGGCAGAGGACCAAACAGACTGGCAAGAGGGAGAGAGAGAAAAGGTTTGCTTTGAGAAGGCTAAGGCAAGAGTGCTTAGACTCCTCTGATGAAGGGTCTGTCTGCAGGCAGCAGAAGCCCCAGGAAGGGAAGTGGAGATCTTACCCTGACTCCCTGTATAGCTCAGAGGCAGAGAAAGTCACAAGCCACAGAAGCCTCACCAGGAAGGTGCTGCAACAAGACTCTAAGGTAGGAGAAAGAAAGCAGTAAACCCAAAACCCTGTTTCTCTTGCTCTGACTCTGAAGAGAGGTTTAGGCCTGAGAAAACCCGGATTAGGAAGAAGGGGTTTTCAGGAGAAACTGAACAGGAGAAGCCCGTTGAAGTCCTACCTAGAGGAGAAGGGGCCATTCAGTGGAATAGGCTGTTTAACCTGTTAAAGGCCATTAAGCATAAAGTGCCCGAGCGTTTTCAAACTTTGCCAAGATACAGCTCAGCAGAAAGCATGGAGGTAGAAAGTAAAGAAAGTGACCTGACTTCAGCTTGTTCTGAGATGGACTGTGATATGTGCATTGTGGCAAAGTAATGAAAGCCTGAGAGCAGTGAGAAGTTAGGAATTGTAAATACCGGTGTTTTATGATTACGGAATTGAGAAGCATCATAAAAGGGAAAAGAAAAGAAAGCCTGTGTAAATAATTCTACTACAACACTGGTTGTAAGCTTTGCTTTAATGGGAGAAGATTATCCTTTATTTTCTTTGACTTGAGTGTACAACTGCTTTAAAGATTTGTTACCCACTTGCCACGGAAGCTAATAAAATTCCTGTGTGCCTTGAAACAACCACTTGGTTCATTTATCTCTATACACAACTACAATCCTTGGTAAAGAGGAATTCAAGATGGCTTCCCGTCCCTACTAGGCGACCGCCTGGTAGGGGCGCGACCGCCACATTACCAATGGTGAAAGTGTTTCTGATGTTATAGTGGGAGATCATTTTGCATCCATTGATCACCAGATGGTGTGGTTCAGTATTAGGACTAGGGCTGTTAGAATCCATTCAAAGGTGAGGGTCTTAGACTTTAGGAAGACTAACTTTGCCAAGATGAGCCAATACCTCAGGGAGTCGTTAGCGGGATGGGAACAGCTGGGGGATGTAGAAAAACAGTGGGCAAAACCGAAAGGAGATATTTTAAGGGCAACCAACCTTTTTGTTAAAATGGTAAATAAAGGTAAAAGGAAAAGGAGACCACTAAGGCTTTCAAAAGAGGTAGCTGAAAAAGTGAAGAAAAAGAGGGAGGCCTTAATGAAATACAAGAGATCACAGAGAGAGGAAAACAGGCATCTATATTTGGAAAACGTAGAGAAGCTAGCAAAGTAGTCAGGAAAGCAAAGATTCAAAAAGAGGAGGAAATAGCCAATGCAATAAAATGGGGGGATAAGACATTTTTCAGATATGTTAGTGAGAAGAGGAAGGGCAAAAGTAGTATTGTCAGACTCAAGGATGAAGGGGAGGAATATGCAGAAGCTGATGAGGATAAAGCGGAATTGCTTAACAAATATTTCTGTTCTGTGTTCAAATATTTCTGTTCTGTTTCTAACCAGGGCTCCACACATCAAACAGTAAGTAAGATTTGGAGGGTTTCTTTGTTTGGTTTGTTTTTATTACATTGCTAGCTCTCTGACTTAAAAGGGTTTTGTGTATATTTTTAAAAGCAAGGTTACTTCATTTTTGCTGTTTTAGGGGAACTTTAATTGAGCACAGTAGGTTGCTGACTCCAGTGACCTCCTCAGCTTTAGAAGCTGCTAACACCTAATCAGGTGTTAGTGGGCCTGTTTCCTGAGTGCAGTTGAAGCCTGCATAAATAGGCTCCTGTGCCCTGCCCCTTTGAGGCTTTTCTAACCAGGGCTCCACACATCAAACAGTAAGTAAGATTTGGAGGGTTTCTTTGTTTGGTTTGTTTTTATTACATTGCTAGCTCTCTGACTTAAAAGGGTTTTGTGTATATTTTTAAAAGCAAGGTTACTTCATTTTTGCTGTTTTAGGGGAACTTTAATTGAGCACAGTAGGTTGCTGACTCCAGTGACCTCCTCAGCTTTAGAAGCTGCTAACACCTAATCAGGTGTTAGTGGGCCTGTTTCCTGAGTGCAGTTGAAGCCTGCATAAATAGGCTCCTGTGCCCTGCCCCTTTGAGGCTTTTCTAACCAGGGCTCCACACATCAAACAGTAAGTAAGATTTGGAGGGTTTCTTTGTTTGGTTTGTTTTTATTACATTGCTAGCTCTCTGACTTAAAAGGGTTTTGTGTATATTTTTAAAAGCAAGGTTACTTCATTTTTGCTGTTTTAGGGGAACTTTAATTGAGCACAGTAGGTTGCTGACTCCAGTGACCTCCTCAGCTTTAGAAGCTGCTAACACCTAATCAGGTGTTAGTTCCCGCCCTACCCACCCCGACTCCCACACACCCCTAGTGAGCAGCCTTGCTTTATAGGGCGCCTCCCCTTTCACAAATCACAGTGAATTGGATCAGCACATTTGTATGTAATTAAAGTGTTTTAACTGCTTTTTCTCTATAAAGACAGCTGCGAAACCGGCTGGTACTTGGTAGATCTCTCTCTTTTGCTCTAACAGATACCTAAGCTCCACGAAAAGAACAATGGCTGGGAAAAATCGTATTGCTAAAGCTGTTGCTCCCATTACAGCTTCTGCCTCGGTCCAGACAGAGGTCCTAATGCCGGTTGAAGGACCGGTTCCATGTGCAGGGTGCCTGCATGCTGAAGCTCTGAGGAAAGAGGTGGAGGAACTCAGAGAGGAGGTGGCGAGGCTGAGGAGCATTCAAGACAGTGAGAAGTACATTGATGAGATGCTACTTGCAGCAACCAAGCTCTCCAGCTCCGGAGAAGATGGGTGCCAACAGAATGTCGATGGTTGGACACAAGTCACCAGGGCCTGCAAAATCACCAATCCAACTTCTCCATCCCTTGAATTGAAGAACCATTATGCAGCCCTGGAAGTGGAGGAGGTGAAAGCATCCCTGGAAAGGGAAGAACCAGAGTTCAAGTACCCCAAAGTTGCGGAATCAGTCACCAGATGGAAACGAAGGGTGGTGGTGGTTGGAGACTCTCTTCTGAGGGGTACTGAGGCGTCCATCTGCCGACCAGACTTGATGTCCAGAGAGGTATGCTGTCTGCCTGGTGCCAAAATCCAAGATGTTACGGAGAGTTTGCCGAGACTCATCAAGCCCACAGACTATTACCCAATGTTGCTAATCCATGTTGGAACAAATGATACTGCCAGGTATACCTCGGAACGTATCAAAAGTGACTTCATGGCTCTGGGACAGAGGGTGAAGCAGTTAGGTGCACAGGTGGTGTTCTCTTCAATCCTCCCTGTTGAGGGTAAAGGCCAAGGCAGAGAGGCTCGCATCCTGGAGACAAATGCATGGCTGCGTGGATGGTGTCATCAAGAGCGTTTTGGTTTCCTAGACCATGGGATGCTTTTCCAAGGGTTACAAAGCAGAGATGGCATCCATCTGTCCAAGAGAGGTCAACGCATCTTTGGTAGTAGACTGGCTAATCTACTGAAGAGGGCTTTAAACTAGATTCCTTGGGGATGGGTGAAGAAAGCCCCCAGGTAAGTGAAAGCCCCCAGGTAGGTGATACATTAAATACCTTTATGGAAATGGGTAACAGGGGTAACATATGGAAAGCAGTGTGTATTAATGCCCGTAGCATGGGAAATAAGATCCCTGAGGTTGAAGCTTTGGTGGGAGTGGCTGACTTGGATTTAGTGGCAGTTACAGAAACATGGTTCACAGAAAACAATGAATGGGATGTAACTATACCTGGCTATACTTTATTCAGGAAGGACAGGGTAGGAAGAAGAGGAGGAGGAGTGGCACTATATGTAAAAACTACTATTAAAGCTTTGGAATTACAGAGCTTAAAAGGGAGAGAGGAGGCATTGTGGGTTAAACTAGAAAGAGGGAAAGAGAAATCTATTTGCATTGGAGTGATATACAGACCTCCCTCACAAGAGGAAGAGGTGGACAGAGAGTTAATTGAAGACATACGCAGCATTGCTAAGAAAGGGGAAGTGCTACTGATAGGAGATTTCAATATGCCAGATGTTGTTTGGCACATTCCTGCTGCAGTATCATCTAGAAGTAAGGAGATCCTGGATTCTCTACAGGGAGAACTATTCAGGCAATTGGTAACAGACCCCACACGTGAAGGGGCCATACTGGACTTGGTGCTTACCAATGGTGAAAGTGTTTCTGATGTTGTAGTGGGAGATCATTTTGCATCCAGTGATCACCAGATGGTGTGGTTCAGTATTAGGACTAGGGCTGTTAGAATCCATTCCAAGGTGAGGATCTTAGACTTTAGGAAGACTAACTTTGCGAAGATGGGCCAATACCTCAGGGAGTCGTTAGTGGGATGGGAACAGCTGGGGGATGTAGAAAAACAGTGGGCAAAACTGAAAGGGGGTATTTTAAGGGCAACCAACCTTTTTGTTAAAATGGTAAATAAAGGCAAAAGGAACAGGAGACCGCTATGGTTTTCGAAGGAAGTAGCTGAAAAAGTGAAGAAAAAGAGGGAGGCCTTCATGAAATACAAGAGATCACAGAGAGCAGAAGACAAGCATCTGTATTTGGAAAAACTTAGAGAAGCTAGCAAAGTAGTCAAGAAGGCAAAGATTCAAAAGGAGGAGGAAATAGCCAATGCAATAAAATGGGGGGATAAGACATTTTTCAGATATATTAGTGAGAAGAGGAAGAGCAAAAGTGGTATTGTCAGACTCAAGGGTGCAGGGGGGGAATATGTAGAAGCTGATAAGGATAAAGCGGAATTGCTTAACAAATATTTTTGTTCTGTGTTCACAGATGAAGAACCAGGAGCAGGACCTCAGAAAACACCCACAAATAAGAACAGAAGCGAGGGACATCTTGAACTATTTTCAGTAGACTGTGTTCGTGAGAAACTAGCTCAACTTAAAGTAGACAAAGCGATGGGACCGGATGGGATACACCCTAGAATACTGAGGGAACTTGGGGACGTTCTAGCAGCTCCACTGACTGACCTTTTCAATGCCTCGTTGGAGTCAGGAGTGGTGCCAAAGGACTGGAGAGAGGCTCATGTGGTGCCTTTACACAAAAGCGGAAGTAAGGAAGTGGTTGAAAACTACAGGCCGGTTAGTTTAACTTCGGTGGTGAGTAAATTATTGGAAACGCTGCTGAAAGAGAAAATAGTGAGGTTTCTGGAGTCCAGCGGATTACAGGATCCGAGGCAGCATGGATTCACCAGAGGCAGGTCTTGTCAGACAAATCTGATTGATTTTTTTGACTGGGTGACCAGGGAGTTGGACCGAGGGAGAGCTCTAGATGTGGTGTATTTAGATTTCCGTAAAGCCTTTGACACTGTTCCTCAAAGGCGACTTATAAACAAACTGAGCACCCTAGGGATGGACCCTAAAGTTACTGCTTGGGTTAGAAATTGGTTGGGTGGGAGGCGACAAAGAGTACAAGTAAATGGAGCTCACTCTGAGGAGAAGGATGTTACCAGTGGTGTGCCCCAGGGATCTGTCCTTGGTCCAATTCTTTTTAACATCTTTGTTAGTGATATAGCGGAAGGGCTGTCGGGTAAGGTTTGCCTCTTTGCGGATGATACCAAAATCTGCAATAGAGTAGACACCCAGGAAGGGGTAGATAACATGAGGAGGGATCTAGCTAAGCTTGAAGAATGGTCTAGAATTTGGCAGCTGGGATTTAATGTTAAAAAATGTAAGGTCATGCATTTGGGCTGCAGCAATCCAAGGGAGCAATACAGTATAGGAGGTGAAGTACTTTTGTCCACTAAAGAAGAGCGGGACCTAGGCGTGGTTGTGTCTGATGATCTTAAAGTAGCTAAACAGGTGGAAAAGGCGACAGCAAAAGCTAGAAGGATGCTTGGGTGCATACGGAGAGGAATGGCTAGCAGAAAAAAGGAGGTGATAATGCCTCTGTATAAGTCTTTGGTGCGACCTCATTTGGAGTATGGTGTGCAATTCTGGAGACCGCACCTTCAAAAGGATGTGAACAGGATGGAGTCGGTGCAGAGGGTTGCTACCAAAATGATTAATGGGCTTCATTATAAAGCATATGAGGACAGACTTAAGGATCTTAATATGTACACCTTAGAGGAAAGGCGGGATAGAGGTGATATGATTGAGATGTTTAAATACCTCCGTGGCATAAATGTTCAGGGAGAGAGCCTCTTTCAATTGAAAGCAAGTTCTGCTACGAGGGGACATGGGATGAGGGTGAAGGGAGATAGATTCAGGAGTGATATGCGGAAATATTTCTTTACGGAAAGAGTAGTGGATCCGTGGAATAGTCTCCCAGTGGAGGTGGTAGAGATGAGGACAGTAACTGAATTCAAGAAAGCATGGGACCAACACAGAGGATCTCTAAAGGCAAAAAGTGGACTGTTGTAGTTGTTATGGAAGGACAGACTAGATAGGCCATGTGGTCTTTTTCTGTCGTCATGTTTCTATGTTTCTAAGAACCAGGAGCAGGACCTCAGAAAACACCCACAAACAGGAACAGAAGCAAGGGACATCTTGAACAATTTTCAGAAGACTGTGTTTGTGAGAAACTAGATCAACTTAAAGTAGAGAAAATGATGGGACCGGATGGGATACACCCTAGAATACTGAGGGAACTTGGGGACGTTCTAGCAGCTCCACTGACTGACCTTTACAATGCCTCGTTGGAGTCGGGAGTGGTGCCAAAGGACTGGAGAGAGGCTCATGTGGTGCCTTTACACAAAAGTGGAAGTAATGATGTGGTTGAAAACTACAGGCCGGTTAGTTTAACTTCGGTGATGAGTAAATTATTGGAAATGCTGCTGAAAGTGAAAATAGTGAGGTTTCTGGAGTCTAGTGGATTACAGGATCCGAGGCAGCATGGATTCACCAGAGGCAGGTCTTGTCAGACAAATCTGATTGATTTCTTTGACTGGGTGACCAGGGAGTTGGATCGAGGGAGAGCTCTAGACGTGGTGTATTTAGATTTCAGTAAAGCCTTTGACACTGTTCCTTACAGGTGACTTATAAACAAACTGAGCACCCTAGGGATGGACCCTAAAGTTACTGCTTGGGTTAGAAATTGGTTGGGTGGGAGGCAACAAAGAGTACAGGTAAATGGGGCTCACTCTGAGGAGAAGGATGTTACCAGTGGTGTGCCCCAGGGATCTGTCCTTGGTCCGATTCTTTTTAACATCTTTGTTAGTGATAGAGTGGAAGGGCTGTCAGGTAAGGTTTGCCTTTTTGCGGATGATACCAAAATGTGCAATAGAGTAGACACCCAGGAAGGTGTAGATAACATGAGGAGGGATCTAGCTAAGCTTGAAGAATGGTCTAGAATTTGGCAGCTGGGATTTAAAGCTAAAAAATGTAAGGTCATGCATTTGGGCTGCAACAATCCAAGGGAGCAATATAGTATAGGGGGTGAAGTACTTTTGTCCACTAAAGAAGAGCAGGACCTGGGCATGGTTGTGTCTGATGATCTTAAAGTAGCTAAACAGGTAGAAAAGGCAATGGCAAAAGCTAGAAGGATGCTTGGGTGCATACGGAGAGGAATGGCTAGCAGAAAAAAGGAGGTGATAGTGCCTCTGTATAAGTCTTTGGTGCAACCTCATTTGGAGTATAGTGTGCCGTTCTGGAGACCACACCTTCAAAAGGATGTGAACAGGATGGAGTCGGTGCAGAGGGTGGCTACTAAAATGGTTAGTGGTCTTCATTATAAAGCATATGAGGACAGACTTAAGGATCTTAATATGTACACCTTAGAGGAAAGGCAGGATAGAGGTGATATGATTGAGATGTTTAAATACCTCCGTGGCATAAATGTTGAGGGGGAGAGCCTCTTTCGATTGAAATCAAGTTCTGCTACGAGGGGACATGGGATGAGGGTGAAGGGGGATAGATTCAGGAGTGATTTTCGGAAATATTTCTTTACGGAAAGAGTGGTGGATCCATGGAATAGTCTCCCAGTGGAGGTGGTAGAGATGAGGACAGTAACTGAATTCAAAAAAGCACGTGTTAGACACAGAGGATGTCTGAAGGGAAAAAAGGGGACTGTTGTAGTTGTTGATATGGAAGGAGAGACTTGATAGGCCATGTAGTCTTTTTCTGTCGTCTTATTTCTATGTTTCTAAGCATTAGACCATACTTCCAGTTTTTCTAGATCTTTCCTCATAAGAACATAAGAGATACCATACTTGGTCAGACCAAGGGTCATCAAGCCCAGTATCCTTTTCCCAACAGTGGCCAATCCAGATCACAAGTACCGAGATGGGCTTGTACGAGAGCGAGAGCTCTGCCGTGATCTTTTCAGGCCTGAGCCACCAATCCAGACTGTGATGTGCCTGAACCGGGCATGGGACCTTCTGAGACAGCAACTGATGTTGTGGGGACCAGCTGGACAGTAAGGCCTGCTATAGGGGCCCCATGTGTGACTGCACCCAAGGCACAAGGTCTAAGGTTGCCGCCATTGAGCCAAGTAAGTGCAGATAATACCAGGTGGCTGGCGTCTTGTGCTTCAGCAAGTTTCTTATCTGCACATGAAGCTGAATCACTCTTTCCTCCGGCCACAATACCGTGCCAACTTGGGTGTCGAATCGTGCCCCGAGATAAACCAGTCATTGCACCAGCCATAGCTGACTCTCAGCTACGTTGACCACCCAGCCGAGGCGCTGTGGCATCTCCACCACCTGCAGCATGGCTGCCACTCCTTTGGCTTCTAACTCAATCATCCAGAAATGGATGTACTAGAATTCCTTCTTGCCTCAAGCTGCCACTATCACCACCATGACTTTGGTAAAGCTGTGCGGAGCCGTGGCCAACCCAAAGAGCAATGCCTTGAACTGAAAATGACCACTGGGGACTGCAAAATGTGGGTACTTGTAATGGTCCAGCCAGTTGGAAATGTGGAGATAGGCCTCTGTCAGATCCAGAGTGGACAAGAACGCACCCTGTCTCACTGCCAGAATAACAGATCTTGGGTTTCCATTCTGAAGTGTGGTACCCGAAGGGCACAATTAACCTGCTTCAGATTGAGGATAGGGTGAAAGCTCCCCCCGTTCTTGGGGACCACAAAATAAATGGAGTAACAACCAGACCCATACTGGCCTGGTGGAACCTGCTCCACTGCCTTCAGCTGAGGAAGCCACTGCAGCGTGGTCTGCACTGCCTCCGCTTTGCCCGGGAAGATAACAAAGGTGTTGGCAAGGAGTTGGGCAAACTCCAGCGCATAGCCCTCTTGAATTATCTCCAAGACCCAGTGCTCAGAGGTAATCTTGGTCCAGGCGGGGTAAAACTTCTGCAGTCAACCTCCAATGGCTACCTCCACCTGGATCTGCCTGGCATCATTGTGGCTTCTTTCCTGGGAGCTGCGACCTGGCAAAGGCACCACGAGCTGCTCCTCTAAAACCCCAAAGGGGCTGCGTCTGAGCCCCATACCTTCCCCTCTGATAGGGGACGAAACGTGTGGAGCGGAACCGCTTAAAATCTCTGGACTGTCCTCTATGAGGACCTCCCTGTTTGTGGCTCTTTGGCCGATCCTCGGGTAGCCTCCCATCTTTGGAGTCCCCGAGGTCCTTAACGAGCTTATCTAGTGCCTCCCCAAACAGCAACTTCCCCTTAAATGGAAGCTTACTGAGCCTTGACTTGGAGGCTGTGTCTGCCACCCAATTGCGTAGCCACAGGAATCGGCGCGCCTCCACAATATAGGACATGGAGCAAGTCATAAAAGGCATCCACCATGAATGCAGATGCCAACTCCAACTTGGCCTGGTCCTGCTCAATGCCCTTAAGACCTGCGGGAGGAAGTCCTGCAGCCAATGTATTGATGCTCTGGAGACATACGCCTCGCAAATGGATGCTTGCAGAAAGAGTGCACTAGAGTCAAAAGCCAGCCTCAGAAGAGACTCCAGCTTTCCATCCTGAAGGTCCTTCAGAGCGCCCCACCCCCTTCAGCCGAAATTGTGGTCCTTTTTTGTGACTGCCGAAATGAGAGCATCCATCTTTGGTATCTTGAACACATCCCACTCCTCCTTTAGGATGGGGTAAAGATGAGCCATTGCCCTGCAGCCTCTTTTGCCTCCGGACACCCCCATTCGGACTCTATCATCTTCTTAATCAACCTGTGAACTGGAAAACAGAGCTGTTTGCCTTTGAACCCCTGCAGCAGGGTCCTTCAGGGCGTCTTCTGCCTTCTCTGAGGGTGGTTGCATATTAAGGGCCACTAAGGATGTCTGATGGAAGACGTGCAGAACCATGGTGTCTTCCCCTGCAGGCAGATCCCCATCTTCAGTTCCCAGATCCCCTGGGAGTTCCCAGAGATCTGAGGGCCCTTCCCCCAATTCCTTGGAGGCATGCGATCGCGGGGATCCTGAAGTCTGTCCGTCCCCTGACTCCCCCAGGTACTGCCACAACTGGGGTGTCAAATCTGGGTCTTTATCCATAGAGTGGGAGGAAAAGGCATCACCTCCCCCCAATGGGGTAACTGAAACTGTCTCTGAAGACCCAGTCTGCTGCCTTTTAAAACAATAAGCCTTATGCAAAGCCAGAATAAACTCTGGCAAAAAAACCTGCTCCAAGCCTGGCCAGATGGCCCACACTCTCTCTGCAACGTCTTCCCCACTAGGGAAGAAGCAGATTTTCCCCCTCCGGCTTTCATTTTACTCTTCCTGTGCTTTACTGCATGAGGGGGAGAAGGGCTACCTAAAATGGCTGTTTCCCACCAGAATCAGAGCCCCTGTCTGGGCCTGTTCTGTACCTTCTGCCTTCCCCGGTGCTTCCATCACCGGCGCGGTGATCCATTTGAGGGACCTGCCAAGCCTCAAACAGAAGCAGCAAACCCCCAAATCAAGACAGCCCCCAGCTGCCCGAACAGAGCGAGCAAGAAGCTGCCATGCCCGCTCACCACCCAACTGAAAAATGTCTTGGCGGGAACCGCGCTGCCCGACTCAAAACCCTGACGGGAGGAGGGGAGAACTGCTGCTAACCGCTGTACATTCACTACCCGTTCCCTGCAGCAGTGTTCAGTGGCTCGATGACAGAGATAGGAGCAATGGTGGTGGGGGAGGGAAAAGAGGGATGAGAGGAGGCAATCCAGGTACCTGCTGATAGCAGGTGCGGAAGACTTCCTTGGGCTGTACACACCTCTTCACCGGCACATCTGCTGCTCGCAGACCTGAACTTGGGCTAGCGTCAGGGGAAGGGAACCTGGTGCTCCCAGGCTGATTCACCCCGCTGCTGCTAACGACCACTCAGCCTTTCAAGTTCCCCACTCACCGGCAGATTAGAACCAAGCTACCCCCCCCCAAAAAAAACAATTAACTGTTGCCTCGAGGCTAGCCTGATCTTCACTCTAACATGCTACCCTAGCCCCGGACAAGAAGTACCTCAGGGAGACCAGTACGGATGGGTTCCTCTTCAGCTGCTGAGAACTAAGAGACCGAATCCTGCAAACTGAAGGGGGAGCTCTTATATTAGCACAGCAAGATTCGGTCAAGTTCAGCCCTCAGCTGCTAGTGGATGGAGACAACCCATGCCTAGCTGGACGGGCCTGGAGATATGAAAAGGAAGCTGTTAGTGTAGCTGGGTTTAAAAAACGGTTTGGCAGGTTCCTGGAGGAAAGGTCCATAGCCCAATGTAGATAGCTCAACCTGTATATATTGCACCCCAAATCAAGATCTACCTATCCACACACTCACGAACATAAAATAAGATGGGAGAGTTAGAATATATAGCACTAAATAAGAGGTTAGATATGATTGGAATATCAGAGACATGGTGGAAGGAGGACAACCAGTGGGACACTGTGATACCTGGGTACAAACTATATCGTAATGATAGAGCTGATCAAATTGGTGGAGGGGTTGCGCTCTATGTTAGAGAGGGCATTGAGTCAGAAAGGATTAAAGTTTTGCAGGAAACAAAATTTGCTGTAGAATCTCTATGGATTGAAATTCCATGTAAAAAGGGGAAGGCGATGGCAGTGGGGGTGTACTATCGGCCGCCTGGCCAGAATGAACAAATGGATGATGAAATGCTCAAAGAAATCAGGGAAGCTAACAAAAGTTACAGCGCAGTAATAATAATGGGTGATTTCAATTACCCCGGTATCGACTGGGTCAGTGTCACGGCAGGACATGCTAGGGAGATAAAGTTCCTAGATGACATAAATGACTGCTTCTTGGAGCAACTGGTTCATGAACCGACCAGAGGGAAAGCCATATTAGACCTAGTCCTTAGTGGAACACCAGATCTAGTGCAAGAGATAAGGGTGTTGGGGCCACTTGGCAATAGTGATGATTGCCTTTGATTTAATTAGTGGAGGAGGGATAGTAAGGAAATCCACAGTACTACCTTTTAACTTTCGAAAGGGAGACTATGATAAAATGAGGAAAATAGTTAAGAAAAAACTAAAAGGAGCAGTTGCAAAGGTTAAAGACTTACATCAAGCTTGGGTGTTGTTGAAAAATACTATCTTGGAAGCCCAGACCAGCTGTATTCCACGCTTTAAGAAATGTAGAAGGAAGTCCAAAAAACTGCCAGCATGGTTTAAAGGTGAGTCAGAGAGGCTGCTGTTGCCAAAAAAGCATCTTTCAGGAAATGGAAAAAAGAGCCAAACGACGAAACCTGGAAACAGCACAAGCACTGGCAAGTCAAATGTAAGGCATTGATAAAGCAGGCAAAGGGAGAATTTGAGAAGAAGCTTGCTGTGAAAGCAAAAACACGAAATAAAGACTTTTTCAAGTACATTCGTAGCAAAAAACCTGTGAGAGAGTCAGTTGGTCCATTAGATGATAGAGGAGTTAAAGGGGCACTAAGAGGCGACAAGGCGATAGCGGAGAGACTGAATGAATTCTTTACTTCGGTCTTTACTGAGGAAGATGTAGGAATGTTACCCATGACTGAAGTGGTATTTAAAAGTGTGGAAGAATTGAAGGAAATATCGATACATCGGGAAGATGTATTACAACTATTAGATAAACTGAAGAGTAGCAAATCACCTGGGCCGGATGGTATACATCCAAGGGTGTTGAAAGAACTGAAATATGAGATTGCAGACCTGCTATTAGTAATCTGTGAACTATCATTAAAATCATCTCTAATACCTGAAGATTGGAGGATCGCCAATGTAACACCAATTTTTAAAAAGGGTTCCAGGGGTGATCTGGGAAACTACAGACCGGTGAGCCTCACGTCAGTACCAGGAAAAATGGTAGAAACCATCATAAAGAATAAAATTACTCAGCATGTAGATAGTCATGGCCTAATGGGAGACAGCCAACATGGCTTTAGACAAGGAAGATCTTGTCTTACTAATCTGTTGTTTTTTTGAAAGTGTGAATAAACAGGTGGACAAAGGTGAGTCGGTTGATATAGTGTATCTGGACTTTCAGAAAGCCTTTGACAAGGTCCCTCATCAGAGACTTTTGGCAAAACTAAAGAGTCATGGGATAGGAGGCAGTGTACTACTTTGGATCAGGAACTGGTTAAAAGATAGAAAGCAGAGGGTTGGGCTAAATGGCCAATTTTCCCAATGGAGAAAGGTGAATAGTGGGTACCCCAGGGATCTATGCTGGGTCCGCTGCTTTTTGACATATTCATAAATGACCTGGAAAGTGGAATTACGAGTGAGGTTATCAAATTTGCAGATGACAAAAAACTATTTAAAGTTGTTAAAACCCAAGAGGATTGTGGAAAATTGCAAGAGGATCTTGATAAATTGGGAGACTGGGCATCAAAATGGCAGATGAAATTGAATGTGGACAAGTGCAAAGTTATGCACCTAGGGAAGAACAACCCAAACTATGGTTACACAATGCAAGTTTCCACATTAGGAACCATCACTCAGGAAAAAGATTTAGGCGTCATTGTGGATAACATGTTAAAACCCTCGGCCCAGTGTGCAGCGGCAGCCAAGAGAGCAAATAGAATGCTAGGTATCATAAGGAAAGGAATGGAAAATAAAACAAAAGATATTATAATGCCTCTATATCGTTCCATGGTGAGACCGCACCTTGAATATTGTGTGCAATTCTGGTCGCTGTATCTTAAAAAGGATATAGCGTTATTAGAAAAGGTTCAGAGAAGAGCCACCAAAATGGTAAAGGGGATGGAAGGATACTCCTATGAAGAAAGGCTAAAAAGGTTAGGGCCCTTTAACCTGGAAAAGAGACGGCTGAGGGAAGATATGATAGAAGTCTATAAATTAATGAACGGAGTGGAACGAGTAAACGTAGATTGATTGTTTACGTTCTCAGAATATAGAAAGACTAGGGGACATGCAATGAAGCTACAGGGTAAACTATTTAAGACTAATTGTGGTAGGCGATGGCCTATATAGATGTGAAAGGCCTGTAAGATAGGCCTGGATTCTAACCCCCACCTTCCTATTGTTAGAGTAAAGAATTAAAAGTTAGAAAAATCAGTTTATTACAAAGCTTGCACAATACTTCCATACTAAATGGATACTTTTGCATTCCTCGAGCTAGATATGACCTTGCCGTAGAAGTGTAGCCATAACATAGAACTGTGCCTTTGTTAGATTAGCCTGAGCAATAGCCCAGAGAGGGTCCCTGATTGGATGGGTGCGGGGGGCGTTGGGACCAATAGAAAGTCTGCCTGTATCAAACTGTGCAAGTTGTATATAAGGAAGTTGTTCCTGTTCGCCATTGCTCAGTCCTTTTGAAGCTTGGGCCTTGTGCACAATAAATTGGTTTGGATCCTTGATCTGACTCCGGGTATTATTTATTGCATGCTACTCAGCTGCTACATATTCTTGGTGCATTGGCCGGGAATGTGTGAGCAGGGGATGGTATGCAAGTGAATATACCACGACTTCTCGCCTCAAAAGGTTTTGTCCGGCCTGGAGCCGCCCCTGGCTGATTGCAGGAGAGCCTTCGGCGCCACCCATCCTCTTGTATCGGGGAGGGCTCCTCCTTGCCTCCGCAGGTGGCCGGTTCCGGCCGGCCTACACCTCGAACCCGAGGGGAGTCCGGGATCCAACCCATGATCCAGTGAGTAGAACTGTTCTGCTAATCAGTCAGTCTGTCAGGATTCTGGAATAAGCGCTTGAGAGTCTGATCACCTCTCTCGGGGCGGTCCTAGTAAGTCTCAAAAGTCTTAAAGGTATAAGCAGAGACTGAACCCACCCAACCCCTCAGTCAGTCAGGTTTTATTGGGATTTATTCTGTTTATTGGGGATTTATTTACGTTGGGATTTAATTCTGTCTTGAATGTCTGCGTGTGTGCATGAGAGGCCTTGCATACAGACCAAGCGAGGTGCTGCCTCCTGACTAGTGCAGGTCGCGAGAAAGGAGAAAGTGTTTGGTGTCTGTTGTTTTTACCGATTAAGGAAAAGTATTAAAGTAGCAACTCAGGAGTCTTTACAAAGACAGCTGTCTCACTGTTACGTGAGTCTCAGAGAGGGCAGGGGGCGTGTCTTTCACACAGCCCGGAGACAAAGAAAGGAATGTATCCTTTAACGCTTTGAAGGTTTCAATTTATTCTACGCTCTGCAGCTGGGTTAATTTGTGCTTATTTCAGGAAAATTGTACCTGTTTTATTCAATATGTTTTAATAGTGATGTTCCTTTTGCTATGGTCATGTATTATAGGAATGTTTAGTCAGGATTCTGTGGATCCAGACAGTTTGGGGGTCAGCCTGAAAAGGGATAAGTTCTTGTTAACCCCGTTCGAGCCTTGTCTTGTGTCTTTTTATGTTCAAATCTTCAGCAAGCACGGTAATGGTTCAAATAGAGATGTTAGAGAAATTAATGAGACTGCTTTTGTTTCCCCTTTGATCTACGAAGTAGAGGTTAAGAACCCTGACAGGACTATGAAGCATCCTGAGTAGTTACCCGCTTGCAACTTAAAAAATTATTGAAATTTTGTCTCTGATATATTTGGTTTTGACTGCATGTGTGTTTACAGCTGTAATTTACGGCTGCTTTGAAAGTCAGGAAAGAAGCCTACTGTTACTGAATTTTAGCAAGGGCTTGCTGGAGACTACGGGCTTAAAATGTCTCCATCCCGATTAGAAATGTTCTGTGAAAGGCTAATGTTAATGTAGTTTCCCGTGTTCATCTGATTGTAGGAAAAATGTTCCCCGAGCAATACCTGGTTGATCGTTTATGAAGTGTGTATTTATCCTCCTGGATACAGCGCTGCTCTGAGGAACAGTGTAGGGGATTAGTAGCAACCAGAAGGGAGGGGGGCCTGTTTATTCTGCCCCAGAATCTCCAGACATTCCACTCTGTCTGTCCCAGTATCTTTATAGGCCAGTCCCCGCAGTCCACTGATGACACTGCAAGTAGGGATTCATTTGCCAGTTCAGGGTCATTCACAGCCAGCGCCCGAGAACATGAAGTGGAACCCAGACAGTCCCGATTGCTGTATACCCTCAGAAGTACAACTACCAGTAAAAGGGATGGTCACGTTAATACCGACCAGCCTTGTTTATGTGTCTTTTTCCGCCACTGATTTACTGAACTGAAAAATGCATTATGCCTCCTACACTGAGAACCGTAGAATTGATGAACTGTATTATGCAGACCCATCAGCCTTGATGGCCCCAAGTGGAATCCAAATAGTGCAGGCAGCCCTCACTATATACCCCATGCGATCCAGCAGCCCAGGAGAATTTGCGATTTTGTCAGTCAGTCCCAGAGAGATATAAAACGGAAATTGCAGAAACTGGATGGATTTGCGGGCATGACAGTTAATGGAAGTTGCTCAGAAAGTATGTGAATTGTGAAAATGGATGTGACAGAGAAGGTGAATGCAAAATAGAAGAGAAAGCAGATCATTTTGCCGTTGAACGACGTGGAGGAGGTTTTCCTAGCCGAAAGAGCAGAGGAAGTGGAAGGGGTCGTGTAAATGATCATTCCCCACTGGGTGCGAATCAGTACACCCATTGCAGAGAAGAAGGACACTAGAGAAGTGCATGCCCGTATCTTGACTCCACCCCCAGGAGGGGAGGAGGGAGTACTTGATTTCAGAGTCATGGAAGAATAAACCGAGCACAGTGTTCCAGCAAGAGAGGGAAGAAGTTATTGAGGGAGTGGCAGTTGCAACAGGCTATGACATGGATGAAGACTAGGCCAGACCGGACTCCAAGTTCACCCTGAGTCCCCAGGAGCCTATGGTCTGTTTGCAAATAGGGGACCAATATATGGTGAATACAGGAACAGAACACTCAGTGGTGAAAGCCAGTAGCCCCTTTGTATTCTCGATGCATCACCATTGTCAGAGCCATTGGGAACAGGGCCACCAAGCCATTCCTGCAGAACCGCATGTGTGAACTAGGAGGACAGAAAATAGCGCACCAGTTCCTGTATATGCCTGAATGCCCTATTCCACTTTTGGGCCAAGATATGCTTGCAAAGCTTCAGGCACAAATATCCTTTGCTGAAGGGGGAGAAATGCAAATGACTGTGAACCCAAAGCCTGCTGGATTGATGGTGCTGACTGTTCCCCGAGAAGAAGAATGGCGGTTTTACAGCGTATCTCCAACCAAGCCAGCTAGTTCCTGTATACCCACCAACCTTGTAGCCCCGCCTGAAGTATGGGCAGAAGGTAATCCACCTGGTCTAGCGAAGAACATAGCCCCTGTCATTGTTGCCCTCAAGCAAGGAACGGAACCAGTGCATGTGAAGCAGTATCCTCTTCCCTGACCAGCCATTGAAGGAATCCACTGCCATTTAATGAAATTGCTGAAGTATGGACGTCTCAAGGAACGCCAGTCACCTTGGAACACCCCTCTTCTCCCAATCAAGAAACCTGGGACAGGGGATTACCGCCCAGTACAAGATCTAAGGTGGGTAAATGATGCAGTTGAGACTATACACCCAGTGGTACCAAATACTCTCTTGGGACTGATCCCCGCTGAGGCTACTCATTTCACTGTCCTGGACCTGAAAAACGCCTTCTTCTGCATACGCCTAACCCCCCCCCCGAACTTTTGTTTGCTGTTGAATGGCAAGACCCCACAACAGGAAGGCGGGGACCAACTCACCTGGACTTGATTACCCCAAGAATTCAAGGATTCACCCACTTTTTCAGTGCTGCTTAAATCAGGATCTTTCAAGCTACTATGTGAACCCAGGAGAAAGAGTTCTTCTTCAGTATGTGGACGATCTGCTCAAATGCAGAAAGTGACTATCTACAAGCCACCAGTGAACTCTTGCACCTTTTAATGAGGCTGGATACAAAGTCTCAAGAGCCAAAGCGCGATTATGTCAAACAAGTTAAATATCTGGGATTCCAGTTGTCCAGCGGAATTCGACGCCTGGGACCAGAACACAAAGAAGCTGTATGCAGTATTCCTACTCCAGCCACCAGGAGGCAAGTATGAGCCTTCTTGGGTGCCGCAGAGTACTGTCGTATATGGATCCCCCATTTTGCGCTGCTAGCAAAACCATTGTATCAAGCTATCAAAGGAATGGAAAAGTCTCCATTGGAATGGGGACTTGAACAGGATGCAGCCTTTCGATCTTTGAAAAACGCTCTGATGTCATTGCCAGTTCTGGGCCTGCCAGATATCCAGAAACCTTTGCGCCTCTATATTCATGAGTCACAAGGAAATGCTTTGGGAGTGCTGACTCAATCTCTATTGCAGCTACAGCCCTCCTAGGGAGTGAAGCAGACAAGCAGACAGAATCTTCAAGTTACTGAACCACATTCTATTCTGACCCTCTGGCTCACAAATTCACGAATGCTGAAGTATCAGAGTATGCTGTGTGAAAACCTCCAGATACAATTGAAGGTCAGTCAAACTTTAAATTCTACTACGTTGTTACCAATTGGTCCTAGCCCCCCCCTGATCATGACTGTCTGGAAATTATAGACACTGTATTCTCAAGTCGCCCGGCTCTGACTGACGTCCATTTGGAGGACCCTGAACGGCCTTTCTTTGTGGATGGGAGCCGGACATGCAGTAGTGACCCTTGATCTGGTAGGGGAGGCCTCAGCTTTGCCCCCAGGGACTTCAGCACAGAAAGCTGAACTGATAGCTCTTGCTAGAGCACTAACAATAGGAAAAGGGCTCTGTCTAAATGTGTACACAGATTCCAAGTATGCCCTTACAACCTTGCATGCACATGGGGCCCTGTACAAAGAATGAGGGTTGATAACCTCAGGAAGCAAGTCCATTAAGTATGATCCCGAGATATTAACATTATCAGATGCATATTGCTTACAGACCTCAGAATTTAGGAACAGTAGAACGTATGAATGGAACCCTGAAATCTCAGTTATCTAACCTTTGCCAAGAAGTTCACCTGAAGTAGCTACAGTTCTGAGTTCTTCCTATAGCCCTTCTCAGAATATACTTAGCCCCTACTAAGTCTTTAGGAGTTTCCCCTTTTGAGATTCTGTATGGGCGACCCCCCCGCCTATTGTAAAAGGAGATATGAAACAGATCGGATCTGAAATTATTAGACAAGAACTATTGGTTTTAAGTTCTGTATTGCAGAGTCTTCATACGTGGGTACAAGATCGGCTGCCCATCAACCTCTGCATCCCTCTCAAGCTTGGAGTCTCGGTGTGGATTACAGAGTGGAGAAAGACACCGTTGGCATTGGAAGGGACCTTAAGTTGTCATCATAATAACCCCTACAGCAGTTACAGTTACGGAACTCGAACCTTGGATCCATCACAGTCGAGTAAAGCCAGCAGCCGCTCCTGAACTTGGTCATTGAACTTCCGTATATGACCCTGAAACTCCATTGCGGCTCACATTGCGACGACAACCACTACTGTAAGAGACTAAGAATCTACAACCCTACTCCTGTCACACGTCGTGGGAGCCAGGGTGCAGTGGAAGCCATGGGAGAAAGACAACCCTGGGGTCCCTTGGAATGACTTTTGCCTTACTCTCCCTCCTTATGCAGCCTGCATCACTACTACTCAGACTGGAATAAAGATTACTCGTCTAAGCCAGAAATTTTATAATGCCACCACTAGAAAGACGTCCTGGTGGCCAGGTGTAAATGCTCCTGAACATTGTTTAGCACTGGATTATTTGTTAGCAGCTGAAGGTGGAGTGTATGGAAAATTGAATGTAACTAACCGTTATTTGCAGATTGATAATGAAGGCCAGGTTGTCGAAGACATAGCCGAACAGATGCGGAAGTAAGCCTATGTGCCAGTCCAGAAATGACGTGGACTGGTGCTTGATAGATGGTTTGGTTCCATGTTTTCAGGACTGGGTGGCCTGAAAACTCTTGTATTCGTTGGATTATTATTGGCTGTGTGCCTTGTTTCTCCCATGTCTCCTACCCCTTTGCTTACGCACTATAACCTGTTATTGAGAGCACTGTGAAGCGGCAGACAGTGTTGGCTATATGGCGTATCATCCTATACCCCAAGGTAATGCTTTCCAACGAGTGTAATATGTGATTTAGTTCTCACCCTCTCTTATTAAGGGTGAGAATAATCAAAGGGGGGAATGTGGAAGGCAATGGCCTATATAGAAGTGAAAGGCCTGTAAGATAGGCCTGGATTCTAACCCCCACCTTCCTGTTGTTAGAGTAAAGAATTAAAAGTTAGAAAAATCAGTTTATTACAAAGCTTGCACAATACTTCCATACTAAATGGATACTTTTGCATTCCTCGAGCTAGATATGACCTTGCCGTAGAAGAGTAGCCATAACATAGAACTGTGCCTTTGTTAGACTAGGCTGAGCAATAGCCCAGAGAGGGTCCCTGATTGGATGGGTGCGGGGGGCGTTGGGACCAATAGAAAGTCTGCCTGTATCAAACTGTGCAAGTTGTATATAAGGAAGTTGTTCCTGTTAGCCATTGCTCAGTCCTTTTGAAGCTTGGGCCTTGTGCACAATAAATTGGTTTGGATCCTTGATCTGACTCCGGGTATTATTTATTGCATGCTACTCAGCTGCTACATAATAAAAGAAAATATTTTTTCACTCAACGTGTAATCAAACTCTGGAATTTGTTACCGGAGGATGTAGTAAAGGCTGTTAGTGTGGCTGGGTTTAAAAAAGGTTTGGACAAGTTCCTGGAGGAAAGGTCCATAAACCATTATTAAGAAGGGACCCAGGATATCAATGCTTGACCCAGTACAAGGTCTGTGGAACCTGTGTCTTTTGGGGAAACTGCTAGGTACGTATGACCTATATTGGCCACTGTTGAAACAGGATACTGGGCTTGATGGACCTTGGTCTGACCCAGTATGGCATATCTTATGATCTCCAGGAACAAGCAGGAATGAGTCTTCACATATGGGTATCTTCGGTACCGACGGAGCCTGCGCGGGAACGCTCCCCGGCATCCAAAAGGAAAGCTTTTGGGAGCATCCCACAGCGCCTGCGTGCTGCCTTCCCGCCTTTCCTAACTGCCTCTCTCCAGTTCTTCTTTTCCGCGGAGCCAGCAGGTCGTGTTTCCTGTCACCACTGAAGAATTTCTTATTTTCTTTTATTTTTCTTTAGTCGCGTGTCTGCCTTCTCAATTCCGGACCGGTACCACCGGTCTTTTTTCTTTCTTTTAAAAAAAAAACCAAAAAAAAAAACTACAGTGCATTTTTTCTTCTGGGGCCTTAGGCCTACAGATATATTTTTCGTCATGGAAAAACCCGCCTCCGGGTTTAAAAAGTGCATGAAGTGCAGCAGCACTATTTCTGTCACAGACACCCATGACTGGTGTCTAAAATATTTAGGTCCTGACCACTCCATAGCGGATTGTGAGTCCTGTTC
Source organism: Ichthyophis bannanicus (assembly GCA_033557465.1). Taxonomy (NCBI): domain Eukaryota; kingdom Metazoa; phylum Chordata; class Amphibia; order Gymnophiona; family Ichthyophiidae; genus Ichthyophis; species Ichthyophis bannanicus. The sequence goes on along the minus strand of CM066043.1, from coordinate 260,973,765 downwards.
TATGATGTCTAAAAGAGGGTTACAAAATCAGGCAGCCAAGCTCAGTACCCTGTTTCCCTCCGATGCAGCTTCTGTGGCATCTACGTCTTCCAGGGCTTCTTCTTCATCCCATGGATCTCAGGTAACCAAACTTAAATCTGGCTGGTCCTCAAAGAGTTCATCTCCCTCTAAGTATCGAGATGCCCCCGGGCTTACTCTTGAGGAATCCACACCGGCAAAATTACCCCGGCGGGAGGCTCCGGCTTCCAAAGCTCTACCTATGGGGTCACAGGTTGACATCGATGGCGCGGCCTCGACCGATCACCTGTTACAATGTTCTGGGGTACCGGCGGTTACCACCGGTACCGACATCCAGACATTGGTGGCATCGATGGATCAGAATATTCTGACCATGCAGCGTGCCATCACGGCATTCATACAAGCTGCGACGCCTGCGGTACTGCAACAAACCCCGTTGTCGGTACCGGTACCGATTCTGGTACCGGATCCGAAATCGGTTCTGATACCGGTACCGCTTGCATCGACATCAGCATCGAAGGCAGCGGTACGCTATCCAGTGATGCATATCAGTACCGACTCGGTACCAATTACTCCCGATGTTGATACCTCCCGGTACGCGTATCGGGCTCTGCGAGAGCATCCAGACAGTCGATACTTCGATTCCTCTGAAGACTCTGATACATCAGAGGCCTCAATTGAAGCATCGGGGATCCTTCCTCAGGAACCCTCTTCTCCAAAAAGGAGAACGTCTCCTCCTGAAGACTTGTCTTTTCAGGACTTCATTAGGGAGGTGGCCAAAGGCCTGTCCATCTCAGTGGCCTCTGAAACTGAACCTAGAGCCAAAACATTAGATATCCTACAATATCCTAAGGCTCCTAAAGAGGCAGCCACCTTACCAGTACATGAGATTCTTTATGATCACATGTTGGGCATATGAGAGACTCCTCTTTCCACCTCCCCTCATTCCCGAAGGTTGGACACCATGTATCGTGTTCCTCCTTGTCCTGGGTTTCATAAGACTCAGCTTCCTCACCACTCCATTGTGGTAGAGTCTGCTATGAAAAAGATCAAGAGTACAAAAAGGCACTCCTCTGCTCCTCCAGGAAGAGAATGCAGAACCCTAGATGTCTTTGGCAGGAAAATCTTCCAGGCCAGTATGCTTGTAGCCAGAATCAACTCCTATAGTCTCTATATGGGGATGTTTCTGAAAGAAGTTACAGATCATCTGCAAACCTTATATTCTTCTCTCTTATCTTCTGACATAAAATGAGATATCACCTGCCTTAAACAGGCACAGGATGTATCCAAGTTTTCCAACCGTGCAGCCTTTGACTCTTTTGAGGGTGCCAGTAGAACCTCGGCTATTGCCATAGGTGCACGCAGAGTTGCTTGGTTACAAGCCTCTGATTTGGAATCCTGGGTACAGGATGGTCTAGGTAACCTTCCCTGTACAGGAGAAAACCTCTTTGGCAAAGATTGGCAAGCAAAGGCCAACCAGATGGATGCTGAAAATTCTGCTTTAGATAGACTTTCAAAGTCTACTACTGCTCCTTTTAAAAAGAGGTTGTTCAAAAAAAGATCTTTCCCAAAAAAAGGGAAATTTTCTTCGGGTTATGGTCAGGCCTCTTCCCAAGGTCGTTTTGCTACAAAGAGACAGCAACAACCAAAACAGGCAAAAGTCTCAGGCTGCGAGGACTGCTACAGCCCAACAGTCTCAGCCTCCTCAGGGCCTTTGACTTTCCACTAGAGAACTTAGCCTTTCTGGCTCTAGAACATCCAGAGCCTCTCACCATCCCAGGAAGGTTAGCTCACTTTGCTCCCAGATGGGAACAAATCACAGCAGAGCAATGGACCCTCTCCATCATACGAGATGGGTACAAGCTTCATTTCTTAAACCTTCCTCCTCACACCATGGTAAAACAGTTCAATTCTCCAACATCTCTCCTCAACCTTCTAGGTCAAGAGATTGCTACCCTTCTTGCCCAAGGGGCAATAGAAGAAGTACCCCTTCTTCAACAGGGCTCAGGGTTCTACTCCCCCTATTTTCTCATTCCAAAGAAAACGGGGGGCTACAGACCCATACTAGATCTCAGAGAATTGAACAAGTTTCTATGCAAGGAGAAATTCAAGATGATCTCTCTCGGAACTCTCCTTCCATACCTCCAGAGTCAGGACTGGCTTTGTTCTCTAGATCTCAAGGATGCATACACCCATGTTCTCATCCATCCAACACACAGAAGGTTCCTTCGGTTCCTTTACCAAGGAAAGCACTACCAATACAAAGTGCTTCCTTTCGGTCTGGCCTTTACTCCAAGAGTGTTCACAAAATGCATGGCAGTAGTAGCTGCATTTCTGCACACTCTAGGAATATTCGTATTCCCATATCTGGACGACTGGCTCATCCGAGCTCCATCCCAGTCAGAAGCCCAGACTTCCCTGGCCTGCACAAGGCGTGTTCTTCAGTATCTGGGACTGGTAATCAACATTCCAAAATCCCATCTCACCCCTACTCAGTCTCTAGAGTTCATAGGGGCCTTACTGGATACCACAACTGCAAGGGCCTATCTTCCCCAGGCCCGTTGCCTACGCTTGGTGCAGTAAGCCTCCCAGATTCAGTTAAAATCCCATTTAACTGCTCGAGAGATGTTACAACTCTTAGGCCACATGGCATCCACGGTGCATGTGGTTCCTTACGCTCGCCTTCACATGAGGGCAGCTCAGTGGACCCTATCCACCCAATGGACTCAGGCATCAGGTTGCCTGTCAGACAAAATAGCAACCTCCAGTCGCCTCTTTTGGTCCCTCCACTGGTGGAAGTCCACTCAAAATCTGTTGCTGGGGTCCCCCTTTCAACAGGTGTTACCCCAAGCAACCCTTACAACAGATGCCTCTCCAAAGGGTTGGGGAGCTCATCTACAAGATCTCTCGACCCAAGGCATCTGGTCTCCACAGGAGACATCTCTACATATCAACCTCTTAGAGCTCAGAGCAATCTTTCTGGCTCTCAGAGTCTTCCACACCCTGCTCAGCTACAAGACAGTCCTCATCCACACGGACAACCAGGTAGCCATGTTTTACATGAACAAGCAGGGAGGGACTGGCTCTCTGTCGCTTTGCAACGAAGCTCTCAGATTGTGGGCCTTCGCCAGAGAGCATCAAATCCATCTCATGGCAGTGTATCTTCCAGGGGTTCAAAACTCTTGGGCAGACAGACTCAGTCGAGTTCTGCTTCCACACGAATGGTCCCTCCATGGGGACCAGATAGCCAGGATTTTTCAGATTTGGGGTACCCCAGATATAGACCTGTTTGCAAGTCCGTGGAATACCAAACTTCCCCGGTTTTGTTCCAGGATTCCATGTCAGGGAGTTCAGGCCAGGGATGCCTTCCTCCTTCATTGGGGGCAAGACTTCCTCTATGCCTTTCCACCTATTCCCCTCATCCCCAAAACTCTGTTCAAGCTTCAGAGAGACAAGGGATCTATGATCCTCATAGCACCACATTGGCCACGCCAAGTGTGGTACCCTCTACTTCTGCATCTCTCTCAAGCTCCCTCCCTGGACCTGGGGTCTGCTCCAGATCTCCTCTCCCAGGAGGAGGGAACCTTGTGGTACCCAAATCCTCAGTCTTCATCTCAGCGCCTGGTTGCTGAAGGCCTAGACCTTCAGGATTTACACCTTTCTCAGCAAGTGAAGGATATCCTTCATGCTTCCAGAAAGCCTTCCACCAGATGTTCCTATGCTTTTAAATGGAAAAGGTTTTCCATTTGGTGTGCAGAGAAGGGTCTCAACCCTCTTGCAATACCTTTGAATTCTTTACTAGACTATTTGCTGCATTTATCCCATGCAGGCCTTAAAACAAATTCAATCAGAGTCCATTTGAGTGCTATTGCAGCATCCCTTAAGCCTCTCAATGGACAACCTATTTCCTCTCATCCTCTTATAGCAAGATTCATGAGAGGCCTTCTTTTGACTAAACCTCCCATTAGACCACCTCCAGTGGCATGGGACTTGAATCTGGTTCTTGGCCAGCTTATGAAGCCACCCTTTGAACCCTTAGCCACTACCTCCTTGAAATTCCTTTCCTGGAAGGTTATTTTTCTCATTGCAGTCACCTCAGCTCGCCGTATCAGTGAAGTTGCAAGCTTTAGTGACTAATCCTCCTTATACAAGGTTCCATCATGACAAGGTAGTCCTCAGAACTAATCCACACTTTATGCCTAAAGTGGTCTCACCTTTTCATCTGAACCAGGTGTATTTACCTGTCTTTTTTCCAGGACCTCATGCATCAAGTGCAGAGAGGAATCTTCATACCCTGGATTGTAAAAGAGCACTTGCTTTCTACTTACAAAGGACACAGCAACATAGAAAGTCCTCTCAACTTTTTGTTGCTTTTGATCCTTCTCATTTAGGACTTCCAGTCTCTAAGAGAACTCTGTCTAATTGGATTGCTCAGTGTATTTCCTTCGCCTACCAGAGTAAGAACCTTTCTCTGGAGGGCCATGTCACAGCTCACAATGTGAGGGCCATGGCAGCCTCTATAGCTCATCTTAACTCTGTGTCCATCGACCAAATCTGTCGAGCGGCCACCTGGGCATCGGTTCATACCTTCACAGCCCATTACTGCTTGGACAAGGACTCCCGCCGGGATGCCTTGTTTGGTCAGGCTGTTCTCAAACACCTGTTCCATACCTAATCAACTCCTACCCCTCCATCCCTGACTGGATGCCTGAGATTCATGGGTGCAGGTGGAGCCCTTCCCAGGGACTCACAATCTGGGTGATCTACCAGGCATCTCTAGCTGGGGAGTCCCCATATGTGAAGACTCATTCCTGCTTGTTCCTGGAGATAGCACAGTTACTTACCTGTAACAGGTGATCTCTGGGAACAGCAGGAATAAGTCTCCACAACCCACCCACCTCCCCTAGGAGTTGTATCTCTCTATCTATCTTTCCTTTCCTCTCTCTCTCTTTGTCTCAGCTTTAAAACTCGAACTGGAGAGAGGCAGCGCGCAGGCGCTGTGGGATGCTCCCAAAAGCTTTCCTTTTGGACGCTGGGGAGTGTTCCCGCGCAGGCTCCGTCGGTACCGACGATACCCATATGTGAAGACTTATTCCTGCTGTTCCCAGAGATCACCTGTTACAGGTAAGTAACTGTGCTTTCTTAACACTACTTTCACAACCACTGCATGACAACACCCCCCACACTACCCTACTTGATTGGTCTGCAGTGAAATCCACTTTGATTCAAGGATAAAGCAGGATATAAATACTTTTAAATACATAAATTATTAAAGTGGACCCAGAATATCCACTGCTTGCCCCAATACAAGCATTGTGGAACCTGTGTCTTTTGGGGAAACTGCTAGGTACTTGTGAGCTAGATTGGCCACTGTTGGAAATAGGATACTGGGCTTGATGGACCTTGGTCTGACCTGTATGGCATCTCTTATGTTCTTATTTTGTCACGATACGTGGTGGTGCTTTTTCTGTCAGGAGACCAAACTGCGTTCTATGCACCAAATCCGATTCTCATGAGGATAGCTATCAATATTCTCAATGAGGCATATTTACATATATTTTCTTTTCCGCCCAGATTAATCGCTATATTCTGCATGCCAGTCTACGAAATATAGCCAAGGTCGCCTTTCGGGGTCTGTCTGACTCCTCCATCCCGCGTAGAGCTGCTCTTCCGGAAAAAAAGGCAGAAAGAGGCTGTCTAAAGAGCTCTGCGCCTCCCTTTCTCTCTGCCCGCGCGTTGTCGTGTCACGAGACGGGCTCGCGCTCCTTATCTGCTTCCTACTACCCCCCTCGCTCAGCGGAGAGAAACCGAAGTAACATGGCGAGAAGCGGCGCGAGCCGGTGCTTAGCCTGAGGGAGCTGCGAGAGGACGGTGAGAGCGTGCGCGCACGCGCGTAGTGTCAGCCACAGGTGAGGTGAGGCGACGCTCGGCTGTCAGGGCGCACGTCCGGCCGGCTCACCGGGGCTTGGCGCTGCTGACGAACCGTTAGTCCGGGTTGAGCGCTACTCCCGTTCATCTGCCGTTTCCGGCCTGAAGTGCGTTGCCTGCGCGCCGAAGGGATGACGGGTTTCCCTGTCGGCTTCGGCGGATGATAGCGTTAGTAGTAACGGCAAGGGTCGCGCCTCGTTGCTTTCTTTCCCTTGCGGTGAAGCCTCTCTCCTGAGCTGTGCGTGCAGAAGTCCGATGCGCCCGGGCTACACGGTTCAGGCATCCATCCTATGTGTAAGTCCTGCTGCTGCAGTTCGCTGTGAGCTGCTTCGTGACGGGGGAGCGGGCTGGCTCGATGGCCGTGGGCGCTGCTCTGGAGTCGGATATTTCTGGGTGGGGGGCGGAGGAAAGTAAGCCCGATTAGTCGGGGTACAACTTCTACCGCTGAGTGACAGCCATGAGAGGTTAGCCTTATCTGTCATTCGGTGCCAGAGCAAACTGCCACGTCCCATATGCCTGGTGGCTGTCTCTTTGCAATATGTATGATTTCTGAATCCTGCAGAAAGAAACAGATTTATTATTTTGAGGCTTGACTTTCTAATACTGCTGTATACGGACAAATTATTGATTTAACAGTATGATGGAAGTAGCCTTATGCTGCTACTTTGATATGCACATTAAGCTTTATTTTGAAGAGTTATAATAGTGTCTCCTAGGACTGATGTGAACTTTTTCATTTAAAGCAAATATTTGGCACAGCAACTCCATAGGTCTTCTGTATTTTGTTTTCAATAAATTATATGATATGACTTGAATTTTCTTACTAGCATGAATCGGCAACACAGATTAATTGCTGTGGATGTTTCTTTAAACACAGCTCTCTTCTCTGTGACTTGAGATTTCACTGTGTAATAGCTTGTAAGAAATGTGCAGGTACTAGATTAGTTGAGGTGCATTTGGCTGTTGTGTCTGTTATGCATAACATCCCCATGTGCAGAAAAGTTTAGGGATGGTTCACCTTGCACATTAGTAGGGATTTATTTTATTTTTAAATCATTTTTATTAGAATTTTCAACTGTACACAACATTTTCCAAACATCATAACAACATACTATCCCCCCCTCCCCAATTCAACTACTTAAGCTAGGTTTCTGAAATGTTCACGGTATTAAGCAGTTCACTCCGACATCTCAGCGTTAAAAGTCTCAATGAAGGGCTGCCATATTTTCAAGAAGCACTTCTTCCTTCATATCCCCAAAGCTGTCAATCTCTCCATCTGCAATAGCATATGTATTTGCATTCTTCACTGCGTCATCTAGGGCATGACAATGCCCAACCAACACAGCAACACACAGTGCTTTGCCACCAAACATAACTTTTGCACAAGCATAATAGTTGCTCTGTAAGCTAAAGGCAGGTCTTATTTTCTCCAGAGGTTTTGCTATGGAAATACTTTAAAGAGGCTTTAGCTTTGCCTAATGCTGATTCGATGATCTTTTTTCCAAATTATTTTATCTACCAAGTGGGAGGGTCTCAGGCAATGTTCCCTCTAATTTTCTGTAGGCTGTGTGCGCATAAAATATCAGCTGTGCAGCTTTTGAAGGAAGGTTAAATTTTTGTGCGCCACTCGGAGTTATATACTTTAAAATTTGACTACACGTCAGAATACGGTATATACACCATGCTGATTTTAATAAAATTAAATGAAAATAGACGATTACTAAATAAAGCAGAAAATTTCTAGTAATTACAATCACAACTTTTAAATTTTAAGACATCTGTGTTGTTTTCTATAAGAATCAGAACCATAATTTTTGTGCGCTCTGTTGTAAAGTATGTGCGCTCGCTCGGCGAGGTGTGTGCGCGCGCACACGCGCACAGCTTAGAGGGAACAGTGGTCTCAGGTGAGTCCTCTGAAGGGTATGATATATTACAACCTCGTTTGGATTTTTAATCTGACAGTTTTTAGAGGACTACTACTACTATTGATCATTTATATAGCACTACAAGGTGTACGCAGCGCTATACAAAAAGAAGACAGTCCCTGTTCTAAGCGCTCACAATCTAGTCAAGATGGACGGTACAAGATAGAAGAAACTAGTGAAAGGGGAAGGAAAATAAGTGATTAGTATCAAAAGTGGATTTGAAGAGGTAAGCCTTTAGCATGGATTTGAAGAGGGGGAGAGAAGAGACTGGATGTAAAGAAACAGGAAGTTTGTTCCAGGCATAAGGAGCAGCAGGATGAAAAGATCGAAGCCTGGAGCTGGCTATAGAAGAAAAGGGCATTGAGAGAAGAAAGCCAGCCGAAGAGCAGAGTTCACAAGAGGTGGAGTAGGGAGAAGGAAGGTAATGAGGGGCAGTGGAGTGAATGTATTTATGAGTTAGAAGTAGTTTCAATTGGATACGGAAATGGAAGGGGAGTCAGTCTTTTACATGTCTGTGCAGCGCTGTGTATGTCTGGTAGCACTATACAAATGCTCAGTAGTAGTAGTAGTAGTAGTAGTAAAGTCAGTGAAGAAAAGTTAGAAAAGGAGTAATATGAGTGTATCGGGGCTGGTGGGAAATTAGCTGTGCAGCAGAGTAGTGAATGGATAGAAGAGGAGAAAAATAATACCGAGGGAGATCAGCAAAGAGGAGGTTACAATAGTCCAGATGGGGGGTGACTAAAGAATGGATAAGAGTTTTAGTAGCATGTTCAGAGAGAAAGGGGCAGATTTTGTTAATGTTGTAGAAGAAGATCCACGACCATCAACTCCCTAAAGCTCCCAAAGGCCCTAACAAGCTGCTCTTCGTCTACAGCCAACAGAGCCTTTATCCTCTGTGCCCCAAGGTGCTGGAATGCACTACCCCCTGGCATCCGGGCTGTCAACAGCTTAACACAATTTAGGAAAGCCCTCAAATTCCATCTCTTCAACAAGTACCTTATAGAGCCAACGACACCCATAGACCTCAGTGATTCCACCCAGTAATACAATTCCTTGGTGTCTCAATAACACGCCAAGGCTATAAGTAAAGAATATATTCTTAGTAACCGCTCCTAGTAACAGGTACCTATGCAGTAGTGTTATCCTTGTAAATAGATTGTAAATAATTACCCTTGTTATCCAAGTTCCTTCCCTTGTTATCTGTAAACTCATGCATGTTGACTGTACTGAGATTTTTGTTCTATGTGAACCGAGCTGATGCGGAATAGTGCGGTATATAAATAAATAAATAAATAAGCGACAGGTTTTGGCCATCTGTTGTATATGAGTGGAGAAAGAAAGAGAGGAGTCGAAGATGACTCTGAGGTTAGGGGTTGAGGAAACAGGGAGAAGATGAGTGCTGTCAACAGTGATAAAGGAAGAAGGTTTAGAGGAAAAAATGAGTTCAGTTTTAGATATGTTTAATTTTAGTTGGCAGTTAGACTCTCAAGATACCATTCCCAATAGAACTTCATTAGTAACGACGTTTGTATTTGTGTGTTAAGTTATTTCAAGAGCAAAGCTTTTGTGTGTTGTGGAACTAGGCTTCAACTTTTTCCAAATCTTTCCTAGGTTACTTGGCTTCGGAGAAGGGCTTTTTTAGCTCCTAAACAGAGGGTGTTGGCTCTTTGAGCTTCTTTTCTTTGTACGATATCCTTGTAAATGCTTGGTTGCACTTCATGGTTCTAGATTTGTTTTTATGGATTCATCTCAGCTGGAGGCTTTTTTGCCTGAAAGAGAAACAGGGCTTCAGAGGGAGACAGTTAGGTGGAATTTAATGTGTCTGTCAATTATGGGGGCTTTGGCTCCTTTTTTTCCATGATGTAAGTTTAATTTCTTGTTTTAATTTACATCTCGGAGAGAGTATCTAGACATGTATGTATTGCTCCTGGGTTTTGTTATTTAGAAACATAGAAACATGACCACAGAAAAAGACCACATGGCCTATCTCAGCGATGGCGAACCTATGGCACGCGTGCCAGCTGTGGCACGCGAAGGCCTTGCAGCTGGCACGCGTGAAGGTCCGCAGAAAAAGAAAAAGCGGGCTCTGGCTGCTGCCGCGGACGCGGACGCGGCAGCATGCAGTGTCCCGCGGGGCCCCCTCCGCCCGCTAAGCCCCTCTGCAAGGGCTTTCAGATTCGCGAGGGAGACAGCGTCTCCCTCGCGTCTCTGTTAAGCCCGCAGGGGCTAATGGGAAATTTCCCATCAGCCCCTTTAGACGCGAGGGACTGATGGGAAATTTCCCATTAGCCCCTGCGGGCTTAACAGAGACGCGAGGGAGATGCTCTCCCTCGCGAATCTGAAAGCCCTTGCAGAGGGGCTTAGCGGGCGGAGGGGGCCCCACGGGACATTGCATTCTGCCGCTGCCGCGGCAGAAGCCAGAGCCAGCTGCTTTTTTTTTTTTTTTAAATTTGCCATGGGGGGTGGGTTAGGACTGCTAATGGGCTGGGGGGGGGGGGTTGGACTGCTAATGGGCTAGGGGGGGTTAGGACTGCTAATGGGCTGGGGGTGTAGGACTGCTAATGGGCTGTGGGCTGATGGGGGCTGTATGGAAAAGGTGTGATGGGGGGTTAGGACTGTTAAAGGTCTAGGGGTGGGGATAGGACTGCTAATGGGCTAGAGAGGGGGGGTTAGGACTGCTAATTGTCTAGGGGGGGTTAGGACTGCTGATGGGGAGGGGTTAGGACTTGAGGTGGGCTGTTGGGTGGGGTTAGGACTGGAAATGGGCTGATGGGGGGTTAACACTGGAGGTGGTCTGATGGGGTTAGGACTGGTAATGGGCTATGGGGGGGTTTAGGACTGATAATGGGCTATGGGGGGCTGGTACAAGAAATGGGCTGATGGGGAGGGGTTAGGACTTGAGGTGGGCTGATGGGGTTAGGACTGGTAATGGACTGTGGGCTGATGGGGGGGGTTAGGACTGGCAATGGGCTATGGGGGGCTGACTGGAAGTGGGCTGATGGGGGGTTAGGACTGGAAGTGGGCTGATGGGGGGTTAGGACTGGTAATGGGTTATAGGGGGGGGCTTAAACTGAAAATGGGGTTATGGGGGGTTAGGACTGGAAGTGGGTTGATGAGGGGGGATAGGATTGGTATTGGGTTGGGGGGTTGCTAGGACTGGAAATGGGTTGGGGGGCTGCTAGGACTGGAAATGGGCTGATGCAGGGACTAGAAGGGAATGGATGCTGGGTGAGGCTGGAACTAGAAGGGAGCTGGTGTTGGGGGAGGATTAGAATGGGATGGGGCTGGGAGAGTAAAATGGAGAGGGGAAAAATATTTTGTGTGGGAGGGATAAAAAATCTACAATTGGCCGGGTATTGGGAGAGTAAGTGGGGATTGAGGATGGAGGGGTAAATTTTGAGTAGATGAAATAGGAATGAGGAAAGAGCAAAAGGAGAAAGATTAGTATGTTAAAGCAGATGTAGAGAGAGAATGGAAAAAAAAACCCAAGAAGACAGAAGAAAGGACAAATGGACAGCAGATGGAGAGTTAGCAGAAGACACGAAGAAACCAGAAGAAAGTGGCTGGAACAATTGCAACTGAAAAAAAATGCACAAAAGGTAGAAAAATATCTCTTTATTTTGAATTTATTAATTGGAATATGTCAGCTCTGGGAAATGTGCATCATTAATTTTTGCGCTTTGTTTAGTACAAGAGGAAATTAATATATAGTTTTATTTCTACAGTGTTGTTGTATATTCCAAGTTTGGCTTTTGGGGTTCCCAGTTTAATTATTGTCTTCCTGTTTCTAAATTGTGATTCCTTGTTTGGTAATGGTCTGTTCTGCATGTGTAACTGAGCTGAGGTATTCTGTTTATATAATTCCTATTTGACATTGCCACTTGTTCTTTCCCCAGTAGGTCATGTATTGTTGTTCTCTGAGATGTATTGGTTTAATATTTGCAGTGTTGCCTTTTGATAGGTAGAGTATGGTGCTTTGTGAGTCCTGGTAGTGCTGTTAGGATACGGCGGGTTTGCTATGGGTTCTAAATGGGCAGCGTTTGTAGTAGTTCCTAATGTGCCTGGCGGTTGGTACTGGATTATAGTAATGTAGAAACCTTTTAGTCTTTCTTTATCCATATACTCATTAAGAGGCATGTTTACTAAAAGTTAGTGTATGGTAACATTATGCAAATATTTATGCAAATGAAGCACCTTATGCAAATGGAGCTTTAATTGACGTGCTGGCACTTTGAGGAAATTCTTTGGTTTTGTGCGGCAGTTTGGGCACTCGGGCTCAAAAAGGTTAGCCATCACTGGCCTATCTAGTCTGTCCTTCCATATCAACAACTACAACAGTCCCCTTTTTTCCTTTAGAGATCCTCTGTGTTTGTCCCATGCTTTTTTGAATTCATTTACTGTCTTCATCTCTACCACCTCCACTGGGAGACTATTCCATGGATCCACCACTCTTTCCATAAAGAAATATTTCCGCATATCACTCCTGAATCTATCCCTCTTCACGCTCATCCCATGTCCCCTCGTAGCAGAACTTGCTTTCAATTGAAAGAGGCTCTCCCCCTGAACATTTATGCCACAGAGGTATTTAAACATCTCAATCATATTGCTTCTATCCCGCCTTTCCTCTAAGGTGTACATATTAAGATCTTTAAGTCTGTCCTCATATGCTTTATAATGAAGACCACTAACCATTTTAGTAGCCACCCTCTGCACCGACTCCATCCTGTTCACATCCTTTTGAAGGCGCGGTCTCCAGAATTGCACACTATACTCCAAATGAGGTCGCACCAAAGACTTATACAGAGGCACTATCACCACCTCTTTTCTGCTAGCCATTCCTCTCTGTATGCACCCAAGCATCCTTCTAGCTTTTGCCGTTGCCTTTTCTACCTGTTTAGCTACTTAAAATCATCAGACACAACCACGCCCAGGTCCCGCTCTTCTTTAATGGACAAAAGTACTTCATCCCCTATACCAGCGTTTTTCAACCACTGTGCCGCGGCACACTAGTGTGCCGTGAGATATTGTCTGGTGTGCCGTGGGAAAAATTCCAATTTCATCCGTAACATGTGGCCTCGGCTCACAAATTAGGGTTGCCAACCGGCCGGTTTTCAGCCGGCCTGGCCGGTTTTTCCATGGCCAGGCCGGCTGCCAGCACAGTTGTAAAACCGGCCAGTGAAAAGCCGTTTGTTTGCTCTGGCGGCAAGCTCGGGCGCGGCCAGAGCACACAACCGGCTTTTGTGCCGAAGTCCGCGGCGCGACCGCGATCGCGATTCCCTATCGCAGTGCAGCCGCTGGTTCTGCTTTGTACAGAGCAGCGGCTGCACTACACTTACATTGAAAAGTAAAGAGAAACTGTGTCAGGAGCCCTCCGATCATGCAGAGCCCGAGGAAGTGATGTCATGGGGGCGGGCTCCTCACAGGCTGTCTTTCCTTTTCAAATTAATTTGAAAAGGAAAGACAGCCTGTGAGGAGCCCGCCCCCATGACATCACTTCCTCGGGCTCTGCGATGACCGGAGGGCTCCTGACACAGTTTCTCTTTACTTTTCAATGTAAGTGTAGTGCAGCCGCTGCTCTGTACAAAGCAGAAGCAGCGGCTTGGGCAGAGGGGGTGTGTGTGTGTGTGTGTGAGTGAACCAGCACGGGGGGGGAGTGTGAGTGAACCAGCAGTGGAGGGGGGGGGGTGGTGTGAGTGAACCAGCAAGGGGGGGGGGCGATGGTGTTAGTGAACCATCAGGGGAGGGGGTGAAGTGAGTGAGTGACCCAGCAGGAGGGGTGAGTAAGTGACAGGGGGGTGGGTGAGTGAACCAGCAGTGGAGGGGGGGTGGTGTGAGTGAACCAGCAGGGGAGGGGGGTTGGTGTGAGTGTTTGATTCCTATTCAAGAGAATTACTTTATATATAGTCAATATAGGCACAGAGGTAAAATTTTTTAACATTTTCTAATGGTGGTGTGCCTCGTGATTTTTTTCATGAAAAAAGTGTGCCTTTGCACAAAAAAGGTTGAAAAACACTGCCCTATACTATATTGCTCCTTTGGATTGCTGCAGCCCAAATGCATGACCTTACATTTTTTAACATTAAATCCCAGCTGCCAAATTCTAGACCAGGGGTCTCAAACACGCGGCCCGCGGGCCGCATGCAGCCCGCGAGAGAAGGTTGTGCGGCCCGCGACGGAGGGAAATAAAAAAAGCCTTGCTTCTGCCGTTGCCGCCGTGGCAGCGGCAGAATCGACTGTCAATTTTTTTTTTAAAACGGGCTTCTGCTGCTCAAGCAGCAAAATCAGCTGTGCTGCGGTACCTTCCTCTCTGCCCGGAGATCCTTCATTGTGCTCCATCAGCGTGTGCTTTTCAAGCCGCGAAGAGAGTATTCCCCTCTCGCGAGGCTTGACAAGTGAATAGGCTTAAGCCGCGCGAGAGGGAAATACTCTCTTCGCGGCTTAAGAAGCACACGCTGATGAAGCACAATGAGGGATCTCCGGGCAGAGCGGAAGGGGCCGCGGGACAGCTGATTTTCTGCTGCAGCAGCAGCAGCAGCAGAAGAAGCCAGGTGTTTTTTTATTTACCCGGGGGGGGGGGGGGTAGGACTGGAAATGGGCTATTGGCAGGGGGGGTAGGACTGGAAATGGGCTATTGGCAGGGGGGGGGTTATGACTGGAAATGGGCTATTGGCAGGGGGGGTATGACTGGTAATGGGCTATGGTGGGGGCTAGGACTGGAAATGGGCAGGTGGGGGTTAGGAAGGACTGGAAGTGGGCTGAGGGGGGGAGTTAGGACTGGTAATGAGCTATGGAGGGGCTGACTGAAATGGGGTAATGGGGGTTAGGGCTGGAAGTGGGCTATTGGCGGGGGGGGGGTTATGACTGGTAATGGGCTATGGGGGGGGCTAGGACTGGAAATGGGCAGATGGGGGTTAGGACTGGAGGTGGGCTGATTGGAAGGGGGCTTGAACTGCAAATGGCTGATGGGGAGGGGGCTTGGAATGGAAATGGGCTGTGAGGGGAGGGAGCTAGGATTGGAAATGGGCTGATGGGGGGCTAGGATTGGAAATGGGCTGATGGGGGGCTAGGATTGGAAATGGGCTGATGCAGGGACTAGAAGGGAGCGTATGCTGGGTGGGGCTGGAACTAGAAGGGAGCTGATGTTGGGGGAGGATTAGAATGGGATGGAGCTGGGAAAGTGAAATGGAGAGGGGAAAAATATTTTGTCTGGGAGAGAAGACAAATCTACAATTGGCCAGGTATTGGGAGAGTAAGTGGGGATTGAGGATGGAGGGGTAAAATTTGAGTGGATGAAATAGGAATGAGGAAAGAGAAAAAGGAGAAAGATTAGTATGTTAAAGCAGATGTAGAGAGAGAATGGAAAAAAAACTAGGAGAGAAGAAAGGGCAAATGGACAGCAGACGATGGAGAGTTAGCAGAAGACATGAAGAAACCAGAAGAAAGTGGCTGGAACAATTGCAACTGAAAAAAAATGCACAAAAGGTAGAAAAATATCTCTTTATTTTGAATTTATTAACTGGAATATGTCAGCTCTGGGAAATGTGCATCATTAATGTTTGCGCTTTGTTTAGTACAAGAGGAAATTAATTTATAGTTTTATTTCTACAGTGTTGTTGTACATTCCAAGTTTGGCTTTTGGGGTTCCCAGTTTAATTATTGTCTTCCTGTTTCTAAATCTTTTAGTCTTTCTTTATCCATGCACTCATTAAAGAGGCATGTTTACTAAAAGTTAGTGCATGGTAACATTATGCAAATATTTATGCAAATGAGGCCCCTTATGCAAATGAGGCCCCGCGTCTTATGCGGCCCCCGGGTTACTTTACAAGTCCTCATTCGGCCCTCAAAGCAATTTGAGTTTGAGACCCCTGTTCTAGACCATTCTTATTGACTTTTTTTGTCATGTTTATTGTATACGTGCTTTGTAAGTATTTGTTTGAAAACTTATAAATTAAAAAAAAAAGGGGGGGGGGTAAATCTTGCCATCCGTTCAGCTGGCGAATCTCCAGGAGAGACTGCAGAGTTTCATGGAGCATATGGGACAAGGATGAAAATAGTCTATAACCCCTTTACATTGCCAAATTACATGCAAGAAGGATCCTGTCTCTTACTACTACTATCACTTAGCAGAAACATTGCTATCTAAGATTATCAAGTAAAATAAACTATTTAATGGCATACTGCCTATGGCGGGTAGCAGCTAGGTGGTTAAGGAAATTACATTCAGGTACTATATGCATTTCCCTGTCCCCAAAGAGCTCACAATCCAAGGTTGTACCTGAGGTTAATGGAGGGTTAAGTGGCTTGCCGAAGGCCATAAGGAGTGCTAGTAGAACTGCAACTCCAGTCCCTCTGGCCCAAGGCTGCTGTCCCCCAGTGAGACTTGAATCCAGGTCCCTCCAGGCTGAGGCTACTGCCCCAGCCACTAGGCCACTCCTCCCTCCTAGGAGGAACATATGCCCAGTGCAAAAATGTAAAGTGTAGCTTGTGCCATACTGCACTCTTTACCAAGTCTTTCCCTCACAGATACAAAAGTCATCTTCATCCAGCTCTACATTCAGTTCTTGCCCCCATCTTTCTGCCATCCCAGACAAACCTCTCTCCCACAATTCCTTGCACAACTGCCCATACATACAAGAAAGGATTCCACATTTGATCCCAGATTTCAACAACAAATGCTAAAATTTCCCTTCTTGCAACGCCCCCTCTCACCACTACCTGAATATAGCGGCGTCCCTGTAAATATCTATAGTGATCCCGCACTCCTATTAAAAACATCTTTGCAAGTAGTTAAAAGTACATGGGAACTGTCTACCCAGATCCAATATCTGTCCCACCCAACATAAACCTTGACCTGCTCACTTCCCAAAAACCCTTTCCTTCAGATCTGGTGAAAAATCTAAATTCCCCAAAAATGGCAAATAAGATGATGTTAAGTGCCATCAAGTTGGTGGCGACCCTCTGGATAGTTGACCTAAACTTTGTTCGTTCTTCGGCCAAGTGGCTAATTGTTGATAGAGTGGTATCCATAGCTGCTGCTATTGTATTGATCCATCTCATTGCCGGCCTTCCTCTTTTTTACGGTGACCTTCTACCTTGCCAATCATTGTCTTTCTCCAATAATCTCTCTCTTCACATGATGTGTCCAAAGTATGAAAGTCGAAGTCTTATATGAGCTTCTAAGGAAAGCTTAGGTTTGATCTCCTCTAGTACTGACTGGTTTGTTCTTCGGGAAGTCCATGATATACACAGTATTCGTCACTAGCACCATAATTCAAAAGCATCAATTTTCTTCTTGTCCATCTTTTTCACTGTGCAACTTTTGCATTTGTATGATGTTATTGAAAATACCATGGCCTGGACAAGTCTAATCTTTTTGTATGTAGAGAGACATCGCTGCTCTTGAGAATCTTGTCTAGGTCCTTCATAGCCGTTCTACCAAGAGCAATATGTCGCTGATTTCTTGACTGCTAGTCCTTTCTTCATTGATTGTTGATCCAAGTAAGTTAAAGCTGTCAACTATTTCAATTTCTTCTCCATCAGTGATGAACTTACTGATTTTGCCAGTTGTCAGGATCTTTGCCTTCTTAACATTATGGTACAGACCTATTTTAAGACTATATTCCTTGATCTTGAGAAGCAAATGTTTAAAATCGTCTTCACCTTCAGCCAGAAATGTGGTATCATCAGCATAGTGAAGGTTGGTTGAAAACTCATCAACAATCTTCACACCTCAGTTGTCTTCATACAGCTCTGCTTCTCTGATGATTTGTTCTGCATATAAATTAGAGGGGGAAATTATGCAGCCTTGTACACGTTTGCCGATTCCCATGCCTTCAGTTGTGCCCGCGTTTTGTGCATCACCTCATCCACATTGAAACTATAAAGTAAATCCAGATTCCAGGATATCCTCATTCCCAAATATTTTAAGGCTCCCAGGACCCATTTCTTTTTTTTTTACATTTTTTATTTATGAATTTTACCAAAAAAAACAAGTGCATACAAACATCACTTGTGGAAGAGAAGAATACTGAGTGAAATAACAATAAAGAGGAAAAACACCCCATTCAGGAATTACAAGGCAACCTTCAGCATCCTACCCCAGCTAACTATACCGGAAGTATTCCAAAGGAAACAACTTATATAACCAAACATGAAGGAAAAAAAGCAGTTTCTATGCAGTCGATATCATTCTAGCATGGTAGGTTCTACACTAGGAGAATAGGGAACTGGACAAGCATTTAAGAAAGACAAGAACTTGAATAACAATATAAATACTTGACAGTGTAATAACTGATGTTCTCACCCTGATTATCCTAGTTCCTATCCCTGTTCATATGTGAATACATTGTAGTTAGCCTGCAATGTATATGTTTGGTTTTGATGTACACTGCACTGATGCTAATAGCGCGGTATAGAAGAAATATTAAATAAATAAATAAAATAAATAAAAACTGGGAAGGGTACAAAAAAACCCACAAGAATTAGACATATACTTGACTAAACATTTGCATGGATACTTAAGAAAAAATAAAACACCCAGCTGGGTGATCCTTGGTCTAAGAAGAAGAAACTCACAAACAAGATAACCTTGAAACCGAATATTTGTTTTCTTAAAGAACATCCGTAAAAACCATTCCTTGTCCGAGGACAAAGTGAACTGGACCAAACATGTAGCAGGTATAACATTATCAACGGAAGGACTCTCCAATATTGCTGATACATTTAGTTCTTCAAATTGCTGGGGACCAGTTTCCTCCACAAAGGAGGGAGCCTTCTTCCCCTGCGGCAAGTAGAATACTTTAGTAACTGATGGATAAGTCTCTCAGATGAAATAGTCAACACTTCTGCCAAATAGGATTTAAACATTTCCTGAGGTGATATAAACTGGGATTTAAGAAAATTAATCAGACGTATATTTGGAGCATTTGGAAAATGTTTCCAGGATGGCAATCTGGCCTTAACATATGTTATATCGTTAACCACAGATTCCGCACAGTCCTCCACTTGTTCAACCCTTACAGAAACTTCATTCAGTGATAGTTGCGCTTTAGAGATCTCAGACGTATTGATAACACACTGGCTTGGATAACTTGGAACTGGGCAGCGAACCTCCTGCACTTGCGGCAAAAATGCCTTGCTAAGCTGTTTAATGGTGCTCCAAATAGACTCAAGTGTAATCTGTTCTGGATGTGGAAGGAAAGTCTCCATCGATATCCCAGCAGAAGAACTCTCCAGCTCTGCCATTCTCTCCTGCTCGCTCCCTGGCTCGGCAACTCCTTGCAACTTCTCCAACTCTGAGGGAATGCTGCCGATGTGATCCCAGGGCCCATTTCAATGGGAAGGACCCAGTCCAACCTTCCTTTTACCGTCCTGGTTAATATTTAATCCAGAAATATTCCGAAAAGCTTCCAAAATCTCTAACGCTCAAGGCAACAATACCTGCGGTTCCTCTAAGAGCATTAACAAATCATCTGCAAACAGCATTACCTTCACCTCCACTGATCCGACCCTCACCCCTTTCACCATTATATCCTGACAGAGCCTCCTTGCTGAAGGTTCAATGCACAGAGAAAACAGTCCTGGTGACAAGGGACAGCCCTGCCATGTCTTCCCCCAACTCTCAGCGCTCCGATAAGGCCCCTTTTATGCGACTCTTGCCTGAGGTGGATCATATAATATTTTCAGCTTAGCCAAAAACCTTCCTCCAAAATTAAATCTCTCCAATACTTCCCACAAATATGGCCAAGTTATCTTATCAAAAAAGCCTTTTCTACTGTCAGCTCTCTCCTTAAAGTACCTCCGCCTTCGATTCCCCCCTCCCTTTCTGCCCAAACCCTAGATGACTACTTCCATGACAAAATCCACAAGATCACCCTCCAATTCACCACTAACTCCATTGCCCCCCTCTCCCCCTCCACTCCCAATCCTCCCCCTCCCTTGTCACCCTCCCTTCCTTCCCTGCTATCTCTGATGAGGAAACTGCACACCTTCTTTCTTCCCCCAAACTCACCACCTGCTCTTCTGTTCCTATCCCCATCCGCCTCCTGAGCCCCATCTCCTTCACCGTTGTCCCCTCCATCTCTCATATTCTCAACCTTTCGCTCTGCACTGCAACTGTCCCTGCTGACTTTAAGCATGCTGTGGTCACACCTCTCCTCAAGAAACCCTCACTTGATCCTACCTGTCCTTCTAACTATCGACCCATCTCTCTCCTTCCCTTCATTTCTAAACTACTTGAACGTGCAGTTCACCGCCGCTGCCTTGACTTCCTCTCCTCTCATGCACTCCTCGATCTCTTGCAGTCTGGCTTTCGTCCTTTACACTCCACTGAAACCGCTCTTGTCAAAGTCTCCAGTGACTTGCTCATGGCTAAATCCAAGGGCCTGTATTCTTCCTCATCTTTCTTGACCTCTCTGCTGCTTTCAACACCGTTGACCACAACCTTCTCCTCGACACCCTGTCCTCACTTGGCTTCAAGGGCTCTGTTCTATCCTGGTTCTACTCTTATCTCTCCCATCGCTCCTTCAGTGTGTGTTCCGGTGGCTCCTCCTCCTCCCCTACCCCGCTCCCAGTTGGTGTACCCCTGGGATCTGTCTTGGGTCCACTCCTTTTCTCTCTCTGTACCAAGTCCCTTGGTGCGCTTATTTCTTCCCACGACTTTCAATACCATCTGTATGCTGATGACTCCCAGATCTACCTCTCTACACCCAAACTCTCTCCAGCAGTCCAGACCCGGATCTCTGCCTGCCTTTCTGACATTGCTGCCTGGATGTCTCACCGCCACTTGAAATTGAACATGGCCAAGACTGAACTTCTTATCTTTCCCCCTAATACCTCCTCTCCTCTTCCTCCTTTCTCGGTCTCTGTGGATGGCTCTGTACTCCTTCCTGTTTCCTCGGCCCGCAATCTGGGTGTTGTCTTTGACTCCTCTCTCGTTCTCCACACACATCCATCTCATAGCTAAGACCTGCCGCTTCTTTCTCTACAACATTAGCAAAATCCGCCCCCTCCTGTCTTAACACACTACTAAAACTCTCATCCACTCCTTAATCACCTCCCGCCTTGACTACTGTAACCTGCTCCTTGCTGGTCTCCCTTTGAGTCATCTCGCTCCCCTTCAATCTGTTCAACACTTTGCTGCACGGCTAATCTTCCATCACCTTCGTCATGCCCATATTACTCCTCTCCTCAAGTCACTTCACTGGCTCCCTATCCAATTTCGCATCCAGTTCAAACTCCTCTTGCTGACCTATAAATGCATTCACTCCGCAGCTCCTCAGTACCTTTCATCTCTTATCTCCCCTTATAACCCCTCTCGGGTACTCCGCTCCTCTGGCAAACTGTCTGTTTGTTTATTTATTTATTTACATTCTCTTATATACCGCGCTATTCTGCTATTGAACAAACAGAAATTACATTGAACAGGGCATTATAACTTGGAGATAACCCTCCATAGTCCATGTTCCCTGTAAAATAGTTAAGTGGCTTGCCCAAGACCACAAGGAGCACCTGTGGGACTAGAAACCCCAGTCCTTCCGGCCCAAGGTTGCTGTCCTCTAGTGGGATTTGAACCCCCGACCTTCCGGCCTGAAGTACCTATCTATGTTTTATGTTTATCTATGTATCTATCTATGTTTCTATCTATGCCCCGCTCTCTTACTGCTAACTCCAGACTTCGCTCTTTTCACCTTGCTGCACCTTACGCCTGGAACAAACTACCTGTGTCTGTACGCCAGGCACCTTCTCTGGCCCTCTTCAAGTCCAGGTTGAAAGCTCACCTCTTTGCTGCTGCCTTTGGATCTTGACTAACCTGATCTCCTTCTCTCCCTTGTTCTACCCCTCCCTACACCTTCCGTGTGTTTGTCTTAACTAGATTGTAAGCTTGGATGAGCAGGGATTGTCTCTTACATGTCTGTGCTGTACAGTGCTGCATACGACTGGTAGTGCTATATAAATGCTGAGTAGTAGTAGTTCTAGGTCGAAGCTGACCGCTAATGCTTGTTTAGAAAGCAGAGTTGCGAGTGGATTCTATTTCCTTGGACCCGCCTCATGGAATGCACTCCCCACTAAACCTCATCTTGAACCCTCTTACCCTAAGTTCAAAGCCCTGCTAAAAACTCACCTGTTCCAAGTAGCCTATGATTTACCATCTGCTAGCTCCTGATCCTGTCTCTGTATGCTTCTCCCCCCTCCCCCTCTTCTGGTATGATTGTGTCATCTTTCCTATTTCATTTAATGGCATTCTTTTCTGTTCCCTCCTTTAATTTTGAATTTATGTTGTACACTGCTGTGCTGCTCTTGTGAAAGTGCAGTATATCAGGATTAATAAAACATAAACATAAAACATTTACCCATCTCTGTTCCACAGTTTCCATACCAGCCACTATTCACCTCACATTAACACCAGTACGCCCTGGGATGAACCCCACTTGCGCTGGTGATATCAGCCAGGGCAGTACCGCACCAAGATGATTTGCTAGAATTTTTGCAAAATTTTTTAAAATCTACATTCCTTATCAGTCCTCCAGTTTAGTCCTCCACCTCTGGGTTGTGCACCTCCTCCTGCAGCTGGGAGACTGGGCATGTCACAAAAACGTGACATCACTGGATGTAGTCTGCTGGCCTCTCCCATCATCCCCAGTGTGTCCAGTCTCCATGCAGCAGGAGGACGTAGTGAGCCTAGGTGCTGGGCTCACTTGAGAACAATTGTATATAGTTACCCTGTTGCTCCAAGTTTAAACTCCTGTTTCGATGTAAGCACAGAACAATCTTCTGACTATGCAACCTTTGTTATATGTAAACCGCACTGATAACAAATAGCGCGGTATATAAAAGTAGTTAAATAAATAAAATAAGGAGCGGTTAGAGTAGTATTTGGCTAATTTTTTGAATTACTTTTCCCCTAACTTTAAATTTTTTCTGTTTTGGTGTCTGTATCTTTAAAAAAAAAAAAAAGGAAGTGCAGTGGTTTCTTGTGCCTGGTCCTGCCTGCCCTTTCATTCTTTTTTTTTTTCCTCTCTTCTGTCCAATTCACTCCATTCTCAGATCTCTCCCCCCTGGTCAGTACGGGGGAGAGCTCTGCAGTAGAAGAGCAGCAGTTTAGGTTTCGGCAGTTCGAAACTGCCGCGACTGCAGGCTCTCTGTTTTTTCTGGCAGGAACCTTGCCCGGCGGCTATCCGCTTGCTTTTCAGCTGAGCGGAGCCGTGCAGGCTGCAGCACCGCGGTAGCAGGAGCAGGGATCGCAGTGCTTGGAGTGAGGAGGTACTGTGAGTATGGGCAAAGGAGCAGGTCTCTGGGCAGGAAGACAACTGCAGAGGTGCTAAGCGGGGACCAGCGATTTTGGCGCCTTTTTTGTTTCTCAGGCAGGCAGCGGCGGCCATTTTCTAAGCATGTTTCCTGCATGGCATGCCGCTGAATTGAGGAGCACACAATTCGTGTTTTTGAGACAGCTCTCCTTCCCGATGTCATTAGTTCTCTTCCTTTGCCTTTAGTTTCTTATAATTTGGTTGATCTTCGTGGGAACTATCTTGCCCTGGGAGCTACTGATCAGGCAGGTCAAGTTGGCTTTCTGGATCAGGTGGCAGAAGCACTTAATTTGTGGTACAGGTTAGGGCCAATCTAATTGGTTGACATTCTTGTCTGCTTAAAAAAAAAAAAGAATAAATTAAAGAATAATTAAAAAAAAAAAAATCGGAAGGCAGAGTTTATTTTTTCCTTTTTTGACCCCTTGAGAGTGTTTTCGGAGCTGTAGGTGATGGTGTCGCGGCCTCAATGTGTAGTTTGCAGTACCCATAGAGGTGCTATCGTGGACTCTGGGATTTGCCGGGGCTGTACGGCAGTTTCTACCAGCGTGGAGCAGCAGATGGAGGTTAAGGTAGGACAGGACCTTCAGGGGACCTTGGCTGGATTGGACAGAGAGGTTCTGCTGACCACTTTGCCAGGGCCGGTCTCGAGTCGTCAATCGGCCCTTCGGGGGCCCTTCTGACTTCGGGACCGCAGCCCGGGGATTTCTACCCTGACTTTGTATTAATTAATCATCAGGTGTTCTGTTTAAGGTGACAAGGGAAAGTGCCGGAGCCTTTGTCACTGTCTGCGACGCCGCAACAGCCAGGACCAGCTGATGCGAGTACCAGTTCCTAAAGACCGCCAAAACGAGCCAGGACTCGGGAGCCTTCGATTTCTGAGTTGGAGGGGCAGGAATTGGAGGAAAACGATGTCGACCTGGAAGGCAGGGATGAAGAGTTGGAAGAAGGAGAGATTCCTGAACCGGAGGATCAGGCGAAAATTATTCAGGTGTTCCGGAAGGATGAGTTGACAGCGCTTATCATGGAGTCACTCCAGACACTTAAACTCGCTATGGAACAGCCTGTGGAGGACGACAATGGGGAAGACCCATTTATTCAGGCAGTGAGGCAAACGCAGGTTGTGTTTCCTGTTCACAAAGTAATAGACAGGATGATGGCTCAGAGGAGTTAGGATTATGAATAGACTGTATCCCTTAGCAGATAAGGACAAGGAGAGGTTTTGGTCTCCGAGGATTGATGCAGCGGTGACCAAGAAAACCACTATTCCGATGGAAGGTAGCTCAGCCTTGAAAGATGCACAGGATAGAAAGGTGGATGGTTTGTTGAAGCAATCCTTTGAAGCCAACACGGTGTCATTACAAGTTTCCATTTGTGGGGCGTGGGTGGCAAGAGCATGTCTTCGATGGTCGCAGCGTTTGCGGCAGTCTACTCAGCTGGAGCAAGAGAGTCCGAGAGAGCTGGATCGCCTAGAGTTGGGTTCGGCTTATTTGTCAGATGTACATTATGACTTGATCAGGGCCCTGGCTAATAGTATGGCGTCGCTCGTGGCCGCCCGCAGATCCCTGTGGTTGCGAAATTAGGCGGCAGACAGCTCTTCTAAAGCACTTCAAAGGAAAGTTGTTCGGGGAGGATCTCGACAAGTTGGTGAAAAGAGTTAGGGGGGTCTAAAGGTGGGCGACTGTCGGAGGATAAGCCTAAACAGGGGAAGTCCGCGTCGGCCTTTCGGGGTTCCTTTAGAGATTTTCGGAGGTTTCGGACTTCTCGCTTGGGTGGATTCCAAAGAGGAAGATTTGCTGTTCGGGCCCAGGGGTTTTGGGGGTTTCGAGGAGCAGGTAGAGGTTTTGCGGCGGCGGCCTCAGCAAGAAATCGAAAACTGCAATAAAGTGAGGGGGGCCTCGGCAGGAAGCCTTCCGATAGGGGGGCGACTTCGGAACTTTCTTCCTGCCTGGGTCCAAATAACATCCGACCAGTGGGTGTTAGAGATAATCCGGGAGGGCTATGCGCTGGAGTTTGCAAGGCCAGTTCGGGATTCGTTTGTGCAGTTGCCCTGCAAAGGCCAGCAGAAAGCCCTGGCAGTCCGCTGCACTCTGAATCGGCTGTTGCACTTAGGAGTGGTTGTCCCAGTGCCCAAAGAAGATTATGGTAGGGGTCGATACTCAATTTATTTCGTGGTACCAAAGGAGGACGGTTCTCTTCGTCCAATATTGGACCTAAAAGGAGTGAACTGGTGTCTCCGAGTACAGCATTTCAGGATGGAAACGCTGCGGTCCATCATTGTGGCGGTGTGCCAAGGAGAATACTTGACATCCCTCGATCTCACGGAGGCGTGTATACACATCCCAATCAGAGCGGGTCATCAAAAGTTCCTGCGCTTCGCTCTGCCGTGGGGACATTGTCAGTTCCAGTCGTTGCCCTTCGATCTGGCAACGGTGCCGCGGACGTTCACCAAGATCATGGTGGTAGTAGCTGCGGCATTACGAAAGGAAGGATGGAGTTTTTGGTGGCCATTTGCTCAGTGAGGTGAATTTCAGAATTACAGGCGTTGTCTTGTAGATAGCCGTTTCTGTCTGTCTTTTTCTAGGGAAAAGGTGGTGCTTCAGCCCGTTCCCTCCTTTTTGCCCAAGGTAGTTTCTCCGTTTTCATTTAAATCAGACGGTTTCTCTTCCGGTGCTGGGTTCATTAGAGGGTAATACAGAGGACCGGGGGTTACACCGCTTGGACTTAAAGCGAGTGTTATGGCAGTATTTGAAGGTTTCAGAGGTTTTTCGCAAATCCGACTGTCTGTTCATTCTGTTCGGGGGATCCCGTAAAGGGGAGGCAGCGGCGAAAGCGTCCATTTTTCGATGGATTAGAGAGGCGATTGCTTCCGCGTATCTGTTGTCGGGGCTATCGGTTCCAGCTGGATTACGAGCTCATTCTACTAGAGCACAAGCGGCTTCATGGGCGGAGCACAGTTTGGTGTCGCCTGTGGAAATTTGTAGGGTGGCTACTTGGTCGTCTCTTCACACTTTCAGTGAACACTACCGCCTGGATGTCTTGGCAGCAAAGGATGTTGTATTTGGGGCGGTGGTGTTGCAAGCCGGCTGGAAAGGTCCCTCCCAATAAGTACTGCTCTGTTACATCCCAGAGGTGGAGGACTAAACTGGAGGACCGATAAGGAAATGGAAATTACACTTACCTGGTAATTGTTCTTCCTTGAGGTACTACAGTTTAGTCCTCACTCCCGCCCAGGATAGTATGGTTAGCAGTGGAGGTTCAGCCGGGAGAATGGTGAGGTAGGTATACGTGTTTCTATGATTTTCTGTCTCTTCTTGTT
This sequence comes from Ichthyophis bannanicus, assembly GCA_033557465.1. Taxonomy (NCBI): domain Eukaryota; kingdom Metazoa; phylum Chordata; class Amphibia; order Gymnophiona; family Ichthyophiidae; genus Ichthyophis; species Ichthyophis bannanicus. The sequence continues at coordinate 260,947,273 of CM066043.1, read as the reverse complement.
CTTTCTCGTCTATCATTCTGGCTGAGGTGGAAGGAAGGGGCACAAGGTGAAAATCCTAACTTCCGAGACAAGAAATTCTCTTGTATATAGTAGTTATACGTTCAATTAAAATGTTGTTATTAGCTACTTATTTGTTGCTCCTTTAAGTGTGCTTTGTCAGTAGTTCACTGGGGATAATGGGAGAGGCCAGCAGACTACATCCAGTGATGTCACGTTTTTGTGACATGTCCAGTCTCCAAGCTGCAGGAGGAGGTGCACAACCCAAAGGTGGAGGACTAAATTGTAGTACCTCAAGGAAGAACAATTACCAGGTAAGTGTAATTTCCATTTAAGCAGTGAAATTGGGCGGTATGAGCTTGACAGTTTTATGTCTCTCCCCAATTTGGATAACACCTTAATAACTGCCTGATTAAGCTTTGGCCGAAGCCCCTCACCATGTACAACCATCTTAAATAAGGCCATCAGCGACAGGGTCACCTCCTGTGCCAAAATTCTATAAAACTCTGCCCAGAGGTCATCAAGCGCTGCCTATTTATAAGCTTTCAAGCCTGTAATCATCCCATACACTTCCTTCCCCATAATTGGAGCTTCCAGCTTCTCCTCCTTTTTTCACTGCTGTTAATGTTGGCAAATCCACATCATCCAAAAACTGCCCCAAATTCTGTGCATGAACCTCCGCATCCTTATATAACTGCTGAAAAGAGGCCTGCAATATTCACATTAGACTTTCGTTGTTTACCGTGCGAATCCCTCAATACTACAACAAATCAAGGTCCATCAGGTGTATATAGTAATTTTGCCAAACAGAGCCCCACCTTACTCCCATACCTAAACAATCTGCTTCTGCACAGTTATCGAATTCATGGCTCATTGACACAACACCATACAAAATTGCGTTTGTAGCTGAAATAATTCTTCCTGTACCCGTCAATTGAATCCACGTGCTAATCATTTTTGCACTGCCTTGATCTGAGTCCCTAACTGCAGCACGAGAGTATTCAACTTCTTTTGCCGGCGTATCACATAAGCCACAATTATTCCCCTCAACACTGCTTTTGCAGTTTCCCAAAACAACTCTCTATGAGCCTGATTAAAGACCTCAAACTCTTTCCACTGTTCCCATAAATTGGTCACAAACTCCATGTCTTCATACAGACCTACCGGTTTCCTCAAGCCCCCCTTGTTGAAGCACAGCTCTGTTAAACACCAGTTTCATTAACACTGGGATGTGATCTGAAACCGACACAGCACCTATTTCTGCCCTCTCCACTTTCACTTAGCTGTCACTAAAACAGACTGCCCAAATGACAGAAAATCCATGAATCCTTTATTTGATGAGGCTACCTTCTCTCTTTTGGAGTCTCTGTCCATAGCAGAGTCCGCTAACACCTTATAATAGTCTTCAGTGATTAACGGAGTATCCTCCAAGTGCATAATTAACGCCCCCACTGGAGTATACAGAGAAAAAACAATATTTCTCCTCCAACATTCCCCCAGCACCACCCCCACATATCTCCCCTCTGTGTCTTGCATGACTCTGTTCCATAAACAAAAGAGAGAGGAGTGGCTCAGTGGTTGGGACAGGTTACCTCAGGCCGGAGGGCCAGGGGTTCATTTCCCACATGGGGACAAAGTAACCTCAGGCCAGAGGGACTGGGGTCTCTAGTCCCATGGCTGCTCCTTGTGGCCTTAGGCAAGCCACTTAACCCTCCATTGCCTCAAGTACACTTTTTTTTTTTTTTTGACCTCAGAAAACACCTACAAACAGGAACAGAAGTGAGGGACATCTTGAACAATTCTCAGAAGACTGTGTTCGTGAGAAACTAGCTCAACTTAAAGTAGACAAAGCGATGGGACCGGATGGGATACACCCTAGAATACTGGAGGACGTTCTAGCAGCTCCACTGACTGATCTTTTCAATGCCTCGTTGGAGTCGGGAGTGGTGCCAAAGAACTGGAGAGAGGCTCATGTAGTGCCTTTACACAAAAGCGGAAGTAAGAATGTGGTTGAAAACTACAGGCCGGTTAGTTTAACTTCGGTGGTGAGTATTAAAAACGCTGCTGAAAGAGAAAATAGATTTCTGGAGTCCAGCGGATTACAGGATCCGAGGCAGCATGGATTCTCCAGAGGCAGGTCTTGTCAGACAAACAAACAAACTGAGCACCCTAGGGATGGACCCTAAAGTTACTGCTTGAGTTAGAAATTGGTTGTGTGGGAGGCGACAGAGTACAGGTAAATGGGGCTCCCTCTGAGGAGAAGGATGTTACCAGTGGTGTGCCCCAGGGATCTGTCCTTGGTCCGATTCTTTTTAACATCTTTGTTAGTGATTATAGTGGAAGGCCTGTCGGGTAAGGTTTGCCTTTTTGCGGATGATACCAAAATCTGCAAAAGAGTAGACACCCAGGAAGGTGTAGATAACATGAGGAGGGATCTAGCTAAGCTTGAAGAATGGTCTAGAATCTGGCAGCTGGGATTTAATGTTAAAAAATGTAAGGTCATGGATTTGGGTTGCAGCAATCCAAGGGAGCAATATAGTATAGGGGGTGAAGTACTTTTGTCCACTAAAGAAGAGCGGGACCTGGGCGTGGTTGTGTCTGATTATCTTAAAGTAGCTAAACAGGTAGAAAAGGTGATGGCAAAAGCTAGAAGGATGCTTGGGTGCATACGGAGAGGAATGGCTAGCAGAAAAAAGGAGGTGATAGTGCCTCTGAATAAGTCTTTGGTGCGACCTCATTTGGAGTATAGTGTGCAATTCTGGAGACCGTACCTTCAAAAGGATGCTTTGAAGTAGTTGCAGATTGGTTTCTCACCCAAAATCTACGAATTAATCACAGTAAAACCGATGTTTTCTTCATCACGAGAAATCAGAAGTTCACCCCACCTCCAGCACTACAAGTCAAAAATGTCGAGCTCAAAACGAAAACCACAATTCGCTATCTAGGCATCACACTAGATCAGCGACTTGACATGATAACACATGTGAAAAACGTCGCAAAAGCTGTATATCACAAGATTGGAACATTGCGCTTCCTTCGACCACTCCTGGACTTCACTGATTACCGGACTATATTTCAAGCCCTAGTTATCCCACACTTAGACTTCGCCAACATCATACTCCACGGGCTTCCACAGTCAACTTTAAATCCACTTCGACTTGCCATGAACTCTGCCGCTAGAGTGCTTGTAGGTGTGTCAAGGTCAGAACATATTACGCCTGTGATGAAGGAGCTCCACTGGCTACCCCTAGAAGCTCGAATCCACTACAAGGCACTCGTCATGACATTCAAAGCACTGAGGAACCAGCCACCCTCACCCATCAGTAAATTAATCAACATCATGCCTGACAACAGGATCAGAAGATCTGCAATGCGGAATGCATTAGAAATCCCTAAGATAATGTCAAAATGCCTAAAAGTAACTGCCAACAGGGCTTTTTCGGTCTATGCACCCATATCCTGGAATGCCCTCCCCTCCGAAATTCGATCTATCATGAGCCTTACCCTATTCAGAAAAGCGATAAAATACCACCTATTCCAAAAACACTACCCAGAAGGCAACCCAGGGAAACATGTAAATAGACCCCCCGACCCCCCTCCATGTCTGCCCCAATACTTTAAGCCAACAAGAGAATAGATAATCTGCGCTTCCCTTGGCTTAAACCTGTGTCATCTATCCTACTTGATGGTGAATATTCTGTAACTTTGCAATATGTGTTGTAAATAGTTCTCACCCTAGTTCTCACCCAAGTTATTACCCTGTTCATTGTAAGCACAATGTGTTTTTGTTACATTGTACTATTGTTCTGTTCACTGTAAACCGCACTGATCTTAATAGCTCGGTATATAAGAAACGTAAATAAAATAAATAAATAAATAACAGGATGGAGTCGGTGCAGAGGGTGGCTACTAAAATGGTTAGTGGTCTTCATTATAAAGCATATGAGGACAGACTTAAGGGTCGTAATATGTATACCTTAGAGGAAAGGCAGGATGCAGGTGATATGATTGAGATGTTTAAATACCTCTGTGGCATAAATGTTCAGGGGGAGAGCCTCTTTCATTTGAAAGCAAGTTCTGCTACGAGGGGACATGGGATGAGTGTGAAGGGGGATAGATTTCAGGAGTGATTTGCGGAAATATTTCTTTATGGAATGAGTGGTGGATCCGTGGAATAGTCTCCCAGTGGAGGTGGTAGAGATGAGGACAGTAACTGAATACAAAAAAGCATGGGACAAACAGAGGATCTCTAAAGGAAGAAAGGGGACTGTTGTAGTTGTTGATATGGAAGGACAGACTAGATAGGCCGTGTGGTCTTTTTCTGTCATATTTCTATGTTTCTATAAAATCTCTTTATGTACTAAAGTAACCATGCTGCCTTCCATGTCTTCGGGGCAGACATCACTTAAGTGTCCCACCCATCCCTTCCTCAATTTTGCAGGCTCTTCTGCACTTAAATGTGTCTCTTGTAGCAAAGGCACACTTATCTTTGTCGCCTCAATTGTGTCAGTATCTGTCGCCTCTTCCCTGGTGAGCCAATCCCTGCCACATTCTGGGTCAGTATGACTTGCTCAGCCATAGTCTTTATGAATTCTGAAACTGCTTGTCCTCCCATAGACCGTATTCTCCACTAACCTAGAACGCCTCCATCCCCAATCCAATCCCATCCAATGAACCACCTGAAATTAATCCCCTTATTCCCTCCCACCCTTCCCCAGCCCACCTTTGCCCTCCAATTTGGACCCTCTTCATGGGTTGAGAAAGAGGAACGCATCTCCCCAGCAGCCTACACACACATCACCACACCCATACATCCAATATTTCAAGCTATATCCCCCCGCCCCCCCACAACTTCACACTATCTTCCTGCCATCCCCTCCCCCAGCTAACCCACCTCTCTTCCCGCTGCTGAGGCCTCCTCCCTCATCAACATCCCCAGCTAAATTAACCATCTCAAGTGATAATATATTAATTGTCCTATATCAGCCCATACATTAATAGAAAAATAAAAGAACGTGTACAACAAACATTAGCAAATCCAAGCTCTTTCTAATTATTAGGGCACTGCACACTACAAACAGCATACATAAACCTTTATCCAGTTTCCCCATTGCCCTACATCCATGTCCAGTCAAACCAGTCACAGCCCAACAAACCAAGGTAATAGTCTTGAGACGGTAAATAAATGTAACATGGGGAAAAGCACCCCACTCCTTCTCAGATTACCTATCAAACCTAATTGTTTCCTAGGTCACAAAAACATTGTAGGATAACCTTTGTCAGACGGGTGCCTGGGTGAGAATGTTCACAGTCTTGGCAAAGGCATATCAATATGGTTTGCAAGGGATTGTGGGAAATGCAGTCCATTCACACCAGACACAGCCGCTCACAATAATTAGTTGTGCTTGAGTGTAAAGCCAATAAGATATTTATTTATGGGGTTATTTCTCCCAACACAGATATGCTTGGTAGCACATAAAACAGGATACTTGCTTTCAGTGTTAAACTTAGAAAAACAAAATCAGGAAAACAACAGTTGAACTTGTCAGGCAATCAAATCAAAAGAATAAAGACCTGGTTGGTAACAAACTGGTCTTTTCTGTAGGCCCTAGCTAATATTTTCTTAGCAGTGCTTTAATCAACAAACAAAACCCACAAAGAAGGGAAAAACTGTTCTTTTCAGGTTAACTTCTTATATCTTCACACATAGACTCAGATGTGATTTCCTCAGAGCTCACAAGCAATTAGGTAAGGCTCAATTGCTAGCAGTTACCCAGCTGAAACCCCTTAGCTGGCTTGCTTTCTACTGCGTGGCTCAAAGTCCTACTCAGGAGCTTTTCTGAGTAGATTAAAGAACAAAGTTTGTATTTCTTTGTGATGGTTGTTGTACTTTGTAACAGTAAATTACCAAAGGAGTTTAGACAGAGAGCAATCCATGTATTCACAGCCTGTGTCTATAACCTCTCCCCCTTCTTCAACAATCATGGGTTCAATATCATGGATTGGCACAGAGGAATTTCTCAATGGAGCACTCTCAGGAGAATACTTGTTTCCCTGCTGTCTTTCAAGGGTATAGCTAGGGCATAGATCAGTGTTCATACCTGAGCTTCCATTGCTGTTAGAGTTCCTCTCTAAATAGCCTGGCCAGTATGTAGTCCAGTTCTTATGTCCAGCCTTCCAATCCAGATCCCTGGACACTGGATCTCTCTTCACATACCTTCTGGCACGGGTCCTAGGATCCCTTCCAAGTGCAGCCGTCTCCCTCACAGGTACCGTCTGGAGATTCCTAGCTCTGCAGCACCACTCCTCTGGTTTTCCCCAGTCCAATGGTGTATGCTGGCCTTTTGAATGTCTCCCAGTATACGTACTGCTCTGGACTCCTTTAGACCTCCCAAATGCTTTTCTCTTCTTTCTTCCACAGGGTTTCTTGCCCTCTCTGTCCGTCCGCTCTGGCCTCTGCTTCTGATGATCCTCCGGATGATGAAGATGTCCAAGCTGAATCTGAGGATCTCCAAGAATCTGAGGATGATTCTCTGTAGAATAAACTCTACCTTTATTCTGCTTAGATGAGTGCTCCACCCTAGCACAGCGCAGCTGTGCTGAATCAGGCCCTGCCCTTTGAGATGAGTGCTTGGGGATTACCTCATAGCCCTCCTGATTGAACACATGTTTTCCCACTTCAGCTCCTCTAATGGCTGTTGGAAACCTGGTGCATTCTGGGACTGGTAGTGTTTTATGGAAAAATTCTGTTTTCTTATCTCTACCAGAACTGACAGGTTGCTTGTTCAGAGACACTTCACCTTTTCTATAGCTCCTTCCTGAGCTATGATAAGCTTCCTTATCACACTTTATTATCATTAACCCCTTGATACCCCAACAAAAGTTGTACATAGCTCAATTGAGAGAGGCAAAATGACTGCAGAATAATTCCAAATAAGCATAAAGAAAGGCATCTTTTCCCCATCTGAAAAAACAAAATACAAAGGCCACCCAGTCATAGCCATTTTCAACAAACCTCATGTAACAGCCATACAGTGCTCCATGGGCCTTGAAATGTAGTCCAAATAAACAATCATGATAAGGAAGGTGATAGAAAAAAACCAAAGAAGCTGCAACTCCAGTGTAATATAAAAGCAATCCAGTTATAAATCATAGAATCCCCAATCTTCCTCCTTCGCCCCCAAACTCGGAGGCTAATTCTTAACAATTCCAACTCGTGAGAATAGTCAGGCCAGCACCATCCCAGTACAGGTCTTCCGCCATGCTCGCAATCTTTTCTGGCTTCCAATTGCACCATCAGACTGCTGCTTCAAGCGTTTCCCTCCTACAGAAACCCATTGCCACTTTGGCTTCTGGGGTTGCAAACTAGACCTTTCAGATACAGGTGCCGATGCATCACACATTCAAGTCCGGCATACTTCAACACTTGAGCAGCCTCCTCAAAGTTAGTACATTTGTAGGTGATCCTTTTTTTTTCATGAAGGTCAAACCCTTTGCGTGAAGCCATCAATCGTGTAAATTGCCTTGGCACAACACAGCAGTCACTTTGCGAAACTCCTGCCTCTTTGGAAGGGTCAGACCCGACCAATCTCCATAAATGTAATACAAAAGTCGTAAGATCTTTTCTTTCACTGGAAAACGGTGTAAACATATCAAAATATCTCAACTCTGTCTCGCTCTGGGTATCGCTAAGGCTTGATGCACCCATTCCAAGAAAAGATGCTCAGGGCTCACCCTGCCTTTCAGCAGGTTGCTGAGCATCTGTGCAAATACTCTCTGGGCCACTGCTTTCACATTGCTAAACTGCTCAGATTCCGTGAGGCCCCATATGTGCAAGTTATTCCTTCTGGCACGATTTTCAATATCCTCTACTTTAAACTGCATTTCTCGCCAGAGACCTTCAATCTTGTTGACACTGCAGGATACTGCTGCTACAGCCTCCTCCTGCAACTCCATCCTTTGCTCCATTTCCTCTACTTGACTGCCAAGTTCAACCATATCTGCCTGCAGTCCAGTGATGAGCTCTTTCACCTTGTGCAGTTCATCTATCAAACTACTTTGAAGTTTCCTCGATCTCTCATTGCTCCCATTGTTACAGGTTCTGTCTCACCTTCCCGTTTGTCATCGCTTGCACTCTGAACTGCGGCCTTCACCAGCTTGGTTTGCCATGTGATGCTCTTTAGGCCTGCTCTGTGACTCGCATCCACTAAAGTGGAAAAAGGCTTTCAGATCTTCCAATTTAGTTTTAGCTGTTATCTGTAAATGTTTTTATACAAAAACACTAAAACAAATCAATTGTGCATATAATATATAAATAAATAAGATGGTCCAGAAACCAGTTTGCAGTAGAATCGCATTAAAAGATTGCTATTTTCAAATCCTATTTTAATGTCATGTGTTGGAATTGTATGAAGAAAATATCAATACTACTACATATCTACTCTGTATAGGCTTTGGGATGCTATAGTTTTTGGTCATATTGGATATGGCCTTTGGATGATGATTTATTTTTAGTGCTGTCAAGTCGGTGCTTATTCCTGGCGACCAAGCTGCCTCTGGGTTTTCTTGGCAATGTATCACTGGAAGTAGATGCATATCACCTAGAGGCAGTGTCTGAATATTTAAGAAGACATCTTCCCAGATCTGCTACACTGAGACTGATACTGTTTTATTGCCATCCGTGGGAATCATAGTGTTACGTCTTAATAGTGCAGTAGAAATAATGTAGTAGTAATGGTTTCTAGTTTGGGACATGATATAGAGCTCTGATGTTTGTGGTATGAGGAAACAATTAGGGGACACTTAAGCAATGGCTTTATAGGTGTGAAGCACATTGCTAGCTCCCTAGTATATATTGCCTACATGTTTTTTTCTCCAGTGCAATATAAGGAAGCAAAGTGCCATGTACTTCTGTGTCTAGAGTATCAAGGAAAACAATTTTCAGAAACGCCATTCAGCAGTGGGAAAGAGCTTGGTGATCATTTTTGGCAACTGCTCTGTATAAGACTTTACAAAGGACAGAAGGGACACAAGTATTTTTATAGAGTAATTGGAATTAAAAGAGCAATATAAATATGGATTATTGCTTGATTTTAGACAGCACATACAGTAATTGCTGTTAAAGCTTTTATTTTAGAAAGCACTGCTTGGTGTTGAATTTTTGGTGTTGGAACGTTATCTTTTCATAGGAGAGATGAATTTCCTGTGCTATGAATAATTCCCAATTAAATTCTGGGGAGAATACTAGGCACCTGCTGTTCTATTAACTGCCACATATGTGGGGCATCAGTCATATGATATGGTGAAGCTGGGTAGGCATGCATCTGAGTAGTTCCAAGTGCCGCCCTTCTTTAAGCTTAAAAATGGAATCTTTGCAGTAATATGTAGTTGTGCTGAAAACAATTTTTTTGTAACACTGTTTTGAATGAGACATTGCTTGACAATGACAAACCACCACCTAAAGTCAAAGAGTAGATGAAAGATACAAAAATGGTGGACGAGGTGCCAGCCTTTCCCCCAGTAACTTGGACTTTTTAGCAGTAGAGGTTTCCGAATATGTTGAGGCATTAGAAAGACACTTTGGAAGTGATTAGCACTCAGGGAAGTTATGCAGACTTATTCGTTATGATCCTGTTGGACTAGTCCAGACGAGTGGGTTATACTTCCCAGCCAGCAGGTGAAGGCAGACCAGAGCAACTTTCAGTGATGTCATCACTGGTACATATGCTGGGACAGCATTGAGAGAAAACAGTATTGCCTGCCTCCAGCAGGTGGTAAGGCATATGGACTGTGGTGTAGCAGTGCAGATAGGCGTGTCTCCCCTGGCTCAGCTTGTGGGTGTGTGACTTGAGTAACTGAGACCCATAGACCCAATGTTTGCTTGGAGCTTGGGTATACCCATTGCCTTCTCAAGTCAACAGCTGTTCTGTGTCCAGCGCCATTACCTACAGATTCTCTAGCACTGGTGGGCTGGAGAACGGACAGGAGGACCCTTCAGAGCCCCTGAAGTGGGTTGATAATTCTGGGCCTGGACCTTCCTTCCCTCTCGCTGTCCTCTATTTGCAAGCTTTGCTTTTATTTGTTCCCTCCCCCCTTTACATTTTTCTCTCTTTTGCTTATTGAATAAAGCAGCTTAAAAAAAAAAGCTCTAAGGCAGGTGGGCTTTCCCAGACCTATGTAGGTGGCTAGGGCAGCCGTTCTTGGCTTTCTTCTGCTGGCCTGACAGCTGCTAGGATTCCCTTTACAATCAGGGATTTTCTTCTTGGGCGTGATTTCTCTTTTGTCATCCTCTTTATGGCTGTTTTGCCACTGCAGTGCTGAGCTGTACAGCCTGATGCAGCCTGTGGCTTCAGTGTGTTTTTCCCCCCGAAAGCTTAAGGGGAGCCTGGGGGCACATTTTTTTTTCATCATGTTTGGGACCCCATGCCAATTTTGGTGCTTTTGTGCATTTCTCTCTATTTTTCCAGCCGGTAGGCAGATGACCATTTTATTTATTTTTTATTTATATTCTCTTATATACTGCGCTATTCTGCATCAGTGCAGTTTACATTGAACAAATGGAAATTACATTGTCTTTGACTCCTCTCTCATTCTCCACACATCCATCTCGTAGCTAAGACCTGCCGCTTCTTTCTCTACAACATTAGCAAAATCTGCCCCCTCCTGTCTTAACACACTACTAAAACTCTCATCCACTCCTTAATCACCTCCCGCCTTGACTACTGTAACCTGCTCCTTGCTGGTCTCCCTTTGAGTCATCTCGCTCCCCTTCAATCTGTTCAACACTTTGCTGCATGGCTAATCTTCCATTACCTTCGTCATGCCCATATTACTCCTCTCCTCAAGTCACTTCACTGGCTCCCTATCCAATTCCGCATCCAGTTCAAACTCCTCTTGCTGACCTATAAATGCATTCACTCCGCAGCTCCTCAGTACCTTTCATCTCTTATCTCCCCTTATAACCCCTCTCGGGTACTCCGCTCCTCTGGCAAACTGCTTGTTTGTTTATTTATTTATTTACATTCTCTTATATACCGCGCTATTCTGCATCAGTGCGGTTTACATTGAACAAACTGAAATTACATTGAACAGGGCATTATAACTTAGAGAAAACTATTTTACAGGGAACATGGGCTATGGAGGGTTAAGTGGCTTGCCCAAGACCACAAGGAGCACCTGTGGGACTAGAAACCCCAGTCCTTCCGGCCCAAGGTTGCTATCCTCTAGTGGGATTTGAACCCCCGACCTTCCGGCCTGAAGTACCTTGCCCCAACCACTAGGCCACTCCTCCACTCCATTTTGGATGGTTGCATGGTTCCTGCAGAGGGAGGATGGCTATAGCCTCACGCATGCAGGCCCTGCGGGTTCCCCCACAGGGGCTTTTTTAGCTGGCTTGGGAAGCAGCTCCTGAAACAGGAGCTGTTTTTCAGTTTTAGTAGCTTTGGGGCATTCTCCCTCATGGGAGGGGGCTTGGACTCTCTGGCATCACTATCTGTTGGCCAGGGGCTTCAGCACCTGCATCCTGTCTTAGTGCCTTCTGTTTCTCTGAGCACCTGGCCTCGTCCCGTCTCGGGGGAGGGGTTCTAGAGAGAAGGCATGTTTTTCCTGCCTCTGGTGAGTATGCTGGGGAAGGGAAGCTGTGCAGGATTTGGTTTTCTTGGCTTTGGTTTGTCTCGCAGAGAGGACCTCCCTGCCTCTGTTGGGATGTGTGGGTGCCTCTGCACTTTGTGGAGCCTCCTCCAGCTATGATTTCTTGAATGGACCCTATCCTAGAGTGTTAGAGATGTCCCTGTGGTTACTTTCCTTCTCTGTGCTCTTACAAAACCTCATGTCCTCACAAGGGAGGTACTGGAACTGGAGCTGGAGCTGAGGGGCTCTTTGGTCCTGGCTTGGCTGTATCCTCTACTCTACAGGAATTGGAACAGCCTTAGAGTCCCTGGGATGGTTCCCCGATAATAGTGGTGCTGATGTGTGTGACCATGCAGTGTTCTGGGGCAGGGGACAAGAGAGGAAGCCCTTCCCAATAACTCCTCTCAACTTCTGCTGGGGGCTGCCCAGGCAGTGTTTTAGTCAGGCCTAGTGGCCCAAGTGCGCTACTTTCTTGGATCCAGTAGTTACCAAATGGCCTGGTGGTGGCAAAATTGATGTCGCTAGGCTGTGAGTTGTGGAGTATGCCCCGTATAATGTGAGCTGGATCTCCTCTCCATCAGAGGCATTGGCCCTGGCTCCTGTTTTGGTCTGCAGGTGCTGTGTCCCAGCTGCAACTTAGCAACTTAGCAAGCTTGTCTTTTATGGGCAGGTGGCTCCCTTGGGGAGGACCTACAGTACCGTATGGAAGCCCATGGTGAAGCTGACTCATAGAGGTTTCCAGAATCTAGGTTAGAGGTCTGTCCTTGCTTAGGACTCTGTGGGGAGTGTGGTGACTGCTTAAGATCTGGAGCTTTTCTGGTGGCCATTTCCTCTTATGGTTTTCAGCCCAAGAAGGGTTCTTTTTGGGATATCTGTACCCTCTGAACTCAGTAGGGGGCCGGGAGCCTTCTCATTGAGATTCACAGGTCCCATCCAAGGGACATGTGGTTGGTGGGCATCTCCAACTAGTTGCTCAAAATGGAGTCCTATCTGTTCTTGGGTCCTAGAAGTCTCTTCTCATAGGGATATGCTTTAGAGCTGATGGAGCCTTTTTGTAGTTCAAGAGCCGTGTGGTCTAAGAGAGCAGCAGTTGAAGAAACTATTTTTCACCTTGAGCAGTGTGTTTCTTGTCCCAACATGTTTGTTTGGGCTTGGTTGCAGCTCTGGAATTCTTATTTAGTCAGCTCCCAGGTTTGATGTCTTTGACCCTGAAGCAGGTACTTTAGGCCAGGGTCTGCATACTCCCCCTGAAGGATTACCTTCATGCTTGTGGGTCCCTGCTCCCAGTTGTTTTCTCACCGTTTAGCTATTGTTCGAGAGATCAGGGAGTAGTTGGGTTGGTGACTGCAGATTCCACTCTCTGATGGCTTGGTTGCCTCTAGGGCTACTGCTTTGGGCAAGGGCAGCAGAACACCTTTTTGGTTAGAGGGGCCAAACAACCCAATTTCTAGCTCTGCCCCCAAAGTCTCTATTACTAAAGCTGTGTTGTGAAAAATATTGGTGGGGCCATGGCCCTTGTGGCCTATCTCTTTCTGCTACCTATGGCCTTGGGTGAGAGCCACTACAAATGCCAGTCTGTTGGCTTGGTACATGGTCACTGCTCTATATGATTCAGATCCCTCTGCTACTCCTTGTAACCTTGGGTAAGTCTCTTGGCTCTAATGGTTCAGCTTGTATTGGAGTACTAATTCATCAAAAAGCCTCCTGATCTGTTAGTAGGTTAAAGGCTAGGGCGGTGATCAGCTTGGCTCTAGAGAGGATGTCAATTAAGTGGCGAGGGGTTTCTCAGTCCAGGGCCTCAGCAGTGGTGTAAGCCCCTGAGCAGGAAGGCCCTCCCAGCACTACAATGGCCACATGGGTGGCAGAGCTCGGCTTTTGTCCGGAGGCTTGTCTAGTGACTCTTACAGCAGCACACATAGTGAGAGTTAGTGTGCAGACCTTCTGCTGGGGTCGGGTCACTGCAGTTACTGATGAGTGGGAATTAAGCCCTAAAGCAGTGATTCCCAAACTTGGAGTCGGGACCCAAAATGGGGTCACGGAAACATGGCCATTTCCTCTTCTCTCTGGACTTTCACTGTGACCTATGCCAAGTAGTGGCAATCACCAGTCGGCATGTGGCCTGTGAGCCAATGAACATTCATTGGCCCTTGCCCCCATCTAGGTAAGCTTCCTGTTAAACTGGAAATCCATGATGTGTACAGGGGTCTGTAAGTATACACTGGACACTAACACAAAGGACCCTGTACCAATTGCTGCTACTGTTGCTGCCTTCCTACTTTTAGATGAGTGGCGGGAGGGGAAGGAGGCTGGAGACCTGCTATTTTGATTTCATCATCTGGATCATGTGAATTTTCAGTTGCAAAAATGGTGTTTCAGATAAAAGTTTGGGAAGCACTGCCCTAGAGCATTCATGCTCTTATAGTGCGGAGGTGGGATCTGGCAGTGTTTTGGCCTGCTGCTCATGCAAAAGAGCGCCAAGATAAAGAACACATTTTAGTTGCAGGAAGGTTCTGTGGGCAGTGGGTTTAGATGTTGTCCTTCTGTATGTGTCTCCTGTGCAGGGCTGGCCCAACCATTAGGTAAACTAGGCAGTTGCTTAGGGAGGCAGCTTTTGGGAGTTAGGGTGGCAAAGAGCAGAGCATTCAAAACTAAACAATAGATTCTGACAGCCAGGGGTATTGCAAGGCTTAAAGTTTGACTAGGATACCAACACCTTGAACCAACTCTGGGACTGGCCCTACTCTCATGGTTGTTGGTAAGCCCACATCTGAGCAGGTTTTGGTCTCTCCTGAGCTTGTTCACCGTTGTAGTGCTGGACTAGCTGCACAGACTGTGGTACATGGGTCTTTCACCTATTGCTGCCTCAGGAATGAAGACGTGTGGGGGGGAGGGTCCCTTTTCTTCTCGCTTATGGTCTGGCCCTGGGAAAGCGCAAACTCTCTCAGGTCATGGAGGCCTGGAAGGCAAATCTAGTTGCCATTTGACCCTTCTGTTAGTTTGGGCTGGGTCAGGGTTTAGTTCTCGCATGCTACCAGATGTGCATTCCTGGTATGTCCTTGGTGGTACACTCTGTTTCACTTACTCAGTCGAACAAAACTGTTTTATCCATCCTTGCACCTGGTTGGACCTACAGCAAACACACTCTCTGTTTCTAGTGTTGCAGGTGATGGAAGGGCTTTGTTTGGCTCCTTTGGTAGGCCTCTTTTGAGGCTTGGTCCCTGCATTTGGTATTTCTGGTGGCTTTCATGTCTTCTAGGTAGGTGTCAGTGCTATAGGCCTTGCCCTGTTAAGGACCATTCTGGTCATGTCAGTATCACCTGTCTCTCTCTGATGGTTCCTCACTTCCTCAGAGTGCTGAATTCCTTTCTTTTTGGGTTATGTCCTTTTGTCCTCCTTTGTGGAGGAGTGCCTTTGATCAGTCCCCATGCTGTGTTCGGATATGAGAAGGATGTTGGGAAATATCAGAAGTGACCAATTCCTCCTGGCAGTTGGACCTTGGCCCTCTCCCAAGGTCCAAAGGACAGAACAGACAGCAGCCATGTATTTGATTGCCCCATCAACTTGTAGAAACTAGTAGTTCCTTATCGTTCCTCCAGTTTAGTCCTCAACCTCTGGGTAGTGAACCTCCTCCTGCAGCTTGGAGACTGGGCATGTCAAACTCATGACATCACTGGATATAGCCTGCTTGTCTCTCCCATCAGCCCCCAGTGTGTCCAGTCTCCATGCAGAAGGAGGACGTAGTGAGCCTAGCTTCTGGGCTCACTTGGGGGAACAGATAAGGAGCATTTAGTGTGACAAATTCTATTCTGATTTTACTTTTGATTTTTACCTTTAATTTTACTTTTAATTCAGTTACCTTTTGGTTAATTTGCAGTCAGGGATTAGTTCCCTTTAGTTGTTAGGAGCAAATTTCCTTAGATTTAAAGTAATTTTAAATTTGAGCCTGGCTGTTTAAATTAGTAGCGGCTCCCGCCTTCCCCCCTCCTCAGTTATTTTCACTTGCTGCAGGCATTCGCCGGTGTGGATCTTTCTCCCTGGACGGTACGGGAGAGAGCTCCAGGACTCGTACAGCCACACTGAAGCTGTGTGAGACAGAGCCTCTCCGTTACTGCAGGATTTTAATTTTACTCTGTGGAACCGGCTGAGCGGTCCTCGCCGTGGCTGCTGGGCGCGACAGTGCGGCTTAAGGATCGGATGAATTCAAGGCGGTAGGAGCAGGCTGCGTGGCTTTCGGCCCTACAGGTAAGGCCTTTGGGCTCTGTCGGTCTGCTGAGGCCTCCTTTTTTGCAGCGGCTGTTCTTGGCGCCAAAATTCGTTGGCAAAGGGGTGGCCATTTTCTCTCTAGGTATTTGGACCACGTGGCAGGAGTTGCAGCGAGCTGCCTGTGTGAGTAAGACGACAGGCAGAATAGTTAGATTTTTAGGTTTAGTGTTTCTTTCTTTTGTTTGTAGGTTTTTTGAGGCTCGGGGGGTTCCTCAGCCGTAAGGGGGCTGTTGTCAGTCCTCTTTATTTTTAAGTTTATTCTTAGTTTTATAGGACAGCAGTTTTGGCATTGATCTCTGATGCCACATGTTCTCTCCCTCCTAATCATGTCTCTGAGGAGCATCTGTTAAGTCCCGGGATATTAGGCAAATTGCCAGCTTTTAGGTTCAAGAGCAGAGCCCTAACTTGTAGTTGGAAGGAGGGACAGGCTGGAAGTGTGCTTGAGACAGTAGCTGGTTTTTGTATTCACAAATAATCATTTTTATTATTTTCATAGAAATGTGTCCATTCTGTCTTCATACAATACATACATATAACTTTTCATATAAGTTGTTACAAAGAGTTGCCTCACTCCTTCTGTAACCCTACTTAGATCTTCACCGTATCCTAATACACCTGTTAGCATTCTTCTCCCTATAACATCCTCAAATCTAATGTCCAATCTATCTGTGATAACAGTCTTATTATTATTATAATGACGCATCATTCGGGAAAATCATTTTCATTACATCCCTAGAGATGTCCATTCCGTCCTCATGCAATACATAGCTATAAATTTCCCATAAATATAGATTGTTCTACACAGAAATTTTTCGAAGAGTTGTCTCACTCCTTCTGCATCCACATTCACTTCTTCACCTTATCCTAGTACACATGTGAACGTTATCCTCCCTATAACATCCTCAGATGTAATGTCAATTCTATCAAGGATAACAGTCTCATTATTATTATTATTATTATTATGACTTACCATTATTCTAACACACTAAACCTCTACTCCCCCTTCACAGATATCTCTTCCTGCTATGCCATTTGAACCGCCCCATGTCCCCTTCTGCCCCTTCCCCCTCTTGCCTAAATCCACCCTTACTGCGGAACTTTGTTCCAAATCTGCAGGAATAGATCCCCTCTGCTACCCCCTATCATCTGGGCTGTAGGCTGCTCCATACCCCTTAATTCTTTCATGCTCTGCTCCCATCCCCCTACTCCAGGTGAACTCGACTCTAGTCAGTGCCTCAAAATACTTTGTTTCGCTATGAGAAAGCCCTTCTCATAGAGCTTCCTTTGACTGCTTTTCAAGGGGGTTTCGGCCTCATACGAGCCAAATAGACACCATTCAGGAGATAAATTTACCGGCCCTCCGATCCATCTCTGCAATTTGACCCCTACCCCCTTCCAAAACTTCTGTATACAGCACATAGCCAAAATTTATGCACCAAGGTACCCTTCTCTTTCCCACACCGCTTACACACATCTGTTGAAGAGAGACCCGCCCTTGCTGCCCAGACATAATGGACATATGCCCTCCATAGGAACTTGTATTGTATCTCTTGCAATTGCATTGACTCCGTCACTACTTTTACTTTCTGAAACCCCATTTGTAGAGGATCTATAGTTCCCTCGGGTATATTATTATCTTGTTGCCACTTCCTCACCAAGACCCCCAAGCCACCTCCCTCCTTTCCCAGACTTAATTCCGCCCACAATCCCCGTACTGTGATTTTCCCTTCTAATGCTTGGAAAAGTTTTAACATTTTTTATTTATTTAGCTGCATTTATATCCCGCTTTTCACCAGGTAAAAGCGGTTGGGGGATACATTTAGTACGAGGGGATATGAGACACATACACTAATACTTACAGGGAACATGGGCAATGGAGGGTTAAGTGGCTTGCCCAAGACCACAAGGAGCACCTGTGGGATTAGAAACCCCAGTCCTTCTGGCCCAAGGTTGCTGTCCTCTAGTGGGATTTGAACCACCAACCCTCTGGCCTATGGTACCTTGCCCCAACCACTAGGCCACTCCTCCCTATCAAGAGTTTTAACATTCCCCCTCCACTCAAGTAGGCGCTTTCCTGCTTTTGGAGACTTCGCATATAGTGCCTCACTTGCAAATAGAAATAGAAGTCTTGGGTGTCCAAATGGTATCTACCCTGTAAAGATTGAAAGGAGTCAATGACGGTCGACCCCTCCATTCTCATTTGCCCTATATATTGCATTCCCCTATCCGCCCACCTGCGCGCCACCGTCCCTTGCATTCCCGGCAATAGATCTACATTCCCCCCCATTGGGAGACAGTCCGTACTCCTCCAATTGATCTTCTTTAACTGGCTTAACACCTTCCATGCTTGCCTTATTGCCAGCAAACACGTTGACTCTCGCCACGCTCGTGGCAATTCCTTTTTTGATTTGTGCAGTAAATACATCCTATGCTGTGCCTCGGACATGTCATCTATTGATTCAATCGGGATTGTTTCTGTTTTGCCTGTTACCAACTCCCAGAGGGCTTGCGTTAGACAGACCAAATTGTACTCTCGCAAAGATACCAAGCCCGCCCTACCACCTTCTGTAGGCCCCATCAAAAAGTCTAATGCTATTCGCGCTCTCCGCCGTCTCCATAAAAATTTGGATATATGACTCTGCAGTCGTCTCATATCTCTCTGAAGTATCCATATAGGAACATGTCTTATCAAATATATCCATCTGGGGAGCTCTACCATTTTAAAGAGGGCTATACACCCCTTCAATGAAATAGGAAGGTCTCTCCATTTATTTAGCCTTTCTATCGTCCTTTCCATCATTGGCCCTATATTCACCTTGTAAAGTTGACTTGTCTTTTCTGGTATTTATATGCCTAGATACCTAATTTGACCTGCTGCCCATACCAATGGGAAGGTCCCTGTCCATTTACTGTGCACTTTATTTCCAACATCCAACACAAGCGACTTGGCTCTGTTTATTTTCAATCCTGAGAACGAGCCTAATAATTCAATCCTCTGCAACACCCCTTCAAAAGAGCATTGTGGGTTAGTTAAGCATAACAACATGTCATCCGCGAATGCACTTACTTTAATTCCCTCCTCCCCCCATTCAATTCCTCTTATCTCCTCTTGCCCTAATATTTTCCTCAACAATGGCTCCAGTTGCAGTACAAATAGCAAGGGTGACAAGGGGCATCCCTGTCTCGTCCCCCTCCTTAACTTAAAGGGACTTGAGCTCTCACCTCCCGCTACTATATAGGCCAGTGGTTCCGTATAGAGTGCTTGTATCCACCCCAAGAATGCTCCATCAAACCCAAATCTACGCAGCACTTCAAACATATATTTCCAGGATACTCTATCGAACGCTTTTTCAGCATCCAGATTAACCAATAGCAGTGGTGTTCCTTGCTGCTCACACCTCTCCATTCCCAACAGGACTTTGTTTATATTTAGCAGTGCCTCTCTACCCTTCACAAAACCCGACTGGTGTGGCCCTACCAATCTCGGGAGAATCACCTGCAGTCTCTTAGCCAGAATGGAAGCTAATATCTTCATATCATAATTAATTAAAGATACCGGTCTGTATGACGCTGGATCCTCAGGGTCCTTCCCTTCTTTATGGAGAACAGAGATGGATGCTGTACGCATATCTCTTGGGAAAGTTCCCTTCTCCCGCACCTCACCATACAGAGCTGTCAGTGTAGGAACCACTGACCTCGCAAGCATTTTGTAAAATTCTGCTCCATATCCATCAGGTCCTGGTGCTTTGTGCGGTTTCCCTTCCTTAATGACCCTCTGTATTTCCCCTCCTGAGATAGGCTTATTCAACTCCTCTAGCTCCACCGGTGACAGTTGCAGCAGGGAAATCCCATTCAAGAAGTCCTGTTCCTGAACCCTATCCTCCTCATCCGGAGTGTATAAATCTTCATAAAATTGCCAGAAAATCCCCACTACCTTCTCGGCTTCATTTTGCCTCACCCTGTCCTTGTCTCGCAGTATTGTTACCACTTTTGGGCTACCCCAGTCCTTCACTAATCGGGCTAGAAGTCCACCTTTGCGGTTCCTGTATCTAAAGAACTGATGCCTATAATAATGCATACTGTAAACCACTCTTTCCTGCAAGAGATTATTTAACTCCTGCTGCGATTCCAAATACGCCTTCGTATGCTTCCACCCCGGCTGCTACACAGCTACTTTTTTCCGTTCCTGTAGTTGTTCCGTCAGGTTCAAAATGTCATGATTGATCTTTTTCCTCTCCTTTGCCACATATGCAATGACATGTCCCCGCATCATCGCCTTCCCAGCCTCCCACAATAGGGTCACCGACTGTCCACATTGTTCATTAAATTCTAAGTATTCCTCCCATTTTTGCTCCAAATACTTTTGAAAATCTTTATTACACCACATATGCCTAGGGAAAGACCATCTATGCCCCCCCCCCATCCCCTTCCAATCCATTCGTACCATCGCGTGATCTGAAGCAATATGGGCTCAATCTCCGTGTTTACCACCCTCCCAAAATCACTTTTTGACACTAACATGTAATCAGTCCTGGACCAGGTCTGGTGCACTCTCGATAGATGTGTGTAATCTCTTTCCCCCTCATGTAGCGTTCTCCAGGTGTCTACCAATCCCCCCATCCTACATAAATAGCTCACCCCTTTCTTGCTCCACCCCCCTTTCTCTCTCCCATTTGACTTATCCGTTTCAGGGTCATGCGGACAATTGAAATCCCCTGCCAGTATCACTGGCGCCCTGGGCGCATTCCCAATCTTCTGAATAAGCTGCTTAAAGAAATGATGGTCATATACATTAGGGGCATATATATTGCCCAGGATAAATTCCTCCCTATTCAAATTTACATGCAAGAACAAAAATCTTCCCAGCGGATCCATTTCTTCTTTCAGTACCTCTACCTGAATTCCTTTTTTCACTAGAATCGCCACTCCCCTCTTCCTCCCTCCAGAAGATGCAGCATATACATGCCCTACCCAATCCTTCTTTAGCTTAGCATGCTCCTTAGCTGTTAAGTGTGTTTCCTGTAAAAATGCTATGTGGGCTTTCCCCCTTTTTAATGCTTGCAGAACTTTTGTGCGCTTTATAGGCGTACTCACCCCACCCACGTTCCAAGTTATTATGTGTAAATCATGACCCCTTTGGGTTTGTCATTCTGGTTCTTAATTCTAGGTCCTCTGTATTTAACTCTGCGCGGGGTTACCCAGCCTCAACCCCGCCCTTCCTTTCTAATCCATTTGAGGTAGTCTAATCTCCTTTCCACAGGCCTTACCCATCCATTCCCACCATCTGTAAATTGCCCCTCTTCCCTCCCACTCCGCTCCCCTCTACCCCCCATACCCCTTCTACCCTCCTCCCTCCCCTATTTCCCCCTTTATCCCCTTGCCCCTTAAAATTCTTCACCCCTATCCTCAGCGCCTTTAGCTGAGATCTGGATCCCAAATGTACACTGCAGGGCTGCCTCGGCCCCCCTCCCCCCTTGCATTTCAACAGCATACCCTCATTTTAACTTTGCCTCTTTCAGATATACACACTCTTTCATCCTTCTTTCTTTCTCTACACCCTCACCGCTCTTACCACATTAAGTACCATATTAAATACCATTCACCTTCTTGTCAGACCTCCAGGCAATTACCTCTCTCGTTCCCTTCTCACTTCAGACGCACCCATCATTTCAGAGGCCATATTTATCTAATATATCTACACAGTTCCATTTTGGTATAAGTCTTTGCTGCCTCTTCTCCCTTTTCCACCATTTCCTTCCGTCACTCCGTGGTGTTACCCAGCATTCAATGTCTCTTCTCAGGCGATGCCATTTCCAACATGCTCTCTCCCAGGCCCGCAATAAAAGTTCAGAGACGAACGTGTGGTTTTGCCCCAAATTGGAGACCCGCAAAACTGCCGGAAATGCCAGAGTGAACTGTACCTTCTTTTGAAACAGTGCATTGCATATTGGTGCAAACTCCTTTCGCTTCGCCGCCACTACCGCTGAGTAATCTTGAAAAATTAGAATCTTATGATTCTCCAACTGCAACTCCCGCTGCCGTCTATAAGCTTGTAGCAACTGCACTTTATGCTGAAAATTCAAAATTCTCTCAATCAGCACCCTGGGTCGTTGGTGTGCCTCCATTCTTGTGCCCAATCTGTGTGCGCGTTCTACTTTAATTTCGCCCGTTATCAATTCCAAGCCCAGTTCCTTTGGAAGCCAGTTCTCAATTAGAGGTATTAACTTTGAATCAGATGTTGACTCTGGCACACCTACTATTCGTAGATTTGTTTCTGCACAACCTATTCTCTAGATTGTCTACTTTCTCTAGCAGGATCACCATCTTTGCACGTTGAGCCTTGTCGTCTCTTGATCTCCGCCCTTCCTCATCTTCCAGCGCCGATACTCTGTGTTCTACTTCCTCCACCCTTTGTCCCTTTTCCACTAGCGATGTTCCCACCGCCTCCAACTTCTTCAATATCAGGTCGAACTTCGGGTCCAGCAATTTTACCACTTCTCTCGCCATCTCCTCCGTTGCCGATTCTGTACTCTCCATTCCCGGGGAGACTGGATTCGCTATTACCGCCAGCGCGGCCCCGGGCTTGGGGGCTTTCTCCTGCTCTTTCCTTGCCGGCATCGGCATTTTCTGCACTTGGTTCTTGATTTCTAACCGTCACCTTCTCCCTTTTCCCTGTTCCTTTCTTGTTGAGGGCAGCAGACAAATTCTATAGAATAATTCCAAGGCGGTTCCGGAGCGAGCAGAGAACCGTCCTCACTTGCTCATGTGTCACGTGGGACTCTCATATATATCTATATCTATCATAATAACAGTTAAACTGTCAACCAAGAAGTGCCCATGCTACGGTCTATGGCCACCAGAGGGCAGCTGGTACACTCAATAGTGCCTCTTTGTGACCATGTGTATGCAGCCATCTAAAGATTGATCTCTGCAAGTCAGGGATGAAATAACCACAGGGCCACCTCATGGGCACTCAGAGGTTAATGACTAAACAAGCAACTGTAATGTTCTGCAAATCAAGATTTTATGACCAAGATTTAAAGCTCTTAACTTCTATATCGTTTGTCGGGCTCTGGTGCCCTAGAGGCCACTGGATGGCAGCGCTGCACATAGTATTCAGTGCCCCCATCCCTGGGGGGGGGGGGTGAAATACGAAATCGTATTCTTCATCAGGTTCACACAGGCAGCAACCTCTAAGACCTCCACTTGCAAGGTTGTCGGTGTATCCCACTGCTATTTCTCTGACTGCAGGAAGGCCGGGGGGGGGGGGAGGGGGGTGCCTGTGTGTTTCATAGCTCCACTTAGCATGCCCTTCCCAGGAAATTCTCATCTATTTCTAGAGCCTGTGCTGTCAGAGCAGGGCTTTAAGCACTTAGCAGGGGCACTGACCCATCTTGCCATCTTGTTAAAGGGTCCGTGCTGAGGGTGAAGAAAAGGATGTCTAGGTAGCACAGTCTGGGGCTTAGCGCTCCAGGGCACTGGAAGGTTTCATAGTGGAAGTCAATACTCTGTGTCTGCTCCATGCATTCAGCCTATGTTCAAGCGTGCTCGCTGCACTGTGTTTGGGTGACAGGTGCTGGGTCACCCGTATATGTAGATGTGCATTTTGTATATGCTCACAATTACTTAGGCATGATTTTTGGGTGCACTCTTTGCAGAGTGAGACTGCATTTTTTTGCTCAGACTGTATTATCAGGCTAAGGTAATTTCTCCAGTAATGGGGGGATGTCGATTGTAATAAAGTGCATGAGGTCCTCATGGTGTTACATGGGGTTGGAGATGCAGTCGTGGGATCTGCTGTGGAGTGAGCCGTCCGGAGGAGCTACAGTGTCAGTCACCAGTTTCCCTTTCTCTTTGGGCTTTGCTCCCAGATCCTAGCCCCTCTTTCTCTCTGATGTCCAGGACGCAAGGTCCCCGGCCCACTGGACAATCTATTCTCAAGTCTTTTCTCAATGCTGGCAGAAGGACTGGGAGAGCGAGAAAGGAAGACCAGGAACCAGCACCAGCTCTGATGACTCTCCACTGCCAGTGTTTGCTACGGTCACATATTCCCAGTCAGTTATTTGAGTATACTTATTGCCTACAGGTCAGGGTGGCATACAGTTGATTACGGTATTTCTATTTCCCTTGTCCCTGAAGGGCTCACAATTTGTTTTGGTACCTGAGGCAGAGGGTTAAGTCGCTTAACGAAGGCCAGAAGAACCACTGGTGGGACCAGAAACCCCAGTATTTATGGTCCAAGGTTGGCGGTCTCGATTGGCATTCAAACCCTTGGTCCTCTGACAACTTGCCTCAACCACTAGGCTGCACTGCTCTGTTTGAGCTAGCCATAGGGCCAGGCACAGCCTGTTACTTCTAAGGCAGAGACCTTGGGGAGGTTCTGTTCATAAGGATACGAGAAATGCCATACTGGGTCAGACCAAGCTCTTTCAGGTCCAATATCCTGTTTCCTAGGGTAGCCAATCCAGGTCTTAAGGACCTGGCTGGTTTCCAAAAAGACGAATAGGCTACTCAATGCTTGTATCGGGGCAAGCGGTGGATTCATGTATGCTCATATTTTAAGAGTTCCGTTGCATGTACAACAGATGTGACACTCTGTTGGGTTGTGTGTCTTGTAGAATATCTTGAATTGGTGAAAGTTGGTATAAAAAAAAATTAATAATTTTCCAGCTTCTCTCTAATAAAAGGTTATGGACCTTTCCTCCGGGAGCTTGGCCAAAAACTTTGTTAAACTCCGCTACGTTCGGAGATTGTTTCGCGCAAGGCTCTTGGAGTACACAGGAGACCCAGTGGTCAATTAACCGACTGGAAATGCGAGCGATACGCCGGGCGTTGTAGGCATTCGAAGCTACGGTGACAGGTTGAGCGGTGCGAGTACTGTCCGACAACTCCGCGGCGGTGGCCTACATCAATCGGCAGGGCAGAACTGGAAGTGTGGCCATAGAGGCCGCGGCAGAGGGTCTGTGTGTGTGGATAGAGCTTTGGCTGCCAGCGTTTTCGGTGGCGCATGTTGCGGATAAAGACATTGTGACGGCGGATTTCCTCAGCTGGGTCCGAGTAGATGCCGGAGAATGGGAATGGCATCCGGAGGTGTTTGCACAGATCGGTTGCATATGGGGACAGCCAGTAATGGACCTCATGGCGGGTTGCTTCTTCAGCAGACGACGCAAAAGGAGGTCGGAAGGCATCGGTGCACTGTTTCAATGGCGGCCGTCGTCCGGTCTTCTCTGTCTTTCCACCGGGGGCACTCATAGGTCAAGTGATTCTGCGTATCGAAGTGCTTCGGGGAAACGTGTGGTTGGGGGTCTCGGGCTGGCCGAGGCGTCCGTGGTATGCCTGTCTCATACGGTTGTTCGTGAATCCATGGAGGTTTCTGACATTGGAGATTCTGTTGCTACGGAGTTCCCTTTGAATGCCTCAGGTGCATCGGTTTTTGCTTACGGGGTGGCCATTGCAAGGGCAAGCTTAAGGAAAAAGAGTTGCTCCGCAGCAGTCTTTGCCACATTGCCTCAAAAAAAAAAAAAAAAAAAAAAAGTCTACGTCCCTTGCATATGTGCGTATATGGCGCATCTTTGAGGACAGGTGCTCGCAGAGGCACGCTCGCGCAACAACAGTGTCAGTTCCCTTGGTATTAAGTTTTCTGCAGGACGGGTTTGGTAAAGGCAGGTCCTGGAGAGTTCAGTTAGCAGCTCTGTCTTGCTATAGGGGCAAAGGACAGGGAGTGGCTCTCATGCACAGGTCGATGTGGTATGCTTTCTCAGGCGGTTACCAGACTGTAACCCTCTCGTAGGATATTAATTCCACCAGGGAAGCTCAAGTTGGTTTTAGGAGCGTTAGCTAGCGTGCCATTGGGGCCCTTGCAACAGGCGTAGGTTAAGGGTTTTGCCTTGAAGGTGGTATGTTTGATGGTCATCTGTTCGGCGAGGTGATTTTCGGAGTTGCAGGCGTTGACCTGTCAGGAATCGTTTTTTGTCTGTCTCCAGACAGAAGGTGGCCTGGTGGCTGGTTCCATCGTTGTTGTCAAAGGTGGTTTCTATGTTCACCTAACTAAAATGGTCTCTCTTTCAGTGCTAGGTGCGGCGGAGAGGAGCGTATTGAACCATAGCTTGCGCTGTTTGGACGTCAAGAGCGCTGTGGCAGTGTTTTAAAGGTTTCATAAACTTTCGCAAGGCGGATCGTCTCTCTTCGGGTTGTTCGGAGGGCCCTGCAAATGGAAGCGGCAGCGAAGGAGTCCATTTCTGGATGGATTGGAGCGGCTAGTGCGTCGGCTTCTCTTCTACGGGACCGTACAGTCCCAGGGAGCTTACGAGCTCACTCTACCAGAGTGCAAGTGTCTTCTTGGACGGAGCACAGTTTGGTTCCACCAGTGGACATCTGGAGGGAGGCCTCTTTGTTGTCTCTCCATACTTTCAGTAAGCACTACCTTCTAGATATTCTGGCGGCTAAGGATGCCGTTTTCAGGGAGGCGGTGTTGAGATCCAGCTGGAAAGGTCCCTCCCAATGATTACTGCTCTGATTCATCCCAGAGATTAAAGACTAAACTGGAGGAACGATAAGGACATAGGAATTACACTTACCTGGTAATTGTGGTTCCTTGAGTGACTCCAGTTTAGTCCTCATTCCCGCCCGGGGATGGGGTCTTAGCAGTGGTCTTTCTGTTGGGGGAAGTGCAAGGTTAAAAGTGGATATAGGTCTTCACTGGTGTTCAGTCGTTTTGATGCTTCTATTTATTTTGCGCTATATTGTTATATTATTACGAGGGTCATTTTTAAAGTAAGAACCGATTGCGCATCGTGTCCGCGCGATCTGTCAAGTGACGTCCGTTCAAGGTCAGCCACTCTTGGCCAGTCTCTCACTATGCCGCCATTACGTTTCACGTCTCTGCCAATGTTGGTTGTATGGTTATACTGCTTCGTTTGTCGCCATGTCAATCAGTAATCCCTCCGATTGTGAAGTGCGCTCGGTTATCTGGTTTTAATGCAAAACAAGTTCGTCCAGCATTTTCAGCACCCATCTCGCACACATTTTTTTGTAGTGCAGTTTGTCAGTAACAATGTGATAAACTACTGATCTTGAAACTTGTGGAAATGTCTGATGCAGCTCGTCTATAGTGAAGCACTTGTTTTGGCGAATTTCCTCATTAATGTCTTGTGTCAGGACTTCATTCATGACAGTAGGCCGT
Organism: Ichthyophis bannanicus; assembly: GCA_033557465.1. Classification (NCBI taxonomy): domain Eukaryota; kingdom Metazoa; phylum Chordata; class Amphibia; order Gymnophiona; family Ichthyophiidae; genus Ichthyophis; species Ichthyophis bannanicus. The sequence goes on along the minus strand of CM066043.1, from coordinate 260,920,203 downwards.
CCAGATCGTTCTTCATCATGAACGTTTGTCCTTCCTTAAACATCATTCATTACACCTTCCCCATACACTTCAACAAGCTGCCGGTGAATTTCAGCTGGACGAACTTGTTTTGCATTTAAAAAACGGATAACCGAGCGCACTTCACAATCGGAGGGATTACTGATTGACATGGCGACAAACGAAGCAGTATAACCATACAACCAACACTGGCAGAGACGTGAAACGTAATGGCGGTGTAGTGAGAGACTGGCCAAGAGTGGCTGACCTTGAACGGACGTCACTTGACAGATCACGCGGACACGATGCGCAATCGGTTCTTACTTTAAAAATGACCCTCGTATATTATGATATTATTATATATATTGCTATATTGCTCTGGATTGTTTAGGGCTAGGCATTCGACGGAAAGGAGAGCATGCAGGAAGCAGTCTCTTTCCTTCTGGAAGGGGAGTAGTAGGTAGATAGGTTATATGTTCTGCGTGCCCTTGAATATAATAAGTTTAAAGAAAAATTACTGATTTTTTGCTCCTTTGAGTCTGCTTTGTCAGTAGTTCACCGGGGGCTGATGGGAGAGACCAGCAGGCTATATCCAGTGATGTCATGAGTTTGACATGCCCAGTCTTCAAGCTGCAGGAGGAGGTTCACTACCCAGAGGTTGAGGACTAAACTGGAGTCACTCAAGGAACCACAATTACCAGGTAAGTGTAATTCCTATTTCAGCCTGCCTTTATTAGGGAGATGCATGCTGGAGGGTATTGGAGCTCATCCCAGTAGGACACAAGCCTTTTTATTGACTGTTTCTGCCTTAATGTTTCCAGAAGACATTTATTTGGTGGCTTCTTGTTTTTTTTCCCTGAGTACTTTGGTAAGCGCTACAGATTGCTTGTGAGAGCTAATGCTGCTGGTGCCTTTGGCATAGTAACGCTGTCTGGAGTGCCATCATCTTTGCACCTTGACTCCTCATTACTTTGATATGCCCCCACTCATCTGGACTAATCGAAGGATGGTAAGAGAGGAAAAAATTTACATACCTGCTAATGTTCTTTACTTAAATCCTGCTAGAACAGGTTGGGAAGTCTGGCTGCCTCTTCACTGCCTTTTCACAGCTTGTCAGTATCTCTGATGCAGAGGTCATATATGGTTAGAGATAACCGTTTTGAACATAGTTGATTTGATTAATTCTTGTTCTGAATTTTTCAGTGTTGCTTTCTGCTTGGGAAGTGTCATATTGGCTTCTCTTAATCCTGCACCAGAATATATACTGATATCATCACTGAAAGATGCTCTGGTCTGCTTCTATCTGATGGCTGTGGAGCATAATCCCCACTCATCTGGATTGGTCTTGCAGGATTCAAGGAAAGAAAATTGGTAGGCATATAAAGTTTCTTCATAGAGAAATTGTAAAACACAGGACTGTGGCGGAACTCCCTTCTAGTTTGGAAGGCTGCCTAATTAATCGGAATAGAGAAATTTAAGTGCATGCAAAAACGAAAAAACTGGAAGATAATTTGGATGATTTGAAGAACAGATCTTATAGAAACAAACTTCTTATTGGTATACCTGAATCAGTGGAAAGCAGTGGATTGTGCAGTTTTTACTAGAGTTCTTGGAGGGGGGGAGAAGGGAATTATTTGGGTTAAAGCTGATACACTGGGTTCTAAAGTATACAGATTTGTTTGCTAACTTAGGGCTCAGTAGCAGCAGGGAGCTTTTAATTTAGATCAAATTAGAGTATAGCTTAGCATAGAGGTATTCTTTGATTAGAAAGAAGTAAATATATTTTCTAGAGACCTTTTACAAAAGGAGGCAAAAGACCTGTGAAATTGTTTTAAATAGGTGTTAAGTCCAAGGGACAGATCCAAGGGACAATTTGAAAGGCTCCCTCTATCAAACCAAGGGCTGTGTGAATCATCCAGGAAAGAGATCACCATAGAAACACTGGTAAGGGCACTTTAGCAAGCCAGCTTTTACTAAGTGTTATTTCCCTCCCACCCACTCCAGGCTTAATCTTGGCTTTATAGACTCCTAAACTTATTAAAGGGGAAGAGGTGGTTAAATTCACTTTCAGGTTCAATTGGTTAGCCTCACCAGGAATAGATTGATTAATCTATCTTGAGATGAACTAAGTCCCTTAAACCTATTAGGGATATTTGTACTGATACAACTGTACCTAGCAACTTTAGCTATTTCAGTTGTTTATTTACTTAAACAAAATCTTAAAGCAGACAGCAGTCCAGCAGTGAGATGAGGGCTATCCAGTCTTTTGAACTGAGTATCGCATGTATGATTTTCTCCTAGTTCGTGAGGGGTCTTACATGTGCATTAGGTGCAAGGAGCTCTTTGTCCTCAGGGAACGAGTCCTATCTCTGGAGGTTAGAATGGCAGACTTAGAGGATATAAGGAAGACAGAGTGGAATATAGATGAGTCCTACAGGGATGTAGTAATGAAGTCCTACTTCCAGTGTGGCAGCATCTCAATTGCCATGGAGGAGAGAGGTCATGTGAAAGAGAACATCACCTTGGTGTGGCAGGAAGTGATCCTGTAGCTAGGACCTAGGAGGTTTCTCCATGGCCATGCGCCCATGAGGGAAGGGTTAGGACTACTGTTACAGTTGGCGATTTGATCATTAGACAGGTATATAGCTAGGTGGCTGGTGGACGTGATGATTGCCTGGTAACATACCTACCTGGTGCAAAGGTAGCAGACCTCGCGCACCACCTAGACAAGGTTCTAGATAGTGCTGGGGAGGATTCTTTGTGAGAGGGAGGTTCTGAAGGCCAAATTTAGGCTTTTAGGTAGGAAGCTGAAATCCAGAATTTCTAGGGTAACATTCTCTGAAATGCTTCCTGTTCCACGCGAAGGACCCAAAAGGCAGGCAGAGCTCCAGAGTCTCCATGCATGGATGAGATGAGAGTGCAAAGAAGAGGGTTTTGGATTCATTAGGAACTGGGCATGGAACCAGGCTGCTGGCATTAACTTTTAAAAAGGAGATAGAGCCGCTTTTAAACTAGATAATAGGGGAAAGCTGACAGTCGTCTAAGAGCACGTGGTTTGGAAGAATGTATCCTTGAAGGATACTAGCCAAAAAGGGAAGTTAGGGCAGCCTGATAGAGAGGTTCCAATAAAGATAAACCCAGATGCCCTTAAGTACAGAACTGAAAGATTCCAAATTACCCCTATCAACTGATAACCATATTAATATGAATAAAATACAACCTCTAAAATACATGTATGCAAATGCTAGAAGTCTAAAAAATAAGATAGGAAAGCTGGAATATATAGCACTAAATGAAAGGTTAGATATTATTGGCATCTCGGAGACTTTTTAGGAGGAGGACAACCAAAGGGACACTGATTCCTGGGTACAAACTATATCACAATGATAGGATAGATCAAATTGGTGGAGGGGTGCACTCTGTTAGAGAGGGTATTGAGTCACATAGGATTAAAGTTTTCCATGAAACAAAATATTCCGTAGAATCTCTATGGATAGAAATCCATGTAAAAAAGGAGAAGGCTTTGGGAGTGGGTGTGTACTACCGATGCCTGGCCAGAATGAACATATGGATGATGAAATGCTAGGAGAAATTGGGGAAGCTAACTACAGTTACAACACAGTAATCATGGGTGATTTCAATTACCCCAGTATCGACTGTGTTGGTGTCATAGCAGGACATGCTAGGGAGATTAGTTTCTAGATGAAATAAATGACGACTTCTTGGAACAGCTGGTTCATGAACCAACAAGTGGGGAAACTATTTTGGACCTAGTTCTTAGTGGAACACAGAATCTGGTGCAAGAGATAAGGGTGTTGGGGCCACTTGGTAATAGTGATCATAACATGATCACAATTCATTTAATAAATGGTAGCAGGCTGGCAAGGAAATCCACAGTATATATTTTTAATTTTCAGTAGGGAGACAGTGATAAACTGAAGAAAATAAGAAAAAAACAAAAGGAGCAGCTGTAAAGGTTAAAGATTTACATCAAGCAAGGGTGTTTTAAAAATACTATCTTGGAAGTCTAGACCAAATGTATTCCATGCTTTAAGAAAAATGAAGGAAGGCCAAAAAACTTCCAGCATAGTTCAAAGACGAGTCCAAAGAAGCTGTTACAGCCAAAAAAGCATCTTTCAGGAAATGGGAAAAAGGAGCCAAGCGATGAACATGGGGAAACAACATAAGTACTGGCAAGTTAGATGCAAGGCATTGATAAGGCAGGCGAAGGGAGAATTTGCAAAAAAGTTTGCCATGGAAGCAAAAACGCACAATAAAAACCTTTTCAAGTACATTTGTAGCAAAAAGCCTGTGAGAGTCAGTTGGACCATTGGATGATAGAGGGGTAAAAGGGCGCTTAGGGAGGACAAGACCATAGCAGAGACTGAATGAATTCTTTGCTTTGGTCTTTACTGAAGATGATGTAGGGAGGTTACCATGCCAGAAATGGTATTTAAAGGTGATGTATCAGAAGAATTTAAAGAAATATTGATAAACCGGGAAAATGTATTACAATTGTTTTGATAAACTGAAGTGTAGCAAATCACCTGGACCGGATGGTATACATCTGAGGGTATTGAAAGAACTGAAACATGAGATTGATTTTTCAGAACTACTATTAGTAATCTGTGAACTATCAGTAAAATTATCTGTACTACCTGACAATTGGAGAATGGCCCGTATAGCTCCAAATTTTTAAAAAGGGTTCCAGGTGTCATCTGGGAAAACTATAGACTGGTAAGCCTAATATCATCAGTACTGGGCACAATGGTAGAAACCATTATAAAGAATACAATTACTGAACATATAGATAGTCATGGCTTAATGGGAGAAAGCCAACATGGATTTAGCCAAGGAAAGTCTTGTCTTACTAATCTGTGAGATTTTTTTGAAGATGTGAAAAAACAGGTAGATCAAGGTGAGCCGGTTTATTTTAATGTATGTGGGTTTTCAGAAAGCCTTTGACAAGGTCCCTCATCAGAGACTCTTGGCAAAATTAGGAAGTCATGGGATAGGAGGCAGTGTACTATTGTGAATCAGGAACTGGTTAAAAGATAGAAAGCAGAGGGTAGGGCTAAATGCCCAATTTTCCCAATGGCAAATAAAATTTAAGGGAGGAGTGGCTCAGTGGTTGTCACAGGTTACCTCAGGCCTGAAGGCCGGGGGTTCATTTCACACATGGGGACAAGCAACTTCAGGCCAGAGGGACTGGGGTCTCTAGTCCCATGGCCACTCCTTGTGGCCTTGGGCAAGCCACTTAACCCTCCATTGCCTCAGGTACACTTAGATTGTGAGTCCTTCGAGGACAAGGGAATAAAAAGAACCTGTTAAAATACATGTAAATCGCACTGATTCTAAAGAGCACGGTATATCAAAATAAAATAATGTGGACAAGTGCAAAGTTATGCACCTAGGAAAGAACAACCCAAACAGTGGTTACACAGTGCAAGGTTCCACATTAGGAACCACTACCCAGGAAAAAGATTGACGTCACACTCTGCTCAGTTTTCAGTGGCGACCAAGAAAGAAAATAAGAATGCTGGGAATCATAAGGAAAGGAATGGAGAATAAAGCCAAGGATATTATAATGCGTCTCTATCGTTCTATGGTGCAACTGCATCTTGAATATTGTGTGCAATTCTGGTCGCCATATCTTAAAATGCATATAATGTAATTAGAAAAGGTACAGAGAAGTGTCACCAGAATGGTAGAGAGGATGGAAGGATATCCCTATAAGGAAAGGCTTAAAAGGTCAGGGCAATGGTTCTCAATCCAGTCCTCTGGGACCCCTATGCCAGTCAGGTTTTCAGGATATGCGAAGTGAATATGCATAAGAGAGATCTGCATGCACTGCTTCCTTTGTATGCATATCTATCTCATGCATATTCATTATGGATATCCTAAAAACCTGACTGGCCTGGGGGTCCCAGAGGACTGGGTTAAGAACACTGGCTTAGAATGGTTTTTCAACTTGAAAAGAGACTGCTGAGGGGGATATGATGGACGTCTTGGAGCTTCAGGCGCTGTCTTCGCTGCCGCCTTTTCTTTCCTTTTTTAAGGAGAAGGTGGTTTTTGCGGACGGTCCCTTCCTTTTTCCCAAAGGTAATTTCTCCCTTTCATGTGAATCAGGAGGTCTCTCTCCCGTCCTTCCCTAGTGGGGGGCAGGGGGCGACTGATAACAAGCTCTGACGTTTGGATGTGCGCAGGGTGCTGAAGCGGTATCTAAGTCGCACAGCACCGTTTAGGAAGTCGGAGCGGTTATTTGTCCTGTTCGGAGGGCCACGTAAAGGTGACGCGATGGCCAAGGCGTCCAAATCCAGATGGATCAGGGAGGCGATTGCATCGGCCTACATCCTGAAGGGGGAAGCAGGTACCGGTGAGCTTCCGAGCACATTCGACTCGGGCCCAGGTGGCTTCATGGGCAGAGTATAGTTTTGGTTCCGCCGCTGGACATTTGCAGAGCGGCCACTTGGTCGTCTCTACATACCTTTGTCAGGCATTATAGGTTGGATGTTCAGGCGGCGGCGGATGCTGGGTTTGGGAATGTGGTACTTTTGGTCTGGAATGGCGAACCCCTCCCAGGCTTGAACTGCTCTGCTACATCCCAGAAGACAAGGACTGGACTGGAGAAACGATAAGGAAAGAGTAATTAGGCCTTACCTGCTAATTAGTGTTCCTGAAGGAACTCCAATCCAGTCCCTGATCCTGCCCGAATTGGTTTTCAGAATTCAGTGTTCTGTAATAGGTCACCGGACCGAAGGTCTGTGGTGGAAATGAAGAAGAGTTGGACAAGCTCCTCACAGGTGTTCCGGTGGCGAGGCGGTGTGGACTGGCACTGGCCCTTGGGAGGTACGTAAGGGTTGGTGCGGAGTCGGGTAAGCTTCCTCCTTCCTTTCCCGGGGACTGGGAAGTTCCTTCCGGGAGCAATGGGAGGGGGTGTGTTAGAATCTGGTAGTTAACAGTTTAGTTTTATGAAGTTGTGGTTACTAATTGTCTCTCCGTTAGTCTGCTTTTTCAATAGTTTACTGGTGCTGGTGGGTGGTGCCAGTGGTATTTATACCAGGAGGTCATCAAATCGATGACAAGCTCAGCCTCCAAGCTGCTGGAGGCGGAGCACAACCCATAAGACAGGGACTGGACTGGAGTTCTTTCAGGAACACTAATTAGCAGGTAAGGCCTAATTACTATTCATGTGTTCATGTTTGGCTGATCCTGTTAAGAGACAGGCAGCAGTATTTTGGACTAGTTAAAGTGGTCTTGTAGATTGTGCTGGAAGACCTTGGAGGAAGGAGTTACAGTAATCGAGAATGGGGGTGATAACGGCTTGGCAAACGGTGCGAAAGTGTTCCTGGCTTAGGAAGGGTTTTAGTCTATGGATGATGGCCAGTTTGTGGAATGCATTCCTGGTGATTCTGCTGATGTGTGGTTGTAAATTAACTGCTTGGTTTTGATAGATTTTTCCATGAGTCTGCTTTGTTAGTAGGATACTGAAGGCTGGAGGTGGAGCCAGCTGTCTATCTAAGAGAAGGTCATGAAGATCATAACATGTTCAGTCTCCAAACTGCTGGAAGGGCGTAAATACCCAAAGGTGCCGGGACTGGACTGGAGTCACTCAAGGAACATCAATTAGCAGGTAAGGTCTAATTTCTTCTATATTTTCCAGTCCTTTCCTTATGATTCCTAGCATTCTATTTGCCTTCTTGGCTGCCGTTGTACACTGGGCAGAGGGTTTCAATGTGTTACCCATGATGACATCTAAATCTTTTTCCTGGGTGGTGGTAACTAATGTGGAACTTGGCATCATATAACCCTAGTTTAGGTTGTTCATTCCTAGGTGCATAACTTTGCACTTGTCTACATTAAATTTCTTCTGCTATTTGGACGTCCAATCTTCCAATTTATCAAGGTCCTGTTCCAGTTTTTCACAATCCTCTTGTGTTTTAACATCTCTGAATAATTTTGTGTCATCTGCAAATTTGATTACCTCACTCGCTATTCCCCATATTCCAGGTCATATACAAATGTTAAAAAGCAGCGGACCCAGCACAGATTCATGGAGTACTCCACTATTCACCTTTCTTCATTGGGAAAATTGGCCATTTAGCCCTACTCTCTGCTTTCTATCTTTTAACCAGTTCCTGATCCACAATAGTACACTGCCTCCTATTCCATAACTTTTTAATTTCGCCAAGAGCCTCTCATGAGGGACCTTGTCAAAGGCTTTCTGAAAACCCACATACATTAAAAAGAACGGCTCACCTTAGTCTACCTGTTTTTTTTACATCTTCAAAAGAATATCACAGATTAGTAAGACAACACCTTCCGTGGCTAAAGCCATGTTGGCTTTTTCCCATTAAACCTTGGTTTGCAGCTTGTCGTGCTGTGAGGGCTTGCGTGCATCAGTGATGCTGAGAGCTAAACTATCGGTAGTTTAACTACTGGCAGGGTCTCCCAAGATGGACAGGTCTCAGCTGAGGTGCCAGACGAAGACAAACCACCCATCTGGGCAGCAGCAGAATGGGATAGTGTTGACGGCGGAGGATCACATTTCTGTGACAACGGCAACAACACCAAACTTAAACTGCGCGGAAGGAAGGCCCGGCAATCTACTTCTGTATCTTGCCATGAAAACCCAATGGATAGTTACAACAAAACAAATTGTGCTATGGTGCTGGAAGATGAGACTCCCAGGTCGGAAGGCACTCAACTAGCTACTGGGGAAGAGCTGAAGACCTTTCAGAGTAAAGCCAGCATTTATGATGTGGTTGGATCAAAGCCCTCGGGAAGTCTGACTGCTGATGTAGCTGCGCATGAAATGAGAGTCAGAAGCTGTAAAGATGTCTTACACATTGGAACATGGAACGTACGAAGCATGAACCAAGGGAAGTTGGAGGTGGTCAAGAATGAAATGGAACGTGTACAACTTGATCTGTTGGGTGTCAGCGAACTGAAATGGACTGGCATCGGGCACTTTGCATCAGATGATCACATGGTCTACTATGCTGGAAATGAAAGACAAAGAAGAAATGGTGTTGCATTTATAATAAAGAAGAAACTTGCAAAAACTGTAATGAAATACAATGCAGTCAGCGAACGCTTAATCTCTATTCGTCTACGAGGATTGCCTATCAACACAACTATAATTCAAGTATATGCCCCAACAACAGCTGCAGAAGAGAATGAAATTGAAGAGTTCTATGAACAAGTACAAGCTGAAATTGACAGAACATGCAAACAGGATATCCTGATAGTCATGGGTGACTGGAACGCAAAAGTTGGCAACAAAGAAGAAGGCAAAGTAGTTGGAAAATATGGACTTGGCAACAGAAATAAAGCTGGAGAAAGATTGATAGAATTCTGCAAGACCAATGATCTATTCATCTCAAACACCTTCTTCCAGCAACACAAGCGACGACTGTACACATGGACTTCACCCAATGGATTGTATAAAAATCAAATTGACTACATCTGTGGAAGTCAACGATGGAAAAGCTCTGTAACATCAACAAAGACAAAACCTGGAGCTGACTGTGGTACAGATCATCAACTACTAGTATGCAAACTCAAGCTAAAGTTGAAAAAGAGCAAACCACTCATGAATGCACCAAAATATGACCTTGAGAATATACCACTGGAATTTAAAGACTGCCTGCAAAATCGATTTGCTGCTTTAGATACAAATGACAGAGCTCCGGAAGAGTTATGGAATGACATCAAGAAGGTTGTGCTGGAAGAAAGCGAGAAGTCTCTACAAAAGGTTAAAAAGCAAAAACGGCCAAAATGGATGACGGAAGAAACTCTGAAAATTGCCCAGAAACGCAGAGAAGCTAAAGCCAAAGGAGAAAGAAAGACAATCGCAGAACTCAACAGAGATTTCCAACGTGCAGCAAGACAGGACAAGGAAAAGTACTACAATGACACTTGCAAGGAAATAGAAGCAGAAACTATTAGAGGAAGAACAAGATCGGCTTTCCTAAAGCTGCGAGAGTTAAAGAAAAAGTTCCAGCCTCGAATTGGAATGTTACAAGATGCTCAAGGTTCTATGTTGAATGATGCTGAGAAGATCAAGAAAAGGTGGAAGGAATATACAGAGTTTTTATATGATAAAGATCAAGTGGACCAACAGCCGTTTCAACCTATACCTTATGATCAGGAACCATTGGTGATGAAAGAAGAAGTTGAAGCAGCATTGAAAGCCTTATCAAAGAACAAAGCACAAGGCATTGATAGCATTCCCATAGAAGTATTGCAGCAATCTGATGCAGCTGTTACCGTACTTACAAGGCTCTGCCAAGAAATATGGAAGACAACATCATGGCCAACTGACTGGAAAAGATCTGTGTTTATACCAATACTAAAGAAAGGTGATCCAACTGACTGTGGAAATTATCGCACAATCGCTCTGATCCCACATGCCAGCAAGATTCTACTGAAGATTATTCAAAAGAGACTACAGCCATACCTAGAACAAGAACTACCTGAAGTGCAAGCAGGGTTCAGGAAAGGGCGAGGAACGAGAGACATCATTGCGGATGTGAGATGGATCCTTGAAAAGACTAAAGAATACCAAAAGGATATCTATTTGTGCTTTATCGACTATAGCAAGGCTTTTGACTGTGTAAACCATGAGAAACTCTGGGCCACATTAAGAAGCATGGGTATACCAGAACACCTGATCGTTCTCTTGCGTAATCTGTACATTGATCAAGAAGCAACAGTTCGAACGGAACAAGGAGAAACAGAATGGTTTAAAATAAGCAAAGGTGTAAGACAAGGCTGCATACTTTCCCCCTACCTGTTTAATTTATATGCAGAACAAATCATCAGAGAAGCAGGACTGTATGAAGACAACAGAGGTGTGAAGATTGGTGGAAGACTCATCAACAACCTTCGCTATGCTGATGATACCACATTACTGGCTGAAAGCGAAGATGATCTGAAACATTTGCTTCTCACAATCAAAGAACATAGTCTCAAAATGGGCCTGCACCTTAATGTAAAGAAGACAAAGATCATGACAACTGGCATAATCAACAGGTTCATCGTTGAAGGAGAAGAAATTGAAATTGTGAACAACTTTAACCTACTTGGATCAACTATCAATAAAGAAGCAACAAGCAGTCAAGAAATCAGACGACGCATTGCTCTTGGCAGAATGGCTATGAAAGACCTAGATAAGATTCTCAAGAGCAGAGATGTGTCTCTCCATACAAAGATTCGACTTGTTCAAGCCATGGTATTTTCAATAACATCATATGGATGTGAAAGCTGGACAGTGAAAAAGACAGACAGGAAGAAAATTGATGCCTTTGAATTATGGTGCTGGCGGCGAATACTGTGTATACCATGGACTGCCCGAAGAACAAACCAGTCGGTACTAGAGGAGATCAAACCTAAGCTTTCTTTAGAAGCTCAGATGACAAGACTTCGACTTTCATACTTCGGACACATCATGCGAAGAGAGAGATCATTAGAGAAAGACATCATGCTTGGCAAGATAGAAGGTCAACGCAAAAGAGGAAGGCCAGCAATGAGATGGATCGCTACAATAACAGCAGCTACAGGTACCAGTCTGTCATCAATGAGCCGCCTGACTGAAGACCGAACACAATTTAGGATAGCTATCCAGAGGGTCGCCATGAGTCGACTCCGACTCGACGGCACTTAACAACAACAACAACCATTTTGCCCGGTACTGACATCGGGCTCACCGGTATGTAGTTTCCCGGATCACCCCGGAACCCTTTTTAAAATTGGCATTGGCTATTCTCCAGTCTTCAGGTATTACAGATGATTTTAATGATAGTTCACAGGTTATTAATAGTAGGTCTGCAATGTTATATTTCAGTTCTTTCAACACCCTCGCATGTATACCATCCAGTCCAACTGATTTGCCACTCTAGTTTATCAAATAGTTGTAATACATCTTCCTGGTTTATCGATATTTCTTTCAATTCTTCCGATGCATCACCTTTAAGTACCATTTCAGTCATAGGTAACTTCCCTACATCTTCTTCAGTAAAGATCGAAGCAAAAAATTCATTCAGTCTCTCACCTGTGGCCTTGTCCTCTCTTAGTGTCACTTGTACCCCTCTATCATCTAATGATCCAACTCTTTCTCATGTTTTTTTGCTGCAAATATACTTGAAAAAGTTTTATTTATGCGTTTTTGCTTCCACAGCAAGCTTTTTTTTTTCAAATTCTCTCTTTGCCCACCTTATCGATGCCTTGCATCTAACTTGCTAGTGCTTATGTTTTTCTGGTTTTCATCATTTGACTTCTTTTTCCATTTCCTGAAAGATGCTTTTTTTGATTACGACATCCTCTCTAACCTCTCCTTTAAACCATGCTGGCAGTTTTTTGGATTTCCTTCCACTTTTCTTAAAGTGTGGAATACAGCTGGTCTGGGCTTCCAAGATAGTATTTTTAAACAATGCCTATGCTTGATGTAAATCTTTAACCTTTACAGCTGCTCCTTTTAGTTTTTCTTAACTATTTTAGCATAGTCTCTCTTTTGAAAAGTTAAAAGGTAGTACTGTGGATTTCCTTGCTGTCCTTCTTCCATTTATTAAATCAAAATCAATCATGCTATGCTCACTATTGCTAAGTGACCCCTACAGCGTTATCTCTTGCCTCAGGTCTTGTGTTCCACTAAGGACTAGGTTCAAAATGGCTTCCTCTCTTGTCTGTTCGTCAACCAGCTGCTCCAAGACGTAGATCGATTGTTTACGTTATCAGAATATAGAAAGAAAGCTGGGTTTAAAAAAGGTTTGGACAAGTTCCTGGAGGAAAAGTCCATAAACCATTATTAAGAAGGGACCCAGGATATCAATGCTTGACCCAGTACAAGCATTGTGGAACCTGTGTCTTTTGGGGAAACTGCTAGGTACGTATGACCTGGATTGGCCACTGTTGGAAACAAGATACTGGGCTTGATGGACCTTGGTCTGACCCAGTATGGCATATCTTATGTTCTTATGTAAGAAGCAGTCATTTATTTCAACTAGAAACTTTATCTCCCTAGCATGTCCTGCTATGACACTAACCCAGTCGATACCGGGATAATTGAAATCACCCATTCCTTATCGGTCCTCCAGTTTAGTCCTCCACCTCAGTCCTCCACCTCTGGGTTGTGCACCTCCTCCTGCAGCTTGGAGACTGGGCATGTCACAAAACGTGACATCACGGGATGTAGTCTGCTGGCCTCTCCCATCATCCCCAGTGTGTCCAGTCACCATGCAGCAGGAGGACGTTGTGAGCCTAAGTGCTGGGCTCACTTGAAAACTGATAAGGAGCAGTTAGAGTAGTGTTCAGCTAGTTTTGTTTTAATTTTGTTCCTAATTTTAAACGTTGTCTAATTTGGGGGGCTGTAGCTTTTTAAAAAAAAAAAAAAGCATACTAAGGGAAGGAAGTGCTGTTGCTTGTGCCTGGTCCTTATTGCCCTGTCTTTATTTTTGCTTGTCCCACTCACTACCGGCACTGATCTCTCCCCCCTGACCAGTACGGGGAGAGCTTGGCAGTAAAAGGCAGTTCAGACTTCGGCAGCACAGGGCTGCCGCGACTCTGTAGACTCGCTGATTTTTTTCTGCCGCAATTTGGTCCGGCAGCTCTAAGCTCGCTTGTTCGCTGAGCGCAGCCGTGTGGGCTACAGCCCTGTGAGAGCAGGAGCGCCGATCGCAGGGATCCAGTAGCGCTGATGTGAGTACGGGCGAGGCAGCTGGGCTGAGAGCGGGGGGACATCTGTGGGTCCGCGAAGCCGGGATCAGCGAATTTAGCGCCTTTTTTCCACCTCAGTCAGGCAGCAGCGGCCATTTTGTCAGCATGTCTGCTGCATGCAGAAAGCTGAATCCCTCTGCACTCCCTTCTCCCTTTTTTGATACCGTTTTTCTTTAATTTAGTTTACTTTGACGTTTAAGGGTTTTTTTTATTTTTCTGGACTTTAGTGGGCACTGTATTGCTCTGGGAGCTAGTGATCAGGCAGATTAAATGGGTTGCTTGACTTTGGGGGCAGAACCACTTCTCTTCTAGTACAGTTTTGGATCCGGTTCCTTTTTGGCAGTCTTGGCTGTTTTAAAAAGAAAAAGAGAAGCAGACTATACTGAAGGAATACTTCGAGGATATTTAAAAAAAGAAAAAGAAAAAGGGGAAGGAAGGCCAGCAGAGTTGCCTTCCATCAGAGCTGTAGGCGATGACGTTGAGGCCTCAGTGTATAGTTTGCAGTACCCGTAGAGATGCTATCGCTGACTCTGGGATTTGCCGGGGCTGTACGCAAGTTTCTACCAGCGTGGAGCAGCAGATGGAGGTGAAGGTAGGACAGGATCTGCAGCATTCCTCGGCTGGATTGATTGCAGAGGTACCGCTGACCACTTTGCCAGGAATCGTGCTCGAGTCACCAGCCGGTCCTTCGGGGACCCTGTCGGCTTCGGGACCGCAACATGAGTCGGGACTGCAATTTTGTGTTGATTATACATCAGGCGTTTTGTTTAAGATGGCAAGGGAAAGTGCCGGAGTCTCTGTCGCTCTCTGTGGCGCCGCCACAGCCAGGACCGATGGAGGCGTGTACCAGTCTCCCGAGACCGCCAAAGCGGGCTAGGATTCAGGAGCCTTTGATTCCTGAGTTGGAGGGGCAGGAGTCAGAGGACATCGAGGTCGACCTAGAAGGAGAGGAAGACTTGGAAGAAGGAGAGATTCCTGAACCGGAGGACCAGGCGAAAATTATTGACAGCGCTTATCACGGAGTCCCTTCATATGCTTAAACTCGCCATGGAACAGCCTATCAAAGACAACAGTGGGGAAGATCCAATTATTCAGGCAGTGAGACAAACGCAGGTGGTGTTTCCCTTCACAAGGTGGTAGACAAGATGATACAGGATGAGTGGGATCAGCCGGGGGCAGGACTAAGGGGAGTTCGGATTATGAATCGGCTGTATCCCTTAGCAGATAAGGACAAGGAGAGGATTTGGTCTCCACGGATTGATGCTGCGGTGTCAGCGGTGACCAAGAAAACCACTATTCCGGTTGAAGGCAGTTCAGCCTTGAAGGATGCACAGGATAGAAAGCTAGATGGTTTGTTGAAACAATCCTTTGAAGCCAACGCGGTGTCATTACAAGCGTCCATTTGTGGGGCGTGGGTAGCAAGAGCTTGTCTTCGATGGTCGCAGCGTTTGTGGCAGTCCGCTCAGCTGGAGCAGGAGGGTCTGAGAGACCTGGATCACCTTGAGTCAGGGTCGGCATATTTGTCAGATGTACATTATGATCTGATCAGGGCTCTGGCTAATAGTATGGCGTCGCTTGTTGCCGCTCGCAGATCCTTGTGGTTATGGAATTGGGCGGCAGACGGTTCTTCTAAAGCACATCTCGGTAAACTCTTTATCTTTATCTTTATTTAAAATTTGATAAACCGCTTTTCGTCGAAACATAAAGCGGTGTACAATAAAGGAAGGTTGTTCGGGGAGGATTTCGATAAGTTGGTGAAAGAGTTAGGGGAGTCTAAAGGTGGTTGCCTGCCGGAGGGTAAACCAAAGCAGGGGAAGTCCGCGTCGTCATTTCGGGGTTCCTTTCAGGATTTTCGGAGATTTTGGACTTCTCGCTTGGGCGGATTCCAAAGAGGAAGATTTGCTCCTTGGGACCAGGGGTTTTGGGGGTTTCGAGGAGCAGGTAGAGGTTTTGCGGCAGCGGCCTCAGCATCCAATCGAAAACTGCAATGAAGTGAGGGGGGCCCCGGCAGGGGGTTGTTCGATAGGCGGGCGACTTCGGAACTTTCTTCCTGCCTGGGTCCTAATAACGTCCGATCAGTGGGTGTTAGAGATAATCTGGGAGGGCTATGTGCTAGAGTTCACACAGCCAGTTTAGGATTTGTTTGTGCAGTCGCCCTGCAAAGGACAGCAGAAAACACAAGCAGTTCGCCGCACACTGAATCGACTGTTGCACTTAGGTGCGGTCGTCCCTGTGCCCCAGGAAGATTGCGACAGGGGTCGATACCCAATTTATTTCGTGGTGCCAAAGGACGACGGATTTTTTCATCCCATGTTGTATCTAAAAGGGGTGAACCGCTGTCTCCGGGTACCGCATTTCAGGATGGAAACATTGCGGTCCGTCATTGTCGCGGTACGCCAAGGAGAGTACTTGACATCCCTTGATTTCACGGAGGCCTATTTACACATACCGATCAGAGCGGCTCACCAAATGTTCCTGCGTTTCGCTCTTCCGTGGGGGCACTGTCGGTTCCAGGCATTGCCTTTCGGTCTGGCAACGGCACCACGGACGTTCACCAAGATCATGGTGGTGGTGGCGGTGGCGTTACGAAAGGAAGGAATCCTAGTTCATCTCTATCTCGACGATTGGTTAATTCGAGCAAAGTCCAAAGCCGAGAGCGAACAAGTTACAGACAAGGTGGTGAACTTCTTGGAGAACCTCGGCTGGGTAGTCATTACGAGCAAAAGTCATCTGATTCTGTCCCAGAGCCTCGAGTACCTCGGGGTGCAATTCGACACTCAAAGAGGAGCGGTATTGCTGCCCGATCGGGTGCAAGCCCTGCGATGAGTAATTCGCAAGTTCAGGACCACGCCGGCTCCTTCGGCCTGGAATTATCTCCGGGTGTTAGGTACGATGGTGGCGACCTTGGAAGTGGTCCCGTGGGCCAGGGCGCATATGCGGCCGTTGCAGCGATCGTTACTTCACCATTGGTCCCATCAATCCGATCCTCTGAGCAGATGTCTGCCCTGTCCTCTCGGGGTCAGACGAGCGTTGAGCTGGTGGCTAATTCCGGAATCCTTGACGGCCGGGATGTCCCTGGAGCAGCCAGAGTGGCTACCATTGTTGACAGATGCAAGCCTTGCGGGATGGGGAGCGCATTGCGGGGAGCTCTTCACGCAGGGTCTGTGGTCAGCTCAGGAGAGCATGTGGTCAATCAACAGACTGGAACTCAGAGTGGTGGCGTTGGCATTGCAATCATTCGAGATGGCAGTGCGGGGTCGGGCAGTGAGAGTTCTGTCGGACAACTCCGCAGCGATGGCCTACATCAATCGGCAGGGCGGTACAAGAAGTACGGCCCTGGAAAAGGAGGCAGAGGCGCTCTTTGCTTGGGTCGAACCTCGGCTGCAAGCAATTTCGGCGGCACACATTGCCGGGAAAGACAATGTGACGGCGGATTTTCTCAGCAGAGTTCAAGTGTATGCCGGAGAATGGGAATTGAATCCGGAAGTGTTTGCACAGATAATACTCAGGTGGGGGGCCGCCAATCATGGATCTCATGGCGACCTTTCATTCAGCAAAGGCTAGTCGGTTCTTCAGCAGGCGGCGAGAACGGATGTCGGAGGGCATCGACGCTCTATTGCAACGCTGGCCGGTGTCGGGTCTCCTATATGTGTTCCCGCCGTGGGCACTCATAGGTCGGGTGGTACAGCGTATCGAGGCTCACCCGGGGAGAGTGTTGCTGGTGGCTCCAGACTGGCCAAGACGTCCGTGGTATGCTGATCTCATTCTTCAACTCGACGGAGAGCAATGGAGATTACCGATGTCGGACAGTCTGTTATTTCAAGGGCCTTTGCAGATGCCCCATGTGGATCGGTTCTCACTTACGGTTTGGCCATTGAAAGGGCGCGTTTAAAGAAAAAAGGTTACTCGGGAGCAGTCATAGCGACTTTACTTAAAGCACGGAAGTTGTCTACGTCTCTGACATATGTTCGCATATGGCACATATTTGAGGATTGGAAGGGTCCCCCCCATTAAGTACTGCTCTGTTACATCCCAGAGGTGGAGGACTAAACTGTCGTCCCTCAAGGAAGAACAATTACCAGGTAAGTGTAATGTCCATTTATTATTACTGTGTCGTAACTTTTGTTTTCTTGATTTTTTTTTTTTGAACATTTCATCATCTATCTGTTCATTCTGGCCAGGCGGTCGATAGTATACCTCCACTGCCATCACCTTCCCCTTTTTACATGGAATTTCAATCCATTCGAAGAGTGGAGGAGTAGCCTAGTGGTTAGAACACTGGCTTCGTAACCAAGCAACCAGGGTTTGATTCCCACTAGCACTCCTTGTGGCCTTGGGCAAGTCACTTAACCCTCCATTGCCTCAGAAGAAAGGCCTGGCAATCTACTTCCGGTGACACTGCCAAGAAAACCCAGGAGCTTCTGGGTCGCCAGGAGTCAGGACTGACTCGAAGGCACACATTGCATTGTTTTTTTCAATCCATTGAGATTTTAGTGTATTTTGTTTCCTGCAAAACTTTAATCCTGTATGACTCAATGCCCTCTCTAATGTAGAGTGCAACTCCTCCTCCTCCTCCTCCAATTTGATTTACTCTGTCATTGCGATATAATTTGTACCCAGTTATCGGTGTCCCTTCTACAATACCAATTATATTTAACTTCTCATTTAATACTATATATTCTAATTCTCCCATCTTATATTTTAGACTTCTAGTATTTGCATGCAAGCATTTTAGAGGCTGTATTTTATTCATATTAATCTGTTTATCTGTAGGTAGGGGTAATTTGGAATCTTTAAGCTCTGTCTGCTTTGTACTTAAGGGCATTGGGTTACTTTTTGTCTTTATTGGAACCTAATCTGTCGATATTGTCTAACTTCAGTCTTTTGCTAATATCTTTCAGGAATACATCGTTCTGAATCATGCATTCTTGGGCGACTGTCAGCTTTCACCTATTCTCTGGGAACAAGCAGGAAGTCGATCCTCACATATGGGTGACATTGATGCCGACTGAGCTTGTGCAGTAACCTCTCCCCAGCTTTCAAAAAAAGCCTTTTAGAGATGTACCACGCATGCATGGTCCTCTTCCCACCCAAGGGTGCCATTTTGCCTCATTCTCCTTTTTTCCGCAGAGCCGATCAGATGTGTGTCTGTTCCCCTGGAAAAAGTTGATGATTTTTGTCGTTTTCTTTGGCTTCCTCTGGTAGTGTGTGCCGGTGCCTGCCCCTGAGCCCGCATGCCTCGGCATCGCGTCCTCTGGTTCTTTTTTCCGTTCTTTTCTTACTTTTCTATTGGTGCGGTGTCATGCCTTTTTCCTGGCCGGCCCCGGTGAATTTGACCTTGTGGGAGCAGTCTTCCCTACTATGGCTTCAACCAGTGGCTTCAAGCTGTGTGACCGCTGTGCTCATATGCTGCGCATGGATCCACACAACTGCTGCCTTTGATGCCTCAGGCCAGACCACGACACCTTGGTCTTCGGTCTCTGTAAGCAGATGACCCCTAAGGCCCTCAGGAAACGTCAGCAGCAGCATGAATTGATTTTTCAGAAAACTGACTCTGCCCCGGAGTTTTCTGCGAGAGCTTGCCTTCCAGGACCTCGAACACAGATTGAGACCGTGCGGCCTCAGAGCACCAGGACCATGGCACCTCCGGCTGGAGCTCCACCATCGAGGATCGTGCCAAGAAGGGCTAGAAGACCTCTAGGATCCCGTCGGGCAACAAGTCAAGAAACGTGGGAAAATCCCATGGACCTCGGTCCTGCAGCACTCGACGGGAGGCTAAGGGCGACTGCAAGGAGCAGCGATCCAAGTTGCCTCACCTTAAGCCGTCCAGGATCCCGAGGCTATCCTGGTCGAGGACTCCCCCTCGACAGAGCTGGCACTGGGCCTAAAGTCCTCGGTGCCCGGGCTGAATACTGCGGAGCCATCTGGCCTTGAGGCCAAGATGGCAGCCTTGGAGCGCAGTTTGTCTACCTTCATGGCCCAGCAGCGGGCTGTAATTCCCTGTTCCTCCCGATCATCACTCCCAACCATCAGGCCCTCCACCGCAAGGCACTCCCCAGAGGTCGAGCTGATCCTTGAGTGCCACCGGCCTCGAAAGATGCCTCGGCCATGGTCCTGTTCATAGTCCTCGGGGCTGGGGTCCTCACTGCTGAGCACCCTCTGCTCTGAGTGCCGGGCTGCCACGGAGTCCCCTCTGACCCGGATTCGGATTGGGAGACCAAGAATGACAAGTCCCCAGATACCCACCATCATTGTGACGTGCCCTCAGACCCATCCCCTCCAGAGTTGAGGCGCCGGTCCCCATCTGAGGGCATGGTCTTCCTTGACTTCGTGCAGGACATGGCCAAGGCTCTGGCCTTCGTCACAGAGTTGGAGGAGGACCCTCACATGGAGGACCTAGAGATCCTCCAGTATGAGGCTCCCCCTCCCAAAAGAGTCGCTTATGGTGCCCTATCTCCCCATTCTGGAATGGCTGCTCCTCTGCATGTGGGGGAGACCGCCACATCGATGCCTATAGTTAGCAGGTGGCTGGACTCGATGTACAGACTCCGCTGGAGCCCTGGCTTCCAAAAAAGCCCGTCTCACAACTCCATGGTGGTGGAGTCGGCCATGTGGAGGCTCAAGAGCCATAAAATGCACTGCTCAGTGCCCCTGGGTAGGGAGGCCCGCACCATGGGCAGAATGTGCTTCCAGGGCTCAATGCTTGTTGGCCGGATCCAGGCTTACCAGTTGTACATGGGCATGTATCTTCGAGACCTGGCAAGGAGCTCGTTGCGCTCTTGGCTGGTCTCTCTGAGGAACCCCTCCAGCGGTATCGGACCCTGGCCTTGGCAGTCAAGGAGTATTCCAAGTTTATCACTTGAACAGCCTACGATGGCTTTGAGTCGGCAGCTAGAGTAGCTGCGGCAGGCATTAGTGCCCAGCACCAGGCTTGACAACAGTCCTCCGACCTGGAGCAATGGGTCCAGGACCAATTGGTCGATGTCTCTTGCTGTGGAGAAAACCTCTTCGGCAAACCCATGACAGACAAGTCCACCAAGCTGGAGTCCGAGTTCCTGACTAGGACCAGGCTCTCCAAGAAGACCACGGACCCTTCCTGGAAGATGGCTTTGGGTAGAAAGCACACATACCCGAAGAAGAGGAAGGCTTATGGAAATTACCCTCGATACCAGGCTTTCTCAGCTCCCGGGACAAGGGCATGGCCCATGTAAGCCTAAGACCCCCATACCTCAACCCGTGCTGCCGGTGCAACCTAGAGGGGTTTTTTGACTCCTTGGGCATAGCCTTTTTTTCCCTAAGTCTGTTGCTCTTTGCCCACAGGTGGCCCTCCATTATCACCAACATGTGGGCCCTTTGGGTGGTGAGAGAGGGTTACCTCTTCCACCTTCACCAGACATTCTCATCATTCTTCCCGGGAGAGCCCCCCAGGACTCCCCTCCGCCAGGGCGTGCTCTGGCAGAAATGTGCAGACCTTCTGGAGGACCAGGCTGTGGAACCCATCCCAGCCCACCTCGGGGGCACAGGATTCTACTCCTGCTATTTATTTCATGGTACCAAAAAGGACCGGAGGGTTCCGCCCCATCCTCAATCTGTGGGACCTCAACAGATTCCTGGTGAGGGAAAAGTTCAAAATGTTCTCTTGGAACATTGTTGCCATATCTCCAGCAGGGAGACTGGCTATGTTTCTTGGACCTAAAGGATGCATACATACACATTCTCATCAACCCCTTACACAGGGAATACCTCTGCTTCGTGGTTGGGAGAGAACAACATCAGTACAGTGTGCTAGTCTTTGGCCTGGCTTCCACACCAAGGGTATTTTTACCAAATGCCTGGCGGTTGTTGCAGCCCATCTCAGACTCCAGGGGTTATTCGTCTTCCCTTATCTGGATGACTGGCTTGTAAAGGGCAGCACGGCCGTCTCGGCCCATCAGGCAGCAACACGCACCATCCTCCTGCTGAGGCGCCTTGGCTTTATCATAAACTACCCGAAGTCCCATCTCCAGCCAGCCGAGGACATGGAGTTCATAGAGGCTTTGCTGGACACTGTCCAAGCTAGGGCCTTTCTCCCTCAGAACAGGACGCTATGTCTCCAAGTGCTTGCTGCAAGCACACAAAGCCGTCACTTGGCATAGGCTTGCCTTGTGCTCTGCCTGCTGGGGCATATGACATCCATGCTGCATGTCACTCCAGCTGCTTGCCTGCAGATGTGGACGACACAGTCTGCCCTCCGCTTGCAGTGGTCCCAGGGTAGGGGATGCTTGCGGGACAGTGTGCTCATCACCTGTCCCCTGGCACTCTCGACTGGTGGCAAAACCTTCAGTGTCTACTGGCTGGGATGCCCTTCCAGCCCCCCGCACCCCAAAGGATCCTCACTACAAATGCCTTTGAGTTGGGCTGGGGAGCACATTGCGACAACCTCTGCACTCAGGGCAGCTGATCACTGGCAGAGTCTCCAGCAAATCAACCTCCTGGAGCTTCGAGCCATAGCCTTAGCTCTCTGGGTTTTTGCCATCACCTGTAGCACCAGGCTGTGCTAATTCAGACCAATAACCAGGTGGCGATGTTCTATATAAATAAGCAGTGTGGCACAGATTTGGCCCCACTGTGACAGGAAGTGGTGAGCCTCTGCTTGTATGCCAGCAGCAATGAGATTCTCCTCTGGGCAGTTTACCTCCAGGGCCAGCACAACACCCTGGCAGAATGGCTCAGCCGGGCCCTCCAGCTGCACGAGTGGAGGCTGGATCCCAGGGTGACCGGCCAGCTCTTCTAGCGCTGGGAGCTCCCAAGAGTGGACCTCTTTGCCAGTCCAACCAATGCACAACTGCCCCACTTCTGTTCCCAGCAGCCGCACCCCTCCTGGTGGTGGCAGATGCATTTCTGATCTCTTGTGCGGAGGGCCTCCTTTATGCCTTCCTGCCCACACCACTGCTTGCCAAGACCCTGTTCAAGGTCCGGCACAACATGGCCACAATGATCCTGGTGGCCCCATGATGGGACAGGCAGCTGTGATTTTCCCCTGGGGTGCGACCCAGGCCTATTGATGCAGGGGGGTGGCTCTCTCCTGCACCCCAACCTGGGGTCTCTGACACTTAAGGGCTGGCTACTGAAAGGGTAGCCCTGGCCCCTTTCAATCTTGCTATTAAGGTGGAGGTCATCCTCATTTCCCACAAATCCCCCCCCCCCCTCCATCAGGCGTATGCCTTCAAGTGGTGGAGGTTCTCAGTCTGATGCGCAGATCATCTGGTCAACCTGCTTGTTGGACTTCAGAAAAAAACTAAAGACGCATCTTTTCCAGACGCACTTCAATCCTACCTAACCTCTATGTTCCCACCCTAGTGAATCACCATGCACAAGGGAAGAACACTACGCTTCAGACACCAATAGAAATATGTAAATATGTATATACATGTGAAGTCACGGTCTTGTAATCAAGTGTACAACTGTAATCCGAGTGTTGTCCTGTACTTTTCCACTGAATCATTATGTATGTTTATAATCCATGGCCTGTACAACCATACTGTTATGTATAGAAAACCACTGCTGATCGCTGGAAGTAGCGGGATACAAGTGTACACTAAATAAATAAATAAACCCTTTCTCCTGCTCCGTCCAGCTAGTGCTGCAGTACCTACTTCACCTGTCCTGGGCAGGACTGAAGTCTAACTCTGTAAGAGTGCACCTCAACGCTCTCATTGAGGGCAAGCCGCCTCTGCTCAACTCCTCGTGTTTCGCTTCCTGAGGGGGCTTCTGTTGAAGCCACCAGTCTGCCCACCCACAGTGGAGAGGGACCTTAACGTTGTGCTCTCCAAGCTCAGCGTGCCACCCTTTGAACCTCTCGGCTCCTGCCACCTCAAGTATCTCTCCTGGAAGGTGGTGTTTCTCGAGGCGCTCACCTCTGCCCCCATAGTCGGCGAGCTTCAGGCATTGGTGGCAGAACCACCATACATTAGGTTCTACAAGAACAGGGTCGTGCTCCACATGCACCCTAAGTTTCTAGCCAAGGTGATATCTCCGTTCCACCTCAACCAGCAGGTGGTGCTCCTTGCCTTCTTCCTGTGGCCTCACGCCAGCAGAGTGGAGGCAGTTCTCCACATACTGGATTGTAAGCGGGTGCTCGCCTTTTATCTCAATAAATATACAAAACCCAATAGGACAGCCACCAATGTATTCCCCAAAAGAAGACCCATCCACAACTTATCCCAAAAAGGTGTCTTGCCTATATTTCATTATGTAACGAACAGAACACTAAGTCCCAAATTATTTTTTGTCGGATCGTCTGTCGTGAGGATGCAACACATACTCAATTAACAGACCCTCCATTTTATTCAATATATTTTTAAAAGGTCTGATGACCACAATTTGCATGGGGCTATAAGGCCCTATAAGCCAGCCTCCGCAAACTTTCAGAAATGTTCAACTTTTAAACGATGCTTTTTCCAATAAAGCTATATCACAGTCAAAGATTAGGATCCAAAATACTCATCTCGCTGAGAATTGGTCTTTCCAGGTAATGAAGGGCACGCCGTATAGCTCAGCTCCCTTTCTCCCACTATCCGTGGTGAAACCCTCCGGAGTACTCAAACTCTCTCTGCTATGGA
This sequence comes from Ichthyophis bannanicus, assembly GCA_033557465.1. Lineage (NCBI taxonomy): Eukaryota > Metazoa > Chordata > Amphibia > Gymnophiona > Ichthyophiidae > Ichthyophis > Ichthyophis bannanicus. The sequence continues at coordinate 260,895,889 of CM066043.1, read as the reverse complement.
TCCTCCTCTTGACGCATTCCCATAGTTGGGTAACCGCAACACAAAACGCTGTGTTTCAAGCCAAAGATTTAACGGCCCTTTATCAAGCGACGTTTACCCAACGTCCTGTTCCGCTGAAACGTTTCTGTTTCCAACAGTGGCCAATCTAGGTCATATGTACCTAGCAGTTTCCCCAAGAGACACAAGTTCCACAATGCTTGTACTGGGTCAAGCATTGATATCTTCGATCACTTCTTAATAATGGTTTATGGACCTTTCCTCCAGGAACTTGTCCAAACCTTTTTTAAACCCAGCTACACTAACAGCCTTTACTACATCCTCCGGTAACAAATTCCAGAGTTTGATTACACGTTGAGTGAAAAAATATTTTCTTTTATTAGTCTTAAATAGTTTACCCTGTAGCTTCATTGCATGTCCCCTAGTCTTTCTATATTCTGATAAGGTAAACAATCGATCTACGTTTACCCGTTCCACTCCGTTCATTAATTTATAGACTTCTATCATATCTCCCCTTAGCCGTCTCTTTTCCAGGTTAAAGAGCCCTAACCTTTTTAGCCTTTCTTCATAGGAGTATCCTTCCATCCCCTTTACCATTTTGGTGGCTCTTCTCTGTACCTTTTCTAAAATCGCTATATCCTTTTTAAGATACGGCGACCAGATTTGCACACAATATTCAAGGTGCGGTCTCACCATGGAACGATATAGAGGCATTATAATATCTTTTGTTTTCTTTTCCATTCCTTTCCTTATCATACCTAGCATTCTATTTGCTCTCTTGGCTGCCGCTGCACACTGGGCCGAGGGTTTTAACATGGTATCCACAATGACGCTTAAATCTTTTTCCTGGGTGATGGTTCCTAATGTGGAACCTTGCATCGTGTAACCATAGTTTGGGTTGTTCTTCCCTAGGTGCATAACCTTGCACTTGTCCACATTAAATTTCATCTGCCATTTTGATGCCCAGTCTTCCAATTTATCAAGATCCTCTTGCAAGTTTTCACAATCCTCTTGGGTTTTAACAACTTTAAATAGTTTTGTGTCATCTGCAAATTTGATAACCTCACTCGTTATTCCACTTTCCAGGTCATTTATGAATATGTCAAAAAGCAGCGGACCCAGCACAGATCCCTGGGGTACACCACTATTCACCTTTCTCCATTGGGAAAATTGGCCATTTAGCCCTACCCTCTGCTTTCTATCTTTTAACCAGTTCCTGATCCACAATAGTACACTGCCTCCTATCCCATGACTCTTTAGTTTTGCTAAAAGTCTCTGATGAGGGACCTTGTCAAAGGCTTTCTGAAAGTCCAGATACACAATATCAACCGACTCACCTTTGTCCACCTGTTTATTCACTCCTTCAAAAAAACATAACAGATTAGTAAGACAAGATCTTCCTTGTCTAAAGCCATGTTGGCTGTCTCCCATTAGGTTGTAAATAACTTCAAGCCACCTCTGTATTGTAAACTGAAAGTAAGATGTTCTAAACGAAAACTGTCATTATCACTATCAATGAGACATTATTTTGTGGCAACCAAGTAGTCTCAGTATCTCGGGGTATAGGTTAAGACTTGCAACTTATTCACCCCATATATCACATCAATGACCACAAACACTCTTGTTGCCTTTTTTTGATAATTTTTAAAGATGAAAAATTAAAAATGCCTCTCTTATTAATTGTCAAAAATAAATCGCTTAGCTTTTTGTTGATGAATCGTGAACTTCTTTCACTCCATTTGTATTCGTTGACTATACTCCCAACGCTACCAAGCGCTAAGCGTTTCTCCAATTACGGGTTCCTCAGGGGAGTTGCTAAGCTTTTTCTCTAAATCACGCCAGCGTTCCAACCGCATTAAACATGTTGAGCTGCCCACGTCAAACACCATAGAATCTTGCCAGCTTCCAATCTTTCTCAACTCATGAAAAGCTTAAACAAAAAGACGCCGCGCATTTCTGTGATCCAGTAAATCCCCTGAAGAACCCTCTAAGGAGAAACGCTCTGAGGCGCTGGGGAGAGGCGTCGGGATGTTTATGGAGTTTGGATCGGTTTGAAAAAGTTTGTTTGAGCATGCTTTTAAGCGGTGTGAAGAGGAACGCCTTATACCTGGTCCAGTGTCATCATTAGTAAAGAAGAAAGTTGTGCTGATGCATATGGGGCAGGTTATTTAACTATATCACTGTTAGCTACCAATGGGGGTCGTTGATGTTATTTAGCTTCTGTCCCCTTGAGTTTGACCTTTGAGTCTTTGGGACAGCAGCTATGAAGTTCTGAGACCACCAGGTAGTTGTTAGATATAGTTGACTTAACTATTTTTTGCTCAAATAAGCGATTGTTTTTGGATGGATGTATTTCCCATGTTATGTTACATTGAACGCTTGATTTTTTGAAGCAGATTGTCCAAAGCAGATATCGCTGCACTTCACCCAGCTGCCACCTCCATATGCCCCTGGGGAGTACCCCATGGATCCCACGCACTGTAGCCTTCTCCAGACAGAGATCGCTGCTCTGCTAGCTGACCTTGCCATCAAGATAGTTCTCCCCCCTCCCCCCCCCCGGCTCAGGTCAGTTAGGGCTTCTATTCCAGGTACTTCCTGGTCCCTAAAAAGACCGTTGGGTTCCGGCCCATTCTGTATCTGTAAAACCTGAACCAGTTCCTCATGCGTGAGAAATTCAAGATGGTCTCGCTATGGATGCTGCTCCCATATCTTCTTCAGGACGATTGGGTGTGCTTCTTAGATCTAAAGGATGCATATACGCACATCCTGATCCACCCGTTTCAGAGACGGTATCTACGGTTCATGCTGGGAGGCCAGCACTATCGGTACAGAGTGCTTCCTTTTGGGCTGACCTCAGTCTTGAGGGTCTTCACTAAGTGTCTGGTGGTTGTAGCCACCTTCCTTCAGACCCTGGGAATCTTTGTCTTCCCATACCTGGACGACCGGCTCATCAAGGGTGCCACATTGGACGGCGTCCGACAATCTGCTGAACTCAGTATTCAGGTGCTCAAGAGGCTTGACTTCATGATCAACTACCCGAAGTCTCACCCCCAGCCAGCACAGCAGCTGGAGTTTATCAGGGCCCTCCTCGACACCACTCGGGCATGGACCTTTCTACTGGCAAACTGCCTGTAGTGACTTATCAAGGTGGTGGGTAAGGTGCATGGCCAGCACCACACTACAGCCAGTGGAATATTGAGAGTCCTAAGGCAGATGGCCACCATGGTGCATGTCATCCCTTAGGCTGCCTCTCCATACGGCAGGCCCAGTGGACCTTAAGCATTCAGTGGAAGCAGGCATTGTGCCGCCTTCGAGACAGGGTAGTGATCACCACACCACTGATGCAGTCCCTTGCCTGTTGGCTAGAACCAGGGAATCTGCTGCAAGGCCTCCCATTCCAGTCAGCAGCCCTTCGCAAGACACTCATGACAGATGCGTCAAAGCTCGGTTGGGGGTGCACCTAGATGGCCTTCACCATCTACACCAAATCAATTTCTTCAAGCTCTAAGCCATAGCAAATGCCCTTCATGCCTTTCGAGTGCACCTGACCAATCAGGTGGTCCTGATTCAAACAGAAAACTAGGTAACGATGTTCTATGTGAACAAGCAGGGAGGCATGGGCTTGTACCTCTTGTACTGGGGAGGCTGTTCGCCTGTGGGGGTTTGCTCTGCTCCACGACATGGAACTCAGGGCGACCTATATACTCGGCAGATCAACTCAGCCGGGTGCTTCCACCACATGAGTGGACCCTCAAAAGGATGATGGTAAACTGGATTTTCCAGGAGTGGGGCACTTCTGTGAAGGATCTTTTCGCCCCAGCACACATTACCCAGATACCCTGTTTTTTCTCTGAGGCCGACCAGCAACTGCTTGGCCTCAGATGCCTTCCTTCTCCACTAGGAGAGGGCTTGCTGTATGCATACCCCCTGATACCACTCTTGGCGAAAACCCTCCTGAAGCTCCAGGCTGACAGGGGCTCTATTATTCTCATCGTAGCAGTAGTGGGAACCAGGGCTGCCCTACTGGCCTCGGCAGCCCTGGTTCCCACTACTGCTGCAGTTCTTGCAGATGGAGCCTCTTCACCTGGACTCCGTTCTGGACCTCATCTCGCAGGAGGGCAGAACCTTGCTGCATCCCAATGTCCGCTCGTTGGCCCTCATGGCGTGGAGGGTAGTCCTCGCCGAGCTTAATATCCCTGAGGACATTACTAACATTCTGCTGGCGTCCCGAAAGGACTCGACTTGCAAGGTCTACGTGCTCAAGTGACAAGGTTTGCCGCCTATTGTGCAAGTAGGGCACTGGACCCTTTCTCCTGCACTGTGGATCAACTATTGAAGTACCTCTTATATCTCTCTGATTCCAGCCTGGTCCATTTCAGTGCGAGTTCACCTCAGCGCGATAGGCGCATACCATTGCAGTTGCAGTTCTGGGGGAAGCCTATCTCAGCCTAGCTTCTTGTGGCATGATTCATGAGGGGCCTGCTCCTCTCAAATCCCCCACTCAAGCCCCCCACAGTTGCTTGGGATCTCAGCATGGCACTCGCCCAGCTTATGTGGCCCTCATTCGAGCTGCTGGACTCATGCCCTCTGAAATTCCTGACTTGGAAGGTCTTTTTCCTGGTGGTGGTGATGTTGGTGTGATGCATCAGTGAGCTCCAAGCTCTGGTCGCTCGCCCTCCCGTACACCTGGTTTCACCAGAACAAGGTGGTGGTCCGCATGCACCCCTGATTTCTGCCAAAGATGATCTTGATGTTCCATCTCAACCATTCAATAGTCTTGCAGAAGTTCTTCCACCGGCCTCACACCAAATGAGATGAGGCGGTGTTGCATCCTTTAGACTGCAAGCTGGCTCTAGCCTTCTACTTGGAACGTATGACAGTACACTGCTAGTCCACCCAACTGTTTGTTTCCTTCGACTCTAGTAATCTGGGCACTACAGTCTCAAAGCGCATGCCATCCCTTTTGGCTTGCAGACTGCATTGCTTATATCTATTCCCAGGCTGGGTTAATGTCACGACTCGCAATGTCCATGTGTTGATCATGTCAGTGGCCAACCTCTGCTTTGTTTCTGCAGAGGAAATCTGCAAGGCTTCTACATGGTCCTCTGTCCATACCTTCGCAGCCCATTACTGTCTGGATGGGGATTCCCAACAGGACAGCAGTTTTGGCCAGGCCATGCTCCGGCATCTCTTTGGGTCTCAGTGTCAACTCCTACCCATCAGCTCTTCTACATGCAAAATCCCTCAGGTTGATGTCTGCTGAGGATACTGAATCGATGAGTCTTTTGGTGGGATGACTTTTCTGTTCTTTCTGGCTTCTCCAGGTCAGTGCCCTATTGGACCGTTGATCTCCTTAGGTTCCAGTAGCCTGTAGCTTGGGAGTCCCATATGTGAGGACTTATTTCTTGCTCGTTCACGGAGAAAGCATAGTTACTCACCTGTAGCAGATGCTTTCCGTGAACGGCAGAAATAAGTCCTTAGAACCCTCCCACCTCCCTGGGGAGTTGCCTTTTTGGCTCCTGCTATGTGATTTGACTGGAGAAGATGGTGCCGTAGCAGGTGGGAAGGCAGGCACGCATGCGCACTGTGTACCTCCCAAAGGCTTTCTTTGGAAGCTGGGGGATCATTCCGTGCGGGGCTTTGTTGATGACGTCGCCCATACATGAGGACTTATTCCTGCTGTTCATGGAGAACACCTGTTACAGATGAGCAGCTATGCTTTATTGCTTTTTAAATACAACATGGTCTTTTTGCTTGTAAAGGTTTCTTAATGTACAATTAAAAAAAAAAAAAAAAAAAGGTAGAATAGAAACGTTTTTTGAAACTATGGAGCCCCCCATCCAAGAAAAAAATATTTCTACTTTCATTTTGAATTTACATTAGAGTTGACTCTCACTCTGACTCAGGTTTCACTTTAAGCAAAACTCATCGTTATAGCAGTAGATCATCATGAATGTAATTCTTTCATGTGATATGGCGATTTTCATCTGATGACTTTTATTTTCAGATACCTCCTCCTGTGATGGAAGATGATGGAAGACAAAGGCCCTCGTGTTGCTGACTACTTTGTGGTAGCTGGATTGACTGATGTGTCTAAACCCCTTGAAGAAGAAATTCATTTCAATGATGCTTGCCATAAAATAGCAAAACCAAAAGAACCTATCACAGATGTGGCTGTCGTCATTAAGTCTTTGGGGGAGGAACTGCCTCAGGGATACGTATGCATAGATACCACTACAACTGGACTTTCAGCAGACCTCAATAATGGCAGTCTTATGGGACCACAGATATATCTTTGCTATAGAAGAGGAAAGGATAAACCTCCACTTACAGATCTAGGGTGAGTTGGGTGTGGTTTTTTAGCATGATTGTTCCCATTCTTTATAAAAACAGAACGTGATATTGGCCTGATCAAATTACTAGAGCATGGCCCTTGAGCCTGGCCATGTGTCCAAATATAAGTTAATCTGTTTTTAAATTTTCTGATTTCCAATAAGATAAAGAAAAACAAACAAAAAAGGAAAATAAAGTGATACCTTTTTATTGGACTATCACTTTTTTTTTCTCTCTCTTTTTATTTAACTACCATTAAAGTGGGCTAACACGGCAGTCACTCTTCTGATTTTCATTAAGGGATTAGTAGAATTGGTTAGTACTATGAGTTTGTGCTGCACAGCTGCTCTCTTCTTTCCTCCCTGGAAAATCTGCCAGTACTTTTTAATCAAAACATCTCATCTCATCTCTTTTGCAGAGAGATGGGTGTTTTGAGTTATGTCTAACTTTTCCGATAATTTTTGTGACACATTCCTGTTAAGCTTTGGTTTATACCAGGCCTTGACAGACTCTAGGAGCCAGCTTAAAAATTTAGGAGCCAGCTACTGAGACCTGAGTCAGTGTCCCCCCCACCTTACCACCCAAAAGGTATATTGCAGTTTCTTTTTTAAGAGCCTGATTTACTGTTTCCCATTTTCTGTGGGAGGAAAAAAAAGCTTAATAAATCGAGCCATGAGATCACATAGTGTCATCAGAAGGCAGCGACCCATCCCCTCCCACCAACCCCAATGAGAACGCTGTCAGTAGCATAGTGGTGACCCTTTATTTATTTATTTATTTATTTATTTATTTTATTTATTTATTTAACAGTTGCTTATATACCGCTACCTTCCACAGATCAGGTGCGGTTTACAATGAACAAGGAATGAACAGATTTACAAGTCTGTTTTACATGGAACATTTGTTAACTAGGTACAAATTAGCTGTTTTACATGGAACATTTGTTAACTTGGTACAATTTTGCTAAATACATTAATCATGAATGACTAAATATGGTAAAACTTGTTAAATAACAGACAACTTGTTAAATAACAGACGAACTTATTTACATAAGCTACACCTGAGGCAATTTCCTTTTTTTGCTTCACATATCACCATGGCCATTGTGCAGTCCTATCTCTCTCTCTCTCTTAGCCCTCTCCAGCCATCAGCCAATGTGTGTGTGTGTGTGTGTGTGTCTGTCTCTCTCATAGCCCTACCCCACAGCCATCACTCAATGCCTCTCTCTTATAGACCCTCAGCCATCACTCAGTATCTTTCTCGCTCTCATAGCTCCCTAATAGCCATCTACCAGTGTCTAACAGCCCCATCATAAGGCAGCAAAGTGGAGCCTATGCAGACATGTATACTATTACTACTATTGAACATATATGTGGTGCCACAAGGCGAATGCAGCGCTGTATAGAAACATAAAAGATGGTCCCTGCTCATCAGAGCTTTCAATGTAATTAAGACAGACAAAACAACAGGTGAGGGACAAGGATACAACTAGGGAAAGGTAAGGAGAGACATAGGAAACTAAGCGGATCAGGGTCCAAAAATAGCCTCAAAGTTCATGAGCCTTTAGCATGGATTTGAAAAGGGACAAAGATGAAGCCAGATGGACAGACTTGAGTAGTTTGTTCCAGTCATAAGGACAAGCAAGGTGAAAGGATTGGAGTCTGTAGTTGGCAGTGGAAGAAAAGGGGACAAAGAGAAGCAATCCACCAGAAAAGGGGAGTAGTGGTTAGGACATGGTACCTCAGGCCGGAGTGCTGGTGGGGTTCAAGTCCCACCTGGGGACAGCAATCTCAGGCCGGAGGAACTGTGGTTTCTAGTCCTATAGGCACTCCTTGTGGCCTTGGGCAAGCCACTTAACCCTCCACTGCCTCAGGTACACATAGATTGTGAGCCCTTTGGAGACAAGAGAATGTTTCTAGTACCTGTTTGTAGTGATTACATAATGTAAACCGCTTTGATTGAAGGATAAGGCAGCATAGAAAACTGGTTAAATAAATAAATATAAATAAGAAGCGTGGAGCTCATGAGGAGGGGGTGTGGGGAGAGATGAGAGAGGAAAGGTAGTGAAGAGCAGCAGAATGAATGCATTTATAGGTCAGAAGGAGAAGTTTGAACTGGATACAGAAATGGAAGGAGAGCCAATGAAGTGACTTGAGAAGAGGGGTTATATGAGTATATTGGGTTTGACGGAAGATTAGCCGTGCAGCTGAGTTTTGAAGGGGAAAGAGATGATTCAGGGAAGAGACCTGCAAGAAGGAGGTTACAATAGTCAAGACTGGGAGGTGACTAAAGAGTAGATAAATGTCTTAGTAGTGTATTCAGAAACGAAGGGGCACATTTCGCTGATGTTATAGAGAAAGAAACGATTGGTTTTAGCTATCAGTTGGATGTGTGTGAAGGAAAGGGAGGAGTTAGACGACCCCAAGATTGCGGACTGAGGAAACAGGAAGTAGAATTCACAGAGATTGAGAAAGGTGGAAGGGGGCAGGTGGGTTTAGGGGGAAAAATAAGAAGCTCGGTTTGGCCATGTTCAATTTCAAATAACTGTGAGATGTCTAGGCAGCGATATCAGAAAGGCAGGCAGAGATCTGGGCCTGGATTGCTGGAGAGATATCAGGTGTAGAGAGAGATTGAAGAGTCATCAAAATAAAAGTGATACTGAAAGCCATGGAGGAGATGAATGCACCAAGAGACTGGATATATAGAGAGAAAGGTAGTGGGCCCAAAACAGACCCTTGGGATATACACCACCTGAGAGGGGGATAGCAGTAGAGGAGGATCCACTACAACAAACACTGAAAGAGTGGTGGGAGAGATAAAGAGAACTAGGGATTTGAAGGGCTTTGTACTATCCTGGTTATCTTCTTATTTCTCCCACCACTCTTTCAGTGTTTGTTGTGGTAGAGCCTCCTCTACTGCTATCCCACTCTGTTGTTGTACCCCATTTCTCTTGATTTTAAGTGAGGACAAGGTGTGAAGGAGAAGGTTGTGGTTAAACATGTCAAAAGCAGAAGAAAGGTCAAGAAAGATGAGGATTGAGTAAAGGCTCTTGGATTTTGCCAAGAACAGGTTGCTGGAGACTTTGGCAAAAGCTGTTTCAGTAGAATGTAAAGAACAAAAGCCCCAGATTGTAGTGGATCCAGAAGGGCTTGAAAGGAGAGAAAGTCAAGGCAATGGTAGTGAACTGCATTTTTAAGAAGTTTAGAAATGAAAGGGATGAGGGAGATGGGTCAATTAATTAGGACAGGTAGGGTCTAGTGAAAGTTTCTTGAGGAGAAGTGTGACGACAAGCGTGCTTTATGGCTGTTGGGATGGTTGCAGAGGAAAGGGATAGGTTAATAATATGAGAGATGGAAGGGATGACAGTAGAGGAGATGGAATTAAGGAGATGGGTGGGGATAGGATCAAAGGAGCAGGTAGTGAGTTTAGAAGAGGAGAGAAGATGAGGTTTCCTCATCGGAGATAGAGAAGGAAGAGAGGGTAGCAGAGGTTGAGGGGAAGAGTTGGGAGGTAAGAGGGGATGGATCAGAACTCGTGGGGATTTGGAGTGTAATCTTGTGGACGTTGTCACAGAAGTAGTCGGCCAAGGTTTGGGTAGAAAGGAAAGGAGGAGTCTGAGGCAGATGCGCCTTGAGGAGAGAGTTGAAAAGAGACGGCGGGGGTCAGAGGCAAGAGAGTCAGTCAGATGGTGAGTGTTAAAGCTGACTAGAAGGAGGCAAGCATGAACTTGAAGTGAAGAAAGTCAGCAAAGGTGTGGGATTTGAGCCAAATGCACTAAGCTGAGTGGGCATAGGAATGAAGATAATGGGTAGTTGAAGATAGTCAGGGCTGCAGTACAGTGCGCCTTACAGGACATGGTATGGACAGAGTAAGAGCATCTAGAGCAGAGAAGAGTACAGAGTTATAGGAAACCACATCCTCATCAATAGACTTAGATGAGATAACTGAGGAAAGAGGAGATGAGATAGTAGTGGAGAGAACCAATAGGTCGATAGCATGAATATTTCTAAAAAGGTTAGAGGAAACTGGGAGAGATTGAGGTGGGGAGTGATGAAGAGTGAAGCTGATCAGGTGATGGTCAGATAAGGGAAGAACTGAAGTACAGAAATTAGAAAGTAAATAATTAGGGAAGAAAACAAGGTCAAGGCAGTGACCAAGCTGGTGAGTGGGTACAGTAGAGCAAAGTTGGAGGTTGAATGAGAAGGTAAGGGAAAGGAGTTTTAAAGTATAAGGGTCAGAGGGTTTATCAATATGAATGTTAAAATCACAGAGAATAAGGGAGGGAGAAGATGAATTGAGAGAGAAGGAAAGCCACGAGTCAAAGTCATTGAGAAAGGTAGAGGTGGACTTGTCTAGGGGGTTGATAAATAGTAGCTATCCGGTGAGGTAATGGATTAAAAAGGAGGATGGAGTGGACTCAGTCAGAAGGGGGGGTTGAAATTGGCAGGAAGGAGAGAGTAGAAACCCAATGCCACCACCATGGCCAGTGGAACGAGGCATGTGGGAGAATTGGTAGCCGCTGTGACAGAGGGCAGTAACTGAAGCTGAGTCATCAGGAAGGAGCCAAGTCTCAGTTAAAGCCAGAAGATGAAGAGCATGTGAGAGAGAGAGAGCATTAGTGAATGCAAGTTCCATAAGGCACATGAGAAGAGGAGATAGGAGGGGGAAAGGAGAGAAATATGAATGAGATTGGAGTAGTTGCATGGAGAACTGTCACGGGAGTGGGCCAAGATTGGGATTAATATCACCAGAAGAAAGAAGGAAAAGCAGAAGAGTGTGGGGTAGAGAGGAGACGGTATGGTGGAAACAAGGTGAGGTTTTTTGAGAGAGAGGAGAGGGATGAATGAAAGAAAGAAAAAGGTGAAGTTCAAGAGCTGATGAAAGGGTGGGATGATAAGATGGGGGAAGAAATATGGATGGTAAAGAGGGGGTGATGAGGGAGGGGTTGAAGTTGAAGGTATGAAGGGAGAAGATTAGGGATTGTCAGTAGTAGGAAGAAAAAGTGATGTGGAGCTATAAGAAAAAGGGAGAGGAGAGGACAGAGGAAATAATTAATGTAGGAGGAGGATCGAGGAGATCAGGGAGAATCTGGGAGTAAATGTAGTATAAAAACTCCCATTAAGAGGTGGTTATGTAAGAGAGTGAGGTACTAACGAGAGAGAGGAGAGTGTAGGATGGTAAGGTTTTATCAGAGAGAGAGGGGAGAGGGATGAGGGTAAAAGTTCATAAATGTCTATTCCCTTTATGGGCAATTTGTTCTGTTTATGATTCAGTTAGTTGCCTGGTTCTCATAAAATGACACTGCAAGTCGTCTAAGATGGTGCATAGCAAAAATACTGCTGAAGAATGGAGCAAGAGCTGCCATAAGAAACTACAGTTTATCCAGATAAGCAGAAGTCTTGATGTCTATCTCTAAGGGCACAAAGTGTTTTACAGATGGGTCAGTTTTACACACATTATGGCAGTAATAAACTTCATAACTAACAAATCATGACTTAGAAGTGATCTCAATCTCGTTTAATTATATTGTGCTAAAAAGAGCTATATCTCTTTGCTGCATTATGTTGATCTCTGCATATCTCCAGGAACAAGCAGGAATGTAGTCTTCATATATGGGTGACTTCCCTAATGGAGCCCATGCGGGAACACTCCCCAGCATCCAATAGGAAAGCCTTTGGGAGCACTCCTCTGCGCCTGCATGCCTTCCTTCTCGCCTTCCCAACTTCTCTCCTCAGTTCTTAATTTTCCATGGAGCCAGTAGGACGCACCATCCTTTCACTGCTGAAAAACTGTTTGGTGTCCTTCGGGGTACGTCGTGATTTTTATTTTTTTTTGCTTTCCCGTCGATGCTGGTACCGTCAAGTCACATCGGTCCTGATATTTTCATTTTTTTCCTTTTTCTTTTCTAGTGATTCTCACCGCAGTTTTCAACTCTGACCTAGCCCTCTAGGCCACCTTAGTCTCGTCTTCACTCTTCATTGACACATTTTTCAGGCATGGAAAAGTCAGTTAGTAGTTTTTAAAAAATGTACCAAGTGTGCCAGTACCATTTTGGCGACTGACAAACATTACTGGTGTTTAAAATGTTTGGGTCCTGACCATGAACCCACTTCTTGTCCTTTGTGCCAACAAATGACAGAGAGCCCTCAAGAACTGAGCCAGGCAGTTTGGGTCGTTGTTTTCCTTGGACTCTGTTTCAGTGGCTTCCACTTCGAGGGCATCGACTTCTTTTCATAGGTCTTGGACTTCTTCAAAGTCCAAACACAGAAGTAAGTCTAAATCTATGGCCGTTTCCAAATCTTCGGCATCGAAGGCTGTTTCCGATGCCAGAGAAAAGTCCCAACATAAGCATCGTGACCCCCCTAGAGGTGCTTCCAATGCAGATCTGCCAGCCAAACAGCTCTGGTGGGAGGATGTGTCTTCCAAAGCACAAGTGGGACTCCAGGACGCTCCTGAGGCATTGACCTCCGGAGATCTACAGGTTCTTTGTTCTGGGACGGTGGCTCAGAGCCCAGTATGTGATTCCACTCAGACATCTGTCATCTCTCTGGACCTGTGCATGCTGGCTTTTGAGAGGAGTTTGGCAGCACTCCTAGCAGCCTCAGTACCTGTAACATCGAGAGCTTCAGGAGTTCAGGCTTCGGTTCCAAGCCTTCAACCAAGCCCCGTATCGTCCCCGATACTGGCCCTCGAGCCGGCATCGTCTGAACACCCAAAGTTGATTCATCAGTTAGAACAGGTCAATGCCCCCAGGACCAAAAGATTCAGGCTCCCATTCCTTTCTGTTCTGATACCTTGGAGTATTGGCATAAACAATCTGCTTTCACGAAGCATAGAGGTCGAGGCCATGGTCGCTGATACTTTGATTTCTTGCCAGTCTCTGATTTAAGTTCTTCAGAATCTGACATAGGGTCATCCGATTTCCAGGAACTTCCTGACATCCCTTTGGACCCTTCGCCGCCTCATGAACGGCGTTGGTCCCCACCAGAGGATATGTCATCCGTGACAGTGGGGCTCTCCATCTTGATTAGCCTTGGAAAAGGAACAGAGGGCCGAGGAATTGGAGTTACTCCAGTATCCTCCAACGCCCAAAGAGGGTGCTACCTTACTGGTGCATTGTATCCTTCAGGACCTTATGCTCTGCATGTGGGAAGCCCTGCTCATGGTTCCCCCTGTTAGCAAGAGACTGGATACCATGTACCGAGTGCAAGACTGCCCAAATTTCCAAAACCCTTAGCTTCCCCACCACTCAATAGTGGAGGAATCTGCAATGCGCCAAATAAAGAGTTCCAAAAACCATTCATCCATGTCTCCTGGTAGAGAATCGAGGACCCTCGATGCTTTTGGGTGTCGAAGTTCCCAAGCTTGCATGCTAGCCTCCAGGATCAACTCTTACATGCTGTACATGGGCATGTTTCTGAAGGATGTCACCAGGGATCTGGAGAGTTTCTTCCCCCTGCTTCTGGAGGATAAGCAAGGTGCATGCCAGACCTTCATTAAGCATAGTCAGACCACTTCTAAGTTTCTTTTGATGCCTTTGAGTCCACCAGCAGAGCTTCAGCAGTCTGCATTGGGGCTCATAGAATGGCCTGGTTACAGGCCTCAGACCTCGAGCAATGGTTCAGGATAAACTAGCCAACATCATATGTACTGGCAAAAACCCTTTTTGGCAAGGATTGGAGGGAAAAAGCAGGGGAAATTGAAACAGATGATCTCACCCTAAAATGCCTTTCTAGGAAGACAACTGACCCATCCAAAAGAAAGGCCCTTCCCAAGAAATCTTTTTATTTAAAAAAAAAAAGAGAGATGCTATCCTTCTTACTACCTTACCCTGCCTATTAACCTCAGCAGAGGCAGTAGGGTCCTTGCTAACCCCCCCACCCCCAAACTCCTAAACCTCAACCAGCTGCACAGTCTGCACCTGATTTTTGATTCCTTTTGATTGCCAATTTGCCCTTGGAGGGCCCCCAGCCCCTCCACATTGCAGGCAGACTAAGAGAATTACAGAGAATGAGGAGGTGGGGTGCTCTCAATCCAACTGATAAAAAGCTGGATGTGAGTGGTTAAGGAGAAAAACACCAGAACTGCATTGATAATAGGTGTCTGTTCCAAGCGACTACCCTGTGAATCGTGTGGAGAGGCAGAAGATCCTGAAATACCAGGAAATGCAGTCAGAGACCAAAAATGTGGCAGAAAGATGCAGAAATATTTCCCATCGTGTTGGGTGCCACATGCTTGATAAAGAAGAATTTCGAAGCACATCTTGACAAACTACTCATACATGTTACATCTTATGAACTCCAGCAGGAGACTCTTCTTGGCATGATGCAAGTACTACGCTGAGCTTTGGCAGTAAATTTGAGAGACTGAGATCATACTCCCCATGCCCTGGCTTAGAAGTGAGTTTCATGACTGTCATGGTATGTGCAAAACTTCTAGTGGTATATCTTCCAGGCATTCAAAACCTTTGGGCAGACAAATTCAGTCGAGTACTGCTGCCTCACGAGTGGTCTCTCCACCTAGACCAGGTGGCAAAGATATTTCATCTCTGGGGCACTCCAGACATAGACCTCTTTGCAAGTCCACTGAATGCCAAACTTCCCTGGTTCTGTTCCAGGATTCCGGCTCACAATTGTCAGGCAAGGCATGCCTTCTTCCTTCATTGGGTTCAGGACTTCCTTTATGCCTTCCCACCCATTCCCCTCATCCCAAAACACTCTTCAAGCTTCAGAGAGACAGGGGTCGTATGATTCTCATAGCGCCACGATGGCCACACCAAGCGTGGTATCCCCTGCTTCTACATCTCTCTCAAGCTGCACCTCTGGAGTTAGGGCATGCTCCAGATCTCCTTTCCCAAGAGGACAGGACGCTATGTCACCCGAGCCCCCAGTCCCTGCATCTCACGGCCTGGTTGCTGAAGGCTTAGACCTCCAGGATTTCAACCTGTCCCAACAGGTAAAGGATATCCTTCAGGCTTCCAGAAAACTTTCCACAAGAAGGTCTTATGCTTTCAAGTGGAAACGTTTTACTATATGGTGTTCCAAGAAGGGATTAAACCCCCTTGTCATACCTTTAGAAATGATACTAGAGTATCTCCTTCACTTATCAAATTCTGGTCTAAAGACCAATTCGGTAAGAGTCCATCGTAGTGCAATTGCAGCTTCTTATAAGCCTCTGAATGGACAACCAATTTCCTCTCATCCACTCGTATCCAAATTTATGAGAGGTCTTCTGTTAATAAAACCTCCCATTAAGCCACCACCGGTGGCATGGAATCTAAATCTAGTTCTCGGGCAGCTCATGAAGCCACCTTTTGAGCCTTTAGCCACTTCAACCCTTAAGTTTTTGACCCGGAAGGTCATCTTCCTAATTGCAATCACCTTTGCATGTTGCATTAGTGAACTGCAAGCTTTAGTGGCTGATCCTCCTTATACTAGGTTTCACCATGATAAGGTTGTTCTTAGAGCTCATTCACACTTCATGCCAATGGTGGTTTCGCCTTTTCATTTAAATCAATCAATTTATCTTCCTGTATTTTTTCCGAGGCCTCACACCTCTAATGCAGAAAGAAACCTTCATACTTTGGATTGTAAAAGAGCCTTAGCCTTTTACCTAAAGAGAACACAGCAACATAGAAAGTCCTCGCAACTTTTTATAGCTTTTGACTCTAGTCATTTGGGGCTTCCGGTCTCCAAAAGAACTTCATCTAAATGGATTGCACAATGCATATCCTTTGCTTATGAGAGTAAGGGTCTTCCTTTTCTAGGCCATGTCACAGCTCATAACGTGAGAGCCATGGCAACTTCCATGGCTAATTTCCACTCTGTGTCTATCGATGACATTTGTTGAGCAGCCACCTGGGCTTCGGTACACACCTTCACAGCCCACTACTGCCTAGATAAAGCATCCCGTCGGGATGCCGCCTTTGGCCAAGCTGCTGTTCAAAATCTCTTTCAGACCTAATTCAACTCCTACCCTCCAACCCTGGTGGAATGCCAGAGATCCATGGGAGGAAGGATGCCTACCTTTCTAGGGTGGCACCTTCCTGGGGCTATCTCCCTGGCATCTTCAGCTAGGGAGTCCCCATATGTGAAGATTACATTCCTGCTTGTTCCTGGAGATAGTGTAGTTATTCACCTGTAACAGGTGATCTCTGGGGACAGCAGGAATTTAGTCTTCACAACCCACCCACCTCCCCTAGGAGTTGTCTCTCTCTCTCTTTGTCTCTTTCCTCTCTCCCTCTGTCCTTTCACTGAGCTACAAACTTAACTGAAGAGGGATAGTTGGAAATGCGGGAAGGCAGCGTGCATGTGCTGAGGGATGCTCCCAGAAGCGTTCCTATTGGACGCTGGGGAGCGTTCCCATGCAGGCTCTGTCGGTACCGACGATACCCATATGTGAAGACTAAATTCCTGCTGTTCCCGGAGATCACCTGTAACAGGTGAGTAACTATGCTTTACCCGCTGTTGGCATGCCTCCCAAATCGCGTCTAACATTCTCTTGATATTATCGGAGGCTTGCCGTCCATTTATAAACCCCGTTTGGTCTATATCAATGAGAGAGGGCAACCCCTGTGCCATTCGATTAGCCAGCACTTTCGCCAAGATCTTCACATCCGTATTAAGCAACGATATTGGACGATAGGATCCAGAACACAAGGGATCCTTCCCTATCTTTGGTAGCACTGTGAATACCAACTGTCAGCATTTCCGGAGACAATTGTCCACCCTCTCCCAGTATCCCATTAAACATCCAAGAACTCCAACATCTCCTTTCTGAAAATCTTATAAAAAGTATTAGTCAACCCATCTAGTCCCGGTGCTTTATCAGAAGGCATTTCCTTAATCACCTTCTCAATTTCTTCTCAGTGTATTCTCTCCTCCAGCCATGCCCCCATCTCCTCCCCTAACCTTGGTAGTTCTAGCTTCTCCAGAAATTCCTGTATGCTGGTTGTTACCCTCCCCTCCTCTTGTTGAGAGTACAATTCAGTCTCCAGGAACAAGCAGGAATGTAGTCTTCACATATGGGTATTGTCAGTACCGACGGAGCCTGCGTGGGAACGCTCCCCAGCGTCCAATAGGAAAGCTTTTGGGAGCATCCCACAGCGCCTGCGTGCTGCCTTCCCGCCTTTCCCAACTGTCCCTCTCCAGTTCTTCGTTTTCCGCGGAGCTGACAGTTCGCACATCCTGTCACCGCAGAAAAAAAATTCCCTCCTTCTTCTTCTTTTTATTTATTTTATTTATTTATTTATTTAACAATTATTTCTATACCGCTCTTTCACAAGTATCAAGTGCGGTTTACAATGAACATTATGTTATATGGTATGGGTAGTATCATACCAAGTCATTTTACATAGAACATAGAACAGGTGAACTAGGTACAGGTAACAGTATAATATTTAAACAGTAAATTATTAGAACGTTAAACTATTAGAACATATGTACATAGTAGATATTTACAATTATCTTATATCGCTTGTAGGTGTAAACATTAATTTAATCTTGAAGGCACGTAGTTATAATGGTTGTATTTGCTAGTTAACCTGTGTCTCTTTGTGTAGTCTGGCTAGTTTCTGCTCCTTTGTTGTAGTGTAATGAGAATAAATGGGTTTTCAGTTTTTTTCTAAATTCCTTTATGTCCAATAGTAGGCGAATGTTGTCAGGAAGGTTATTCCAGAGGATAGGTGCTGAATGAGAGAAGGCTCTCATGTTGGTTTGTTTTCTAGCTTTTGTGTAATCTTTTGGTACTGCGATAGTGTTTGTGTTTCTACTCCTTTGTGATCTTTTATCTATTTCTACATTGATGAGTGGTCGCGTGGTCGCGTGGATGAGTGGTCGCGTGGTCGCGTCTGCCTTCCCTCGATACTACACCGGTACCGCCGGTGGTTCTTTCATTTTTGCTAAAAAATAAATAAATAAATAAACCTTTCTGGAGTCTTTTCCAGTAATGGCCCAACTTTTCCTTTAGAATGGAAAAACCCACTTTGGGTTTTAAAAAACGTTCTAAGTGTGGCAGTACCATGTCCGTCACCAACACCCCTGAGTGGTGCCTCAAATGTTTAGGTCCTGACCACTCTTTCGGAGTGTGTTGCCTGTGGGATGATGTTGAAAAAGGGCCGGCAAAACCGAGCTGCTAAACTTAGCACCCTTTTTCCCTCCGATGCAGCCTCCGTGGCATCCATGTCTTCCAGGGCTTCGTCTTCCTCTTCCTCCCATGGATCTCAGGTAACTAAACATAAATCTAGCCGGTCCTCAAAGGGTAGATCTCCTTCTAAACATCGAGATGCCTCTGGCATTGCCCTTAAGGGACTTTCACCGGCAAAATTGCCCAGGCGGGAGGCTTCGGCTTCCAAAGCACTAACGGGACTCCAGGATGTTCTCGAGGCTTAAAGACTTTAATCAAGCTTGGGTGTTGTTTAAAAATACTATCCTGGAAGCCCAGACCAGCTGTATTCCACGCATTAAGAAGAGTGGAAGAAAGTCCAAAAAACTGCCAGCATGGTTTAAAGGTGAGGTCAGAGAGGCTGTTGCTGCCAAAAAAGCATCTTTCAGGAAATGGAAAAAAGAGCCAAACGAAGAAAACTGGAAACAGCACAAGCACTGGCAAGTTAAATGCAAAGCATTGATAAGGCAGGCAAAGCGAGAATTTGAGAAGGAACTTGCTACAGAAGCAAAAACACGAAACAAAGACTTTTTCAAGTACATTCGTAGCAAAAGGCCTGTGAGAAAGTCAATTGGACCATTAGATGACAGAGGGGTAAAAGGGGCAGTAAAAGGAGACAAGGCTATAGCGGAGAGACTGAATGAATTCTTTGCTTCGGTCTTTACTGAGGAAGATGTAGGGATGTTACCCAAGACCGAAGTGGTATTTAAAGGTGATACTGCAGAGGAATTGAGAGAAATATCACTACACCGGGAAGATGTATTACAACTATTTGATAAACTGAATAGTAGCAAATCACCTGGACCGGATGGTATACATCCAAGAGTGTTGAAAGAACTGAAATATGAGATTTCAGACCTGCTATTAGTAATCTGTGAACTTTCATTAAAATCATCTGTAATACCTGAAGATTGGAAGATCGCTAATGTAACGCCAATTTTTAAAAAGGGTTCCAGGGGTGATCCGGGAAATTACAGACCGGTGAGCCTGACATCAGTACCAGGGAAAATGGTAGAAACCATCATAAAGAACAAAATTACACAGCATGTGGATAGTCATGGCCTAATGGGAGACAGCCAACATGGCTTTAGACAAGGAAGATCTTGTCTCACTAATCTGATATGTTTTTTTGAAGGTGTGAATAAACAAGTAGACAAAGGTGAGTCAGTTGATATAGTGTATCTGGACTTTCAGAAAGCCTTTGACAAAGTCCCTCATCAGAGACCTTTGGCAAAACTAAAAAGTCATGGGATAGGAGGCAGTGTACTATTGTGGCTCGGGAACTGGTTAAAAGATAGAAAGCAGAGGGTAGGGCTAAATGGCCAATTTTCCCAATGGAAAAAGGTGACTAGTGGTGTACCCCAGGGATCTGTACTGGGTCCGCTACTTTTTGACATATTCATAAATGACCTGGAAAAGGGAATAACGAGTGAGGTTATCAAATTTGCAGACGACACAAAACTGTTTAAAGTTGTTAAAACCCTAGAGGACTGTGGAAAACTGCAGGAGGATCTGGATAAAATGGAAGACTGGGCATCCAAATGGCAGATGAAATTTTAATGTGGACAAGTGCAAAGTTATGCACCTAGGAAAGAACAACCCACACTATGGTTACACAATGCAAGGTTCCACATTGGGAGCCACCACCCAGGAAAAAGATTTAGGAGTCATTGTGGATAAAACAGTTACTTACCTGTAACAGAGTTCTCCATGGACAGCAGGATAAGTCAGCCACACCTGGTGACGTCATCCGACGGCGCCATGACGGAAGTGCTCTATAGCTCAGAAGCTTCTGAGCATGTGTGAGGTGGCCCCACCTCCCCAGCCCTCCCCTAGCCGGTCAGTGATTGACTAGCTGTACCCTCGCGGCTAGGTGCGGGAACGCAGACCACCCTCATGCAGGGGAGGTGGGTGGGAATGTGTGGCTGACTTATCCTGCTGTCCACGGAGAACTCTGTTACAGGTAAGTAACTCTGTTTTCTCCTAGGACAAGCAGGATGTGTCAGCCACACCTGGTGTCTCCCAAGCTAAGCGTATACGCTGTGGAGAATGAGGGAGGCATGCGATAACTGGAATTGCAGTAGTGTTTGAGACACAACCGGTGTACCAATTAAGGTGCAAACTCCTAGGCAACATGCCGGGAGATAGAACTAACTCAATAGTGCAATACAAGAGGTAGAACAGTAACTGTGCAACAAGCATATAGTGCAATAATAACCGTGCAATCAAGTAGGCAGTGCAACAACTGGGCAACAATAACAACAGTGCAATAACAGTCTGTGCAAACAGCAACTGGTAATTAGCAGCAGGAGTCTGGAATGTGGTACTCCAGCCTAGTCCTGGGGCTGTTCCGTTGGGCCCCCGCCCAAGGGTGCCGTAGCTGCAGATAGGACTGCTCGGCCAAAGGAGCCGTCGGTCTCCGCGTGGACATCAAGGCAGTAGTGTTTCTGGAAGGTTAGCTGAGAGGACCATGTGGCGGCTTTGCAGATCTCGCTCACTGGAATTTCATGCGCGCAGGCCAGGGAAGTAGCTATGGCGCGGAGCTGGTGCGCTGTCGCCTTGTTTGCTGGGAGCGCACCTGCCCTCTGTAGGCAATACGCTATGCAGTCTGAGATCCAGTGTGAGAGTGTGCGCTTGGTGACAGGGCGCCCTGGTCTGTTCGGGTCAAAGGAGACGAAGAGCTGGGTCCCCATTCGAATGGCAGAAGTTCTGCCGATGTAGATGCGCAGGGCACGTACACAGTCAAGGGAGTGCAGGCGTTGCTCCTCCGGCGATGAGTGTGGGGCTGGGAAGAAGGATGGCAGCTCCACTGACTGGTTGATGTGAAAGGCAGAGGCGACCTTCGGCACGAACTTGGGGTGAGTCCGGAGGGACGCCCGGTTGTGGTAGAGTTTTGTGTATGGTGGGTGTGCAACCAGGGCCTGCAACTCGCTAACCCTCCGTGCAGAGGTGATGGCAACGAGGAAAAGGGTCTTCCAGGAAATGTATTTACCGTTGGCTGTGGACAATGGCTCAAACGGTTCCTGCATGAGCTGTTAGAGGACGACGTTAAGGTCCCACGAAGGTACCGGCTTCTGTACCGGGGGCTGCAGGTTCCGGAGCCCTCTCATGAAACGTGTCACAATGGGGAGAGCGGCTATGGAGGCTGAAGCTGGGTCTCTAGGGCGCTCGTGCAGCGAGGCAATAGCCGCCAGGTGTACCTTGATGGATTGCGGTTTCAAGCCTGAGGTGAAGAGGGAGGAGAGAGGTACTGTAGCACAGTGGGAACCGGGCAAGAGGTTGGCTGGACACCATGGTCCTTGCACCATATACTGAAGCGCTTCCACTTGAGACCGTATGCCTTTCTGGTTGACGGTCTCCTGGAAGCTAGAACAATCTGTTGTACCTCCGGAGGTAGATGCAAGTCATTCAAGGTCCGCCTCTCAGCCTCCAGGCTGTCAAAGCTAACGTCTGGAGGTTGGGGTGCCAGGTACTGCCGCCGTTCTGGGTCAACAGTTCTGGTCTCATTGGTAGCCGAGCTGGAGGTTCCTGAGCGAGCTGCAACAGCAGGGAGAACCACATCTGCCGTGGCCAATAGGGGGCGATCAGAATCACGTGCGCTTTCTCCTTGATGATGCGCTGTATCGTGGTTGTCACTAGAGGTGTTGGAGGGAAGTTCCCCAGGGGATGGCGAAAGCATCCGAAGCCAATCTGTGCTTCGACGGGTGTTTGGAGCAGAACATGGGACATCTGGTGTTCGCTTCGGTCGCGAAGAGGTCGATCTGGGGGGCTCCCCAGCATCTGAAGAGGTTGTCTGTTACCTCCCCGTGGAGCATCCACTCGTGCGGCTGGAGTTGTCTGCTGAGTCTGTCCGCCAATGCATTCTGTTCCCCTGGGAGGTAAGTTGCCTGTAGGACGCAGTTGTTGGCTAGCGCTATGGCCCATGTCTCGAGGGCTTCCTTGCAGAGTGAACGGGAACCAGTGCCCCCTTGTTTTACATGGTCACCTGGTTGTCGGTCTGCACCAAGACCGCTTTCCCCGCCAGGTGAGGTATAAAGGTCTGGAGGGCGTATTTGACAGCCCGGAGTTCGAGAACATTGATGTGGAGGGATTGCTCCGCTTTGGTCCAGGCTCCTTGCATGTTGAGATCTAGTAGATGAGCTCCCCATTCTTTGGAGGATGCGTCCGTGGTGAGGATGAGTTGAGGAATGTGGGGCTGCAGGTTCTTGCCCACTGAGAGGTTGATAGGGTTTGTCCACCAACTCAAACTCTGAACAATCTTGGCAGTGATCGGTATGCGAGTGTTGAGTGGCTGGGAGAGTTGCTTCCAGTGATTCCGCAGGTGCCACTTAAGGGAGCGCATATGGAGCCTTGCCACTGCGAGGACCGAAGTTGTCGCCGCCATGTGGCCTAGCAGGCGAAGGATCTCGTGGGCCGAAGTCTGTTGTGTCGCCGACACTTTCGTGGCTAGGTTGACGATGGCACAGATCCGGGTCTGGGGCAGGAAGGCCTTGCAGGCCTTGGTGTCGATTATCGCCCCGATGAACTCTGTGCGCTGCACTGGTTCCAACCGGGACTTGTCTTTGTTGAGAAGGAACCCCAGTGTGAGTAGTAGGGCCGTGGTTTGGCGCACTGCTCTTCTGAGTTCGGGTGCAGAGCTCGCCGACAGGAGCCAGTCGTCCAGGTAAGGAAAGATGGCGACGCCTTGTTTGCGGAGATGTGCTGCGGCCACTGCCATGCCACTGTACATAGCTCAAACCATTCTAGCACGCAACACACCACACCTTGTACATAGCTCACCCCAATCTAGCACACGATACAACACACACTCAACTAAATTGCACCCTCACTGCATGATTAACACACTCACTTTACCCGATTGTTTGCTGTGATACCACCTTGATTAATAAGATAAGGCGGTTTAAAAATACTGTTAAATAAATAAATAAAAAATAAATAAATAAATTTCGTGAAGACTCTGGGTGCTGGGAAGAGGCCAAATGGCAGGACTCGATACTGGTAATGGCACCCCAGCGCTATGAATCTCAGGAATTTCCTGTGTGAGGAGTGGACAGGGATGTGGGAGTAAGCATCTTGTAAGTCCAGCGTGGCCATCCAGTCCCCCGCTCTGATGAGGGGAAGGATGGAGTTGAGCGAATACATCCTGAACTTCTCCTTTGTGATGAAGTTGTTCAACTTGCGGAGGTCCAGGATGGGGCGGAGGCCCCCTGACTTCTTGGGAATCAGGAAGTACCGGGAGTAGAAGCCAGTGTTGATTTCGCCCGGGGGCACCCGTTCTATCGTCCGGGTCAGGAGAAGTTGGTGTAGGAGCTCTGCCAATGGTTTTTCTAGATGCTGTGGAGGCTGGCTGATAGGCCGCTTGCGCTGCCATGGAGGGGAGGAGAAGTGCAAGCGGTAGCCTGACTGGATTATTTCTAGGACCCACTTGTCCGTGGTGATCTCCTGCCAGGCCGAGAGGAAATGTGATAGGCGACCCCCCCAACTGGGGGGGACGGCGATGTATCCAGCGCAGGACCCGGCCAGGTCGGGTAGTCAGAAGGAAGCTGCGTCTTTGCCGGAATGTGGAGTGTTTGTCTGTTTTTGCTTGCGTTGTCGCGGTTGCTGTCTCTGAAAGGAGGACTTATGGTAGGCCTGCTTGAATCTGGGTGTCTGCCACTGTCGGTTGGAGCCAGAATTGTATCCGTAATATTGTTTTGTAGAGGAAAAGGGCTTGCGGGAGTAGCTCCCTTTCCGAGACCAGAAAGGGCTTTCGAGTCCGTCCGCTGCCAGCGTCTTTAGAGTTGTGCAATCCTCTTTTAGACCGCTCACCGTGTCCGCGACTTTGTCTCCGAAAAGGGAGTCACCCAAGCAGGGCGCGTCCGCAATTCTGTCGTGGGTATTGTCCGAAAGCCCTGATGCACGAAGCCATGCCCAGCGGCAGGCCGAGATGGCCGTGCCCGCCGTCCGGGCGGCCATATCAAAGGCATCAAAAGCTGTACTCATTAGGTGTTCGCTGCATTCAGCTAGTTCCTGCATGGTGGCAGAGACAGCTGTACGTGAGTCCTTGGGCAGATCTTGCAACTGGCTTTTGAGGTCGGCTAAGAGTGCATCCTGGAACAGGACATGCTGAAACTGATGTGCTGATATCTTGGCACTGAGCATGGCCCCTTGAAAGACCTTCTTTCCCACGTCGTCCAGATGCTTGGGGTCCCGGTCTGGTGGGTGGTTGGCTTGGGCCCATGTAGACTTTGATCTTTTAAGCGCTGATGCCACCACGATGGACTGGTGAGGCAGCTGGGGATTATTGAAACCTGGTGCCATATGTAAGATATATTTGCTGTCCAGGCGTCTGGAACAAGCTAGGCCAGAGGCTGGGGACTGCCAGAGTGTGAGTTGTTTGTCCTTCAACTTGCGGTGGAGTGGAAGAGCCATGGCTGGTCTAGGGCCGCTGAGGTACTTCATGACCTCCGGCTCCTTCTCGTCTGGCGTCTCCTCTGTGGCCAGCCCTAGCTTGGACACCACTTTTCTGAGGAATTTAGGGTATGTTAGGTCTTCAGGCACGGTTGCTGGTGGCTCTTCCAGTTCATCAGTTGGGTTCTTGGACGTATCCGAGCCCAACTCCTCTTTGTCGCTTCCCCCAGAGTCCAATTGTGCTGGGGAAGGAGTCCGAGATCTAGCTGGTGCTGGGGATAGAGTCCGCGCTCTGGACGGCGACCGGCTAGGGGATCGTGGGGAGTGGGACCGCTCCAGAGCAACCGGTGGGAAGTGCACGGGCGCTACCGGCTCCTGGGCTAGCCCTGGGGGAGCAGTCTGTTCCACAAGGCGAGTGAGCAGGCTTATAATGGCAGAGGAGGTTGAATCAGTTGATCGGCTGCTTCTCTGTCTTTTGTTGTAGCCGGGGCTAGATCTCCTGCTCCTCTTGTGTCTGTGGGAGGACCCACTGTGGGAATCCCTAGCACTAGATGGAGACCGACTGTCCCTGTGTCTCCCGTGCTTAGCCCTTCTGTGTTTGTGTTTCCCACTGCTCTCGCGCCGATGATCTGTTTCAGCGGGTTCTGTCTCCTCTGCGCCGCTGCGCGCAGCACTATCCTCCGTGCTGTTGCGTTCGGCACGCTGTCTTTCCTCCGCGCCGCTGTGCTCAGCGCGCTGCCTCTCTGCCGTGCTCAGCGCGCTGCCTCTCTGCCGTGCCGCTGTGCTTGGCGCAGTCTCTCTGCTGCGCCGCTGTGCTCGGCACGGTCTCTCTCACCTGCGCCGCAGCGCGCGGCGTGGCTGGGCCCGGCGCGGTCTCCTCCTTCCGCGCCGCAGCGCTTGGCGCGGTCTCTGCTCTCGGCGCCGGCCGACATGGAGGGACGTGACCCGCTCCGGCCAATCGGGGGAGCGGGCGTGTCCGGGGGAGGAGCCAGGTGAGGCCACATGGACGGCGCCATCTTGGGAGTCTGCCGGGGGACCGCATGGCCGGGGAAGATGGGTCGGGGCGCTGGAACCCACAGAGGGACTCACCCGAGGGTTGGAGGTCTCTCTGGAGGGTTTTTTCGCTGCAGAGGAAGGATCGCCGAGTCCTCGGTGGCTGGAACTTCGGTCTGGGTGCCTTGGATCAGTCTCGGGACACTCTGAAGTGGTCTGGCTGCGATTTTTGCGGGTCTCTGAAGTCCGGTTTGCTGGAGACTTATGCGCCGCTGCAGAGGAGGAAAGCAAGTCCTTCAGGGAGTGTTCTGGGTGCTTCCTTGCTCTTGGGGACATCCGAGCGCAGCTGGCACAGTTCTCTACCTCATGAGAGGTCCCCAGGCATCTGTTGCAGTGTTGGTGAGTGTCCATGATGATGATCTTTCTGCTGCAGTGAAGACACTTTTTAAATCCTGGTTTAGGCATTGTAGATGCAGATTGTATTCAAGTTTGTCTAAGAGAGCTTAAAATTCCGTCTTGAGGCGAAGGCGGAAGGAAAAAGACTGACCGGCTAGGGGCGGGCCGGGGAGGTGGGGCCACCTCACACATGCTCAGAAGCTTCTGAGCTATAGAGCACTTCCGTCATGGCGCCGTCGAATGACATCACCAGGTGTGGCTGACACATCCTGCTTGTCCTAGGAGAACATGTTAAAACCCTCCGCCCAGTGTGCAGCGGCGGCCAAGAAAGCAAATAGAATGCTAGGTATCATAAGGAAAGGAATGGAAAATAAAACAAAGGATATTATAATGCCTCTGTATTGTTCCATGGTACGACCACACCTTGAATATTGTGTGCAATTCTGGTCACCATATCTTAAAAAGGATATAACGTTATTAGAAAAGGTACAGAAAAGAGCCACCAAAATGGTAAAGGGGATGGAAGGCTACTCCTATGAAGAGAGGCTACAAAGGTTAGGGCTCTTCAACCTGGAAAAGAGACGGCTGAGGGGAGATATGATAGAGGTCTATAAATTAATGAATGGAGTGTAATGGGTAAACGTAGATCAATTGTTTACACTATCAGAATATAGAAAGACTAGGGGACATGCAATGAAGCTACAGGGTAAACTATTGAAGACAAATAAGAGAAAATATTTTTTCACTCAACGTGTAATCAAACTCTGGAATTTGTTACCGGAGGATGTAGTAAGAGCTGTTAGAGTAGCTGGGTTTAAAAAAGGTTTGGACAAGTTCCTGGAGAAACGGTCTATAAACCATTATTAAAAAGGGACTCAGGATATCAATGCATGACCCAATACAAGCATTGTGGAACCTTGTCTTTTGGGGATACTGCTAGGTACGTATGACCTAGATTGGCCACTGTTGGAAACAGGATACTGGGCTTGATGGACCTTGGTCTGACCCAGTATGGCATATCTTATGTTCTTAGGCTTCAACCTCGGCAGAACTACTGGTGCATGCTGTGGGGTCCCGACCGCTTCATCCGGCACCGATACCCAAGCATCGGCAGCGTTGATAGACCAGAGACTCTTGGCTATTGAACGCAGTCTGGCGGCTCTTCTCACGGCCTCGATGCCCCTGAAACCGCTTCAGACAATTCAACCGGCACCGACTCCGGTACAGGCACCGATGACATCAGCAGGTATTCTACTGGGACCGAGTCATGTGTCTCTATCCGGTATCGACAGGTTGGTACCGGACCACTCCGATACCGACTTCGATCAGTACCGGTACCGTGCCTTGCACTATCACCCGGATTGGAGATACTTCGAGTCCTCGGAGGAGTCGGAAGACTCTGAAAGCTCTGCCGATGCCAGAGTACTTCTTCCTGAGGATGATTCTTCTCCTCAGCATAGGATGTCTCCACCAGAGGATATGTCCTTTCAGGATTTTATCCGAGATGTGGCCCGAGGTCTTTCCATCACAGTTGTTCCTGAAAAAGAGCCTAGGGCAAAGGAATTAGAAATCCTGCAATACCCTAAAGCTCCCAAGGAGGCAGCTGCCTTACCTATTCATGAGATCTTGCATGATCTTATGTTAAGGATGTGGGAAACACCTCTAACCACATTTCCTCACTCTCGAAGACTCAACACCATGTATCGAGTACCTCCTTGTCCTGGGTTTCAGAAGACTCAATTACCACACCATTCTATGGTGGTGGAATCAGCCATTAGACGGATAAAGAGTTCAAAAAGGCATGCATCTAATCCTCCAGGATGTGAGTGTAGGACTCTTGATGCCTTCAGACATCGATCCTTCCAGGCTTCCATGCTTTCTGCTAGGATCAATTCCTATATCTTGTATATGGGAATGTTCCTTAAAGAGGTCACAGGAGATTTAGAGCTTATGAGCCCTCTCCTTCCTGAACATAAAAGGCAGGATTATCTCGCCCTTGTCAAACATGCTCAGGATGTTTCCAAGTTTGTGAATCGTGCAGCTTTTCACTGCTTTGAATGCATAAGCAGAACCTCTAAAACACAAGGAGGAGCAGGCCTCCTGCGAGCAATACCAAAAGACACAAGAAGCAGGAGACGTCGGATGAACTAATGAGTCTTTTATTGATAAGGACCCCAACGCGTTTCGGCAACGCCTTCCTCAGGGGAATTGTCACTTAAACAAACAATAAAAACAAAATCAAAATCAAATTAATATGTAAAAACAATTATTTATTTATTTTATTTATTTCAACTTCTTATATACCGCACTCTTTGACATCAGCGCGGTTTACAGATAACATAAAGAAACCAGAACAACAGGCTGTTTGGTATTACATATAACAGGAGTATCAACTTGGATAACATGGGAGGACTATTTACATGGAGTATATAATCTATTAACTAGATAACATGCTCAAACTATTTACATAAAATTAGCAGGAATGCTTGGAACAAGGAGAGAGACTGTGGATTGTATTAGGGAGGGGCTATTATGTTACGCTTCATGTGGATTGTATTAGGGTGGGGCTATTATGTTATGCTTCATGTGGGGTAGTATTTGATGAAAAGGTGCAGTTTAAGGGCCTTTCTGAACTGGGTTAGGTTGGTTATGGCGCGGAGATCAGGTGTGAGAGAATTCCAGCATTTTGGTGCGCTAAACATGAAAGCTCTGTTTGACGTTGATAGGCTGCACGTTGTTATAGCCTTTGGGGTTGTTAGTGAGTTTAATGCTGCCTGTCTCCTATTTCTGTTTGATGGGATGGTTTGGATGAGTTTAGAAAGTGATGTGGACGATAAACCATTTATGGCCTTAAAAGTGAGAATAAGGGTTTTGAATGTAAGTCTTCCGTGTATAGGGAGCCAATGGAGCTGTTTGAGGATAGGTGTGATGTGTTCATTTTTGGGCGCTCCTAGAAGAACCCTGGCAGCGGTGTTCATGGCAAGCTGTAAGGCGCTTACGGTGGATTGTGGGAGTCCTTGTAGAATGGAGTTGGCGAAGTCGAAATGCGGTAGTATCAGAGCTTGGTAGATGGTTCTGAAGTCTTCGTGGTCTAGTAGGGGATGTAGGTGTCTGAGCGTGCGTATTTTGAAGTACACAGATTTCACGATATTGTTTGTGTGATTTCATATCGAGCCTATGGTCTAGTGTGACTCCGAGGTATTTTATTGTTTCCTTGGTGCCTAGGTCAGCTCCCTTGACACTTATATGTGGTGGTGGAGTGAAGTTGGGGTCTCTTGTGATAAAGAGAACCTCAGTTTTCTTATGCTGAATGCGGAGGTTCTGTGACAGGAGCCATTGTGAGACTGCGTCGAAGCAGTTTGTTATAGGCAATAAATCCATTTGCATTGTGGAAAATGGCATGTAGAGTAGGATATCGTCGGCGTATATCATACATTTCACATTGAAAGACCTGATGATATCGCAGATAGGCTGCATATAGATGTTGAACATGAGGGATGAGAGTGAGGACCCTTGCGGAACGCCTTGTCTTTGATGGAAGAGTTTTGATTCTCCTGTTGCAGATTTAACATATTGCATTCTGGTATCGAGGTATGATTTACACCATTCAAGTGCTGAGTTGCAGATGCCTTTTTCTTTCAGTCGACCGAGGAGAATCTCGTGATTTACCGAGTCAAACGCTGCTGCTGCTATATCCAAGAAGATTAGCACAACGCCTTGTCGGATGTTGTCTATGGTATTGAGAACATCATTGAAGAGAGTGGTAAGCAGTGTCTCAACGCCATGGAATTCTCTGAAGCCGTGTTGAGAATGGTCTAGAGGGGCTGCGGAGTCAATGTGGTCTTGGATTTGGCGCTGTGCCTCTTTCTCAAAGATCTTTGCTAAGAGGGGGATACTGGCTATAGGCCTGTAGGAGTCTGGCCTCTTTGGGTCTAGTTTAACGTTTTTTAGAAGTGGCCTGATGGATGTGAGCTTTAATGCAGATGGGAAGGAGCCAGTAGTGAAGGAGAGGTTTGATTCTTGCAATGAAGGGGCTAAATGCACACCGAAGATCCTTAATCCAAAAGGCTGGGCAGGGATCGGTCTGCGCGGTGGTCGTGTTGATTGAGGTGATTGTGTCTTCAATGTGTTTAGAAGAAGGCGTGGTAAGTGCGGATAGGGATGTTGGGCAGGTTGTTTCTTGTATATTGTTTTTTGAGAGTTCATCTGTCTGTAGGAGTTTTGATTGCAAGTAATCAGCGAATTCTTGCGGGTGGATATCATTATTTTGTTCAGAGGATGGTTCCTTTGATAGTGACTTAACCAGGTTGAAAAGGTCACGAGGTTTGTTCAAAGATCTCTTGAGCATATCTGAGTGGTATTGCTTCTTTGTGGTTGTGATTGCCTCTCGGTGAGTTGAGAGGTGGAGAATGTAGGCTTCATGGTCATCGATAGCCAGTGAGCGGCGCCAGCGTTTTTCGAGCCTTCGTAGGTGCGTAAGAGAGGACCGTAGCTCGGGGGAAAACCATGGAGCAGAGGTTCTTTTCCCTGATATGGACTTTTTGTGTGGTAGTTGAGCAACAGCGTTGAGGCTATTGTTCCAGGCAGCGATTGACTCGTCAAGGTTGAGAGTTGTGTTGTTGAGGACTGGTTGGGTACTCGACAGAATAAGTTCTCTGTTGAAAGGTCTAAAGCCCCGTGTTACTCTAGATGGATTGGCGAGTTTACTGGTGTTCAGACTGTTGTTGTTCAGGGGAATTTGTAGGTTTATAAGTTTATGGTCAGACCATGGGACATCGGTGATCGATTTTACAATGTTGCTGTTTTGCTCAGAGACATGGTGGGGGGCGAATACCATGTCAAGAATGTTTCCTTTGGAATGAGTGGGCTCAGTGATCATTTGTTTGTAACCAAGGTTTTCAATGGCATTGAGGAGTGAAGAGGACTGGTTTTGTTGTAGAGATGGGAGGTTCAGGTCTCCCATTATCCAGTTGGGAGTGTTGGGGTTGCAGGTATTGGCGGCCAGATCCAATATGGTGGGCAGGTCGTCTGGGGAGCTCGAGGGGGCTCTGTAGACCAGGTTCATGGAGCATTGTTTATTGGCTATGGTAATTATGTCTAGATTGTTTGTGCTATAGGAGTTAGTCATGATGAAGAGGAGTTCAGACCTGGTGAGTATGAGTGCTCCTCCTCCCTTCTTGTTTTCTCTGTGGGTTGTGTGTATAGTGAAGTTTGGTGGAATGAGTTGGTTGATAAGGACATTGTCCTCTTTAGATAACCAAGTTTCGGTGATCATGAGAGCATCAAGATCATAAAGGGTAACTATATCTAGGATTACAGGCCATTTTTTCGAATTGATCGTGCATTTATAAGGGCACATTTTAAGTTTTGTGAGGGTGAGGGTTTGTGTTGCTTCAAATTACTGGATTGCTGTATTGCAATGTGGATCAAGTGGGAGTGTCGGATACGAGCTTCCCTAGTTGGATAAAGATAAGGGTTGCCTGCCCAATGTTTTCCGTGGTTTTTGAGGATGGGGATATGACTGGAGGTGGTGGAGTAAGCAATGGTGGTTCCGAGCCAATCTGTGAGAAGGTAAAAACTGAGGAAGGTAATGAGGTGGAGAGACATTTTGGTTTCTGGGATGTAGTGTGAGAGGGTAATTGAGTTTTGCGTGGTGAGAATACACAATACAGTATACAGGTAATTTCACAGTACAGTATACAGGCTATGAAGTAGTAACAAATATATCACTGATTAAGGTGTAAGTTACAAAGCTAGCAATGACTACAGTAAATATAACAGGGGTCAGGTGTGTGAGTGTGTGAATGCTATACAGACAACTGTAAGAGTCAGGCTGGTGAAGAGAGTCAGGTGTGTGGGTGTGTGAATGCTATACAGTCAACTGTAAGAGTCAGGCTGGTGAAGAGAGTCAGGTGTGTGAATGCTATACAGTCAACTGTAAGAGTCAGGCTGGTGAAGAGAGTCAGGTGTGTGGGTGTGTGAATGCTATACAGTCAACTGTAAGGGTCAGGCTGGAGAAGAGAGTCAGGTGTGTGGGTGTGTGAATGCTATACAGTCAACTGTAAGGGTCAGGCTGATGAAGACAGTTGGTGTTTGTGAGTCGTGTTGATTGGTGAGGGTGATGTGGGTGACCAGTTGAGAGTGATTACTGACGACAGTATAAGACAATATATGATAACATAAGACAACAGAATCTTGATGTTTATATTGACGTGGGTGGTTACTGACAACAGTATGGGACTAGGCAGGAGTATAGGCAGTTATTTGGATCTTAAGGGTGTATATTCAAGGGACAGTCAAGACATGCTATAGATAGCAATATGTGGGATTACTTTGAACTGCTGAGTGAATTTCTTGGTTAGACAGTTGGAGTATACTTGCTGTGAGGTCGGACAACTTGCTGGAGACGACTGAGAGTTCACGTTGGAGAGGCGGGTGTGGTTGCAGACTTCTTGGCTTGGCTGTTACTCGGGGTCTTCTGGGAGGGCCTTTGCCTAAGGGCCGTGCCAAAGGGCCCTCTGGGCAGCTGCTTTTCTTTTGTAAGGCTCCGCCTCCCACAGCCCCGATTGGGCTGGAGGCCTCCTGAGCAGGCAAGATGGCTGTGCCCTGCTCAGGTGTGCTCTACCCCTATCGGGGAGCACAGAGCCGGCTGAGAAGGGGAAGAGAGGCTGTTTCCTGACGGCGGCTGCTTTTCTTTTGTAAGGCTCCACCTCCCACAGCCCCGATTGGGCTGGAGGCCTCCTGAGCAGGCAAGATGGCTGCGCCCTGCTCAGGTGTGCTCTACCCCGATCGCGGAGCACAGAGCCGGCTGAGAAGGGGAAGAGAGGCTGTTTCCTGACGGCGGCTGCTTTTCTTTTGTAAGGCTCCGCCTCCCACAGCCCCGATTGGGCTGGAGGCCTCCTGAGCAGGCAAGATGGCTGCGCCCTGCTCAGGTGTGCTCTACCCCGATCGGGGAGCACAGAGCCGGCTGAGAAGGGGAAGAGAGGCTGTTTCCTGACGGCGGCTGCTTTTCTTTTAAAACCAAATGGCATGATGTCGAGTATATAACAGCAAATATCATGTATAAATCACTTCAACTCAACAACCACATATATGTTATATATAAAATCATAACTAGAATATAAAACACGGACAAACGTAGGGCTGAAAAGCGGAACACAGACATACTAATATGTACACTAGTTGTAAACATAATTAAAAAGATATGACTTAAACATTAATAATAATAATAATAATAATAATAATAGTAATAAATAACTAAAAAAAGGAAAAAACAGGAAAAAACATGTGTATCCTATATATCTGATAAAATTAAATAACCAATATATAATAACATATAAAAACATGCACATTGTGAATATCACAAATGAGTGTTAAAATAATTATTCTATAAAAAGGGGGGAGATGAAATTGAGTGCATTGCTGGTATTATATGCAAAAACTACTAATAATGAACTAATACTAGTACATAAACAGACGAAGGAATAAATAGACATGAATAAAATAAAATAAACAACATGGTATACTATTGTATAAATAAAATATAATCATTGAAGATTCATCCGATGAAAAGTGCAGCTTAAATGGCCATATGCAAGGTCACTAAAAACCACTGCAATGAGCATAAAACAAATAAAAAAATAATAATATTATAATAAAATAATAATATAATTAAAAAGAGGGGCTAAAAAATGTATAGTAAAAATAATAATAATAAATAATCTAGGGAGAGCCAAGTATACAAAAAATATGGGCACAACATTAGAAAACATAAAATGGATTGTATCCTAATTTTAACATGATTCACAAGACCAAACCAATCTATCAAATTAAATGGGTATCTATCAAGTGAATGGATATTATGAAGAAGATGACTACAATCATACATTAATCCCTATAAGTTATCATATAACATATGACAAACGTGATGGTATGAAATGCTCCAGAAGTGGAGTGATCAAAAATACTTAAGTATAAATGAAGTCAAATGAGTGAAAAAAATCAAATGAGTGAAAAACAAAGAAGCTGGGTATGCCAAAAAGCAGCACGGAGTGAGTTTTATAAACTCGAATTGGAAAAACATAAAATTGAAGCGGATGAACTGGGCGGAAACCGATTCTCTTTCAAACAGGAAATACAAAAGTGCCTGCTGAATTGCATGACAAATAATTATATAAAAAAATATGTGCCAACAAGCTTAATGCAACACTCGCATAAAATTGTATTCCAACCATTAAGGTGCTCACCTAGGACACTGCTTGTTGTATATATCTAGTCGAATCAGCAGAACTAAACGAACCCGTATGTTCTATGGCTATTGTGAGAGTGAAAAAACATATAAACATGTTATAAACCTAAATAGATAACAGAGATTGTCCCAAAATATATAATGTATGAAAGGAACATCGTGGTACACTCACAAACCAAGTAGATCAATCGGAGTATCGTCCTGAAAAATAATCCGTGAAAAAAAATCACGGGAGTACGTCCTGCACAAAGCACATCAAAGGGAATTGAAAAGAAAACTCCCCGACGAACAGACTTAAGAATGCCAATTTTGGCGCCAAAATTAAGGTAACCTGAGCCTGGGGGCGGAGTTATCAACACAAAAGCCAGACGGCTATCATTGTGAGAGAAAACTTTGCAGTAAAAAACGGAAAAAACGGGGACGAACTCAACAAAATAGTGCTACCAAATGTGCGTCTGTATCACAAGTGTTACTTGCAATAAGACATTAAAATAATTCATTAATAAGGAAAAAGTAAGAAGAATAATATGTATTAAAATATAAATGTGTCTTGGAACCTGCTGCAATAATGAGACAAAAACATTGAAACCATAGTTCCAACAGAAAATGATGCATCAACAAACACCTCTCTGTAGTGTATCTCATAACATAAACCAGATATATCAATATGTGAGGTGAATGGGCCATAAGATATTGTAGAAACCGCTATAGGCTAAAAACAGACCCATAACCAACAATGAACCACTAATTAAACACTCCAAATAATAAAATAATGATAAAAATTATAAATAAATATATAATATATAATATATAAAAAATGTATAATATATAGTATATAAAATACATATAAAATATATTATATACATATAAAAAAAGTGTATAAAAATATATATATACATACATAGTAAAAATATTTATAATAAAAAAATAATAATAAAATAATAATCAATAAAAAAATAAAAAATGTTTATAATTAAGAGACAAACAAACCGCAACAATACAAGTAAAAATAGACTGAATGAGTGGCATAAGAAATTTTGATGGCATCAAGAAATTTACCAAAAAAGAGGCATAAAACAAATTATATAATATGTTAAGTAACAGAAATGAACCTTTAAACAGCAAAAATTGCTGTGGACCATGTTATGATACATCACACGCGGATTCTCTAAAAACAAATAAATGTGTGAACTAATATCGAAAAATATAATGTCTAAAAATTATTTAATTAAAAGTGTAATTCACGAGAATATGACATGTACTGAGCTCATAGAGGACAAAAACTATTATGGAAAAAATCAATAGAAAAAATCAGTGAATATTCACTATATAAAAGAATTACCAAACAATATTCAATCCATAAATCAAGAAGAAAACACAAAAGGAACACTCTGTTGTAATATAACTAATGTAGAAGTTAGCCTAATTAAGATATTATGCATGCATGAGAATGTCTGCATTGTTAAACGAGGACTATTACAGAAAGACTGTTAAATCCGTTTCCTGATTTAAACCATATGGTTCTAGGGTCTTAAACTCATAAATAAAACGTTGTTCAAACTTGAGAAGAGTATTATCAATATTCCCACCTCTCCAATGGGGGACAACTGTTTTAATAACTACGAACTTGATGTCACTGATACTGTGGTTATTTTCTAACCAGTGGGCCACTAGAGGTTTATCTGGCTGCTTCCTTTGTATATTACTCCGGTGCTCAATTTATACGGGTGCGAATTTGTCTTAAAGTTTTGCCTATATATAATTTATTACAGGGACACTGAATCAAATAGACAACATGAGTGGTTTTACAATTCGAAAAATGATTAAGAAAAAGTTTAGTACCTGTAGGAACGTGAGTGAAATCCTTTTTAACCGTAATGACATGTGTGCACACTGAACAATTGCCACAACTATAATGGCCCTTAACTGTAGGAGGAGGTCTCACCACCGAAAGTGCAGAGGGTACAAGAGAATTCTTCAAATTGGAACTACGTTTGTAAGCAATCATAAGGCGCTTGGTGGCAAAGGATGGAAGGTTAGTGAGAAGATGCCACTCTTGTTTGAGAATGTCTACAATGGCTTTCGAATGCGTAGAGAAGGTCAAAGCGCAGACGATTTTATCCGTAGACTCGCGTGTCTTTCTACTTAAGAGAGAGTAGAGCGATCAGTGGTACGCGCCCTATGATAAGCCTTTTTTATACATGATATAGGGTAACCTCGTTGTAGAAACCTATTCTTCATATCTTCAGCCTGCGTTTCAAAATCAGCACCATCTGTACATAATCTTTTGATCCTTAAGAACTGGCTGATGGGAAGATTCCTCTTTAGAGATGGATTATGGAAACTGTCATATTTAAGAAGTGTATTACGGTTAGTCGATTTTCGGTATAGCGTGGTAGAGAAGCCTGTATCGGATTTCTTAATTAAAATATCCAAATAGGGAATCTCGTCCATGCTGTAATTTCCTTCAAATTGTAAGTTTGAATCAAGTGTGTTCAGCCATGTATGAAAAGATTGTAGTAATGAAAATGACCCATTCCATATAAGAAGAACGTCATCTATATAGCGCTTCCAAAGGAGGACGTTGGATCTGTAAGGATGAAATGTCAAAAATTTAGTTTCAAAATTAGTGACGTATAAATTTGCCACATCAGGAGCCATGGGAGACCCCATCGCAACGCCTTTCACCTGCTTATAAAAAATGCCTCTAAAACAAAAATAATTCTCGGTCATGGCCAAAGATGCCAACTGAGTGAGAAAAAAGGTAGGAGTTCTGACCGGTTTCGGCCTTTTTATGAGGATGTTCGCTAATACATCTAATGCAGCAGATTGAGGAATGTTCGTATATAATGACCTAATGTCAAAGGTAGCCAAAATAACTTGATCATGAGGACCCTGAAAATCATGTAACATTTGTATTATATGGGTGGAATCCCTTACATATGAGGGTGCTTGGGTGACAAAAGGTCTCAAATATATGTCCAAAAATTTTGACAGGGGTTCGAATAATGATCCAATTGCAGACACTATAGGTCGACCAGGTAGGTTGTGTAAAGACTTGTGCACTTTTGGGAGCATATATATAGTGGGTATGATGGGAAATGGAACCGTAAGAAACAGAATCTCTTTGGGGGTCAGATATCCCGCTTCCTTACCGATATAAAGCAAAGTATCAACTTTTCTGCGTAAATTTTCTGTGGGATCATCAAAAGGTTTTTGATAATATTCTACATCATTTAATTGTCTAAGGACTTCTGCCACATAGGTATCCTTATCCTGCACGACTATGGCTCCTCCCTTATCAGCTGGCTTAATTATAATGTTTGAATTAGATAATAAACCACGGAGAGCTAATTTTTGAGGGGCAGTGAAGTTGTGAAAAGTATTCTTCTTATTGGTTTTGTATAAACTATCTTTTTTTAAGAACTACATTCTCATATGCAGAGATCATAACATTCGGTTTAGAGGGTGGAACCCATGCAGAGGGTCTTTTCACTATAGAAGGATCAGCAGTATCAACCTGATGTTGATCAAAATAGTCAATTATTTTTAACTTACGAAATAATTTATAAAGCTCAATGTGTGCAGCAAACCTGTCATGTGTTTTGGTAGGGACAAAGGAAAGCCCTTTATTAAGGACTTCCAATTCCACTTCTGTTAAAAGATGTTTTGAAAGATTGATCACTACATTTAGAGATCCCAGTCGAGATGTCTTTTGGCCATTAAGCCCTGGCTGTGTGTCCTCATTCGTTGTGGGTACTGTCTGTTTGGTGAATCCTTGGGTCTGTATGGACGACGTTGTGGGGACCTTGGAGAAAGATCTCTTTTGCCTTTTTCCCATAGTCTGTCCATTTGAAAATCCCGTCTTTTAACATAAGTCTTTTCTCTCGATGGGCCAGGTTCAGTGGAAAATAAGGGAGCAGATGGATTGATTTGGTCACATGAGTGATGCCGTGTCCTTTTGGTGTGTCTTTCAATTTCAGGAGTGATAGATGGAGACCTAGATCTATTTCTCACTTTGTCCCTATAATTATTTTTACGTGCTTGTTTAGGTGAATCATTTCTGTTAAAGGAAATACTACGCTTTCTTGCTCTAAGGTCAGATTTATTGTAGGTCCAATAATATACCATGTTGGTTCTATAATCCTCTTCATCTCTCTTTAGCTTCTTAATCTTCTTATCCTTAACACCTTTTTTATATTCTGCTGTGTTCTGATCAAATTTCCTTTTCTCTATATCAAATTGTGCATCTTTCTTCTTTAAACTTTCAATCTTTTGTTCAATCTGTGGTTTTAAAATTTCAGCCCTACGTTTAGACGTGTTAATTAACAAAATCATTAAGTCTAATGAACATTTGTTCAAAATTTTTATCCAATTAGACATAAATGTAACATCGTCCTTAAACATGCCAGGTGCTTTTTGGACACGTAGTCCTCTGGGAATAATTTTCTTCTTACAATACTCTAGTAAAGAAGCTGCGTGTAGATCTTCTCTGATCAGACGTTGTGTCATCCAGACACAGTCTCTCCATTCTTCTTCTAAATCAGGTAAACCTTCTTCTTCCGTATAGAAAGGGTCCTCAGGGAGCATAGATCGTAAATCATCTTCCTTGTAGCTGAGGACCTCTTTCCATGGAGAGAACATTGCTCCGAAGGAATCGGAAACACAAGGAGGAGCAGGCCTCCTGCGAGCAATACCAAAAGACACAAGAAGCAGGAGACGTCTGATGAACTAATGAGTCTTTTATTGATAAGGACCCCAAGGCGTTTTGGCAACGCCTTCCTCAGGGGACAATCTCTGTTATCTATTTAGGTTTATAACATGTTTATATGTTTTTTCACTCTCACAATAGCCATAGAACATACGGGTTCGTTTAGTTCTGCTGATTCGACTAGATATATACAACAAGCAGTGTCCTAGGTGAGCACCTTAATGGTTGGAATACAATTTTATGCGGGTGTTGCATTAAGCTTGTTGGCACATATTTTTTTATATAATTATTTGTCATGCAATTCAGCAGGCACTTTTGTATTTCCTGTTTGAAAGAGAATCGGTTTCCGCCCAGTTCATCCGCTTCAATTTTATGTTTTTCCAATTCGAGTTTATAACTCACTCCGTGCTGCTTTTTGGCATACCCAGCTTCTTTGTTTTTCACTCATTTGATTTTTTTCACTCATTTGACTTCATTTATACTTAAGTATTTTTGATCACTCCACTTCTGGAGCATTTCATACCATCACGTTTGTCATATGTTATATGATAACTTATAGGGATTAATGTATGATTGTAGTCATCTTCTTCATAATATCCATTCACTTGATAGATACCCATTTAATTTGATAGATTGGTTTGGTCTTGTGAATCATGTTAAAATTAGGATACAATCCATTTTATGTTTTCTAATGTTGTGCCCATATTTTTTGTATACTTGGCTCTCCCTAGATTATTTATTATTATTATTTTTACTATACATTTTTTAGCCCCTCTTTTTAATTATATTATTATTTTATTATAATATTATTATTTTTTTATTTGTTTTATGCTCATTGCAGTGGTTTTTAGTGACCTTGCATATGGCCATTTAAGCTGCACTTTTCATCGGATGAATCTTCAATGATTATATTTTATTTATACAATAGTATACCATGTTGTTTTATTTTATTTTATTCATGTCTATTTATTCCTTCGTCTGTTTATGTACTAGTATTAGTTCATTATTAGTAGTTTTTGCATATAATACCAGCAATGCACTCAATTTCATCTCCCCCCTTTTTATAGAATAATTATTTTAACACTCATTTGTGATATTCACAATGTGCATGTTTTTATATGTTATTATATATTGGTTATTTAATTTTATCAGATATATAGGATACACATGTTTTTTCCTGTTTTTTCCTTTTTTTAGTTATTTATTACTATTATTATTATTATTAATGTTTAAGTCATATCTTTTTAATTATGTTTACAACTAGTGTACATATTAGTATGTCTGTGTTCCGCTTTTCAGCCCTACGTTTGTCCGTGTTTTATATTCTAGTTATGATTTTATATATAACATATATGTGGTTGTTGAGTTGAAGTGATTTATACATGATATTTGCTGTTATATACTCGACATCATGCCATTTGGTTTTTTCTTTTTTTTTATTGAAAGGCTTTCAAAATGTACAAAGCATCATAAACCACAAAAATCTTCAAAGAAAATGCAACAATAATAACATAACTTCAGGTCATAACAGCATTCAACAATATGCCTTCATTTTTATAGTTTTAAAATAAGAAGACAAAGAACAGTAACCCCTCTGCCTCCCCTCCCCCCTCCCAAAGCCCCCCTAGCCCAATACTCTCCTCCCTCCCCACCTCCCAATCCCCCCCACTATGGCTTGCTAATGTTCCAGCATGGAAGTGTGATGGGCAAAAGGGCACACTCAGGGGGGCCACCCCTCTTAGTCTGCATAGTCACGCACCATATTGAGAGACAAAGGGCGCCCACACCAGCTCAAAGCGCGCCAGGCGCATCCTACTGACCGCTACCCCTCGTTCCATGGCGTACATATCCCACATCCGTTGCCATTTGGTTTTAATTGTTTGTACATATTAATTTGATTTTGATTTTGTTTTTATTGTTTGTTTAAGTGACAATTCCCCTGAGGAAGGCGTTGCCGAAACGCGTTGGGGTCCTTATCAATAAAAGACTCATTAGTTCATCCGACGTCTCCTGCTTCTTGTGTCTTTTAAGCAGAACCTCTGCCATTGCCATAGGTGCATGTAGGATTGCCTGGCTCCAGGCATCTGACTTGGAAATTTTGGTACAGGACAAACTAGGGAATATTCTTTGCACAGGAGAGAATCTCTTTGGCAAGAATTGGCAGGAAAGAGCTAATGAGATAGATGCTGACAATATCACTTTGGATAGATTGTCTAAATCTACAGCTGATCCTGCGAGGAAAAGATCCTCTAAGAAAACATTCTTCAGCAAGAAGAAAAAGTTGTATCCCTTCTATACCCAGCAGGGACATCGTTTAGGTCAGTCTGCCCAAAAGGGACAGCAGCAACAACCTAGGCAAAGGAAGCCAAAAGCAGCTAAGCCTCAACCGGCTCAGCAGATTCAGCCTCCACAGGGGCTTTGACTCCTATCTAGAGAACTTTGCCTTCCTGGCCCTGAACGGCC
The DNA here is from genome assembly GCA_033557465.1 of Ichthyophis bannanicus. Lineage (NCBI taxonomy): Eukaryota > Metazoa > Chordata > Amphibia > Gymnophiona > Ichthyophiidae > Ichthyophis > Ichthyophis bannanicus. The sequence goes on along the minus strand of CM066043.1, from coordinate 260,854,196 downwards.
CAGAACCCTCCACCATCCCAGGAAGGTTATGTCATTTTGCCCCCAGACGGGGTCAGATAACAGCAGAAAATTGGACTCTGTCTTTTGTAAGAGAGGGGTACAAGCTTCATTTCCTCAGCATGCTCCCTCTTACAATGGTAAGACAGTTCAATTCTTAGACCTCTCTCAACGCCCAGTTAGGTCAAGAGGTCACTGTGCTCCTTGCTCAAGGGTTAATAGAAGAGGTACCCGTTCCCCAACAGGGTACAGGGTTTTACTCCCCCTATTTTCTTATTCCAAAGAAAACAGGAGGACACAGACCCATTTTAGACCTCAGAGAATTGAACAAATCCCTGTTCAAAGAGAAGTTCAAAATAATTTCTCTGGGAACTCTGCTGCCATACCTTCAGAGTCAGGATTGGCTTTGTTCTCTAGATCTCAAGGATGCGTACACTCATGTTCTCATCCATCCAACTCACCAAAAGTTCCTTCGCTTTCTGTTTCAAGGGAAGCACTACCAATACAGGGTTCTTCCTTTTGGCCTGGCGTCTGCACCAAGGGTGTTCACAAAATGCATGGCTGTGGTGGCAGCATTTCTTCGCACCCTAGGAATATTCATCTTCCCTTACTTAGACGACTGGCTCATTCGAGCTCCTTCAGAGCCAGAGGCCAGGGTTGCTCTCTCTCGCACAATGCGCATCCTTCAGTATTTGGGACGTCATAAACTTCCCAAAGTCCCACCCTGCTCCTACTCAATCCCTAGAGTTTATAGGAACTCTGCTGGATACCAGACAGGCAAGGGCTTTCCTTCTACAGCCCCGCTGCCTTCGCATTGTGCAGTTAGCTTCCCAAGCAGTGCTAAAACCTCACCTCACTGCTCGGGAAATGTTACAGTTGCTAGGCCAGATGGCATCCACCGTGCATGTGGTTCCTTATGCTCGCCTCCATATGAGGGCAGCCAGTGGACTTTATCCACTCAGTGGACTCGGGCGTCAGGTTGCCTATTAGAGAAGATAGCAAACTCAGATCGCCTTATTTTGTCCCTCCAATGGTGGCAGTCACCCCAAAATCTTCTGGTGGGGTCTCTTTTTCAGCAGACCCCACCCAAAGCCACTCTAACAACAGATGCTTCACAGGTGGGTTGTGGAGCCCATCTGCAAGGCCTCTCTACCCAGGGTACCTGGACTCCACAGGAGGCCTATCTCCATATCGGTCTCCTGGAGCTCAGAGCAATCTTCCTTGCTCTTCGAGTATTTCACACCCAGCTCAGCTACAAGACAGTCCTAGTTCAAACGCACAATCAAGTAGCCATGTTCTATGTGAACAAGTAGGGTGGAACAGGCTCTCTGTCACTCTGTAACGAAGCTTTGCTACTGTGGACCCTCGCCAGAGAGCATCAGATTCATCTCCTTGCGGTGTATCTTCCAGGCATTCAGAACTCTTGGGCAGGCAGACTCAGTCGAGTTCTGCTTCCACACAAATGGTCTCTCCATGCAGACCAGGTAGCCAAAAGTTTTCAAATTTGGGGAACCCCGGACATAGACCTCTTCGCAAGTCCGCTGAATGCCAAACTTCCCAGGTTCTGTTCCAGAATTCCGGCTCAGGGTTGTTAGGCCAGGGATGCTTTCCTCCTTCATTGGGATTGGGACTTTCCTGTATGCCTTTGCACCTATTCCCCTAATTCCCAAAACCCTGTTCAAGCTTCAGAGAGACAGAGGTCTTATGATCCTCATAGCTCCACGTTGGCCACGGCAAATGTGGTACCCTCTGCTCCTACATCTTTCTCAAGCTCCGCCTCTGAAGTTAGGATCTGCTCCAGATCTCCTTTCTCAAGAGGACGGGATGCTGTGGCATCCCAATCCCCAGTCTCTGCATCTCAGGGCCTGGTTGCTGAAAGCCTAGAACTTCATGGTCTTAACCTTTCCCAGCAGGTAAAGGATATCCTTTATGCTTCCAGGAAGCCTTCCACAAGACGCTCTTATGCATTTAAGTGGAATAGGTTTAGCACTGGTGCTTGCAGAAGGGTCTTAACCCTCTTGCGATACCTCTGGAATCATTACTGGAGTATCTTCTTCATTTATCAAATGCAGGGCTTAAGACCAATTCAGTAAGAGTCCATTTGAGTGCTATTGCAGCTTCTTTCAAGCCTCTAAATGGACAACCTATTTCCTCTCATCCTCTCATAGTGAGATTTATGAGAGGCCTTCTTTTAACTAAGCCGCCCATTAAGCCGCCTCTGGTGGCATGGGACTTAAATCTGGTTCTTGGGCAGCTCATGAAACTGCCCTTTGAACCATTAGCCACTACCTCTTTGAAATTCCTATCTCCAGGAACAAGCAGGAATAAGTCCTCACATATGGGTACGTCGGTACCGACGGAGCCCGTGCGGGAAAGCTCCCCAGCTTCTTAGAATAGAAGCTTTTGGGGCCTCCCACTGCACATGCGCACTGCCTTCCCGCCTTCCTGAACAGCTCTCCTCAGTTTCTCTTTTTCCGCGGAGCCAGCAGGTCGTGTTCCTGTCACCGCTGAAGAAATTGTTATTTTATTTGTTTCTTTAGACCGCGTACCTGCCTTCCCCATACCGATACCGGTATCGCCGGTCTTTTCTTTCTTTCTTTAAAAAATTATAATTCTTTTTTCTTATTTTTTAGCTTTTTGGTCACTTCAGAGAGGCCTCTCGGCCTACTCAATTTCTCCTCATGGAGAAGCCAGCCCCTGGATTTAAGAAGTGTACCAAATGTAATGCTGTTATTTCAGTCACAGACACCCATGACTGGTGTCTGAAATGTTTGGGGCCTGACCATTCCATACCGGACTGCCCATCTTGCTCCCACATGTCTAAACGTGGGCTGCAGAACCGGGCCAACAAATTCCATGTGCTGTTTGCTTCAGAGAATGCAGCATCACAGTCATCCAGGTCTTCTTCTCCGGATGGATCTCAGGTAACCAAACCTTCTGTGGGCAAGTCCTCAAAGAGCAAATCTCCTTCAAAGCATCGAGAGGCTCTTAGCTTAGAACTTGAGGACCCTGCCCCAGCCAAACAACCCCGGCGGGAAGTCCAACTTCCAAAAACGCCAATTCAGGGGTCTCAGGTTGATATCGATGCTACGGCCTCGACAGATCACCTGTTAGCCTGCTCTGGGGTACCGGGTCACTCCGGTACCGACATCCAGGCAGCTATGGCGTCCATGGGCGATACTGTACAGTCCATGCAGCAGGCCGTCATGGCTTTCATTAAAGCTGCAACGCCATCGGTTCCGCTTTCAGCGGTTCCGGGCCCGATACCGGTATCGTCCGCCATGCCGGTATCGAGGCCGTCCACCTCTAAACGCAAGTCGGTACCGTATGGGCTTTCGCTCCATACCGGTTCCATACCCGATACGCCCGATATCGATACCGATCGGTACGCGTATCGTGCGTTAGAGGAAAGCACCGATTCCTCTGAGGATTTTCACTCCTCTGATGATTCTGCTGAGTTTTCACTCAACTTACCTGAGGAGCCCTCTTCTCCTAAAAGGAGAATGTCCCCTCCAGAGGATTTGTCCTTCCAGGACTTTGTTTTAGATATGGCTACAGCCCTTTCTATTACCACATCCTCTGAAAAGGAACCCAGATCCAAAAAACTGGATATTTTGGGATACTCAAAGGCCCCTAAGGAGGCAGTTACCCTGCCTATCCATGAAATCCTTCAAGAACAACTGATGGATTTCTGGGAGAATCCTTTGACTTTGTCTCCTTATTCCCGTAGGTTGGACACCATGTATAGGGTCCCTCCTTCTCCTGGTTTCCAAAAGACTCAATTGCCTCACCACTCTATTGTGGTGAAGTCTGCAATGAAGAAGATTAGGAGTACCAAAAGGCACTCTTCCACCCCTCCAGGACGGGAATGTAAGACTTTGGACTCTTTTGGTAGGAAAATTTTCCAGGCTAGTATGCTTATAGCCAGGATTAATTCCTACAGTCTCTATATGGGCATGTTCCTGGAGGAACTTGCCAAAAAGGTGCGGCATTTTGCCCCCTTTATCCCTGAGGATAAAAAGCAGGGATTCCTTTCCCTAGTGAAACAACTTTTAGAGGTTTCTAAGTTCTCTAATAGGGCAGCATATGATTCCTTTGAGGGAGCCAGTAGGGCTTCGGGCATTGCTATTGCAGCCCGACGTCTTGCTTGGCTCCAGGCCTCTGATCTGGAACCTTGGGTTCTAGATGGCTTACGGAATCTGCCCTGTACAGGTGAGAACTTATTTGGGGAAGAGTGGCAAATCAAAGCCACCCAGATGGATGCTGAAAATGCCACCTTGGAAAGACTTTCAAAGTCCACTTCAATTCCTACTAAGAAAAAGTCTTTTAAAAGGCCTTACTATAAGAAGGCCAGAGTTGCTTCAAATACTGGCCAGCAGTCTTCTCAACCTCGCTATACTGCTAAGCGTCAGCAATCCAAACAAGCACGAGCTAAGCCTGCAGCAGCTACTGTAGCTCAGCAGGCTCCAACCCCTCAGGGGTTTTGACTTGCTCCTAGGGAACTTGCCACTTCTGGTTCTAACACAACCAGAACCTCTCACCATACCCGGAAGGTTGGTTCACTTTGCTCCCAGATGGGAACAAATCACAACAGAACAATGGACCCTCTCTATCATTCGAGAGGGTTACAAACTTCATTTCTCCAGCCTTCCTCCCCATCATATGGTGAGACCATTCAATTCTCCCCCATCTCTCCTAACCCTGTTGGGTCAAGAGGTTTCCTCTCTTCTTGCCCAAGGGGCCATAGAAGAGGTTCCTCTTCCTCAACAAGGGTCCGGTTTCTACTCCCCTTATTTTCTCATTCCAAAGAAGACAGGGGGATTCAGACCAATCCTAGATCTGAGAGAATTGAACAAATTTCTCTTCAAGGAGAAATTCAAAATGCTGTCTCTCGGCATTCTCCTTCCTTACCTCCAGGGTCAGGACTGGCTTTGTTCTCTAGACCTACAGGATGCGTATACACATATACTCATCCATCCATCCCACAGAAAGTATCTTCGCTTTCTGTTTCAGGGAAAACATTTCCAATACAGAGTACTCCCCTTCGGTCTAGCCTCTGCTCCAAGAGTATTCACAAAATGCATGGCAGTCGTAGCCGCATTTCTAAGAGGCATGGGAATCTTTGTCTTCCCATATCTGGACGACTGGCTCATCCGAGCTCCAACTCAGTCACAGGCCCAGATTTCCCTGGACCACACAAGGAGCCTTTTGCAGTATCTGGGACTGGTAGTAAACCTTCCCAAGTCCCAACTCATCCCTACTCAATCTCTAGAATTCATAGGGGCCCAGTTGGACACCATCACTGCAAGGGCCTACCTTCCACATGTTCGAGGCCAGCGCCTCCTGAGTTTGGCCTCCCAAGCTCAGTCCAGCACTCACTTGACAGCCAGGGAAATGCTACGCCTACTGGGTCATATGGCCTCCACAGTGCATGTGGTGCCCTATGCTCGTCTTCATATGAGAGCAGCTCAATGGACCCTGGCCACTCAGTGGACTCAGGCGTCAGGAGCGCTCTCAGACCAAATACAAACCTCCGATCGTCTGTTTTGGTCCCTCCACTGGTGGACTTCCACCAAGAATCTGTTGTTGGGGGCTCCATTTCAACCATTGCTACCCCAAGCAACCCTCACAACAGATGCCTCCCAAACAGGGTGGGGAGCCCATCTGCAAACTCTCTCCACTCAGGGCACTTGGTCTCTACAGGAGACCACCCTTCATATCAATCTTCTGGAACTGCGAGCAATTTACCTTGCCCTCAAGGTCTTCCACTCCCTCCTAGCCAACCTGACTGTCCTAGTTCAGACGGACAATCAGGTGGCCATGTTTTACATAAACAAACAAGGAGGGACGGGCTCTCTGTCGCTTTGCAACGAAGCTCTAAGACTATGGGCCTTCGCCAGAGAGCATCAGATTCACCTGCTAGCAGTGTATCTCCCAGGAGTTCAAAACTCTCGGGCAGACAGGCTCAGTCGAGTTCTGCTGCCACACGAATGGTCCCTACATTTGGACCAAATAAACCGAATCTTTCAGGAATGGGGGACCCCGGACATAGACCTCTTTGCAAGTCCGTGGAATGCCAAACTTCCCCGGTTCTGTTCCAGAACTCCGTGTCAGGGAGCTCAGGCCACGGACGCCTTTCTCCTGAATTGGAATCAGGCATTCCTATATGCCTTTCCACCCATTCCTTTGATTCCCAAGACTCTGTTCAAACTCCAGAGGGATCATGGAACTATGATCCTCATAGCTCCACGCTGGCCACGCCAAGTGTGGTTCCCTCTACTTCTACAGCTCTCCCAGGGATCCTACTTGGATCTGGGAGCTGCGCCAGACCTCCTGTCTCAGGAGGAGGGGACTTTGTGGCACCCAAACCCCAAATCCCTTCACCTCAGTGCTTGGTTACTGAAGGCTTAAGCCTTCAAGACTTTCATCTTTCCCAACCAGTGAAAGATATCCTTTCTGCCTCTAGGAAACCCTCTACCAGGCGTTCCTATGCTTTCAAATGGAAACGTTTTTCCATTTGGTGTGCTCAGCAGGGTCTTGACCCTCTGGCACTTCCTTTGAATTCTCTTCTTGATTATCTCCTGCATCTATCCAATGCAGGCCTCAAGACGAATTCGGTAAGAGTCCATTTAAGTGCTATTGCAGCATCCTTGAAACATATAAATGGACAACCTATCTCCTCTCATCCTCTTGTTGCAAGATTCATGAGAGGCCTGACTCTCACTAAACCTCCCATCAGACCACCCCCGGTCGCATGGGATTTGAATCTAGTGCTCGGTCAACTTATGAAGCCACCTTTTGAGCCAATGTTTTCCACCTCCTTGAAATTTCTTTCCTGGAAGGTCATCTTCCTCATTGCAGTCACTTCGGCTCGCCGCATCAGTGAGCTGCAGGCTTTAGTGGCTAATCCACCTTACACAAGATTTCATCATGATAAGGTGGTCCTTAGGACGAATCCCCACTTTATGCCTAAAGTGGTCTCGCCTTTTCATCTTAATCAAGAGGTATATCTACCTGTCTTTTTTCCAGCTCCTCATGCATCCAATGCAGAGAGGAACCTTCATACTCTGGATTGTAAAAGAGCTCTCGCTTTTTACCTTAATAGGACTCAGCCACATCGAAAGTCTTCTCAACTTTTTGTGGCCTTTGATCCTTCCCATTTGGGACTTCCAGTCTCCAAGCGTACACTTTCCAATTGGATTGCTCAGTGTATTTCTTTTGCTTACCAGAGCAAAAACATTTCTCTGGAAGGCCATGTCACTGCTCACAATGTGAGGGCCATGGCAACTTCTATGGCTCATCTGCACTCTGTTTCCATAGATCAGATCTGTCGAGCCGCTACCTGGGCCTCGGTTCATACCTTCACAGCCCATTACTGTTTGGACAAGGACTCCCGCCGGGATGCCTTGTTTGGCCAGGCTGTCCTCAAGCACCTGTTCCATTCCTAAACAACTCCTGCCCACCTTCCCAGAATGGATGCCTGAGATCCATACGAAGATGGCGAACCTTTACAGGGGATCCCATGCATCTAAGCTAGGGAGTCCCCATATGTGAGGACTTATTCCTGCTTGTTCCTGGAGATAGCACAGTTACTTACCTGTAACAGGTGATCTCTGGGAACAGCAGGAATTAGTCCTCACAACCCACCCACCTCCCCTAGGAGTTGTATCTTTTATCTATCTATCTTCCTGTCCTCTCTCTGTTGACTCAGCTATAAACTCGAAACTGAGGAGAGCTGTTCAGGAAGGCGGGAAGGCAGTGCGCATGTGCAGTGGGAGGCCCCAAAAGCTTCTATTCTAAGAAGCTGGGGAGCTTTCCCGCACGGGCTCCGTCGGTACCGACGTACCCATATGTGAGGACTAATTCCTGCTGTTCCCAGAGATCACCTGTTACAGGTAAGTAACTGTGCTTTCTTGGAAGGTCCTCTTTCTTATTGCAATCACATCAGCACGTTGCATCAGTGAATTGCAAGCGTTGGTGGCTGATCCTCCTTATGCAAGGTTCCATCATGACAAGGTAGTCCTTAGGACTCATCCACACTTTATGCCAAAGGTGGTGTCGCCTTTTCATTTAAACCAAGCAGTTTACCTTCCGGTATTCTTTCCAAGGCCTCACACCTCAAACGCAGAAAGGAATCTTCATACTTTGGATTGTAAGAGAGCTTTGGCCCTTTACTTGCAAATGACTCGGCAACATAGAAAGTCCTCTCAACTCTGTTGCTTTTGATCCTAGTCATTTGGGACTTCCAGTCTCCAAAAGAACACTGTCCAGCTGGATTGCACAGTGTATATCTTTTGCCTATGAGAGTAAGAACCTTCCTCTAGAAGGCCATCTCACAGTTCACAATGTGAGAGTCATAGCAGCCTCAATGGCTCATCTTCACTCTGTGTCTATCGACGACATCTGTCGAGCAGCTACTTGGTCTTCGGTTCATACCTTCACAGCCCATTATTGCTTAGACAAGGACTCCCGCCGGGATGCCTTGTTTGGTCAGGCTGTTCTTCGACACCTGTTCCACACTTAATCAACTCCTATCCACCATCCCTGGTAGGATGCCAGATATCCATGGGGGGAAGTGGAGCCCTTTCACAAGGGCACACAGCTTTCTGGGGCCATCTCCCTGGCATCTGCAGCTAGGGAGTCCCCATATGTTAAGACTACATTCCTGCTTGTTCCTGGAGATAGCATAGTTACTCACATGTAGCAGGTGATCTCCGGGAACAGCAGGAATTTAGTCTTCACAACCCACCCACCTCCCCTAGGAGTTGTATCTCTCTATCTCTCTCTCTTTCTCTCTTTCCCTCTCTCTTTTGTCTCAGCTTTAAACTCAACTAGAGAGGGACAGTTGGGAAAGGTGGGAAGGCAGCATGCAGGCGCTGTGGGAAAAATCTTTCCTATTGGACGCTGGGGAGCGTTCCCACGCAGGCTCCGTCGGTACCGACGATACCCATATGTGAAGACTAAATTCCTGCTGTTCCCATAGATCACCTGTTACAGGTGAGTAACTATGCTGAATAGAACTAACAAGATCGATCTCCAGTTTGCTTTCCTGCCCGCAATAAATCACCGCCCCTTCCCTTAATCACCACTATGGAATTCGCTATCTCCCATTTCCTAAGTTTATGGACCAGCTATCTCCCTGCTCATAAAACCTCTGTTTTACCTTCTCCATTTGAAAGGCAATGGATTTGAGTTGCAATTTATGTAATTTCATTCTTAATTGATTCAAATACTTCAACTTCCGAGCTGTACCTTGTACACTGTATTGCTTTGTGCCATTCTTAATCTCCATGTAACTGCTCTTCCTTGTCCTTCCTGTTCTTTTTAATCTTGGCTGCCCACATAATTAAATGCCCCCTAATCACTGCTTTCATCCCCTCCCACATCCCGCACCTCCCCATTATCATTCATCTTCCAATACACCTGAAGGTACTTTTTGGCATCTTGGACAACTTCTTCCCTCTTGAAGAGAGTCTCATTCAACTGCCAGAAACGTATTCCCCCTCCCACCGCCCTTCTTGAATTTCCACCACGTCAGAGCATGTTCCTTCCACGTAATATTATCAATCACCACCTCCCTCTCTCCCTTAATTTATCCACTAACAGATAATCGATCCGACTAAAGGTCTTATGTGGATGTGAGTAATAGGTTTATTCCTCCCCCCCTTATTGTGCACCCTCCAGACATCCAATAGATGAAATTTCTTAAGCAAGCCTTTCATTATACGTCAATGTTTCGCATTTCCATCTCCCCACCTCGCCTGTCTATTCCATCCAGGGTGTAATGCTAAATTGAAATCGCCCCCCAATTTCCCCAGAAAGTTTGATCCAGATCCCACATACTTCCTTCCAGAAGCGGGCTTTTCCGGGGCATAAAGTTTGCCAAAGTTACCTTTCCCCCCATCCATTCGCCAGTAAGTATTAAGACCCTTCCGGCATTGTTCCTAACTAAAACCCCAACTTGTAGAAGGCACCCCTTTCACTCTCCCAAAATACTGTTGTGGGAACTGCCTACAGGACAGAAAGCCCTCATGTTTACATTTTAAATGGGTTTCCAGAACCAAAATAATATCCCATTGTAACCTCTCTGCCTCCCTGAACAAGTGCCGTCTCTTCTGTGGGCTATTCAGCCCTTTGGCATTTATAGTGCCTATTCTCACCATGACATCTGTTGGATATATGCTGGTGCGCCTTGCTTGACCCCCAAAACCCTCCCCCCATCCCCATTCACCAGTCCCCACTGAGGGAACCCTCTTATAGGTTATGACATTCTGCCTTGCGCCCTCCACTGCTGCTCATTCCCCATATCGCCCTCCTTACCCAATGTACCGCTTCCTCCTCCCCAACCCCCTCTATGTCCCCCTTCTCTTCTTACTCTCTTTCTGCTCTTCTAAATCTTATACCTCCCCCTCCTCCTCCCAACCCACTACGTACTCCCCTTCACTATTAGTCCATATCGGACTCTCGGGAAGTTCTTACTCCTCCTTCTATGCATTTGATTTTTAAACAACTGAACAATGTCCTCCAACTGACCCCCACCTCCTACCTCCAACCCCCAGGGGATTCCTTCCAAAGATAACATTAGCGGCCTTCGACATGGTCTCCTACTCCATAATGCTAAATCGCCTACAGGAGATCAGGTTGTGCAACAATACAATAAAATGGTTCACATTCTATTTAAGTAATAAAATGCAGCAAGTCAAATGCGACCAAAGAAAATCAACACAGTTCCCTATCACCCAGAGAATACCACAAGGATCAGCTCTCTCGTCCATACTATTCAACTTTTAAATCCAACCAATCTTTGGCATTATCAAACGTCACATGTTGCATTATCTATATGCTGACGACATCATGGTGTATGCCCCAATAGACACACTCGCTCCTGATATGGCCCCTGTGACCCAGTGCCTCGAAGATATGAGCAACTGGCACGCAGACAATAACCTAAAAGTCAACTTTGACAAAACGGAAGCAATGATCATATCCAGAAATCCCAATTTCTACCCACCTCAAGCCATCAGTATCCTAAACCGAACAATAAGGACGAGGTGAAATACTTAAGTGTCACCGTGGACAAGAATCTAAACCTACAATCTCATATAAACAAAACCGCTGCAAAGGCATACCACTGATTGAAGCTCATCAGGAGACTCCAACCAATACTCAGCCAGGGCCATTTCCGCACCGTATGCCAAGCAGTCATCACCCCAATATTGGACTACGGAAACTCCTTATACCAAGGACTATCCAAGCAATCTACCCATCCACTCCAACTGGTGCAGAACACTGCAGCTTGCATCATAACTGGCACAGCCAAACACGAACACATCACACCTATACTTTGGCAACTGCACTGGCTACCAATTTCTGCACAGGCAAGATTCAAGACAACCATAAACATATTCAAGATCATGCACCTATGCACAGTAGATGTCCTCCACAGTTTACTAACCAGGGACACAACCAACAGGCCCAGACGAGCTAACGGCAGCAATGGACTCCGCACACCCACTGGATACCATAAGACAAAACAAGTTACCTCCAACAGAGCTATATCACTCTCAGCACCAGCCCTCTGGAGCTCCCTTCCAGATGAACTTCAAGCACTAAATGACCTCGAGGATTTACACAAATTCCTCAAAACCCTCCTTTTCATGGAATTCTATGATCAAGCAAACTAAAGACCCCCCTCCCCTACTAGCACGCATAAATGTGAAGATAAGAGCCAAACACCTAAAGTCTATATGTACGTCTTGTCACCTCCCCCTCCTGTTCAGTGTAGACCCAAATTGTGATGTCAACCACTCTGATTGAAGGTAAAAATGGTATACAAAACTGTTAAATAAATAAATAAAACAAACAAACATTGACACACATCCTATACTTAAACATCCCCACTAAGGGGAAACTCATAACAGTCTTCAAATATTATGTTGTCGAATCTGCTTCAGCGTCGTCTGCTTGCATCCATGACACCTCCGGTCTGGATGTTAAAAGCCAGGTCCAAAGCCAACGCCCTGCTGACACTTCCCTGGTCTAGCAGAATTCTGGCCCTCTTCACTGTCCCACTGTATAACATCCGCTCAGACAGTGTCCCTGGTTGCATTGTCTTCCCCGTGTTTCCCTTTTGATAGTCTGGCTAGCCTCCGACTGTTGATGGGTACTCGTTGCCATTTCAAGCCCACAGTCCTGGAGGTTGATGGTAAGCTCGCTTTGGCCTGGCCCAAAGGGCCCTCTGGGAGGTTTGGCACTCCAAGTTCTTTTAACACCCCCCATGCTTCTCCACTGTTTTTCACACGCCTGGATACCCCTTTCACTGTAGTGAGCAAACCAAAGGGGTACAGCCATTTATATCTCAGCCCCTCTCTCCTTAGGAATGCTGTCACTTCTCTCGGTTCCCGGCAACGTTGCAGGATGCCCAGGGACAAGTCCTGGAACATCTCCAGGGTGTTACCTTCCCACTGAAAACGCCCTAGCATTCGAGCGGTCATCACGATCCGCTCCATTGTTTTATAGGAGGTCATGCACACCACTATATCTCGAGGCCGATTTATCTCAAATAGGGCCAAGCCCCCAGTGCACTTGCTCTAATTGTAGAGGCACCCCTTCTGCTGCGCTGTCCGGCTCTGCTGCCTTTAACAAAGCCCCAAACGCTTCCGTAATTACCACTTCATAGTCTCTATATTTAGGGTCCTCCGGGATACCTCTCACTCTGACATTGTAACTCTGTGAGCGGTCCTCGAGATCTTCTGCTTTTTCTTTCAGCGATTCTTGTGCCTGTTTTAATTTGTCCCATCCTCTCTGCATTTCACTCAGTGTATCTGTCTGCTGTTCCAATTGTTTTTCCGTCTCTTTGACCCAGGCGCCAAGGTCTACTATATCTTGCCTCAAGGCTCTTAAAGTCTCCTTAAGTTCAGTTTTTACCCCACTTATTTCTGCCTCGAGCTCTTCTTTAAGCTCCGTGAGCCATATTTTTAGCATATCCACCGCTCTGGAGCCCCAGGCCCCATCTTCCTCCTCGTCTGGGTCGCCCATGCTCTTGGTAGCAATCCTTGCCTTCTTTATCAGAATCCCTCACCCCCTTGGTTGGGGTATACGAGGAGCAGAACTCCGCCAATCTTTTCCTCACCGCTAGCCCTCTTCTGGACTTATCCATCTGCCTTTTTTAATTTTTAATTTTTAATTCTTTTTTTTCTTTCTTATTCAGGGCTTTCCGTCTGCTCTTTATCGTGCTGTGCTGGATGTTTAGCTGCAGCCGTACCCGCGGCTTTCACTCCACTCTGCCCTCCTACCGATTGTCGCCTCCAGAGCTAAATACTGGATTCCCACAGCAGTTTCACGGCACCGCTTCACTATCCCCACCAATACTACAAACTCTCATCAGCAAAGACCCCGAAAATAGGTTTTTGTTTTTCCTTTTTGTTCTGTTAACACCCAAGAATAAAACCAAAGCAAAACAGACAACCTGTCACAGAGACTTTTCAACATATGCCCCATCACTCTGGAATGCACTTCCAAAAAACAAAAACACCACCAATGACCTATGGGACTTCCAAAAAGCCTTTTGGACTACTAAGGACCAAAAACAGAACCACCATGCGCATTGCACCCACCACAGTAAAATATGAACCAATTCACTCCTCCCTGTTGATTATACCTACCTCATACTGAATCCAGCATCTTAAACTTCCAGCCAATGACAATATTACTCACAATCTGAAACAAAAACACAATGTAACCAACATTGTTAATGACCCTGTTAATTCCAATTTTAATGTCCTTGTTCTATGTAAAATTTCTTGTTTACTGTTCATTGTAAACCGCTTTAAATGTAAGAAAAGCAGTATAGAAAATCTGTTAAATGGGGGAGGAAGTGACGTCATCGGGCTCGATGGCGGTGTGAGAGGAAAGCTCTGTTGCCAAAGCTGCCAAAACGAGCAGGAATCAACCCCCAAGTACAGTGAACCACGTAGAAATAAAAGGCGGAAGGTGTGGTGAGCATTGGGACTCGGAAGAGTGCGGAGTGGGACGAGCAGTGCTCCAGGACAACAGACTTTGCCAGGAAGTCTTGCAGCTGGGGCACAGTGGCGGCCTGACAATGGCGATCGGCAGGGGGCCTCAAAGTTTGAGGCAGCTCGGGGAGAGGAGCGGGCAGCATAGAGTTGATAGAGGATTTTAAAGATAGTGAGTAGGACTTTGTATTTGGTCCTGGTGATTATGGGGAGTCAGTGGCGTTGTTTCAGTGTTGGGATTATGTGACTGTTCTTGTTGTCTCAGTTATGATGCGGGCAGTTTTAGGGCAGTTGCAAAGGATAGATAGGGTTGGTAGACTTCGGTAAATGATTTTACAATAGTCCAGGATGGGCGTTATTAAGGCTTGGCAAACTGTGTGGAAGTTATTGGAGTCCAGAAAAGGTTTGAGTTTTTGTATTGTTCTTAGTTTGTAGTAGGCTGCTTTTGTTATCTTGTTTATATGAGCTTGGAAGTTTAAGGTTTGGTTAAGGCATAACCCCCAAGTATTTAACTTCTGTTTTCACTGTTATGATGTTGTGTGATATTTGTAGAGATTTTGGCGGAACAAAGGAGGTGTTTCTTATTATGAAGATTGCTTCTGTTTTATTGTAGTTTATCAGTAGGTTGCATTCCTGGAGCCAGTTTGACATCTCTTCTATACATGATGTCATTCTTGAGTAGTCGGGTTAGTCTATGTTGAATGGAGTGTGGACCATAATGTCATCCGCATAGATACTATAATTTATATTGTATTTGGTTAGTATGCTGCAGAGTGGCCACAGATAAATATTAAATAGCAGAGCAGAGAATGCTGAGCCTTGTGGTACTCCTTGTAGTTGATCGATTGGTGTTGATCGAAGTGTTCCAGATTTTACTTGCCTTTTTCTGTGGATGAGGTATGATGTAAACCATTTCAGAGTTGTTTCCTGTAGTCCAGTTTCCTTTAGGTGCTTGATAAATGTATTGTGGTTTATAGAGTCAAAGGTGGCATGGCATGGCATGGTTCCATGTCTCTGGACTCTGGGAGGATTTTCATGACTGCTTAGTGGACGCCCTATGCCAAGGAGACAGCCTATTTGGTTCCAAGGTACAGGAGGCCATATCTGAAGTAAAGGATCACTCCTTCATGGTTAGAGAGCTGGCCATAAACAGGCAGAGCCTTCATCTTCAGCTCATCAACTGCCCCCCTCTCAGTATCGACAACCCTACCAGCACCAATATTTCCAGCAATTCTTCCCATGTCGCCAATACCAGCCCTACTTCAGTCCATCTCAACAGCGCTTCCAGAACCAGCCCTACAGCCAGCACCCCCGACAGCAGGAGAAGATCCAACCCTAGCTTTTGACTATCTGCCAGTTGGGGGATGCATCAGTCACTTCAGAGAGGCCTGGCAGTCCATCACAGACTGCTGGGTCCTTGCCATCATTCATGGGGGCTACAAGCTTAATTGCTCCAGGCTCCCACCTGAACGGAGTGGAACGGGTAAACGTAGATCGATTGTTAACGTTATCAGAATGTAGAAAGACTAGGGGACATGCAATGAAGCTGCAGGGTAAACTATTTAAGACAAATAAGAGAAAATATTTTTTCGCTCAACGTGTAATCAAACTCTGGAATTTGTTACTGGAGGATTTATTTATTTATTTATTTATTTAACAGTATTTCTAAACCGCCTTATCTTAGTAATCAAGGTGGTATCACAGCAAGCAATCAGGTAAAGCGTGTGTGTTGTACATGCAGTGAGGATAAAACTTAGTTGTGTGAGGGATGTGTTGGGTGCTTGATTTGTTTGAGCTATATACAGGGTGGGCTATTTACAGTGGTGCTAGAATCATATTTTATATATATTCAGTTTTTTGGGAGGATTGGAGTGCTGTTATCCATTCTCTTAGGTTATGTGATGTGACCATAGTGCTCTATGAACAGCATGGTTTTCAGTTGTTTTCTGAAGTCTTTGAGGTCTGGAGTTGCCCTTAGATCGTCCGGTAGATTGTTCCATATTGTTGGAGCAGCCATGGAGAGAGCTCTGTCTGTTGTGTCCTTGCGTGTGTGCTTGTACTCATTTGGGGTGCTGACTCGGTTGCGTGTTTGACTTCTTCTGGGACGTGCGCTGGTTTCCGGTTGTATGAGCAGGTGGAGGCTGTTGGCTGATGTGTGTTCTTTTATCTTAAATAGGTTTATGATAGTCTTGTATCTGATGCGAGCAATGATTGGGAGCCAGTGTAAGTCCTTTAGTGTAGGTGTGATGTGCTCCTGCCTTGCGGCTCCGGATATGATTCGAGCTGCAGTGTTTTGTGCCAGCTGTAGTGGTTTGAGAGCTTGTTTTGGTAGTCCGAGGTATATCGGATTGCAGAAGTCCAGTATTGGGGTTATCAGTGCTTGACAGACTGGAGGATGCAGTAAAGGCTGTTAGTGTAGCTGGGTTTAAAAAAAGTTTGGACAAGTTCCTGGAGGAAAGGTCCATAAACCATTATTAAAAAGGGACCCAGGTATCCATGCTTGACCCAATACAAGCATTGTGGAACCTGTGTCTTTTGGGGAGACTGCTAGGTACTTATGACCTAGATTGGCCACTGTTGGAAACAGGATACTGGGCTTGATGGACCTTGGTTTGACCCAGTATGGTATATCTTATGTTATGTTCTTTTATATTGATGAATACCAATGTACAGCATTGCTTGATGTTATCCATATTGGTTATTAGGTTGTCCAGGAGTGATGTGATGAGATTTTCTACGCTGTGTTTGGGATTGAACCCGTGTTGGTGGGGGTCCAGATGGATGTGCATGTCTAGGTGGTCTTGTAGCTGCAGTTGGAACAGTTTCTCAATTATCTTTGCTGTAAATGAAAGGCTTGAGATGGGTTGATATGAGCTGTGATCTTTTGTGTTCAGGCTGTTCTTTAGAATTGGTCTTACAATTACTTGTTTGAGTATGGGAGGAATAATGCCCTGTGTAAGGGAGAGTGTCACTATTTTGAGTAGAGTGGGGTCTAAATGTTCAGTTGTCATTTTACATAAGAACATAAGAACATAAGATATGCCATACTGGGTCAGACCAAGGTCCATCAAGCCCAGTATTCTGTTTCCAACAGTGGCCAATCTAGGTTATACGTACCTAGCAGTTTCCCCAAGGGACACAGGTTCCACAATGCTTGTATTGGTTCAAGCATTGATATCCTGGGTCCCTTCTTAATAATGGTTTATGGACCTTTCCTCCAGGAACTTGTCCAAACCTTTTTTAAACCCAGCTACACTAACAGCCTTTACTACATCCTCCGGTAACAAATTCCAGAGTTTGATTACACGTTGAGTGAAAAAATATTTTCTTTTATTAGTCTTAAATAGTTTACCCTGTAGCTTCATTGCATGTCCCCTAGTCTTTCTATATTCTGATAAGGTAAACAATCGATCTACGTTTACCCGTTCCACTCCGTTCATTAATTTATAGACTTCTATCATATCTCCCCTCAGCCGTCTCTTTTCCAGGTTAAAGAGCCCCAACCTTTTTAGCCTTTCTTCATAGGAGTAGCCTTCCATCCCCTTTACCATTTTGGTGGCTCTTCTCTGAACCTTTTCTAAAATTGCTATATCCTTTTTAAGATATGGCGACCAGAATTGCACACAATATTCAAGGTGCGGTCTCACCATGGAACGATATAGAGTCATTATAATATCTTTTGTTTTATTTTCCATTCCTTTCCTTATCATACCTAGCATTCTATTTGCTCTCTTGGCCGCCGCTGCACACTGGGCCGAGGGTTTTAACATGGTATCCACAAGGACGCCTAAATCTTTTTCTTGGGTGGTGGTTCCTAATGTGGAACCTTGCATCGTGTAACCATAGTTTGGGTTGTTCTTCCCTAGGTGCATAACCTTGCACTTCTCCACATTAAATTTCATCTGCCATTTTGATGCCCAGTCTTCCAATTTATCAAGATCCTCTTGCAATTTTCCACAATCCTCCTGGGTTTTAACAACTTTAAATAGTTTTGTGTCATCAGCAAATTTGATAACCTCACTCGTTATTCCACTTTCCAGGTCATTTATGAATATGTCAAAAAGCAGCGGACCCAGCACAGATCCCTGGGGTACACCACTATTCACCTTTCTCCATTGGGAAAATTGGCCATTTAGCCCTACCCTCTGCTTTCTATCTTTTAACCAGTTCCTGATCCACAGTAGTACACTGCCTCCTATCCCATGACTCTTTAGTTTTGCCAAAAGTCTCTCATGAGGGACCTTGTCAAAGGCTTTCTGAAAGTCCAGATACACAATATCAACCGACTCACCTTTGTCCACCTGTTTATTCACTCCTTCAAAAAAACATAACAGATTAGTAAGACAAGATCTTCCTTGTCTAAAGCCATGTTGGCTGTCTCCCATTAGGTCATGACTATCTATATGCTGAGTAATTTTATTCTTTATGATGGTTTCTACCATTTTTCCCGGTACTGATGTCAGGCTCACCGGTCTGTATTTTCCCGGATCACCCCTCGAACCCTTTTTAAAAATTGGTGTTACATTGGCGATCCTCCAATCCTCAGGTATTAGAGATGATTTTAATGATAGTTCACAGATTACTGATAGCAGGTCTGCAATCTCAAATTTCAGTTCTTTCAACACCCTTGGATGTATACCATCCGGCCCAGGTGATTTGCTACTCTTCAGTTTATCTAATAGTTGTAGGACATCTTCCCGATGTATTGATATTTCCTTCAATTCTTCCACACCTTTAAATACCACTTCAGTCGTGGGTAACATCCCTACATCTTCCTCAGTAAAGACCGAAGCAAAGAATTCATTCAGTCTCTCCGCTATCGCCTTGTCGCCTCTTAGTGCTCCTTTAACCCCTTTATCATCTAATGGACCAACTGACTCTCTCACGGGTTTTTTTGCTACGAATGTACTTGAAAAGGTCTTTATTTCGCGTTTTTGCTTCCGCAGCAAGCTTCTTCTCAAATTCTCTCTTTGCCTGCCTTATCAATGCCTTACATTTGACTTGCCAGTGCTTGTGCTGTTTCCAGGTTTCATCATTTGGCTCTTTTTTCCATTTCTTGAAAGATGCTTTTTTGGCAACAACAGCCTCTCTGACCTCAGCTTTAAACCATGCTGGCAATTTTTTGGACTTCCTTCCACTTTTCTTAAAGCGTGGAATACAGCTGGTGTGGGCTTCCAAGATAGTATTTTTCAACAACACCCAAGCTTGATGTACGTCTTTAACCTTTGCAACTGCTCCTTTTAGTTTTTTCTTAACTGTTTTCCTCATTCTATCATAGTCTCCCTTTCGAAAGTTAAAGGGTAGTACTGTGGATTTCCTTACTATCCCTCCTCCACTAATTAAATCAAAGGCGATCATGCTATGATCACTATTGCCAAGTGGCCCCAACACCCTTATCTCTTGCACTACATCTGGTGTTCCACTAAGGACTAGGTCTAATATTGCTTCCCCTCTGGTCGATTCATGAACCAGCTGCTCCAAGAAGCAGTCATTTATTTCATCTAGGAACTTTATCTCCCTAGCATGTCCTGTTGTGACACTGACCCAGTCGATGCCGGGGTAATTGAAATCACCCATTATTATTACTGCACTGTAACTTTTGCTAGCTTCCTTGATTTCTTTGAGCATTTCATCATCCATTTGTTCATTCTGGCCAGGCGGACGATAGTACACCCCCACTGCCATCGCCTTCCCCTTTTTACATGGAATTTCAATCCATAGAGATTCTACAGCAAATTTTGTTTCTTGCAAAACTTTAATCCTTTCTGACTCAATGCCCTCTCTAACATAGAGCGCAACCCCTCCACCAATTTGATCAGCTCTATCATTTCGATATAGTTTGTACCCAGGTATCACAGTGTCCCACTGGTTGTCCTCCTTCCACCATGTCTCTGATATTCCAATCATATCTAACCTCTCGTTTAGTGCTATATATTCTAACTCTCCCATCTTGTTTTGTAGACTTCTAGCATTTGCATACAAGCATTTTAGAGACTGTATTTTATTCATATTAATTTGGCTATTGGTAGACATGGGTAATTTGGGATCTTTAAGTTCTGTCTGCTCCATACTCGAGGGCATTTGGGCTACTTTACTCTTTTTTGGAACCTCTCTGCTTTTTGTAGTATCCTTCAAGGATACATTCTTCCGAACCATGCGCTCTTGGGCGACTGTCGGCTTTCCCCTATTATCTAGTTTAAAAGCTGCTCTATCTCCTTTTTAAAGGTTAATGCCAGCAGCCTGGTTCCATCCCGGTTAAGGTGAAGCCCATCCCTTCGGAAGAGCCCCTCCTTTCCCCAGAATGTTCCCCAGTTCCTAACAAATCCGAACCCCTCATCTCTGCACCATTGTCTCATCCACGCATTGAGACTCCGGAGCTCTGCCTGCCTATTGGGTCCTGCGCGTGGAACGGGAAGCATTTCGGAGAACGAAACCCTGGAAGTTCTGGATTTCAACTTCCTACCTAAAAGCCTAAATTTAGCTTCCAGAACCTCCCTACCACATTTTCCTATGTCATTGGTACCAACATGTACCAAGACAGCAGACTCCTCCCCAGCACTATCTAAGACCTTATCTAGGTGGCGTGTGAGGTCCGCTACCTTCGCACCAGGCAGGCATGTTACCAGGCGATCCTCACGTCCACCAGCCACCCAGCTATCTACATGCCTAATGATCGAATCACCAACTATAACTGCTGTCCTAACCCTTCCCGCATGGGCACTTGGCCCTGGAGAAACCTCCTCGGTGCGAGAGGGGTTTACATCACCTGGAGGACAGGTCCTAGTTACAGGATCACTTCCTGCCACACCAGGGTGATGCTCTCCTGTCACGTGACCTCTCTCCTCCATGGCAACAGGGATGCTGCCAGACTGGAGGTGGGACTTCAGGACTATATCCCTGTAGGTCTCGTCTATGTACCTCTCTGTCTGTCTTATGTTTTCCAAGTCTGCTACTCTAGCCTCTAGAGAACGGACTCGTTCCCTGAGAGCAGAGAGCTCCTTGCACCTAGTGCACACGTAAGACCTCTCACCAGCTGGGAGAAAATCATACATGTGACACTCAATGCAAAAGACTGGAAAGCCCACATCCCGCTGCTGGACTGCTGTCTGCATCTTAGTTTTAAGTTTGTGTTTAGATCTTTAAGTTCTATATGTACTAAAGGGTGCAATGGATATTTATACCACTAAAACTGTACCTAAGAAGTTTAATATACCTTGTTCACCTGAAGCTTAATTAAGCTTAATTTTGATCCAGGATATTGGACATGGATTGAGGGAGGAGTTTGTGGGGTTGAGATTGGTTTTGATGTTTTTTTAGCTCTTTTTTTTTGGATGGTATGTGAAAGATATTCCATAAATGAGCTTGTTTTCTTGTTGGATGCGTTTCCGTTGTTGATGGTTGGTTTTGATTTGTGTTGGGTTCTCGCTTTGATTCGAGGAAGTTCGCCATGGTGTGGGGTTCAATTAGATTGTGTTATTTAGGTTTGCCTTTTGTTAAGGTTCTTATTATGTTGAATAGCTCTCTTGGTTTGTTTAGGAAGCCCATGATTAGATTTGTATGGTATTCTTTCTTGCTGGAATTTATTTAGGTCTGGTATTCTTGCATCCTGGTTGTGTAGTTGGTTCTGTCTTGTGCGTCTTTCATTCTTTTCCATCTTTTTTCTGTTTTTCTCAGGGCTTATTTCAATTTATTGATGCCATTGGAATATCATGGTGCAGTGTTCTTCCTGTTGTGTTTTTTCTTATGCAGGGCAATGGCTGCATTGTGAATTGTTGAGTTCCAGTTGCTTATTATCTCTTCTAGGTCTGTTTATTTGTGGCAAGACTTGCTGTATAAAAGTATCTTTGTTGAACTGTTTGAATCTTATTTGTGTGTTCATTGTTTCTGTCGAAGTATTTTTTTCAGTGATTTTATTTATTTAACAACTTTTATATACCGCGCTATTTGTTATCAGTGCGTTTCACATATAACAAGGGTGCACAGTCAGAAGACTGTTCTGTGCTTACATTGTAACAGGAGTTTAAACTTGGAGCACAGGGTAACTATAAACATACGTACAAAATACAATTAGGTTAGGTTTGTATATGCAAGAAGGGCTAAGGCAATGGTTATATAGAGGGTTATGATGTAGTGGTCTGACCATGGGACGGGTGTAAAGGTTGGAGGTTTGTGAGATTCCTTTCTAGAAGCATGTTTGGCATAAAGATGAGGTCAAGAGTTCTGCCTTTGTTATGGGCTGGCGTGTCTATCTGCCTATATTGTAGGTCCTCGATTACTTGTATAAAGGCTTGGCCATGTCTTGTGGCTGTGGAGGGTATGTTGAGGTCTCCCAAAATGAGGAGTTTTTGTGGGCTAGATTTGGGCAGATTTCTTCTAGTATTATTGGTAGGTCTTCCTTCTTGATACCGGGTGCTTTGCATATTAGGCAGAAAGCTATATGTTTATTTGAAATGGTTGTGATGTTGCAGCTGTCCATGCTTTGAGTTGATAGGGTGTTGAATTTTAGGACTTTATTGTGATGAAAAGGACTCTGCCTCCCCTTTTATTGGGTCTTGAAGGGCTGTTATGGGTTTCATATGTTTGCGATAAGATTTGGTTTATTACTTGGTCTGTGTCTGTGAGCCATGTTTCTGTTATACATATTATATCCAGTTGATGTTCCTCGATGTAGTCAATGATGATGTGGAATTTGTTCCGTATGGATTGGGCATTGATCACAGCACATTTAAAGGGGTGGGGAGGTCAGGTGATCATTTTTTTTAGTTCTTTCGTCAGGCTTGATGGGTTATATTGAAGTAATCTGTTGCGTCTCTTGTATGTCGTGTTTTGGTGAAGGCAGTGAAATCCGTTGATTCTGGTAGATTGTAGGATTGGTATGTGGTTTATTATGTTGCATTGTGTATTGTCTGTTGTGCTTGCTTTTAAGGCTTGGAGCAGTATTAGGCAACAAAGTATTAATGTGGGCTTTCTTGTGTCCATGGTAGAGGGTATCTTGGGAGAACTTCAGATGGGTGGATAGGATGTATTGCTGTTCTGTCTTGTGATATCCTCTTAAGTAAGGGATCAGTTTCTTTTGGCGTGGTTCTTGTTTCAAGGTTGCTGTGCGCTTTGGTGTTCAGTGCATTAGCTAGTAAAATGGTCTGAGGAGGTGTCTGAGGTGTTGCGTTAGAGGGTGTGGGTTTGTTTGTGTCAGCTGGGTGAGATTAGTTATTGGCTTGGAGTGTTCTTCCTTTGGTTTCCGTAGCTAACGTGTTCAAACCGCAGGATTCTACAGATGTATTGGGCAGCAGTGAAATTCAAGTATATGTACTGAAAAAGAGCTATAGGGCATTTGAGGAAACAAATTTTTTTAGGGCAGTAGTTCAAGTATCATTTGCCAACTTCCAAGCAACTACTGAACGTTATAGCATGAAAATGATTAAGTGTTTAGAGAGCATGAAAACAATATGGTTACCAACGTACCTTTGGGGCAATACTATATCAGAGCCTTGGTTGATGCCTGCGGGATCTATGGTAGATCTGTATTATAGAGAGAGAGAGTAGGTGCAAAGTCAGAGGAGATTGCGTTTTTATGGATTAACCACCTACATTCCACGCTTAAGGGCCATGCCAAAGGGCCCCCTGGCGAGGCCCTCAGGCGCGGGCCTGCCTGATGGTGCTTCTTTTTAAATGGTTGGTTGCTGCTCCTGATTGGGCCAGGACCAGCTGGCACAGACACGTGCAGACCTACTCAGACAGCATCGGGGAGCAGAGGTGGAGAGTGGTATAAACAATCTAAATTTACCCGTTCCTCTCCATTTATTAATTTATAGACTTCTATCATATCTCCCCTCAGCTGTCTCTCTTCCAGGTTGAAGAACCCTAACCTTTTAAGCCTCTCCTTATAGGGGTATCCTTCATCCCCTTTACCATTTTGGCGGCTCTTCTCTGTACCTTTTCGAATTCTGCTATATCCTTTTTAAGATACGGTGACCAGAATTGCACACAATAGTCAAGGTGTGCTTGCACCATGGGACAATACAGAGGCATTATAATAAATCTTTGTTTTATTCTCCATTCCTTTCCTTATGATTCCTAGCATTCTATTTGCCTTCTTGGCTGCTGCTGCACACTGGACGTAGGGTTTCAATGTGTTATCCTTAATGACATTTAAATCTTTTTCCGGAGTGGTGGTTCCTAATGTGGAACCTTGCATCATGTAACCATAGTTGGAGGAGTTCTTTCCTAGGTGCAAAGCTTTGCCCTTGCCCACATTAAATTTCATCTTCCATTTGAATGTCAAGTCTTTCGATTTATCAAGGTTCTCTTGCAATTTTCCACAATCCTCTTGGGTTTTAACAACTTTGAATAATTTTGTGTCATCTGCAGATTTGATTACCTCACTTGTTCCCATTTCCAGGTCATTTATGAATATGTTAAAAAGCAGTGGACCCAGCACAGATCACTGGCGTACTCCACTATTCACCTTTCTCCATTGGGAAAATTGGCCATTTAGCCCTACCCTCTATCATCTAATGATCCAACTGACACTCTCACAGGTTTTTTTGCTAAGAATGTACTTGAAAATGTTTTTATTATGCATTTTTGCTTTCACAGCAAGCTTTTTTTTCAAATTCTCTCTTTGCCTGCCTTGCATTTAACTTACCAGTGCTTGTCTAGTTTTCTTCATTTGGCTCCTTTTTCCATTTCCTGAAAGATGCTTTTTTGGCTACAACAGCCTCTCTGACATCACCTTTAAACCAGGCCTGGCAATCTTCTTCCAGTGATACATTGCCAAGAAAATCTAGAGGCAGCTGGGTAGCCAGGAATCAGCCCTGACTTGATGGCATTAAAAAAAAAAAAAAAAAAAAAAAAAAAAAAGAGGACTTATTGGTATGGGAGGAAATGCTATTGAGTCAGATTGCTATATATATATATGTATATGTATATATATGTATATATAGGTATATAGATATATAGGTATATAGATATATATAGATAGAGAGAGAGATAGTAGTGTGGTTGCTGTGTAAGTCCACTTTAATAGTTAATAAATAAACTGAAAACAAAAAGGAAATTAGGTGCTGTTTTTTTTTCTTGGACTGCCTTAATACCTTTTTTGACTGGCTTTCAAAGGTCAGGATAGTAAGAGGAAGAGGATTTTAACTTTCGATAGGTTGTCTAATAAAAAAAGCATCACTCTATTTTCTATATTGTTTTTTTGTTTTATCTACTATACAGTATATTTGAGATTGAAGACGCTGGTTCCTAGTCTTAACTTTGTTACACATACCTTTGTAGATAATTGTTAATTTTTTTTTTTTTACCTGTAAAATGGGGAAGATATTGTCTAGCTTCTTCATGTTTTGCAATACACAGTACTAAAAGCAATCTCTTTCACCCAGGGTTTTATATGAGTGGAAAGAAAGATTAAAACAGGGCTGTGAAATGATTCAGACTACTCCAAATGGCCGTCCTGGAAATATCAGTGGCAATACCTCATCACAAAGAGTGTTCATCACTTACCGAAGAGCTTCAGAAAACATGACCCAGAACTCTTTAGCTGTCACAGATATATGCATAATTCTTCCAAGCAAAGGAGAAACCCCACCGCATACTTTCTGCAAAGTCGACAAGAATCTCAACAGTAGCATGGTGAGACTTTGTTTAGGATGTTTATGTTTGTTTATTAATCATTTGATATACCGCTTAGGCCAAAAGGCATTAAAGCGGTTTACAATAATATATCATTTGAGGAAATAGGAAAAGAACGCCATTATAAGATAGGACAGAATAGAAGAAAGAAACAGGTAAACAGATAAGAGGAGGAGAAGAATAGAGACAGCAAGTTACCACGAATGCAGGCATCACGATCCAGTCCAAGATATCAATATGAATCGCCACGGTCCAACGCTTAGGACAGTAGATTTTAAGAACTAAGGCTGGGTCACCAGGAGTCAGAACTGACTCTATGGCACACACTTTCACTTCCTTTTTTCAAGCCACTTAGGGCCTGATTTTATAATAGGATTCTCTTGAAGGCAATTTCTCCAAATGGGTTCGTTTTGCACATGTCACAACCAATGTTCCCTCTAATTTTCTGTAGGCTGTGTGCGCATAAAATATCAGCTGTGCAGCTTTTGAAGGAAGGTTAAATTTTTGTGCGTCACACAACGACACTCGGAGTTCCATACTTTAAAATTTGACTACACGTCAGAATACAGTATGTACACCACATTGATTGCACTAGATAATATTGTAGAACTTGTAAAAACCGTAAATACACAACAACTTTTACATTTTAAGATGTCTGTGTTGTTTTCTATCAGAATCAGAACCGTAATTTTTGTGCGCTCTGTTAATAAAGTATGTTCGCTAGCTCGGCGAGGTGTGTGCGCGTGCACACGCGCACAGCTTAGAGGGAACAGTGGTCACAACTACACTAGCTACACACAGCATGCGTGTACAGTAAGTATGTGTCATTTTGTTGGGGGGTGGGAGTGTGTGTGTATATGTACAGTATGTTTAAATATATATAGATACAAATTTCCTTATCCTGTTAGTCCAGATGAATGGCTTAGGGTGGCGTTCCAACACAGCTGATGGAGGAAGCCAACATGGACTTTCAGTGACATCACCGGCATATAAGGGTTGGTGTAGCCTGAAACTTGTTGGAGTTTCTCTGCCTCCAGTAGATAGTTGCAGTTTGGACTAGACTGGAGCAACAGAATTTCTCATATGACTTGGCTATTGGGGCACAGGCTATGGTCTATGGTTTCAAGGTTGAGCTTCAGTGCCCTGGTGTTTCTCTTAGGGATTGGTCCAAGGACCTTTACCCTAATTGAGCCAGGATGAGCCCCTCCCAGGCCTTCAACCTATATGCTTCTAGTTCTGCGGGCTGCGACTTCTATGGCAGGGAGATTGCATGGGGCCTCTGCTGAGGTTGGTGAGTAAAGGATTCTTCTGTGCCCCCTCATCTCTCTTCTCCTTGTTTCTCTGTTCATTTCTCACTATCTCTATTGTTGGGATAAAGTTGTTTGCATAAAACAAAAGAAAAAGTTTGAGAAAATATAGCATAGTGTTCTGATCATGTGTCAAGGTGCCCCTTCTTAGAGCCCGCCCCTGCCCACCTCAGTCTGTTCTTCTGCCTTGCTAAAAGGATGGAAATTTCAGCTCTCCTCAAACAAAAAAACAAAAAAAAAGAGAAGAATTGAAGAAGAAAAGAAAATCTGATATCAAGATCCTGAAGGATGAGCTCCAAACCTGGATCTAAGAAGCGCCCCAAATGCGGTAAAAAAATTAATTCTACCGACGCCCATGACTGTTGTATCTGGTGCTTCTCCAGGACCAAGCAGGAAGTCAGTCCTCACATATGGGTGACGTCGGCGCCGACGGAGCCCTCGCGGAGCAATTTTCCCCAGCTTTCAAAGAAAGCCTTTGGGAATTGCAGCGCGCATGCGCGGTCCCCTTCCCGCCCAAGGGTGCCATCTTAGCCAGTCTTCTTTTTTCCGCGGAGCCCTACAGAAGTGGTCTTCTTGTCCCCGCAGAAAAAGTTGATTTTCGTCGTTTATTTCTCTTTTTTCTTCGGTTCGACGCCGGTCTCTTTCCTGCCCGGACTCGCGACGCCGTTGCGAGTCCTTCTCTTATTTTTCGGTTTTTCTGATTTTTCTTGTCAGTTTCGTTTTTAGGTTTTTTTCGCTGGCAGCCCGGTCCTTTGACCTTGCAGGGGCCCTTTTTCCCCCGATGGCTGCCAGTGGCTTCAAAAGGTGTGTTCAGTGTGACAGAAATATGTCACTCACTGACACACACGATCATTGCCTCCGCTGCCTTGGCCCAGATCACGAGGAACTGATCTGTGGGGCCTGCAGCAAAATGTCCTCCAAAGCTTTACGGAGTCGGCGGCATCAGCGGGAAAGAATCTTCGCAGATCCCACCCGTACCCGGACCTCGTCGGAGGCCTCGGCGTCCAGAGGCTCCAGCTCTGAGCATCGCCGGAGTTCCTCCGACAGAGGTTCTCCCTCCGGGGATCATCATCGGAAGGCGAAACCCGCGAGGGCGGCGTCGGTGGACGCTCCTGGTTCCGCGAGGGCCAGGTCGCATAGCCCCGATAGCCGTCCCGGGTCTTTGGAGCAGGAACGTCTCCCGAAGCGACCTCGTTTGGAATCGGAATTGCCTGCTCGGGTAAGTCCTGTAGTCCTCCTGGACTCGCCTCCGAGGGGTCCGACGTCGGGCCCGACGCCGTCGGGGCCTGAGTCGGGGGCTGCTGGGTCACCTGAGGTCGGACTCAGGTTGACGGCCTTGGAGAGCAGACTGTCTGCCTTCATGGACCAGCAGCGGGCACTGATCGCTAGCCTCGCTGGCGCCTCTGCCCCAACCGCCGGGACGTCGACGTCGAAGTCGACCCCGGAGACTGAGCTGATCCTCGAGTCCATGCGGGCTCGAGTCGAGCCTCGGTCGAGGTCTCCCTCGGCCTCCCGTTCGGGACCGAGGTCGTCGACGCCGACGCCTCCGCCCGCCCGAACCGACCCCACCGATTCCTCCTCGGAGTCGGCCTGGGAATCTGAAGTGGAAGAGTCACCTGATTCTTTTCGGACTCGGTGTGTCCCCTCGGACTCCCCTGAGTCCGAACCTCGGAAACAGTCCCCCCCGGAGGATGCCTGGTTCTCGGACTTCGTCAGGGATATGGCCAAGGCTTTGGCCTTCCCTGCGGATCCCGAGGAGGAGCCTCGAGCCGAAGAGCTCGACGCCCTTCAGTACGACTCTCCAGCCAGGGAGCACTTTACTGTACCGGTTCCTCCCATGCTGGAACGACTACTCTTCCGCATGTGGGAGAGTCCGGCATCGTCGCCGGTATTAAGCAAGCGGGTCGATTCCATCTATCGAGTCCGCAAGAGCCCTGGCTTCCAAAAAGCACAGCTACTGCACCATTCCATGGTGGTGGAATCGGCCATGCATAGGCTCAAGAGCCAGAAGATGCACTCCTCGGTGCCTCCCGGCAGGGAGGCCCGCAACCTGGATGGCCTCGGTAAGAAGTGTTTCCAAGGCTCTATGCTTGCTTGTCGGGTCCAGACCTACCAGCTCTACATGGGCATGTACCTTAGAGACCTGGCTAAAGAGATAGCCGGATTCTCTGCTGGGCTGTCCGAGGAACCTTTGCGGAGGTTCCTAGCCTTGTCCACTGGTATTCGGGAATGCTCCAAATTCATTTCTCGAGCAGCCTATGATGGCTTTGAAGCATCGGCTCGAGTGGCCGCAGCCGGCATCAGTGCCCACCGACAGGCTTGGCTTCAGTCGTCTGACCTTGAACCCTGGGTGCAGGACAAGTTGGTCGATGTCCCCTGCCGAGGTGAGAACCTCTTTGGCAAGCCCATGGCTGAGAAGGCTGCGCAAATCGAGACGGAGACTCTCACCAGAACTAGGCTCTCTAGGAAGACCTCTGCCCCTTCCCAGAAGAAGGGCTCGGGAAAGAAGTCCTTTTACCCGAGAAAGGCGGCTGCCTATAAACACTACCCTCAATATCAGGCCTCCGCAGCTCCCCAACAGGGTCAGCAGGCCAAGGGACGGGGTAACGGGTCCCGTAGGCAGCAAGCCCCCAAGCCTGCACCACCGGCCCCTGCTCAGCAGGGTGGGGGTTTTTGACTTCATCGGCATAGCCTCTCCCCCTCAGCTGGTTTCTCCCAGCACAGGAGGCCGGCTGGTCCACTTTGCCCACAGGTGGTCCAACATCACATCAGATGCCTGGGTGCTTCATGTTGTGAGAGAAGGCTATCTTCTCCACTTCCACCAGGTCCCTCCCTCCTATTTCCCGGGAGAGCCTCCACGACTCCCTCTGCACAGGGACTTACTCCTTCAGGAGTTAGCAAGTCTTCCTTCAGGAACAGGCTGTGGAACCGGTGCCCCACCACCTGAGAGGTCAAGGCTTCTATTCCAGGTATTTCCTAATACCAAAAAGAACGGGAGGCCTCAGACCCATCCTGGACTTGCGCAACCTCAACAAGTTCCTCGTGCGGGAGAAGTTCAAGATGCTTACCCTTGGAATCCTTCTGCCCTACCTCCAGCAGGGAGATTGGCTATGCTCCTTGGATCTAAAGGATGCCTACACGCACATCCTCATCCACCCAAGCCACCGCCAATACCTAAGGTTTGTGGTGGCAGGAAATCATTACCAGTACAGAGTACTGCCCTTTGGCCTATCCTCCGCACCACGAGTCTTCACAAAATGTCTCGCGGTGGTGGCGGCTTATCTCTGGCTTCAGGGCCTCTGTCTTTCCGTACCTAGACGACTGGCTCATCAGAGCATCGTCCTCTCCAGAAGTCACAAAAGCCACACACCGTACTGTGACTCTTCTCCAGTACTTGGGCTTTGTCATAAACTTTGCAAAGTCCACTTTGCTCCCCTCGCAAGATCTCGAGTTCATCGGCGCAAGATTGCACACTCTTCAGGCGCGAGCTTTCCTGCCTCTCGACAGGGCTCAACGGCTCATGGACCTAGCCGGCCGTTTTCGCAGCCAGTCCCTGGTCTCGGCCAGGCGCTTCCTGAGACTACTCTGCCATATGGCTTCCACCGTCCACGTGACCCCCAATGCCCGCCTGAATATGCGGTCTGCTCAGTGGTGCCTTCGCAAGCAGTGGCAACAGGCCACGGGCGGCCTAGCCGACTTAGTGCGGATCTCCGGCCCGCTGGCCTCTTCTCTACAGTGGTGGCTTCATCGGCCGAACCTAGTACTCGGAATGCCTTTTCAGTCTCCTCCGCCTGCTCAAGTGCTGACGACCGATGCTTCTCTCCTAGGATGGGGAGCGCATTGCCAAGGGGCATGTACTCAAGGTCTCTGGACCACGTGGGAGTCTGCGCAGCAGATCAACTTCCTAGAGCTCAGAGCGATCCGTCTGGCTCTCAAGGCTTTCTCCCACCTGACTTCTCACCGGTCCGTCCTTGTCCAGACGGACAATCAAGTTGCCATGTTCTACGTGAACAAACAGGGGGGCACGGGCTCCTTCCTTCTCTGTCGAGAAGCACAGAGGCTCTGCTCTTGGGCCGTCAGCCACGGCATTCTTCTCAAGGCAGTTTATCTCCCAGGCCAAGAAAATTGCCTGGTGGACAAACTCAGCAGAATCCTCCAGCCGCACGAGTGGCGACTGGATCCCTTGGTAGTTCAGAAACTTTTTCTGAAGTGGGGCCTCCCCACGATGGATCTCTTTGCCAGTCCTCTCAACCGGCAACTTCCTCGCTTCTGCTCTCGGCAGCCGCATCCCCTTCGAGTAGCGGCGGATGCTTTTCTGCTCTCATGGTCGAAAAGCCTTCTGTATGCCTTTCCTCCCATACCGCTAATCTCTCGAACTCTTTTCAAGGTTCTCCGAGACAAAGCTTCCATGATCCTGATAGCTCCTCGGTGGCCCAGACAGCCGTGGTTTCCACTCCTGTTGCAACTAGCGGTGGAGGCTCCGTTCCCTCTGGGGTTTCAACCAGATCTCCTAACACAGGATCAGGGGTCCCTGCTACACCCCAACCTCAGATCTCTACATCTGATGGCCTGGCTGCTGAAAGGGTAGTCCTTGCTACCCTTCTACTGCCGGCAGAGGTGGAAGAGGTCGTCCTAGCTTCCCGGCGACCTTCTACCCGCAAATGCTACGCCCTTAAATGGCGTCGCTTTTCCGTTTGGTGTACCCAGCAGTCTCAGGATCCCTTCTCCTGCTCGGTGTCGGTGATCTTGCAGTACTTGCTCTACCTCTCTAATCTGGGACTTAAGTCCAACTCCGTCAAAGTTCACCTCAGTGCTCTTTCAGCACATCATGTGCCGGTGGACGGCAGACCTCTTTCCAGCGACCCTCTCGTGGCAAGGTTTCTCCGAGGTCTCCTTCTACTTAAACCACCTCTGCACCCGCCAGCACCTGACTGGGATCTGAATGTGGTTTTACAGCGGATCACCTGTCCGCCTTTTGAACCTATGGCTACCTGTTCTCTCCGTTTTCTTTCTTGGAAAACCTTATTCCTGATAGCCCTCACTTCCGCTAGACGCGTAAGTGAATTGCAGGCCCTCGTGTCTGATCCCCATTACACTCGGTTCTACAAAAATAGGGTAGTCCTACGGACTCACCCTAAATTTCTTCCAAAAGTGGTCTCCCCTTTTCACATCAATCAGGAGGTGGTACTTCTGACCTTCTTTCCCAGGCCACACTCCAGCCGAGCTGAAATGGTCCTGCATACCCTGGACTGTAGAAGGGCGTTGAACTTCTACCTTGACCGTACGCGGGAGCACCGTAAAGCTGCTCAGCTTTTCGTGTCTTTTGACCCCAATAAATTGGGGCTCCCTGTCTCCAAGCGTACTCTGTCCATCTGGGTTGCTGACTGTATCACTTGGTCTTATGGGGCAGCCGGACTCTCGCTAGATAGTCGGGTCACGGCTCATTGTGTTCGGGCGAAGGCTACGTCAGTGGCTTACCTCCGCTCTGTTCCATTGGCAGACATCTGCCGGGCCGCTACTTGGTCTTCGAGCCAGACTTTTGCGGTCCATTACTGCCTCGAGAGGGAGTCCCGCAGGGACAGTGCTTTCGGACAGGCAGTCCTCCGAAATCTCTTCGAGGTTTGAGCAACTCCTACCCTCCATCCCGGATGTTGGGCTACCGGTGGGTAATAATTCAGTGAAGATTCCTTCCTTCTGTGCTGCTGAGCTAGAGGGAGCTCATTTTTGTGCTTAGGGTCTCCGGTAGCCTTAAGCTTGGGAGTCCCATATGTGAGGACTGACTTCCTGCTTGGTCCTGGAGAAAGCGTAGTTACTCACCTGTAACAGGTGTTCTCCAGGAGCAGCAGGAATCAGTCCTCACAACCCTCCCTCCTCCCCTTGGAGTTGCAATCATCTGCTTTAGTTTTTTTTGCAAATTTTTATGCTGTCTTTTAGCTATGTCATCTGACTGGCTAAGATGGCACCCTTGGGCGGGAAGGGGACCGCGCATGCGCGCTGCAATTCCCAAAGGCTTTCTTTGAAAGCTGGGGAAAATTGCTCCGCGAGGGCTCCGTCGGCGCCGACGTCACCCATATGTGAGGACTGATTCCTGCTGCTCCTGGAGAACACCTGTTACAGGTGAGTAACTACGCTCTCCGGGTTGCATGGAGGACTGCCTTTCATTGTGCCCGTATGTCCCCTGTAGGGATTATTAGTAGCGCAAAAAGATATGTTAGTTAGGCTCTCAGTTATGTCCAAGGGAAATTGGCTACTGATACCCAGCCCGAAGTTCTGTGAGTTATTATGGCAATGAGCCACAAAAGAAGTCTGGTTTGTAGATCTATATATTAGATTTTATTATGGACAGCCAGGTAGAAAAATATACAAACATATATATGTAATTAGAAACATGAGGTAGAAATTTGTTACAACACAGAATTACAATTGGACAAAGTAATAAATCACTAATTAGTAACCAGACGTCACTGATTCGCTCTGCACTGAGAAAAGTTATGGAATAAGTTTCTAACTACCCTTGCCCATCTGGAGGAGGAGAGAGATAAGTTGGTACCTTAGCTTCGTCTGTCACTCGAGACTGATGTCCGGAGACTCGGGAGCAGCACGTCCAAGGAGGCAGCTAAGCTAGATAATGCAGGCTACAGCCCTTTTCGGAGGCGAGCCGTGGTAGAACACAGAACTGGAGGTATCTGTGAAAGTCTTATCTCAGTCCTTAGGAGAACGGCCTTGCCCACACGTAGTGTGGCTGTCTTGCAGACCAGGTAGCAGAAACCAAGTAAACAGGGCACAAACAGTGAAAAACCATGTAAGTTCTTCTGCGCAGACTGTATTATTTTTTGTGATGATTCTCCGTCATAGGTCCGGTGATTGGTTGACCACAAGCCAGTCCGAGGTGTTCTCAGCGAATCAGGAGGTAGATGACGGGCATCTTCTTGCAGACAAAGGATCCATAGTAAGATGTCATGCTGAGAAAACAGTATGTAGTTTTCTGGGCATAGGTACAAGTGTCCAAGACCAGTAGAACCAGCTGTAGATAAACACCGGAGAAGCAGATGTTCTTGCATGTGGGCAGTGAATTAGCCAGGGACAATGGCTTCTGTATGCACACATAGAAACGTTGCGCAAGCAGTTGCTTGGAGGTCAAGTCTGTAGCTGAACACAGCAAAAGTGTAGTGAGGAATCCATCTTGTCTGTTCAGCTTGGTTCAGGCCTGAGCTGCTGAGCAGGCCGGAGAACTGCAGGTGTAGACTTGCAGGGGTACCAGCCCTACACCCCCCATGCACAGAGATCCTGCAGCCATACCTTGCAGGAATTTCTCACATATGCTGGTAAGGAGCTGGATTGGGACTCTTCTCTCCCTTACCACATGGCCAATAAGAAGAATCTAGTTGCCAGCGAAATTGCATCAGCAGACTCCTCCGCGGCACAAGATGTGCCCAAGACTGCCTCCATCCCTGGCCCTCTCACCTTGTCTAGCTGTCTTATCCTGCTGTCCATGGAGTACTCCTGTTACAAGTAAGTAACCCCACTATCAAGGACAGTCTGTCAGTTGGAGTACTGTCAGAGTTTTTCGCTGGCAGCGGGGGTTATGAGAGGATCCCTAATGGCAGTGGGTGAGTGTTGGGCCCACGGGGAGGAAGGGGAATTGTACTTGAGGGATCAGTGAGCAAGGCCCTGTGGAGTCTGTGCCCTGGAATGCTGCTGCTGCAGCTGTTTTTAATGTCTGACATGTGGAATATGCTGGTTTGTGCAGTAGCACTGATTTTTGCATTCCCCCGATCACCTGAAACGCGGGTGCTGGCAGGACTGCAAATTTGTTTTCTCATTGGCAGGAGCAGTAGCCATTTTTAGCTTGGGCTGCATGTCTGCTGTGTGATGGCTATGGGGGGAAAGCTGGGCGTGGGGGGAACATTGGATTCCTGCAGGATCCCTGTTCTTTCATTTCATTTCATTTCTTTTTCTTTTTCATCCTGAGCCCTCAGGTTGTGGAGCTGGTAAACAGCTTATTTGGGCTATGGCAGCCCCCTCAGCTACTTACAGCAGTGCTTGAAGTTTCACTAGGGCAGCGAGTGGGTATTTCTTGGGATTCCCTGCCTCAGAACTTCAGGGTCCCAGGCACCCTGGATTGTTTGGACCCTTTTTAAGGTGGCTTTTGGGTCCCAATAGCACCTTGGTTATGGTAAGGAATGGTGAAGCTGATTAGAATGAAAAGAGAAGGCCTTTGTCTCTTTGATGCGCTGATTCCTGAGGAGGCTTCTTATTGGCTGTAGAGGCCCTTGGTTGTACTGCAGAGCGGAGAGGTAACTTAAGGGTTAGAACAGTGGGTTACGAATCAGGGAAACCACAGTACAATTCTCGCAGCCTCTTTTATGATTTTGGGCAAAGCCCTTGGACTACTTTGCTTCAGACGCAGAATTAGACTGTAGGACCTTCAGGGATAGGAAATACCTACTGTACCTGCATGTAACCCACATTGAGCTACTTATGGTGAAGATGTGTGCAAATTAAAAAAAAAAAAAAAAAAAAGGAAGGGGGAGAGAAGTTCGCTCTGTGGTAGTCTGCACGGTGGACTGAGAGCTGGTGAACACATCTCTATGAACTCTATCATTCTGTACATGGACTGGGAGTTTGTGAGCATCTCACTACAGAGAGTTGGAGGTCTTAAGCAGTCCAGTTTTATGGGGATCCTGGAGAAAAGGCATTGGGGCCCTGCCTGTCCTATGTTTGTGTTTGTTTTTTGTTCTCCAGGGATGGAAGGGCTCTCCCACAGAGGAAGTTGAAACCTTTGTAGTCTTACGTGTTTGCAGGGAGAAATTGTGGTACTAGAGTTTCCAGTTATCTCCCTCTCCCCAACATAGCAGAGCCCACAGAGGAAGAGATATTAGATGCTGGCTCTTCTTAGTGGGCTATGACAGCCTTTATGAAGCCTTTTTTAAGTCTTTCTCGCGCCTTTCTCACTCCATAAAGCTTCCTTAAGTATGATTGCTAGAATAAGAATCCCTAGTAGTAGTACTGAAAGGTTGTTAGTAAAAGTTTATATTTGCTACCCAAGTTACTAAGGAGCAGCTATGTTATCTCCAGGAACAAGCAGGAATGTAGTCTTCACATATGGGTATCGTCGGTACCAACGGAGCCTGTGCGGGAACGCTCCCCAGGTCCAATAGGAATGCTTTTTGGAACATCCCTCAGCACATGCGCGCTGCCTTCCTTCCTTTCCAACTGTCCCTCTTCAGTTCTTTGTTTTCCGCGGAGCCGACAGGACCCATACCCTGTCACTGTAGAAAATTCCGTCTTTAAAATTGTTTTCTTGTGGTCGCGTTTGCCTCCTCACGACGCCTACCGGTACCACCGATTTCTTTTCTTTTCTCAAATGTTTTATACTTTGAACTGTTTCTCTTCAGAAACTTTTCTTTTTCGGTGCTAGGCGCCATTTTGGGCATTAGGCCTCATATTCCTGAAACATGGAAAAACCAACTAGTGGTTTTAAAAAAATGTACTAAGTGTGGCGGTACCATTTCCGTCACTGACACCCATGATTGGTGTCTTTTTTTTTATTTTTATTAAATCATTTTTATTGAACAAGGCATCGAATAAACAGGAACAACCAGCTTAACCAAGCAGTTACAGCTAAACAAAGCATAGCTTAACCAACCCCGGGTGGGGCTGTGTCTTCTCCACCACCCGGGTCACATAGCCATAAGTATTAGAAATCTATCCACACCACAGTTTTCCTTTATCTTCCTAACCTCCTACCCCCCCCCCAATACCTCCCCCCCCCAAACCCCCCCCCCCCATACGCAGTCCTTGTCCACCCCCGCTTGCATCAGCCCTCTCCGTCTCTGCTCCACCGAGACCCTTATTGCTGTACTTCGCCTAATAGTATGCCTGAAACACCGCATTACGAATAGCAGGGCGTAACGTATGGATATAGGGCTTCCAGGTCAGTAAGAAGGAGGTCCATCGCCTAGCCCTACCCCTCGCCCCCCGTCTCTCCAATTGCATCAGCTGGTGAAAACTATTGCGCCACTCCCAGAAGGAGGGAGGATCCGCCTCCCGCCATCTACGGAGCAGCGGACCTTTCCCCACCAGGCATGCCTTCCTAAGTAATAGTCGCTCCCAGCGACCCTTTGGGTGGAGTGGTCCAAGGTGATCTAATACCACAAGAGGCCCCGTCCAGTTAATCCGCTGCCGCAGTACCCCACTCAAATAATTCCGAATCTGCATCCAGTATCGGCGAACATTCGGGCAACCCCACCACATATGCCCTAGGTCAGCTAAAGGCAATTGACATTTCGGGCAGCTCCCGTCTAATGTAAGATGACTGCGAAATGCGCGTTGCGGGGAGAAGTGGGCTCGAAGGATGCATTTAAACTGTATCTCTCTCCAACGAGCCCCCTCTACGAGTTCCCCGACACTTCACAAGGCCCGACAAACCGCACCCGGCAGTACCTCCACCCCCAGTTCTCTAGCCCACAAGCGTTCCTCCCCGGAATAATCGATCGGGGGGACCCAAATGTCTATACGTCGCTTCAGCCCAGCAATAGTCGGCGGGGTGTCCGTCCCGAGACCAAAGAACTCAAGGATCCGCGCAGCACGTGTAGCCACTAACCCCCTCCTAGGCAGCGAGGCTATATAGTGGGATATCTGGGCATATGCAAAATAATGCCAGGAGTCCAGCTCATACTCCACCCGTAGCATCGCAAAAGATTTGCACCGCCCTTCCGGGTCCACCAGATGCCCCAAATTCCGAATCCCCCTCCGCTCCCAGAGCTGAAACAAAGGTGCATCCGTGCCCGGGGTAAAACAAACGTTCCCTTGTAGAGGCAGCCAACTTGAAACTTCAGCCGATTCCCCCCACCATTTATTGAACTGCTGTCATGAACACCGGGCCGGCCCTATCAACACACTCCGAGTTACCCATCCCGGCAAACTCGAGCCTGTCAAGTGTAAAGCCGCCAACAAGGTCTGTGGGGCCACTAAGGCCGACTCCAGCACCTGTGGGGTGTAAACCTCAGTCTCCCCTAACCAGTCCCCAATATGTTGCGCTTGGCATGCCAGGGCATAAAGTCGTACGTCTGGAATCCCGATCCCCCCATCTCTCCACCTGCGCTGTAAGCGATACAGAGGGATACGAGCCCGTGCCCCTCTCCACAGAAAGCTCTGAAAGACCCGTTCGAGCTCACGCAAATCACGTTTCCTCAGCCACACTGGAAGTGTCTGCAACCAGTAAAGTATGCGGGGTAGAATCACCATACCCAGAGCCGCTGCCCTTCCCAGTAAGGACAGGGGAAGAGGTGCCCACGCCTGCAATTGCAGGCGAGTCTTAGATAAGATCCGGTGCATATTCACTTGATATAATTGCTTGGGATCTCTGGTCAATGATATGCCAAGGTAAATAAACGATTCCTCTGCCCACCGGAGAGGGAAGGACTCTCCCCATGCCGCTCGGAGAGTGCCCCCAACATCCAGCGCCTCTGATTTGCCCATGTTAATGCGTAGTCCCGCAAAGTTCCCGAAACGCATAAATTCCACTAACAGCCTCGGAAGGGAGGTCCTCGGAGCCGTCAAATGTACAAGCAGGTCATCGGCAAATGCCGCAATCTTAAACCCAAGGCAGCCCATTTGCACCCCTTGAATCCCCATCGATGCCTCTATCTTGCGAATCAGGGGATCTAGGGACAGAACAAAGAGCAGAGGGGAAAGCGGACACCCCTGCTGGGTACCCCTCTCCAGTCGGATCGTATCGGATATCGTCCCATTACACAGCACACTCGCCGTAGGATTAGCATAAAGGAGCTCTACCATACGGCAGAAAGACGTCCCGAGCCCGTATTTCGGTAGCAGAAACTGCAAATACGACCAACCTACCCGGTCGAAAGCTTTCTCAGCATCAAAACTGATCAGGAGGGAGGGGATACCGTAACGGTGGACCCATTCCAGGGACGCCAGAATCTTGCGCAAATTTCGCACCGCATAGCGACCTTTCACGAAACCCACCTGGGGCTCGTATATCAAGTCCCCAAGAACCGAGGCAAGCCGGGTTGCTAGGATTTTAGCCAATATCTTAAGATCGAAATTTATCAATGAAATAGGCCTGTAGGACTCTGCTTGCATATGGTCTTTCACTGTTCCAGTAAACGCTGAAATATAACTCTAAAAGCTACCAAAACCCAGAAAAATACAATTTTTTTGTCGGATCGCCTGTTATGAGGGTGTACAAACACTCTCTTGAGACAGGCCCTCCTTTTATTCAACTTATTTTTCTAAAAAGGTCAGTATAACCTTAGGTCCACACAACCTGAATATGCTAAGGGCTATGACAGGCCCAAAAGGACTAGCCCATGCATAATAAAGATGCTAACCTGCATCGCAAGGAATTTTTAACAGGACATTTCAGTCTCCCAAAACTAAATTTATATGGAAGGTGTGGTACTTAGCTGAATGGCTGAATAGCAAACAAAATGGAGTGCTCCAAACTCGCTGTCATTCACATCAGGAGAACAATAAGCCAAATTAATGGTTCTTCATAAAGTCCCCGAAGAGACTGGAGCACTCCATTTTGTTTGCTATTCAGCCATTCAGCTAAGTACCACACCTTCCATATAAATTTAGTTTTGGGAGACTGAAATGTCCTGTTAAAAATTCCTTGCGATGCAGGTTAGCATCTTTATTATGCATGGGCTAGTCCTTTTGGGCCTGTCATAGCCCTTAGCATATTCAGGTTGTGTGGACCTAAGGTTATACTGACCTTTTTAGAAAAATAAGTTGAATAAAAGGAGGGCCTGTCTCAAGAGAGTGTTTGTACACCCTCATAACAGGCGATCCGACAAAAAAATTGTATTTTTCTGGGTTTTGGTAGCTTTTAGAGTTATATTTCAGCGTTTACTGGAACAGTGAATGATCTTTAGAGTATAGTTATAATTTTGTTCATTTCACAGAGGTTTATTGATTTGCATATGGTCTTTGCCAGGCTTAGGAAAGAGAATAATATGGGCGTGATTCCCACCCCAAGTAAACGTCCCTTGTGTAATTCGGTGGTGGTATAGCGCTACCAACGTTCCCGGTAACAGGTCTCCCAACAATTTATAGAACTCGGCCCCTAAGCCGTCAGGCCCTGGGGATTTACAATGGCTCGTCTGTTGTATCACCAGGGCAACTTCTTCCGTCGTAACCGGCGCCTCTAAGCCCGCTCGCTGTTCCGCGTTAAGTTGGGGGAGCTGCACCTCCCTCAAGTACTCCTCCATAGTAGCCCCCGGGTCAGCCCCCTGGGAGTACAGCGTTTGATAATACCGACAAAAAATCTGAGCAATCTCCCGACTCTCCGTTTGCAACTTGCCCTGTGCGTCCCGCAGGGCCGCTACTGTACGTGCCGCCCCCTTTCCCCGAAGGCATCGGGCCAGCAATGTCCCAGACTTATCCCCAAATCGGTAGAGTTGGTATTTGTAATACATAAAGGACTTTTTGGCTCTCTGGTGAAGGAGTTCATTAAGGGCCGACTGGGATTCCCATAGCAGCTTCCTATTTGCCTCCGAAGGATTACCAGCCTGTCTACGTCTAGCTCGACAAACTTGTGCTTCAAGGCGAACAATCTGCTTCGCTATCAGTTTGCGCTTACGTGCCGCGTACCCTATGATATCTCCCCGTAGAACCACTTTCGCCGTTTCCCAGAAGAGTTCGGGATTGTCGCGATGTTGCTCGTTATGAATGGCAAAGTCCTGCCATTTCTGTTTGAGAAATAAGGAGAAATCGGCATCCCGAAATAGATCAACCGGGAAGCGCCAAATACGAGCCGGTAGGGCCGCATCCCGCCATTCCAACTCCACCCAAATTAGGGTATGATCGGAAATTTCCAGCGGGCCAATCTGTGCATCAAGAACATAGGTAAAAAGTCTTTCCGAGACCAGCACATAGTCAATTCTGGCGCTAGTTCCATGCGCTCTGGACAGGTAAGTAAAATCCCGCTCCCCGGGATGGAGAAGTCGCCAGGGGTCTACCAGGTGTAGCCTGCGCCACATATGTTGTAGGGCCCGGGTGCCCTGCTGTCGTGCACCCCCACCCCCGTCTCTGGAGACATCTAGCACAAGATCTAACACCCCGTTAAAATCACCGGCCAAAATCAATGGGGCATCTGTCAGTTGCTCTACTTTAGAGCCCAAGCGGGCATACAGGTCCCGATCCACCACATTTGGGCTGTAGAGATTACCTAGAATCACGGGTTTCCCTTCTAACATCCCAGTCACCAAAATATAGCGACCAGCTGGATCAGCATAGACCTCCTCTTTAATGAAGCGGAGTCTCTTGTGAATCAATATAACCACTCCACCCTTCCTACCCTGCGCTGGGGCCCCCCACTCTTGTCCCACCCAGTCCCTTTTAAGCTTGGCATGTTCCTCGGTACTCTGGTGAGTCTCCTGTAGCATGGCGATATCACATTGATGTCTAGCCAGGGCCCGCAACACTTTGTATCACTTAATAGGGGTACCTATACTACATACATTCCAAGATAAAATCTTCACGTCTGTATATAGTACAAAGTAGTGGGCAACACAGTACGAGCAGCGGATCTGGGAGCACCTCCCCAGCCTGAGGTCCCCCCCTCCCTCTCCCATAAGGGTTCCCTAAGTATCACCAAGGAATATTCCAAGGACTGCGTCCCCCCCCCTACCCCTACTGCCCCATCTCTCCCCCCCTCCATGCCAATCTCCTTCCCCAACCACCTCCACTCTCCCATCGGGATCACTTAGGATGTGAACGGGTCCCCCCCCATCTGCAGGGACCTTATTGACATACCCCGGCCCAGTCCGCCAGACCGCCAATCCCCCCCCCCCCAGTTTCTGGCCCCCCCCGCCCCCGCCATCACCCCCCCCCCCGGAGCTCCAAGTACTAGGGCTTCCTCTCACCCTCAGACCGAGCCCCCCCAGCTCCCCCCCACCCCCCCCACACATGCACACCCCCCCCCACACACGCACACCCCCCCAGCCATACATAGCACTAAACAAAGGAACATCAGCAATTTTTTTTTTTTTTTTAAACAGGCTAAACAGGCCGCTATATGCATAATGATAGACCAAGGGGAGAAGGGAGGCAGAAGGGAGAGAGGGGCAAGCAGGGAAGGGGGGAAGCCAGGAAAGGAGGGAAGGCATCAAAAGGGCCTTATAGCTAAGGAGGCAGACCAGCCCTCCGGCCAAGTGCTACCATACAGCACGGCTGCACGTATCTCAGTTCAGGTCCTGTTGTCCCAGGTCCTCAGCCTTGGAAGTCCCGAATGCCCCCTACCGGGCATAGGCCCTGACTCTCCACTTCCAGGAACCAACAGGCCTGTATAGGCCGCAGAGCTGGCTGAGTGCACCCTCACAGCTACCCCTAAAAAGGGGGGCATATGTCCCGGTTGGAGGGAAAAGGCAGCCAATCCAGGCCATCAATACTTGGTCGCCAGGCCTCAGCAAAGGACCGGGCGCCCCTCCTCTGGGTTCAGAAATTGAAGAGCTGCTTCCAGATCCAGGAGTTGAAAACCACGATGCCCATGCCGCCTCCCGCTCTTCCCGAGCGGAGCTCCCCGGACCTCCTCCGTAGTCCATTAAGGGCCATGCTGTTCAAGAAGCCAGTCACTCCGCCGTGCAACAGGCACCACTCCCCTCCGCAGCCCGGATCGGCTCGCTATCAGTCCATTCCCTGGGCCTGCTTCATGGCCCAGGCTCTCACGGGCTTCCCGCCGGGGGTGATAGTAGTTTCTCCACGTAAGTGTTTGCCTCCGCCGCGGTTTCGAATATCTGGTGGGCTCCTTGATTTATTATGTGCAATCTAGCTGGGTACTGCACATGAAAGTGAATATTCGCCTCGACCAGTCGCTGGCAGATTGGCGCATATGCTTTTGCGGCGTTGGCTCAGCGCAGTAGAATAGTCGGGCGTGGTGCGGATCTTCAGGTTGGCATACTCCACTATCCCTGCTTTTCGCGCTGCCTTCAGTAAGCCCTCTTTTTGCGTGTAGTAGAGGAATCTGGCCAGGACCACCCTGGGCCGCGAATGCTGTGTTTGTGGCCGCGGCCCTACTCTGTGGGCTCTGTC
The DNA here is from genome assembly GCA_033557465.1 of Ichthyophis bannanicus. NCBI lineage: Eukaryota > Metazoa > Chordata > Amphibia > Gymnophiona > Ichthyophiidae > Ichthyophis > Ichthyophis bannanicus. The sequence goes on along the minus strand of CM066043.1, from coordinate 260,811,181 downwards.
CACCACGACAACGGGGATGTTTCCGTCCTCCCGGTCAAGCAGAGAGGCGGCCAGCTTTTCTACCAGGTCCCTCAGATCTTTATCAGGAATCGTTTCTGCAATGCCCAGAAAACGCAAATTATTGCGTCGGGATCTGTTTTCCTGGTCGTCAAGTTTCAATTCATGTGCTTTAATTTCTCTCTGCACGGCACATAGTTCGCTTTTGAGCTTTTCCACCTCCTCCTCGGCTCGCCCTATGCGGCCCTCCGCCTCCTGCACCCGCGTGCCCAACGCTGATAATGAGCATTGTGGCGTGTCCATTTTGCCACTGAGGGCTGCAAATTGTGCGGAGAGTGCAGCCGTGACCGCCGCCGAGATTTCCTCTATCATGGTGGGGGAGGCCGCAGCACCCACCTTGGGGGGGGATTCCGCCATTTTCGGCGGTCCTGCCGTGCGGTCCTTTTCTCGCCTCCCCACTTTTGCCGCTGCTGCCATTCCGCGCTTGTCTTCCAGAGTGTGAGAACGGCTCAGTCACCGTTCCTTCGGGGCTCCGATCTGGCAAATATCACCAGGGTACACGGTACAAATCAACGGTAAGAGGAACGGGGGCCCGGAGCTGAGGTAACTCACGTCTTCCCCAGCTCACCACATCACATGATCCTCCCCATGATTGGTGTCTTAAATGTTTAGGGCCTGAACATTCTCCATCTGAATGTCTCTCCTGTATGGGGATGACTAAGAGAGGAAGACAGAACCGGGCTGCAAAGCTCGGTACTCTCTTTTCTTCGGATGCCAGATCCATTGCATCAACATCTTCAAGAGCCTCCTCTTCCTCCCATGGATCTCAGGTAACTAAACAAAAAAGCCGGTCCTCAAAGGGTAGCTCTCCTGCTAAGCATCGAGAGGCCATTGGCATTGTCCTTGAGGGAACCACACCGGCAAAACAGCCCCGGCGGGAGGCTTCGGCTTCCAAAGCATCAATGGGGCTTCAGGATGTTCTCGAGGCCTCGACCTTGCAAGAACTACTGGTGCCATGCTCAGGGGTCCTGGCCTTTTTCACCGGTACCGACAGCCAGGCATCGGCAGCGTCGATAGACCAGAGGTTCCTCGCTATCGAACGCAGCATTGCAGCTCTTCTCACAGCTGCGGTACCGTTGACACCTATGGTTCAACGGGCACCGGTACCGACGATACCGGTAGCAACGGTACCGGCCCTGGTGGGAATTCTTCCCATGCCATCTTTGGCTGGAATCGACAGATCGGTACCGGATCAACTCAGTACCGACTTTGATCGATACTGGGACCGTGCTTTGCATGAGCATCGTGGTCAGGAATACTTCGAATCCTCCGATTCCGAAGACTCTGACAATTCTGCTGGTACCAGAGGGTTTCTCCCGGAAGATCCCTCTTCTCCCCAACGCAGAATGTCAACTCCAGAAGACATGTCTTTTCAGGATTTTATTCGTGATGTGGCCAAGGACCTTTCAATCACAGTAGCTCCAGGAACCCAGAGCAAAGGAATTGGAAATTCTCCAATATCCTAAAGCTCCAAAGGAGGCAGCCACTCTGCCCATCCATGAGATTCTGCATAACTTGATGCTCAGAATGTGGGAGACACCTCTGACTACATCTCCTCATTCTAGGAGGCTTGAATACTATGTATCGAGTTCCGCCGTGTTCTGGATTTCAAAAGACTCAGCTGCCACACCATTCGATAGTGGTGGAGTCAGCCATGCGTAGGATGACAAGTGCAAAGAGGCATGCATCCAATGCACCAGGTCGTGAATGCAGGACTCTGGACGCTTTTGGGCGCCGAACATTTCAAGCTTACATGCTTTCAGCCAGGATCAGTTCATATATACTATATATGGGCATGTTCCTCAAAGAAGTTACAGGAAACTAGGAGCTTATGAGCCGACTTCTCCCAGATGACAAGAGACAAGACTTTCTTGCTCTAGTTAAGCATGCTCAAGATGTCTCCAAGTTTGTGAATCGTGCAGCCTTTGACCGCTTTGAATGCATTAGCAGAACCTCTGCTATTGCCATTGGGGCACGACGGATTGCCTGGCTTCAGGCATCAGACTTGGAGACTTGGGTACAGGACAAGTTAGGCAACATTCCTTGCACGGGAGAGACTCTCTTTTGGCAAGTATTGGCAGGAAAAGGCTGATGAGTTAGATGCTGACAATACCACTCTAGATAGATTGTCAATATCTACAGCCACTCCAGCCAAAAAGAAGCCTTATAAAAAACCCTCTTTCAGCAAAAAGAGGAAATTTTATCCTTCCTATACCCTGCAGAGTCAAACTCGGGGTCAGGTTGCTCAAAAGGGACAAACTAGACAGCAAAAGAAGCCAAAAGGGCCGAGAGCCCAACCAGCTCCGCAGGTTCAGCCCCCTCAAGGGCTTTGACTCCTTCCTGAGAGCTTAGCCTTCCTGCCTCTGAGGGGTCCCCAACCCCCCAATATCCCAGGCAAGTTATGCCACTTTGCCAGCAGATGGCATCAGATAACAGCAGAAAATTGGACTGTCCATTGTAGGAGAGGGGTACAAGCTCCATTTTCACAGCATGCCCCCTCCTACAATTCTAAGGCAATTCAATTCTCAAACCTCTGCAGACAATCTGCTAGATCACAAGGTCTCAACACTTCTTGCCCAAGGGGCAATAGAAACATAGAAACATAGAAACATGATGACAGAAAAAGACCACATGGCCTATCTAGTCTGTCCTTCCATATCAACAACTACAACAGTCCACTTTTTACCATTAGAGATCCTCTGTGTTGGTCCCATGCTTTCTTGAATTCAGCCACTGTCCTCATCTCTACCACCTCCACTGGGAGACTATTCCATGGATCCACTACTCTTTCCGTAAAGAAATATTTCCGCATATCACTCCTGAATCTATCTCCCTTCACCCTCATCCCATGTCCCCTCGTAGCAGAACTTGCTTTCAATTGAAAGAGGCTCTCTCTCTGAACATTTATGCCACGGAGGTATTTAAACATCTCAATCATATCACCTCTATCCCGCCTTTCCTCTAAGGTGTACATATTAAGATCCTTAAGTCTGTCCTCATATGCTTTATAATGAAGCCCACTAATCATTTTAGTAGCCATCCTCTGCACCGACTCCATCCTGTGCACATCCTTTTGAAGGTGTGGTCTCCAGAATTGCACACTATACTCCAAATGAGGTCGCATCAAAGACTTATACAGAGGCATTATCACCTCCTTTTTTCTGCTAGCCATTCCTCTCCGTATGCACCCAAGCATCCTTCTAGCTTTTGCCGTCGCCTTTTCTACCTGTTTAGCTACTTTAAGATCATCAGACACCACCATGCCTAGGTCCCGCTCTTCTTTAGTGGACTAAAGTACTTCACCTCCTATACTGTATTGCTCCCTCGGATTGCTGCAATCCAAATGCATGACCTTACATTTTTTAACATTAAATCCCAGCTGCCAAATTCTAGACCATTCTTCAAGCTTAGCTAGATCCCTCCTCATGTTATCTACCCCTTCCTGGGTGTCTACTCTATTGCAGATTTTGGTATCATCCGCAAAGAGGCAAACCTTACCCGACAGCCCTTCCGCTATATCACTAACAAAGATGTTAAAAAGAATCGGACCAAGGACAGATCCCTGGGGCACACCACTGGTAACATCCTTCTCCTCAGGAGTGATCTCCATTTACTTGTACTCTTTGTCGCCTCCCATCCAACCAATTTCTAACCCAAGCAGTAACTTTAGGGTCCATCCCTAGGGTGCTCAGTTTGTTTATAAGTCGCCTGTGAGGAACAGTGTCAAAAGCTTTACTGAAATCTAAATACACCACATCTAGAGCTCTCCCTTGGTCCAACTCCCTGGTCACCCAGTCAAAGAAATCAATCAGATTTGTCTGACAAGACCTGCCTCTGGTGAATCCATGCTGCCTCGGATCCTGTAATCCTCTGGACTCCAGAAACCTCACTATTTTCTCTTTCAGCAGCGTTTCCAATAATTTACTCACCACCAAAGTTAAACTAACCAGCCTGTAGTTTTCAACCACATCCTTACATCCGCTTTTGTGTAAAGGCACCACATGAGCCTCTCTCCAGTCCTTTGGCACCACTCCCGACTCCAACGAGGCATTGAAAAGGTCAGTCAGTGGAGTTGCTAGAACGTCCCCAAGTTCCCTCAGTATTCTAGAGTGTATCCCATCCGGTCCCATTGCTTTGTCTACTTTAAGTTGAGCTAGTTTCTCACGAACACAGTCTTCTGAAAATTGTTCAAGATGTCCCTCGCTTCTGTTCCTATTTGTGGGTGTTTTCTGAGGTCCTGCTCCTGGTTCTTCATCTGTGAACACAGAACAAAAATATTTGTTAAGCAATTCCGCTTTATCCTTATCAGCTTCTACATATTCCCCCCCTGCACCCTTGAGTCTGACAATACCACTTTTGCCCTTCCTCTTCTCACTAATATATCTGAAAAATGTCTTATCCCCCCATTTTATTGCATTGGCTATTTCCTCCTCCTTTTGAATCTTTGCCGCCTTGACTACTTTGCTAGCTTCTCTAAGTTTTTTTCCAAATACAAATGCCTGTCTTCCTCTCTCTGTGATCTCTTGTATTTCATGAAGGCCTCCCTCTTTTTCTTCACTTTTTCAGCTACTTCCTTCGAAAACCATAGTGGTCTCCTTTTCCTTTTGCCTTTATGTACCATTTTAACAAAAAGGTTGGTTGCCCTTAAAATACCCCCTTTCAGTTTTGCCCACTGTTTTTCTACATCCCCCAGCTGTTCCCATCCCACTAACGACTACCTGAGGTATTGGCCCATCTTCGCAAAGTTAGTCTTCCTAAAGTCTAAGATCCTCACCTTGGAATGGATTCTAACAGCCCTAGTCCTAATACTGAACCATACCATCTGGTGATCACTGGATGCAAAATGATCTCCCACTACAACATCAGAAACCATTTTCACCATTGGTAAGCACCAAGTCCAGTATGGCCCCTTCACGTGTGGGTTCTGTTACCAATTGCCTGAATAGTTCTCCCTGTAGAGAATCCAGGATCTCCTTACTTATAGATGATACTGCAGCAGGAATGTGCCAATCAACATCTGGCATATTGAAATCTCCTATCAGTAGCACTTCCCCTTTCCTAGCAATGCTGCGTATGTCTTCAATTAACTCTCTGTCTACCTTTTCCTCTTGTGAGGGAGATCTGAATATCACACCAATGCAAATAGATTTCTCTTTCCCTCTTTCTAGTTTAACCCACAATGCCTCCTCTCTCCCTTTTAAGCTCTGTAATTCCAAAGCTTTAATAGTAGTTTTTACATATAGTGCCACTCCTTCTCCCCTTCTTCCTACCCTGTCCTTTCTGAATAAAGTATAGCCAGGTATAGTTACATCCCAATCATGGTTTTCTGTGAACCATGTTTCTGTAACTGCCACTAAATCCAAGTCAGCCACTCCCACCAAAGCTTCAACATCAGAGATCTTATTTCCCATGCTACGGGCATTTATACACACTGCTTTCCATATGTTACCCCTGTTACCCATTTCCATAAAGGTATTTAATGTATCACCTACCTGGGGGCTTTCACTTACCTGGGGGATTTCTTCACCCATCCCCAACGAATCTAGTTTAAAGCCCTCTTCAGTAGATTAGCCAGTCTACTACCGAAGATGCGTTGACCTTTCTTAGACAGATGGATGCCATCTCTGCTCTGCAACCCTTGGAACAGCATCCCAGGGTCTAGGAAACCAAAACGCTCTCGATGACACCATCCACGCAGCCATGCATTCATCTCCAGGATGCGAGCCTCTCTGCCTTGGCCTTTACCTCAATAGAAGAGGCACCCATTCTTCAACGGGGTGCAGGGTTCTACTCCCCCTATTTTCTTATTCCAAAGAAAACAGGAGGACACAGACCCATTCTAGACCTCAGAGAATTGAACAAATACCTGTTCCGAGAGAAGTCCAGGATTGGCTTTGCTCTCTAGACTTAAAGGATGCATGCACTCACATTCTGATCCATCCAAATCACAGGAAATTCTTAAGATTCCTTTTCAAGGGAAAACATTTCCAGTACAGGGTTCTTCCCTTTGGTCTGGCTTCAGCTCCAAGGGTATTCACGAAATGCATGGCAGTAGTATCTGCATTTCTGCGAACCCTGGGGATATTCGTCTTCCCTTACTTAGACGACAGGCTCATTCAAGTCCCTACAGTTGCAGAGGCCAGCTCTGCACTGTCTCGTACAATGCGAATCCTCCAATACTTGGGGTTGGTAATAAACTTCCCAAAATCCCAACTTGTTCCTTCCCAATGCCTGGAATTCATAGGGGCCTGTCTAGATACCAGACAGGCAAAGGCTTTCCTTCCACAGGCCTGGTGTCTTCGCATAATGCAACTAGCTTCTCAAGCAGCAGGGAAATCCTCCCTAACTGCTCGAGAGCTACTACAGTTGCTGGGACATATGGCATCCACAGTTCATGTAGTCCCATATGCTCGCCTCCACATGCGAGCAGCTCAGTGGACCCTATCCACACAGTGGACACAGGCCACAGGACATTTATCAGACAAAATAGTAAACTCTCAATGACTAATTTTGTCCCTCCAGTGGTGGCAATCACTAGAAAATCTGACAATGGGGTCTCCTTTCCATCAACCCCTTTTTCAGGCCACCCTAACAGATGCATCACAGTTGGGTTGGGGAGCACACCTGAATCATCTCTCTACCCAGGGCACCTGGACTCCACAGAAGGCTGGTCTACACATAAACCTCCTGGAATTAAGAGCAATCTATTTAGCTCTTCGAGTATTCCACGCCAGCTCCAGCTTCAAGACAGTCCTAGTCCAGACGGACAATCAAGTAGCCATGTTCTATGTGAACAAGCAGGGCGGGACAGGCTCTCTGTCATTATGCAACGAAGCTTTACGACTGTGGGCCCTCGCCAGAGAGTATCAAATTCACTTTCTAGTGGTATATCTTCCAGGTATTCAAAACATTTGGGCAGACAAACTCAGTCGAGTACTGCTGCCTCACGAGTGGTCTCTCCGCCTAGACCAGGTGGCAAAGATATTTCATCTCTGGGGCACTCCAGACATAGACCTCTTTGCAAGTCCACTGAATGCCAGACTTCCCCGGTTCTGTTCCAGAATTCCAGCTCACAATTGTCAGGCAACGGATGCCTTCCTCCTTTACTGGGGTCAGGACTTCCTTTATGCCTTCCCACCCATTCCCCTCATCCCCAAAACACTCTTCAAGCTTCAGAGAGACAGGGGTCGCATGATTCTCATAGCGCCACGATGGCCACGCTAAGCGTGGTATCCCCTGCTTCTACATCTCTCTCAAGCTGCACCTCTGGAGTTAGGGCATCTCCTTTCCCAAGAGGATGGGACGCTATGGCACCCGAGTCCCCAGTCCCCAGTAATACTATGCTGCTAGGGTTTGGTGAGCCCATTTTGTATCTCCCTGTGGATTGGCATTAGAGTGGGCATCAGCAGAGGAAACTTTTTAATTTGCAATAAAGGACATCATATCGGTCCTTCTGAAGAACCAGGGGAGTGGCCGCAACCCCATTTAGTGTGGTCCCAAAGTGATGCGGTATAAGATGGGACTAAATGCCACTCTCCAGGTACTCTGGCTATCTATAGAGACACTACTGTTTGTCTTGGCAGTAGCCTGGAAAGGGTTAGTTCCTTCTGTTTCTCTCTAAGCTTGGATAGAACCTACCAAAAACATGTTCTTAGGTGGTGTATCTGGTAACTGCTATCAGTGAATTTCTCCTGCCATGCAGTTACATGGATACATATAGTATATGGAGCATAGGGTCCTCCCCATCTTGTGCATTTGCTTTGTGCCACTTTGGGAGGTATATATGTTTGGACTTTACCTGTATCTAGCTCTGGAATTTGCACACCTGTTGCATTCCTTTTTTACTGCTTTTGAGGTTGAAACATTTTTGGCCACTCCATAGAGCAGCTGGGGGGGACTACAGTGCTTGTGAAAGTATTCATCCCCTCGGTTTTTGTCCTGTTTTGTTGCATTACATACAACCTGAAATGAAAATGGAGGTTTATTTGGATGTTAGGTAATGGACCTAACAATTTAGTCCAAATTAGTGAAGTGGAATTACAATAAGATACCTTATATATATATATATATATATATATATATAAAAAAGTAAAAACTGAAAGGTTGAGTGCATATGTATTCATCCTTTTTGCAATGAAACCCCTAAATAAGATCTGGTCCAACCAATTAACTTCAGAAGTCACATAATTAGTTGATTAGGGTCCACCTGTGTGTAAGCAATGTCACATGATGCCTGTATAAATATCTGTTCTAAAAGGCCGCTGACTCTGCAGCACCACTAAGCAAGCAACATAAAGACCAAGGAGAACTCCAAACGGGTCAGAGACACAAAGTTGTGCAGAAGTATAGATCAGGGTTGGGTTATTAAAACAAAACAACCCCCCCCCCAAAAAAAATCTAAATTTTGATCATCCCTCCAGTCCAGTCCCGCACCGCTGGAGACTGGACAGCAGCTTGGAGACTGAGCATGTCACATTTTGATGACACTGGTACTTATTCCCTGGGACTGCCCACACTCATCAGTATACTTGGTCTCCAACCAGCTGGAGGAAGTGGTGAGCCAAGGTGCTGGATTCACTGTAGAAAAAAACTAAGGAGCTAGAGTTCAGTTAGCTTTGGGGTTTTTATTTGGTTTCCTTATTTGATTTCTTTTTCTTTTGCACGGAGTGCTAGTTTAAAGTTAAAAAAAAAAAAATAAATTAAATTCTGCGAAGGAGTGGCCCCCCTCCCCCCCTCCCTTGCTGTTCGGGGGTGGTGGTGTTGAGGCTTAAACGGGGCTGTGGCGGTTCCTGAACCCATCAGTGGGCGAGGAACTGCCGGTGCTGACAAGAAGGAAGTGATCTGAGGCAGTCTCCCTCCCGAGGTCCCTCCTGCAGCCAAAGCCACGCTGATGGCTGAGCTCAGGAGTGTGTGCAGGTGCCGGTGCCCGAAAGGTGAGTTGGGGGGGGGGCCTTGTTTGGCTGGCGGCTGCTGCATGCATCGTTGGAGTGGCTGGACACTGCTGACTCGAACGGCTTGTTTCCCGCTGAGGCTTGCAGCCGCGTGGTTGAGCAGTGCAGGATGGCGCGGTTTGAGGATCGCCAGGTTGCCTCAATTTTTCCTTTTGTTTTCTGCCATTTTGCTTTTGCTGTGTTGTGGTGAGAGCGGGCTCCGGGTGCCCGGGGGCATTTTCTGGTCAGTTTGAGGTACTTGCTGCCGAAGGTCCATACTTAAAAAAAAAAAAAAAAAAAAAGGCAGTTCCGTCAGCTATAGCCTTCAGCAGCCTTGATTGGGGCTTGGTGGGCTGAATTCTTTTTCTGGAGTTCATTGGGGCCAGGCTTGGGGCCTATAGCCCTTGCTATAGCGTTATGTCGGCTAGACCAGTGTCCTCGTCTGTGGATCGCATCGGGGCACAGTTTCTGAGGAAGGCATTTGTAGCGGCTGTGCGCAGGAGGCCACCTCCATGGAGCAATCTCTGCAGGACAAGGGGGGGTCGGGAGACATCTCCTTCTGCTTCCCTAGTGGTGGCTCAGGAGTTGGGGGCTGGGCAGGTAGCACAGGAGCCTGTCGTGTGCCGTCTGGCAATCCCGGGTCCCTCCGCAGCCTCAAATCTGGCGTAAATGGGACTCCCGGGTATGTTTTCACCAGAATTTGTGCTCCTTCTCCATAGAGCCGCCTGCTTGCATCAGCAGTGCGCAGTGGGGTCCCCTCGGCATCTAAGCAAGGCTCTAAGTGGCCAGGAGACTCGGAATGTGAGCCGGGCATGCCACCAGCGAAGAGGGCTCGGTCCGAGGAGTAGGATTATGGTCAGCCCTCATTGTCGGGAGATTCGGAGGAGGATCTGGACATGGAGTATGAAGGAGAGGATGAGCTGGAGAATGGGGAGATCCCCGATCAGGACCACCTGGTAAGAGTGGTGCGATTTTTCAGAGGAAGGAGTTACCGGTGCTCATATCAGAGTTGCTGAAGGCTCTGAATATGGCCTTGGGCCTCACCGCGTTAGAGGAATATTTGGAGGACTATATCATACAGGCGGTGTGTAAAATGCAGAGTGTTTCCTCTGCATCGTATTGTTCGGCAGATGATACAGGACGAATGGGATCTCCCAGAGGCTGGCCTGAGAGACTATCGGGCCATGGCACGTCTCTATCCACCGGGGGATCAGGATTGGGAGCTTTTCCGGTCTCCAAAGGTGGACAACCTCTGTAGCCAATTTTTGTTCAGTATAGCCCACTTTGTACATAGCTCAAACAAATCTAGCACACAACACAGCCCACACACAACTAAGGCTCACCCTCACTGCATGTATAACACACCCACTTTACCTGATTGCTTGCTGTGATACCACCTTGATTATTAAGATAAGGCGGTTTAGAAATACTGTTAAATAAATAAATAAATAAAATAAATCTATTGAGGAGATCTGTCAGACATCTACCTGGTCCTCCATTCATACTTTTGCTGCATACTGTTGCCTGGACAGAGGCTCCCATCAGGATGCTGTCTTTGGCCAACCTGTACTTCAGCACCTCTTTGGGACTCTACAACAGACCAGACTATCTTTAGTCGGAAGTATCACCTCCTGGAATTGAGTCCGATGGCCCACAACTCTTCCTGCTCTTCAGCTACAACTTTTTAAGCTTCTGGGATCGCACTGCTTCTCCCATACCAGTCTGGTATCTGGGAGCTAGTGAGTTCCATATGTGAAGACTGCATTCCTGCTTGTTCCTGAAGTGTAGTTACTCAACTGTAATAGGTGATCTCCAGGAACAGCAGGAATCTGTCTTCATAACCGCCATCCTCACCTAGGAGTTGTAGGGTTTTTCTACTTCTCTCTTCCTTTCAGCTACAAACTCCACTGTGCCCACGTGCATGCCTCCCCCCCCCCCCCCCTTCCCAGCTCCTCTGCTCAGTTGAGTGCTCACAAAGGCTTTCCTATTGGATGCTGGGAAACGTTTCCGTGCGGGATCCATCAATGCCGATGTCACCCATATGTGAAGACTGATTCCTGCTGTATCTGGAGATCACCTTCTACAAGTGAATAACTAACTATGTTTTACCTGCAATCAATCTGCTTATTCATAAAGGTACACAAAATATTTTACTATATTTATGCAAATGATATAATGCTTTAAGCACCCTTTTCCACCATACAGCCGCTCTGCATCTCTCTAATAAAAACCTCATTGCAATCCCTCACTTGGTATCAGATCACAATTTACTCGTGAACTACAGGAAGATTGAAGTCCTCCATATTACAAGAGACATAAGTTTTGAACCACTGACATCCATAGAAGTTCCAGGAACACAATTTAGAACTAAGATTGGAGGTTCAATACTTTGGAATAACCCTTGACCAGCACTCAACACTGCAGCCACATATTAACAGCACCATTAAACCTGTGCTACAAAATTTAATTTAATTTAATTTAATTAACCAGTTTTTATATACCGCACCTTCCAATGATCAGTTGCGGTTTACATTGAACAATAGTAAACAAGGCAATGCTGTTTTTACATATAACAATGTGAAGCTACAAAAATTCAGATCAAACTTACAATTAACAGTTGTAACTATGTACAAAGAACAGGATTATAAACTATGTACAAGGTATGTATGATTCAAAAACATCGGTTTGGGGTTTTGGTACTTATTCCAGTTCAGAGATGGATAAGGTTAGCTGGTGAAACTATCCTTTTTCTTGTTGAAAAGGTGAATTCGTCAAAGAACCGTGGTATGTTGAGAATAAATTTGTTTTGAGTTTTTTCCTGAACTCCATGATTTGAGGTAAGGATCTGAGTTCCGATGGAATGTTGTTCCAAATTATAGGGGCAGCATGGAGAATGCTTTCATGTTTGTTGATTTTTTAGCCTTTATAAATTCCTTTGGTGTTTTTAGTTTGTTTATTTGGTCTCTCCTTTGAAGATTATGATTGGGTTCTTTATTGATAAGGTTGTTTAATGTAGGAGGTGCTGTATTATTTAGTTCTCCAGGACCAAGCAGGAAGTCAGTCCTCACATATGGGTGACGTCGGCGCCGACGGAGCCCTCGCGGAGCAATTTTCCCCAGCTTTCAAAGAAAGCCTTTGGGAATTGCAGCGCGCATGCGCGGTCGCCTTCCCGCCCAAGGGTGCCATCTTAGCCAGTCTTCTTTTTTCCGCGGAGCCCTACAGACGTACCCGTCGTGTCCCCGCGAAAAAGTTGATTTTATTCTCTTTTTTCCTTCGGTTCGACGCCGGTCTTTTTCCCGCCCGGACTCGCGACGCCGGTCACGAGTCCTCTCCTTCTTTTTCGGTTTTTCTGATTTAGTCAGTTTCGTTTTCGGTTTTTTCACTGGCAGCCCGGTCTTTTGACCTCGCAGGGGCCCTTTTTTCCCCGATGGCTGCCAGTGGCTTCAAGCGGTGTGGTCAGTGTGACCGAAATATGTCACTAACTGACACACACGATAATTGCCTCCGCTGCCTGGGCCCGGATCATGAAGAAATGATCTGTGGAGCCTGTGGCAAAATGTCCTCTAAAGCGTTGAGGAGTCGGCGGCATCAGCGGGATAGGATCTTCGCTGACCCCAGCCGTACCCGGACCTCGTCGGAGGCCTCGGCGTCCCGAGGTTCCAGCTCTGACCGTCACCGGAGTTCCTCCGACAGGGGTTCTCCCTCTGGGGACCATCGACGGAAGGTGAAACCCGCGAGGGCGGCGTCGGTGGACGCTCCTGGCTCCGCGAGGGCCAGGTCGCATAGCCCCGATAGCCGTCCCGGGTCCTTGGAGAAGGAGCACCTCTCGAAGCGACCTCGCATGGAGTCGGAGCTGCCTGCTCGGGTAAGTCCTGTGGTCCTCCTGGACTCGCCTCCGAGACCGCCGACGTCGGGGGCTGCTGGGTCACCTGAGGTCGGACTCAGGTTGACGGCCTTGGAGAGCAGACTGTCTGCCTTCATGGACCAGCAGCGGGCACTGCTCGCTAGCCTCGCTGGCGCCGCTGCCCCGACCGCCGGGACGTCGACATCTAAGTCGACCCCGGAGACCGAGCCGATCCTCGAGTCCATGCGAACTCGAGTCGATCCTCGGTCGAGGTCACCCTCGGCCTCCCGTTCGGGACCGAGGTCGCCGACGCCGACTCCCGCGGCGTCGGGGCGGCCGGCGCCGCAGCCTGCCCGGGCCGACCCCACCGATTCCTCCTCGGAGTCGGTCGGAGTCTGAAGAGGAAGAGTCGCCTGATTCTCCAGGACCAAGCAGGAAGTCAGTCCTCACATATGGGTGACGTCGGCGCCGACGGAGCCCTCGCGGAGCAATTTTCCCCAGCTTTCAAAGAAAGCCTTTGGGAATTGCAGCGCACATGCACGGTCGCCTTCCCGCCCAAGGGTGCCATCTTAGCCAGTGTTCTTTTTTCCGCGGAGCCTTACAGACGTACCCGTCGTGTCCCCGCGAAAAAGTTGATTTTATTCGTTATATTCTCTTTTTTCCTTCGGTTCGACGCCGGTCTTTTTCCCGCCCGGACTCGCGACGCCGGTCACGAGTCCTCTCCTTCTTTTTCGGTTTTTCTGATTTAGTCAGTTTCGTTTTCGGTTTTTTCACTGGCAGCCCGGTCTTTTGACCTCGCAGGGGCCCTTTTTCCCCCGATGGCTGCCAGTGGCTTCAAGCGGTGTGGTCAGTGTGACCGAAATATGTCACTAACTGACACACACGATAATTGCCTCCGCTGCCTGGGCCCGGATCATGAAGAAATGATCTGTGGAGCCTGTGGCAAAATGTCCTCTAAAGCGTTGAGGAGTCGGCGGCATCAGCGGGATAGGATCTTCGCTGACCCCAGCTGTACCCGGACCTCGTCGGAGGCCTCGGTGTCCCGAGGTTCCAGCTCTGACCGTCACCGGAGTTCCTCCGACAGGGGTTCTCCCTCTGGGGACCATCGACGGAAGGTGAAACCCGCGAGGGCGGCGGCGGTGGACGCTCCTGGCTCCGCGAGGGCCAGGTCGCATAGCCCCGATAGCCGTCCCGGGTCCTTGGAGAAGGAGCACCTCTCGAAGCGACCTTGCATGGAGTCGGAGCTGCTTGCTCGGGTAAGTCCTGTGGTCCTCCTGGACTCGCCTCCGAGACCGCCGACGTCGGGCCCGACGCCGTCGGGGCCCGAGTCGGGGCTGCTGGGTCACCTGAGGTCGGACTCAGGTTGACGGCCTTGGAGAGCAGACTGTCTGCCTTCATGGACCAGCAGCGGGCACTGCTCGCTAGCCTCGCTGGCGCCGCTGCCCCGACCGCCGGGACGTCGACATCTAAGTCGACCCCGGAGACCGAGCCGATCCTCGAGTCCATGCGAACTCGAGTCGATCCTCGGTCGAGGTCACCCTCGGCCTCCCGTTCGGGACCGAGGTCGCCGACGCCGACTCCCGCGGCGTCGGGGCGGCCGGCGCCGCAGCCTGCCCGGGCCGACCCCACCGATTCCTCCTCGGAGTCGGTCGGAGTCTGAAGAGGAAGAGTCGCCTGATTCTCCAGGACCAAGCAGGAAGTCAGTCCTCACATATGGGTGACGTCGGCGCCGACGGAGCCCTCGCGGAGCAATTTTCCCCAGCTTTCAAAGAAAGCCTTTGGGAATTGCAGCGCACATGCACGGTCGCCTTCCCGCCCAAGGGTGCCATCTGAGCCAGTGTTCTTTTTTTCCGCGGAGCCTTACAGACGTACCCGTCGTGTCCCCGCGAAAAAGTTGATTTTATTCGTTATATTCTCTTTTTTCCTTCGGTTCGACGCCGGTCTTTTTCCCGCCCGGACTCGCGACGCCGGTCACGAGTCCTCTCCTTCTTTTTCGGTTTTTTCTGATTTAGTCAGTTTCGTTTTCGGTTTTTTTCACTGGCAGCCCGGTCTTTTGACCTCGCAGGGGCCCTTTTTTCCCCCGATGGCTGCCAGTGGCTTCAAGCGGTGTGGTCAGTGTGACCGAAATATGTCACTAACTGACACACACGATAATTGCCTCCGCTGCCTGGGCCCGGATCATGAAGAAATGATCTGTGGAGCCTGTGGCAAAATGTCCTCTAAAGCGTTGAGGAGTCGGCGGCATCAGCGGGATAGGATCTTCGCTGACCCCAGCTGTACCCGGACCTCGTCGGAGGCCTCGGTGTCCCGAGGTTCCAGCTCTGACCGTCACCGGAGTTCCTCCGACAGGGGTTCTCCCTCTGGGGACCATCGACGGAAGGTGAAACCCGCGAGGGCGGCGGCGGTGGACGCTCCTGGCTCCGCGAGGGCCAGGTCGCATAGCCCCGATAGCCGTCCCGGGTCCTTGGAGAAGGAGCACCTCTCGAAGCGACCTTGCATGGAGTCGGAGCTGCTTGCTCGGGTAAGTCCTGTGGTCCTCCTGGACTCGCCTCCGAGACCGCCGACGTCGGGCCCGACGCCGTCGGGGCCCGAGTCGGGGGCTGCTGGGTCACCTGAGGTCGGACTCAGGTTGACGGCCTTGGAGAGCAGACTGTCTGCCTTCATGGACCAGCAGCGGGCACTGCTCGCTAGCCTCGCTGGCGCCGCTGCCCCGACCGCCGGGACGTCGACATCTAAGTCGACCCCGGAGACCGAGCCGATCCTCGAGTCCATGCGAACTCGAGTCGATCCTCGGTCGAGGTCACCCTCGGCCTCCCGTTCGGGACCGAGGTCGCCGACGCCGACTCCCGCGGCGTCGGGGCGGCCGGCGCCGCAGCCTGCCCGGGCCTACCCCACCGATTCCTCCTCGGAGTCGGTCTGGGAGTCTGAAGAGGAAGAGTCGCCTGATTCTTTTCGGACTCGGTGTGTCCCCTCGGACTCGCCTGAGTCCGAACCTCGGAAGCAGTCCCCTCCGGAGGATGCCCGGTTCTCGGACTTCGTCAGGGATATGGCCAAGGCTTTGGCCTTCCCTGCGGATCCCGAGGAGGAGCCGAAGAGCTCGACGCCCTCCAGTATGACTCTCCCGCCAGGGAACACTTTACTGTACCGGTTCCTCCCATGCTGGAATGACTACTCTTCCGCATGTGGGAGAGTCCGGCCTCCTCGCCGATCTTGAGCAAGCGGGTCGATTCTATCTATCGAGTCCGCAAGAGCCCTGGCTTCCAAAAAGCACAGCTACCACACCATTCCATGGTAGTGGAATCGGCCATGCATCGTCTTAAGAGCCAGAAGATGCACTCCTCGGTGCCTCCTGGCAGGGAGGCCCGTAACCTGGATGGCCTTGGTAAGAAGTGTTTCCAGGGCTCTATGCTTGCGTGTCGTGTCCAGACCTACCAGCTATGTATGGGCATGTATCTCCGAGACCTGGCTAAAGAGCTAGCCGGGTTCTCCGCTGGATTGTCCGAGGAACCTTTGCGGAGGTTCCTAGCCTTGTCTACTGGCATTCGGGAATGCTCAAAATTCATATCCCGAGCAGCCTATGATGGCTTTGAAGCATCGGCTCGAGTGGCCGCAGCCGGCATCGGTGCCCGCCGACAGGCTTGGCTTCAGTCGTCTGACCTTGAGCCCTGGGTGCAGGACAAGTTGGTCGATGTCCCCTGCCGAGGTGACAACCTCTTTGGCAAACCTATGGACGAGAAGGCTGCACAACTAGAGACAGAGACTCTCACCAGGACTAGGCTTTCTAGGAAGACCTCCGCCCCTTCCCAGAAAAAGAAGGGCTCAGGAAAGAAGTCCTTTTACCCGAGAAAGGCGGCTGCCTATAAACACTACCCCCAATATCAGGCCCCCGCAGCTCCCCAACAGGGCCAGCAGGCCAAGGGACGGGGTAACGGGTCCCGTAGGCAGCAAGCCCCAAAGCCTGCACCACCAGCCCCTGCTCAGCAGGGTGGGGGTTTTTGACTCCTTAAGCATAGCCTCTCCCCCTCCGCTGGCTCCTCCCAGCACCGGAGGCCGGCTGGTTCACTTCGCCCACAGGTGGTCCAACATCACTTCAGATGCCTGGGTGCTTCAAGTCGTGCGAGAAGGATATCTTCTCCACTTCCATCAGGTCCCTCCCTCCTATTTTCCGGGAGAACCCCCTCGACTCCCTCTGCACAGGGACTTACTCCTTCAGGAGTTAGCAAGTCTTCTCAAGGAACAGGCGGTGGAACCGGTGCCCCACCACCTGAGAGGTCAAGGCTTTTATTCCAGGTATTTCCTAATACCAAAAAGAACAGGAGGCCTCAGACCCATCCTGGACTTGCGCAACCTCAACAAGTTCCTCGTGCGGGAGAAGTTCAAGATGCTTACCCTTGGAATCCTTCTGCCCTACCTCCAGCAGGGAGATTGGCTATGCTCCTTGGATCTAAAGGATGCCTACACGCACATCCTCATCCACCCAAGCCACCGCCAGTACCTAAGGTTTGTGGTGGCAGGAAATCACTACCAGTACAGGGTACTGCCCTTTGGCCTATCCTCCGCACCGCGAGTCTTCACAAAATGCCTTGCGGTGGTGGCGGCCCATCTCCGGCTTCACGGCCTCTATGTCTTTCCATACCTCGACGACTGGCTCGTCAGAGCAGCGTCCGCTACGGAGGTCACCAGCGCCACAAACCGCACGGTGACTCTTCTGCAGTACTTGGGCTTTGTCATAAACGTCGCAAAGTCCACTTTGCTCCCCTCGCAGGATCTCGAGTTCATCGGCGCAAGACTGCACACTCCTCAGGCGCGAGCTTTCCTGCCTCTCGACAGGGCTCAACGGCTCATGGACCTAGCAGGCCGTTTTCGCAGCCAGTCCCTGGTCTCCGCCAGGCGCTTCCTGAGACTGCTCGGCCATATGGCTTCCACCGTCCATGTGACCCCCAATGCCCGCCTGAATATGCGGCCTGCTCAATGGTGCCTTCGCAAGCAGTGGCAGCAAGCCACCGGCGGTCTAGCCGACTTCGTGCGCATCTCCGAGCCGCTGGCCTCTTCTCTCCAGTGGTGGCTTCATCGACCGAACCTGGTACTCGGCATGCCCTTTCAGTCACCTCAGCCGGCCCAGGTGCTGACGACAGATGCGTCCCTCCTGGGTTGGGGAGCACATTGTCAAGGGGCACGTACTCAGGGCCTCTGGACCACGTGGGAGTCTGCTCAGCAGATCAACTTCCTGGAGCTCAGAGCGATCCGCCTGGCTCTCAAGGCTTTCTCTCACCTGATCTCTCACCAGTCCGTCCTTGTCCAGACGGACAATCAAGTTGCCATGTTCTACGTGAACAAACAGGGGGGCACGGGCTCCTTCCTTCTCTGTCGGGAAGCACAGAAGCTCTGCTCTTGGGCCGTCAGTCACGGCGTTCTTCTCAAGGCAGTTTATCTCCCAGGCCAAGAAAATTGCCTGGCGGACAAACTCAGCAGGATCCTCCAGCCGCACGAGTGGCGCCTGGATCCCTTGGTAGTTCAGAAGCTCTTTCTAAAGTGGGGCCTACCCACGATGGATCTCTTTGCCAGTCCTCACAACCGGCAGCTTCCTCGCTTCTGCTCTCGTCAGCCACATCCCCTTCGAGTTGCGGCAGGCGCTTTTCTACTCTCATGGTCGGAGAGCCTTCTGTATGCTTTTCCTCCCATCCCGCTAGTCTCTCGAACTCTTTTCAAGGTTCTCCGAGACAAAGCTTCCATGATCCTGGTGGCCCCTCGCTGGCCCAGACAGCCGTGGTTTCCACTCCTGCTGCAATTAGCGGTGGAGGATCCATTCCCTCTGGGGTTTCAACCGGATCTCCTCACACAGGATCAGGGATCTCTGCTACACCCCAACCTCAGATCTCTCAATCTGATGGCCTGGCTGCTGAGAGGGTAGTCCTTGCTCCCCTTCTCCTGCCGGCAGAGGTGGAAGAGGTCGTCCTCGCTTCTCGGCGCCCTTCTACCCGCAAATGCTACGCCCTTAAATGGCGTCGCTTTTCCGTTTGGTGTACCCAGCAGTCTCAGGATCCCTTCTCCTGCTCGGTGTCGGTGGTCTTGCAGTACTTGCTCTACCTCTCTAATCTGGGACTTAAGTCCAACTCCGTCAAAGTTCACCTCAGTGCTCTTTCAGCACATCATGTACAGGTGGACGGCAGACCTCTTTCCAGCGACCCTCTCGTAGCAAGGTTTCTCCGAGGTCTCCTTCTACTCAAACCACCTCTGCGCCCGCCAGCGCCTGACTGGGATCTGAATGTGGTTTTGCAGCGGATCACCTGTCCGCCTTTTGAACCTATGGCTACCTGTTCTCTCCGTTTTCTTTCTTGGAAAACATTGTTCTTGATAGCCCTCACTTCCGCTAGGCGCGTAAGTGAATTGCAGGCCCTCGTGTCTGATCCCCCTTACACTCGGTTCTACAAAAATAGGGTAGTCCTACGGACTCACCCAAAATTTCTTCCAAAAGTGGTCTCCCCTTTTCACATCAATCAGGAGGTGGTACTTCCGACCTTCTTTCCCAGGCCACACTCCAGCCGAGCTGAAATGGTCCTGCATACCCTGGACTGTAGAAGGGCATTGAACTTCTACCTTGACCGTACGCGGGAGCACCGTAAAGCTGCTCAGCTTTTTGTGTCTTTTGACCCCAATAAATTGGGGCTCCCGGTCTCCAAGCGTACTCTGTCCATCTGGGTTGCGGACTGTATCGCTTGGGCTTATGGGGCAGCCGGACTCTCCTTAGAAGGTCGAGTCACGGCTCATTGTGTTCGGGCAAAGGCTACGTCAGTGGCTTACCTCCGCTCTGTTCCGCTGGCAGACATCTGCCGGGCCGCTACTTGGTCTTCGAGCCAGACTTTTGCGGTCCATTACTGTCTCGAGAGGGAGTCCCGCAGGGACAGTGCTTTCGGACAGGCAGTCCTCCGTAATCTCTTTGAGGTTTGA
This sequence comes from Ichthyophis bannanicus, assembly GCA_033557465.1. Classification (NCBI taxonomy): domain Eukaryota; kingdom Metazoa; phylum Chordata; class Amphibia; order Gymnophiona; family Ichthyophiidae; genus Ichthyophis; species Ichthyophis bannanicus. The sequence continues at coordinate 260,791,402 of CM066043.1, read as the reverse complement.
GCAACTCCTACCCTCCATCCCGGATGTGGGCTACCGGTGGGTAATAATTCAGCGAAGATTCCTTCCTTCTGTGTTGCTGAGCTAGAGGGAGCTCATTTTTGTGCTTAGGGTCTCCGGTAGCCTTAAGCTTGGGAGTCCCATATGTGAGGACTGACTTCCTGCTTGGTCCTGGAGAAAGCGTAGTTACTCACCTGTAACAGGTGTTCTCCAGGAGCAGCAGGAATCAGTCCTCACAACCCTCCCTCCTCCCCTTGGAGTTGCAATCATCTGCTTCAGTTTTTTTGCAAATTTTTTTGCTGTCTTTTTTAGCTATGTCATCTGACTGGCTAAGATGGCACCCTTGGGCGGGAAGGCGACCGCGCATGCGCGCTGCAATTCCCAAAGGCTTTCTTTGAAAGCTGGGGAAAATTGCTCCGCGAGGGCTCCGTCGGCGCCGACGTCACCCATATGTGAGGACTGATTCCTGCTGCTCCTGGAGAACACCTGTTACAGGTGAGTAACTACGCTGACTTTGTATGTGGTTAGGAGAGTTTTATATTGTATTCGGCATTGAATCGGGAGCCAGTGTAAATACTCTAATATAGGTGTTATATGTTGGAATGGTGGGGTATTCATTATAGTCCTGGCTGCTGCGTTTTGTGCTAGTTGGAGTTTTTTTAGGTTATGTTTTGTTATGCCTATTAGGGTTAGGTTCGCAAAGTCAAAATGGGGGGTTATTATCGCTTGTATTATACGTTGAAAATCCTGTAGGTGCAGTAGGGGGCGGAGTTGTTTTAATACTTTAAGTTTAAAATAAACTTTTTTTGTTATATTCCTTATATGCGTGTCCATACTGAGGTGTTTGTCTAGTATTACGCCTAGGTAACGTATTTCAGTATTTATTTTGATATCGTTATTTTGCAATGTGATATGTGTTGGGGGGATGAATGTTGTATTTTTAGTTACTATTAGGGCTTCTGTTTTAGTGTGATTTATGTATAAGTTGTTTTCAATTAGCCAATTGGTTATTTCATTGAGGCAGGTATTAATAAGAAGTGTGGGAATATTAGGAATTGTGAATGGGACATACATCATTATGTCGTCTGCATAAAGGTGATAATAGACATTGAATTTTTTAAATAAATAAAATAAAAACAGTACAATGCCTACAACCTTTACTAAGCACCCATGACTTCCGGACAGTTTTTTTCAAGTCTTTTGTTCCCATACTTAGATATTGCCATATCATCCTACAAGGACTACCAAACTATGTACTCCATCCACTACCGTTAGCCCAGAAAACTGCCACATGCATCCTCTACGGGGCATCCAGAACAAAACACATAACCCCATGCTCAAGCATAAGAACATAAGATATGCCATACTGGGTCAGACCAAGGTCCATCAAGCCCAGTATCTTGTTTCCAACAGTGACCAATCTAGGTCACAAGTAGTTTCCCCGAAAGACACAGGTTCCACAATGCTTGTATTGGGGCAAGCAGTGGATTTCCCAGGTCCTTTTAATAATGGTTTATGGATCTTTCCTCCAGGAACTTGTCCAAACCTTTCTTAACCCGGCTACACTAACTGCTTTTACTATGTCCTCCAGTAAGGAATTCCAGAGTTTGATTATACGTTGAGTGAAAAATATTTTATTTTATTAGTCTTAAATAGGTTAGTTACACTGTAGCTTCATTGCATGTCCCCTAGTCTTTCTATATTTTGATGACATAAACAATCGATCTATGTTTATCTGTTCCACTTCATTCATTAATTTATAGACCTTTATCATATCTTCCCTCAGCAGTCTCTTTTCCAAGTTGAAGAGCCCTAACCTTGTTAGCCTCTCTTGATAGGGGGTATCCTTCCATCCCCTTTACCATTTTGGTGGCTCTTCTCTGTACCTTTTCTAATAACGCTGTATCCTTTTTAAGATATGGCAACCAGAATTGCGCACAATATTCAAGGTGCGTTCACACCATGGAACGATACAGAGGCATTATAATATCCTTTGTTTTATTCTCCATTCCTTTCCTTATGATTCCTAGCATTCTATTTATTTTATTTTATTTATTTAACATTTCTTATATACCACCTTTCATGATATCAAGGCGGTTTACATTGAACAAACTGAAATTACATTGAACAAGGCATTATAACTTGGAGATAACTATTTACAGGGAACATGGGCAATGGAGAGTTAAGTGGCTTGCCCAAGACCACAAGGAGCACCTGTTTGACTAGAAACCCCAGTCCTTCCGGCTCAAGGTTGCTGTCCTCGAGTGGGATTTGAACCCCCAACCTTCCGGCCTGAGGTAACTTGTCCCAACCACTAGGCCACTCCTCCCTACTTTCGTGGCTGTCACTGCACAGTGGCCGGACGGTTTCAACATATTATCCACGATGACGCCTAAATCTTTTTCCTGGGTGGTGGTTCCTAATGTGGAACCTTGCATTGTGTAACCATAGTTTGGGTTATTCTTTTCTAGGTGCATAACGTTCCATTTGTCCACATTAAATTTCATCTGTCATTTGTATGCCCAGTCTTCCAATTTATCAAGATGCTCTTGCAATGTTCCACAATCCTCCTTTGTTTTAACAACTTTGAATAATTTTGTGTCATCTGCAGATTTGATTACCTCACTCGTTATTCCCATTTCCAGGTCATTTACAAATATGTTAAAAAGCAGCAGACCCAGCACAGATCCCTGGGGTACTCCACTACATTCATCTTTCTCCATTGGTAAGATTGGCCATTTATCCCTACCCTCTGCTTTCTATCTTTTAACCATTTCCTGATCCACAATAGTACACTGTCTCCTATCCCATTCTATTACATTGACTTCCCATAACAGGCCATACAAAATACAAGGCCTTGCTTATTGTCTACAAAATATCCCAGAATGATTCCTCAGTTTACCTACAATCTCTACTACATAAGGCTCCAAGCAGTAGATTGAGAAGAACCAATTGACATAATACCTATACCGTTCCCACATCAAAAGTGAAGAGCAGCCAGATCGCCTTGAATTGAGCCTTGCTCTATGTGCTAAGCTTTATGGAATGCGCTCCTTGAGAGCTTATGGTCAGCCCACAATCTAACAGAACTCTGTAAGAAACCAAAATTGCACCTGTCCGTCGAACAATTTGGTACAAAAGACTATGCCACTCGCTCCATTGAAGGCACAAGACTATCTTTCTGTTGACTGTCCTGTACACTACTGTATGTATAAGTTGTTAATTACTTATTAACAAAGTCATTTCTTTGCCATCCATTGTTGTCCTGCACTACTTAGAATAAACATAGAAACGTGACAGTGGAAAAAGATCACATGGCCTATCTAGTCTGCCCTTCCATGTCTACTACAATAGTCCCCTTTTTCCTTTAGAGATTTTCAGTGTTTGTCCCTTGTTTTTTTGTAGTCAGATACTGCCCTTGTTTCTACTTCCTCCACTGGGAGACTGTTCCACGTGTCTACCACTCTTTCCGTAAAGAAATATTTCCACATATTACTCCAAAATCTATACCCTTTTACCCTCATCCCTATGTCCTTGTAGTACGCTGCAAGCGGGCAGGACACAAATCCCCATGGAGCCAGGCAGAGGGTTAAAGGAAAATGCTTTATTTACAGGGAGTTCACAGCAGTAGCAAAGAAACAGTTCTACCCTCCCCCAAAGTTCCTTCACTCTGTGTTTCACAGCTTTAGTAGAGAAACAGTTCTGCCCTCTTCCAAAGTTCCTTCACTCTGGATTTCACAGCATTACTACCACAAGCCTGCTGACCAACGTGAAAACACCCCAGCTCCTACCTTCCCGTAGTGTCTCCTTAGAGCAGGGGTCTCAAACTCAAATTGCTTTGAGGGCCAAATGAGGACTTGTAGAGTAACTCGGGGGCCGCACAAGACGCAGGCCTCATTTGCATAAGGGCATCATTTGCATAAGGGCATCATTTGCATAAATATTTGCATAATGTTACCATACACTAACTTTGAGTAAACATGCCTCTTAATGAGTGTATGGATAAAGAAAGACTAAAAGATTTCTACATTACTATAAACCAGTGCCAACCGCCAGGCACATTAGGAACTACTAGAAACACTGCTCATTTAGAACCCATAGCAAACCTGCCATGTCCTAACAGCACTACCAGGACTCACAAAGCACCATACCCTAACTATCAAAAGGCAACACTGCAAATATTAAATCAACACATTTCAGAGAATAACAATACATGACCTACTCGGGAAAGAGAACAAGTGGCAATGTCAAATAGGAATTACATAAACAGAATACCTCAGCTCAGTTACACATGCAGAACATACACCATCACCAAACAAGGAATCACAATTTAGAAACAGGAAGACAATTAAACTGGGAACCCCAAAAGCCAAACTTAGAATGTACAACACTGTAGAAATAAAACTATACATTGATTTCCTCTTGTATTAAATAAAGTGCAGACGTTAAAGATGCACATTTCCAAGAGCTGACATATTTCAGTTAATAAATTCAAAATAAAGAGATATTTTTCTACCTTTTGTGCATTTTTTTTTCAGTTGCAATTGTTCCAGCCACTTTCTTCTGGTTTCTTTGTGTCTTCTGCTAACTCTCCATCGTCTGCTGTCCATTTGTCCTTTCTTCTTTCCCAGTTTTTTTCCATTCTCTCTACATCTGCTTTAACATACTAATCATTCTCCTTTTGCTCTTTCCTCATTCCTATTTCATCCACTCAAATTTTACCCCTCCATCCTCAATCCCCACTTACTCTCCCAATACCCGGCCAATTGTAGATTTTTCTTCCCTCCCACACAAAATATATTTCCCCTCTCCATTTCACTCTCCCAGCCCCATCCCATTCTAATCGTCCCCCAACATCAACTCCCTTCTAGCTCCTGCCCCACCCAGCATCCGCTCCCTTCTAGTCCCCGCATCATCAGCCCATTTCCAGTCCTAGCTCCCTCCCCTCACAGCCCATTTCCTTTCCAAGCCCCCCTCCCCATCAGCCCATTTCCATTCCAAGCCCCCTTCCACTCAGCCCATTACCATTCCAAGACCCTGTCCCCATCAGCTATTTGCAGTTCAAGCTCCCCCTTCTACTCGGCCGATTTCCAGTCATAGCACCCCCCCCAGTCCATTACCAGTTCTAGCCCCACCCCCCCATAGCCCATTATCGGTCCTAAGCCCTCCAACAGCCCACTTCCAGGCCTAACCCTTCCATCGCCCCATCTTCATTCTTAGCCCCCCAATCAGACCACCTCCAGTCCTAACCCCCATCTGTCCATTACCAGTACTATCCCCCCATCACCCCATTTCCAGTCCTACCCCCCCAGCAGCCCACATCAAGTCCTGCTCCCCCCCCAGCAGCCCACATCAATCCTGCTCCCCCCCCAGCAGCCCACATCAAGTCCTGCTCCCCCCCCACAGCCCACATCAATCCTGCACCCCCCCCCAGCAGCCCACATCAATCCTGCTCCCCCCCCAAGCAGCCCACATCAATCCTGCTCCCCCCCCCCAGCAGCCCACAACAATCCTGCTCCCCCCCCCCCCAGCCCACATCAATCCTGCTCCCCCCCCCAGCAGCCCACATCAATCCTGCTCCCCCCCCCCCAGCAGCCCACATCAATCCTGCTCCCCCCCCCAACAGCCCACATCAATCCTGCTCCCCCCCCCTGGGAAACTTAAACTTTAGAAAACAGCTGGCTGCTGCTCCTGCCGCTGCCGCGGCGGTAGCAGCAATACCGCATGTCCTGCGGCCCCCCCCCTTGCCTGTCAGTTCTTCTCTGCTTCGTCTTTCAGAGCCGCGAAGGGAGAGCTTCTCCCTCGTGACTCTGTTAAGCCCGCTGGGGCTTATGGGAAATTTCCCATCTGCCCCGGCGAGCTTAACAGAGTCGCGAGGGAGAAGCTCTCCCTTCGCGGCTCTGAAAGCCGAAGCAGAGAAGAACTGACAGGCAAGGGGGAAGGGGGCCGCGGGAAGGGGGGGCCGCGGGACATGCGGTATTGCCGCTATTGCCGGGCAGATGGGAAGGGGCCGCGGGACAGTTGATTCTGCCGCTGCCACGGCAGCGGCAGCAGAAGCCGGGTTTTTTTTTTCCCCTGTGTATCGCGGGCCGCACAAAGGTCTCTCGCGGGCCGCATGCGGCCCGCGGGCCATGTGTTTGAGACCCATGCCTTAGAGGTAGGTGGTCACTCCATACTCTGGAACACCTCGGGCTCCTCTCTCCCTCTCACTCCCCAGGTCCCTTGCTTCCTTGGATAAAGCCTGGAGCCTGCCAACACCTTTCCCATGCATTCTCCAGCCTTCTTAAAGGGGCAGGGGTTTACAGTGACCTCACTTGTGCTAGACTTGGCTGGGGGGTTCCCCTGTGAGGGATGGGATGTTTCCCAAACACTCTATCACAGTTCCCTTGTAGTAGAGTTTGCTTTCAATTGAAAGAGGCTCTCCTCTTGTGCATTTATGCTATGGAGGTATTTAAACGTCTCTATCATATCTCCGTTATCCTGCCTTTCCTCCCTGTCCTAGAGGGCTGCAAACCATTCAGGCTTTTAGGATATCCCTAATGAATATGCATGAGATCAATTAAAATACAATAGGGGCAGTGCATGCAAATGTATCTCATGCATATTCATTAGGGATATCCAGAAACCCTGGCAGGACTGCGGCCCTCCATATTAAGATCTTTGTCTGTCCTCATATGCTTTATAACTAAGACCATTAACCATTTTAGCAGCCACCATCTGCACATACTCCTTCCTGTTTATATCCTTTTGAAGAATCAGTCTCCAGAATTACACATAATATTCCAAATGAGGTTGTATCAGAGACTTATAGAGAGGCACTATTGCCTCCTTTTTTTCTGCTGGCCATTCCTCTCCCTGTGCACCCAAACATCCTTCTGACTTTTGCCATCTCTTTTTCTACCTGTTTAGCCGCTTTTAGATAATCATAAACAATCATGCCCAGGTCCTGCTGTTCTTTCATGGATAGAAGTTCTTCGCCTCTATACTGTACCGCTCCCTTGGATTTTTGCAGCCCAAATGCATGACCCTGCATTTTTTAGCATTAAATCTCAGCTGCCAAATTCTCGACCATTCTTCAAACTTAGCTAGTTCCCTTCTCATGTAATCTACTCCTTCCTGGATGTCTACTCTATTGCAGATTTTGGTATCATCCACAAAGAGGCAAACCTTACCTGACAGCCCTTCTGCAATTCACAAACAAAGATGTTAAAAAGACTTGGACCAAGGACAGATCCCTGGGGCACACAACTGGTAACTTCCTTCTCCTCACAGTGAGCTCTATTTACCTGTACTCTTTGTCATCTCCCGCTCAATTTCTAACCCAGTCATTCACTTTAGGGTTCATTTCTATGGTGCTCAGTTTGTTTATAAGTCACCTATGCAGAACGGTGTCAAAAGGCTTTATCAAGGAGGACATTGTCCAGTGTGCAGCAGCGACTAAGAGAGCAAATAGAATGCTAGGTATCATAAGGAAAGGAATGGAAAATAAAACAAAGTATATTATAATGCCTCTGTATCGTTCCATGGTGCGATCGCACCTTGAATATTGTGTGCAATTCTGGTTGCCGTATCTCAAAAAGGATATAGTATTATTAGGAAAGGTACAGAGAAGTGCCACCAAAATGGTAAAGGGGATGGAAGGATACCCCTATGAAGAGATGCTAAAAAGGTTAGAGCTCTTCAACCTGGAAAAGAGACAGCTGATATGATAGAGGTCTATAAATTAGTGAATGGAGTGGAATGGGTAAACGTAGGTAGATTGTATCTCCAGGAACAAGCAGGAATGTAGTCATCACATATGAGTATCGTCAGTACCAATGGAGCCTGCACGGGAACGCTCCCCAGCGTCCAATCAGAAAGCTTTTGGGAGCATCCCACAGCGCCTGCATGCTGCCTTCCCATCTTTCCCAACTGCCTCTCTCCAGTTCTTCTTTTTCCGCGAAGCCAGCAGGTCGTGTTCCTGTCACCGCAGAAGAATTTCTTTTTTCTTTCTTTCTTTTTGTGGTCGCGTCTGCCTTTTTCAATGCTCTACTGGTACCGCCGGTCTTTTCTTTCTTATTTCTGTAAAAAATAAAAAAATTAAAAAAAATGTCCTTTTTTTCTTTTCTTCAGGTGCACGTTTTTTTTTTTTGGGCCTACACTTTTCCTTAACATGGAAAAACCTGCCTCAGGTTTTAAAAAGTGCACCAAGTATGGCAGTACCATTTCCGTCACCGACACCCATGAATGGTGTCTAAAATGTTTAGGTCCTGACCACTCCATCACGGATTGTGTCCTGTGCCATGATGTCTAAAAGAGGTCGGCAGAACCGAGCTGCCAATCTCAGTACCCTGTTTCCCTCTGATGCGGCTTTGGTGGCATCGACGTCTTCCAGGGCTTCCTCTTCCTCCCGTGGATCTCAGGTAACTAAACATAAATCCAGCCGGTCCTCAAAGGGTAGATCTCCTTCTAAGCATCGAGATGCCTGTGGCATTGCCCTCGAGGATTCTGCACCGCCAAAATTACCCCGGCGGGAGGCTTCGGCTTCCAAAGCATTATCGGTTTTCCAGGATGTTCTCGATGGCTCGGCCTCGACAGATCTCCTGGTGCCATGCTCTGGGGTACCGGTGGTCTCCACCGGTACTGACATCCAGGCATTGGCGGCGTCCATGGACCAGAGAATTCTGACTATGGAACGCAGTCTGGCGGCTTTCCTTGCGGCATTGACGCCCTTGGACAGACAACTCCACCGGTACCGGCACTGGCACCGGCATCGGTATCGGTACCGGTACCGATAGCATCGGCATCGGTGTCTGCTCTGCCTGTACCCTGTCCTCCGATGCCCTCCGGTACCGGTTATTCCCGGTACCGACCTTGGTCTGTACGGGTATCGGGCTCTACAGGAGCATCCGGACAGACGATACTTCGAGTCCTCAGAAGAATCTGAGGATTCTGAAAGTTCTGTTGATGCAGCGATGCTTCTTCCAGAGGAGTCGTCCTCCCCTAAACGCAGGATGTCTCCTCCAGAGGGCATGTCCTTCCAGGACTTCATCAGGGAGGTGGCTCGGGGCCTGTCCATTACTGTGGCCCCTGAAACAGAGCCAAGGGCCAAGGAGTTGGAAATTTTACAATATCCCAAAACTCCTAAGGAGGCAGCTACCTTACCCATTCATGAGATTCTATATGATCTCATGTTGAGGATGTGGGAAACACCTCTTACCACCTCTCCTCATTCTCGTAGATTGGATACTATGTATCGAGTCCCTCCTTGTCCTGGGTTCCATAAGACTCAACTTCCTCACCACTCTATTGTGGTGGAGTCAACTATGAGAAGGATCAGAAGTGCAAAAAGACATGCCTCTAATCCTCCAAGATGTGAGTGCGGAACCCTGGATGCTTTTGGACGTAGAGTCTTGCAAGCTTCCATGCTTTCTGCCAGAATCAGTTCCTATAGTCTCTACATGGGAATGTTCCTAAAGGAGGTCACAGATAATTTACAGACTTTAAGTCCTTTCATTTCTGAGAATAAAAGACAGGACTTTCTCACTTGGGTCAAACATGCCCAAGATGTTTCTAAATTTTCCAACCGTGCAGCCTTCGACTGCTTTGAGTGTATAAGCAGAACCTTGGCTATCGCCATAGGTGCATGTAGAATTGCTTGGCTCCAGGCATCTGATCTAGAGCTCTGGGTACAAGATAAATTGGGAAATATCGTAAAACCGCCGCTGCAGCAGGCGCGAAGGAGAGTCAGCGATCCCGATGGGGGTGAGAGTGGGAGCTCCCCCCTTCCTTCCTCCACAGCCCAACCAATCAGCCTGTTCCAACGGCTGTAAAACCGCCGCTGCAGCAGGCGCGAAGGAGAGTCGGCGATCCCGATGTGGGTGAGAGCGGGAGCTCCCCCCTTCCTTCCTCCACAGCCCAACCAATCAGCCTGTTCCAACGGCTGTAAAACCGCCGCTGCAGCAGGCGCGCCCGCGCCTTGCGGGCCCGCGCCTGAGGCGTTGGACCGTGGCAATTCATATTGATATCTTGGACTGGATCGTGATGCCTGCATTCGTGGTAACTTGCTGTCTCTATTCTTCTCCTCCTCTTATCTGTTTACCTGTTTCTGTCTTCTATTCTGTCCTATCTTATAATGGCGTTCTTTTCCTATTTCCTCAAATGATATATTATTGTAAACCGCTTTAATGCCTTTTGGCCTAAGTGGTATATCAAATGATACATAAACATAAACTGGTGAGAACCTGTTTGGTAAAGATTGGCAGGAAAAAGCCAATGAAATGGATGCTGAAAATTCCACCTTTGATAGACTGTCCAAGTCCACTGCTGATCCTGTTAGAAAGAAGTTGTTCAAGAAAACATCTTTTCCTAAAAAGAAAAGATTTTATCCTGCTTATGGTCAGCAGGCATCTTCTGCAGGTCAGTTTTCAAGCAAACGTCAGCAACCACCCAAACAGAAGAAAGCAAAGGCTGCTAGGCCTCCACTGGCCCAGCAGCCTCAGCCTCCTCAGGGCCTTTGACTTTCAGCTAGAGAACTTAGCCTTTCTGGTTCTGGAAGGACCAGAACTGTCCACCATTCCAGGAAGGTTATGTCATTTTGCCCCCAGATGGGAGCAAATAACAGCAGAGCATTGGACACTCTCCATCATAAAGGAGGGGTACAAACTTCATTTTTCAAGCATGTCCCCTCACACAATAGTGAAGCAGTTCAATTCTCCAACCTCTCTCATCGACCTGTTGGGTCAGGAGGTTGCCATCCTTCTTGCCCAAGGGGCAATAGAAGACGTACCTCTTCATCAACAGGGCACAGGGTTCTATTCCCCTTATTTTCTTATTCCAAAGAAAACAGGGGGTTACAGGCCTATTTTAGATCTCAGAGAATTGAACAAATTCCTTGTCAAGGAGAAATTCAAGATGGTTTCTCTCGGAGCTCTGCTACCATACCTTCAGAGTCAGGATTGGCTTTGTTCTCTAGATCTCAAGGATGCGTACACACATGTCCTCATCCATCCAACCCACAGAAGGTTCCTGCGGTTCCTTTTTCAAGGCAAGCACTACCAATACAGGGTGCTTCCTTTTGGTCTGGCCTCGGCACCAAGGGTGTTCACGAAATGCATGGCCAGCATTTCTCCGCACTCTAGGGATATTTGTCTTCCCTTACTTGGACGACTGGCTCATTCGAGCTCCAACACAGTCAGAGGCCAAGATTTCTCTATCCTGCACAATGCGTATCCTTCAGTATTTAGGGCTGGTAATAAACATCCCAAAATCCAGTCTAACTCCCACTCAGTCTTTAGAGTTCATAGGAGCTTTCCTGGATACCACAGGCCCTTGCCCTTATCTCCCCCAGACCCGTTGCCTTCGCTTGGTGCAGTTAGCTTCTCAAGCAGTGCTAAAGCCTCACCTAACTGCTCGAGAAATATTAGTTACTAGGCCACATGGCATCCACCGTGCATGTGATTCCTTATGCTCGCCTCCACATGAGCAAACTATATACAAAAATATATCCTCAAGGAGCCAATGTAGCACAAAACATTCAATCAGAAAAACCCCAAGCAAGGCAGACAAACAAAATCGAACCAAAACAAAAACAAAAAACAAAAAAGTGAGACAAAAAAACAGATGAAGTGAATATGATAGAGGAAAAAAGACCTCAGTAACCCTCCGGGTAAATAATGGAGGAAACGAGTCTGACACCAGGGAACAAATCCCATGAATCGTGAAAGGACTCACTTTACATCAGCGGTCAATAAAAAACCTCTAACAAATCACCCACTGGTAACGTTTGATCAGGCAAGAAAAACAGCATTCAGCGCAGAGAAAAACAGTCCAAACTTATCTGAAGTCAGGGCCAGAAGAGCAGATGTCCAATGAGTCCCAACGTAAGCTCCGACACCAGATGACACCAGATGTTTCGCCAAACGGCTTCCTCAGGGAGCTATAATCCAAATGGAACTGCGATGGAAAAAGAAGAGCGCTGACCTGCAAAAAAACAAGCAATAATGTCTCACAACAAAAAACAAAACACAACAAGACTCACCCCAAGTGGAGCAGGCACATGAGGGCAGCTCAGTGGACTTTATCCACCCAATGGACCCAGGCATCAGGGTGCCTGTCAGACAAAATAGCAAACACAAGTCGCCTCATTTTGTCCCTCCAGTGGTGGAGGTCCACTCAAAACCTGTTGCTGGGGTCCCCCTTTCAACAACACTTACCCCAAGCAACTCTCACAACAGATGCTTCTCCAGTGGGTTGGGGAGCTCATCTGCAAGACCTCTCCACCCAGGGCACCTGGTCTCCACAATTGATACTGCAAACTGTATATGTGAACTGTATATATGTAAATTCATCCTGCAAGTTGTAAATAGTTCTATAGAGACCAATATTGTATCTGTTTATAGTTGCTCATGGTTCTATGTTCTATGTATTGTTCTATAGTTACATTTGGCACTATGTTCTATGTACTTTACCTTTGTTCTGATGTAAACCGCCACTGATCTTAGGAACTGGCGGTATATAAAAGTTTTGCAAATAAATAAATAAGAGAGGTGTCTACATATCAATCTCTTGGAACTCAGAGCAATCTTCCTGGCTCTGCGAGTGTTCCACTCCCTGCTCACCTACAAGACAGTCCTCATTCATACGGACAATCAAGTAGCCATGTTCTATGTGAACAAGCAAGGGGGAACGGGCTCTCGGTCGCTTTGCAACGAAGCTTTGCGACTATGGGCCCTCGCCAGAGAGCATCAGATTCATCTGCTGGCAGTATATCTTTCAGGGATTCAAAACTCTTGGGCGGACAGACTCAGTCGAGTTCTGCTTCTACACGAGTGGTCTCTGCTTGCAGACCAAGTGACCAGGATTTTTCAACTTTGAGGAACCATGGACATAGGCTTCTTTGCAAGTCCGTGGAATGCCAAACTTCCCCGGTTCTGCTCCAGAACTCCGGCTCAGGGGGCTCTGGCCAGGGATGCTTTCCTCCTTTACTGGGGTCAAGACTTCCTGTATGCCTTTCCACCCATTCCCCTAATTCCCAAAACCCTGTTCAAGCTTCAGAGAGACAGAGGCCGTATGATTCTCATAGCACCACATTGGCCACGGCAAGTGTGGTACCCTCTGCTTCTACATCTCTCTCAAGCTCCCTCCCTGGAGTTAGGGTCTGCTCCAGATCTCCTGTCTCAGGAGGACGGAATGTTATGGCATCCCAATCCCCAGTCTCTGCATCTCAGGGCTTGGTTGCTGAAGGCCTAGATTTCCAAGTTCTTAATCTTTCTCAGCAAGTGAAAGATATTCTTTATGCTTCCAGAAAACCTTCCACTAGACGCTCTTATGCTTTCAAGTGGAAAAGGTTTACTGTTTGGTGTTCGGAAAAGGGTCTTAACCCTCTTGCGATACCTCTGGAATCTTTGCTGGAGTATCTCCTTCATTTATCTAATGCAGGCCTTAAGACAAATTCAGTAAGAGTCCATTTGAGTGCTATTGCAGCTTCCCTTAGGCCTCTAAATGGACAACCTATTTCCTCTCATCCTCTTATAGCAAGATTTATGAGAGGCCTCCTTCTAACTAAGCCTCCCATTAGGCCACCACCAGTGGCATGGGACTTAAACCTGGTTCTTGGGCAGCTCATGAAGCCACTTTTCGAACCTTTAGCTACCACCTCCTTGAAATTCCTTTCTTGGAAGGTTATCTTTCTCATTGCAATCACATCAGCACGTTGCATTAGTGAGTTGCAAGCGCTAGTAGCTAATCCACCTTATACAAGGTTCCATCATGACAAGGTAGTCCTTAGGACTCATCCACACTTTATGCCTAAGGTGGTCTCGCCTTTTCATATGAACCAAGCGGTCTACCTACCTGTATTTTTTCCAGGGCCTCATGCATCGAATGCAGAGAGGAATCTTCATACCTTGGACTGTAAAAGAGCTCTAGCTTTTTACTTACAAAGAACACAGCAACATAGAAAGTCCTCTCAACTCTTTGTTGCTTTTGATCCTTCTCATTTGGGACTTCCAGTCTCCAAGAGAACGCTATCTAACTGGATTGCTCAGTGTATTTCCTTTGCCTATCAGAGTAAGAACCTTTCTCTGGAGGGCCATGTCACAGCTCACAATGTGAGAGCCATGGCAGCCTCAATGGCTCATCTGCACTCTTTGTCTATCGATGACATCTGTCGAGCAGCCACTTGGGCCTCGGTTCATACCTTTACAGCCCATTACTGCTTGGACAAGGACTCCTGCCGGGATTCCTTGTTTGGTCAGGCTGTTCTCAAACACCTGTTCCATACCTAATCAACTCCTACCCACCATCCCTGGTAGGATGCCAGAGATCCATGGGGAGAAGTGGAGCCCTTTTCAGGGACACACAACTTCTGGGGTCTCTCCCTGGCACCTAAAGCTAGGGAGTTCCCATATGTGATGACTACATTCCTGCTTGTTCCTGGAGATAGCATAGTTACTCACCTGTAACAGGTGATCTCCGGGAACAGCAGGAATTTAGTCCTCACAACCCACCCACCTCCCCTAGGAGTTGTATCTCTCTATCTCTTTCCTTTCCCTCTCTCTCTCTTTGTCTCGGCTTTAAAACTCAACTGGAGAGAGGCAGTTGGGAAAGGCGGGAAGGTAGCACGCAGGCGCTGTGGGATGCTCCCAAAAGCTTTCTGATTTGACGCTGGGGAGCGTTCCCGCGCAGGCTCCGTCGGTACCGACGATACCCATATGTGAGGACTAAATTCCTGCTGTTCCCAGAGATCACCTGTTACAGGTGAGTAACTATGCTTTACATCATCAGAATATAGAAAGACAAGGGAACATACAATGAAGCTACAGGGTAACCTATTTAAGACTAATAAGAGAAAATATTTTTTCACTCAACGTGTAATGAAATTCTGGAATTTGTTACCGTAGTTTGTACTAGAAGCTTTTGTGTAGCTGGTTTTAAAAAAAGGTTTGGACAAGTTCCTGGAGGAAAGATCCATAAACCATTATTAAAAGGGACCTGGGATATCGCTGCTTGACGCAATACAAGCATTGTGATACTTGTGTTTTTTAGGGAAACTGCTAGGTACTTATGACCTAGATTGGCCGCTGTTGGACACAGGATACTGGGCTTGATGGGCCTTGGTCTGACCCAGTATGGCATATCTTATGTTCTTATATTTTCTTATGCTTTAAAGTATCTGTTGCGGAACCAGCCAGTTCTGGAGTGTTTGCGTGTGCATTCCACTTGGGTGCAAGCATCTTTGTGGGCAGAACGTAGCTCAGTCTTCCCCTCAGACATTTGTCAGATGGCAATGTTGGCATCACTTTTTTAAATTTTATCAAGTACTATTGCTTCGTTGTCCATGGCCTTTGGCTCAGAGGTCTTAAAAGCTGTTGTGTCTTCTTTCTGCCCATTGGAAGCATAGCTTTGGTTCATTTCTATCTGTCTGGACTTGTCTAGCAGGATGATATGGAAGATGTGACTTTTATTTGCCAGATAATGTCCTTTCCTTGAGTCCTGCTAGATCAGTCCAGGTCCTGCCCCTGGAATCTGTATTGGTTTGCTCTACTGTCAGTGGTTAGTCCTATGGGCTCATAACCGTCTGATAATCTTCCTGTGCAACTGATCCTGTACATAGTTATGTTTCTTGTTCTTTTGAATGTTGTTTTTGCTGAGGTTGTGTGAGATGTTAGATTCCTTGCCATATGCTTGGGTATGAATTCTGAATGTGGCCCTAGTGGCTTAGGTTGATAATGGCATGGTGGTGTCATAAGAAGCTTCTGGAATGTTCTCTCTGTCCTCATATTTGCTGGTAGGAGAACACAACCCATTTGTCTAGCAGAATTCAAGGAAAGAATATTAACTGGTAAGTGAAATGTCACCTTATCGCCATTCATGCTGCAGTGATACATGGCATAGAAACTAATTTAGAGAAGCTTTGGAATGTATGATGAGAGTCGTTTTAGGATCTTTCAGTGGTTTGTCTTGATCAGTGTTTCAATTGAATTGTATTTTCGAATAAACATAATACCTCTGGGCATTTTCACCATATATTCAACAAAACTATCTCTGCCCATGTTACCCCAGGATGTGTCTAATGGATCTTTATGGGGGTGAGATACCATCTTTACAAAAGCTTGTAGCAGTTTCTTTACATGTGGCTGATATTAAAGCTATTGTCATTCTTTCATAAATTGCCAATCAACTGTACAAATCACTCTTCCCCTAAATCTTTCCCATACTCATTACTAAACACATCATGGGTAATAAACCTAAATGAATATAATCTGTAGAACCTGAGATAAGACCTTTTGGTATTTTGATACTTCGAGAAGATAAGCTCAAGCAATCATATTTTATATCTATTTAAATCTAGTGCAAGGATTTGTATCTTATATTTTTGAGATTAGATAAAATCTTTTTCCTTTTTTAAATTATATGTAAATGATCAAAAAAAGTACCTTGTGAAAGTTGATCTGGTGGTGACTATTTTGAATTTCAGGAGGCTGTTGTAATTCTTGTTAATCATAGCTGTTTCCTTCATAGTGCCAGCATGTTTCTATGCAAGCTTCATGTCCTGTAATATGTCAGTCCACAAAACAAAAAAACAGCTCCACTTCCTAACCTTAAAGTAGCACTAGAATCTTAGCACAATGAAATTGGAGAGCACAGACCTCAGAACGCCACAGAAAACCTTAAGCCATAAATCGGCATTACGCATTCAAACCAAGGCTAATTACATCAACGGTCTGTTGGTAGCACCTCCATCCTCCTAAACTTCCATAGGCCTGAGAGCACGACATATATTAAGACTCTTAATAGCACATCATATTAATTGTATTATACAATATTGTAACAGCATAAACACTTTGATATAGGCTACAAAGAGTCCATCAATTCATATCTTCGATCTTCACCCAAGCTCCCAGACTAATAATTCCGATATCAACCCCTAGCGTTTCGCAGACGCTTCAGGGGGATATACTACAAAACAATAAAAACAAACATAGAACTCTATCATATCATGCTACTAGCTATACACGCACTCACCTTTTCAATAATACAGAACTCAATCATCTTACCCAACCAGCATTCTCAATCACGTCGCTTCCAACATTCAAGGATATAAAATTCGTACTGCTTAACAAGCAACATCCTTCACTGGTTAACCGAATCAAAATGCCAAACTCACTATCACGCATTTAAACGTGCCAGCGTATGACGTCACCATCTCGACATGACCAAGAACTCATCTTGCACTAACTCCATGTCAACACCCGACATTCATGTCAGATACAAGCTTTCCAATCCATGTTAAAGTTAAGTCCACCCGGAATAACTGTCCCAAGCATAAAAATCCAATGTTGTTCTCTAGAAACCAAAAACTGTTCCCGTGTCATACCTTTAGAACCTGCAATGACCTGTTCAGTCCCAAAACACTGCTGATCATCAAAGATATGTCCTTTCTGTAAACAATGGCTAACCAATGGGGCTTCCCGTCTTTTACATCGCAGCCTACTTCTATGCTCACCTAACCGTACACGTAAGGGGCGAATGGTCTTCCCAATATATAATAATAGGCAAGGGCAAAAAATCCCATAGACCACAAAATCAGATCTACATGAAGTATGCGATCTTAGCACATATTCCCTACCATTGTAAGTAAACCGATCAGTTTCCCAACAAACGGCACAAATAGCACATTGTCCACATCTCGCATGCCCTACATATTGTTCATGCTGCTCTTCAATTCACCTTAAACGAGAGGGACTCAATATCTCTTTAAGGTTATGATCTCTTTGCCAAACACATCTGGGGCTTCTATCTTCAAGACCGGGTACTGTCCTTAACACATTACTATGCCTATGTAGGATCTGCTGGATCCTCATACTAAAAGGAGAATATCTAGAGATGAAATTAACATATCCCAAGCTCTGTAGCAGATGGAAATACAGGACATGGAGCTGGGGGGACTCTGCTCAGAAGGACTTCTTGAAATAGTGGACGAAAGAGCAGGGAGAGGAAACGGAGGAGGAGACCGGAGGACAGGGCTCAACGAGACCTCCTCCGGAGATTGATCTCCAGGCAGCAGGGCAGTCACATGTTTGTCCATAGGACCCACCACTTTCTCTCCCGAACCTCCAACCCCAGTTTTGTTAACAACCTTTGCTTTCCTTTTGCCCGTGGTAATGTTAACCACACTGATTTAGACACGACACACGAACACCTCAAGTGCGCCGAAGGGGCGCCAAAGGGGCGTGTCCTGCCCCTTGAGCCACGCCCCTTTAGGCCACGCCACGCAGGCTGCGACACGCGGCCGCGTACAGTACCTGAGGGCTTTGTAGGGCACAGCAGGGTCCTCCGGGCCAAGGCACGTCCTCCTCCCGCCTGCCCAATCACCAGGAAAGCCGCCTCCAGGTCCTGCTGCTCTGAACCGTGCGGCTGACAAAATGCACGGCAGCTCCCTCACAGCGGCGATTCTCCCAACTGCTCGTTCTCACACCGGAGGGCTTTGTAGGGCACAGCAGGGTCCTCCGGGCCAAGGCACGTCCTCCTCCCGCCTGCCCTATCACCAGGAAAGCCTCCTCCAGGTCCCGCTGCTCTGAACCGTGCGGCTGACAAAATGCACGGCAGCTCCCTCACAGCGGCGATTCTCCCAACTGCTCGTTCTCACACCAGAGGGCTTTGTAGGGCACAGCAGGGTCCTCCGGGCCAAGGCACGTCCTCCTCCCGCCTGCCCGATCACCAGGAAAGCCTCCTCCAGGTCCCGCTGCTCTGAACCGTGCGGCTGACAAAATGCACGGCAGCTCCCTCACAGCGGCAATTCTCCCAACTGCTCGTTCTCACACCGGAGGGCTTTGTAGGGCACAGCAGGGTCCTCCAGGCCAAGGCATGTCCTCCTCCCGCCTGCCCGATCACCAGGAAAGCCTCCTCCAGGTCCCGCTGCTCTGAACCGTGCGGCTGACAAAATGCACGGCAGCTCCCTCACAGTGGCGATTCTCCCCATAGACAGTGGTTCTAAGACCGAACCTCTTGTTGACACAGTCGGCCTTTATGTATTTTAGGAAGCAAATATAACTGTGGTATAGAAGGAGACTTTACATTCAGAAATGCCATTTCCTTTTTAGAAATACAATGCATTGACAAAGCTTGAGATGTTAAATCCTTTATCTCTAGTTGTAATGCTGCTGTGGGATCCTCATCTAATTTAACATATACAGCTGAATCAGATAATTGACGATAAGCCTCAGCCAAATCTCTTCTATTTAAAACCACTATAGCCCCACCCTTATCCGCATGTTTAATAACTATATTCAACTGTGCACCCAATTTTTCCAATGCCAATTTTTCTTGTGTTGGTAAAACACATTTTGATCTCCACATTATAGTGCCCTCTAAGCGCTCTACATCGCGCAACACTAATTCACGAAATGCTGTCAAACTAGGATGTGGGGACCTAGGGGGGCTCCAAGTAGATTTAAAAGGAAGAGGAATCCGCTTCAAAGAAGAAACAGAAGCACCTGTAATATGTCAGGTCAGAAGAATCTGAGAAAAAAAGACAACTCTGCTGCGATGTTTCCTAAGAAAACCTTCACATGCTGCTATTTTTCTCTTTATACATGCTGATCTAGTAGATAGACACATAAGAATCGGTTGGCCTATTCAGTCAGCTCAGTTGTCTTTCCCTCAGGTTCTCTACTGCTTAGCTCAGATGAGCATAATAAATCTAGAATTCCTTTGCGTCCCTCTAGTCCAGTCCCGGAACCATAGAGTTGTGAACCTCCACAAGCAGCTTTGGAGACTGAAAGATGTCATCGCTTTGATGTCACTGGTATAACTAGGCAAACTCTGCCCCTTTCCACCAGTACTTTCAGTCTCCAAGCAGCTTGGAGGTTCTGAGCCCGGGACTGGGCTCCGTGGGAACTAATAAGCAGAGCTTGGTTTTTTGAAATTTAACCTTATTTTACCTTTTTGATTTGGTTCTTTGTTTTTTCTTTTAGGTCAGAGCTGCTGCTGCTGAAAGGGTTCCTGTATCTGTGGACCTTTCTTTTTTCTCTCTTCTCTTCCTCTCTCTCTCTTCCCCCTCCCTCTCTGAATTGCCCCAGCGTCTGAACGAGCACAGGGGAAACAGTACTATTCAGTGGCCTCCCTGCTCCCGAACCCGCGTTGAAGGGGTGAGGAGCAGGTAGAAGGCGGGCACTTGCAGCAGCAGCGACGCAGGGGGCTTAAAAGCCAGTGAAGGTTGTGCCCGGCTCAGTCTGAGCAGTAAACCGCCGGGACTGAAGCCATGAACAGGCTGTGCTCCGGTGTCCTTGTGGCTCCTCTCCCTCACTCCCCCCTCCCTCTGGGATCGGCGGTGGTAAGTTCCTGCACTGACCTGGTTTAGGGAGGTGGTTGAAACTTGGAGGAGAGACTTTGCGGCGGCTCCCGAGCTTGCAGGGTGGCTCGGGGCCTTGCCGCGGGTGGTGAGAGAGTGTTCTTTTTGAGCGGGAACGCTCACGGCGGCCATTTTGAGAGCCGCGTTTTCAGCGGCGAGATTTAATAGATTTTTGTATACAGCCGTGGGAGCTTTGTTTTGCCTTCGGGTTAACAGGATTCAGCTAGGTGGTTCAGTGCTACCTTGGTTGGTATAGAATCCCGAGGAGGTAGATATGCACAGTCAGCACTGTAGGGGAGCTGGGAATTTTTCTGGCTGTTGGAAGTTGCAGAGTTCCGCCTCCAGTGGGTCCAGTCTCCACAGGATTCAGCTGGTTGGTTCAGTGCTACCTTGGTTGCTATAAAGCAAAGGAAAATAGAACTGCACAGTCAGCACCCAGAGGGGCTGGGATATTTCTGGCTGTTAGAAGTTGCAGAGATCAGCCTCCAGTGGGTGTAGTCTCCATGTAGCAGGAGGCATAGCTCCTGGGGGGGTACAGTTAAGGAGCGTTTAGTGGGCCAAATTCTCTTCTGATTTTAATTTAATTTACTTTTAAGTTTACTTTTGATTCCGTACCTTTCTGTTTAGTTAGGCGTAACTTTCCTTGTTTACAGTGATTTTACTTGTGAGCCTGGCTCTTTAAATTAGAGCAGCGCTTGCCTTCCGTCCTCAATTATTGGCACTTGCTACAGGCCTTTGCCGGGGCGGATCTCTCTCCCTTGACTGTACGGGAGGGAGCTCCGAGACCCGTACAGCCACACTGAAGCTGTGTGAGATGGAGTCTCTCCGTGGCGGAAGGATCTTCGTTTTTCTCTGTGGATCCGGCTGAGCGGTCCTCGTCGTGGCTGCCTGGCGCATCAGCGCGGTTGGGGGATTGGAGGAATACAAGGTGGTAGGAGCAGGCGGTGTGACTTTCTGTCCTACAGGTAAGGCCTTCGGACTCTGTCGGTCTGCTGGGGCCTCCTTTTTTGCGACCATTTTCTCTAGATATTTCGATCGCATGGCGAGTGTCGCAGTGCGATGCCTGTGTGAGGGAGCCAACAGGCAGAATAGCTAGATTTTTGGGCCTGGTGTTTCTCTCTTTGGTTTGTAGGTTTTTCTGGAGGCTCAGGGAGTTCCTCAGCCTTAAGGGGACTGTTGTCAGTCCTCTTTAGTTTTAAGTTTATTCTTAGTTTAATAGGACAGCCGTCTGGCATTGATTCCACAGGTTCTTTCCCTCCTAATCATGCCTCTGAGGAGCATCTGTTAAGTCCCAGGGTGTTAGGCCAATTGCCAGGTTTTAGGTTCCAGAGCAGAGCCCTCACTTGTAGTTGGAAGGAGGGACAGGCTGGACGTGTGCCTTTGTATCTTTTATAGTGAAAGTTGCCCAGAGGTCTGTGTTTCTCCGGAACTGGTTTAGGAAACCTTAGGATGTAATATGGTATATAATAGTTAACTGTCAATCAAGAAGTGCTATGGCCGCCAGAGGGCAGCGGATACACTCAATAGGGCCTTTCTCTGACCGTGTGTTTACAGCCATTTCAGATTGCTTATTCTCGGTAATGCTCCGCAAATCATCTTTATATGACCAAGATTGAAGCTCTTACCTTCTGTATCGTTGGTTGGGCTCGGTTGCCCTAAAGGCCACAGCTGCTCATGAATCACATATTGTATTCAGGGCCCCCGCCCCTGGGGGGGGGGGTGGAGTTAACGTACAAAATTGTTTTATTCATCAGGTTCACACAGGCAGCAACCTCTCAGGCCTTCACTTGCAAGGTGCCTGTGTGTTTCATAGCTCCACTTAGTGGGCCCGTCCCAGGACGTTCTTATTCTATTTCTGGAGCAGGATTTCTAAGAGAAATACAACCTCTCTTTAGTGAGAGATAGCCGGCTTCTTTTTTGGCTAAAACTGTGGCTTTATTCGGTGGCTTTTGGGGTCCTGAACCCCATGGTCTGGACGCTGTTTGCTTCCAGAGGTTCTACTCTCTATTTCACTCTTCAGCTCCCTGGCAGACGCAGCAGGCTGGCAGGGGGTGAGCAACGCATCCAGCGACTCTGAATCCCTCAGGATAAGGGGGGGGGGGGGGGAGGACCGCTGGGTGCAGCGGGGGATGGTAGCTTCTTGCAAAGGTATGAGAGCAGTTCGGGTAAATTTTAGCTGATCTGCTTTGCTTTCATTGGAGTTGGTGGAAACTTGGTTTTTGGGGTCCTATACGCCCTTTCCAGGCCGGGCCCAAACCTCTCGGGCTCCCAAATTCTGACTTCATGTTCCTACCTACGGGTAGATATTACATAAACATATTGAATAGGACGAGTACAATTTTCCTGAAATATGCAAATATTAACCCAGCTGCAGAATATGCTTTACAAAAAAAAAGCACAAAAAAACCCATACAGGCATAGCTATGTTGATTTACAAGAAGCTCCTCCCGCTATCCATAGACGGTCTTATAAAGCGTTCGTTGGGTGATAACGCTCTTGGACAGTTGTAACAGGTGCTTGGGTGAGCGCCATGGCCAGTCCACAGATGTGGACTGCTCTGCCATAAGCATTATGTTATGTGTGGTTTCTTCTTGGAGAATATTCCCGTTTAGTTGGACTTTGCCTGGCTTATAGGATTTAACGGTAGATTTGTGATGTCTTCGGTCTGACTATAGGTGGTTTCTTTTTTACTTCTAGTACCGGCAGTTCAGCGGAGAGAGGTTGCAGAATAGCACTCGGGCCGTTGAGGCTATTTATGCTCCCCTTCCATTTATCAGAGGTTCTCCAGTACGGAGAGTATCTGCTAGTATTCCGAGTCTGCTTTGATGGCGGCCGGCAACACGCAGCCAGGCTAGTTCTCTAGCAGCACTAGCGGCGGCTCAGATTCTGGTAGGCATACATCATCTGCTGTGTTGCCAAGGTGGCTTCCACGCTGCTTGGCATCAGCCAAGATGGCTGCCGGTTTGGACTGTGAATGTGGAGGCAGCCTGGATGACGGGCCCTTGCGTTCTCTGGAAAATATCCTGCATACACTGAATTATTTATCTTCGAGCAGCTACGGGCAGGACACAATGCACTCTCGCATGCTTTTTTGCTTCAGTGGTCTAGAGGTGTAGTCTTTACCAGGGGTATACTGGGAGCTTCTCTGCAGTTTCTCGGCTTCTTCTTGGTTGACTCGGTGGCCACTGCGGAATGAGAAAGCGGTCTTTCTAACACCAGGTGCTAGTGGACCTTACAATATCAAGTCCATCTTGGTGCAGTCAGATGGCATGGGGCGTTACTCTAGCAAGAAGACTGGGGATGACTCTAACGGTAATTGGGGGGTTCTTTCTACTTCATGTTGTTGGCACCGACAGAGCTTCTCCACCTATGCTGAAGGTATTTTTCGTTAAGCGATGTCTTTGTAAATTAAAAAAAAAAAAAAAAGTATTCAGCTGTCCCGAATTTGCCTGTTCTTGCTTGACATTTTGAGACTAAGCAGGGGCAGGTCTGGGTACTACGTGGGTGGGTGCACACCTTGCACTTCCAGGGGATGTGGATTCGCTGTCTGGAGGAGAGCTCTAGCAATCTTCTTTAGCGTACGATAGGAAAGTAGATGGTTCCCTGAAGCGATCCTTGGGGGCAATGCTCTGTCCTTACAAGTTCCAATTTGGGAGTCTGGGGGGATGAGAGCATGCTTAAGGGGGTGCCTGTATTTCCGGTAGTCTATTCGCCTGAAGCAGGAAAGGATCAGGGAGTTGAATCGACTAGAGCCTACTTTGCTTTATGTGGCAAATGTGCATTATGGTTTAATTCGAGCGCTAGCTAGTATTATTGGCTTCCTTGAGGTTCTCCTGGAGATCTCTTTGGTGGAGGAATGGGGCGGCGGATGCTTCGCCCAAGTCAAGGCTCCATAAGCTCTCAGTTAATAGTCTTTGTCTTGTCCTTTCCCCCTCTGGTAGCCATTTGATTCGCTAGGAGGATTTTGGAGTGGTAGGCGCTGTCTTGTGAGGAGCCGTATTTGTCCTTTTTTCAGTCCCAAGGTAGTGCTCTGCACGGTCCCAGCTTTTTGGCCAAAGGTGGTTTCAGTTGTTTCACGTCAACCAGGTGGTGTCGCTTCCAGTGTTTTCGGTGGAACAGAAGGATCAGTCGGGCGGTTAGTGACATCTTTTGGACGTTCGACGGGTGCTTAAGTAGTATCTCCGTAGAACAGCATCTTTCAGGAAGTCCGACAGGTTGTTTGTCGCCTTTGGAGGCCCGCGGAAGGGGGAGGCGTTGCGCAGTCCTCAATTTCACGGGGGCTAAAAGGAATCTCCAGGAACAAGCAGGAATAAGTCCTCGCATATGGGTACGTCGGTACCGACGGAGCCTGCGCGGGAAAGCTCCCCAGCCTTTCAGATGAAAGGCTTTTGGGGCCTCCCACTGCACATGCGCGCTGCCTTCCCGCCTTCCTGACCAGCTCTCCTCAGTTTCTCTTTTTCCGCGGAGCCAGCAGGTCGTGTTCCTGTCACCGCTGAAGAAATTGTGAATTTTGTTTGTTTCTTTAGACCGCGTATCTGCCTTCCCCATACCGAAACCGGTACCGCCGGTCTCTCTTTCTTTCTATATTTAAAAAAAAAAAAAAAAAAAAAGACTTTTTTATTTTCTTCAGCACAGCTTGGTAACTTTTGTTAGGCCTTAAGGCCTACACAAATTCTCCTCATGGAGAAGCCAGTCCCTGGTTTTAAAAAGTGTACCAAGTGCAGTGCTGTCATTTCTGTCACAGACACCCATGAATGGTGTCTTAAATGTTTGGGACCTGACCACTCCATACCGGACTGCCCATCCTGCACCCAGATGTCTAAACGTGGTTTGCAGAACCGGGCCAACAAGCTCCATGTGCTGTTTCCTTCAGAAGCATCACAGTCATCCAGGTCTTCCTCTCTGGATGGATCTCAGGTAACCAAAACTTCTGTGGGCAAATCCTCTAAAAGCAAATCTCTTTCTAAAGATCGAGAGGCTCTCAATCTTGAGTTCGAGGATTCTGCCCAGGCCAAAAAACCCCGGCGGGAGGCTCCGGCCTCCAAAGCACTCATGGGGTCACAGGTTGACATCGATGGCACGGCCTCGACTGATCACCTGTTGGACTGCTCTGGGGTACCGGCCCATACCGGTACCGACATCCAGGCAGCAGTGGCGTCTATGGGCAATACTGTCCAGACCATGCAGCAGGCCGTTCTGGCATTCATTAAGGCTGCGACGCCCTCGGTACCGATTCCATCGGTACCGACCCCGGTTCCGGTATCCACACCGGAACCGAGACCATCGACTTCCAAGCGTTGATCGGTTCCACATGCCGGATTCAGGCTTTCGCCCGATACCGATCCCATGCCCGATACGCCCGATGTCGATACCGATCGGTATGCGTATCGTGCATTGAAAGCACAGAGAGAATACTCAGATTCTTCTGATGAATTCAATTCCTCTGATGACTCTGCTGAGCTTGCTCTTCCTGAGGAGCCCTCTTCTCCAAAGAGGAGGATGTCTCCTCCAGAGGATTTATCCTTTCAGGATTTCATTGTTGATGTAGCTAAAGGACTTTCTATTGCTACATCTTCTGAAAAAGAACCCAGATCAAAAAAATTGGATATTTTAGGATACTCTAAAGCTCCTAAAGAGGCAGTCACTCTGCCTATCCATGAAATCCTTCAAGAACACTTGATGGATTTGTGGGAGACTCCTTTAACACTGTCTCCCCATTCCCGTAGGTTGGACACCATGTATCGGGTCCCTCCTTCTGGGTTCCAGAAACCTCAGCTGCCTCACCACTCTATTGTGGTGAAGTCTGCCATGAAGAAAATAAAGAGTCCTAAAAGGCATTCTTCTACCCCTCCAGGGCGAGAATGTAAGACCCTGGACTCTTTTGGTAGAAAGATGTTCCAGGCTAGTATGCTTATAGCCAGGATCAATTCTTATAGCCTTTATATGGGCATGTTTCTTGGACAACTTGCCCTAAAGGTACAGCATTTTGCCCCCTTTATCCCTGATGATCAAAGGGCGGACTTCTTTTCTATGGTGACACAACTTTCAGAGGTCTCCAAGTTCTCCAACAGGGCAGCCTTTGATTCCTTTGAGGTTGCTGGCAGGGCTTCGGGAATTGCTATTGCAGCCCGACGTCTCGCTTGGCTCCAGGCTTCTGACCTAGAACCCTGGGTTGTAGATGGCCTCAGGAATCTGCCCCTGTACAGGTGAGAACTTATTTGGTGAAGACTGGCAAATTAAAGCTGCTCAAATGGATGCAGAAAATGCCACTCTAGATAGACTTTCTAAGTCTACTTCTACCCCTGCCAAAAAGAAGTCTTTTAAAAGGCCTTACTATAAGAAGGCCAGATTTTCCACAAATACTGGCCAGCAATCTGCTCAGCCTCGCTTTGCTGCTAAGCGTCAGCAATCTAAGCAAGTAAAGTCAAAGCCTGCAGTGTCTGCTACACGCCAGCAGGCTCAACCCCCTCAGGGGTTTTGACTTGCCCCTAGAGAACTTGCCGTTTCTGGCTCTAGAACAACCAGAGCCCCTCCCCATTCCTGGAAGGCTAGCTCATTTTGCTCCCAGATGGGAACAAATCACATCAGAGCAATGGACCCTCTCTATTATCAGGGAGGGCTACAAACTTCATTTCTCCAGCCTTCCTCCCCATACCATGGTGAGGCAATTCAGTTCTCCCCCATCTCTTCTGACCCTGTTGGGTCAGGAAGTCTCTTCTCTCCTTGCCCAAGGGGCAATAGAGGAGGTTCCTCCTCCACAACAGGGGTTAGGTTTCTACTCCCCTTATTTTCTCATAACAAAGAAGACAGGGGGCTTCAGACCTATCCTAGATCTGAGAGAATTGAACAGGTTTCTATTCAAGGAGAAATTCAAAATGCTCTCTCTGGGCATTCTCCTTCCATACCTTCAGAGTCAGGATTGGCTTTGTTCTCTAGATCTCAAGGATGCGTACACTCATATACTCATCCATCCATCCCACAAAAAATATCTTCGCTTTCTGTTCCAGGGAAAACATTTCCAGTACAGAGTACTACCCTTCGGTCTGGCCTCTGCTCCAAGAGTCTTCACAAAATGCATGGCAGTCGTAGCCGCATTTCTCAGAGGCATGGGAATCTTTGTTTTCCCATATCTGGACGACTGGCTCATCCGAGCTCCATCTCAGTCAGAAGCCCAGATTTCTCTGGACCGCACAAGGCGTATTCTTCAATATCTGGGACTTGTGGTAAACGTTCCCAAGTCCCAACTCATCCCTACTCAGTCCCTGGAATTCATAGGGGCCCAATTGGACTCCACCACTGCAAGGGCCTACCTCCCTCTGGTCCGAGGCCAAAGGCTAATAAGCTTAGCCTCCCAGGCTCAGTCCAGAAGTCACTTGTCAGCCAGAGAAATGCTGCAACTTCTGGGCCACATGGCCTCCACGGTCCATGTGGTGCCCTACGCTCGTCTTCATATGAGGGCAGCTCAATGGCTTTCGGCCACCCAGTGGTCTCAAGCATCAGGACTGCTCTCAGACCAAATACTCACCTCAAAACGACTGTTTTGGTCTCTCCAGTGGTGGATATCCTCCAAAAATCTGTTGTTGGGGATTCCCTTCCAACCTTCGTTGCCCCAAGCAACCCTCACAACAGATGCCTCCCAAACAGGGTGGGGAGCTCATCTCCAACACCTCTCCACTCAGGGCACCTGGTCTCCTCAGGAGACCACCCTTCACATCAACCTTCTGGAACTGCGAGCAATCTTCCTTGCCCTCACAGTCTTCCACACCCTCCTTGTCAACCTGACTGTCCTAGTCCAGACAGACAATCAGGTAGCCATGTTCTATGTCAACAAACAAGGAGGGACGGGCTCTCTGTCGCTTTGCAACGAAGCTCTCAGATTATGGGCCTTCGCCAGAGAGCATCAAATTCATCTTCTGGCAGTATATCTTCCAGGAGTTCAAAACTCTCGGGCAGACAGACTCAGTCGAGTTCTGCTCCCACACGAATGGTCCCTGCATATGGACCAGATACGCAGAATCTTTCAGGAATGGGGGACCCCGGACATAGACCTCTTTGCAAGTCCGTGGAATGCCAAACTTCCCCGGTTCTGTTCCAGGACTCCGTGTCAGGGAGCTCAGGCCAACGATGCCTTTCTCCTACATTGGGGTCAGGAATTCCTGTACGCTTTTCCACCCATTCCTTTGATTCCCAAGACTCTGTTCAAACTTCAGAGGGATCACGGATCCATGATCCTCATTGCTCCACGCTGGCCACGCCAAGTGTGGTTCCCTCTACTTCTACAGCTCTCCCAGGGCTCCTCCCTGGACCTGTGAGCTGCACCAGACCTTCTGTCTCAGGAGCAGGGGACTTTATGGCATCCAAACCCCAAGTCCCTACATCTCCGAGCTTGGTTACTGAAGGCTTAAGCCTTCATGAGTTTAATCTTTCCCAACCAGTGAAAGATATCCTTCATGCCTCTAGGAAACCCTCTACTAGGCGTTCCTATGCTTTCAAATGGAAACGTTTTTCCATTTGGTGTGCGCAACAGGGTCTTGACCCTCTAGCACTTCCTTTGAATTCTCTACTGCAGGCCTCAAGACGAATTCAGTACGAGTCCATTTAAGTGCTATTGCAGCATCCTTAAAACCTATAAATGGACAACCTGTCTCCTCTCATCCTCTTATTGCAAGATTCATGAGAGGCCTGACCCTCACTAAGCCTCCCATCCGACCTCCTCCGGTAGCATGGGACTTGAATTTAGTTCTGGGGCAACTTATGAAGCCACCTTTTGAACCGTTGGTATCTACCTCCCTGAAATTTCTTTCCTGGAAGGTTCTTTTCCTTATTGCAGTCACTTCGGCTCGCCGCATCAGTGAACTGCAGGCTTTGGTGGCTAATCCACCTTATACCAGATTTCATCATGATAAGGTGGTCCTTAGGACGAATCCCCACTTTATGCCTAAAGTGGTCTCGCCTTTTCATCTTAATCAAGAGGTATATCTACCTGTTTTTTTTTTGTTTTTTTCCCCGGCTCCTCATGCATCCAGTGCAGAGAGGAACCTTCATACTCTTGACTGTAAAAGAGCTCTCGCCTTTTACCTCAACAGGACTCAGCCACATCGAAAGTCTTCCCAACTTTTCGTGGCTTTTGATCCTTCTCATTTGGGACTTCCAGTCACCAAACGTACACTTTCCAATTGGATTGCTCAGTGTATTTCTTTTACTTACCAGAGTAAGAACATTTCTCTGGAAGGCCATGTCACCGCTCACAATGTGCGAGCCATGGCCACTTCTATGGCTCATCTTCACTCTGTGTCCATAGATCAGATCTGTCGAGCAGCCACTTGGGCCTCGGTTCATACCTTCACAGCCCATTACTGCTTGGACAAGGACTCCCGCCGGGATGCCTTGTTTGGTCAGGCTGTCATCAAACACCTGTTCCATACTTAAACAACTCCTGCCCACCTTCCCTGGATGGATGCCTGAGATCCATACGAAGATGGTTTACCCTTGGAGGGGGATCTCCCAGGTATCTTAGTTGGGAGTCCCCATATGTGAGGACTTATTCCTGCTTGTTCCTGGAGATAGCACAGTTACTTACCTGTAACAGGTGATCTCTGGGAACAGCAGGAATTAGTCCTCACAACCCACCCACCTCCCCTAGGAGTTCTATCTCTATCTATCTATCTTCCTTTCCTCTCTCTCTATTGTCTCAGCTTTAAACTCGAACTGAGGAGAGCTGGTCAGGAAGGCGGGAAGGCAGCGCGCATGTGCAGTGGGAGGCCCCAAAAGCCTTTCATCTGAAAGGCTGGGGAGCTTTCCCGCGCAGGCTCCGTCGGTACCGACGTACCCATATGTGAGGACTAATTCCTGCTGTTCCCAGAGATCACCTGTTACAGGTAAGTAACTGTGCTGTCTTTGGCATCGGCCTACCTGTGGAAGAGTAAGGTAGTTCCGGTTGGTCTTTGTGCGCATTCCACTAGGGCGCCGGCGGCGTCTTGGGCGGAGTTCAGTTTAGTGCTGGTCGGGGACATTGGTAGGGCGGCGACTTGGTCCTCACTGCATTCCTTTGTGCGGCACTATCGGTTTGATGTACAGGCGCGGCGGCATAGACGTTTTGGGTCAGCAGTACTTCAGGCTGGGCTTCAAGGTCCCTCCCGTTGATATTAACTGCTCTGTTACATCCTCTATGGTTCCGGGACTGGACTAGAGGGACGCAAAGGAAGAGTAAATTAGACTTACCTGCTAATTGTCGTTTCTTAAGGAACTCTAGTCCAGTCCCGGACCCCTCCCAGTATATTACGTGGCGTGCAGCCTGAAGTAAAAAAAAAATAATAAAAAAAAATAATAAATAAATAAAAAAGACGGAAAAGGACTACGGAAATCCGTCCGACAGGGAGACGGAATGAGACAAAGGTTTTCGAAGAGAATTTTTTTTCCGGGTATGAACGTGCACAGGAGAGTCACAGGGCGACCCTTTCTTTATGCGTAGCAGTGCCCTGTCGGCTCTGGAGCGCGGTTATTCCGTCTTCAGGGGTTAGATGGGGGGTTTTTTGTTTTTGTTTTTTTGCTGAGTTACGGGGATATCTAGTTCCTGAACAGTTTTAACTACTTCTATTCTTTTATGCTTATTTCTGTACCTGCTTATTTGTTGATATGCTAAGTCTGCTTTGTCAATAGGTACTGGTGGAAAGGGGCGGAGTTTGCCTAGTTATACCAGTGACATCAAAGCGATGACATCTTTCAGTCTCCAAAGCTGCTGGTGGAGGTTCACAACTCTATGGTTCCGGGACTGGACTAGAGTTCCTTAAGTAACGACAATTAGCAGGTAAGTCTAATTTACTCTTTAACTCTGACACTTCCTTCAGCAGTAAAGTGTAAAAGTAAATAAAATGGAATTTGTGTGTATAAATAAAATATGGGGCAAAACATTTGCTTGCCAAGCTTTTTAAAGAAGTAGCAGTTTCACACCCTTATATTTTTCTTCCACTCTCTGTACACTTATTTCTATTTTCTTACCATACTTAAATGAGTAGTGACCCCTCCATTATCCTGACAGCCCCTAACATATGGTGCTATCATTCATCTTTCTTGAATAGTTATTTCTCAATGTAATTAATCAGCATTGTCTGACTATAGGTTCTAGTATAACTTGTTTGTGAGTAGTTTCTCACTCTATCTCATTATCTGTATGCAAGTCTCTTGTAATGATTTTATCTCATTTGATGGTCACAAGACCTGGGTTTCTTTTCACAGTGGGGATCAGCTGTGTATTTGTGTTACAAGAAATCTGTGGCAAAGACTAATGCAGTATCTTACAAGGCTGGTAAGTCTACAGTTTTTTGCTTAAGTTTTGTCATAGCAACAGATACACTTTTCAGTAGTAACACAGTAACATAACATTGTATATGACAGCAGATAAAATCCATCTAGTCTGACCAGTAAGCTGGCAAGAGTAGGTGTATCCGCCGCCCTGTGCAGGTCACCCTCCTCTGTGCCTTTGTTTTAGGGGTGTACCCGCTGTTCCATGCAGGTCTCCCCCCCCCCATAAGAAATAGTTATGTATACTTTGATTTTATCCCCTTGCTATAAAGGGATCCACTGTGTCTATCCATGCCATTTTGAATTCTGCCACTGTAATCGGTGTAGTTCTATTTCCCAGTCTTATGTCCAGATATTCAGTTCAGCTTTTTCTTAGTTCTTCATGTTTATTTTTTCCGTTTCATGCTTGCATTTCCTGTAAAGGATCACCGTTAACTTAATTTCCAATTCATCCTGCTTAGACCAGTCCAGACAAGTGGGTTAAGTCCCCTACCAGCAGATGTTGGAGACAGAGAACATGCCAGAATCATCAGCGAATGGGCTCTGACATATAGAGAGGCTCCCCTAGGTGTCACCCTCAGTATTTCTATCTTCAGCAGATGATGGGTGTCTTTTCCTCTGCTCCTGGCAACCTGCCATTTTAATGGGTAAGCTTTCTGCCAGTGGAGATTAAATCTGTGGAGGTCTTCAAGGTTCACATGAGGTGTTCCCCTTGAAGTTGTTGACTAACAACCCAGTTTTTCAACAAAGCAGCTCCTGGTCAGGAGAACCTGTGCAGCTCTTTGAAGGGGTTGTGGGTGGGGTGGGGTGGGGTGGTTAACACGGCTTCTGGTCAGGAAAACTGGTAGAGCCTGTTTAAGGAAGGACCCTGCGATCCTGTAGCAGCCGGAGAAGGTGGTTCTTTAGGTCACATTGATAATACAGCCTTGTCCAAGCTACAGTCTGCAGTCTGCATTTCTCCTCCTGCTCCGACGATTGCTGAGAGTAGTTTCGGCTCTTTCACCCCCCCCCCCATATTGCTTTCAGTGTCCCAAGTAGTGAGCATGCTCAGCATCGCCTCCTGGACCTTGTTGTCTCCCTGCTGCCCTAGGATCGCAGCTCCGGCCTACCATTCAGCACAGTACTGCCATTCAGTGCCTTCCTGCCTTTTACCCAACTCTTCGGCCTTCCGTGCTGTTTTCAGTTTGCCACGCTGGCCATTTTGTGTCAGTTCCTGCCTTTCGCTCCGGAACCCAGAACACCATTGCACAGCAGCGGATTCTACCACGGAAACTTGCAACTCATGATGCTGCCTTCCCTCCTTCGGTGCATTGCCTGTGGCAGGAAATGCCACATTTTTTAACTGATAGGCTGTGCTCCACATGCACAAATCACCTGGGGGAGTCTTTCAGGGCAGCACAGGAAGCATCACAGGCAGCGCTGGTCGAGCCTGAGCACACTATCTCGGGTATTTCCACTTTAGAGGTCTCAGCTGCCTCAATTTGCCAGGCAGAGACTTGTCTCTGGCCTCTGACTTGGGGGATCCTGCCCCCCACCCATTTTGCTCCCTCAGCAGCCCAGTGGACACAACTCAGATCAGGATGCTACATTTATGTCCCTGTTCAAACAGGCATGTGGGACCTTTGGCCATCTTCCTCCTCCCAACCGTTGGGTCGCAAGGCAAGGGAGCACCCCTCCTCTAAATCCATGACTGACTCAGGGTGCCTGCGTAAGAAGCACGCTTTGGACAACTTCACCCTCAAGATCCTGAGTGTCCTCCTAAGGAACTCTCTTGGGCTGTCCATGACTGGGCAGAAGAGCAGGACACTTTCTCTGCCAAGGATAG
Organism: Ichthyophis bannanicus; assembly: GCA_033557465.1. Taxonomy (NCBI): domain Eukaryota; kingdom Metazoa; phylum Chordata; class Amphibia; order Gymnophiona; family Ichthyophiidae; genus Ichthyophis; species Ichthyophis bannanicus. The sequence continues at coordinate 260,757,944 of CM066043.1, read as the reverse complement.
TCCACACTCCTCTGACCGGGAAGATGGGGAATAGTCTCCCTCAGATGATCAGGCGAAGGATCAGGAGGAAACTCCAGATATATGTTTGTTCTGCAAATCATGCAGGTTGTGGAAGTGTTGCGCCTTTCGGACCTGCCAGGTCAGGACTCTGTTCTGGCTCCTCCTCAGGTGGATCCTATCTTTCGGGGCATCAGGAAACCTTCCAAGGCTTTCCCATTCTCTCAAGAACTACAACAGATGGTCTCTCTGGAGTAGGACTCGCCTGATGGGTCCCTTCAGCTTGGCATTTGGGCTGGCTTTATTTGTGGCCCCCGGAGGCCTCAAGAAATAACTCGCATATCTGAGGATTGACGCAGTGGTGACTGCCATTACTAAACACACTAAGATTCCGGTGGAAGGCAGAGCAGCTCTGAGAGATCATCAAGACCGGAAGGTGGAGGGGCTCCTCAAGACTGCCTTTTCCTCTTCCTCTCTCTCCCATCAAACCTCGATTTGTGGGGGGCTAGCCACATGTTCCCTTTTCGCTGGATCCATCTTCTGCCGGACGACCTTGCCTCACATGTTTGGAATCTGTGACTGCCTTCTTGGTGGATGCCCTCTGATTTGCTCTGCCTTGCTGCTCGGGTGATAGCTGCAGTTAGTCGCATGCCGCTGGCTCTGGCTACATCACTGGTGCACGGATTCTGCTTTGAAGGCTCATCTTGCTAAGCTCCCTTTTAATGGCAAGCTCCTATTCAGCGAGCACCTCGAAAAGCTGGTTAGAAACCTGGGAGAGGTCAAACCACAATATCGGTCAAAGGATAGGCTGAAGATGGGTAATTGCTGATCCCGTCCTCATTCATCGCCCTTCTCATCCTGGTCACGGTTCCGAGATGCTTGGTGCTACCGCCTAGGTAGATCTTTGGGTGCTTTGTCCAACAGGTCTGCTTACAAGTCACAGCCCTTTCGAGGGGTACGACAGCCAAAGGATTCCTACTCCACCTCTGTGAAGTTCTTCAGCCCTGCCCATTTCTCCAACAGACAATCTCCAAGCCCACTCTGGGACACTGCCGGTGGGGGGGTCGACTGGCCCTATTGGCCCGCGAGTTGGAGGAAATCGCCACCGATCAGTGGGTTCTCAATGTTGTCTGCTATGGCTATGTTCTCAAGTGCTGCAAGCCCATCAGGTTCACCTTCATAATCTCCTCTTGCGGTTCGGGGCCAAAGCTATGTATATAGTTCCATGATGTATATAGTTAGCCTGTGTTCCATGTTCAATTCCCTGTTCAATGTAAAACGCAGTGTGGTTTTCCTGCTGCGTGAGTTTTGTTACCTGTGAACCGCGCTGATGGTAAATAGTGCGGTATAGAAAAACTATAAATAAATAAAATAAAAGCGTATGACCATACAGGACACTATGCAGCTCCTGGAATAACGTCATGACATTTGTCCATTGCCTCCCGCCAAGATAATCTCTCGCTACTACTCCATTTACTTTGTCGTCCCCAAGAAGGATGGCTCCTTTCGGACCATTCTGGATCTTAAGGGCATCAATCACTCACTCCAGGTAGTTCATTTCCTGATGGAGACCCTCCAATCCGTGATCCTGGCAGTGCAGACAGGGGAATTCTTGGCCTCTCTCAATCTGGAGAAAGCCTACTTCCACATCTCGATCCGCGAGGATCAACAATGCTTTCTCTATTTCATGGTGCTCAGATACCACTTTCAGTTCCACATCCTACTGTTTGACCTTCCAACAGCACCGTGTACCTTCTCAAAGGTCATGGTGGTCGTTGTGGCAAGGCATATGCGTCCATCCTTACCTGGACCGTTCATGTTAAAGGGAGTGTCTCTTCATGGCATACCCTCGTTCTTGCCAAAGGTGCTCTTGCCCTTTCATGTGAATCAAACCATTTTGCTCCCTTCCTTTTCTATGGAGCAGGACTCAGTCATACCCTACATGCGGTCGATGTCAAGAGAGTCCTGCATTATTATCTTAAGGTCACCAATTCCTTACGAAACTCCGACTGCCTCTTTGTCTTGTTTGCGGTCTTCGTAAAGGCCTTGCTGCCTCTAAAGACTATGATTGCGCGCTGGATCAAGCGCACTATTGAATCTACATAGATTTTACAAAAGAAGCTTATACCTTTCGGGCTTCATGTTCACTCTACACGTGCTCAGGCAGCCTCCTGGGCGGAATGTTTGCTCATGTTACCTATAGACATTTGTCGGGCGGCCACCTGGTCCTCCTTTACACGCCACTATCGTCTTGATCTGCACTCTCGAGCCTCGGCGCATTTTGGTGACAGTGTGGTAGTGGCAGCTGTCTCTTCCTGCCCGGCAGGGGTGTAGCTTTGGTACTTCCCACTTGTCTGGACTGGTCTAGCAGGATGAATTGGAAGGAGAAATTTCACTTACTGTTAATTTCCTTTCCTTGAATCCTGCTAGATCAATCCAAGAACCATCCCTCATTGTGTTCTTCAGCAATAACCTTTTGGCCGATTCGACAGTCGTTTCACCAGACACTTATTGAACTTGCAGCTGTAATGTCTGCTTTTCAATATTGGTTTAGCTCTATTGGGCTTCTTGTACACAGTTGCACTACTTGGTGCTTCATATCCATGGTTCTTACATGGTTATGTTCCATTTTGCCAAGGGGCTTCCTCTGCTTTTGCAGGAGTATACTGAGGGTGACACCTAGGGGAGCCTCTCTATATGCTACAGCCCTTTCGCTGATGCTTCTGGCACTTTGTCTCCAACATCTGCTGGTAGGGGGACTTAACCCACTTGTCTGGACTGGTCTAGCAGGATTCCAGGACAGGAAATTAACGGTAAGTGAAATTTCTCCTTCCCTCGGGTCTTTTAGCAAGTTTCAGGCTAAATCACTTATTTGTTCTGAGAACTGTTTTGGCTGTTTTTTTTATTCAGAACTAATTTACATATTTCCTTCTAATTCTACAAAGATTTCCAGTATAACTTACAACCACAGAATTTTCTTTGTATATTTCATTTTCATTTATTGCATTTAAGAACAGATGTTTTTCTAATTTAAATTATACACTAGCCCTGAATCAATTTGTTACATCAAAAATGCTTTATTGCATTTGAAAGCTGATTGAGAATTTCAGCTTTCCAGTGTTATTCTTTCTGCTGACATGTAGAGGTTACTTTTTCAGCAATTTAATAAATGTTTGAAAGAGAATATACTATAAAATTGTAAAGATACCCCCCCCCCCATCCAGCTCAATGGACTGAAATTGACAAGCTGTTCTAGTTCAGGAAGGAATGATGCTGCAGCCAGCCTTGTACATTAGTTTTAGATCTTCTTTTCATATCTTCAAGCATTAAGGAATTTCACTAAGTTGCAGCTGCAAGCTGCCCCTTGTGGCACTAACATATTAAACAGAAACGTTTGGGGAAAACCTCTTCTATGTGCACTGAAAAGTATCACGGAATTCAGGCACTTTGCCTCAGATACGATCCTATCATCCCCCCCCCCCACCCATATGCCCTAATGGAATTGGGGTGAGACTTGTTTAAGCACCAAGTCAGTATGCTAACATTTCTGACACACCGCTATCTGAAGTCTGTGGTACTCTGTTCTTGATTATGTTGTCCAGATAGGGCTCATATACTAGCTAGCGGCTTTCGCTTCTGCCCATGAGGATCCTTTCTCCCACGAACAGAAGAGAGCAGTAATCGTGGCAAAGACCCCTTCTGTCTGCTCAAGGGCAGAGACTTTTTCTCTCTACTGCCTTCGATCATGGGTTTTGGGTGGGGGGGGAGGGGTAAGAAAAGCCCAGGTGCCAGATGTAAATTTCTGGTCACAATGGCGACCTGGCACCTGGGATTTGTCGAGCCCTGCAGTAACCACTGCAGCACTACATTATATGCAGTGAGCCAAGTTTCCGTAATTAAAATGTTACCCTCATCCCTATCAAAAATATCATCTACTCTCAACCTTACTACGCACTGAAAGAACATTCAACAAAATCAAAACATTCCCTCTCAAAACCCTTCCCACTCTCCCTAACAACACCCCCCAGCGGGATATAAGGACACAAGATATGCCATACTAGTTCAGACCAAAGGTCCATCAAGCCCAGTATCCTGTTTCCAACAGTGGCCAATCCAGGTCACAAATACCTGTCAGATTCCCAAAAGGTATACAGGTTCCATACTGTTTGTCCCAGAGGTAAGCAGTGAATTTCCCCACAAACACCTCTGTCTCCCCCTCCAATTTTTCTTTTCTAACAAACCCACCTCCTCCGAAATAACAAACCTGCCCCATAACAGGAATAGCATGGGTCACAGGATCAGGAATCAAAAAACGCTTATCGCAACTTTGAATAATTTTGTGTCACCAGCAGATTTGATCACCTCATTTGTTGTTCCCATTTCCAATTCATTTTTGAATATGTTAAAGCATGGGTCCAGCACTGATCCCTGGGGTATTCCACTATTCATCTTTCTCCATTGAGAAAATTGGCCATTTAGCTCTACTCTTTTATTTATTTATTTCAGATGCTTGATATACCTCCGATAAGCAAATGGCTATTGCAGTGGTTTACGAAGTAAATATAAAAGTGGAAAAACAAAGAAAGGAAAAAGAGTAGGGCGTTACAATGTGGGGAGGAAAGGGGGATGGTAAAGTAAGCAGGTTATTGGTGGGGAAGAGGAAGTCAGGGAGCATTGGCCCAGGGGAAGGCTTGTTGAAACAGTCAGGTCTTGAAAATGGGGAAAGAGGACTCAGACTGAAGAGAGAAGGGGGGAGAGCTCCACAGGGATAGACCAGCATAGGCAAAGGAAGAGATTCTATAAACACCAAGACGCAGAGCAGAAGGAGGGGAGAGGGGAAGGAGAGTGGCAGTGGATGAATGAAGGGAGTGACCTGGAAGGTAAGGGGAAATAAGAGTGGCCAGATAAGGAGGACATGATGTGAACATGGCTCGATGGACCAGAAAAGTATTTTATAGCAAATACAAAAAGAAATAGCAACCCAATGCAAAGAGATGAGAAAAGGAGAAACATGATTGAACCAATGGACCTTATGAATGGGTCTGGCAGCAGTTGATTGTATCAGTTGTAAATGGCAAAGGTAATACTGGGAAGACCAAGGAACAGGGAATTGTAAATGTGCAATAACGAGAGCCAGAACTAGCTGAGTGAACAGTCTGATTAAAAGCAGATCAGGCAGAACGAAGGTGATGAAGGGCAAAAAAAGGAAGATTTGGATAAGGAGCCCAAATGGGGTTTAAAAAGGGCAGAGTCAAGGATAACGCCCAAGGTTTTAGTAATCATGGAACTTGGAATCATATTGTTTTTCTATGGTTTAACCAGTTTCCAATCCACAGTAGTACTGCCTCCTATCCCATTACTTTTTAATTTTTTCAAGAATCATTAATGAGGGACCTTGTCAAAGGCTTTCTGAAAATCCAGATACATTAATATCTGTCTGACCTTTATCTACCTGTTCACACCTTCAAAAAAAAAAACAGATTAATGATACAAGATTTTTCTTGGCTAAATCCATATTGGCGTTTCCCTATTAATCATCATTATCTTTATATTCAGTGATTTCCCTGAAATAGAATTCAGACTCCCAGTGTAAATAAGATGTAGATATACCCTGCCTGATAATAGGTACCAGTGTAAATACAATGTAGATAGTTTCCCCAGTTACTTCCAAGTTGATATCCCTGTTTTATTGTAAATACAACTCAGAGTACCTGTGTTGTATAGTTGATGTTAAATGTGTAAACTGCACTGATCTAAAATAGCGTGGTATAGAAGAACTGCTAAATAAATAAATAAATAAAATTTTATTCTTTATAATGGTTTCTACCATTTTGCCTGGTACTGGCATCGGGCTCTCTGGTCTGTAATTTCCTGGATCACCCCTGGGGCCCTTTTAAAAATTGATGCCAATCTGCAGGCGCTATAAATGATTGATAGTCTCATTTTTGAGTTCTTTCAGCATCCTGGGATGTATACCATCTGATGCAGGTGATTTGTTACTTTTTAGTTTATCAAATTGCTGTATTACATCTTCCAGCTTTGAGATTTATTTCAATTCCTCCAATACATCACCTTTTTAAATATCATTTCTGGCAGGGGTAACTTTCCTGTATTGTCTTCAGTAAAGACTAAAGCAAAGAATTCATTCAGTCTCTCTGCTATGGCCTTGTCCTCCCTTAGTGCCCCTTTAACTCTCTTTATTTTCTTAGATGCAGCGGTCTCCCAACATAAAGTATTAAGTAGAGGCTCAGAAGCATGAACATCTGAGTCTGTCATAGCCTGGAGTCAAGCGCACCGGGATACTGGCTGCTGCCATACCTGTAAAACATCCCTTTGGCACATTGCTCTCCCTGCTGACCTCTATTTCCCGGTTATTAAATGCCAGGATCGTATGCGGCTCCGGCATTGAATACTCAGGATCACCGCACTGCCTCAATCGTTGTCAATAACTGGGCAGCAATGATATTGTATGCTGCCAGGTTAGCTCCTGCACTTAAAGGTAGGCGAGCTTTTGCCTCGCCTATCTTTTAGGTGCAGGTCGTTAACCGGGCAGCATGCAATATCGCTGCTGTCCAGTTATCCATTGTCACTGCCTCTGCTCTTCCTCGGAATGTCCCCGACACGCCCTGATGCTAAGCAGTTAGCATCGACGCATGTAAGGAAGAAGAGAGGGGATATTCAGCGGCACTAACCATGGCATTTGCATGGTTTAAAGGGCTGTATACCATGTAAATGCCTTTCGGATATCAAACCCCACCGGTCCAGTACAGACCTAGGAGTACACAAAGAGCAAGAGTCAAGGCCGTCAGGATACAATCAAGGTTCCTTTATTAAAATCGTCCCCAACGCGTTTCGGCATTAAATGCCTTCCTCAGGGGGTAGCAGCTAAAACATCAAACATAAACAACTTATAACAACAATAAACAGGATCAATATGTAAAACCATAAATATATATTAAAAAAGCAGGGATTAATAAACTGTTAAAACGAATATATGTAAATAAATAACAAATGAGAATGAGTTAAAACTGAACTGACATGTAAACTTAAGGCTGATAGTCTTCGCACAAAAAGACAGACAATTTAACATAAAAACATTAAAAAGTATGGGAAAAACTTCTTGTTGTGAAAAGGACAGACAGTTAAGGACATGGATTTTCAGACAGAGCATTATACTTAGGTGAATACTCACATTAGACCAATGTTAATTTCACTATTATGCCGTAAGACATAGGTGATATCAAACTATGGAATAAAATAAAACAGACAGACTTATACAATTAAATGTATGAAACAAATTTAAATCTTGACCAAGAAGATCTTCTTATTAACATTGATACACATTCAAACTAATAGTGTAAATTGGCTATGGAGTAATTCATAAAAGATAATAATATCAACAAGCACTAAAAATGTATATATATTATTTCTGAACTAATACTCTTAAAAGAATGATGGTAATAACTTATGCGAAATATTAAAAAAACCTCCTAGAACTCTGAACATACATTATGTGGTCATATTAAAACTTCTAACAATGATATAATGATTAAAAACAGAACACGTTGGGGATGATTTTAATAAAGGAACCTTGATTGTATCCTGACGGCCTTGACTCTTGCTCTTTGTGCACCCCTGGTCAGCTGCAAGAGCAGCGTTCCTTGTTTTGTTTCCAGACCTAGGAGTACTCCATTACTGACCATTTCCCATGTGGATGACTGTGCCTTATGCACTTGCATTCAAGCCTTAGCCTTCTATTTGGGATGGTCTTAAGCCCTTAAAGTCCACTCAGCTTTTTGTTTGTTTTTGACCCCAATAAACCTGGGACTGCCATTGCTAGATGTTCAGTATTTAGTAGACTAGCAAAGTGCATCTCCTTTGCTTATTTATTTATTTAACATCTTGTCTATACCGCACTATTCACATCAGTGCGGTGTACATTTAACAGAACTTTATACAATGCTGTGTAAACCATGAGAAACTCTGGGCCACATTAAGAAGCATGGGTATACCAGAACACCTGATCGTTCTCTTGCGCAATCTGTACATTGATCAAGAAGCAACAGTTTGAACGGAACAAGGAGAAACAGAATGGTTTAAAATAAGCAAAGGTGTAAGACAAGGCTGCATACTTTCCCCCTACCTGTTTAATTTATATGCAGAACAAATCATCAGAGAAGCAGGATTGTATGAAGACAACAGAGGTGTGAAGATTCGTGGAAGACTCATCAACAACCTTCGCTATGCTGATGATACCACATTACTGGCTGAAAGTGAAGATGATCTGAAACATTTGCTTCTCACAGTCAAAGAACATAGTCTCAAAATGGGCCTGCACCTTAATGTAAAGAAGACAAAGGTCATGACAACTGGCATAATCAACAGTTTCATCGTTGAAGGAGAAGAAATTGAAATTGTGAACAACTTTAACCTACTTGGATCACTATCAATAAAGAAGCAACAAGCAGTCAAGAAATCAAACGACGCATTGCTCTTGGCAGAATGGCAATGAAAGACCTAGATAAGATTCTCAAGAGCAGAGATATCTCTCTCCATACAAAGATTTGACTTGTTCAAGCCATGGTATTTTCAATAACATCATATGGATGTGAAAGCTGGGCAGTGAAAAAGACAGACAGGAAGAAAATCGATGCCTTTGAATTATGTTGCTGGCGGCGAATACTGTGTATACGATGGACTGCCCGAAGAACAAACCAGTCGGTACTTGAGGAGATCAAACCTAAGCTTTCTTTAGAAGCTCAGATGACAAGACTTCGACTTTCATACTTTGGACACATCATGCGAAGAGAGAGATCATTAGAGAAAGACATCATGCTTGGCAAGATAGAAGGTCAATGCAAAAGAGGAAGGCCAGCAATGAGATGGATCAATACAATAACAGCAGCTACGGATACCAGTCTGTCAACAATGAGCCGCCTGACTGAAGACCGAACACAATTTAGGATAGCTATCCAGAGGGTTGCCATGAGTCGACTCCGACTTGACGGCACTTAAAAACAACAACAACATACAATGCAGTCGGGACTGCATTGTATTTACTACAGGAACTATAACTTGGACAAAACTGGGGTAACTTTCTACAAATTATTTACACTAATAAATATACTGTACACCTGAAATTTACTCGGTGGGTCTAGCTGCCCTCTAGTGTGCTGGGTGTGCCATTGGGGGGGTTGTGGTGATTGGTGAGAGTGTAAGTTGATCTTTGCGGCTGATCTCTGGTTAGTGCCGTATGAATAGGTGATGCTTCAGCGCCTTCTTGAATTGGGCCAGGTCGGTGATTGCTCGAATGGAAGTGGGGAGGGCATTCCAACATCTAGGTGCATAGAGCATGAAAACTCTATTAGATGTCGCCTGGGTGCATTTTTTTGTTTCCTTTGGGATTATCAGTGTATTGGCAGCTGTAGATCTTCAGAGTCTGTTCCGGGGGTGTGATGTGGATTAGCTCGGTGATGGAGGTGGATGGTTGATTGTTTATGGCCGTGAAAGTCATTACTTCAAATTTGATCAGACCCTAGAGGATCATGTTGAGGACCATAATGTCCAGGCCATATCTCTGTTGGTAGCCCATGAGGCTGACCTCTATGGAGGATATTGGTAGAGATGCAGCAAGCCATACATTTGAAAATAGGCGTTGGCTACTCTGTAATGTGGAGGAGTAGCCTAGTGGATAGAACACTGGCTTGGTAACCAAGCAACCAGGGTTCAATTCCCACTAGCACTCCTTGTGGCCTTCGACAAGTCACTTAACCCTCCACTGCCTTGGAAGAAAGGCCCGGCAATCTACTTCCAGTGACACTGCCAAGAAAACCCAGGAGCTTCTGGGTCACCAGGAGTCAGGACTGACTCAAAGGCACACATTGCAGGCACTCTGTTCTCATGAATCTCTTTGAACTCCATGCATGCTCATAACTTTTTTTTGTAGTTCTGAATCTGGGAGAGCTGTCCCTGTTGTGGTCTGATTTGAGATTTGATTTGGATTTTAGATATGTTTAGGGTTTATGATGTTAAGTTTTAAACAAACACCTTGAATGCACACAAAATTTAAATAAATAAAACTAACTTGAAAAAAGTGTATATTGAATAAATGCTGGAAAAACACCACTTGCCCAGATACTTTTCACCCCTCTCCTGGCTTGTCTTATATCCCCCACTCTGTGTCTTTTTTTGCATTAATGACGCCTATTGACTGTGGAAATTATCGCACAATCGCTCTGATCCTACATGCCAGCAAGATTCTACTGAAGATTATTCAACAGAAACTACAACCATACCTGGAACAAGAACTACCTGAAGTGCAAGCAGGGTTCAGCAAAGGGCGAGGAACGAGAGACATCGCGGATATGAGATGGATCCTTGAAAAGACTAAAGAATATAAAAAATATATCTATTTGTGCTTTATCGACTATAGCAAGGCTTTTGACTGTTTAAACCATGAGAAACTCTGGGCCACATTAAGAAGTATTGGTATACCAGAACACCTGATCGTTCTTTTGCACAATGTGCACATTGATCCAGGATATCAATGCTTGACCCAGTTCAAGCATTGTGGAACCTGTGTCTTTTGGGGAAACTGCTAGGTACGTATGACCTAGATTGGACACTGTTGGAAACAGGATACTGGGCTTGATGGACCTTGGTCTGACCCAGTATGGCATATCTTATGTTCTTATGATCAAGAAGCAACAGTTTGAACGGAACAAGGAGAAACAGAATGGTTTAAAATAAGCAAAGGTGTAAGACAAGGCTGCATACTTCCCCCCCTACTTGTTTAATCTACATAAGAACATAAGATATGCCATACTGGGTCAGACCAAGGTCCATCAAGCCCAGTATTCTGTTTCCAACAGTGGCCAATCTAGGTCATATGTACCTAGCAGTTTCCCCAAGGGACACAGGTTCCACTATGCTTGTATTGGTTCAAGCATTGATATCCTGGGTCCCTTCTTAATAATGGTTTATGGACCTTTCCTCCAGGAACTTGTCCAAACCTTTTTTAAACCCAGCTACACTAACAGCCTTTACTACATCCTCTGGTAACAAATTCCAGAGTTTGATTACACGTTGAGTGAAAAAATATTTTCTTCCATTAGTCCCAAACAGTCCACCCTGTAGCCTCACTGCACGTCCCCCAGTCCTTCCACACTCCGACAAGGCAAACAATCGATCCATGTTTACCCGTTCCACTCTGCTCATCAATCTACAGACCTCCATCATATCTCCCCTCAGCCGTCCCTCCTCCAGGCCAAAGAGCCCCAACCTTTCCAGCCCCTCCTCATAGGAGTATCCCTCCATCCCCCCCCCCCCACCATCCTGGTGGCTCTCCCCCGAACCCCCTCCAAAATCGCTACATCCCTCTTAAGATACGGTGACCAGAACTGCACACAACACTCAAGGTGCGGTCACACCATGGAACGACACAGAGGCACTATAATATCCTTTGTTTTATTTTCCATTCCCTTCCCCATCATACCCAGCATTCCACTTGCTCTCCTGGCCGCCGCTGCACACTGGGCCGAGAGCTCCAACATGGTATCCACAATGACGCCCAAATCCTCTTCCTGGGTGGTGGCTCCCAACGTGGAACCCTGCATCGTGTAACCACAGACTGGGTTGTTCTTCCCCAGGTGCACAACCCTGCACCTGTCCACACCAAACTCCACCTGTCATTTTGATGCCCAGTCCTCCAATCCATCAAGATCCTCCTGCAATCCTCCACAATCCTCTTGGGTTTCAACAACTCCAAATAGCTCCGTGTCATCTGCAAACTCGATAACCTCACTCGCCATTCCACCCTCCAGGTCATTTATGAACATGTCAAAAAGCAGCGGACCCAGCACAGATCCCTGGGGCACACCACCACTCATCCTTCTCCATTGGGAAAACTGGCCATCTAGCCCCACCCTCCGCTTTCCATCCTCCAACCAGTTCCCGATCCACAACAGTACACTGCCTCCTATCCCATGACTCCTCAGTTTTGCCAAAAGTCTCTGATGAGGGACCTTGTCAAAGGCTTTCTGAAAGTCCAGATACACAATATCAACCGACTCACCTTTGTCCACCTGATCATTTACTCCTTAAAAAAAACATAACATCTATATGCAGAACAAATCATCAGAGAAGCAGGATTGTATGACGACAACAGAGGTGTGAAGATTGGTGGAAGACTCAAGAACTTTCGCTATGCTGATGATACCACATTACTGGCTGAAAGTGAAGATGATCTGAAACATTTTGCTTCTCATGATCAAAGAACATAGTCTCAAAATGGGCCTGCACCTTAATGTAAAGAAGATAAAGATCCTGAAAACTGGCAAAATCAACAAGTTCATTGTTGAAGGAGACGAAATTGAAATCGTGGACCACTTTACCCTACTTGGATCAACTATCAAAGAAGCAACAAGCAGTCAAGAAATCCGACGATGCATTGCTCTTGGCAGAATGACTATGAAAGACCTAGACAAGATTCTCAAGAGCAGAGATGTCTCTCTCCATACAAAGATTCAACTTGTTCAAGCCATGGTATTTTCAGTAACATCTTATGGATGTGAAAGCTGGACAATGAAAAAGATACAGGAAGAAAATTGATGCCTTTGAATTATGGTGCTGTGGGCGAAAACTGCGTATACCAAGACATCATGCTTGGCAAGATAGAAGGTCAACGCAAAAGAGGAAGGTCAGCAATGAGATGGCTCGATACAATAACAGCAGCTACTGTTATCAGTCTGTCAACAATGAGCCGCCTGACTGAAGACCAAACACAATTTAGGACAACTATCCAGAGGGTTGCCATGAGTCGACACCAACTCGATGGCACTTAACAACAGCAACATTTGACACAAATGTGCATGTTTGATTCCACCAGAAAAGGTATTGAAGCACTTGTGGCTTCTTTTTTTGTTTTTTGCATCTCCAAATGCCTAATTAGCTGGAAAATAAAAATAAATGCCTAAATTAAAATGAATAAATATCTTGGAATAGAAGCCTTTGTGAGATTACCTGCCTTTTTCAAATCCATGCTCAAGGCAAGTTACAAGCTGATACATAATGATTCCCCTGCTACAGTGGGTTTATAATCTGTACCTGAGGCAGTGGAGGGGTGATGTGATCTGTCCAAGGTCATAAAGTGTGCAAAAAGGAGAAGCAAGATTTGAATCCTGGCTTACTTGGTTCACAATTCTTTGTTCTAATAACTAGGCTTCTACTCCACTCTACTTATCATACCACTTGCATGCCTGATTAATCCTGTTGTCTACAAAGGACATCTGTTAAAGATAAACCTCCCCGATGACAAAACCATTTAGTACATTTGACCCACTGTATATTGATATAAGCAGAACCACTCGGGAGTCCTGAAATACATTCTACCGTCATTTCTATCCACAGATTTTTTTTTAATTTGCTCTCTATGCTGTATAATTTTGATATTTCTCTGTCAGTTGTTTTGTTTATACTTCTGTTTTCAGTATAACTGTCTTATTTTATTTTTGCTTGTGCAGGTTTAATATGTAGGTATCCTGAAGAAGATTATGAATCATTCCCCTTACCACAGTCGGTGCCTCTCTTCTGCCTTCCCATGGGTGCAACAATAGAATGCTGGCCTTCAGATAGCAAATATCCACTCCCTGTTTTTTCTACATTTGTGTTAACTGGAGCTTCAGCTGAAAAGGTATTTGAAAAAGAGAATCTTAACCTTAACAGATGATGGGATATATTGTGAACATTTGCTCACCTAAAGTTTATGCAGATGTATGTTTGTTCAGATTGATACAAAGGTGTGTTTTGTTTCTTGCAGGTATATGGTGCTGCTGTTCAGTTTTATGAGCCATATTCTGAAGAGAAACTTACAAAAATAAAGCAATTCCAGTTGGGTTTGGGGCCTTCTGCTGATGGGAGGATGGATACTTCCAAAGCTGTTCATATCAACAAATGTATATGTCTTCTTTCTCACTGGCCTTTTTTTGATGCTTTTAAGAAATTTCTTACTTTTCTTTATCGATATTCCATCTCTGGCCCTCACGTTCTGCCTATTGAAAAGTAAGTTGTGAGAATTGTGAATTTATATCACATTTGATTTGTCAGTCTGTTTAGCTAGTTAACATTTGATAAAAACAAACGGATCTTTAAATAGCTCCCTTTAAAATAGAGGGGTAGTTTTCAAACAGCCTGCATATGACATGTACTACATGGGTTGTTTTGATACACATGCTTTTAGATGAATCTTCAAAGAGAAGCCATATGGGTGGTTTCCCTCCTGTAAATTTGCATAAAGCTAAACTTCTCACCTGCTTTCCAGTATTTCTTTTGTGCAGTGGTCAAGAGAGTGAAAACGGCACATGTACTTCTGCAAATGTTATGGCAGTGCATGACTCCCTTGCCCCCTCAACCCAAACTAAGCATGCCTCTGGGAATAACTACTTACAGTCCAGCTCAAAGTATATGCACTATGGAAGCCCACTTCTAATTTTAGCCAAGACTTGGAGCAGGCTTGGATTTCAGCATAATGTAAACAACTGCCTAGGATGCCAGATTTTGAGACAACAAGGCCCGATGTTCAAAGGTATTTACATGTTTGCAAACTTGTAAATGCCACTAAGCAGGATATTCAGGAGCACTAAAACAGCATCAGGGCAGAGCAGATGTGGCACTGATTAACCGGCAGCGATGATATTGAGCCATAACCTAGTTAGTGATATGTGGCGAAAGCCAGGCGCAGGAAACCCTGGCCTAACTTCTGCTGTATATCGCTAACAGGATAGTGGCTCAATATTGCCATTCCTGGTTAGTGATTGGCAAATATGGCAAATCCATATATTCAATGCCAGGGCTGGATATGACCCTGGCATTGAACATCCAAGTATAATGTTCAGTGGCAGCAGCTAGCCGCTTTAACATTGCTGTCTGCCAGTGCTGGATATCGGGGCCCCAAATACCTAGGCTTAATAGGCAACAGAATGGGATGGGTCACAGGGACTATGGCCTCACCAATATTCTCCAGGACCAAGCAGGAAGTCAGTCCTCACATATGGGTGACGTCGGCGCCGACTGAGCCCTCGCGGAGCCATTTCCCCAGCTTTCAAAGAAAGCCTTTGGGAATTGCAGCGCGCATGCGCGGTCCCCTTCCCACCCAAGGGTGCCATCTTGCTCAGTCTTCTTTTTTCCGCGGAGCCCTACAGACGCTGTTTGTGATCACGGCTGAAAAAGTTGTTTTTATTTAATATTCTTTTCTCGGTTCGACGCCGGATCCTTTTCCCGCCCGGACCCGATACGCCGTATCGAGTCCGTTCTTTAATTTTTTGGTTTTTGTCCTTCGTGACTGGCGTTCCCGCCATTTTTTCTTTTTTCACTGGCAGCCCTGTCTTTTGACCTCGCAGGGGCCCTTTTTCCCCCGATGGCTGCCAGCGGGTTTAAGAAGTGTGATCGGTGTAAGAAACTTATGTCTCTTACCGACACACACGACTGCTGCCTCCGCTGCCTCGGACCCGATCATGACCCGATGATCTGTGGTCCGTGTGGCAAAATGTCCTCAAAAGCGTTGAGGAGTCGGCAGCATCAAGAGAACGAATCTTCTCTGACTCCGCGTCCGGCCGGGCCCGGACCTCGTCAGAGGCTTCGACGTCCCGGGACTCCGGTCCTGAGCATCGTCGGAGTTCCTCTGAGCGGGGGTCTCCTGCCCGGGAACATCATAGGAAGAAGAAACCCGCGAGGGCGGCGTCGGTGGACGCTCCTGGTTCCTCGAGGGCCAGGTCGCATAGCCCCGATAGCCGTCCCGGGTCCTTGGAGTCGGAGAGGCCTTCGAAACATCCTCGTCTCGAAATGGAGTCTCCTGGACACGTGAGTACTGTAGTCCTCGTGGACTCACCTCCGAAGGAGCCATCGTCAGGGCCCGAGTTGGGGGCTGCTGGGTCTCCTGAGCTCGGACTCAGGTTGACGGCCTTGGAGAGCAGTTTCGCTGCCTTCATGGACCAGCAGCGGGCATTGATCGCTGGCCTCGCCGGTGTATCTGCCCCGACCACCGGGACGTCGACGTCCAAGTCGACCCCGGAGACCGAGCCGATCCTAGAGTCCATGCGAGCTAGAGTCGATCCTCGGTCACGGTCTCCCTCGGCCTCCCGTTCGGGACCGAGGTCGTCGACGCCGGCCTCGGTGTCGGGGCGAAGGGCATCGGTGCCCGCCCGACCGGAGCCACTCGATTCCTCTACTGAGGAGTCGGGCTGGGAGACGGAGGACGAAGAGTCCCCAGGTACTTTTCGGACTCTGTGCGTCCCATCGGACTCGCTCGAGTCCGAACCTCGGAGACGGTCCCCCCCAGAGGACACCCGGTTCTTGGACTTCGTGCGGGATATTGCCAAGGCCTTGGCATTCCCCACGGATCCCGAGGAGGAGCCTCGAGCCGAAGAGCTCGATGCCCTCCAGTATGACTCTCCTCTGAAGGAGGCTCTTACTGTACCGGTTCCTCCGATGCTGGAGTGACTTCTCTTCCGCATGTGGGAGAGCCCGGCGTCGGCGCCGGTGTTAATCAAGCGGGTCGATTCCATTTATCGAGTCCGCAACATCCCCGGGTTCCAAAAGGCACAACTACCGCACCATTCCATGGTGGTGGAATCGGCCATGCATCGACTCAAGAGTCAGAAGATGCACTCCTCGGTGCCTCCCGGCAGGGAGGCACGGAACCTGGATGCCCTCGGTAGGAAGTGCTACCAGGGCTCTATGCTTGCTTGTCGAGTCTAGACCTACCCAGCTCTATATGGGCATGTATCTCCGAGACCTGGCAAAAGAAATTGCCGGGTTCTCTGCTGGTCTCTCCGAGGAACCTTTGCAGAGGTTCCAAGCCTTGTCTACTGGTATTCGAGAGTGCTCGAAGTTTATCTCTCGAGCAGCCTACGATGGCTTCGAAGCATCGGCTCGAGTAGCCGGAGCCGGCATCGGTGCCCGCTGACAGGCTTGGCTTCAGTCATCCGACCTTGAGCCATGGGTTCAGGACAAGTTGGTCGATGTCCCTTGCAGAGGTGAAAACCTCTTTGGCAAGCCCATGACTGAAAAGGCTGCACAGATCGAGACCGAAACTCTTACCAGGACTCGGCTGTCCAGAAAGACCTCTGCCCCTTCTCAGAAGAAGAAGGGCTCGGGGAAAAAGCCCTTTTACCCGAGGAAGGCAGCTGCCTATAAACACTACCCTCATTATCAGGCCTCAGCAGCTCCCCAACAGGGTCAGCAGGCCAAGGGACGGGGTAATGGGTCCCGTAGGCAGCAGGCCCCCAAGCCCACAACACCGGCCCCTGCTCAGCATGGTGGGGTTTTTTGACTGCGTCAGCATAGCCTCTTCTCCTCCTGGTTTCTCTCAGAACTGGAGGCCGGCTGGTCCACTTTGCCCACAGGTGGTCAGCCATCACATCAGATACCTGGGTGCTTCATATAGTTCAAAAGGGCTATCTTCTGCACTTTCACCAGGTACCTCCCTCCTACTTTCCAGGGGAGCCTCCAAGACTCCCTCTGCACAGTGACTTACTCCTTCAGAAGTTAGCAAGTCTTCTTCAGGAACAGGCTGTGGAACCGGTGCCCCACCACCTGAGAGGTCACGGCTTTTATTCCAGGTACTTTCTGATACCAAAAAGGACAGGACGTCTCAGACCCATCCTGGACTTGCGAAACCTCAACAAGTTCCTGGCAAGGGAAAAGTTCAAGATGCTTACCCTTGGAATCTTGCTGCCCTACCTCCAGCAGGGAGACTGGCTATGCTCCTTGGACCTAAAAGATGCGTATACTCACATCCTTATTCATCCAGACCACAGACAATATCTCAGATTTGTTGTGGGAGGGAATCATTACCAGTACAGAGTACTACCCTTTGGCCTCTCCTCAGCCCCCAGGGTGTTCACCAAATGCCTAGCAGTGGTGGCAGCCTATCTGAGACTTCAGGGCCTTTTTGTGTTTCCATACCTGGACGACTGGCTCATCAGAGCCCAGTCTTCCCAAGAGGCCACTCAGGCCACTCATCGCACTGTAACTCTACTCCAGCACTTGGGGTTTGTCGTAAACTTCGCAAAGTCCACTTTGCTCCCCTCTCAGAATCTCAAATTTATAGGCGCCAGGTTGGACACTCTTCAGGCGCGGGCCTTCCTGCCTCTGGACAGGGCACACAGGCTCATGGATCTCGCCAGGAACTTTCACAGCAATTCCCTGGTCCCTGCCAGGCAATTTCTGCGACTACTCGGCCATATGGCTTCCACGGTCCATGTGACCCCCAATGCCCGCCTGAACATGCGTCCTGCTCAATGGTGCCTTCGCACTCAGTGGCATCAAGCCACAGGGAGCCTGAAGGACTCAGTACGGATATCGGACCTGCTGGTCTCTTCTCTGCGGTGGTGGCTTCATCTGCCAAACCTAGTGCTGGGAGTGGTTTTTCAATCTCCTCCACCTTCTCAGGTGCTGACAACCGATGCTTCTCTCCTCGGTTGGGGAGCACATTGCCAAGGGACATGTACTCAAGGCCTCTGGACTCCCCTGGGAGTCTACTCGGCAGATAAACTTCCTAGAGCTAAGAGCCATACGCCTAGCTCTGAGAGCCTTCTCCCACCTTACTTCTCACCAGTCTGTGCTGGTCCAGACGGACAATCAAGTTGCCATGTTCTACGTGAACAAACAAGGGGGCACAGGCTCCTTCCTTCTCTGTCAGGAAGCACAAAAACTGTGCTCTTGGGCCGTCCTTCACGGCATCCTCCTCAAGGCTGTCTATCTCCCAGGTCAAGAAAATTACCTGGCAGACAAACTGAGCAGAATCCTCCAACCACACGAATGGCGATTGGATCCCTTAGTGGTTCAACAGATCTTTCTCAAGTGGGGCCTTCCTACAATGGATCTCTTTGCCAGTCCTCTGAACCGGCAGCTTCCCAGGTTCTGCTCTCGACAACCGCATCCTCTGCGGGTAGCAGTGGATGCTTTTCTGATTCCATGGTCCACAGGCCTCTTGTATGCCTTTCCTCCCATGCCACTGGTGTCTCGGACGCTCTTCAAAGTTCTCAGAGACAGAGCCTCGATGATCCTAGTAGCTCCCCGGTGGCCAAGACAGCCCTGGTTCCCGCTTCTGATGCAGCTGGCGGTGGACACTCCTCTTCCTCTGGGGTTTCAACCCGATCTCCTGTCACAGGATCAGGGGACTCTCCTACACCCCAACCTCCGGTCCCTTCATCTGATGGCCTGGCTGCTGAAAGGGTAGTCCTTGCTCCCCTCTTGTTGCCTCGGGAGGTGGAAGAGGTCGTCTTGGCCTCCAGGCGGCCCTCCACCCGGAAATCCTACGCTCTTAAGTGGCGTCGGTTCTCCGTGTGGTGTGCTCAGCAGTCTGAGAATCCCTTCTCCTGCTTAGTGGCAGTGGTCTTGCAATATTTGCTTTACCTCTCCAATCTTGGCCTTAAGTCCAACTCTGTCAGGGTCCATCTCAGTGCTCTCTCTGCGCATCACGCACCGGTGGATGGCAGGCCTCTTTCCAACCACCCTTTGGTGGCTCGTTTTCTCCGAGGCCTCCTTCTGCTTAAGCCTCCTTTGCGTCCACCAGCCCCTGAATGGGATCTGAATGTGGTCTTACAGCGGATTACTTGTCCGCCCTTTGAACCTATGGCTACCTGCCCTCTGCGTTTTCTTTCCTGGAAAACCTTGTTCTTGGTAGCCCTTACCTCTACTAGGCGTGTTAGTGAACTGCAGGCCCTAGTGTCTGATCCTCCTTACACTAGGTTCTACAGGAATAGGGTAGTCTTACGGACTTACCCTAAGTTTCTTCCAAAAGTGGTTTCCCCTTTTCATCTCAACCAGGAGGTGGTTCTTCCGACCTTCTTTCCCAGGCCGCACACCAGCCGGGCTGAAATAGTCCTGCATACCCTGGACTGTAGGAGGGCCTTATCTTTCTACCTTGACCGTACGCGGGAGCATCGGAGGGCTGTTCAGCTCTTCGTTTCTTTTGACCCCAATAAGTTGGGGCTCCCTGTCTCCAAGCGTACTTTGTCCATATGGGTCGCAGACTGTATCGCCTGGGCTTATGGGGCGGCCGGCCTCTCGTTGGAGGGTCGAGTCACGGCTCACCGTGTCAGGGCGAAGGCTGCGTCAGTGGCTCATCTCCACTCTGTTCCGTTGGCAGACATCTGCCGGGCCGCTACTTGGTCTTCAAGCCAGACTTTTGTGGCCCATTACTGCCTGGAGAGGGAGTCCCGCAGGGACAGTGTTTTCGGTCAGGCAGTCCTCCATAATCTCTTTGAGGTTTAGGCAACTCCTACCCTCCGGCCCTGATGTTGGGCTACCGGTCGGGGGCGTTTTCAGAGAAGATTCCTTCCTTCTGTGCTGCTGAGCTAGAGGGAGCTCATTTTTCCGCTTGGGGTCTCTGGTAGCCTTAAGCTAGAGAGTCCCATATGTGAGGACTGACTTCCTGCTTGGTCCTGGAGAAAGAGTAGTTACTCACCTGTAACAGGTGTTCTCCAGGAGCAGCAGGAATCAGTCCTCACAACCCTCCCTCCTCCCCTTGGAGTTGCAGTGATATCATTTCGTTTTTGCTAATTTTTTGCTGTCTTTTAGCTATGTCATCAGACTGAGCAAGATGGCACCCTTGGGCGGGAAGGGGACTGCGCATGCGTGCTGCAATTCCCAAAGGCTTTCTTTGAAAGCTGGGGAAATTGCTCAGCGAGGGCTTCGTCGGCGCCGACGTCACCCATATGTGAGGACTGATTCCTGCTGCTCCTGGAGAACACCTGTTACAGGTGAGTAACTACTCTTTTTGTCCACATCATATTTAGGTTGGATGGACAGGGCTGGAGATCTGTCTCTTCAGTCATGGGTAACATCCCTACATCTTCCTCAGTAAAGACTGAAGCAAAGAATTCATTCACGTCTCTCTGCTATGGCCTTGTCCCCTCTGAGTGCCCCTTTTACCACTGTATCATCTAATGGTCCAACTGAATCTCTCACAGGTTTTTTGCTATGAATGTATTTGAAAAAGTCATTATTACATGTTTTTGCTTCCACAGCAAGCTTTTTCTCAAATTCTCTCTTTGCCTGCCTTATCAGTGTCTTGCATTTAACTTGCCAGTGCTTGTGCTGTTTCCAGTTTTCGTCATTTGGCTCTTTTTTTCCATTTCCTGGAAGATGCTTTTTTAGCAACAGCCTCTCTGACCTCACTTTTAAACCATGCTGGCAGTTTTTTGGACTTCCTTCCACTTTTCTTAAAGCATGGAATACAGCTGGTCTGGGCGGGCTTCAAAGATAGTATTTTTAAACACCCAAGCTTGAATTTATTTATTTGGTTTTTTATACCGCGCTATTTTAGTTCCGTGTGGTTTACAGAAAACAATTTAATACATTGAACAAGTAACAGCAGAGTTTACAATTAGAATAGAGCAACAGTATGACAGTATAACTTATAACAGTGTGAACATAGTTTTAGTGATTAATAAATACATTGACTATTTACAGTCATTAAGGGAGAATGGAACTGAGCTAGAGGAGGCGAGGAACTAGTCTGTCCTAGAAGAAGGCATGGTAGTGGTGCAAGTCTTTAACCTTTGCAACTGCTCCTTTTAGTTTCTTCGTAACCTATTTTCTTCATTTTATCATAGTCTCCCTTTCAAAAGTTAGAAGGTGGTATTGTGGATTTCTTTACCATTCCTCCTCCATTAATTAAATCAAACGCAGTCATGCTATGATCACTATTGCCAAGTGGCCCCAACACCCTTATCTCTTGGCTTCCCCTCTGGTCGGTTCATGAACCAGCTGCTCCAAGAAGCAGTCATTTATTTCATCTAGAAACTATCTCCCAAGCATGTCCTGCCGTGACACTGACCCAGTTAATACCAGGGTAATTGAAATCACCCATTATTATTACTGTGCTGTAACTTTTGTTAGCTTCCCTGATTTCTTTGAGCATTTCATCATTCATTTGTTCATTCTGGCGAGGTGGTCGATAATACACCCCCAGTGTCATCGCCTTCCCCATTTTACGTGGAATTTCAGTCCATAGAGATTCAATCCATAGAGTTTCTACAGCAAATTTTGTTTCCTGCAAAGCTTTAATCCTTTGTGAATCAATGCTCTCTCTAACATAGAGCGCAACCCCTCCACCAATTTGATCAGCTCTATCATTACGATATAGTTTGTACCCAGGTATCAGTGTCCCAATGGTTGTCCTACTTTCACCATGTCTCTGAGATAACGAGCATATCTAACCTCTCATTTAGTGCTATATATTCTAACTCTCCCATCTTATTTTTTATACTTCTATTATGTGCATACGAGCATTTTAGAGACTGCATTTTATTCATATTAATCTGGCTATCGGTAGGCAGGAGTAATTTGGAATCTAAGCTCTGTCTGCTCCGTACTCAAGGGCATTTCGATTACTTTTGTCTTTATTGGAACCTCTCTGCTGATATGTCCTAACTTCATTGTTTTGGTAGTATCCTTCAAGGATACATTGTTCTGAAACCTACACTCTTGGGCGACTGTCAGCTCCCCCCTATTATCTAGTTTAAATGCTGCTCTCTCCCCTTTTTAAAGGTTAATGCCAGCAACCTGGTTCCATCCTGGTTAAGGTGAAGCCCATCCCTTCGTAAGAGCCCCTCCTTTCCCCAGAATGTTTCCTAGTTCCTAACAAATCCAAAACCCTCATCCTTGCACCATCGTCTCATCCACGCATTGAGACTCCGGAGCTCTGCCTGCCTTTTGGGTCCTGCACGTGGAACGGGAAGCATTTCGGAAAATGCTACCCTGGAAGTTCTAGATTTCAACTTCCTACCTAAAAACTAAATTTAGCCTCCAGAACCTCCCTATCACATTTTCCTATGTCACTGGTACCGACATGTACCAAGACAGCACTGTTTAAGACCTTGTCTAGGTGGCACGTGAGGTCCATTACCTTCGCACCAGGCAGGCATGTTACCAGGCGATCCTCACATCCACCAGCTACCCAGCTATCTACATGCCTAATGATTGAATCACCAACTATAACAGCTGTCCTAATTCTTCCCTCATGGACACATGGCCCTGGTGAAACTTCCTTGGTGTGATAGGGTTTTACATCAACTGGAGACAAGTCCTAGCTACAGGATCACTTCCTGCCACATCAAGTGATGCTCTCCTTTCATGTGACCTCGCTCCTCCATGGCAACAGGGATGCTGCTAGATTGGAGGTGGGACTTTAGGACTATATCCCTGTAGTTCTCGTCTATGTACCTCTCTGTCTTCCTTATGTCCTCCAAGTCTGCTACCCTAGCCTCCAGAGATCGGACTTGTTCCCTGAGAGCAAAGAGCTCCTTGCACCTACTGTAGTGCACACGTAAGACCCCTCACCAACTGGGAGAAAATCATACATGTGACACTCGATGCAAAAGACTGGCAAGCCCCCTGTCTACATCTTAGGCTTTTTTAAAATTTATATTTTATTGATTTTCCAACCTTCAGTTACTGTACAATGCTCTCTATGTTCCATACATTAACAGTAACAGTACCCAAAGCATAACTTCCAAAACCATTTTACATTTCAACGTTCCCTTACAGTAATCAAGTCTGTTGCATTGTATGCTGCTTACCCCTTCCCCATCCCCTTCCCAGCCCCCCCTCCCTCTCTGCTAACCCTACTCAACTTCTTCTCCAAATCCTCGGTTCTCCCATGAACCATTCATAAAGCATTGGTTATTTCCCTCTCCCTACTCTTCTTCTTCCCAAACTTTTCGCACTCCTCCCACCCTCCATGCTTGATACCAGCGCTACACCCTTCTGTGTTTGTTTACCTTATTCCTTCTATGTGCTTCCACCACACATAGACCCCATATCCATTCCAACCTTCCCACCATTTCCTGGATAAGTGGGACTTCCTCATTCTTCCACCATCCTAAAAGGCCATTCTAGCTGTAATTATCACGTAGCCCACAAATGTTGCTAGGTCCCCCTCCCCTACCTCCTGCCCCTCATTTTGCACTTGCCTTCCTCAGGGGGATGCAGCTTGGAACATAAAACAATAAAATATAAATGTTATAATAAGTTAAAAATATATCATAATTAATATGGTATAAATAAATAATATAAAAACAGACAAAATAAGCATAGAATCATGATTAAAAACGTAATAAAAAATAGATTTTTTGGTAAAAACAAAGAGCTAATGGTTAAAGAATCATAATCATAATACAAGAAAACAAAGGGTAGTGGGACATAAAAATGTGTTGTATGGAACCTTGTCAGAGATATGTGTATAGTAGAAGAGATGAGGCAGTACATAATCTAAACCTAGTAATTAAAGACTGTACTCACTTATGCACTCTATGGTGACTCCTTGGAGAACCACTAATACAAAATTGTACCTCTGTACTGAAGTAACAAAAGATAAAGCAGTCATTTTTATAAAAAAATATATAATATTCAATTTAAAAAAACCTTTTGAAAGGGGGGGGAGGGGTGGCGAAAGGGGCAAATGCCCTGAACTAAAAATATATTAAAACCAAAAGAAAACCATATTCTATCAAAATTAATTTTGTACCAAAACAACACTGAGAGCATCTTGTACTATAATATAACCTAATATCAAAGTAAAAATCAATACAAATACAATCTATTAAGGGTTATATGGGATAGAACTGCTATGTTCTATTTCAGCCTCTGTGTTAAAATGAAATAAAACAACATAATGGAGCACTATTTTTTAAAAATATAAAAATCTTATATCTATCTCATAAATTGAACTTTGTTATTAAAACTATTTGGCTTGTTTACAAAGCCGCGGTAGCGGCTTCCGCCCAATATCGGAGCTGTGGCCCCATTGAATTAACTACATTTAAAGCTGTGTGTGACATAACATTTATTTCTATAACACTATGTGCATTGGTAATGTCAGTATGCAAAGTCAAACAGACTATACCAGTCCAATGAACTGTATAGAAGTGCAACTTTTCTGCTTTCAAAGTATGTAAATCACAAATTTAATGAAATTTCATTCTATTTTAAAATGTTGTCAGGGAATGCGTGAAACGCGAAAGTATAGACAAATATTAGATCAGCGTTTATATGCCGTCTCAAAATGAGGTAATAACAAACTTGTAATTAAACAAATAAGCAGGTGACAATTGCAGGAACTAATGGGGAACATAAATCATAGACAGAAAAAGGAGGAAACTACTTACATTCAACATGTAAAACAACACTCTAACAGCAGTAGCCTCTATTTCGGCATATCGTGTACTACCCTTCAGACCTTTAACTCCTCCAAAAGCGTGCCAACAAAGGTCAGATGTTATATTACAAAAGGATTTTTTTAAAAGAATATAAAGTCAGATTTGAGGTTTCTTAAGTGGGAAATTCAGAAAATGTATATTAAGCAGCTTATAAACAATTTTAAACAAACTTTGGTTAAGAAGATGATGACTTGCTTTTTTTATATGTGAAATGGACCTGTGACAGCAGCACTGATAGGTGCCGTGTAATACAACATAATCAACAGAGACTTACAGGGTCGGAGCCGCTACATTTTCCTCTCTGCGTTTCATCTGAACTGATTGGCTCTGGCTGCCTGCGTGTTCAGTTCCCGATTGGCTGTTTGACCTGAGGAGTGCCATAAGAACTCGGCTCCGCCGCGGGACGTCGAGTTGCTACATTTTCCTCTCTGCATTTCATCTGAACTGATTGGCTCTGGCTGCCTGCGTGTTCAGCTCCCGATTGTCTGTTTGACCTGAGGAGGGCCATAAGAACTCGGCTCCACCATGGGATGCGGAGCGGGCGTGGGCGCGTGTCCAAAGGGGCATGACCAAAGGGGCAGACCCCCGCCCCTTTGGTGCCCGAGGTGCAGAGGGTGAGTCCTTGTGATAGGGAAAAGAAGGAAGCATTACCTGCAATCTGAGCAGATGAAGGCAGTCAAGATGGTAGGCCCTATGGACGCCCACATTCGTGTGGAGAATCCTGTGTCTGCCAGGGGACTCTTAGCATCGAACTCGGTTAACATCTCAAATGTGAGTACTGCATCTTCTTCGCCCTCTGCCAGTAGTTTGGGTTTAGCTCAGCCCCGCCAAGAGTTGGTTGTATCTGGTCCCGGTAAAAGTCCTCTCTCTGATGACTACTCGGAGATGGAGGAAACTAGTTCTGCTTTACTTCCTGATTCCTTTCTTAAGCTTGAATCCGCTTCAGAAAGCCTTCCACCTCCACTTCCCTCTGTGGTTTCTTTTGTTTCAATTGGAGAATCTTTGTCACCTCCACCCGATGTTTCATTAAAGGATATTTGAGCAATTTCATGTATGGAGTCAGCGTTGGGTGTGTCCCTACAAAAAGTGGCTACGTTTTCGAGGGAAACGGTTGCTAAGCTGTCTGACCATGACTCTCGTATATCAGAATTGGAGAAAGTTTCTGGATCTCTTGGAAATCAACTTTCCTCTCATGAATCTATTTCTGCTAAGTTCTCTCAAGATTGTTCCTTATTACATCGTCAAGATGAACTTTTGGAAAATTCCTTTCGCTCTAGGAATCTACGTTTGTTAAATTTTCCTAAAACCCATTATCTATCTCCATTAATTTTGTTTCAGAAGTATCTTAAAGAAGTTTTGTTCATGTTGATGTTGATAAAATTTTGGTTTCTCAATTATACTATGTTCCTAAAGGGAGGGTGGTTAGAGATGTAGAGCAGGTGGGTGCAACGCAATATGATCATTTAGCTTCTTCAACTTTGGATATTTCAGGGTTTCTGGAATCCTCCATAGATGAAATAACCTTGAGAGATACATTGTTACTTTTGTCATGCATGTTGATAAAGATAGTTTTACGTTCTTATTTTAAACAAAAATCTCAAAATTTTGTGGACAACCAATTCAGATTTTTCCTGATGTTTCCAGGGCCACGCAGGTGCGTCGTAAAGCTTTTTTACGGATGCGTCCCCGTGTGTTGGCCCTTGGTGCTTTATTTTACCTTAAGTTTCCTTGTAAATGTCAGGTAGTTTTTCAATAAACTTTTAGTCTGGAATTTATAGAACGGGTATGGAAATCAAACTGCACAAACCCCGTCAAATATTTAAACTAAACAACATACTAGCTGTTCTGTTCATTTCACTGGAAACTGGGTCTCAGAAAAAACTACCAGCACATAATCTCGGGCACAAAGCCTCTTAGCAGTGCCTGTTTTTTACATCAATGACCCTTGAGCTTTCTATGTTTTTTTGGAACAAACTTTTGATAATTTTTTATGAAAAGGTCCAATAACTCGATGTTTTAAATGATGATACGATTGATCTAAGAAAAAAATCCAACTTAGCTGTTTTTAAACTTCAGCCAGGTGATCAGAGATAAGGCAATTCCAACGCCTCCATCCAGGCTGCCCAAGCGTTTCACTATAGACGTTTCCTCAGGGAATTGTCATTACCGGCTAGAAAATAAAAACGTGAAATTAATATCATGAAGCTAGTTGTAACATTTCAATCTTAAAAAAACCTAGGTAAAATCAAACCTTTATTAACCATAAGACCAGCGTAATCAGTGCACATATTTTTTGAATAAGTTTCTCTCGATTTTTGAGCAATTACGATGTTTTGTCATTGATCATGTGATGACACCTATGCGAGGTAGAACTCTTGATGAAACATTGCTCTGGAAAGAACAGAAATGGATCTTCACGTTAAAATCAGTATTTCCATCAGGTCTGAATGTACGCTTGGATCTGTCACTTTGTTTATAACGGACTTTGTTTTTAACGGACAGTCCCGTTGATGCTTATGGCTTGTACTATATAGGTTTTCACTATTGGACTATGACAACCAGTTCAAGTCACATGATCACCCCTTTAAAAATGGCGATCGGGTTCAACTCCGCATGCGCGGCGTTTTTGTGCACTACAGATCGAGAGAAACTTATTCAAAAAATATGTGCACTGATTACGCTGGTCTTATGGTTAATAAAGGTTTGATTTTACCTAGGTTTTTTTAAGATTGAAATGTTACAACTAGCTTCATGATATTAATTTCACGTTTTTATTTTCTAGCCGGTAATGACAATTCCCTGAGGAAACGTCTATAGTGAAACGCTTGGGCAGCCTGGATGGAGGCGTTGGAATTGCCTTATCTCTGATCACCTGGCTGAAGTTTAAAAACAGCTAAGTTGGATTTTTTTCTTAGATCAATCGTATCATCATTTAAAACATCGAGTTATTGGACTTTTTCATAAAAAATTATCAGAAGTTTGTTCCAAAAAAACATAGAAAGCTCAAGGGTCATTGATGTAAAAAACAGGCACTGCTAAGAGGCTTTGTGCCCGAGATTATGTGCTGGTAGTTTTTTCTGAGACCCAGTTTCCAGTGAAATGAACAGAACAGCTAGTATGTTGTTTAGTTTAAATATTTGGCAGGTAGTTTTTCAAGGCAACCGATATGTGTTCTCTGAAGTGGAACAGATGGAGAATTTCCTTAAGGTTAAGGTTATATAGGTCATTTTATTACTGTACCCTCTTGACTATGTATATTGAGCTTTAAGAAATATTTCAGAGCCTTTGTGGTTCTATTTTCCTTATTCATTTGATGTAGCTTCTCCTTGATGTGGGCTATGGATTTCTTGATTGGAAAACAATATTATATATTTGGATTTTGCTTTTTCCTTGTGTATTATGTTGAAACTTTATAAATAAAGTGAAAAAAAAAAGACTTACAGGGTCAGATAAAAGGAGGCAAAAATATGTAGCCAGGAATGAAATGGTAAAATTGAGTAATAAAACAAATAATATATGAATAAAAATAAAGGCCTAGTACTCGCTAACTTTGACCTGTCACAGGACATCAAGGATATACTCCTTGCATCACGCAAAGAGTCTACCAGATGGTCTTATGCATTCAAGTGGCATAGGTTTGCACTCTGGTGCTCTCCAAAGGACATGGACCCTTTTCTTGCTTGGTGGAGTTCCTTTTACATTACCTCCTCTGCCTATCCTTAACAGGCCTTAAAACTAACTCAGTCAGAGTGCACCTCAGTGCCATTGCGGATCATCATGAACCAGTACAAGGGCTGCTTGCTTGCTTGCTTATTTATTTATTTATTTATGTCTTTCTTTATTTCTTTCTGTCTTTTCTTTATTTCTTTTTCTCCACATCCCTCATTAGCATGCTTCAAATGAGGTCTCTTGCTGTCCAAACCACCCATTAAGCTACCTCCAGTGGTCTGGGATCTCAATTTGTTTCTTACGCAACTACTAAAGCTTCCTTTCGAGCCTTTTGCCACCACTTCAGTGAAGTTTCTATCATGGAAGGTACTCTTCCTTATTGCCTTCATCTCAGCTTGCTGCATTAGTGAACTGCAAATTCTGGTGGCGGACCCTCCCTATACCCAGTTCCGCCATGGCAAGGTAGTTCTGAGGACCCATCCGCATTTCCTTCTGAAGGTATTCTCTTCCTCCCATTTGAACCAGTCTGTAATCCTACTGATTTTCTTCTCTAGACCACATGCATCTCTGGCAGAAGCAGCGCTGCACACTTTAGACTGCAAGAGAGTGCTGGCTTACTATTTGAGTATATGATCCTCTCAAATATGTCTCTTTTGATCCTAGTCATCTGGGCTTTCCAGTGACAAAACAGACTCTATCTACATGGGTAGCAGATTGTATTTCTTTTGCATATGCACAGGCAGGACTATCTTTGGAGAGTCATATCACTGCTCATAATGTACGAGCTATGACAACCTCCGTAGCCAATCTTTGTTTCGTATCTATTCAGGAGATCTGCCATACAAACAGTACTTTTGTTGCCCACTATTGTCTGGACAGAGACTCCAGTCTTTGGCCAAGTTGTACTCCAGCATGTCTTTAGGATTTAAACTCGACTCTTACCCTCCATCCCGATCTTCTACAAGAAACCATACTTCCTTTAGTGGGGGTTTTTGCCATCTGGAATAGAGTCCAAGGTCCATAACTCTTCCAGACTCTTCGGCTGCAATCTTTTGACCTCGGGGATCATACTACTCTATCCCCATACCTCTCTGATTCCGGGGAGCTAGTGAGTCCCATATGTGAAGACTGCATTCCTGCTTGTTCCTGGAGATAGCGTAGTTACTCACCTGTAACAAGTATACCATGGACTGCTCAAAGAACAAACCAGTCAGTACTAGAGGAGATCAAATCTAAGCTTTCTTTAAAAGCTCAGAAGACAAAGACTTCAACTTTCATACTTTGGACACATTTGAAGAGAGAAATGGTTAGAGAGAGACATCATTTTTGGCAAAGTAGAAGGTCAAGGAAAAGAGGAAGGCCAGCAAAGAGATGGATCGATACAATAACAGCAGCTATGGGTGTCACTCTATCAGCAATAAGCCACTTGACTGAAGACCAAATGCAGTTTAGAACAACTTTCCAGAGGATCGCCATGAGTCAACACCGATGCAATGGCACTTAACAACAACTCCTCCTCCAGGAGTTGTAGAGTCTCTGTTTTATTTTCTGAGGAGAGGAGTTGGAAAGGCAGGCACCAAGCACAGTGGAGTGCTCCCAAAAGCTTAACTATTGCACATTGGGGAGCATTTCCATGTGGGCTCTGTTGGTACTGATGTCACCCATATTTGAAGACTGATTCCTGCTGTTACCCGAGATCACCTGTTACAGGTGAGTTACCACGCTTTCCTTGTTGTTAGCCATGATGTTATCTGGCTGTCTGATTAATTGTGTTTTGCAATTTGTCATGTCGTGGTGAGGGATGTTGACTGTTTCAGCCAAAAATTGATTATTCCTGTGGGTCAAGCTTTTCCAGTTTGAGGTTCTATTTAATCTATTTTCCAGCTCTTGTGGTATGTCAAGCCAGTCCTTTGCTTCGATGTTCATCACCCTCAGCCCACCCCCCTCTGCCAGACCCCTCTCATCTTGCCAGCTACTTCTCTGAGAAGATTGCTGTGCACCGTTCCAAGTTTCCCCCTCTCCACCCCCCTGCAACAGAAGTTTCATCTTCCCTCCCCACCCTTGGCTTGGTGCCTTCACCACCATCTTCCCCCTTCCTATCCATCCCTACCTTCCCTCATCTTTGGTCTTCCTTCCAGCCCTGTCACTGCTCCCACCCTACTCAAGGTTATCAATTCATCCCATAAGACTACCCTATCCCTTCTCCTTGCCCTCCTTCCTTTTGTACTTTCCATTTTTAATTCCAGTCTCACTTCGGGTATCTTTCCCTCTCTATGGAAGCACGCCCTTGTCTGTCCCATCCTTAAAAAGCCTTCATCTGCCCTAGACACTCTGGCTAACTGGTGTCCAATTTCTAATCTTCCCTTCCTTTCCAAGGTCCTTGAGAAACTAGTCTTCTCTCAACTCTCTTCACACTTGGATTCCACTCACTTCTTGCATCCACGCCAATCTAGTTTCCGCACTGGCCATAGCACAGACACTATCTTTCTTTCTCCAGGAACAAGCAGGAAGTCAGTTCTCACATATGGGTGACGTCGGCGCCGACGGAGCCCTCGTGCGGTGCAATTCCCCAGCTTTCAAAGAAAGCCTTTGGGAATGCATCGCGCATGTGCGGTCCCCTTCCCGCCCAAGGGTGCCATCTTGCTCAGTCTTCCTTTTTCTGTGGAACCCAACGGACGTGGTCCTGTTTCCACCGTGGAAAAAGTGGAAAAGTTGATTATTCTTTTTTTCAGCTTCCCGGTCGACACCGGTTCCCTTTCCCGCTCCCGGCTCAGTACACCGGTATTGAGTCAGGTCCTATTTTTCGTTTTTGTCCTTCGTGACTAGCGTTCATGCTCTTTTTAGTTTTCACTGGCAGCCCGGTTGTTTGACCTTGCAGGGGCCCTTTTTCCCCCGATGGCTGCCAGCGGGTTTAAAAAGTGTGATCGGTGTAAGAAACTGATGTCTCTCACCGACACACATGACTGTTGCCTCCGATGCCTCGGCCCCGACCATGACCCGGTGGTCTGTGGGCCGTGTGGTAAGATGTCTTCGAAGTCTTTGAGGAGCAGGCAGCAGCAGCGTGACAAGATTTTTTTCGAGTCCGCCTCCGGCCGGGCCCGGACATTATCAGAAGCCTCGACATCTTGGGAATTGGAGCCCAAGCACCGTCGTGGGTCTTCTGAGTGGGGGTCTCCCTCCAGGGAACACTGAAGGAAGAAGAAACTTGTGAGGGTGGTGTCGCTGGACGCCTCTGATCGGCCTGGGCCCTCAGGTTCCAAGCCGTGGAGCCCGGACCGCCACCCCGGGTCCTCTGAGTCGGAGCGGCCGGCTAAACTACCTCGCAGGGAGCCGGAGATGTCGGACAAGGTAACTTCTGTTGTCCTCATGGACTCTCCTCCGGGAGAGCCGCCGTCGGGCCTGACGATGTCGGGGCCCAAGCCGGACGCTGCAGAGCCTTTTGAGCTCGGTCTCAGGTTGGCGGCCCTGGAGAGCAGCATGGCTGCCTTCATGGAGCAGCAGCAGGCACTGATGGCCGGTCTCGCCGGTTCATCCGCCCCGACCACTGGGACGTTGACGTCGAAGTCGACACCGGAGGCCGAGTTGATCCTTGGCCAAGGTCCCCCCCGGGACCGAGGTCGAAGACGCTGGTGCCCTCGGCGGTCAGGCTCGGAGCCCTCGAGGCCAGAGCCCATTGAGTCCTCCTCGGAGGACTCTGCATGGGAGACGGAGGAGTAAGACTCCCCAGACACCTTCCCAACCCGGTGTGTCTCATCGGACTCTCCAGGTTCGGAGCCTCTGACTAGGTCCCCTCCAGAGGACACTCGGTTCTCGGACTTCGTCAGGGACATGGCCAAGGCTTTGGCATTCCCTGCCAATGCCGAGGAGGAGCCTCAAGCCGAGGAGCTCGATGCCCTCCAGTATGACTCTCCCCCGAAGGAGGCCCTTACTGTACCAGTGCCTCCGATGTTGGAACGGCTGATGCTCCACATGTGGGAGTCCCCGGCCTTGATGCCGGTGCTCAGCAAGCGGGTCGATTCCATCTATCGAGTCCGCAAGAGTCCTGGGTTCCAGAAGGCGCAGCAGCCACACAACTCCATGGTTGTGGAATCGGCCATGCACTGGCTGAAAAGCCAAAAAACGCACTCCTCGGTGCCTCCCGGCCAGGAGGCCCGGAACCTGGACGCCCTCGGCAGAAAGTGCTACCAGGGCTCGATTCTGTCATGCCGTGTCCAAACTTACCAGCTGTACATGGGCATGTACTTGCGGGACCTGGCAAAGGAGATTGCCGGGTTCTCACCTGGCCTGTCTGAGGAACCATTGCAGCGCTTCAAGGCCTTTTCAACAGGGATCAGAGAGTGCTCGAAGTTCATGTCTCGAGCAGCTTATGACGGCTTCGGCCCGAGTAGCCGCGGCTGGCATCGGTGCACGCCGTCAGGCCTGGCTCATGTCATCGGACCTAGAACCATGGGTTTAGGACGTTGGTTGATGTCCCATGCCGAGGAGACAACCTCTTTGGCAAACCCATGACTGAGAAAGCTGCAGAACTCGAGTTCGAGTACTTGACCCAGATAAGGTTGTCTAAGAAGACATCTGCCCCTTCTCACAAGAAGAAGGCCTCGGGGGGGGGGGGGGAAGCCCTTTTTTCCGAGGAAGGGTACGGCTTACAGAAACTACCCCACTCACCAGTCCGCCCCAGCTCCCCAACAGGGGCAGCAGGCCAGGGGACAGGGGCATGGCCCACGTAAGCCGAAGACCCTTAAGCCTCCAGCTCCGGCTCCGGCTCCTACCCAGCCGGGAGGGTTTTTTTGACTCCCAGTGCATAGCTCCTCTCCCACCAGTGGTCTGGCCCTGCACAGGAGGACGGTTGGCCCTGTACACTCACAGGTGGCCAGCCATTACTTCCGACACCTGGGTTCTGCAGGTAGCCCAACAGGGCTACTTGCTTCACTTCCACCAGGTGCCCACCTCCTTTTTCCCAGGAGAGCCTCTAAGACCCCCTCTTCACAGGAACCTGCTCCTGCAGGAGTTGGCAGGTCTGCTAAAGGATCAGGCGGTGGAACCAGTGCCCCACCACCTGCAGGGGCAAGGCTTCTACTCCAGGTATTTCCTCATACCAAAAAGAAAAAGAGGCCTACGCCCCATCCTGGACTTGCGAAATCTAAACAAGTTCCTGGTGAGGGAAAAGTTCAAGATACTTTCCCTTGGGATCTTACTGCCTTACCTCCACCAGGGAGACTGGCTATGCTCCTTAGATTTAAAGGATGCTTATACTCGCATCCTCATACACCCAGACCACAGACAATACCTCAGGTTTGTGGTCGGAGGAAACCACTTCCAGTACAAGGTGCTTCCCTTTGGCCTAGCGTCTGCTCCCAGGGTATTTACCAAATGCCTAGCAGTGGTGGCGGCCTTCCTCAGAAGCCAGGGTGTCTTCATCTTTCCATTCCTGGAAGACTGGCTCACCAGGGGCCCGTCGGCACAGGAGGCACAACAGGCCACTGCTCGCATAGTCACCCTGCTCCAGGACCTAGGGTTTGTCATAAATCACGGAAAGTCCACTTTACTCCCCACTCAGAACCTGGAGCTCATAGGGGCAAGACTTGGACACACTTCAGGCAAAAGCTTACCTACCGCTGGACAGGGCAAGGAGGTTGCTGGACTTGGTACAGCAGGTCCAGCACAAACCTCAAGTCTCCGCAAGAGTCTTCTTACGCCTCCTGGGCCACATGGCCTCCACGATGCATGTGACGCCATATGCTTGTTTCCACATGCGCACAGCTCAATGGAGCCTCAGGGGGCCAGTGGACGCAAGCCACTGGCCGCCTCAGCGACAGAGTAGCAATTTCCAAGCTACTGGTGACGGCCTTGCAATGGTGGCTTCACCCCCCCATCTTGCTTCAGGGAGTACCATTCCAACCTCCCTCTCACACCAGAGTGCTGACGACAGATACCTCCTTGCTGGGTTGGGGGGCCCATTGCCAGGGTTCATGCACTCAGGGTCTGTGGTTCTCGCAAGAGGCCACACTCCAGATCAATCTTCTAGAGCTTCGAGCCATCCGCCTAGCTCTTCAAGCCTTCTGTCATCTTCTTGCACATCAATCGGTGCTGATACAGACAATCAGGTAGCGATGTTCTACATCAACAAACGGGGGCACAGGATCTCGCGTCCTATGCCAGGAAACTCTGGACCTCTGCTCTTTTGCAGTGGCACATCACATGTCCCTAAAGGAAGTTTATCTGCCAGGTCTGGAGAACCTCCTAGCGGACAGGTTGAGCAGGATTCTTCAGCCTCACGAATGGCAACTGAACCGGGATGTAGCCCAGTGGATCTTCAATCCTTGGGGTCTCCCATCCATGGATCTCTTTGCCAGACCACAAAACCATCAGTTGCCCCGGTTCTGCTTGAGACAGCTGCATCTGCTGAGCATAGCGGCGGATGCTGTCCTGATCTCGTGGGCACAGGGCCTTCTCTATGCGTTCCCACCCACGCCCCTGGTGGCACGCACTCTGTTCAAGATTCTTCGGGGCAAGGCCTCGGTCATCCTGGTAGCACCCAGGTGACCCAGACAGCCTTGGTTCCTTCTTCTCCTTCAACTGGCGGTCGAGACTCCACTCCCACTGGGGTTGCAGCCAGACCTCTTGACCCAGGGACAGGGTTCTTTGCTACACCCCAATCTTAGATCCCTCAACTTAATGGCCTGGCTGCTGAGAGGGTAGTACTTGCGCCTCTACTCCTTCCCAAGGAGGTTGAAGGGGTGTTGCTAACCTCTAGGAGGCAATCCACTAGGAAATCCTACGCCTTCAAGTGGCGTAGATTTGAAGGATGGTGTGCTCAGAATAAGGAGAACCCATTCACTTGTCACGTACCTCAGGTATTGCAGTACTTGCTCCACCTCTCGTAGTTAGGCCTCAAGTCTAACTCTGTCAGGGTCCACCTGAGTGCGCTATCAGCTATCCACTTTCCCGTGGACGGGCAACCTCTTTCAGCTCATCCTTTGGTATCCCGATTTCTCAGAGGCCTCTTACTCTTGAAGCCTCCGATTCGCCCACCAGCTACAGAGTGGGATTTAAATGTGGTCTTGCAGTGACTTACTTGCCCAACTTTTGAACCAATGTCCACCTGTCCTCTGCTTCCTTTCCTGGAAAGCACTCTTTCTGGTGGCACTCATGTCTGCTCGACGTGTGAGCGAGCTGCAAGCCTTAGTATCGGATAGGCCGTATACACGGTTTTACAAAAACAGGGTGGTCCTACTTACTCACCCCAAGTTCCTCCCAAAGGTGATTTCCTCCTTTCACCTTAACCAAGAGGTGGTTCTTCCAACCTTCTTTCCCAGGCCACATACCAGCAGGGCAGAGGCGGTTCTGCATACCCTGGACTGTAAGAGGGCGCTCGCCTTCTACCTGGAGCGTACGCGTGGACACCGGAGAGCTTCCCAGCTTTTCGTCTTGTATGACCCTAGTAAACTGGGTCTACCTGTCTCCAAGCACACGTTATCCACCTGGGTGGCAGACTGCATAGCCTGGGCGTATAGGGCAGCTGACCTCCAGCTGCAGGGCCGAATCACAGCCCACTCTGTCAGGGCTAAGGCCGCATCAGTGGCTAACCACCGCTCTGTTCCATTGGCAGACATCTGCCGGGCTGCAACTTGGTCTTCAAGCCAGACTTTTGCAGCCCACTACTGCCTGGAGAGAGAGTCCCGGCAGGACAGTGTTTTCGGTCAGGCGGTACTCCGTAACCTTTTCGAGGTTTAGGCAACTCCTGCCCTCCGACCCTTTGGTGTCAGGCTACCGTGGGGATTGTGTTCTCGGAGAAAAATACTATCACTGCTGCTGCGGCTCTTCTAGAGGGAGCCATTTTCAGCTATGGGTTCTCGGTAGCCTATAGCTAGGGAGTCCCATATGTGAGGACTGACTTCCTGCTTGTTCCTGGAGAAAGCTTAGCGTAGTTACTCACCTGTAACAGGTGTTCTTCAGGGACAGCAGGAATCAGTCCTCACAACCCTCTCTCCTCCCCTGGAGTTGCAGTCCTTGATTAATTTTTTCTCATTTTTGCTGTCTTTTTAGCTATGTTATCTGACTGAGCAAGATGGCACCCTTGGGCGGGAAGGGGACCGCGCATGCGCGATGCATTCCCAAAGGCTTTCTTTGAAAGCTGGGGAATTGCTCTGCACGAGGGCTCCGTCGGTGCCGACGTCACCCATATGTGAGGACTGATTCCTGCTGTCCCTGGAGAACACCTGTTACAGGTGAGTAACTACGCTTTCCCTGCTCAGCGAAACACACACTGCACATGAAAAAGGCAACATCTCTCTTGCAATTTCCTTGGATCTCTCCGCAGCCTTTGATTTGGTAGATCAACCTCTTCTACTATCTCTTCTCTCTGACTGTGGACTTCGGGACACAGCCCTTCACTGATTTCATTCTTTCCTGTCCTCATGTTCCTTCTCGGTGCTTTGCAGTTCTGCCTCATCCCCCCCATCCCACTAACCTGTGGCATCCCC
This sequence comes from Ichthyophis bannanicus, assembly GCA_033557465.1. Classification (NCBI taxonomy): domain Eukaryota; kingdom Metazoa; phylum Chordata; class Amphibia; order Gymnophiona; family Ichthyophiidae; genus Ichthyophis; species Ichthyophis bannanicus. Next base: position 260,720,572 of record CM066043.1, on the reverse strand, counting down.
CAGGGCTCAGTTCTGACCCCCTTCCTTTTCAGCATTCAACTGGGTATCTCTGCCTACTTTTATGTAGACGATATCATCCTCCTCTTTCACACGAATGCTCGCTCCCCGGATATAACCCCCTTAAATGCTTGTTTATCCTCTGTCTCTGACTGGCTTCATTCCAATCGTCTCTCTCTCAATCCCTCCAAATGTTCTGCAATATGGCTCACCTTTAATATCCCACGACCCACAATAGCCCCCAGTCCCCCTTGTTTTCTCTCCCTGCTATCATGGGGTCATTCTAGATTCCTCTCTGTCATTTCACGGCCACATTTCCTCCCTTGTCCCAGCGGTCTTTCTTTTTCCTCCGTCGGATCTGTGCTCTTCGTTCTTCTCTCGACCAGCACTCCCTTACTACCCTCCTTCTATCACTTGAAATTTCTACAATAGATTATTGTAACAGTGCTCTTGCCGGTCTTCCCAACTACCAACTTTGTCGATTGCAACTTCTCCAAAATACAGCAGCCTGGATTATCACTTACACCTCGCACCATGAACACATTTATTTATTTAACAAACATTTTTATACCACGCTTTCCAAAGGATGAAGCGCGGTTTACAAGAAACAAAGGCCCAAATATACAATAAAACAGGAACTTATTCAGTTACATGGAACTTTATGAAACTATTTACATTGATGAGATAAAAGCAGAACAAAGAACACACAATCATAAAACTATATACAATATTGGAGCATAAAATTGATGTTTTAGGTAGTTCTAACAAGACGTTACAAACATATTGCTATGATATATTTGCTGCTCTATTTACCCTGGTGTGTGTTGTGTGTGTGTGATGAGTTGTTGTCAGCTTGTGTGTCAGAATTTGGTTGTGAGCTGTAGTGTAGGGTAAAAAGGTATGTCTTAAGTTTTTTGCGGAATGTCTAGATGTCTTTTAGTTCTCTCATGTCTTTGGGTAGGTCATTCCAGAGGATTGGAGCAAAATGTGAAAAAGCTTTTTTGTTGATTTTTTGGCTTTTCTGAAGTCTTTGGGGTTTCCAGTCACTCCCACCCTGATCCGACTTCACTGGCTTCCCATAAAATTTCGCATAAATTACAGAATTCTCATATCTGCTCACCAGGCAATCCACACAGGCATACTGCAATATTTGGCTGACCACCTTCATTTTCACTCTCTCCACACTCACTGCTTGGCCTTCCCCTCAGTTTCCCATGCGCATTTGGAACAAACGCGTCATTCCACTTTCTTTTTCCTTGCTCCTGCCTTATGGAATTCCCTACCTGCCTCACTTTGTGCAGAGGCCTCCTTTCTACAGTTCAAATCTCAGCTCAAAACACACCTGTTTCAGTTGGCTTATGACCTTCCCTCCCCTTCCCCTGAGCAGTCTCCCCCTTAGCTCATTCTCTTCGTCTAAGTTCTTCTCCTCCCTTCCCTGTCTGCCCATTGCTCTCTTCTTCATTCTTTCTTTTCTGTCCTGTTCTATATATGATTGGCGTTCTTTTCCTTTTCCTTTTCCTTATTTTTAATTTAGATTTTTGTAAACCTCTCTGATGCCTTGCTGCCTAGGGCGGTATATCAAATGACAAAGATAAAGATTTTTTCCAAACTTTTTTGCATGATAGGTAGCCATTCTGCTTTTCAGTTGTCCTCTACAGGGTTTTCATATACATTATATATACTCTTTTCCAGTTCCCTCTAAATAGTTTGTTTTGATATCTTTCTTTCTCCAGGAACAAGCAGGAAATCACTCCTCACATATGAGTGACGTCGACACCGACGGAGCCCACACGGAGCATTTCCCCAGCTTTCAAAGAAAGCCTTTGGGAATGCCACCACGCATGCGTGGTACCCTTCCTGCCCAAAGGTGCCATCTTACTCAGTCTCCCTTTTTCCGCAGAGCCCTTCAGACGTGCGTCTTTTCCCTGGAAAAAGTTTTCTCTGTCTTCAACCGGTTTGGGCTATCTGGCCTTTGCTGGTCCTCTTCCTGCTTCTTGAGCACCTCTGCTTTGGCCTTGGTCTCAGTTTTTGTCCCTTTTTGCCTTTTTGTGTTTTACTGCACTTTTGCGCTCTTTTTAACCGCTGGCCGCGTCGAGGGTCTTCAACCTTGCAGGGGTCCTTTTTCCCCCAGTGGCCTCCAGTTTTAAGAAATGTGATAGGTGTTCAAAAAACATGTCGCTCACGGACACCCATGACTCTTGTCTCATGTGTCTAGGAGCTGACCATGACCCGGAGCTATGCTTCCTTTGTAAGGCCTCCAAGGCCACCCAGAGTCGTAAGCAGAAGCTAGATGATCTCTTCCATAAGGCATCCCCGGTAGCCTCCTGCTCTTCGCCCCGCAACCCGTGCAGTCTCCCAAGGCTCCTCCCCGGGCCTGGCAGCACTCTGACCAGAGTTCGCCCAAACGCGAGTAGAAGAAGAAGGCCACGAGGACTCTGTCGGGGGCGCTAGATAAGCATGAGAGGTCACGCGCTTGGTCTCTCAGCCCCCTCTGCAAACTTTGGAGTCGGAGAGGAAGCAGTCCAGTTAGGTACCTCGAACCGATACAGAGGCCTCCGGCGAAGGTGCCTGGTTTCCCCAGGGTTGTCCTGGCCTGGGCCCCCTCTTTCTCCACACCCACCCCAGTGTCAGTGTTGCAGGGCCCCACTCCCAAGTGGGAGGCCCAGATGCTGGCCTTGGAGCGCAACGTTTCTGCGTTTCTTGCTGCCCACCAGGCCCTGGTGCCCGGTCCTACCGGCATGCATCCCGAGACCGCAGTGACCTCAACCTCGAGGACTCCCCGGGCCACTACAGTGAGCCCCGAGAGCCAGAAGCCTTGTGAGGATCCTTGGCGCAGGTCTCTATTTCTGTCCTGGTCCTCGGGTGCGAGAGTTTCTCGGGTGAGCACCTCCGGCTCCAGGCAGGTTTTGGCCTCTAAAACCCAGCGTGGGTCACTGACCCATCTCGAGCTGCCCGACCAAGTCCTCCACGGACTACTCAGAGTTGGGAGTCCTACAGGAAAATCTCCCTGGAGACTCGGTCCAACCAAGACCTCCCCTTGGATCCCTCTCTGCCGACCCAGAGGTGGCGGTCACCTCCTGAGGAACCTCTTTTCTGCAGTTCATCTGAGACATGGCGTGGGCTCTAGCGTTCGCCACTAAGTCGGAGGAGGAGCCCCCGCATGGATGAGCTGGATATTCTTCAATATAAAGCCCCTCTGAAGGAAGCTCTCCCGGTGCTGGTTCCTCCCATTCTGAACAGACGACTCCTCCACATATGGGAGATCCCAGCCTCTGTCCTTATCGTGAGCAAGTGCCTGGACACTATGTATAGGGTTCAGCGGGGCTGGGGGTGTTGGAAATCCCAGCTTCCTCACACCTTGATGGTGGTTGAATTGGCCATGTGGAAGCTAAAAAGCCCAAAGACTCATTCTTCAGTCCCGCAGGCAAAGAGTCTCGTATCCTCTATGCCCTCGGGTGCAAGGCTTATCAGGGCTCCATGCTGTCATGCCACATCCAAGTTTACCAGTTATACATTGGGATGTTCCTCCGTGACCTTGCTAGAGAGCTCGGAGGCTTTGCGGCAGGCCTTGAGGAGACCATCCCCAATGTTTTCAGCCCTCTTGAAGTACCTCTCGTGAGCAGCATACGACTGCTTCAAGCCTTACGCCCAGGTGGCGGCAGCTGGCATCGGAGCCCACCGGCAGGCTTGGCTCCAGTCCTTGGACCTGGAGCAGTGAGTCCAGGAGAAGCCGCTGGGCGTCCCTTGCCTCGGGGAGCAACTATTTGGTAAGCCCATGGAGGATAAGGCAGTGGAGATTGAAACGGAATAAGTGACTCACACTCGCCTCTCTTGGAAAATCTCCTCCCTCCCTCCCCAGGAACAAATAGAGCAAGAAGCCTTTCTTCCATCGGAAGGGCTCCTGTACAGGGACTACCCGTCCTACCTGCTGGCGTTGACCCCTGTTCAGGGAGATCAGGGCAACAGCATGGCCCACAGTCCTCGTAAGCCGAAGGGTCCCAAGATCCAACCACCGACGTTGGCTCAGCCATTCTCAGGGTTTGATGCCATCGGCATAGCCTCTCGTCTGCTGACAGAATGACTGTCCATCGGGGGCGTCTGATCCTCTTCTCCCACAGGTGAGAGTCCATCTCCACCGATGCCTGGGTCCTTCAGATCATTTGGGAGGACTGTCTCCCCCCTCCGGACAAGCTCCCCCCTCTGTGCTTGCCCAGCACCAGGCCCTCCTGAGTCAGGAGCTCATAGGCCTCCTCGAGGACAGGGCGATAGAACCAGTCCCACCTCACTTCCAAGTATGGGGTGTTTAATCCCGATACTTCCTCGTCCCAAAAGGGACAGGGGGCCTTCGGCCCATCCTCAACCTGCAGATATTCAACAAGTTCCTGTTGTGGGAGAAATTCAGAATGCTCTCCCTTGGAACATTACTGCTCTACCTCCAGCAGGGCGATTGGCTATGCTCCTTGGACTTAAAGGATACTTACCCTCACATCCTCATCCATCCCAAGCACTGAAAGTACATCCGCTTCATGGTTCAGGGAAACTATTACCAGTACAGGGTGCTTCCCTTCGGACCTGCATCCTCCCTGCGGGTCTTCACGAAATGCCTGGCGATGGCTGCGACCCACCTCCTGCTGCAGGGGGGATCTAGACGACTGACTCGTAACAGGGGGCATGGCCTCCAAAGCCCGGCAGGCCACGGACCGCACCATTCACCTCCTGGAGCATATGTGGTTCATGAATAATTACCCAAAGTCCCACCTTACTCTAGTTCAGTCCCTGGAGTTCATCGGGGCTCGCTTGGACACCCTGCGGGCAATGGCTTTTCTTCCTCAGGACATGGCGGACCGCCAGGTGTCCCTGGTGTCTGGTGCGGTGCTGCACCAGGGTCTCGGCCCAGATGATGCATTCTCGGCCACATGGCCTCCACGGGCCAGTTGTTGATTGGCACATTCCTGCTGCAGTATCATCTAGAAGTAAGGAGATCCTGCATTCTCTACAGGGAGTACTATTCAGGCAACTGGTAACAGAACCAACACATGAAGGGGCCATACTGGACTTGGTGCTTACCAATGGCGAAAGTGTTTCTGATGTTATAGTGGGAGATCATTTTGCATCCAGTGATCAACAGACGGTGTGGTTCAGTATTAGGGCTAGGGCTCTTAAAATCCATTCAAAATTGAGGGTCTTAGACTTTAAGAAAACTAACTTTGCCAAGATGAGCCAATATCTCAGAGAGTCATTAGCGGGATGGGAACAGTGGGGGATGTAGAAAAACAGTGGGCAAAACTGAAAGGGGATATTTTAATGCCAACCAACCTTTTTGTTAAAATGGTAAATAAAGATAAAAGGAAAAGGAGACCACTATGGTTTTCGAAAGAAGTAGCTGAAAAGATGAAGAAAAAGAGGGAGGCCTTCATGAAATACAAGAAATCTCAGAGAGGAAGATAGGCAACTATATTTGGAAAAACTTAGAAAAACTAGCAAAGTAGTCAGGAAAGCAAAGATTCAAAAAGAGGAGGAAATAGCCAGTGCAATAAAATGGGAGATTAAGACATTTTTAAGATATGTTAGAAGAGGAAGGGCAAAAGTGGTATTGTCAGACTCAAGGGTGAAGGGGAGGAATATGTAGAAGCTGATGAGGATAAAGCGGAATTGTTTTCCAGCCCGAGCCCAAAACTCTCGGGATCCAAAATTCTGACTAAATATTCCTATCAAATGGTATATAATACATGACCATAGCAGAAGGAAAATCACTATTAGAACATATTGAATAAGATGGGTACAATTTTCCTGAAATATGCAAAAATGAACCCGGCTGCAGAATGTGCATTAAAAATTTAAAGTAGGCCTTCAAAGGGTTAACAAATATTTCTGTTCTGTGTTCACAAATAAAGAACCAGGAACAGGACCTCAGAAAACACCCACAAACAGAAGCGAGGGGCATCTTGAACAATTTTCAGAAGACTGTGTTCGTGAGAAACTAGCTAAACTTAAAGTAGACAAAGCAATGGGCCCAGATGGGATACACCCTAGAATACTGAGGGAACTTGGGGACGTTATAGCAGCTCCACTGACTGACCTTTTCAATACCTCGCTGGAGTCTGGAATGGTGGCAGAGGATGGAGAGAGGCACTTGTGGTCCTTTTACACAAAAGTGGAAGTAAGGATGTGGTTGAAAATTATAGGTCGGTTAGTTTCAGTGGCGATTAAACTATTGGAAGCGCTGCTGAAAGAAAATATTGAGGTTTCTGGAGTCCAGCGGATTACAGGATCCGAGGCAGCATGGATTCACCAGAGGCAGGTCTTGTCAGACAAATCTGATTGATTTCTTTGACTGGGTGACCAGGGAGTTGGACCGAGGGAGAGCTCTAGATGTGGTGTATTTAGATCTCAGTAAAGCTTTTGACCCCATTCTTAACAGGTGACTTATAAACAAACTGAGCACCCTAGGGATGGACCCTAAAGTTACTGCTTGGGTTAGAAATAAGTTGAGTGGGAGGCGACAAAGGGTACAGGTAAATGGAGCTCACTCTGAGGAGAAGAAGGGTTACCAGTGGTATGCCCCAGGAATCTGTCCTTGGTCCGATTCTTTTTAACATCTTTGCTAGTGATATATCGGAAGGGCTGTCGGGTAAGGTTTTCCTCTTTGTGGATGATACCATTCTCCAGGACCAAGCAGGAAGTCGGTCCTCACATATGGGTGATGTCGGCGCCAACGGAGCCCCCGTGTGGAGCATTTCCCCATCTTTCAAAGAAAGCCTTTGGGAATGCAGCGTGCCTGCGCGGTCCCCTTCCTGCCCAAGGATGCCATCTTGCTCAGTCTTCCTTTTTCCGCGGAGCCCAACGGACGTAGTTCATGTCACCCGGGAAAAGTCGATTTTTTTCCTGCGATTTTTCGCGTTTCTTTATCCGGTTTGACGCCGGTTCCCTGTCCCGCCTGGGCTCGGTACACCAGTATCGAGTCCGGAACTTCTTTTTCGATTTTTGTCCTTTGTGACTAGCGTTCGTGCTTTTTCTGTTATTTTCACTGGCCGTCCGGTCTTTTGACCTTGCAGGGGCCCTTTTTCCCCTGATGGCTGCCAGCGGGTTCAAAAAATGTGATCAGCGCAAGAAACTTGTCTCTCACCGACACACATGACTGCTGCCTCCGATGCCTCTGGCCTGACCATGACCCGCTGGTCTGTGGCCCATGCGGCAAAATGTCGCCGAAGGCACTTCGGAGCCGTCAGCATCAACGTGAAAGAATTTTTTCAGAGTCCGCGTCCGGCCGGGCCCGGACTTCGTCAGAGGCCTCAACATCTCAGGAGTCTGACCCTGAGCGCCGTCTGGGTTCCTCTGAGAGGGGGTCTCCCACCCGGGAGCAAAAAAGGAAGAAGAAGCTCACGAGGGAGGTGTCGGTGGAGGCCCCTGGGTCCTCAAGGGCCAGGTCGCGTAGCCCTGACCGCCGCCCCGGGCTCTCAGAGTTGGAGAGGTCGTCCAAACTGCCTTGCATGGAGCCGGAGTCCCCGAGTCATGTAAGTTCATTGTCCTCGTGGACTCTCCTCCGGGAAAACTGACGTCGGGCCCGATGCCATCGGGGCCCGAGTTGGGGGCTGCTGAGTCTCCTGAGCTTGGACTCAGGCTGATGGCCTTGGAGAGCAGCTTGGGCTGCCTTCATGGAACAGCAGCGGGTACTGATCGCCGGTCTGACTGGTGCATCTGCCCTGACCACCGGGACCTCGACGTCTAAGTCGACCCCGGAGGCTGAGCCGATCCTCGGCCAAGGTCCCCCTCGAACTCCCATGCGGGGCTGAGGTCGTCGACGCCGGTGCCCTCGGCGTTGGGGTGGGTGGCACTGAGGCCCACACGGCTGGAGCTGCTCGACGACTCCTCGGAGGACGAGGAGTCTCCTGACACCTTCCGGACCTGGTGCGTCCCTTCGGACTCCCTGTAGTCCGAGCCTTGGATAAGGTCCCCCCCCCCCCCTCGAAGGATACCCGGTTCTCGGAATTCGTGAGGGACATGGCCAAGGCTTTGGCATTCCCTGCGGACCCTGAGGAGGAGCCTCGAGCTGAGGAACTCGATGCCCTCCAATATGATTTTCCTCCGAAGGAAGCCTTTACTGTACTGGTTCCTCCAATGCTGGAATGGCTGCTCTCCCGTATGTGGGAGGCACCGGCCTCGGCGCCGGTTCTTGGCAAACGGGTCGATTCCATTTATTGAGTCCGTAAGAGCCCTGGGTTCCAAAAGGCGCAGCTACCGCACAATTCCATGGTTGTGGAATCGGCCATGCACCGCCTGAAGAGTCAGAAGATGCACTCCTTGGTGCCTCCCGGCCAGGAGGCCCGCAACCTGAATGCCCTTGGTAAAAAGTGCTTCCAGGGCTCTATGCTATTTTGCTGTGTCCAGACTTACCAGCTGTACATGGGCATGTACTTACGGGACCTGGCAAAGGAGATTGCCGGGTTCTCAGCTGGCCTCTCCGAGGAGCCCTTGCAGAGTTCAAAGCCTTGTCTACAGGGATCCGAGAGTGTTCAAAGTTTATCTCTCGAGCAGCCTATGATGGCTTTGAGGGTTCGGCCCGGGTAGCCACGGCCGGCATCGGTGCACGTCGTCAGGCCTGGCTACAGTCATCGGATCTGGAGTCATGGGTGCAGGACAAGTTGGTCGATGTCCCGTGCCGAGGTGACAATCTATTCAGTAAGCCCATGACTGAAAAGGCTGCAGAAATCGAGACTGAGATTCTCACCAGGCCACAGCTGTCCAGAAAGACTTCTGCCCCTTCTCAAAAAAAGAAGGGCTAGGGAAAGAAGCCCTTTTTCCCGAGGAAGGGTGCTACCTACAAAACCTACCCTCAGTATTAGGCCTCTCCAGCTCCTCAACAGGGCCAGCAGGCCAAGGGACAGGGGCATAGGCTCCGTAGGCAGAAGACCCCCAAACCGCCAGTTCCGGCTCCTGCACAGCAGGGAGCGGGGTTTTGACTTCCACAGCATAGCCTCTCCTCCGCCTGTGGCTCCACTCAGCACAGGAGGTCAGCTGACCCTCTACGTCTACAGGTGGCCAGCCATCACAGGGGATACTTGGGTACTGAGCACAGTCCAAAACGGCTACATGCTCCACTTCCACCAGCTACCCCCCTCCTACTATCCAGGAGAGCCTCCAAGACTCCCTCTACACAGGAACCTCCTCCTTCAGGAGTTGGCAAGTCTTTTAAAGGAACAGGTGGTGGAACTGGTGCCTCACCACCTGCAAGGGCAAGGCTTCTACTCCATGTACTTCCTGGTACTAAAAAGGACAGGAGGCCCTCCGGCCTATCCTACACTTGCGAAACTTAAGCAAGTTTCTGGAGAGGGAAAAGTTCAAGATGCTTACCCTTGGGATACTGCTGCCCTACCTCCAGCAGGGAGACTGACTATGCTTCTTAGACCTAAAGGATGCTTATGCTCACATCTTCATTCATCCAGACCACAGACAATTTCTCAGATTTGTGGTGGGAGGAAACCATTTTCAGTACAGGGTACTTCCCTTTGGCCTAACCCTCTGCCCCCAGGGTTTTCACCAAATGCCTGGCGGTGGTGGCGGCTTATCTCAGGAATCAGGAAATTTTTGTCTTCCCATACCTGGACGACTGGCTCATCAGGGGTCAGTCTCTCCAGGAGGCCCGACAAGCCACTCTTCGCACTGTGTCTCTTCTTCAGCATCTGGGCTTTGTCATAAACTACGCAAAGTCCACTTTGCTCCCCTCTCAGAACCTAGAATTTATAGGGGCAAGATTAGACACCCTTCAGGCAAGAATTTACTTGCCTGAAGACAGGGCCCACAGACTGATGGATTTTGCCAACCAGTTCCAAAGCAATTCTCATGTTTCTGCCAGGCACTACCTGCGGCTCCTGGGCCACATGGCATCCACTGTACATGTGACTCCGAATGCCCGTCTGCACATGCGAGCTGCTCAATGGTGCCTCAGAGATCAGTGGACGCAGGCCACAGGCGACCTCCGAGACAGAGTAAAGGTGTCCAAACCACTTTTGGACTCCTTACAGTGGTGGCTACATCTCCCAAACCTTCTCAGGGGTGTACCCTTTCAGGCTCCAGCACACACAAGGGTGCTGACAACCGATGCTTCCTTAAAGGGCTGGGGTGCACATTGCCAGGGCACATACACTCAAGGCCTGTGGTCTCCTCGAGAGGCCACACAGCAAATCAATCTTTTGCAGCTGCGAGCAATTCGCTTAGCTCTGCAAACATTTTCTCATGCCCTCTTTCACCAGTCTGTCCTAGTTCAGACGGACAATCAGGTTGCAATGTTCTATGTGAACAAACAAGAGGGCACAGGGTCCAAACTCCTGTGCCAGGAGGCTCTGGCCCTTTGCTCCGTTGCGGTCAGGCAGGGTATGTTTCTCAAAGCAGTTTATCTACCTGGTCAAGAAAACTTCCTAGCGGACAAGCTAAGCAGGATTTTCCAGCCTCACGAATGGCAGTTGAATCCAGTGGTGCTCCAGCAGATCTTCCTCCGCTGGGGACTTCCATCCATCGATCTCTTTGCCGGTCCATTGAACTGTCAGTTGCCCAGGTTCTGCTCCAGATAGCTGCATCCCCTGAGGATGGCAGCAGATGCTTTTCTGATCTCTTGGTTTACGGGCCTACTGTATGCGTTTCCTCCCATGCCCCTGGTGGCCTGAACTCTGTTCAAGATTCTCCGGGACAAGGCCTCGATGATTCTGGTAGCCCCCAGATGGCCGAGGCAGCCGTGGTTTCCACTTCTGCTGCAGTTGGCGGTGGAAACTCCGTTCCCTCTGGAGTTGCAACACGATCTCCCCTCTCAAGGGCAGGGTTCTCTTCTGCACCCCAATCTCAGATCCATCAATTTGATGGCCTGTCTGCTGAAAGGGTAGTTCTAGCTCCCTTACTCCTACCTAAGGAGGTTGAGGAGGTGGTATTGGCCTCTAGGAGACAGTCCATCAGAAAATCCTATGCCCTGAAGTGGCGTAGGTTTACGGTATGGTGTGCTCAGTGCAATGAAGACCCTTTCTCTTGCCTTGTGCCAGTAGTACTGCATTAGTACCTCTTCCTTTCTGCTGGTAATTCCTTTTTGTATGTAACCCAGCATCCTTCTGGCTTTTGCCACCGCCTTGTCATACTGTTTTGCCACGTTGAGATCCTTAGAAATAATCACTCCAAGATCCTTCTCCTGGTCCATGCACACCAACCTCTCGCCCCCTATCGCGTACATTTCCCTTAGATTTCTGTTTCCTGAATGCATGACATTGCACTTCTTCACATTAAATCTTAACTACCAAGCATTAGACCATTCTTCCAGCTTTTGTAGATCTTTCCTCATGTTCCCCACTCCCTCAGGGGAGTCCACTCTGTTGCAAATTTTGGTGTCATCTGCAAAAAGACACTTTTCCATTCAGTCCTTTAGCATTATCGCTCACTAATACATTGAATAGTACCGGTCCCAGGACCGAACCCTGGGGCACACCTCTAATCACCTTCCTTTCATCCAAGTGAGTTCTGTTTACCATCACTTTCTATACGGTGTGGAAGGTGGCCTTCCTGGTGGCTCTCATCTCCGCCCGGAGAGTCAACGATCTCCAGGTGCTGATTGCTGAGGTGCCGTACACAAGGTTCTATAGGAACAGGGTGGTCCTGCGGACTCACCCCAAGTTCCTTCCTAAGGTCGTCTCGGATTTTCATCTCACTCAAGAGATAGTGCTGCCCATTTTCTTTCCGAAGGCCCATGCTGGTCTGGCGTCGGCGATTCTCTACACCTTGGATTGTAAGAGGGCTCTCTCTTTCTATCTGTAACGGACTCGGGATCACCGTAGATCCAGACAACTCTTCGTCTCCTTTGATCCCAGCCGTCTGGGGCTGGCGGTCACCAAGTGTACCTTGTCCATCTGCGTGGCGGACTGCATCGCCTTTGCCCTGGCCCAGACCGGGTTTCCCCTGAACCGCCGAGTCACAGCTCACAATGTGCAAGCGATGGCGCAACATCTGTCGCCAGCCTGCACTCTGTACCACTGGCAGACATCTGCTGGGCCGCCAGCTGGTCCTCCGCTCATAGCTTTGTGGTACATTACTGCCTGGAGAGGGAGTCCCGTTGGGATGCTGTGGTTGTACTCCATAATCTGTTCGGGGTTTAAGCAACTCTTGCCCTCCGACCCTTCTTGTTCCAGCTACCGGGAGTATGGCCATCAATGGACCTGGGGTCATCGGGCTGCCTTTGGCTTTCATTGGCGACTGCTCTCAGCGCTGCTGTGCTTTTTCCTGCAGGTCCTTGGTAGCCTGTAGCTAGGGAGTCCCATATGTGAGGACTGACTTCCTGCTTGTTCTTGGAGAAAGCGTAGTTACTCACCTGTAACAGGTGTTCTCCAGGGACAGCAGGAATCAGTCTTCAGAAGCCTCCCTCCTCCCCTTGGAGTTGCTATATATATATTTTTGCTGTATATTTTGCCATGTTCTTGAAGGGGCTATAGCTATGGCACCTAACTAAGAAAGATGGCATCTTTGGGTGGGAAGGAGACCACAAATGCATGGTGGCATTCCCAAAGGCTTTCTTTGAAAGATGGGGAAATGCTCCGTTTGTGCTGATGTGTGCTGACGTCATCCATATGTGAGGACTGATTCCTCCAGTCCCTGGAGAACACCTGTTACAGGTGAGTAACTATGCTTTCCTATTTTCTTCATATCTTTGCAATTTTTGTGCTTCTGCTGTTAAATTCATATGATGCATTAAAACTGAAAGTAAGGTCTTCTGTTAATTAGCATATATAGACAAGCTATCTTTTGTTCCTGGGTTCTCTGGATATCGACGATTAAACTGTCAATGTATGGTCAGACCAGAGGATTGGGAAGCTACTATAGTGTGAGATGGCACAGGGAATTCTTGAGAGAAAAAGTAAGATCAAGAGAATTACCAGCTGTTCATGTCTATAGATCACCCAGCTTCTGGCAGCCTCTCTCACCTGGTGGCAGAGCCAACAGACCCTCATGGCTGGCCTACCCTTCCAGGCTCCGCTGGCTCAATGTGTTCTGACCATGGATCCCTCCAAGCTTGGCTGGGGAGCTCACTGCAATGGTCTCCAGTTGCAGGGCTGCAGGACTCGGATGGAAAGTGCTCTCCAGTTCAAGCTCCTGGAGCTCAGAGCTGTGACAAATATCCTTTGAATATTCCAGGCCTGCCTGGTGGGTAAGGTTGTCCTTATTCAGATAGACAACCAAGTACTGATGTTCTACATCAACAGACGGAGGGAACGGGCTCATATCTCCTCTGTTGGGAGGCGGTTCATCTGTGGATCTTTGCTGCGGAGAAGGGCATGATCCTCCAGGTGGTCTACCTACCGGACCAGAACAGTCTGCTTGCAAATTGACCCAGCAAAGTCCTTCAGCCCCATGAGTGGTGCCTCAACCCAGAGGTGGCCATCTCCATCTTTTGACTTTAGGGAACCCGAATGTTGGACCTCCTTGCCAGCCCCAAGAACGTGCAGCTGCCACGCTTCTGCTCCCAGAGGCTGCTCCCAGAATGGTTGGCAGCAGCCGCCTTCTTCCTGCCTTGGTCTGGGAGCCTACTGTATGAATGCCCACCTACTCCATTGGTTCCCAAGACCTTGCTCAAGGTTCAGTCAGTCCGGGCCTTGGTAGTTCTCATTGCACTTTAGTGGTCTCGGCAGCCATGGTTCCTTCTAATCCTGTGTTTGCTGTGGGCCATGTCCCAGACTTGCTCTCACAGAAGGATGTAACCCTTCTTCATCCCAAACTCAAGTCCCTCGCTCTTCATGACTGATGAACTGTTAGCCCTAGCAGATCTCCACCTTCCCCATGGCGCAGAGCACATCCTACTGGCATCGTGCAAGGTCTCAATGCAATATGCTTAAGCTTTCAAATGGCATAGATTCTCGGTCTGGTGCACAGACAGGAATCTCAACTCTTTCTCCTGCTAGGTTCAGGATGTCCTACAGTATCTGCTGCACCTCTCCCGGGCTGGTCTGAAATCAAATTCTGTCAGTGTGCACCTTTGTACCATGGTGGCACATCACCACCTTGTTGACGGCCAGCCTGTCTCTGTGCATCCAATTGTGGGCCGTTTTATGCGGGGGTCTTCTCTTGCAGCTCCCTGTCCGCACACTGCTGGGGGTGTGGGACCTGAACGTGGTCCTCGGGGAAACTGATGGCTACTCCCTTTGAGCTGCTGTCTTCATGCCATCTCGAGTTCTTGTTGCGGAAAGTAGTGTTTCTGGTATGTTTATGTTTATTAAAACTTGATTGACCGCTCTTCAAAATAAAATCAGAGCGGTTTACAATACATAAAACCAATAAAAGTAAGGCACAAGGCCAGAAAAGGAAAAGAAATTACAATTTGTAAAAGCAGAGTAGGCTGAGGAATAATAGGGGGAAGAGAGTAGAGCTATAAGGAGGGAGGGGAGGTGGGGAGGTTAAAGGCTAGGGAAAAAAGATGGGTTTTTAGCTGCTGTTTGAATGCTGTGTGAGAGGGTTCTAGGCGGAGAGAGGTGGGCAAGGAGTTCCAAAGTGAAGGACCTATAAAGAAAAAAGCCAAGGAGCGGGTGGATTGTAGATGGGCAGCAGAAGGGGGGGGGGAAGAGTGAGACGGTTTAAGTGGAATGAGCGGGGGGTATGGTAGCACTCACTTTGGACAGAAGACTCGGTGAGCTGCAGGGTTATGTTGCAGACTCGCCAGAAATTATTGCCTAAGGTGGTATCTGCTTTTCATATCAACCAAAAGGTGGTCCTTCCTACCTTTTTCCCCAGGCCTCACGCATCCTGAGCGGAGGCCTCGCTACACACCCTGGATTGCAAAAGGGCACTGGCTTTCTACCTCGAGGATAAAGGCCCATTGCTGCTCATCACAACAATTTGTTAACTGTGACATCAACAGACTCAGTGTTAGTCTCTAAGTGTACCCTGTCTATATGGGTAGCAGACTGCATCTCTTTCGCCTATCAGCAGGCTGGACTCTCTCTGGAGCGTCATATTACTGCACATAATGTGCGCGCCATTGCAGCCTCTGGCTCATCTGTACTCGGTCCCCCTGCAAGATATTTGCCAAGCTGCCATCTGGTCTTTGGTCCTTACCTTCTCAGTGCATGGCTGCTTAGAGGAGAGCTCATGGTGCGACAGTACCTTTGTCCAGGCAGTACTTTGTCACCTCTTTGGTGAATAGAGGAACTCCTTCCTTCTGGCCCTTTGTGTCCAGGCTACCAGAGAGGTGATTCCATCATCAATGTTGGGCTGTATTACTGGACATCAAGCTATTCATTGCTCCTTGCTGTTCTTCATGGTTCGCCTTTTGGGTTGCCCATGGCTCTTACAGGTTTTTTCGGTAGCCTGTAGCTTGGGAGTCCCATATGTGAGGTCTGACTTCCTGCTTGTTCCCAGAGAAAGCGTAGTTACTCACCTGTAATAGATGTTCTCCGGGGACAGCAGGAATTAGTCCTCACAACCCTTCCTCCTCCCCATGGAGGAGTTTGTTCTTTTTTATATGCTTGATTAAGCTGTGTCATCCTACTGAGGTAAGATGGCACCTTTGGGCAGGAAGGTGACCATGCATGCATGGTCTAACTTCCAAAGTCCTTCTTTGAAAGCTGCGGAGTGAATATGTGCGGGCTCAGTTGATGCTGGTGTCACTCCTATGTGAGGACTGATTCCTGCTGTCCCCAGAGAACACAAGTTACAGGTGAGAATGCTTTATCAGTAGGGCCAGTGCTATTAGACAAACTAGGTGGGTGTCTAGAGCACCGGCCCTTCAGGGGTGCCCATTGCTGCCTCCGTTGCCCCTCTCAAGCAGCCCTGTGGCACTTACTTTAATACTTCGACACTGTGGGGCTCTTTGCTTTTGCCCCTCCAGTGCCTGTTTTCAGACAGGAAGTTGCATCAGGCATCAGAAGGGATGGAAGCAAACAGCCCCATGATGCTGAAATTTTAAGGTAAGTGCCTCAGGTCTATTCGTTGCCATTGCCACCGCTTTAGGTCCCGGAGAGGGGCGGTGACTATGGGTGTAGTGGGATGGGAGTGGTCGCAAGTAATCAGGTTCATCTAGGGCAGGCATGTCCAACTTCGAACAGGTCGTGATCTACGTTTTCCGGCCAAACGTGCCGGTGATCTACCACCATGAAAATTTAAGTTTAAAATTAGTTTCAAATTTAATTTTAACCCAATAAAGTTGGAGGATTTCCCCCCCACCATTTTTAATGAACCTTCTGTCATTTACTTGAATGTGATCAGCTGTTAAGCAAATTAAGCAAAAACAAAACAGAGAGACGAAGATCTAGTAAGAACTGCAAGGGGAAATGGAAAGTACATTTTTTCTTAAAGTTTTATTGAGTAATAACTTTAACTTTTATTGAGTAATTTGTGTTAAATTTAGGTCGAGTATTCATCCAGGCTGCTCTTGCTCATTAGTGAGACGTCTGAGCCTGCATTTCATCTACCAGCTTTTCTGAAGTTGGGTGAATATTGTTTGAGGGCCAGTCTCAGGGAATCCTGGAGATGTTCATCTGTCATGTTGGAACGTTGTCTACTCTGTCATTTTCAGATGGGAAAACGCACATTCACACAAATAAGTTGAACCAAAACAGGAGTGTACAGCTTCACTGCATCTTCTCAAGTTGGGAAATTTGTCTCTAGGCACTAGCTTCCAAAACGATTCTTGCTCAGCACGGGTCTTGAGAAAAATGTCATTTTTAAGGGTTAATATTTCATTTTCAAGAGATGGCTTGTTCAATGAGTAATTTTTACTGATAGCAGCTGCAGTTTCTTTAATGTCCACATCTACTTTGAATGGGTATGACAAGTACTCCACAGCTGTTCCAATTTTTTGGAAGTCACAGAATCTATTTTCGAATTCCTGGATAACAGAACAGATTTCTGTCACATACTTCTCGTTCTGAAAAACAAAATTTGGATATTGTCCCAGATGGTCCTGCATATTAGGAAAATTATAAAAAGTGTTGTTTGCAAGGTCAGTCATCATTAGCTCAAATTTGCTCTTGTAGGATGAAACTGTACTCATCTCACCAATGCATTTGTTTTTACCTTGTAGTTCAATGTTCATATCCCTTAGTTTGCCTGTAAAGTCAGCGAGAAATGCCAGATCACATAACCACTCCTCATCTTCCAACTCTGCTTGGTCATCTCCCCCCTCCTTCAAAACACTTCTTATTTCATTCAGCAAATCACAAAATCTTTGCAGAAATTTGTGCCTACTTCCGCTGCCCCTTCATCAAGAGTAAGATTGAAAAGCCATCTTTGAAGTGATCTTCCAAGAACTGAATTTACAGTTTTGAAAGTGATGTCCATGACAGTCTTTGTATTGGGTCTCTTGGTTGCCAAAACTTGCTGGTGAATGATGCAGTGGTAAGAAAGGAAATCTGGGAAGTCGTCATGCTGTCTACAGAGGGCTATGAAACTGTTAACCTCACCTGTCATTGCTCTTGGTCCATCAGTAGTGATGGAAACAAGTCTATGCAATGAAAGATTACACTTTGTCACAAAAGAATGGAAAGAACTGAATATTTCCTGACCGGTAGTTCTCCCTTTTAAAGAAATCATTCCAAGTAGTTCTTCTTTAACACTGAAGTCTTCAAAAACCATCCAGATAAAGACTAGTAACTGGGCTATGTCTCTTATGTCTGTAGATTCATCCAGTTAGAGTGAGAAAGCAACACAGTTTAAAACATCCTCCAACAATTGTTCAGTTGTGTCTCCACACATCTTTTCTATTCGCCGCACAACGGTATTTCTTGACAGTTGTACATCTTGAATAGCAGCTATGATCTTTCTTATTTTTAAATCCTTCAACAAGATTATCAGCTGCTTCAAGAAAACAATCTTTTACAAATTCCCTTTCAGTGAAAGGTTCGCATTTCTTTGCAATCAGGTTGCTGACCTTGAAGGATGCAATGGTTGCAATGACCGAATGTGACCTTGGCTTTGCCATCAACTGTTGCTGAGTAGCCAATTTTGATTTAAGTTCTTTGAGCTTCAGTTTACGAATTTCACTTTTGGGTGGAAAATCAGCATCAAACTTATTGCTATGCAGAGCCTTATAATGATGTTCCAGATGACCCTTTTTGATGAAGATGAAGATGATGAAGAAGTAGTCCATTTCCCATTCATCATGAAAGTGGTAGGTTTTGCTCTTCTTTGGAACACTCATCTTCATTATACTGGCGTGGCTGTCACTGTCCCAAAGTATTAAAGATCAACAGGAACTGAAGACCTCTGGATGATGTGCAATGCAAGGACTGGATATGCCAAAACCACACATGCAGTTCTAAAAGTAAAAATAAGAATTCATCGTACTGGCACCAATAATCAAATACCACCAAACAATCATCAGAAAAACTCAAACACCTGTCCAGCAAACCAGATAAAATCAAATACCGCCAAACAAGTTCAAATACCACCACACGCGATTTAATATATTCTGCGCACAGTGTAGAATCAACACAAAGGCAAGGCAAAATAAAATTGCAGTGTAGAATCAACGCAAAGGCTAGGCGAAATAAAATTGCAGAGGCAAGCAAAAGTCATAGTGGTTTGAACCAATTTGAAGGCAAGGCATAGGCAAGTTAGAACAAAATTGGAAAAGCCCGCCAAAATCACCAAATTCTTGACACTTTGTTGTGTCTGCCCGAAAACGTTTAATGAAAGTGAACTATAAAGAGACCAATGACCAGCACACGACACAACTAAATACGGTAAGTGTATTCAGGTAAAGCCCGGGCAAATGGATATCGCCCGGTATATAACACGCTTCTAAGGGGTGTTGGGGCAGGGGCAGGAATGGGTGATTATGAGAGGCAGGAGACCAGGTATGACGCCGAGCCTGTGGCATGGCATGGCGTGGCGTCTCGTCGCGGGGCATGGGTGGCGGCCCCCTGGGGTACCCACAAACTATTGGCACGAAAACAAGCGCCCCCAATACATCTGCAGGCAAGATTCCCGCAGGCAGGGAAAAAAGACAGGCAAAGGATCAGCAGCAGTGGCAAGCCCTCGGCAGACGACCTGTCGGCACGAGCTCTCTCCTAGCGATGGGGCGAGCTGCTGGAGAGATGGAGCCAATTAGGGCTGGTGATCTACCTCTGACCCCTCCGCGATGTACAGGTAGATTGCGATCTATCTGTTGGACATGCCTGATCTAGGGCATCTCATCTCCTTGCACTGGCCCTGATTACCAGCATTATTAGCACATGCTAACATTGTTCAGGCACTTTAGTATATGTAACCCCAAAACGCTTAGGGGCAAGTTTGCTGAAGCTGAACGCTGCTTAAGTGCCACTTCATCCATAGAAATAAAGGAGCTGTGGACACTTAATGCACATTGATGAAATTAACATGCATTAAAACCTTTTGTAAACAAGCCCCTTAAAGCAGTGGACAGTAAAGTATATGCTGTCTCAAATAACCTTATGCTATCATTATGACTTTTAGTAATTCAGTTCAAAGATGACAGATGTTTCGGACACCCTCCCATACCAACCCACCTCCACACCCCAGGCCAACACATTAAACCCATGCACTCCACAGTCTTAATCCGTAGAACCGCAATCTCACTTTGCACTTCCTCTCGCTAAGAAAATTTTACCTAGATTCATGTAGCTCTACATATAGCTGCATTTAGTTGCTTTGTACATAGTTCTCACGTTCTCTGTTTCACTGTTCATGAAACCTGTTTAATGTATACCAAGTTTATTGTCCTGTTCATTGTAAGCACAGATCAATATTTGAGACGTGTAGTTTTTAGGTTCATTGTAAACCGCACTGATGACGAATAGCACGGTATAAAAGAAACTGTAAAATAAATAAATAAATAAATAAAAAAAGATGCTTGTTCAAAAAATAGGACTCTTATTTCACAAGAAAGTTGATTCTCATTCAAACAGTTCTCTGTGGCAGCATTGATTTGGATGCCAATAGTCCACAATGATGTTAGATTAAAATTAAAGTAATGCTTCTTTATATTACTGTATGCTTAAGACTTATGTTCTTAGGTGTTTACATGTTCTAAATTTAGGTATTTTCCAGCTAATTAGGGGCTTTTTCAGGGTACAGAAAATAGTGGAGGAGGCGCAGAAGAGTGCTAGGGAATTGGGGTTTATCTCTAGGAACAAGCAGAAATGTAGTCTTCACATATGGGTAATGCCTGCACTGACGGAGCCCGTGTGGGAACGCTCCCCAGCATCCAATAAGAAAGCCTTTGGGAGCACTCCACTGCACGGCTGCCTTCCCAACTCCCTCTCTTCAGTTCTTCGTTTTCTGCAGAGCCAGCAGGAAGCTAATCCTGTCTCCGCAGAAAATTCTTCCTTGTGTTTTTTGTGGTTAGTGTCTGCCTTCCCGTTGATGCTGGCGCAGTCTTGACACTGCCGGTTCCCTTATTCTTTCTTTTATTCTTTCTTAAACTTAGTTCAAAGAAAAACAAAAAAAAAACCTTCAGGCGTATTGATGGATGCCATCTTAGGTCTTGGAGAAACTGACTAGTGGTTTCAAAAAATGTTCTAAGTGTGGCAGTACTATTTCTTCAGCTAACACACATGATTGATGCTTGAAATGCTTCAGGCCTGACCACCAGCCGACAGAATGTTCCCTTTGTAAAAGATGACAAAGAGAGGCCTGTAGAACAGGGCCTCTAAATTTGGAACTATCTTCGCTTCAGACACGGTATCTTTGGCTTCGATGTCATCGAGAGCCTCATCCTCTTCCCATGGGTCTCAGGTATCGAAAATGTCCAAGCATAAGTCTTCATCAAAGATAGAAAATTCCTCTAGAGATAGATCTTGTTCCAAGCATAGCAATGCCTCAGGCATTGCCCTGGAGGTGGATCGGCCTGCCAAACAGCCCTGGTGGGAGGACCCACCCTCCAAAGCCATCGAGGGGCCCCAGGATGCTTCTGAGGCCTCGACCTAAGGAGAACTACTGGTGCTATGCTCTGGGACGGCGGCACAAGTTTCCATCACCAATACCCAAGCATTGATAACCTTGGTAGACCAGCATATACTGGCCATCGAGCGGGGCTTGGCAGCTCAATTGGCAGCCTCTGTTCCCATCAAACCTTTGCTCTCAGACACTGGCCCATCAATACTGGTTCCAGCACAGACATTGGCACCAGTGCATGGTACATCGGGATACATGGCACTGTCATCACTGCCACCCATGCCCTCCCTTGAGTCCATCACTGATACTGGGGCTCGACCCAAACGGTTCCCTGAGCCCGATATAGACACCCATCTCAATGCTTCAAAACCATGTGTCCCGGCTTCCAAAAACCACAGCACCCCCACCATTCAGTGGTGGTGGAATCGGCAGTGCACCAAATCAAGAGTTCCAAAACCCATTCCTCTAACCCACCAGGTAGGGAATCAAGAACCCTTGATGCCTCTGGGCGTCGATGTTTCGAGGCTTCCATGCTTTCAGCCAGGATTACTTCTACATACTGTACATAGGTATGTTCCTCAAGTTGGTTTCCAAGGACCTTGAGGCCATGGCCCCTCTCCTCCCAGATGATAAGAGAAAGGACTATCTTGCTCTAGTCAAACATTCCCAAAAT
This sequence comes from Ichthyophis bannanicus, assembly GCA_033557465.1. Lineage (NCBI taxonomy): Eukaryota > Metazoa > Chordata > Amphibia > Gymnophiona > Ichthyophiidae > Ichthyophis > Ichthyophis bannanicus. The sequence continues at coordinate 260,699,028 of CM066043.1, read as the reverse complement.
GTATCGAAGTTTGTCAGTAGGGCAACCTTTGATGCATTTGAATGCACAAGCAGAGTGACAGCAATATGCATCGGTGCACGCAGGATTGCATGGCTTCAGGCCTCAGATCTTGAACAGTGTGTTCAAAGTATGCTGAACAACATACCCTGCACAGGAGAAAACCTCTTTGGCAAAGACTGGCAGGATAACCAGTCTTTGCCTCTTTGGCAAAAACTGGTTAGAGTCAGAAAATACTATTCAAAACAGACTGTCCCAGAACAGCAGCTAAGCCTGCTAGAAAAAAGATGGCTGCAAAGAAGGTTTTCTTCAATAATAAGAAATTCTACTCTTATCCTCCTCCTTCTCAGTACCAAGCTCAAGGCCCTCAGAAAAGACAGCAGCCTCCTAAACGGAAGAAGCCACAGATGGCTAAATCTCAACCAGCTCCGCAGCCACGGTATGCGCCTATTTTTTGACTCTCTTCTAAAGAACATTGCCACCCTGACTCTGGAGGACCCTCACCCCCTCCTCATAGCAGGCAGACTGTCACTACACCCACAGATGGCCCCTTATTACCTCAGAGCAGTGGACACTAACCATAGTGGTACAGACCATATCTGCAAACTCTGCCCCCCTTGACTTCTGGGGGGGGGGGGGATAATATCACACATAACCCCCACTCACTGCGCTCCTGCAGGAAGAGGTGCCTCCTATCTCAAGGCACCATAGAAGATGTCCCAGTATCCCAACAGTGAATGGGGTTCTACTCTCCGTACTTTTTCATACCAAAATAGGCTGGAGGGTACAGGTCCATCCTGGACTTCAGAAACCTCAACAAGTTTCTGGTCCCCGAGAAGTTCAAAATGATCTCTCTCGAGACTCTCCTTCCCTATCTTCAGTCAGGACTGGTTCTATTCTCTAGATCTAAAAGAAGCGTACACACATATCCTCAGCCATCTAGGACACAGGAAATACCTTTGCTTCATCTTTCAGGGAAAACATTATCAATACAAAGTCTTTCCCTTCGGACTCGCCTCTGCCCCAAGAATCTTCACAAAGCGCATGGTGGTCATAGCTGCATATCTAAGTTCTCTGGGGATATTTGTCTTATCTTACTTAGACGACTGGCTCATAAGAGGTTTAGCTTTCCTGGCATCGTACCATCACAATACTACAACACACTTGATTAGTCATAAACTTTCAAAATCTCAGCTCACTCCAACTCATAGCCTAGAGTTCATAGGAACTTTACTGGACACACAACAGCCCAGGGTGTTTCTGCCCCATATCCATTGTGCCCGTCTCATCGAGTTAACATCCCAAGCGCTACTCCGAGAACATCTGGCGGCCCGCGAAATGCTGCAGTTTCTGGGGCACATGGCCTCAACAGTACATGTCTGGTATTCTCCAGAAAATCTCCTCGTCAGTTCACCTTTTCAAAGGCTTCCACATCAATGCACTCTGACGACTGATGCCTCCAGACTGGGTTGGGGAGCTCTCTTGGGCACTCTCTGTACACAAGATCTCCAGACAACGCAGGAGTCACAGCTCCAAATCAAACTCCTTGAGCTTCTCACTATCTCAGATGCCCTAGGGGTGTTTCACAATCACCTCAGGGCACATCAGTTCTAGTCAGGACAGACAATCAAGTGGCCATGTTCTATGTGAACAAACAGGATGGAACAGTCTCTTGGGCCCTCCGCGAGGAGACTCTGTCAGTGGTCCTTTGCCATTTCTCATTAAATACACCTCCAAGCAGTGTATCTCCCAGGGGAGCTCAATTTCTTGGTAGACAAGCTGAATCTGATCCTCCTTCCCCACACATGGTCTCTCCATCTGGACACAGCATCCTATATCTTTCAGACCTGTTTCGTACTCTGTTCAGAATGCCAAGCTTCCACGTTTCTGCACCAGATCTCCAATATCCAGCAACCAGCAGGTGGATGCTTTCTACCTGCATTGGGGTCAGGGTCTGTTTTATGCTTTCCCTCCCATACCCCTCATACCCAAGATGCTTTTCAAGCTACAGACCGGCAAGGGTTCCATGATTCTCATAGACACCCACTGGCCATGTCAACCGTGGTTCCCTCTGCTGCTACGTCTGACTCAGACTCAGCCTCTACTATTGGGATCTGTGCCCGATCTCCTCTCCCAGGAAGACAGTTCACTGCTCCATCCCAATCCACAGTCTCTCCGTCTCACAGCTTGGTTGCTGAGAGCATAGCATTACAAGACTTTAACTTTACACAAGAGGTAAACGAGATCCTTTTGGCTTCCAGGAAGCCATTCAGTAGGCATTCCTACACTGTCAAGTGGTGTAGATTCTCTGTCTGGTATTCCCAAAGGGATCTCAATCCCTTCTCTGCTCCCATGGAGTCACTCTTCCAGTATCTCCTCCACCTGTCCTCCACATGTCTCAAGACCAACTCGGTGAGAGTTCACCTCCATGCCATTGCGGCCTCACATCTACCGGATGGACAGCCCATCTCCTCACAACCGCTAGTAGCACGCTTTATGAGAGGGCTCTTGCTGACCAAGCCACCCATTAAGCCACCTCCGATGGCTTGGGATCTTAATGTCGTTCTAGTGCAGCTTCTTAAGCTGCTCTTTGAACCATTGGCCACGACCTCATTAAAGTTCCTCTCTTGGAAGATCATCTTCCTTATTGCCCTCACTTCAGCTAGACAAATTAGTGAGCTTCAAGCTTTGGTGGCAGACCCACTTCCACCATGACCAGATTGTTCTTAGAACTCACCTGCATTTCATGCCAAAAGTGATGTCTCCTTTTCATTTGAATCAGTCAGTTCACCTTTCTGTATTCTTTCCTAGACCACATGCATCTAGAGCAGAAGCAACCCTGCATACTCTTGACTGCAAGTGTACATTGGCTTTTTATCTCCAGAGGACTTGAGATCACCGTAAAGCCTCCCAGTTCATTTCCTTTGACCCTAGTCACCTGGGTCTCCTGGTATCTAAACGTACGCTGTCCAGATGGATAGCGGACTGCATTTCATTTGCTTATGACAAAGCAGGTCTCTCCCTTGAAGGGCATGTTACTGCTCACAATGTTTGTGCCATGGCTACCTCGATGGCAAACCTATGCTCGGTAGTCATTGATGAAATTTGCAAGGCAGCAACTTGGTCTGCCGTCCATACCTTTGCTGCCCATTATTGTTTGGACAAGGACTCCCACCGGGATGCTATGTTTGGTCAAGTTGTATTCCAGCACCCCTTTCAGACTTAAGGGCAACTCCTACCCTCCGTCCCATACTTTGATGATACCAGACATCGATGAGGGATCCATGACCTCTTCGAGCCTACTCTGAGGCGAACCTCCACTGGTTCTGAGGTCACGTCATCTGCATCTGGGAGCTAGGGAGTCCCATATGTGAAGATTACATTCTTGCTTGTTCCTGGAGATAGCATTGTTATTCACCTGTAACAGGTGACCTCTGGGAACAGCAAGAATTTAGTCTTCACAACCCACCCTCCTCCCCTAGGAGTTGTAGGGTTTTTTTCTCTCTCCTTTTTCTCAGCTAGAAACTCAACTCAAGAGAGGGAGTTGGGAAGGCAGCCACACAGTCGCAGTGGAGTGCTCCCAAAGGCTTTCCTTTTGGACACTGGGGAGCAATCCCACATGGGCTCAGTCAGTACTGACGTCACTCATATGTGAAGACTAAATTCCTGCTGTTCCCGGAGATCACCTGTTGCAGGTTAGTAACAACACTTTCTCCGGGAACAAACAGGAAGTCATTCCTCACATATGGGTGACGTCGGCGCTGATGGAGCCCTCGTGCAGAGCAAATCCCCAGCTTTCAGAGAGAGCCTTTGGGAGTTGCCATCATGCATGTGTGGTCCCCTTCCTGCCCAAGGATGCCATCTTGCTCAGTCTCCTTTTTTCTGCAGAACCCTTCAGACATAGTCCTTATGTCCCTGTAAAAAAAAAAGTTGATTTTTTTCTCTTTCTCGACCAGTCGACACCGGTACCTCTTCCCGCCTTCGACTTGGTATGTTGGTATCGAGTCCATCTCTATTTTTTGGTTTTTGTCCTTTGTGACTGGCGTTCGCGCCTTTTTTCTTTGAAGGTGGCATCTCAGGATTGCTCCGAATGACCCAGCTCCTCCAGCACCGGCCAGGATCTTCGGAGACAGAGCGCCCAACAAAGATGTCTCATCGGGAAACGGATTAACTGAGGCAAGTACCAACTGCCCTCGTCGAGGACTCCCCTCTGGGGGAACCGGTGTCAGGCCCGATCATGTCGGGGCCCAAGCCGATGGCTGCGGAGCCTTCCAGACTTGAGCCAAGAATGGCGGCCTTGGAGCGCAGTTTCACTGCCTTCATGGAGTAGCAGCGGGCGCTGATAGCCGGCCTGTCCGGTTCCTCTGCCCCAAACACCGGGCCCTCGATGTCGAAGTCGACCCCGGAGGCTGAGCCGATCCTCGGCCGGTGTCTCTTGGCCTCCCGTTTGGGACTGAGGTCGTCGCCGCCGAGCCTGCCAGTGTCGGGGCGGTCGGCGCCGAGGCCCTCTGCCCGAGGAGCCCTCTGATTCCTCCTCAGAGGCGTCGGCGTGGGAAACTGAGGATGAGGAGTCCTCGGATACCCACCGGCACAGGGATGTGTACCGTCTGATTCCCCGGTATCTGAGCCTCGGAAAATGTCCCCCCCCCTCTCCCCTGGAGGACATGAGGTTCTTGGACTTCGTGCGGGATATGTCCAAGGCATTGGAGTTCCCCATGGAGTCCGAGGAGGATCCTTGAACCGATGAGCTTGAGATCCTCCAGTATGAGGCCCCCCCCTCGGGAGGCCCTTACTGTACCCATGCCTCCAGTCCTGGAATGACTGATGCTCTGCATGTGGGAGACACCGGCGTCAGTGCCGGTGATCAGCAAGCGGCGCGACTCGATGTATCGAGTCTGCCGGAACCCTGGGTTTCAGAAGTTGCAGCTGCCACACAACTCCATGGTTGTGGAATTGGCCATGCGCCGGCTGAAGAACCAGAAGCGGCACTCCTCGGTGCCTCCCAGCAGGGAGGCCCGCAACTTGTATGCCCTCGGCAGGACGTGCTTCCAGGGTTTAATGCTGACTTGTCGGATCCAGGTCTACCAGCTGTACATGGGCATGTACCTGAGGGTCCTGGCGAAGGAACTCCCCAGGTTCTTGGCTGGTCTCTATGAGGAACCTTTGCAGCGCTTCAAGGGCCTGTCTAAAGCTGTCTGTGACTGCTCGAAGTTTGTCTCGGGTGGTCTATGACGGGTTTGAGTCGGCGGCCCGGGTAGCTGCGGCTGGCATCGGTGAACAGCGCCAGGCATGGCTGCAGTAGTTGGAACTCGAACAATGGGTTCAGGACAAGTTGGTTGATGTCCTATGCCAGGGGGAGAATCTCTTTGGCAAACCCATGACTGACAAGGCCGCAGAGTTGGAGACAGAGTACATGATGAGGACATGGCTCTCCAAGAAGACCTCTGCCCCTTCTCGCAAGAAGGGCTTTGGTAAAAAGCCCTTTTACCCCAGGAAGGGTGCTGCTTACCGAAGCTACCCCCATTTTCAGGCCTCCCTGGCTCCCCTACAGGGGCAGCAGGCCAAGGGGCAGGGGCATGGCTCAAGTAAGCAGAAAAGCCCCAAACCCCAGGCACCGGCTCCTGCCCAGCTTGGCAGTGGCTTTTGACTCCTATAACACGGTCACTCTTCCCACATGAGAAAGGCTGGTCACAGGGGGCCGGCTTGCTCTGTATGCCCACAGGTGGACAGCCATTACCACCGATGCCTGGGTCTTGCAGGTAGTTCAAGAGGGCTATCTTCTTCACCTAGCCCAGGTGGCTCCTCACTATTTTCCAGGAGAGCCCATCAGGTCTCCACCGGGACCTTCTTCTGAAGGAGTTATCAAGTCTTCTCAAGGATCAGGCGGTAGAACCGGTGCCTGACCACTTGCAGGGAAGGGGCTTCTACTCCAGGTACTTCCTTAGCGCTCCGCAGTGCAGTCCTCAACTTCTGGGTTGTCAACCTCTTCCTGCAGCTAGGAGACTGGCATGTGCAAATTCATGACATCACTGGATATATCCTGTCAGCTCCCCTCCTACTTCCAGTGTGACCAGTCTCCTTGCAGCAGGAGGTTGTTGTGAGCCCCGGGTTGGGACTCACTGTGAGGAAATAATAAGCAGCTTTTGGTTTTTTGAGCATTTCTCATTCCTTTTTTTATTTCTCTTTATTTCTTAATTTCTGCGCTGCTGTTTCTTTAAATTTAATCAGCCCGTTTGCAGGGAGGAGGGGTCAGTGCTCAGCACTACTGGGGCCTCCTGTCTCTCCTCCGTGTCAGCCCTGCCTGCCTGAGGTAGTTTAACTGCTTCTTCTTTATTTCTTGTTTGCTTATTTTCTTAGTTTCTTTATTTTCTTGATTAAGTTTAAAGCAGGCTGTTCAGGCCCTGTTGAAGTTCTCTCCCCCCGGACCATACGGGGGAGAGCCCTTCGTCGGCTGGGGGCCTCCGGGGTTTTCCCCGGGTGCCGGACATTGAGGCAGCAGATCGCGGGGTTCCTTTCCCCCGAGGCGGTCTGCGCGACAGTGGCAAAGGCTCAGTTGGGTTGCGGGGAACATGGAGGTTTTTTTTTTTAAAGCGGCTCGCAGATCCTGGCGCCTTTTTTGCCGCGGGGCTTTGGTCGCGGCGGCCATTTTGACGGCGCTGGGCCAGCCGCGTGCTTTCCTCTCTTCTGGGCTCCATGGTTTTGGGGTAAGACTGCAAACGCTGTTTTCTTTTGCTTTTCTTTTAGTTGCTTTTTGCTTGGTAAAGGGGTTAGTTTCAAACTTTTTCTTTTCCTTTTTCTTTCCCGCGGAGGTTTTCCCACCGGGGGGGGGGGGGATTTCCTTCGGGCGCTCTTGGCTGGCATAGGTTTTCGGGTTCAGGCCAATGCCACAGAGGCCCCTCTGCATTATTTGTGGAGCCCGGAGAGGTCCTTTATCGGTCTTGGGAGTCTGCAGGGGTTGTGCTACCCTGTCTTCCCTTATGGAGCAGAAGCTGGAGGTTAGAGAGCCTGAAGGCATGGCTGAGCTTCCAGACCTTGAGGCTGAGCATTCTTCCCGCCAGGGTGCGCCAGAGCCCCGGCCCGAGGGGTCCGCTGGGCCCTCGGCGCCCCCGCCAGCCGGCTTGGCGGTGGGGCCCGGGGGTTTTAGTCCAGAGTTTGTTCTGTTGATGCACCAGGCATTCTGTTTGCGACAGCAAGGCACGGGGCCGGGTTCGGCTCCTCTGCTGTCCCTTGCGGCCCCTCAGGAAGTGGATGGTGCTTCCGGTGTTCCCCCGCCTGCTCCAAAGAAGGCTCGTAAGTCCGCAGCAGTGGTGGCGGATGAGGAGTGGCCTGAAGGATCTGAGGAAGCCTGGGATCCGGAAGGGGATCCTCTGGATCTCGAAGATGGGGAGCTTCCGGAGCCTGAGGACCAGGCCAAGATTATTCGGGTGTTTCGCCGCGAGGAATTACCGGGGCTCATCTCTGAGTCTTTGAAGGTCTTGAATATGGCGTCTCCGGTGGCGAAGGATGTAGAGATCGAGGATCTGGTTATTCAGGCGGAGCGTCAATCGCGCATTGTTTTTCCCTTGCACCGGGTGGTGGACAAGATGATCAAGGATGAGTGGGATAAGCCGGAAGCCGGATTGCGCGGCGTTCGCACCCTGTCTCGTCTGTATCCCTTGGCGGAGCCGGATAAAGAACGTTTTCGTGCATCGCGGGTGGATGCGGTGGTTTCGGCGGTTACTAAGAAAACCACTATCCCGGTTGAAGGGGGTGCGGCCTTGAAGGATGCCCAGGACCGGACGGTCGATGGCTTATTGCGGCAGACCTTTGAGACCGATTCCGTTTCGTTGCAGGCGTCGGTGTGTGGCGCATGGGTGGCTCGGGCGTGTTTACGCTGGGCCCAGCGGTTGCGTATGTCCTCACACCTCGAGGAGGAGGATGTGAAGGAGTTAGATCGCCTGGAGTCTGGGGCGACGTATCTAGCGGATGTTCATTATGACTTGATTCGCGCGTTGGCTAACAGTACGGCTTCTGTGGTGGCGGCCAGACGTTCCGTGTGGCTTAGGAACTGGGCGGCGGATGGTCCGTCTAAATCTCGTCTTAGTAAGCTTCCTTTCAAAGGCGGTCTTCTCTTTGGGGAAGATTTGGATAAGTTGGTCAAGGACCTGGGGGAGTCCAAGGCTGGTCGCCTCCCTGAGGACAGGCCTAAGCCGCTTCGTTCGACTTCCTCGGTTAGAGGTCAGCCTCGTGATTTTCGCCGGTTCCGCTCCCCTCGCTATGCGGGGTTTTCTAGGGGCCGCTTCCAGCAACGCGCGCAGGGGTTTCGGGGCTACAGAGGTGCCGCGAGAGGCTTCTCTGCAGCCTCCCCTTCCACGTCTCGTAAACCACAATGAGATGAGGCGGGTCCCGGCGGGGGGCGTTTCGGTAGGCGGCCGTCTGCGGGAGTTCCTCTCCGCTTGGACCCTCAGCACCTCGGACCAGTGGGTCCTCGATATCATTCAACACGGTTACGCCCTCGAGTTTGCTCTCCCCGTTCGGGATTCCTTTATCCGCTCGCCGTGCAAGGGGGTCTCCAAAGCGGCGGCGGTGGCCGCCACTCTCCACAGATTGCTACTGTTGGGGGCGGTAAAGGAGGTGCCCCAAAGCGATTATGGTACGGGTCGCTACTCGATTTATTTCGTGGTGCCCAAGAAAGGCGGAGACTTGCGGCCCATCCTGGACCTCAAGGCGGTCAACCGCTGCCTGCGGGTACTGCACTTTCGCATGGAGACCTTACGGTCGGTTATCGTCGCGGTGCGTCCCGGGGAGTTTTTGACGTCGCTAGATCTGACGGAGGCGTACTTGCATATTCCCATCCTGGAGGCTCATCAACGGTTTCTGCGGTTTGCTCTCCCGTGGGGGCATTATCAGTTCCAGGCGCTTCCTTTCGGTCTGGCGACGGCTCCTCGCACCTTCACGAAGATAATGGTAGTAGTGGCGGCGGGAAGGGATCCTGGTCCATCCCTATCTCGACGACTGGTTGATTCGTGCGAAGTCCCAGGAGGAAAGTCGGCAAGTTACGGACAAGGTGGTCCGTTTTCTGCAGAGCCCCTGGGTTGGGTGATCAATTTTGTGAAGAGTCATCTGGAACCCACCCAGGACCTCGTATACCTCGGAGTCCGTTTCAACACGCGCTCGGGTCGCGTGTTCCTTCCGGCTCCGCGAGCCGAAGCCTTGCGCACTCTCATTCGGAAATTCCGAGCCACTCCGGATCCGACAGCCTGGGACTACCTGCGAGTGCTAGGTACCATGGCAGCGACTCTAGAAGTGGTCCCGTGGGCGAAGGTTCACATGCGTCCTTTGCAGCGGGCCCTGCTCCGTCGCTGGTCGCATCAGGCGGACCCCTTAAGCAGGCGGCTGCCTTGCCCCTTGACAGCCCGCAGGTCTCTGCGGTGGTGGCTTCTCTCCCTCGCTCTTTGGCGACCGGGATGCCGCTAGATCAGCCCGATTGGTTACCTCTCTTGACGGACGCCAGTCTGACGGGCTGGGGGGCGCATTGCCAGGACAGCTTTGCGCAGGGCCTATGGTCAGGAGTGGAGGCGTCGTGGTCGATCAATCGCCTGGAGCTGCGGGCCGTCTTTCTAGCTCTTCAGGCTTTTCAGCACTTAATACTGGGTCGAGCAGTGCGGGTTCTGTCCGACAATTCGGCGACGGTGGCTTACATCAATCGGCAGGGCAGCACGGGAAGTGCCGCAATGGAGCAGGAAGCGGATCAGTTGTTCCGTTGGGTGGAACCGTGTCTCCCGTTGATTTCAGCGGCTCACATTGCCGGAAAAGACAACGTGACGGCCGATTTCCTCAGCAGAGTTCACGTGGATGCCGGAGAATGGCGGTTGCATCCCGAAGTCTTCGGTCAGATTGTGGAGCGCTGGGGTCTGCCGGTGATGGATCTCATGGCGACCTTTCTCTCTGCACAGGTCCTTCGATTTTACAGCAGGTGAAGAGAACGGATGTCGGAGGGCATAGATGCGCTTCTGCAAGCTTGGCCGCGTCAGGGTCTTCTCTATGTTTTCCCCCCGTGGGCGTTGATCGGTCGGGTCGTTCAGAGGATAGGTCGCCACCCGGGGAAAGTTCTCCTGGTGGCTCCCGATTGGCCTCGTCGGCCGTGGTATGCAGATCTGATTCGCCTACTGGACGGTCGTCCCTGGCGGCTTCCGGGGCGGTCCGATCTCCTAGTTCAGGGCCCCCTTTTCATGCCTCAAGTGGATCGGTTCTCGCTTACGGTTTGGCCATTGAAAGGGCACGCTTAAGAAAGCGAGGATACTCGGCGGCGGTGATTGCCACGATGCTAGCATCGAGAAAGCGCTCCACGTCGTTAGCCTATGTACGGATTTGGCGCCTCTTCGAGGATTGGTGTTCTCGGCATTGGATCCGGGCGGCTACGGTGGCCGTCCCCGTTATTCTGGATTTTCTGCAGGATGGTTTCGCTAAAGGGCTGGCGGCCAGCTCCTTGCGGGTGCAGCTGGCGGCGTTGGCCTGTTATCGAGGTAAGATCAATGGTGTGTCGTTGGGGTCTCATCCGGATGTTCGACGGTTCTTAACGGCGATTTCCAAGTTGCGGCCTTCTCTTCGGGTTGGCGTTCCCGCTTGGGATCTTAATTTGGTTCTCCGGGCATTGTCTCGGTCTCCATTTGAGCCGTTGAAAAGCTCCTCTCTGAAGGATCTCACCTTGAAGGCTGTTTTTCTGGTGGCAATTTGCTCGGCGAGGCGTATTTCCGAATTGCAAGCCCTGTCTTGTCGGGAGCCGTTCTTGACCTTCTCGGATGATAAGGTGGTGTTGCGTACCGTGCCCTCCTTTCTCCCTAAGGTGGTCTCTCCCTTTCACATTAACCAGGTGGTTACTTTGCCGGTTCTCGGTTCTCGCTCTGAGCCTCCCCTCGATCGCGATCTGCGCTTGTTGGATGTTCGGAGAGTGTTGCGTCATTACTTGCAGGTCACGGATTCTTTTCGTAAGTCGGATCGTTTATTTGTGCTGTTTGGAGGTGTGCGTAAGGGGGAGGCCGCAGCGAAAGCTTCTATCGCCAGGTGGCTTAAGGAGGCGATTTCGGCGGCTTATTTGCTTCAAGGCCGGGTGGTGCCGTCGGGCTTGCGGGCGCATTCCACCAGGGCGCAGGCTTGCTCTTGGGCGGAGCATCGCTTGGTTCCGCCGGGGGATATTTGTAGGGCGGCTACGTGGTCGTCCTTGCATACCTTTAGTAAGCATTATCGTTTAGATGTGGAGGCGGCGAAGGATTCTCGCTTCGGGTCGGCGGTGTTGTCTGTCGTCTGGAACGATCCCGCCCGTTAGGTACTGCTCTGGTACATCCCAGAAGTTGAGGACTGCACTGCGGAGCGCTAAGGAAATAGTAATTACACTTACCTGGTAATTGTAGTTCCTTTAGCGACGACAGTGCAATCCTCCATCCCGCCCTATTTCGGTCATTTTCTGGGTTCCGGAGTGGAGTGTCGGACTGAAGAATTTATACAGGTGAGCCGACTCCATTCTCCTGTTTTCTTTTCGCTGTCTTTATAGTCTGCCTCTTGTCCCTGCGGCTGTCGCTCGGCAGGCAGGGCTAGAACACCAGCCAGGAGCGCTGGTGCCGTCGTGTTTCGAAAAAAAAAAAAAAAAAAAAGTTTAATTTGGCGTTATACAAAAAAAAAAAAAAAAACTTTTCTGGTTGTATGTCACCTACTAGCTACTTATTTCTTGCTCCTTTGAGTCTGCTTTGTTAATAGTTCACACTGGAAGTAGGAGGGGAGCTGACAGGATATATCCAGTGATGTCATGAATTTGCACATGCCAGTGTCCTAGCTGCAGGAAGAGGTTGACAACCCAGAAGTTGAGGACTGCACTGTCGTCGCTAAAGGAACTACAATTACCAGGTAAGTGTAATTACTATTTTATGGTGCCAAAAAGGACAGGAGGCCTCAGACCCATCCTTGATCTGCGCAACCTCAACAAATTCCTGGTGAGGGACAAGTTCAAGATGCTCTCCCTTGGAATATTGCCTCCTTATCTCCGCCAGGGAGACTGGCTATGCTCCTTAGGATGTGTGTATATGCATCTTTCAGGTCTAATACACCCAAGCCACAGGCAATATCTACGCTTTGTGTTGGGGGGCAATCACTACCAGTACAGGGTACTCCCCTTCAGCCTTGCCTCAGCTCTGAGTGTTCACAAAGTGCCTAGCTGTGGTTGCCGCTTTTCTCAGGCTCCAAGGGGCCTTTGTATTCCCCTACCTCGACGACTGGCTCATCAGATGTTTCTCAGCCACCGAGGCCCACCAGGCCACAACTTGCACCATCCAGGTGCTGCAGCACCTAGGGTTTGTGATCAACTACCTCAAGTCCAGCCTCACTCCAACTTAGCAGCTGGAGTTCATTGGGGCCAGCCTCGACACCCATCAAGCGAAGGCCTATCTGCCTGCAGACAGGGCAAGCAGACTTATGGCTCCGGCAGGGCAAGTGAGTCGCAAGTCTGCAGTTGTCAGCAAGACATTTCCTGCGTCTCCTTGGGCACATGGCTTCCATAGTCCATGTGACCCTGGATGCCCGCCTCCACATTTATTTATTTTATTTATTTATTTATTGCTTTTATATACCGCACTATTTAAAATCAGTGCGGTTTACATTACAACAGATTTGTGCTTAACAGACGCTCTGTTATGCACTTACATTGAAACGGGAGAGTAAAACTTGGACTCAACTGGGGTAACTATCTACAGTTATGTACAGCTATCTACAATATTTGTATTGGGCTCTTTGCGGATTACATGCAAACGGCTCGGTGGTGCCTCAGGGACCGGTGGTCTCAGGCCTCAGGACGCCTTCGGGACACGTCTGGTACGGTCCCAAGCCTGGTGGCTCCAACCGCATTACTTGGAGGCGGGATTGCCTTTCCATGTCCTTCTGCACACGAGGATCCTGACCATGGATGCATACCTGCTGGGCTGGGAGTCCATTGTCAGGGTTTCTGTATTTGGGGCCTATGGTCCCCGAGCAAGAAGACCCAACAAATCAATTTCTTGGAACTACGTGCCATCTGCCTAGCACTAGAGGTTTTCAGGCAGTTCCTGGCTCACGAATCTGTCTTGGTGCAGACAGACAACCAGGTGGCCATGTTCTACGTGAACAAACAGGGTGGTACGGGGTCCCGCCCCCTATGTCAGGAAACCTTGGACCTATGCTTCTTTGCAGCCCGGCATGGCATTCGTCTCTAAGCAGTCTACCTGCCAGGCCAGGACAACTGGCTAGCAGACAGGCTAAGCAGGATTCTCCAACCCCATGAATGGCAGCTGGATCGCGGGGTACCCAGTTGGCTCTTCCAGACCTGGGGGCGGCCGGTGCTGGACCTGTTTGTGGGTCCGAACAATCACCAGTTGCCCCTTTTCTGCTCCAGGCGACCCCACCCACACAGGTTGGCCACTGATGCATTTCTGATATCATGGTCCGGGGATCTTCTGTATGCATTTTCCCCGACACCTCTGGTAGCCAAGACGCTGTTGAAGATTCTCCAGGACAGAGCCTCAGTCATCCTTATTGCCCCTCGGTGGCCCAGGCAACCCTGGTTCCCGCTTCTTTTGCAGCTAGCAGTGGAGGCCTCAGTCCCCTTGGGGTCCTCCCCACATCTCCTGTCTCAGGAGGGGGGCTCTCTTCTGCATCCCAATCTCAGCTCCCTCATCTTGATGGCGTGGCTGCTGAAAGGGTAATTCTCGCTCCACTCCTCCTTTCAAAAAATGTTGAGGAAGTTTTGCTGGCCTAGCGGAGGCCGTTGACCAGATGGGCGTATGCCTTGAAGTGGCATAGGTTTGCGGCATGGTGCAAGGAGCGGGAGGTAGATCCTTTCTCTTGCCCGGTAGGGGTGGTTCTACAATACCTTCTCCACCTAACATAAGAACATAACATAAGATATGCCATACTGGGTCAGACCAAGGTCCATCAAGCCCAGTATCCTGTTTCCAACAGCGGCCAATCTAGGTCATATGTACCTAGCAGTTTCCCCAAAAGACACAGATTCCGCAATGCTTGTACTGGATCAAGCATTGATATCCTGGGTCCCTTCTTAATAATGGTATATGGACCTTTCCTCCAGGAACTTGTCCAAACCTTTTTTAAACCCAACTACACTAACAGCCTTTACTACATCTTCCACTCCATTCATTAATTTATAGACCTCTATCATATCTCCCCTCAGGCGTCTCTTTTCCAGGTTGAAGAGCCCTAACCTTTGTAGCCTCTCCTCATAGGAGTAGCCTTCCATCCCCTTTACAATTTTGGTGGCTCTTCTCTGAAGCTTTTCTAATAACGCTATATCCTTTTTAAGATACGGCGACCAGAATTGCACACAATATTCAAGGTGCGGTCTCACCATGGAACGATATAGAGGCATTATAATATCCTTAGTTTTATTTTCCATTCCTTTCCTTATGATACCTAGCATTCTATTTGCTCTCCTGGCTGCCGCTGCACACTGGGCGGAGGGTTTTAACATGTTATCCACGATGACGCCTAAATCTTTTTCCTGGGTGGTGGTTCCCAATGTGGAACCTTGCATCGTGTAACCATAGTTTGCGTTGTTCTTTCCTAGGTGCTTAACTTTGCACTTGTCCACATTAAATTTCATCTGCCATTTGGATGCCCAGTCTTCCAGTTTATCAAGATCCTCCTGCAATTTTCCACAATCCTCTAGGGTTTTAACAACTTTAAATAGTTTTGTGTCATCTGCAAATTTGATAACCTCACTCGATATTCCCTTATCTAGGTCATTTATGAATAGGTCAAAGAGCAGTGACCCCAGCACAGATCCCTGGGGTACACCAAATTTGCAGAAACTTGTACAGTACTGTAACTAGTGCTAACTAGTATGCATGAACCCATTTAAGAACAAAATGCACACTCAAGCATAACTCTTCTACTTACTCTCTGATTTGGGCCTCAAGTCCAACTCTATCAGGGTGCACCTCAGTGCCCTTCCTGTGCATCACTTTTCAGTGGATGAGAAGCCTCTCTCCGCCCACCCTTTGGTCTCTCAATTCTTGAGAGGCTTAGTTCTCTTGAAACCCCCGATGCGCCCCCCCCTGCGACCGAGTGGGATCTCAATGTGATGTTAGGTCAGCTTACTAGGCCGCCCTTTGAACCAATGGCTACCTGCCATCTACGCTATCTTTCTTGGAAGGTGGTTTTCCTGGTGGCACTCACATCCGCTTGGCGGGTGAGTGAGCTCCAGGCCCTAATGTCAGAAAGACCCTACACCAGGTTCTATAGGAACTGGGTAGTGCTTTGCACACACCCCAAGTTCCTTCCAAAAGTGGTCTCCCCGTTCCACCTCAAACAGGAGGTGGTTCTGCCTGTCTTTTTTTCCCAGGCCACATGCCAGTCAGGCAGAGTCGGTCCTACATACCCTTGACTGTAAGCCTTCTATATCCAGCGTATGCAAGCGCATCAGAAGGCTTCTCAGCTTTTTGCTTCTTACGACCCCAGTAAGCTGGGGGTGGCGGTATCTAAGCATACGCTGTCTACCTGGGTGGTAGACTGCATTGCCTGGGCATACAGAGCAGCCGAGCTTCCAGTGGAGGGTCGGATTATGGCCCATAGGGTCAGGGCCATGGCAGCATCAATGGCTCATTTGCGCTTTGTTCCTTTGGCAGACATCTGCCGGGCTGCCACCTGGTCTTTGAGTCAGACTTTCGCAACCCATTACTGTCTGGACAGGGAGTCCCGGCGGGACAGTACCTTCGGCCAGGCTGTACTCCATAACCCTTTCGAGGTCTAGGCGACTCCTGCCCTCCTGTGTTCAGGCTACCGGAGTACTGTTCCCTTAGTTTGCAGTGCTATTGCGGCTGCTTGCGGCTCTCATAGAGGGGAGCCTTTTTTAGCTATGGGTTCTCTGTAGCCTATAGCTGGGGATTCCCATATGTGAGTACTGACTTCCTGATTGTTCCCGGAGAAAACGTAGTTACTCACCTGTAACAGGTGTTCTCCAGGGACAGCAGGAATCAGTCCTCATGACCCTCCCTCCTCCCCTAGGAGTTGCAGTCCTATTATATTTTGTTATTTTTGCCGTCTTTTTAGCTATGTCATTTGACTGAGCAAGATGGCACCCTTGAGCGGGAAGGGGACCGCGCATACGTGATGGCAACTCCCAAAGGTTTTTTCTGAAAGCTGGGGATTTGCTCCGCATGAGGGCTCCGTCGGCGCCTACGTCACGCATATGTGAGGACTGATTCCTGCTGTCCCCGGAGAACACCTGTTACAGGTTAGTAACTATGCTTTCTGGTGTTTATCTAGTAAACGCCTATCTTACCTTTTTTGCATTGGGGGTGTTTTATTGGCATTGGTTACAACCTAAAATTGGAAGCCCATTATATATACTCTTAAGGGGGAAGAGCTGAAATTACTGACTTGCTAGGGCTACAAAGAATTTTATGATGCTGACAGGGCCTTGATATGATATAGTGTGTTTAGAGTACTTTTGGAGAAAGAAACGGATGCATGCTGTTTTTGAAATTGGTAAATTTATTAATCTTTTCCTCCATGGGGTGTAGAACTCTATATTCTAGCCTTTCTTACTGGCAGTCTGCTACTACTTTATTACTAATGGGAAAGTAGATTTATAGTGTTAGGAAAACAGATGGAATGTACAGCATAGCAACAACCAAGCACGTTACATTTTTGGAACATCTCTTCTTAAATCTGAGTGAGTATGAATCTTGTGTTTCACGTTAACATTCTAATGCACATGGACAGAGAAACAGCACAAAGTGACACCCTTGTATATCTGCATAAGTCAAAGAAGGACCTGGTGAAAGTGGTGTCTAGTTTCAACATACTAACATGCCCTTATATTGTGCTGTATGGGGAACTGTTGGGCTGTTGTCTTGCTACTGTCCTGTTTGCTTAGTCTAAATATTAAAATTATTCAACAAGCTTTTGTCCTCCAGTGAGATTCTGCATTTTTCATATGGCTCTGCAAAATAATGCCAAATAACCCATAATGTTTGTGCTTTCCTTTTTATCTTAGACACATTTCTCATTTTATGCACAATGTTCCTTTCCCATCACCTCAGAGGCCACGAATTTTAGTTCAGGTGAGTATGGATTTTTGGTTTCATTCTTATCCTAGTAATAGAAAAATTTGTGTCTCTTGCTTGGACAAAACTTGCAACCCTTCAAAGCAGCTAGGCTAGTTATTCCAATTTTCTTATTAAAACTGCATGCCTTAAAATTGGAGTCCTTCAGAACTTGCCAAAAAGCATCATTCAGAGCCTCCATAGGGAGGGAATCCTGGTCATTACACAGTGACATCTGTGGTGAGATGCGGAGTACAGCTTCCCGATTGTAAGGCAGATGATGTTCAGCACCATCTTCTAAAGGTTGTCACTCTGATGAGTAGGTCATAGAGGGAGGAGGGTGAAATCTCCGTTTGCATCCCCTGTCATAAATGAAGTAATTTGACTGAGCTGGGAGCTCGTATATGAAAGAAGACAGATTAGGTTGAAAAAAGAGAAATCATGCAATTAAGATCACCAGTATGCTAAAGCAACCATGCTATCCTTTTGGAGGGATGATGAGTGCTGCTAGTCTTATCTCTCGTGCTTGTCGGCCAAAGAATAGTGCTGAGCATCCTTCTTGAAGGAGATATTTACTGCCTCACCTTCATACCTTTGAGCAGCCCAGGTATATTTGGTGAGGAGGAGAGAGAAATAGGCTAGTGAAAAAAAATGATTATTAATTTTTTTAAATTTGAAAAAAAAGTGACGACCTTCTCTTACTTTATCAAGGAAAAAGGTCTTTTATATGATCTAAGAATTTTGTTTGACTTGTAATCAAGATGTAGTAGTGTGTTCTCTTGCATTTGCCGAGTAAGATATTTGATGTTTTTGTCAATTATTTTATATGCATATTGTAAGGTATTATATATATATTTTATATGTATATTGTAAGGTACAGAATAATTTATTTACTTTTTTTTATTGTAGCTCTCACCTCATGATAAAGTGATTCTCAGTCAGCCTGTGTCATCTCCTCTTCCACTAAGGTAAGTTAAATTGTTCTTACATTTACTATAACGTATTACATGAAGTTTTAGAGAGGTGCATTTTTAGATTGATCTCCTGAAGCAGAAATTGTAGTTGCCATGTTAATCCACTTAGATATGTGGAATTAAGGGTCAACAAACAAGTTGTAGATGATAACTTTTTATTGGAATAACTTAATGTGTCTTTGACAAGCTTTCAGAGTTATCGTCTTCTCGAAAGTTTGCCAAAGAAACAGTTTGTCTGTTGAACCTTATTTCCACTTATTCTCACGTACTAACTTTTGATCCGTTCATTCTGTTGCTTTTAAATTTGTACCACAGATAGGATACCCTATGACCGTGGTGCCATCAGTGCTTCTGGTGTATAGAATCCTTTTTTCTTTTTCTTGCTATAGGCAAACAGACCAATTCAGTTCAGTTAAAATCTCGGGGCAGTCGGAGCGTCTTGTGTATTTTAAATTTAAAGCATTTGCTTAATTTCCTGTAGGGGATCAAGAAACAACTTATACAAGTAGTAGTTGAATCCACTCTTAAGAGCTAGAAGGTTCAAGTCCCATTCCTCAGTGCCTCCAGGGAGGTATACTAGGACATTTGGATTTCCTTGGAAGGAACATTATTTCGTAATGCTGTGGCTTGTTCTCACATGCCTTCTTAATTTGCTCTTTATGGGCCAGTATAGGTAAAGTTCTATGTTCTATGTAAAAACATATAGTTAAGTTACACTGTAAACTACCTTGACTTTCAGATAAAGTGGTATATAAAAAAAATAAAAGTTAATAAATAACTTTTATCTCCAGGAACAAGCAGGAATGTAGTCGTCACATATGGGTGACGTCGATACCGATGGATCCTTTGCGGGAACGCACCCCCGTGTCCAGTTGGAAAGTCTTTGGAAGCACTCCACTGCACCTAAGCGACTGCCTTCCCAACTCCCTTCCTTCAGTTCGTCATTTTCTGTGGAGCCAGCAGGAAGCAAATCCTGTCACCGCAGAAAAATGTTTTTGTGGATAGCTCCTCTGCCTTCCTGTCTACACCGGCACCGTCAAAGACATCGCTGGTTCCCTTATTCTTTTCTTTTACTTCTTTTTTTATCTTCTTTTTAAAAAAATGTCTTGGGTGTTGATGCCCTTTTTAGGCCTTAAGCCTACCATACCCTTCACATCCTCAAAGGTATGGAGAAACCAACTAGTGGTTTCAAAAAATGTTCTAATTATGCCAGCACCATTTCGGTGACTGACACACATGACTGGTGTTTAAAATGCCTCGGCCCAGACCACCAGCCAAAAGACTGTCCCCTCTGTTAGAAAATGACACAGAGAGGCCTAAAAACCGGGTTTCTAAATTTGGAGCACTCTTCGCTTCGGACGCAGTATCGATGGTGTCCACTTTGTTGAGAGTCTCATCATCCTCCCATGGATCTCAGGTATCTTCGAAGTCCAAGCACAAGGCCACATCAAAGTCTGACAATACCTCCAGGGGAAGATCTCGCTCAAAGCGCCAAGACCCCTCGGATGTAGCCTTGGAGGTGGATTGGCCTGCTAAGCAGCCCCAGCAGGAGTCCCTGTCCTCCAAAGCTATTGAGGGGCCCCAGATGCTCCTGAGGCCTTGACCTCCGGAGAGCTACTGGTGCCACACTCTGGGACGGTGGCACAAATACCTGTCACTGACACCCAGGCATCGACAATCTCAATAGACCAGGGCATACTGGCCATCAAGCAGAGCTTGGCAGTCCTCCTTGCAGCCTTGGTACTGATTTAAAAAAACAAAACAAAAAAACCCCTTGGCTACAGGCACTGCCCTGTTTATACCGGTTAGAGTAGCAACATAGATACTGGTTCTGGACATGGCATCAGGGCTGCTACAGATGACATTGACATCGATCCCACCCATGCCCTCTCTTGAAACTCTTACCGATATTGATGCCAAACTCGTGGCTCACCGAGGCTGATACCTCTGAACATTGGTACCGGCATCTAGCTGCTGTCGAACACCATACCCATTGATACTGCTATTCAATTCTCCCATTTTGGATGCAGAGACCGTGAGAGGCTTCTTTCCAGGAATTCATTTGAGACCTAGCCAAGGGTCTCTCTATCATGGTAACATTTGAAAAGGAGCCAAGGGCGGAGGAATTGGAGATCCTCCAATACTCAACAGCACCCAAAGAGGCAGCCACTTTACCGGTGCACTGCATCCTTCATGACTTTATGCTTCATATGTTGGAGACGCCTCTCACGGTCTCACCTCAAAGTCAATTACTCAATACCATGTATTAGGTACTGGAGTGTCCCGGCTTCCAAAAGCCACAGCTTCCCCACTACTCTATTGTGGTTGAATCGGCAATGCATCGAATCAAAATCTCGAAGACTCGCTCTTCTAATCCTTCAGTTAGAGAATCGAGAACTTTTGATGCCTTTTGGCGTCGATGCTTCCAGGTATCCATGCTCTCGGCTAGGATCAACTCCTATATTCTCTACATGGGAATGTTCCTCAAAGAGGTCTCCAGGAATCTCGAGGCCTTTGCCCCTCTCCTCACAGATGAAAAAAGGGCAGATTTTCTCACTCTAGTTAAGCACAGACAAAATGTTTTGATTGTTTGTTTGTCATTAGGGCTACCTTTGACGCCTTTGAATGCAGAAGCAGAGCGACAGCAATATGCATTGGTGCACGTAGAATTGTATGGCTTTAAGCCTCAGATCTGGAACAGTGGGTTCAAGATAAGCTGGGCAACATACTTTACATAGGGGAAAACCTCTTTGACAAAGACTGGCAAGATAAGGCCTCTTGAGTCAGAAAATACTATTCTAAAACGGTTGTCCAGAGTAACAGCTGACCGTGCTAGGAAAAAGACACCTGTAGAGAAGTCTTTCTACAATAAGAAGAAAACGTTTGTCTCTTCTTACCTCCTGCTTCTCAGTGCCAGGGTCAGGCCCCACAGAAGAGGCAGCAGCCTCCTAAGCAACAAAAGAAGCCACAGGTGGATAAATCTCAACCAGCTCCGCAGCCACAGTCTGCACCTGTTTTTTGACTCTTTCCTAGAGAACATTGCAACCCTGCCTCTGGAGGACCTCCACCACATAGCAGGCAGGTTGTTACTATGCCCATAGATGGTACCTCATCACCTCAGAGCAGCGGACACTTGCCATAGTCCATCTGCAAACTCTGCCCCCCTCCACTTTCATGGGGTAATATCAATGCAACCCCCACTCACTGCTCTCCTACAGGACGAGATGTTCTGTCTTCTGTCTCAGGGCGCCATTGAAGATGTCCCAAAATCCCAACAGGGAATGGGCTTCTTGCCATACTTCCTCATTCCAAAGAAAACCGGAGGGTACAGGCCCTTCCCCCATTTTGAGTCTGAAAAGTTTTGGCTCGGGATTTGTCTTCGGGTCTTTTCCTCTCAAAAGATATGCATAGTTGGTGCATTCATTCTACTTATATTAATATTATGCCTGGTCAGTTTTGAATAACACAGCAGAATGAGGAGCTACACAATAATATTTTTGTTATCTTTGACTTCTTGTGAGAATACGTGCTAGTAAATACTTAGCATCATATGAACAGACTGTGATAGTCCAAGAGCTTGCTAAATTTTAGATATGGATCAGAAGAAAAACAATGGTATGGACAACTCAGAAATAATTTATGCATTGATAAAATATGCGGGAGAAAGCGTTTGTACAGCATGTAGGAATTAACATGTACATTTAGAAACTATAAGCGAAATTGGTATAATGTTGCAAAGAATAGTCTCAGCATGGTCTGTCACTGTAAGGAAGACAGTGACAATATTAATATACTGCTAATTTAAACCACATGTGTTAAGCAAGTTTCAATGACAAACTAGTAGGTTACAAGTTATAGCACTGTGAAGAATAATTAGTAAAATAGCCAGCAGTATAGAAGCATATCATTAGACTGCTGTAAAATAAAAAATATATACTCTGAATGAATATATTATTCACATGCCAGCATTTCAGAATGCTTTGCTGTGCCCAGGCAATTTACTGTTTAATAAATTGGACCAGGAAGCCCAAACATTAGTGTCCATAAAATATGTTAAAGCAATCTGATGACTATTTTTTCCTAAAATCTTTTACTGTGCCATGGCCTTCTGCAGACTCCCAAGTGTGAAAGTCACATCCTTAAACAGCCAACTTGTATTGCAAAAGACGATCATTTAGGGACATCCTGATCCAGCATCTTTTAAACAGCTCCCAGAGCTCCAGTGGGAGTCACAAAATTAGTTGCCCTTGCCTTTCCAATAAATCCATGCTTTCTCTTTGCTGGATCACAGGATTTGTTTTCATTTCTTGATCAAGTCTCTTCTGGCCGCCTCTCATTCCAACTTCACTTCCTACTGGTAGTCATGCAGTCAATGTACTAGCATTAGGAAGTGAAGCTGGAAGAGAAAAGTGAGAAGAACAGGCCGCTTTCTGGCTGGACCAGGGAGTAAGATCCATGCTTTTTCCATTCTTAGTTTTTCAGGATTTCTTTCCCAAATTTATACTGTTCTCCAGAGCGAGGCGAGAGAGAGAGAACTCTCACACGAAGGCATCTACATTGTTGGCAGAAAATAGCATGATGGCTTAGTACAAGCAGTGCGGATGCAACTAATACCACCTCAAGCACAGTAATTGCAGTGGGATGTACCTGCTCCCTCCTGCAGTTAGCCTACAGCACCATGTTGTTTACACAGCCCACAGCATATTACCAGTGCGGAGTTTAGTAAACATGCCACTAATTGTGCCAAAAAAAGGAGCTTGGTAACCCCAACATAACTCCTCTGAAACTGCACACTGGACCAGCATGGTGTTACTACTACTACTACTACTACTACTACTTTTCATTTGTATAGTGATACAAGGCTGTACACAACGCTGTATAGACACATGTAAAAGATGGTCCCTGCTCATCAGAGCTTACAATCTAGTCAAAACAGATAAAACAATAGCTGAGGGCAAGGATATATCTAGGTGAATGGTAAGGAAACACATAGTAGGAGACTAAGCGAACCAGGATCCAAAAGTGGCCTCGACGAGGTGAGTTTTCGGCCTGAATTTGAAAAGGGCCAGATGCTTGCATACTAAAAAAACTAAAAAAACAAACAAAAAAAAACCCTAAAAAAAAAAAGTGAGAACCACAGTGCATTTTATAACACCAAATTATAACGAGTTTTATTTTGTTATAAATTGTGTTATGGTTCTTGCTTTTTCTTTTTGAGCATATACTCTGCATCCACAGAAACCCCTCCCTCGACAAAGGTGCAGAGTAGAACTAGGACATTCACCCACAGAACTCAATGTATATTTAAACAAAATCTGATTCTGGTCATCTCACTAATAACATAAACATTCTCCAGTACCAGGCATATTGTGAACTAATACAAAAGCCCACAAAAGTCACTGAGGGTCTACAGAGCAAATCTACTATACCATACCAGCACCAACTTCCAAACTTCACACAATGAACCTACCCAGAAAAAAGCAGCACTTTTATAAATATTGTAGCAGCCCCTAGAACATTCATACAGCTATTTGAAAAACTGAACAAGTCATATTACTACAATGCAGATCCCTATATGCAAACTCGGTCACACACTCAGAACGCACTCTCACCCTCTTACGCACACTCAGAATGCAGACCCTCACCAAGTACAGAATAAGTGACCACAACCTAAAAATAAAAATATGTAGACAAAATTTAAACTGAAACCTCAAGAAACCAGACTCCGCATGCAGTGCAATACCAGAGAAATAGAAAGAGATGCATTTACCTGTACTGTGTAAAATATAAAGAGAGCATAAGTCTGATCACTAAATTTAAAAATAAAATTAATTTTTCTACCTTTGTTTGATCATTTTATTCTCTGATCATGTTGGACCCAATCTCAGGTTTCTATTTCCCTTTGTCTTCTCTTAACTTTCTTTCTACGGTGTCTACTTCTTGTCTCCCCTATTGTTTTCTTCACTTCTTTCCATCTTGGGTATTTATCTTTCTCTAGGAACAAGCAGAAAGTCAGTCCTCACATATGGGTGATGTTGGCACTGATGGAGCCCGCACAGAGCATTTCCCCAGCTTTCAAAGAAAGCCTTTGGGAATGCCACAACCAAGACCAATCAGGACAGGGAAAACAGCTGGGAACCGTGTCTGCTAGCAGTGAGTAGCTCACCCCACACTAAGGACACTAACATGGAACACCCTTCCAACACACAAAAGCAACAAACCCTTATGCAGACATCAAATGCTCAAAAGGACATTCCGCCAACAAATGTATGCTCTTATACTAATTCTTAACCTATGCTGTTACCAAACAAATGCATACTACTACATTACCTACTTTACAGCCCTACAAGCTCCCCCCCATATACATATCATACCTCCCTACCATACACCAACCTATACACATACCTAATTACCACAAACCTCACAGCAAAAGACCTGCCAGATACACTCAAACCCATCGTCACACACATCCATACCTCAATAACGTTCTCCATATACCACCCGCATAATCATAGGCCTGATAAACGCAAGATCAATATGCAACAAAACAAACACCATTACCGACTACATCCATGAAAACAACATTGACATCCTATGCATCACTGAATCATGGCTCAAGAATACAGACAAAGTAATACTGAATCAAATAACTCCACCAGCATTCACAGTATACAACTGCCCCAGAACCCACAAACGAGGAGGCGGAGTATTAATCCTGGCCAGAACAGAATTAAGGCTCAAGATGCTAACTTCCAAAAGCTCCAAACACTGCGAATTCCTCAATACTGGAAACAAACATCTATCCATATGCCTGATCTACCGACCTCCCCAACGCCCCATCAGAGGACACATCCAATATCCTGGATATTATATACGCAGCTAACTCCCCACACAAGACCCTCATTGTGCTAGGAGACCTAAACCTCACATCTGCCTCAACCATCGAAATGGCATTTCACAAAGTAATGGAATACATTCAACTCAAGCAAGTACTATCGGGCCCATCCCACTGCTCTGGCTTTTCACCAGATCGCATATACATACCAACTAACACCCTAGATCATGGTCTCATGTCACCACCTAAAACTACACCAATACCATGGTCAGATCACCATGCCTTATTATTTGAGCTCCACCACAATACCCAACAGGCAGATCGGAAAATTGAACAGCCAACCAGACGCTTCAAAACCTTTAACAAAGAGGACTTCCTCAAAGACACTATGCAATCCCTACCCCAAGATTTCACCGACCTGGACGAAGCCGTCGACTCATGGAATACCACCATCCTTGCTGCATATCAATTCACACCTCGAAAGAATCCACACCACAACAAAAATAGGCCCAGATCCACACCATAGTTTTCTAACACAATAAGAGACTCCAAAAGAAAACTACGCAACTTGAACGTCACTGGAGACAGAACAAAGCAGAAACTACTCTGAAACCAATACCAGGAGAAGCAAAAAGAATACAATAGCCTAATAAACAAACAACAATACCACACAAACCTCATACTAAAAGCCTGAAATAAACCTAAAGATCTCGTCACCATCGTTCAGACCCTAACAAATGACCCGACCATGAAAGATGAAAACAAATTGCACCCACAAACCTTTTCTGATTATCTAATAGCAAAGAATAGTACTACCACACCCCAAAAGAACATCTCTCTTATGGACACAGCAACTGAAGATGGCTCTACAGCTACCAATCAATGGAAGAACTTCTGCATACCATCAAAGAAACAAATAGAACAAACCATCACTGCCCTAAACACCACCACCTCTCCATCGGACCCCTGCCCGGTGACCTGGATTAAATTCACCAAAGAAGAATTCAACACATTCATCCAAAAAATAGTAAGCAACCTCTCTCACTCAGGGCTACATGCCCAAAGCATTCAAGCAATCTACTATCTGCCCCATCCCTAAAACCACTTCATCAAATAGCACCGACCCTTCAACCTAACGCCCAATAACCAGCCTCCCATTCCTGGCAGAAATAACCAAAAAAATTGTACAGAGACAGCTCCAAGATCATATTGATGAATTTGCACCACTGGATCCCCACCATCACGGATTTCGTCCACAACATGGTGTTGAGACACTTCTCATACATCTACTCGACAACTTAATCAAAGGAATAGACAAAAGAAAGCAAGGCTTCTTACTAATATTTATCGACATATCAGCCGCCTTTGACATAGTTTCCCATCACATTCTTTTGAAGCGACTAATGGAGATTGGTCTACAAGATACCACTATCAAATGGTTCCAATCATATGTCGAGGATAGACAACAAAGTAAAATCTGGGAACCTCACCTCAGCACCCTTCAGTACCACTCAAGGAGTTCCCCAAGGCTCATCACTATCAGCTCTTCTTTTCAACATCTATATTCAGCCTATATGCAAAATATTCAACAAATACAAGATACAATATGCCATATATGCTGATGATATCATGGCATGTACCCCTATTCAACTGGACTCCCCAGACTACACCACTATATCAACCTGCATCCATGAAATAACCTGGCTTACTAACAACAACTTAAACATCAACATAAAAAATCTGAAGCAATCGTCATCATGAGAGACTCTACATTCATTCCACCTACATCTATCAACATATCCAATACACCGATTACAATAAAAGACGAAGTCCAATATCTTGGAGTGATTCTAGACAAACAGCTTACCCTCCAACCACATATCCAAAACAGCATTCTTCAAACTCGCAACGCTCCGGAGACTAAAACTCCTCCTCAATAAGGAATATTTCCGCACAGTATGCCAAGCCATCATTACACCTGTGCTGGACTACTGTAATATCCTATTCCAAGGCCTACCTAAACAAACCACCCGTCCACTACAAATAGTCCAGAACACCGCTGCCCGCATTATTGCTAGCGCTTCAATACAAGACCACATAACTCCAATACTACATGATCTGCACTGGATACCAATCTCCTCACTGGCAAAATATAAATCAGCACTCACCATCTTCAAAATTAAAAATATGTCAACAGGAATACTACAGGAACTCATCGGAACCAAAGCAAGCAAAAGACCAGACAGAAACAGCACCAAAAAACAACATACCAACACCCACTCTATTCACAAGAACCAATAAATCCACATCCACGCGAGCCTTCTCTCTTGCTGCACCTACTATTTGTAATGCTCTACCAGATATTCTAAGGTCAACAGCTGATATAAAAGAATTCAGAAAGCTGCTCAAAACCACCCTATTCATTCAATTCTGATGCTTGGCAATTGAGATTTAATGCGAAGAAGTGCAGTGTCATGCACTTGGGTAGCAGAAATCCAAAGGAAATGTACACGATAGGGGGCGAGAGGTTGGTGTGTACGGAGCAGGAGAGAGACCTCAGTGTGATTATTTCTGTAGATCTCAAGGTGGCAAAACAATGTGACAAGGCTGTGGCAAAAGCCAGGAGGATGTTGGGCTGCATTCGAAGAGGAATTACCAGCAGAAAGGAAGGGGTACTAGTGCCACTGTTGTAAGTCTCTGGTGAGGCCTCACTTGGAATACTGTGTTCAGTTTTGGAGACCGTATCTTGCAAAGGATGTAAAAAGAATGGAAGCTGTTTAGAGGAAGGTGACTAAAATGATTTGGAGCCTGTGTCAGAAGCCTTATGAGGAGAGACTTGAAGACCTAAATATGTACACTTTGAAGGAGAGGAGAGATAGGGGAGATATGATTCAGACCTTTAAATACTTAAAGAGAAATAATGAACAAACAAACCTCTTCCAGAGACGGGGAAGCTGTAAAACTAGAGGGCATGACATGAAGTTGCAAGGTGGAAAATTGAAAGGCAATGTCAGGAAATACTTTTTTACTGAAAGAGTGGTGGATGCTTTGAATGCCCTCCCGATGGAGGTGGTGGGAGCAAACACAGTGACGGAATTCAAAGTGGCCTGGGACAGACACAGTGGATCACTTTACAGCAACAAGATTAAATCAAAATAAACTGAACCATCTAATTTCTCAACAAATAGGGTTGTCCTACGTGGAGCAATGGGGGGAGGAGCGGTGGGTTCACCCTTAAACAAACAAAGAAACAAAGATATGGGGAGGGGTGCACCTGCTCCTGGGGGGTGCACCACTAAGCAAAGACATGGGTAGGTGTGCACCTACTCCCTAAAAGACATGGGAAGAGGTGCACCTACTCCTGCCATATTGCTGGGCAGACTAGATGGACCATACTGGTCTTTATCTGCCGTCACTATGTTACTATGTAACAATTCAACAAAGACCACCAAGAACCAATCACACCAATCGCCCCACAAGCTGATTTACACAAGCCATGAACTCTATAAGGACTTCACATGAACCAGCTATCAGCCTTCTCCTACAAGCCGATTATGAACACTATAAGGACGTCACATGAACACTGTAAGGACGTCACATGAACAATGTACACAGCTCACTAGTTAATCAATCATACTTGGTTAACTTGTATACTTGTATACAGCCCCAGTTCATACCTGTAGATCACAATGTATATAGCTCCCTGCTACCTGTATATAGCCCCTGTTCATAGCTCACAATGTATATAGCCCCTGTTCATAATTCTCAATGTATATAGCTCACCAGTTAGTCAATCACACTGATCACCCACACCACACAAATCAATGTATCCACTGCATGTATTCACCCTTCCACTCTTGATTGTTTGATGTGCTAACCGCTTTGATTTAAAGATAAAGCGGTATATTAAATCCTTTAAATAAATAAATATAAAAATGCGTAGTCCCCTTCCCACCCAAGGGGTGCCATCTTGATCAGTCTCCCTTTTTCCTCGGAGCCCTTCGGACGCACGTCCTATACTTCGGAAAAAGTCTTCAAAATTTCTCTCTCTAATCCCAGTTTCTGGTCCTCTTCCCACCATCCCCAGTGCCCCTGCTTTGGCAGCAGGCCCCGGGACTTTGTTTTTCATTTTTCATTTTTCTTGACCAGCGTGTTTTCGTGCCCTTTTCAACCGCTAGCTGAGCTGAAGGTCTTCGACCTTGTGGGGATTCTTTTTGCCCCCATAGCCTCCGGTTTCAAAAAGCGTGACCGATGTTCCAAGAATATGTCGCTCACATGACTGTTGTCTTAGGTGCCTAGGAGGTGACTACAACCCGGAGTTCTGCTCCTTTTGTAAAAAGTTGTCCTCCAAGGCCATCCAGAGCCATAAGCGGATGACATTTTCCACAAGGCGCCTTGGTGCCCACGGTAGCTTTCCTGCTCCACCCACCTTCAGCCTCCAGGATCCCTCGCAGCCCCAATGCCTTTCTGAGCAAGGGTCCCCCGAAAGGGAGTGGAAGAAGGAGGTCTCAAGGACCCTGTCAGGGGCTCCGGACAAGTATGAGTGTTCTCTTGCTCTGTCTCTCAGCCCTCCTCGGCAGTCCCAAGAGTCGAAGAAGGAGCGGCCTCAAAAGGTATGGATACAGAGGCCTCCAGCGATGGCGCCCGATCTCCCGAGGGTCATCCTGTTGAGGACCCCCCTCTCCTCCTCAATTCCAGACCCGGTCATCCTGGCATTGGCATTGCAGGGCCCCACTCCCGAGTTGGCAGGCTTGAATGCTGGCACTGGAGTACAGTGTTTCTGCCTTCCTTGCTTCTCAGCGGGTGCTGGTGCCAGGCCCCCTGGCACATGCCATGAGACCTCGAGGGCGACGCCTGTGATGGCTTCCCAGATCGCCGTGACAACCCCGGAGAGCCAGGGGCGTCGTGAGGGATCCTGGCAGAGGTCTCTATCTCCATCCTGGTCTTTGGGTGCGAGATATTCTCGAGCTAGTGCCTCTGGCTCCAGGCGGGCTTCGGCCTCGAGAGCCTCTGACTTCCGCTGGGCTCTGCTCGAGCAACCTAGCTCCTCCTCTGAATTCTCTGTCTGGGAGTCCGAAGGGGACACTTCCCTTGAATCCTGGGCTCATCAGGACCTCCCCTCGGATCTGTCCCCACCAGTTCAGAAGTGGCGGTCTCCTCCTGAAGACACCTCCTTTCTGGAGTTTGTGTGGGACATGACTCAAGCCCTAGCACCATCCACGCAGTCCGAGGAGGAGCCCCGTGCAGAAGAACTCGATATTTTACAATACGAGGCTCTGCCGAGGGAATCCCTCATGGTCCCGGTTCCGCCCATCCTAGCTCGGCTGCTCCTCTGCATGTGGGAGACGCCCTTGTCTATTCCCATAGGGTCCATTGAGGGCCTGGCTTCCGGAAGGCCCAGCTTTTTCATACCTCAATAGTGCTGGAGTCCACCTTGCGGAAGAAAAAGAGCCCAAAAATTAACTCACTCGGTCCCACTGGGTAGGGACTCTAGCGCCCTTGATGCCCTCGGGCATAAGGCCTATCAAGGCTCCATGCTAGTATGCTGCATATAGGCTTACCAGATATACATAGGTATGTTCCTTCGTGACCTCACGAAGGAGATCGGAGGTTTCCAGGCGGGCCTTGACGGCGATTACCTCTGCCATTTCTAGTCCCTTCTGAAGTCAGTGGGGGACTGTTCAAAGTACCTTTCTCGCGCTGCATACGTCAGCTTCGAGTCCTCCGCTCAGGTAATGGCTGCTGGTATTGGGGCCAGGCGGCAGGCCTGGCTCCATTCCTCAGATCTCGAACAATGGGTACAGGAGAAACTGCTCGATGTACTGTGCCTGGGCGAGCAGTTGTTCAGCAAGCTGGAGGACAAAGCAGCGGAGATTGAGATGGAGTACGTAACCCGCACCTGTCTCTCCTGCAAGACTACTTTCCTTCTGCAGAAGAAGCAACAGGGCAAAAAAGCCTTTCTTTCAGAGGAAGGGCTACCCACCTTACCCTCTGGCACCAGCTCCGCCCCAAGACCTGCAGAGCAAGAGCAGTCACCAGTGTCTGTGTAAGCCAAAGAGCCCCAAAAGCCAGACCCCCGGCACCAGCCCAGTCGACCCCAGATTTTTGATGCCAGATGCATAGCCACTCGCCCTCCGGCTATCCAGCTACCGGTGGGAAGGCGCCTGGTCCACTTTGCTCCCCGATGGGAATCTGTCACCTCAGACACCTGGGTCTTTCAGGTCGTCCGGGAGAGTTATCCCCTTCTCCTGAACCGGCTTCCTCCACCCTTTTGCTCCACAGAGCCCTCTCTGCTTCCCACGCACTAGGTCTTCTTGGTGCAGGAGCTTGCCAACCTCCTTGTGTGGTCCTGCTGCACCTCAGAGGTCGCGGGTTCTACTCCTGTTACTTCCTCGTGCCAAAGCGGATGGGTGTTTTCCGACCCATCCTCGATTTAAGAAATCTCAACAAATACCTGTTGCAGGAGAGGTTCAAAATGCTCTCCCTTGGTGCCTTGCTGCCCTTCCTTCGACAGGGCGACTGGCTATGCTCCTTGGACCTTTGGGATGCGTATGCTCACATCCTTGTCCATCCCAAGTACAGGAAATACCTGCGTTTCAGGGTGCAAGGGAACCACTGTCAATACAGGGTGCTTCCTTTTGGCCTGATGTCCGCCCCATGAGTGTTCACCAAATGCCTTGCGGTGGCCATGGCGCACCTTCGATTGCAGGATATCTTCATCTACCCCTATCTAGACGACTGGCTCACTACAGGGGGTGATGGCTGACGAGGCAAAGCGGGCCACGGTCCACACCGTCCACCACCTTGAGCACCTCAGCTTCATGATCAATTACCCGAAGTCTCACTTCACTCCAGCCCAATCTCTGGAGTTCATCGGCGTGTGCCTCGACACTTGGTGGGTGACAGCCTTCCTTCCCCAAGACTGGGCAGACCGTCTCATTGCTCTGGCATCCACTGTCCAACGCCATGATGCGGTATCAGCCCGAGCGATGCTCCATCTCCTCGGCCATATAGCCTCGACGGTTCATGTCGTCTCTGATGCCCGGATGCAGATGCGGGCGGTGCAGTGGTGCCTTCAGGCCCAGTGGTCACAGGCAACAGGTCGCCTCCGAGATGCTGTCTCTGTCACTCCGCTACTCCGGAACATGCCTCTGCTACTTCGGAACATGCCTCCGAGGCATGCCATTCCAGGCCCTACTATACGACATGGTCTTGACCACAGATGCCTCACTCGTGGGTTTGGGAGCCCATTGTGGCGAGCTCTGCATCCAGGGGACTTGGACCCAGAAGGAGTCCCGGCAGCCAATCAACCTTTTCAAGCTACGAGCGGTCCTCCTCGCTCTCCGGGCGTTCTGCCACTGTGTTCACCACCGGGTGGTGCTCATCCAGACGAACAGCCGAGTAGCAATGTTCTATATGAGCAAGCAGGGGGGCACCAGCTCTTACAACCTCTGTTGGGAGGCGGTAGCCCTGTGGTTCTTCACGATTCACCAGGGCATAACCCTATGGGCCTCCTAGGTCAGGAAAATGTCCTGGCAGACAGGTTAAGCTGCCTTCTCCAGCTGCACAAGTGGTGACTCTGCCCGCAGACTGCATAGCGACTGTTTCGGCGTTGGGGGACTCCGGTCCTGGATCTCTTCGCCAGCCTGGTGAACTCACAGCTCCCACAGTTCTGTGGCCTGGTTCCCCACCCAAACAGGGAAGCCCCCGATGCCTTCCTCCTGCTGTGGACACATGGCTTTCTGTATGCGTCCCCCCCCCCACACTCTGCTCATAGCTTGAACTCTCCTCAAAATACCATGGGACAGGGTCTCTGTGATTCTTGTGGCCCTGCGATGGCCTCAGCAGCCCTGGTTTCTGTTGCTGCTCCGCTTCTTATTGGAGCCTCCGGTTCTGCTGGGCGACACGCTGGGCTTGTTGACGTAGGAGGAAGATCTGTTATTTCGCCTGAACTTGAGGTCCTTATCCCTCACGGCTTAGTGGCTGAACAGGTCGCTCTAGCCCCCCTTCATCTCCTACTGGAGGTCAAGGACATACTGCTGGCCTCGCACAGGGACTCGACTAGGAGGGCTTACGCCTTTAAATGGCGTCGGTTCTCAGTGTGGTATTCAGAGATATGGGCTGACCCATTCTCTTGTCCCACAAACTTGGTCCTGCGGTACCTGCTCCATCTCTCGCAGGCCAGCTTGAAGTCCAACTCGGTCAGGGTCCACCTGAACGCTAACTCAGCTAACCACTACCCTGTTCGGGGTGGACCTCTCTCGGGCCAACCACTGGTTTCCTGCTTCATGCGCAGGCTGCTGATTTCCAAGCCTCCCATCCAACCGCCTTCAGCAGAATGGGACCTCAACGTCATCCTCACGCAGCTGGCTCAGCTGCCCTTTGAGCCTATAGCATCCTGCTCGCTTTGGCATCTTTCCTGGCAGGTGGTTTTTCTGGTGGCCCTCACCTTGGCCCGGAGGATCAGTGAGCTTCAGCCCTGATAGCTGACACCCCTTATACAAGATTCTACAGGAACCAGGTAGTTCTCCGAACGCACCCAAAGTTCCTCCTGAAAGTTGTCTGATTTCCACCTGAACCAGGCGATAGTACTGCCGACCTTCTTCCTAAAGGCTCACACCAACCGGGCGTCGGTGATCCTCCATACCTTTGACTGCAGGAGGGCTTTCTCCTACCTGCAGCGTACGCAGCTTCACAGCCGGTCTGAGCGGCTTTTTGTCTCCTACTACCCTGCCCTCATGGAGCTCATGGTCACTAAGCGGACACTCTCCATCTGGGTGGCGGATTGCATTGCCTTTGCCCAGGCTCAGGCAGGGCTGCCTTTGGACCGCTGAGTCACAGCACACAGTGTTCGTGCGAGGGCAGCATCAGTGGCCCATCTATGCTCCGTACTGCTGGCAGACATCTGCCGAGCCGCAACTTGGTCCTCAGCTAACACGTTTGTGACACATTACTGCCTGGAGAGGGAGTCCCCGTCGGAACACTGCCTTCGGCCAGGCTGTACTCCATAATCTGTTCGGGCTTTAAGCAACTCCTCTCCTCCAACCCTTCTTCTGCGGCTACCAGGAGCATGGTCTTCTGGGGACCTGGGGTTCTCAGGTTATCTTTGGTTACCAATGACTGCTCATGGCTCGCTATGGCATTTTTCTACAGGTCCTCGGTAGCCTGTAGCTAGGGATTCCCATATGGGAGGACTGACTTCCTGCTTGTTCCTAGAGAAAGCATAGTTACTCACCTGTAACAGATGTTCTCTAGGGATAGTAGGAATCGGTCCTCACAACCCACCTACCTCCCCTTGGAGTTGCCAGTGTTCTTGGTATATTTTTGTCTTTGCCTGAGCTATGTCATCGGACTGATCAAGATGGTGCTCTTGGGTGGGAAGGGGACCACACATGCGTGGTGGCATTCCCAAAGGCTTTCTTTGAAAGCTGGGAAAATGCTCCGCGCGGGCTCCGTTGGTGCTGACGTCGCCCATATGTGAGGACTGATTCCTGCTGTCTCTAGAGAACACCTGTTACAGGTGAGTAACTACGCTTTTCCTTTCAGCTTTGTTTCATTTATTTTTCTGTCTACTCAGATTTCACTACCACTTTTGCTATCCAGTCCTCAGTCCCCCTCGTTTTTATTCCATCTACCTTTCGCTTTTCTACCCTCACCCAGTCCTCCCATTCCCCATCTCTTCTTCCCTGATTCACCAGTCTCTCTCTCTCTCCTCCCCTATCCAGTGTCTTTCTTTCCCTCCATGCAACATCTCCACTCATGCTCTCTCCGTCATTCTGTGTCCCCTCCCCCTTCCTATGCCCTTTTGTCCAGCATCTCACCAATCTCCATATTATCCCCTTCTTATCACTCCCATGCCCAACATCTCTCCATTTCTTTGTCATCCTACTTACCCCCGTGTTGATCTTTTTCCACTCTCTCACTATTACCCCGGTGCTCTGCATCTCCCATTTCCCTCTGTTTCATCTCCCTCCCCCCATGTCCAGTATCTTTCCATAGTCTCCCCATACTCCCCTCTCGGCATCCCTGCTTCATCCAAAAGATCTCCACTCTTTCCTTCTTCCTTTGTCCATTTCCCATAACCAATGTTTCCTCTTGATCTCCCTAGCCGCCATGTCTAGCATGCCCTTCCACATCCCTATTCCACCCTGCATCCAGCATCTCTCCTCTGTCTCCCTGTGTCTCTCCACTGCCAGCATCTCCTCTCAACCTGCCAATGCTCTCCCCCAGGCAGTCATCATGAACCTATCTACATTCAGGAAAACCTTAAAGACCCACTTTTTCCAGCTGGTTTATGACCACATAACATAATGAAGAACTACCATTATGCTGTCTCTCATAATCCTAGCCTCTCCGCTCTCTCAGTCTTTACTTTGAGTCCCGACCCTCATCATGTAGCTTAGTGCTCCTCCCTCTCCCAACCTCCACGCTACGTCCATCCCCTGTCCCCCCCCTTCCAAAAGTTACTTGACTGTTCTTGTTCTTTGTAAACCACTCTGATACTAAATAGCGCGGTATATAAAAGCTAATAAATAAATAAATCTCCCCTGTTTTCCTGTGACCCCCTCCTTTTCCAGCATCTACCCTGTTTTTCCTTGATACCCCCTGAGTCTAACATTTCCTTTCCATCTTCATTTCCCTTTCATCTCCCTATGCCCCACCCCATGTCCACATCCTGCCCGTGGGACTTGCTGCTCCGGTGGGCAGAAGAATTGTTTAAGTCCCGCAGGCAGGATCCTCTGTTTGAGCAGCCTTGCACAATTCTTCTGCCCACAGGAGCAGCAAGTCACATGGGCAGAATTTTTCATTCTTTCCTGCCCTCAGGACTTTGAATTTACAGTTAGGGCCACAGTTTCTGTACTTTCAGTTTCAGCAGATATATTTCCTGGAGCTAAAGGCTGTGTGGAACGCTATAAAAGTTTTCATAGATTGATAGCCAACATAGTTCAAATGGACATTAACAAGCGGGAAACAGAGAATGGCAGAAAAAGACTACATGACCTATCTAGGCTGCCCTTCCATATCGACTACTACAGTAGTCACCTCTTTTCCTTTAGAGATCCTCTGTGTTTGTCCCATGCTTTTTTGAATTCAGATACTGTCCTCATCTCCACCACCTCCACTGGGAGACTATTCCACTCATCTGCCACACTTTCCTTAAAGAAATATTTCCGCATATTACTCCTGAGTCTATCCCCTTTCACCCTCATCCTATTTCCCATTGTAGCAGAGCTTGCTTTCATTCGAAAGAGGCTCTCCTCTGTCCATTTATGCATAGAAATATTTGAACATCTCTATCGTATGTCCTCTGTCCTGCCTTTCCTCTAAAGTATACATATTAAGATCCTTAAGACTGTCATCATATGCTTTATAATGAAGACCACTAACCATTTTAGTAGCTACCCTCTGCACTGACTCCACCCTGTTTATATCCTTTTGAAGGTGCGGTCTTCAGCACACAATACTCCAAATGAGGTTGCACCAAAGACCTACAGAGGCACTATCACGTCCTTTTTTCTGCTGGCCTGTGGGACAGGATATGAAAGCAGGTCATCTCTCATGGGTTGACTTTCAGAGCCACTGACCTGGCAGGAAAAGACAATATTCTGGCAGATGATCTGAGCTATAAGTGCATTCATTCTGTTACTCTTCACTACCTTTCCTCTGTCCTCTCTCCCTATACCCCTCCTTGTGAACTCCGCTCTTTCTCT
Organism: Ichthyophis bannanicus; assembly: GCA_033557465.1. NCBI lineage: Eukaryota > Metazoa > Chordata > Amphibia > Gymnophiona > Ichthyophiidae > Ichthyophis > Ichthyophis bannanicus. Next base: position 260,662,445 of record CM066043.1, on the reverse strand, counting down.
GGTTTGCTTCTCTTTATATCCATTTCTTCAACAGCCATGTCCAGACTTTGATCCTTTCACTGTTTCTCCTTATGCCTGGAACAACCTGCCTGTATCTTTACATCAGGTTTCATTTGTCCCCCTTTTCAAATTCATGCTAAAGGCTCATCTCTTTTAGTCTGCTTTTGGATCTTAATCCTTTGTTCTCCTTCTGTCTCATTACCCTTTCCTACTGTACCCTTGTTCTCACTGATTGGTACTGTCTTTCTTGATTAGATTGTAAGCTCTGATGAGCAAGGATGTCTTTTATATGTGTCTGTACAGCGCTGTGTACGCCTTGTAGCGCAATATAAATGATTAATAATAATAATAGTAGTAGTAGTAGTACTCCATTACGGAGTCTAAATGGCTTTCTGCAAGTAGGGAACGTCTATAGTAGGCATCTTCCTATCTCCTTGGAACAGAAAAGTCCTTCAGTTCTGTCCCAGGATAGGATCTTGGTGCAGACTAACTCGAGATGTTTATCTTCTAGATTATAGCAAGGGTAATATTTTAAGACCGAAATATTATTTCAGCTGTTTGACTACTAGTTTTCTTCTTTTAACACAGTGGAGGCAAGTTTTCTACGCTGCTGCAGAACCTAGGCCCTGAGAATGCTGTATCGCTCTTGGTGTTTGCAGTTACTGAGCACAAAATCCTCATCCATTCCTTACGACCCTCTGTCCTCACCAGTGTGACAGAGGCATTAGTCTCTGTAAGTGACCTCTTTTGCAACTTTGAAGTTTGTTGTTGCAGGTGTCTACGCTTTTATTGGCAGGAAATTAAAGAATATTTGCTCATATTTGTAATTTAATATGAGTTTATGCAGTGCTTTCATCCACATGGGACACACGGGTGCTTTATAGACTTCTCAAACATAACTAAAACTTGGCAGTATATTTCTGCTGTATGGACTAATGAGTTTCTAGAAAGATTTTATTACTAAGAATTCAGTATGAGGCACAAGGACTTAAAATGGCTTAAGGTCACATTTAATTGATAAAACAGAAAAAGTAAATAGTATACTGGAGGGAGGATTGTTGATTTTATTTTAACATTCTAACCATTCCACAGTTGATTTCTATTTGTTAATCTTGTAGCATTTTAAAAAAATTAAAAATCTTGTCTGTGTAGGGTTCATAAGTATGAAATCCTCAGCTTTAGCCAGTTCACTTAGTGGATTCAGTTTTTTAGGGATGTAAAGCCTCCCTAGAACATGTGTCTAGGGACCCAGCAGTTCTGTATCAGCCTTCAGTTCCATCATTGGAACCAGACGATCCACCAGCAGCAGTTACGCAGTACAGTCCTAATTGTCCTAGCTTGCTTTCTAGCCACATGGTCAATGATTTTGACAAGGGTTATTACAAAGATGGTCAAAAATATTGTTCTTGTCTGCAAATGGATTACCTGCATACCCTCACTACTTTGAGACCTGAGGCTTTTTGCTGTTGTACCTCATGATAGACTGAATCCTCTTCCTTTATGCAGCCTTGGGGGTAAACTAAAAAATCATCCAGACCTGCACCTCATGCCCAGGGCTGGTCCAAGGGTTTCTGCCACCCCAGGCAGAAGCCCTGGCCATGCTGCCTCTCACTATGCCGAGCCGAGCGATGCCATGCCATGCTGTGCCACGCTGCCCCCCCCCCCCCCGCTGCCACTGATTCTGTCTTCTGGGGGGAGGCGGGCGATGGCGGCAGTTAAAAAGTAATTGCTTTGTGCTACCGCTTTGGTGCCTGCAGCAGGCCATGTGCTTCGGCACACATAGCCTGTCACTTCTGACCCCCCTCCGACAGGAAGTTGTGTTGGAGGGGGGTCAAAAGTGGCAAGCCATGTGTGCCGAAGTACATGGCCTGCCACGGAAACCCAAAGTGGCACAAAGCCATCATGCAGCCCACCAAGGTTTCCTGCTCTAGTTAGCTGCCTAGCTTGCCTAGTAGACGAGCTGGCCCTGTTTGTGCCACAGATCTCACATCTAGAAATGTAAAAATTACTCTCATCTGAGATCTCCTTTTTGACAGGCAAAGGAAAATCACTTGTAGCATAAAATAAAATAATGAATACCAAACAGTTTACAAAATGGCAGCAAGTGCCTCTTGTCTCCAATAGCTCTCATGCTAGCTAAGCTTGGCGCTGAACTAGAGGATAATGCTATTTAAGTGTAACCTTAGTGACATATAAATGGTTTTAAAAAATATTCATGAGTGTGTGGGCGTGTGGTTGGAAGAATTTGTGGTTGCTAATATAGTGAGAGTGGTCTCTTGGAAAGTTAGGGGCCTCCAGAATCCTATTTAAACTTGAGGGTACTAGCACAGTTAAAAAGAGGGAAGGCAGATATTGTCCTTTTGCAGGAGACCCATTTGGTGGAACAGGATCTTTTTGTGATTTTAAATTCAAGTGGTTTCCTCAGGTCTTTGCAGCAAACTACTCCTCCTAAAGGAGAGGGTTGATTGTTTTGATATCGAGAGATTACATTACTGCTTGTTCCTGGAGATATTGCAGTCTTCACATATGGGTATCGTCGGTACTGACAGAGCCCGCGTGGGAACATTCCCCAGCGTCCAATAGGAAAGCCTTTGAGAGCATCCCACAGCGCATGCGTGTGCTGCCTTCCTGCCCATCTACCTCTCTCACTTCAGTTCTTCATTTTCCGCGGAGCTGACAGGACGTGCCCCTGTCACCACAGAAAAATTTGTTCTTTTTTGTTTTTTGTGGTCGCATCTGTCTTCATTCGACACCTACCAGTACCACCGGTGTTTCTTTTCTTTCTTTACAAAAAAAAACAAAACAAACTTTCTGACTGAACTTTTATCTTAGGGGGCCCTTCCCCTTTCGGAGTTAGGCGCCATTTTGGGCACTAGGCCCATTTTTCTTCAGTCATGGAGAAATCAGCTAGTGGTTTCAAGAAATGTTCTAAATGTGGCGGTACCATATCCGTCACCGACATCCACGATTGGTGTCTGAAATGTTTAGGTCCCGAACATTGTCCATTGGAGTGTCTCTCCTGCAGAAAGATGACCAAGAGGGGCCTGCAGAATAGAGCTGCAAAACTCGGTTCCCTTTTTGCCGCGGATACGATGTCAGTGGCATCGATTGTCTTCCAGGGCTTCATCTTCCTCCCATGGATCTCAGGTAACTAAACCTAAATCTTCAAAGACTGGCTGGTTCTCAAAGGGTAGATCTCCTAAGTATCGAGATGCCATTGGCGTTGCCCTCGAGGAAAATTCACAGGCAAAACAGCCCCGGCGGGAGTCTTCGGTCTCCAAAGCATTAACGGGGCTCCAGGATGTTCCCGAGGCCTCCACCTCTGCTGAACTACTGGTGCCATGTTCTGGGGTCGTGGCCGCTTCCACTGGTACCAACACCCAAGCATTAGGAGGAGCGATGGATAAAAGACTCCTTGCTATTGAACGCAGTCTAGTGTCCCTCTTAGCAGCTTCGGTACCACTAAGACCGTTACCGATGGTTCCACAGGTATCGGTACTGACAGCACCTGTTTCGATGGGTATGCTTCCCCCCCATGCTGAGCCTTGAGTCTATCTTGGGTATTGGGGGACAGGAACCGAGACACTTCAGTACCGACACCATGCAGTATAGGAGCACCCAGTTCAGAGTGGCTTTGAGTCTTCTGATTCCGATGACTCTGACTCTACCGGTAGTAGAGCGATCCTTCTAGAGGATCCAACTCCTTCTCTTCAACGCAGAATGTCTCCTCCAGAGGATATGTCCTTCCAGGATTTCATACGTGATTTAGCCAAAGGTCTTGCAATCACGGTGATTCCAGAAAAGGAGCCTAGGGCAGAAGAATTAAGAATTCTGCAATACCCTATGTCGCCTAAAGAAGCAGCTATGCTTCCCATTCATAAGATCTTACATGATCTTATGTTAAGAATATGGGAAACTCCGTTAACGGTGTCCTCACATTCCTGACGCCCCAATACTATGTACTGAGTGCTAAGAACCTCAGCAATAGTAGTAGTCAACCAGGCAAGCCCTCGCAACATGTGTCCCCAACAATGTAAAACACCAAACAGTATCCTTTTCTCGCTACACTTCTTATGTATATAGTTCACCCTGTTATCCAAGTTCCATATCCTGTTAATTGTAATGACCAGACATATGCAACTTGTCGGATGTTTCTGTTCCATGTAAACCGCGCTGATGTTGAATAGTGCGGTATATAAGAAATGTTAATAAATAAATAAATAATAAGTTGCCCTGGTTTTCAGAAAACTCAGTTACCACACCATTCAATGGTAGTGGAATCGGCCATGCGTAGAATCAAGAGTGCTAAAACACACTCTTCTAATCCTCCAGGCCGTGAATCCAGGACACTCGATGCCTTTGGGCGTTGATGCTTCCAGTCATCCATGTTATCAGCTAGGATCAGCTCCTACATTCTTTACATGGGAATGTTCCTGGAAGAAGTTGCACGGGATTTAGAGCTCATGAGCCCTAGTCTCCCTGAAGAAAAAAGGGCAGATTACCTTACCCTAGTCAAGCACGCCCAGAATCTCTCTAAATTCATGAACCGTGCTACCTTTGATTGCTTTGAATGCATTAGCGGAACCTCTGCTATTTCCATAGGTGCACGTCGTATTGCCTGGCTTCAGGCATCAGCCCAACAGAACACATAATCCCCATACTATACGACCTACACTGGCTTCCTATACAAAGACGCATAAACTACAAAATATTGGTCACAACTTTCAAGTTAATCAACGATATCGCTCCCTCACACCTCTCCACACTCATTCAAAAAGAAACTAACTCCCGCTCTCAACAAAACTGCAACAAGAACAGAATCTCTATACCACCAGACTTCAGGAAATCAACGAAAACAACAAACAATAAGGCATTCTCCCACAATGCACCTATCCTCTGGAATACTCTCCCAGATCACATCAGAGACGTAAAAGATCTCAAATCATTCCGAAAACAACTAAAAACGCACCTTTTTACCCTCCACTTTGACACCCTAATTAATAACAATGGCCCAAATCCCCCCACATCAATACCACATAGTCCACCCACTTACACCATACCCAAAGGAACAAACAGAACACAAACTCCTCATAACTGTAAATACTTAGAAATAGATGCGCAGAGATACATGTTACTGTAAATAGTTAAGAAGGAAACATATTATCTTAACTGTACATAGTTAAAAAAAACAAAAAACACTGTTCTATGAAATTGAATATCTACTTGTACTGTAATATTCAACTTGTTCAATGTAAACAGCTTTTGATCCACTGGAAAAATGCGGTATAAAAATTTCCAATAAATAAAATAAATAAAAATAGTATCCTTGTTAGTGCCTGCCGTCGCAGTTGCATCGGTTGTGTTTCCTTCATCAGTTCTGGCACGTTTGGTTAATTTAAAATTTTTTATTTTTGTTTTTCCCTTGTGTTCTGTCTGGGCCCATGGTTACCATCGAGCTGTTTGATCTAGCTATGACCATCTTGCCAGACATGTCCCTAAAACTGGCCAGCAGGTTTAAGAAGTGCACCAAATGTGACGGGCACAACTGGTGCCTCCAGTGCTGGGTCTGGATTACTAGCTCTCTCTTTGTAATATTTGTTTGCAAATGACAAGGAAAGGCCTGATGAGGTAGGAGAAACACAGAAACTCTTGGCCAGAAATCTGATTTAGCATCTTCGGCACAGCTGCAGTCTCCATGGCTTCCCAGGGATCCATTGTGGTACATCAAGAAGTTCTCTGGCTCAATTGGAGCTGAGTGTCTGCAGTGACCTGGTGCATTGACCATCAGTTAGTCTCTGCCCAGAGTGAAGGAAGGATTCAGTCTAGTCTCCGGCTTCAAAGGGGGCTCCATCCAAGCATCGGGTGATTGCCTGGGGGGCATTGGAGCCCTTCCAAGCGTGACGTTGAGAGCGATGGGCACGAGCGCCCCGTTGAGAGGACTGCTCAGAGTATTGGAGGGGCACCGACCATCTTCTGACGACCAAGGCCATGCTGCTGGTACCCCCACACGAATGCTGGAAACATTGGTTGAAGCTGCTCAAGACTTTGGAAATTGGCAGCCATGGAGGAGCACCTCCTTCAGGCGCTCGAGGTCTGCATCATTGCTAGAGAAGCAGCTGTCTGGTGCCTCGGTACCTGTGGTATAGTCATCGAGTGTCATGCAGCCGATCCTCAAGGTGCGTGCTCTGCCCGTGGAGGAGACATCAATGTTAGGGCACTGAAGGGATTCGATGCTGATTCCTGTGGGGCCATCTTCCTCTTGAGTGTCTCTGGTTCCAGTGCCATGGCGAAACCTTGGGGGCCCTTGACACATCATTGATCCCATGGAAGCTCATACTCACAAAGCAGGAGGGAGCTCCAGGCAGAAACTTAGAGGTACTTTGACTTCCTCTCGGAATCGGACTCTGATGGCTGGGTGACCAATGTGGGATTGGAGAACTTGTCAATGAGCAGGTCTCCTGAGCTCCCATCAGACCTCTCCCCTTTGCACAGATGGCAGAAGTCTCCTCCAGAGAACATGTCCTTCTAGGATTTCGTGAGGGATATGGCCAAGGCCAATCTGACGCAGCTGTTACCATACTTACAAGGCTCTGCCAAGAAATTTGGAAGACAACATCATGGTCAACTGACTGGAAAAAATCTGTGTTTATGCCAATATTAAAGAAAGGTGATCCAACTGACTGTGGAAATTATCGCACAATTGCTCTGATCCCACATGCCAGCAAGATTCTACTGAAGATTATTCAACAGAGACTACAACCATACGTGGAACAAGAATTGCCTGAAGTGCAAGCAGGGTTCAGGAAAGGGCGAAGAACGAGAGACATCATCGCGGATGTGAGATGGATCCTTGAAAAGACTACAGAATACCAAAAGGATATCTATTTGCCGGAGGACGAAATGGTTTAAAATAAGCAAAGGTGTAAGACGAGGCTGCATACTTTCCCCCTCTCCGGAAGAGACCACATAACCCCAATCCTAAAACACCTCCACTGGCTGCCGATCCACTGCAGGCTCACCTTTAAAGTATTACTGATGACTTTCAAGACCCTCAACAATCAATCCTCCACCTCCCTTACGGATCTCATCCTCCCCACCCCGCCAAACAAGTCTAGAAGAGCATTCGCAGCAAACACTCTCGTAATCCCCAGTGCAATAACAAAATGCTCCCAAGCAGCAAAGAGCAGAGCATTTGTATTTTACGCACCTACACTCTGGAATGCCCTTCTAACCATCATCAGTGTTATATCTGACTTCGCCCAATTCAGGAAGGCAATAAAGCACCATCTGGTCCTCCAACACTACTACCAGTCCAGTGAAACATCACAACCTAGCATTCCTTCCACCCACCACAATGACACCTCCAGCACACCCATCTCATGCTGAAGCATTCACAGCCTGAAATACTGCTGCTTAAACCTGTAAATAGTTATGAATTGTATAAGTGCTGACCAGATTTAGCTGTGAATAGTTATAATACGGATGTAGTTCAGAGCGTTCGTGGATCCACAACCAGACCTGTGGCACACAAACAGCTCCGTTGTATATAGTTTTCCCTGTTAACCCAAGTTATAATGCCTGTTCTCTGTAATGTGCATTGCATGTTCCGCCGCTTTGCACAGGTGTTGTTACCTGTAAACTGCGCTGATTTTAAAGAGCGTGGTATAGAAACAATTTAAAATAAAATAAATAAATAAATACCTGTTTAATTTATATGCAGAACAAATCATCAGAGAATCAGGATTGTATGAAGACAACAGAGGTGTGAAGATTGGTGGAAGACTCATCAACAGCCTTCGCTATGCTGATGATACCACATTACTGGCTGAAAGTGAAGATGATCTGAAACATTTGCTTCTCACGATCAAGGAACATAGTCTTAAAATGGGCCTGCACCTTAATGTAAAGAAGAGAAAGATCATGACAACTGGAAAAATCAGGTTCATTGTTGAAGGAGAAGAAATTGAAATCATGGACAATTTTAACTTACTAGGATCAACTATCAATAAAGAAGCAACAAGCAGTCAAGAAATCCGACGACGCATTGCTCTTAGCAAAATGACTATGAAAGACCTAGACAAGATTCTCAAGAGCAGAGATGTCTCTCCCCATACAAAGATTCGACTCATCCAAGCCATGGTATTTTCAATAACATCATATGGATGTGAAAGCTGGACAGTGAAAAAGATAGACGGGAAGAAAATTGATGCCTTTGAATTATGGTGCTGGCGGCAAATATTGTGTATACCATGGACTGCTCGAAGAACAAACCAGTCATTACTAGTGGAGATCAAACCTAAACTTTCTTTAGAAGCTCAGATGACAAGACTTTGACTTTCATACTTTGGTCACATCATGCGAAAAGAGAGATCATTAGAGAAAGACATCATGCTTGGCAAGATAGAAAGTCAACGCAAAAGAGGGAGGCCATCAATGAGATGGATCGCTACAATAACAGCAGCTACGGGTACCAGTCTGTCAACAATGAGCTGCCTGACTGAAGACCGAACATAATTTAGGACAACTATCCAGAGGGTCACCATGAGTCGACACCGACTTGATGGCACTTAACAACAACATGGCCAAGGCCATTCCCTTTTCACTGGAGACAGAGGATAAGCCCAGGGTGGAGGAGTTAGAGACCCTCCAATACTCCTTGGCCCCTAAAGAAGCAGTGATGATGCCAGTGCACTGTATTCTATAGTGGCATCAGATGAGAATGTGGGAGAATCCCCTCACTGTGCCACTAGTCAGTAGGAGGCTGGACTTGCTGTACAGGGTTCAAAAAGACCCCTGGGTTTGAGAAACCTCAGCTTCTGCACCTTGGTGGTAGAGTCCACCCTTAAGAGAATTAGGAGCACTAGGACTCATTCCTTGACGTCCCCGGGTAGGGAGGCATTGACATTGGGCTTCTAAGGGAGGAGGTACTTCCAAAGCGCCATGCTCGCAGCTCGAGTGCACTCTTACCAGCTCTATATGCGCATGTTCTTGAAGGACATCATGCAAGATCTCGCTGACATGTCTCAGTTCCTTACCCTGGAGAAACTAGAGCACTATCATGTCCTGGTGGGGCATGGCAAGGACTGCTCGAAGTTCATGGTCCAGGGGACCTATGATGCCTTCAAGATGGTGTTCTGAGTGGCGGCAGTAGGAATTGGAGCCCGCAGGCTCGCCTGGTTTCAGTCTTCAGACCTGGAACAGTTGGTACAAAATAAGCTTGCAGACGTGCTGTGTCGTGGAGAAGAAGGCTGGCATAGTAGAGAAGCAGCACGTCATCCTCACCAGGCTTTTGAAATGCACATCCAAACCAGCTGCCTATCGCAGGAGTTATCAAGGTGGAGGCCAGAAAAAAGACTTACTTCCCTTGTCTTCTAACCTCCCAACAGAAAACACAGGCTCCTTGCCCACAGCATCGAGAGAAGTTTCAAAAGACCCAGCCTGCCCTGCAGCCAAAACTGGCTGTGGGGTTTTGACTCTTTCCTGTGGAGCATAGCCAATCTGCCAGTGACCACAGAGGGGGGATCCCTCTGGTGGAGTGGAATGCTCACCCTTTTTGCCCTCAGGTGGCCCCTTATAACTTCAGACTCATGGATGCTACAGAGAGTCCAAAACTGTTATATGTTGCACCTTGCAGAGCTGCTGCCATATTGCCCCCTGAGGTCATATCTTCTCGACCCTCTGCATCTTGACTTGCTTCGGAGAGAAATTGCTGCCTTTATAGCCAGTCTCGCCATTGAGCCCATGCCGCAGGAGCAGATTGGGTGGGGTTTTTATTCCAGATACGTTCTGGTCCCCAAAAAGACTGGGGAGGAGGTTCCAGCCTATCCTGGACCTCAAAAACCTCAACGCCTTTCTGGTGCAAGACAGGTTCAAGATGTTCCCTCTAGGTACCCTGCTCCCTTATCTTCAGAAAGACGATTGGCTATGCTCCTTGGATCTAAAGGATCGTATACCCACATACCAATTCATTCTGCTCACTGGGAAGTATCTGAGATTCACCCTGGGAGAACAGCACTTTTAGTACCGAGTGCTATCTTTCAGGCTAATCCTGTACGCCCACAGGTGGCCAGCCATCACCTCGGATATCTGGGTCCTGCAAATAGTCCAAAGGGGCTATTTGCCTCACTTCAGCCAGATACCACCCTCCTTCTTTCCAGGAGAGCCTCTCAGACCCCCTCTTCACACGGACCTCCTCTTGCAGGAGTTGGCAGGTTTTCTAGAGGATCAGGCGGTGGAACTGGTGCCCCACCACCTGCAGGGCAAGGGCTTCTACTCCAGGTATTTTCTCATACCAAAGAGAACAGGAGGCCTCAGACCCATCTTCGACCTAAGAAACTTAAACAAGTTCCTGGTGAGGGAAAAGTTCAAGATGTTTCCCTAGGAATGTTGCTGTCTTACCTCCACCAGGGAGATTGGCTATGCTCCTTAGACCTGAAGGATGCCTGTACACACATCCTCATACACCCAGACCACAAACAATATCTGAGATTTGTAGTGGGAGGAAAACATTTCCAATACAGGGTTCTACCCTTTGGCCTGGCCTCTGCTCCCAGGGTGTTTACAAAATGCCTGGCTGTAGTGGCGGTCTTTCTCAGAAGTCAAGGAATTTTTGTCTTCCCTTACCTGGACGACTGGCCCATCAGGGGCCAGTCACCTCAGGAGGCCCAACAGGCCACTTCTCGCAACGTCTGGGTTTTGTCATAAACCACACAAAGTCCACTTTGCTCCCCACTCAAAACTTAGAGTTCATAGGAGCAAGATTGGACACCCTTCAGGTGAAGGCTTTCCTGCCGGAGGACAGGGCACAGAGGCTGCCAACACTGGCACAACAGTTCAGGCGCAGGTTTCAGCGAGACACTTCTTGCGCCTCCTGGGCCACATGGCCTCCACGGTGCATGTGACCCCCAAATGCCCGTCTCCACATGAGAACAGTTCAGTGGTGCCTCAGAGATCAGTGGACTCAGGCCTCCGGCAGCCTCAGAGACAGGATAACAGTATCCAAACAACTGGTACAATTGTTGCAGTGGTGATGTCAGCCACCCAACCTGCTCGAGGGAGTGCTTTTTCAGACTCCCTCGCACACAAGGGTGCTAACGACAGATGCCTCCTTGCTGGGCTGGGGAGCCCATTGCCAGGGATTGTGCACTCGGGGGTTGTGGTCTCTTCAGGAGTCTGCACACCAAATCAACCTCTTAGAGCTGTGGGCGATTCGCCTAGCTCTTCAAGCCTTTTGTCATGTCCTCTCACATCACTCTGTATTGATACAGACGGACAACCAGGTAGCAATGTTTTACGTGAACAAGCAGGGAGGTACGGGGTCTCGTATCCTATGTCAGGAGACACTGGATCTCTGCTCGTTTGCCATCGAGCAGGGTATGTCTCTCAAAGCAGTATACCTGCCTGGTCAGGAGAACTGCCTAGCGGACAAACTAAGCAGAATTCTCCAACCTCACGAATGGCAGCTGGATCCGAGGGTGGCACAGCGGATTTTCCACCGCTGGGGACAGCCGTCCATAGATTTATTTGCCAGTCTGCAAAATCACCAGCTGCCCAGATTTTGCTCAAGACAGCCACATCCTCTGAGAGTGGCTGCAGATGCTTTCCTGATCGCCTGGTCAGGGGGCCTCATGTATGCGTTTCCTCCTACGCCTCTTGTGGCCCGGACTCTGTTCAAAATCCTTTGGGACAAGGCCTCTGTCATTCTGGTAGCCCCCAGATTGCCAAGACAGCCTTGGTTTACGCTTCTCCTCCAACTGGCAGTGGAAACCCCACTTCCACTGGGGACGCAGCTCAACCTCCTTTCACAGGAGCAGGGCTCTCTTGCACCGCAACCTCAGGGCCCTCAACCTGATGGCATGGCTGCTGAAAGGGTAGTGCTGGCTCCTCTCCTCCTACCTCGGAATGTAGAAGAAGTGTTACTGGCCTCCAGGAGGCAGTCCACTAGGAAATCCTATGCTTTCAAGTGGCGTAGATTTGAGGTGTGGTGTAACCAGCACAATGAAAACACTTTCTCTTGCCTTGTACCAGTGGTGCTGCAGTACCTGCTTCACCTCTCAGAATTAGGTTTCAAGTCTAACTCAGTCAGGGTCCACCTGAGTGCTTTGTCAGCATACCACTTGCCAGTGGAGGGGCAACCTCTTTCGGCTCACCCCCTGGTGTCCAGATTCCTCAGAGGTCTGCTTCTGCTGAAACCCCCAGTTCGTCCTCCGGCAACTGAGTGGGATTTGAATGTGGTCTTACAGCAGCTTACTCGCCTACCTTTTGAGCCGATGTCCTCGTGCCATCTGCGCTTCTTCTCCTGGAAGGTGCTCTTCCTGGTGGCACTCACATCAGCCAGACGTGTGAGTGAGCTGCAAGCTCTTGTAACTGATAAACCATACACAAGGTTTTATAGGAATAGGGTGGTCCTCTGCACTCACCCAAAGTTCCTTCCAAAGGTGGTCTCTTTTTTCCACCTCAACCAGGAGGTGATTCTTCCAACCTTCTTTTCCAGGCCACATTCCAGCTGGGCAGAGGCAGTCCTGCATACCCTGGATTGTAGGAGGGCGTTGTCCCTTCGTACACTCCAGGTAGACGGACATCGAAGGGCTACTCGGCTCTTCGTCTCGTATGAGCCCAGTAAACTGAGGTTACCTGTCTCCAAGTGTACGCTGTCCACCTGGGTGGCAGACTGCATTACCTGGTCGTACAGGGCAGCCGACCTCCCATTGCAGGGTCGAGTCACGGCCCACTGTGTCAAGGCTAAGGCTGCATCAGTGGCTCACTTCTGCTCTGTTCCGCTGGGCCGCAACTTGGTCTTCAAGCCAGACTTTTGGAGCCCATTACTGCCTGGATAGGGAGTCCTGACGGGACAGTGCTTTTGGTCAGGTGGTACTCCGTAACCTATTTGAGGTTTAGGCAACTCCAACCCTCCGACCCTTGGGTGTCAGGTTACTGGGGGGTGTTGCTTTCTTGGCTGAATTCCTATTGCAGCTGCTGCGGCTCTTCTAGAGGGAGCCTTTTTTCAGCTATGGGTTCTTGGTAGCCTATAGCTAGGGAGTCTCATATGTGAGGACTGAGTTCCTGCTTGTTCCTGGAGAAAGCATAGTTGCTCACTTGTAACAGGTGTACTCCAGGGACAGCAGGAATCAGTCCTCACGACCCTCCCTCCTTCCCCGGAATTGCAGTCCTATTATTGATTTTTATTCATTTTGCCGTCTTTTTAGCTATGTCATTTGACTGAGCAAGATGGCACCCTTTGGTGGGAAGGGGACCGCGCATGTGTGATGCAATCCCAAAGGCTTTCTCTGAAAGCTGGGGAATTGCTCCGCATGAGGGCTCCGTTGGCACCGTCACCCATATGTGAGGACTGATTCCTGCTGTCCCTGGAGAACACCTGTTACAGGTAACTACACTTTCCACTCATATTGGTCCCCAATTCACTCTTCTGTTTTCTTTGTCTATAAACTCTTTCCAGTGTTTGCTGTCCATTTATCCTGTTTCTTCCATTCCCTTCCTACATCTATCTCTGACATATTGATCATTCCTTTTTCTTTTTTTCCTGCTTCTCTGTCCACTCAAATTTCACCGTTTTTCACCTTCTAGTCCTCAATCTCCTTTTTAATTTTCATGTATCTATCAACTTTCCATCTCCTACCCAGCTCTTCTCCACATTCTCTGCCATTTTCCCATCTCACTCCCTCTCTGATCTTATTCCCATCTATCTTTTACCCACTCCCCATTATTTCATTTCTACCCTCTGTACTTGCCAGTATCCTCTCACTTGTCTCCTTGAGAACCCTCCAACAAGGTTCCAGCATCTACCCTCTCTCTCCCCCTCCCCTTGCATCCACTTGACCTTGTAGCCCAGCATCTCCCCTCCCTCTTGCTCTCTCTTCTCTACCATCTAAACATCCCCCCACCCACCCATGTAACCCAGCAATTCCCCACTCTCTGCTCCTGCCCATCTACCCCATGTAATCCAACATCTTCCCTCTCTTTCTCTCTCTTTCTAACCCACTCCTCCTATCTCCCTTCTCTGTCTGTCTGCTCGCTCATCTCTCTCTCCCACACTCCTCCCATATAGCCAGACATCTCCTGCTCTACCCCACCTTTCTAGGTCCAGCATTTCCCTGTCCTCTCTCCCCTTCTCCCCCCTCCCCAAAACAGTGCAGCATCTTCCCTCTTCATAACAAAGCAACACATTTCCTTTTCTCTTCCTCACCCTAATAGTGCAGCTTCTCCTTGTCTTGTATTATGGAGCCAGCATAAGCAGAGGCAGGAGGTACAGCCACACCAACCCTGGCAATACTTGTCTAGTAAAGGTTCAAATGTGCTCCTTCCTGTCAGCCACAGCAAGGGTGTTTTAAGTGCTTTCATTTCTGGTTGCACGGAACCTACCTGGAAATTAAATCATAATAAGAGCTTTATATGCTGCGATGCAGAGAAGGAGCACAACTGAACCTACTGCCGAGGTCAGTGTGGTCACACCTCCTGCCCCTGCTGCTGCTTGTGCTGACTCTGTGACACATTTCCGGATGTTGGCCATGTCCCCTACCCCTTCATGTTGCCAGTTCTGTGAAACATCTCCCTGGTGCTTGCAACACACTAGTTGAGAACTACTGGTCTAATATCTTATCTAAGTGACACATAAGGTCTTGTAGCCCTTACAACAGGCAGGTAAATTAGCAAGTGATCTTCATGGCCACCATCCATCCCAGCTACTTATGTTCCTAATGATCAAATTGCCAAGTACACCTGCCATCCTGATCCACCCCTACTGAGCACATGCCCTTGGATACACATCCCCTGCAAAAAGATACTGCATTACTTGGTGGACAGGATCACTTCTGTCACACTAAGGTAATACTTTCTTCCCAATGAATTTTCTTTCCTAAGATGGCAATACAGAGACTGCCAGACTGCAGGTGAGATTGTTTTACGTTCCTGAAGGTGGTCTTTCTATCTTAGCTCCTCCAAGTCTGCTACACTAGCGTCCAGAATGAGAACCCATTCTCTGAGAGTCAGGGGCTCTTTGCACCAAGTTAGGAAATAATCATACATGTGCTACCCTACGCAAAAGGCTGGATTGCCCTCATCTCACTGCTGGATTGATGTCTCTATCTTAATGTTGATTTGTTAGTCATTTAAAGCTGCTTAATGAAATCAGGATGCTTAAACTTTAAATAAGATCCTTTAGGTTTCCTATTCGTCTCTCCGGGCCAGTCCAGTTCAACCACCAGTGTGGTCAACCTCCTCCAGCAGCTGAGGACTGAAAACCAAAAACTTCTGCTGACAGCCTATCTGGCTCCCCCTTGTGACAGAAGCCAGTCTTTCAGTCCTCAGCAGCTGGAAGGACGTGTTGCTGACAGGCTCCCGGGAGAGACGATTGGAATTAGACTATAGACTAGATTTAAAACAAAACATAAAAGAAAATCAAAAGAATAAGAATAATAATATCAACTTATGACAGTCCTGTGGAATAACCTACGGAAGGGGACAGACTTGATCTCCTGCCCTAGCGGGGCAGTCTAGTTGAGAAGTGCTCCCTTATGTGGTAAAGGATTTTTTTTTTTTTAAGAAATTACTTCACGGTCCTCAGCTGCTAAACAGAGCTTAAACGGTTTTAGGGGCAGAGCCTGCCTCGCTGGTGGATCCGTGACCTGAGAGGGGGTGTAGAAAAGCACTGGGAGCCCCAGATTTCTCTTCACACCTCCATTCCCTGCATTCTCCGTGACCCGCTAGCAGCAGGAGCCTGGAGAACAGTGCGCTGTTATTGAGGCTGCAGGTAAGGAAACGGGACGGCTTCACGTTGTCAGTGGACGGTTGCAGCATCTTGCCTTTTGGTGTGTGCAGCCTTTTGGTTTATTTTCTAGTAGCGGGTGCGTTTTAGGCTGGCGGCAGCTGCCTGTTCGTCAGTCGGTCTTTGCCGTGCGTGTCTAGTCGGCCGGTCTCGTTGCTCGGGGGGTTTTCTTCGGTTCCGAGTTCGTTCTTTCGGTGGTGCAGGGGGCTGTGGCCTGATGGAGGGCTCCTTAGCTGCCTCGGATCTAGCGGGAGAACAGTCTCAGGCGCTTCAGAGGCCTTCGCTTAAGGCGGGAACGGCGGCCATTTTGGTTGTGGACGTGGCGGTTTCTCCCACGCTTTTGCAGACGTCCTCAAAAAGAAAATCTAAATCTCAGAAAACGCCTGCTGTAGAGAAGTCAGGCCATAAGACACCCTCTGGATCGCAGGGAGAATTGGGTTCTCTGTTTTCTCCAGAGTTTATGGCGTTGCATAAAGCCTATATGTTAAAAATGGCTCAGCCTGTGGACAGCCACTCTGCTACTATCCAGCTGGATTTCAGATTGGAAGAGCCCAAGCTGTCTGATCCTGGAGAGGGGTCTTCAGCTAAGAGGACAATTTCAGAAACAGCCTCAGAACCGTTGGGGCTACAGATTACCAGCCCTCTCTTGCCTGAAGAAGGAGAGATTCTTTCGGAGTCTGGACTGGATTCATGGCCTATGGAGTTGGAGGAAGGTGAGATTGGGCCTGGGGATGATCCAAATGTCTTCCGGGTATTTTGTAAGGAAGAGCTGGGGGCTCTGATTGTCCAGTCTCTAGCGACGTTAAATATTGTGCTTCCGGCGGCGCAACAGGAGCCCCTAGAGGATCCCTTGTTACAGGGGTTTAAGCCAGAGCAGCGGTATTTTCCAATCCACAGGGTCATTAAGCAGATGATAGAGTCGGAGTGGGAGTGTCCTGAGGCTAGCCTAAGGGGCGGCCGCACCATAGCGCGCCTTTACCCGGTTCCTCAGGAAGAGAAGGACTTATTGCGGATGCCTAAAGTAGATGCGCTTGTGTCGGCGGTCACAAAGAAGACCACAATTCCGGTGGAAGGGGGGGCTGCCCTTAAAGATCTTCAGGATCGTAGGTTAGAGGCGCTTCTAAAGCAGGCTTTTGATGGTAGTGCCTTAGCGTTGCAGGCTTCGGTATGTGGAGCGTATGTGTCCCGGGCCTCTATCCATTGGCTTCAGGGAGAGCCGACCTCGGAGAAGCAAGAGGATTCGTCCTCCGAGGGGGCAAAGCTAGAGTCGGCGGCGGCTTACCTGGCAGATGCCTTCTATGATTTGGTCCGAATTTCGGCAAAATTCATGGCCTCCCTTATTGCTGCCAGGCGTTTACTTTGGCTAAGAAATTGGGCAGCAGAAGCGTCTTCAAAATCTCGACTCAGTAAGCTTCCATACAAGGGCAAGCTGCTTTTTGGGGAAACACTGGAGAAAATTGTGAAAGATTTAGGCGATTCCAAAGGGGGTCGTCTTCCGGAGGGTAGGCCCAGAGCGGCTAAGGCTGGAACGGTGCTCAGAGGTCATGGTAGAGAGAACCGCAAGTTCCAGGGATCTCGGTTTGCGCCTTATCAACGGGGTCGCTTTGTAGCCAGGGGCCAGTCCTTTCGTGGGACCAGAGGCTTCGGCAGGGGTTTTTTTTAACGCCCAGCAGACCTCTGCTAAAAAGCCACAATGAAGGGTGGCTGGTCCAGGCGGAGATTCCCGTAGGAGGATGTTTGCAGGAGTTTCTCTCTGCCTGGACCGCCATAACTACGGATCTCTGGGTGCTGGAGATCATCCGCGAGGGCTATGCACTGGAGTTTGCGTCTCCGCTGGCGGACGCTTTTGTTCGGTCCCCGTGCGGGTCTCAATCAAAGAGGGTGGCTGTCATGGACACGCTGAACCGCTTGTTGAGCTTGCAAGCGGTGGTCCGCATACCCCTAGACCAGTGCGACTTAGGTCGATACTCGATTTATTTTGTGGTGCCCAAAAAGGAAGGTTCGTTTCGGCCTATTCTAGATCTCAAACATGTAAACCGCTGCTTGAGAGTTCCGCACTTTCGGATGGAAATCCTGAGAGCAGTTATCCGGGCGGTGAAGCCAGGAGAATGGCTTTCCTCCATAGATTTGACAGAGGCTTATCTGCACATTCCGATCCGGGCGGACCATCAGAAATTTCTGCGGTTTGCAGTGCCCATGGGTCATTTTCAGTTCTGAGCGTTGCCGTTCGGACTAGCTACGGCGCCATGGACGTTCACCAAGGTTATGGTGGTGGTCGCGGCTGCTCTTCGGAAGGAGGGGATTCAGGTGCATCCCTACCTGGACGACTGGTTGATTCGAGCGGCATCTCAGGTGGAGTCCGGAGAGGCTACGGCTCGGGTGGTACAGTTCCTAGAGCAGCTAGGTTGGGTCATCAACCGGACAAAGAGTCACTTGCAGCCGGTGCAGCGGTTGACTTATCTTGGGGCCTTGTTCGATACAAAGGAGGGGGCGGTGTTCCTGCCTCCAGACAGGGTAAAGAAACTGCAGAATCAGGTGGCGGCCTTCATACGCCTTGTGGCTCCGACGGTCTGGAGGTATTTGCAGGTTTTGGGTTCGATGGCTGCGGCGTTGGACCTGGTGCCTTGGGCCAGCGCTCACATGCGTCCGCTTCAACAAGCCTTGCTTTCGAGATGGTCTCCACAGGATCATCCGCTGTCTCGGAAGTTGCGGTGTCCGGAGGACGTCCGCAGCTCTCTGCAGTGGTGGTTGGTTCCCGCTCATCTGCAGGCGGGAGTTCCTCTGGCTCATCCGGATTGGGTCTTGGTCACAACGGATGCCAGTCTATCCGGTTGGGGAGCTCATTGTCTGTTTCAGGTGGCGCAGGGGACCTGGTCTTCCAAAGAGAACAGTTGGTCTATCAATCGCTTGGAGCTGAGGGCAGTGCGCTTCGCGCTTCTGGCCTTTCACAGTCTGATCGCACATCGAGCGGTGTGGGTGTTTTCCGACAATCTAGTGACCGTAACCTACATCAACAAGCAGGGCTGCACGGGCAGTGTCCTTTTACTGGAAGAGAGTCGGATCTTGTTGCAGTGGGTGGAGTTACATCTAGTTGCGCTCTCCATGACTCACGTGGCCGGGAAAGACAATGTTCAGGCCGACTATCTCAGTCGCAATGTCCTCGATCCCGGAGAGTGGGAGCTGAACTGGGCAGTGTTTCACGATATCACGTTGCAGTGGGGCCAGCCGATCATGGATCTCATGGCTACCCTGGACAATGTCAAAGCTTCCAGGTTCTTCAGCAGGCACAGAGAGCATATGTTGGAGGGCCTCGACGGTCTGGTTCAGCCCTGGCCTGCAGAAGGGTTGCTTTATGTGTTCCCTCCGTGGCCCCTGCTGGGGCGGGTCATTCGGAGAATTTCGTCTCACGCCGGCAGGGTGATTCTCATTGCACCGGATTGGCCCCGTCAGCCCTGGTATGCGGATCTGGTACGTCTCTTGGTCGCTCCACCTTGGAGACTTCCCTCGAGAATCAATCTCTTGAGCCAAGGTCTGGTGTTGATGCCGCAGGTGGATCGATTCTCGCTTACGGCTTGGCTCTTGAAAGGCAGCGGTTGCGGCGAAAGGGGTACTCTGCATCCGTAATCGCTACTATGTTGCAATCTAGAAGGAAGTCAACATCGTTAGCATATATTCGTGTGTGGTGCATTTTTGAGGCATGGTGTGCGGAAAGTGAAGTGCAACCGAGAGCAGCACGATTGCCACATGTTCTGGCGTTTCTTCAAGGGGGACTAGAGAAGGGCCTAGCCCTCCGTACTCTCAAAGTCCACCTTGCGGCCCTAGCTTGTTATAGTGCAGGGAATCTCTCTCTCGTCTCATCTGGATGTTCAGAGGTTCCTTAGAGCGGCCAGAAATCTTCGGCCACCGGTGCGACCAGTGGTGCCTCCGTGGGATTTGAATTTGGTTCTGGAGGCCTTAACGGGACTGCTATTTGAGTCTAGGTTGCCCGGAAATTTGAGGGAGTTCTCGTGGAAGACAGCCTTTCTAGTAGCGCTGTGTTCCGCTAGAAGAGTGTCAGATCTGCAAGCGCTCTCTTGCAGGGAGCCATATCTTCACTTTTCGGCGGAAAAGGTGGTTTTGAGACCTGTACCGTCATATTTGCCGAAGGTGGTGTCTAGTTTTCACATGAATCAGCCCGTTTCTCTTCCCACTTTTCAGTTGCAGCCGGGGGCGGCGAGGGATCGGTCTCTTAGGAAGTTGGATTTAGGACGCGTCTTGCAGAAGTATTTGAGGAAGACGAAGCCGTTTCGAAAGTCCGATCGGTTGTTCGTGTTATTTGCCGGGCCTCGGAAAGGTCAGGTGGCGACCAAGGCTTCTATCGCTCGCTGGGTAAAGCGAGCCATAGGGCTCGCTTATGCAGCGAGTGGCAAGGCGCCGCCTATTGGTCTCAGAGCACATTCTACCAGGGCTCAGGCGGCCTCTTGGACCGAGTTTGCCCTGGTTCCGCCAGTGGATATCTGTCGGGCGGCGTCTTGGTCATCTCTGCATACCTTCACAAGGCATTATCGGTTAGATGTGCAAGCGAGAGGGGACGCTAGGGTGGGGGCCTCGGCTATTGTAGCGGGGCTCGCAGGACCCTCCCCAGTTTAGGTACTGCTTTGGTACTGCCCAGCTGTACCTGGACTGGCCCGGAGAGACGAATAGGAAGAAGAAATTAGACCTTACCTGCTAATTGTCTTTCCTTGAGTTCTCTCCGGGCCAGTCCAGGTCCCTCCCCTGGTTTTTTTCTGCGAGCAATCTCTAGGTTGAGGGCTCCGTGCTAAGTATACAGCATGGGTCTGTTTCAGACCTGGTAGCGGAGGCTCTGGGAGAGTAATGGTCTTGGTGAAGAGGATTTTGGGAGATCCCTCGGTTAAGGGGTATTCTCACATTTCAAGATTGAAAAAAAAACAAAAAACATATAGAAACAAAACACTAAGGGAACAGTTCTTAGTCTCTTTAGATATTTGTTCTGGTTTTTGGTTTGCGTTCATATGGGGATGTTTGGGTCTGTTGCTTTAACAATAGGAGACTGGCTTCTGTCACAAGGGGGAGCCGGATAGGCTGTCAGCAGAAGTTTTTGGTTTTCAGTCCTCAGCTGCTGGAGGAGGTTGACCACCCAACTACCTGGACTGGCCCGGAGAGAACTCAAGGAAAGACAATTAGCAGGTAAGGTCTAATTTCTTCTTCTTTGGAATATTTTGTTTGTCAGTGACCTGCACAGCGACTGCAAATCTGTAAAGGTCAGGGTCAGAAAAAAAATCCTTCCTTTTCTCTTAATTGGGGTAACAGCTTATACATCAAAGAATGTGCTGTCGAAGGGAATTTAAAGTGGAAATCAAATACACATAATAGGCAGCTTAGTTTAAAAAACACACAGAACTTGCCAATCTAACCTACAATCTCTCCTCATCCTCACTTTTTAAAATTACAAATTTCTGGAAGGCCAATACTTAAAAGCCTAGATTCTTCAATAGCAGAGGCGGGTCCTGTTCCAGCATTCCTTTAGAAGTAAGGCTAACAGAGCTTTTGCTTTCATTAGCTTCTCTCTTTCTAAGGCAGTTACTCATAACAGATGACTTTGGTGATTCACCATCTGATTAATTTGACAGAATGACACTTTCAGGGCATGTCAAGACTCACAATGTCTGAGCTTTGGCAGCATCTTGAGGTCAGTCGCTATGGAGATTGGAGGTTTGGTCAATCATCTGTTATATGGAATCTTTAGAATCTAACTATATTCCACCCTTACCCTTCCACCCCGGGCCCAATTTTATTTTTTCAAGGCTGCCTTTGTTTAAAAAAAAATTTGCTTGTTGGAATTCTATATTTCTGTTTTCTGCTTTTTCTGTTGAAGGCAACCAGTGGCTAAGGATTTTGATTTTTGTCCTAAAGAATAAGCAAAGTTGTTTGTAGTCATGATATTGGATTGTTTACCTTTAATGGATGTTCTTCATGGATTGCAGAATAGAAGGTCTCACAATATCTTCCCATCTCCCCTTGGAGCTGTATTCAACTAATAAGTAACATGGAATGGAGATGGCCCTAAAAGACTCTGCAGAATAGGAAATATTTCTGCAGTCCAACTGAAAGCTCTACCTGGTTTCTGAAGGTGTTATAAATGGTTCCCATGTTGGGCTTCATCAATGGTTTCATCCAATTGTGAGGAGTTCTGTTTTACTGTCAGCAGAGAACACCTATTAAAAGTAACTTACTATCTCCAGGAACAAGCAGGAAGTCAGTCTGCACATATGGGTGGCATCTGCAGCGACAGAGCCCGGCACGGGAACACTCCCCAGAATCCAATAGGAATGCTTTTGGGAGATTCCTCCACGCATGCGTGGCTGCCTTCCTGTCTTCCCTCCTGGTCTCCTCAGTTTTTATTTCCATGGAGCCATCAGGGCCCTGTCCCCCTCAGTCACATTTAAAGACTTAACTTTTTTCTTTGAAGTACCGTCAAAAGTGAAAAGCTTACTTAACTCTCTCCTCACCAGTAACCTCACTGGGTTCTTGAAGCTACAAATAACTACATTCACAAACAATGGGAAGGTTATCAAATACAGCAATAAATACAACAGTTCTATAGAAAATACACCAAAGCTTTGAGGAGAGAAACTGAGAGACACACGTTCTCCCTGTTTACTCTAACTTCTTAGCCATGGTTCACTTTATTTATAAGGCTTTTGTAGATGATACAGCATAATTTCACTTTATCATTATACGTCATGTATGTATCATATTGTAGGTCAACTTATTCAGTGTGGGTCA
Source organism: Ichthyophis bannanicus (assembly GCA_033557465.1). Taxonomy (NCBI): domain Eukaryota; kingdom Metazoa; phylum Chordata; class Amphibia; order Gymnophiona; family Ichthyophiidae; genus Ichthyophis; species Ichthyophis bannanicus. The sequence continues at coordinate 260,639,878 of CM066043.1, read as the reverse complement.
ATGTGGAGACATAAATGGAGTCCGAGACATAATTATTTACTGTTACATGGCCATTATAAGGAGACATACAGGAATCCAAGGTATAGAATGACCTAATTGACATAATTGTTTACTGCTGATGACTTGACTTGACTTGATATCTACTAATTACTAACCCTGAGAGTATTTTAGCTAATAACTCTGAGACAGAAAGGCCAGAAGTACAACCTGCCCTTTTCTTTATTTATGTAAACCTTCACCTAGTAAGCTAATATATGAAGTTTTATTTCTAAGCAAGGTTCTGAACAGAATTAACTCTTTCTCAGATTTTTATTCAGTCTAATAGTATATGGTACCCCGTACGAATATACATGCTTTCAAAAAGTACGCTGGTTTATATTTGTTTGTTACATTTGATATGCCTTCCCATCGACCTCCTCGACTTCCCATCAATTCCGGTACCCCTCGCTTTTCTTATTTTGACTTTATTTTTTCTTTTAATTTTAGTTTTCTCTAGTTTTTCATTTGAGGTCTACGGCCTCTTCGGGCACCATTGCCCAATTTGATTTTGCCTCCATTTTATTTTCAAAAATGGAGAAACCCTGAAGTGGGTTCAAGAAGTGCTCTAAATGTTCCAGTACAATTGTTATTACTGATGAGCATTCTTGGTGCCTCAAGTTTCTAGGCCCCGACCATGACGTCGATTCCTGCCTCTCCTGTCGCCACATGACCTCCAGAGGTCGGAAGAACCGAGACAAACAGAAGGCTAAGCTGTTTCCATCAGACTCTGCTCCTTAGGTGCACTCCTCAGGGGCATCAACTCTGTCAAAGTCTTCCCATGCCTCTAAAACCTCACCGGCAAAGGAAAAGCATCACTCGGAGTCACCAGCACGTAAGAAGAAGAAGACCGATATCGGCTTCAGCATTGAGGTCATCGACTTCCAGGTTGGGGGTCAGCTTCTAACACAGAGCATCAGCATCACCATTCTTCTCATTCCGATGCGGACCATTCATCCAAACAACCTTGGCAGGAGGTATCGCCCTCCAAAGCCGTTCGGGGATGCCCCTGATATTTCAATCCTCCGTGGAGCCCCCGATACTGGCATCAGGAGTTATCGCTCACACATCTGGGTCTGGAACTTCTCCTCCCCTGGTATCATCACTGGATGACCATGTCATCGCTATTGAGCGTAGCATCGCTAAACTCTTAGCAATTGTTATGCTGATGACTTCGGAGTCTCCGCAGCCAGTAGAGTACCACAGTCATCGGTACTCTACTACAGTATCCCCGGTTTCACAGGGCTTGGAGCAGCTGATACAGAGGCTTTCTGAACCATTGGGTCAGATACCCTGAACATCAAAACAGTGATCATCGGAGCATCAGAGGTATTGTATGTCTCATAGAGATTACTTTGATTTCCTTCTGGACTCTGATTCACATGATGCGTCTGAGGTGGAATCAGTTTTGATTCCGATGCACCCAGGGATGTTCCATCAGATCCTTAGCCTCCTTATGTGCGGAGATGTTCCCCGCCCAAAGACATGTCCTCCTAAGACTTCATTAAAGATATGGCGGCAGCTCTGGATGTTTCAGTTGTGACTGAAACTGAACCAAGCGAGGAGCTTGATATACTACAGTACCCTTTGGCACCGAAGGAAGCTGCCACCCTCCTGGTACACAACATCTTAAAGAAATTGATTCGTATGTTGGAGGCCCCCCATGTTGACCCCTGTAGTAAGTAAGAGGCTTGATAACCCTGTACAGGGTTCCTCCTTCCATGCTTTCAAAAGCAATAACTTCCCCATCATTCTATGGTGGTGGAGTCCACCATGAGGAGGATCAAAAATCAAAAAAATTACTCCTCAGTACGTTTTGGCAGAGAGGGCAGGACACTAGATGCTTTTGCAAGAAAAGCCTTCCAGGCCACTATGCTAGCACCGAGAATTGATTCATACATGCTATATATGGGTATGTTTCTCAAGGATGTGTCCAGGAGTTTCTCAGAATTCACCTCCATATTACCCCCTGATAAGCAGGCGGCTCACCAGATCTTGATTACCCATGCCCAAAACGCATCAAAATTTTTAACAAGGGCTGCTTTTGATGCTTTTGAGACAAACAGCAGGTCTGCTGCAGCTTGCATAGGTGCCAGAAGAACAGCATGGCTCCAAGCATCTGACCTGGAACAATGGGTCCAGGATGAATTGATAAACATACCCTGTAGTGGTGAAAACCTCTTTGGTCAGAGGTGGAGGAAGAAGGCCGGAGAGATTGAAACAGATGACCTCACTATGAAGAGGCTGTCAAGGAGAACTGTGGACCCTTCCAAAAAGGTCTGATTTGGAGGGAAAATTTTCTATGTTAGCTAAGCTGGTCCACAGCAGCAGCAGAGACAATCAGATCAAAAGCAGATCAGGAAACCCAAGGTTTCCAAACCGCAACCTGCCCCATTTACTCAGCAGCCTCAGAGTTTTTGACTCTTTCAAAAGGAGCAAGGCCAATTTCCCCATCGTTCTCCCTCCTCCTTCCAGGATTCCAGGGAGGCTACTGCATTTCGCACACCGTTGGATAAATACTGCCTCCGAGCCCTGGACTTTTCATTTAGTCTCTCAGGGCCTACAACCAAAGTTCCAAACTTATCCTCCCAATCATTTTGTGAGTCAACCTGCTCTGGAACCCCTTCACTCCTCCTTGCTCCATCAGGAGATCCTCTCTCTGCTAGAACAAGGAGCTATTGAAGAGGTCCCCTCTGCCCTGCAGGGCCGGGGTTTCTACTCTAGGTATTTCCTGATTCAGAAAAAGGCAGGAGGTTACAGGCCTATACTAGATCTCCGAAATCTCAACAAATTTCTCGTCAAAGAGAAATTCAAGATGATTTTCTGTAGGCACTCTCTTACCATACCTTAAACGAAATGATTGGCTATGCTGTCTGGATCTAAAGGATGCATATACACACATTCTCATCCATCCAGACTACAGAAGATTCCTCAGATTTGTGTTCCAGGGAAACCACCATCAGTACAGAGTCCTCCCTTTTGGACTCGCCTCAATGCCCAGAGTATTCATAAAGTGCTTAGCTGTGGTGGTGGCCTACCTATGAACCTGGGGAATCTTTCTGTTCTGCCATTTAGATGACTGGCTGCTAAAGGCAGACTCCGCTTCTGCCCTAAATCAAACCATATATGGTGTTCAAGAATTGGGGTTTGTGATAAACTATCCAAAGTTACATCGCAACCCATCCCAAAACCTCGAGTTCATAGGTCATGACAAGGAGCTGAGTGTTCCTTCCAGAGGGCAGACATCTCCGTCTGATTACCTTAGCCACACAAGTGCAGCAACAGCCATCAGTTCCTGCCAGAACATTTCTACGCCTTTTAGGACACGTCTTCCACAGTCCATGTCGTACCCTATGCTTGCCTCCACATGAGGATCTCACAGTGGACGGACTCAAGCCAGTGGAAGCAGTCCCACAGGTCATCTCTCAGACCTGGTCAACATCACCTTGCAGATGGGCAGATATACAGTGGTGGGTCACACTGCAGAATCTAATCGAAGGATCACCTTTTCAGAGGTCTGCACCGTAATTTATCGTAACCACCGATGCATCAAAGCTAGGCTGGGGAGCCCATCTCCATGGGCTCACGATGTAGGGATTTTGTTCTGCTCAAGAGAGAGCCCTCCAGATCAATTTTCTGAACTCAGAGTGGTATCCAGTGCCATAAGAGTCCCTTCTTCAATTCAAACAGCATTCTTTTCTTGTGCAGACCGACAACCAGGTGGCTATGATTTATATAAACAAACAAACAAGGAGGGACAGGTTCTCACGCCCTGTGCAAAGAGGCCTCTCGCCTGTGGAACGGCAATTTTCCAGGGTATTCACCTTTATGCAGTCTACCTCCCAGGAGAACAGAATCAATTGGCTGACGGACTAAGCTGGATTCTACTCCCACAAGAGTGGAGGTTGGATCCTCAGGTAGCCCAACGCTTGTTTCAACTCTGGGAGATTCCGCTAATAGCCCTCTTTGTGTCTCCCCTCAATACCCAGCTACTTTGGTTCTGTTCGAGGATTCCCTCTTCCCACAGGGAATCGTCAGATGCTTTCCTCATTCTCTGGGGTCTAGGGCTTCTTTATGCTTTCCTTCCACTTCCACTCATAGTGAAGACACTCTTCAAACTCCAGGCCGAATGGGGACGAATGATCCTAATTGCCCCATACTGGCCCAGACAACTGTGGTCTCCTCTACTTCTTCAGCTTGCTCAAGCACCTCTCCTCTGGCTCAGTTACTCATCGATGCTTCTCTCCCAGGAACAGGGCACCCTATTGCATCCCAACCTCAAACCATTCTGTTTGATGGCCTGGAAGCTGAATGCCTTGTCCTCTCAAATTTAAATCTCAAGGAGGACGTTTTGCATATCCTTTTATCTTCAAGAAAGGATTCAACCAGATGCAGTTATACCTTCAAATGGCGCAGGTTCTCTTAAAACACTGGATCCTTTCACATGTCCCATCCTAGACTTACTACAGTACCTACTACATTTGTCTACTTCTGGTCTCAAGACCAGTTCAGTGAGAGTACATCTAGCCACTATTGCTGCCTCCCACCAGACTCTAGACAGCCGTCCTGTCTCAGCACACCCCTTAGTGGCCATATTTATGTGGGTTCTCCTCCTGAATAAGCTGCCTTTTCGTTCACCTTCCATCCCGTGGGATCTCATTGTAGTCCTGGCACAACCTTTGCACAATCCTTTTGAACCTATGGACACAACTCCCTTGAAGTTCCTCACTTGGAAGCTTCTCTTCCTCATAGCAGTTACCTCTGCTCACAGAGTTGGCAAACTCCAAGCTTTAGTAACATTAGCTTTATACCACTTTTCATCACGACAAAGTGGTCCTTCTTACATCCTAAGTTCTTGCTGAAGGTCATTTACATCTTTTCACTTGAATCAATCTGTCTCTCTACTGATCTTCTTTTCATGACCCCGCTCATCTCCAGCTGAAGCCAAACTTCATACTCTCGACTGCAAGAGAGCGCTGGTGTTCTATTTAGAAAGCATCAAGGACCTTTGCCAATCCTCTAAATTGTTTGTCTTCTTTGACCAAAGCCATTTGGGGATGCCAGTGTCCAAAAAAAATACCATTTAATTGGTTAGAAGCAATGTTCCCTCTAATTTTCTGTAGGCTGTGTGCGCATAAAATAATCAGCTGTGCAGCTTTTGAAGAAAGTTTAAATTTTTGTGCGCCACATAACGACACTCTGAGTTATATACTTTAAAATTTGACTACACGTCAGAATACAGTATGTACACCACATTGCACTAGAAAATATTGTAGAACTTGTGAAAACCGTAAATACACAACTTTTAAATTTTAAGACGTCCGTTTTCTATCAGAATCAAAACCGTAATTTTTGTGCGCTCTGTTGTAAAGTATGTGCGCTCGCTCGGCGAGGTGTGTGCGCGCGCACACGCGCACAGCTTAGAGGGAACAGAGGTTAGAAGATTGCATACCCTTTGCTTATGCACAAGCTGGACTATCCCTAACATACCGTGTTACAGCTCATAATGTGTCATGGCGCAAGGCAAATAGTGCCTATGGAAATAGAAGAAAATGTGCAGAGCAGTTTTAAAATGGGCAGCTCAAAGCACATGGCTAGGGGTTGCTATAGGCAACCAACCAAAACACTAGCACCGGGTGTAGGTAAACGCCCCAGAAAAGCATTACCTCATAGCTCATTAGAGGAGCAGGAACAGCTGCAGGGACTTGAGCTGATGAGGGACTCAAAGAATGACGCACTTAAAATAGAGTCAGTCTTGAGCAGGGAGAGAACCAGGACGCATGGGAAGGAAAGAAGCAGGACACACGGGAAAGGAAAGAGCAGAACACACGAGAACCAGGATACATACCTGAGAGATTCAGACGGAGATTCCAGCAGCACCTCAGAGGAGTTTGCCCAAGAGGGAATACCCGAGGTTAGTGCCAGAGAGTTGGGCTGCACTGAACCAGAGTCCAGTTGGGGACACAGAGGGATTCCTCTCAGCAAACGGAGAGAAGCTGTGAGAGGGAATTCCCACGAGAGCAGGTACCTGGGGAATAGAAGCTCTTATCCAAAGGAGATTTCCAGGCTCAAAGAAACACGTCCTGTGAGGGGAAGTGAAAGGCTTTTGAGGGAGAAAGGCTGTTTTCAGCTTCCCAGCTACAAACGTTCAGGCAGAGGTCAGCCTGAAGAAAGGCCAATTCCCTGGAATAGAGGGGCACTTGATTTTACATATGCTGGTCCTGAGGTGTATGGCCCTCTAGAGGGAAAGTCCACACTGCGTGGTAACCTTCCATTCCACTTTAATAGTGAGGAGAAGAGAAGCCCTTGCCAGGAAGAGGAGGGACTTCTGAATACTGGTATGAGTTACAGTCCCACAAAAGATAATTGCAGGGAAGCTCATGAAGCCATGGACTGTGATTTCTGTGTAGAAAACTCAGAGGATTTCCAGATGGACTGTACACTTGTTTTTGCAGATAATGTGACCTCTTTCTGTTGAAGTGTGCAAGAAGCGTGCAAAAGGGAAATCTGTTTAAAGGAACAGATTTCAACTTACAGCTGTTGTAACGTACAAAGCTTGTTTTGCACTTTTTGTTTTCCTTAAAGCTGAAAAGAAGCATTTCATTTGTCATTTTGTAGTTCCCTTTGTCATTTTGTAGTTCCCTTTTTGTGTTATGCCAGAAGCATGGTTTATTTTCCTTTATGATTCCTGACTGCAGAAGTTCTCCCGGGAAGGGAAATAAATACCTCTTTATCAGCCTAGCTACTCGTCCACGACTACACTCTTTTTATTGAATAGCTAGTGGGACTTCAACTCCCAGGGGGCACTACTAGTCCCTGCTACCTAAGAAGAGGCCTTACTGAAACCCCAGGCCCTTTGCCTTCGGGGGTAAGTAGGTGGGTGACAAATGTCAGAGCCATGGCAGCTACCGTAGCTAACCTTTGCTCAGTTCCTATCTCGGATATCTGCCAAGTGACAACATATGGTCGTCTTTGCATACTTTTGCAGTGCACTATTGCCTGGATAAAGATTCCAGAGCAGATGCTGAGTTTGGACAAGCAGTTTTGCATAATCCTTTTCAAATTTACACAACTTGCCCACTGGCCATACGACTACCCCACGAGGAGTGCACTGAACGAGCTGAGTCTGTGGGATCCCAGCTTCAACCTCCGGCTTCCTGAGTATCTTCCATTGCTCGGTTGTCTTGGGCTAGGGAGTCCCATATATGAAGACTGACTTCCTGCTTGTTCCTAGAGATAGCGTAGTTACTCACCTGTAACAGGTGATCTCTGGGAACAGCAGGAATCAGTCTTCACAACCCGCCCACCTCTTCATCAAGTTGTGCCTATTTTTCCCTTCCTGGTATATATATTTTTTTTATTCTCCGCTATACACTTGACCAAGGAGACCAGGAGGGAAGGTGGGAAGACAGCCACACATGTGTGGAGGAACGCTCCCAAAAGCATTCCTATTGGATGCTGGGGAGTATTCTCGTGCCGGGCTCCGTCAGTGCTGATGTCACCCATATGTAAAAACTGATTTCTGCTGTTCCCAGAGATCACCTGTTACAGGTGAGTAACTAGTGAGTAACTACGCTTTATTCATTTAAATGTAGTGGTGGCAATTCTCTTTAGCTATTGCATGCTTTTTTGTACTCGGTTGTAAAAGTTAAGCAGTGATTATGGGACCAAATAATTAAAATTGATTCTTTTTCTTTTGCCTTCAAGAAAAGAATTAATTGACTCTCTAAATGTGTAGAGTTCTGTATTAGTCATACAAAACATTTGGATGATTATGTTGGCTCAATAAAACATACAGCCTACTAAGTGTTAAATTAATTACTTTCCATCTGAAGTAGAATTAAAGCTGACACGTTTCTTAATACTTTGATTAGTTTATGAAATTGTTACGATGTATGGTCTATTGTTTTCTCCAGGACCAAGCAGGAAGTCAGTCCTCACATATGGGTGTCATCGGTGCCGATGAAGCCCCAGCGGAGCATTTCCCCAGCTTTCTATGAAAGCCTTTGGGAATGCAGGCACGCATGCACGGTTCCCTTCCCGCCTAAAGGTGCCATCTTACCTCAGTCTCTTTTTTTCCGTGAAGCCCACCGGACGTGTGTCCTGTTTTCCTGGTTAAAATTAGATTTTTTCAGCGATTTTTCTTGCTCTTTTTCTACCGGTTTGACGCCGGTTCCCCTCCCGCCGGGTTCGGTACACCGGTATCGAGCCCGATTCTTCTTTTTCGGTTTTTGCCCTTGGTGGCTGGCGTTCGCGCCCTTTTTTCTCTTTTTCCCTGGGAGGCCGGTCCTTTGACCTCGCGGGGACTCTTTTTTCCCCGATAGCTTCCAGTGGTTTTAAGAAGTGTGATCAGTGTAAGAAACTAATGTCTGTCACCGACACACACGACTGCTGCCTTCGGTGCCTCGGCCCCGACCACGATCCTAAGTCGTGCGGGGCCTGTGGAAAAATGTCTTCCAAGGAACTTCGAAGTCGCCAGCAGCAAAAGGAAAGGCTTTTCTCAGACTCAGCCTCCGGCCGGGCCCGGACCTCGTCTGGGGCCTCGACATCTCGGGATTCCGATCCAGAGCACCGTCGAAGCTCCTCGGACAGGGGGTCCCCTGACCGGGAACGCAAGAGGAAGAAAGGGCTCGCGAGGGCGTCATCGGAAGAGGTCCCTGGCTCCTCGAGGGCCAGGTCTAAGACCCCCGACCGTCGCCCTGGGCCTGTGGAACCGGAGAAGACTGCCAAAGTTTCTTGTGTGGAGCCGGAGTCTGCTGGACACGTAAGCCCCGTAGTCCTCATGGACTCTACTCCCAGGGAGCCGACGTCGGGCCCAGCGCCGCCGGGGCCCTAGTCGGTGGCTGCTGCGTCTCCCGAGCTGAGGGTCGGACCCCGACTCTTCCTCGGACAAGTCGGCTTGGGAGACGGAGGATGAGGTGTCTCCTGATAACTTTAAGACTCGGTGCGTCCCTTCGCACTCACCGCAGTCTGATCCCCGGAGTAGGTCCCCCCCGGAGGACATCCGGTTCTCGGAGTTCATCCGGGATATGGCCACTGCCTTGGCTATTCCGGCGGATCCCGAGGAAGAGCCTCGAGCTGAAGAGCTCGAGGCACTGCAGTATGACGCTCCTCCGAAGGAGGCCTTTACTGTCCCGGTTCCTCCGATGCTGGAACGGTTCCTCTTCCGTATGTGGGAGGCACCGGCCTCGGCGCCGGTTCTTATTAAGCGAGTCGATTCGATTTATTGGCTCCGAAAAATCCCTGGCTTTCAAAAGGCACAGCTACCTCACCATTCCATGGTTGTGAAATCGGCCATGCATCGTCTGAAGAGTCAGAATATGCACTCCGCGGTGCCTCCTGGCAGGGAGGCCCGAAACCTCGATGGCGTCGGTAGAAAGTGTTTTCAGGGCTCGATGCTTGCTTGCCGTGTCCAGTCTTACCAGCTGTACATGGGCATGTACTTGCAGGATCTGGCCAAGGAGTTGGCCGGGTTCTCGGCTGGACTCTCTGGGGAACCCTTGCATAGATTTAAGTCCTTGTCCTCGGGGATTCGGGACTGTTCGAAGTTCATGTCCCGCGCCGCCTATGATGGTTTTGAGGCTTCGGCCCGAGTTGCGGCAGCCGGCATCGCGGCTCGACGCTAGGCATGGCTGCAGTCATCGGACCTCGAGCCATGGGTTCAGGACAAGTTGGTCGATGTCCCTTGCCGAGGTGAAAACCTTTTTGGCAAGCCCATGAACGAGAAGGCCGCTCAGCTCGAGACCGAGCACCTCACCCGGACAAGGCTGTCGAGGAAGACCTCTGCCCCTTCTCATAAAAAGAAGGGCTCGGGTAAAAAGCCCTTTTACCCGAGGAAGGGCACTGCCTACAAACAGTACCCACAATATCAGGCTGCCCAAGCTGCCCCGCAGGGTCAGCAAGCCAAGGGCCAGGGTAATGGGCCCCGTAGGCGGAGGACCCCCAAGCCTCAGGCCCCTGCTACCACTCAGCAGGGTGGGGGCTTTTGACTCCTTGAGCATAGCCTCTCCTCCACTGCTCTCCCATCCCTGCACAGGAGGTCGCCTCGCCCTCTTTGCCCACCAGTGGCCCCTTATCACCGGGGACAGTTGGGTGCTGGAGATAATCCACAAGGGATATGCCCTCCATTTCCACCAACTGCCACCCCCTTACTTTCCAGGGGAGCCTCCAAGGCCTCCTCTGCACACAGACCTTCTCCGTCAGGAGCTTCAGGGTCTGTTGGTGGACAGGGCGGTGGAACCTGTGCCTCCCCACTTGCAAGGTCACGGATTCTACTCCAGGTATTTCCTGGTGCCCAAAAGGACCGGTGGCCTTCGTCCCATTCTGGACCTCAGGAACCTCAACAAGTTCCTATTGAAAGAAAAGTTCAAGATGCTTACTTTTGGAACCCTTCTGCCCTACCTCCAGCAGGGAGATTGGCTATGCTCCTTAGATCTAAAGGATGCGTACACTCACATCCTCATTCATCCAGACCACAGGAAGTACCTGAGGTTCATCGTGGGAGGAAACCATTATCAGTACAGAGTGCTGCCTTTCGGCCTCACCTCCGCCCCCAGAGTCTTCACAAAGTGCCTAGCAGTGGTGGCGGCCTACCTGAGAAATCAGGGCATCTTTCTGTTCCCCTATCTGGAGGACTGGCTCATCAGGGGTCAGACAGATCAGGAGGCCAATCAAGCCACCCTCAGAACCATTGCTCTTCTTCAATGCCTGGGGTTTGTCATAAACTTCGCAAAGTCCACTTTGCTCCCTTCCCAGAACTTGGAATTCATAGGGGCAAGTTTGGACTCTCTCCTGGTAAAGGCATACTTGCCAGAAAACAGAGCCCAAAGGTTGATGGCCTTGGCAAGTCAGTTTCTCAGCAGCTCCCTGGTCTCTGCCAGACTCTGCCTGAGGCTGCTTGGCCACATGGCTTCGACAGTACATGTGACCCCCAATGCCAGGCTCCATATGAGGCCTGCACAATGTTGCCTTCGGACTCAGTGGTCACAGGCCACAGGCAGACTCAGAGACAGGATAAGGGTGTCCAGACCATTTCTGCACTCCCTCAACTGGTGGCTGCACCCACCCAACCTACTGAAAAGGGTGCCTTTTCAGATTCCAGGGCACACAGTAGTGCTGACAGATGCCTCCCTGCAAGGCTGGGGGGCTTATTGTCTGGGCAAGTGCACCCAGGGCCTCTGGTCTACCTGGGAAGCTGCACAACAGATCAATCTCCTCGAACTCAGAGCTATTCGATTGACACTCAAAGCTTTTACTCCTGCCCTGGCTCGCCAGTCTGTCTTGATTCAGACAGACAACCAAGTTGCCATGTTTTATGTGAACAAGCAGGGTGGAACTGGGTCCAGGATCCTTTGTCGGGAGGCTCAGGACCTTTGTTCTTTTGCCCTCAAGCACAACATGCTCCTCAGGGCTGTGTACCTTCCAGGCCAGGACAACTACCTGGCAGACAGATTGAGCAGGATACTGCAGCCCCATGAGTGGCAGCTGCATCCTTCAGTAGTTCAGAAGATCTTCCTGACATGGGGTCTCCTTTTGATAGATCTCTTTGCCAGCCCCATGAACAAGCAGCTGCCAAAGATCTGCTCCTGGCAACCACATCCTCTGCGGATAGCAGCGGATGCTTTTCTGATATCTTGGTCTCAGGGCCTCCTCTATGCGTTTCCTCCCACGCCCTTGGTGGCCCGAATCCTGTTCAAGATTCTCCAGGACAAGGCCTCGGTCCTTCTGATATCTCCCAGGTGGCCGAGACAGCCTTGGTTTCCTCTTCTGCTTCAACTAGCGGTGGATCCTCCACTGCCTCTGGGGTTGCAACCCGACCTTCTCACACAGGACCAGGGTTCCCTTCTGCACCCCAATCTCAAAGCTCTCAATTTGATGGCCTGGAGGCTGCAAGGGTAGTTTTGGTTCCCTGGGGCCTCCCTCAGGAAATTGAGGAGGTTGTCCTAGCCTCTAGGAAACAGTCCACTAGGAAAACCTATGCTCTCAAGTGGAAGAGGTTTTCTGTGTGGTGTCACCTGCATACAGAGGACCCTTTCTCCTGTACGGTGCCAGTGGTACTTCAATACTTACTGCACTTATCCAATCAGGGACTTAAGTCCAATTCTGTTCGGGTCCACCTCTCAGCTCTAGCAGCTCACCACTCATTGGTAGAGGGACAATCTCTATCTGGCCACCCCTTGGTGTCCCGCTTTCTCAGAGGCTTGCTTTTGCTCAAGCCTCCCATCCGTCGTCCTGCCCCTGAGTGGGAGCTGAATGTGGTCTTGCAACAACTGACTCGCCCACCTTTTGAGCCAATGGCTACTTGTCCGCTACGCTTCCTCTCCTGGAAGACACTCTTCCTAATAGCCCTTACCTCGGCTAGGTGAGTGAGTGAACTTCAGGCCCTGGTCTGTGATAGACCTTACACCAGGATTTATAGGAACAGGGTAGTCCTTAGGACTCATCCAAAGTTCCTTCCTAAGGTTGTCTCCTCTTTCCACCTCAATCAGGAGGTGGTTCTTCCAACGTTCTTCCCTAGGCCTCATGCTAGCCAGGCTGAAGCAGTCCTACATACCCTGGACTGTAGGAGGGCCTTATCCTTCTACCTTGACTGTACGCAAGGGCATAGAAAGGGTACTCAGCTCTTTGTATCCTTTGACCCCAATAAGTTGGGGTTAGCTGTGTCCAAGCGTACCTTGTTCATCTGGGTGGCTGACTGTATCACCTGGGCTGACAAGGTGGCTGACCTTCCTTTGCAGGGTAGGGTCACGGCCCATCGTGTCAGGGCAATGGCTGCCTCAGTGGCTCATCTCCGCTCTGTGCCCTTGGTAGACATCTGCAGGGCTGCAACTTGGTCTTCAAGCCAGACGTTTGCGGTCCATTAGTGCCTGGAGAGGGAGTCCCATAGGGACAGTGCTTTTGGCCAAGCAGTACTCCGGAATCTCTTTGAGGTTTAGGCAACTCCTGCCCTCCTGTCCTCTGTGGGGCTACCGGTGGAGGTTGTGTCCTTGAAAAGCCTTTCTTTGCTGCTGAGACTAGAGGGAGTTCTCTTGTTCAGCTTGGGTTGCTCGGTAGCCCAGAGCTAGGGAGTCACCCATATGTGAGGACTGACTTCCTGCTTGGTCCTGGAGAAAGAGTAGTTACTCACCTGTAACAGGTGTTCCCCAGGAGCAGCAGGAATCGGTCCTCACAACCCTCCCTCCTCCCCTTGGAGTTGCAGTTGTACATAGTTTATTTTTCATTTTTGTGTGCTGTTCTTAGCTATGTCCATTTGACTGAGGTAGGATGGTACCTTTAGGTGGGAAGGGAACCGCGCATGCGTGCCAGCATTCCCAAAGGCTTTCATAGAAAGCTGGGGAAATGCTCCGCTGGGGCTTCATCAGCGCCGATGACACCCATATGTGAGGACTGATTCCTGCTGCTCCTGGAGAACACCTGTTACAGGTGAGTAACTACTCTTTATCTTTATCAGTAGCTCTACTACGATCCATGACCCATTTTAAAAATAAGCAGGCCGATGGTCAAAACCCTTAGCCATCCAGCCAATGGAGGCAGACAGTGATATTCAATGCCACTATCCAGATAGTGCCGCTGAATGTCTCAACAGACTGCTCTGGCATAATCTGGTTAGTGCTGGTACTTACCCAGTTAGTGTGATTTTCAGCTGTCCTTGTCCAGACAATTTAAGCTGCATGAAAAGCAGGCCTAAGTTACAATCCAAATAAGGGTCAGCTGGACAGCCTGCTGACTAAGTAAGTGCCACTCAGCTTGAATACTCAGCTGCAGCCCCTATCCAGATACTGCTGCTGAATATCCTGCCAATATTTAGGCACCACAGCTGACCACCGTAGCATTTCAATACCAGAAGTTTTGAAAATTTGGGCCCAAGGCTTTTTGTCTTAATCTAGCTTTCCTAATCATCTAATGTAAGTACATTTTTTCATTTCTTTTCTTTTGAAAGATGATCTTTCCTTTTCACTGGCCTTGTCCATACATACCGCTGTGTCCCTTGGCATTGGCTGATGTGTTGAGTGCCCCATGTCCATTCATAGTGGGTATTGATTCAAGATACTTTGATCTCTACGATCCCCCAACAGATGTTAACTGTGTTGATCTAGATACCAACACCATTTCTCAGTAAGTATTCATTCTGATTTTCTCAGTGTTCTGGCATCTCTTCCAGATGTGTATAAATATTTGTTGTTTCAGACATACATACAGTACAAACTGTATTGTAAAGAGAACTGTATTTTTTTTAAAATGTGATACTGACTAACATAATCTTCACTATATAAGTTGGTTAGTTTAACACTAGAAGCCCCAAAGTGTGTCAGTTTTTTTTATTTTGCGTTAGCCTAGCATATTCATCTTTCTACCACGTTAAAAGGGATACATTTGGCTATTAGAGTTGACTTTTTTGCATTCCTTGCTTCCAATTAAATACTTTACAGACACTGGGAGATAGCTACTGCGATTTTTGTGGATCCTGCGTCAAAACTGGATCAAGATTATCCAATATGCACACGTTATTTCTGACCAATCAGGAGGCTGGTTTCACTAACCAATCACAATGCAGATATCTAGTCAACCGTGCAACTATAAAAACGCGCGGAATTTTTGAATTTCATATGCTTTCTGGATCGACCATGAAGATGACTTGGACCCTGACGTTGGAGGAGCGTGTTCGTGTGTCCTTTATGAGCGAGGAAGGATTTTCAAGCCGTCAGATAGCCAGGAAAGTTGGCTGCAGTCAGAGCGCTGCTGTTAAGATTGTATAGAAGAAAGAAACAGGTTCAGTGGTGGACAAGCCTCGTTCAGGTTTTATTTATTTATTTTATTTATTTAACAGTATTTCTAAACCGCCTTATCTTAATAATCAAGGTGGTATCACAGCAAGCAATCAGGTAAAGTGTGTGTGTTGTACATGCAGTGAGGATAAAACTTAGTTGTGTGAGGGATGTGTTGGGTGCTTGATTTGTTTGAGCTATATACAGGGTGGGCTATTTACAGTGGTGCTAGAATCATATTTTATATATTCAGTTGTTTGGGAGGATTGGAGTGCTGTTATCCATTCTCTTAGGTTATGTGATGTGACCATAGTGCTCTATGAACAGCATGGTTTTCAGTTGTTTTCTGAAGTCTTTGAGGTCTGGAGTTGCCCTTAGATCGTCCGGTAGATTGTTCCATATTGTTGGAGCAGCCATGGAGAGAGCTCTGTCTGTTGTGTCCTTGCGTGTGTGCTTGTACTCATTTGGGGTGCTGACTCGGTTGCGTGTTTGACTTCTTCTGGGACGTGCGCTGGTTTCCGGTTGTATGAGCAGGTGGAGGCTGTTGGCTGATGTGTGTTCTTTTATCTTAAATAGGTTTATGATAGTCTTGTATCTGATGCGAGCAATGATTGGGAGCCAGTGTAAGTCCTTTAGTGTAGGTGTGATGTGCTCCTGCCTTGCGGCTCCGGATATGATTCGAGCTGCAGTGTTTTGTGCCAGCTGTAGTGGTTTGAGAGCTTGTTTTGGTAGTCCGAGGTATATCGGATTGCAGAAGTCCAGTATTGGGGTTATCAGTGCTTGACAGACTGTACGGAAGTGTTCTGGAGCGAGGAGTGGTTTCAGTCTCCTGATGATTCGCATCCTGTAATATGCTTTTTGGATTGTTTTGTCTATGTCTGGTTTGAGGTTGAGTTTACTGTCCAGAGTAACCCCAAGGTATCTCACCTCCGATCTTATCGGTATCGTGGTGCTTTGTATCTTTATGTTTGGTGGGTGTGTGAAGCTTTGGTTTCGAGTGATGATTAAAGCTTCAGTCTTGTTGTAGTTTATAGCTAGATTGTTGTTTTGGCACCACTTCGCCATTTGGGTAAGGCAGTCTGCTATCTTAGAGAAGTCCGGGTTTTCGATTGATATCGGGGAGTATACCATTATATCGTCTGCGTATATTGTGTATTGGATGTTGTTCTCTTTCATAATGTTGCATATTGGTTGGATGTAGATGTTAAAAAGGAGTGCTGAGAGTGCGGATCCTTGTGGTACTCCTTGTTGGACGTTTATGGGCCGGGAGGTGTCCTGTCCCACCTTGACCTGTAGCTGTCTTTCTGTTAGGTACGAGTGGAACCATTTTAGAGTGGTACCGTGTATACCAGTGTTCTTCAGTCTCTCCAGGAGTATATTGTGATCAACTGTGTCGAACGCTGAGGAGATGTCGATGAAGATCATTATAATTCCATTCCTGATGTCGTCAATTATTCTTATGATGCTGTCGAAGAGGTAGATCAGGAGAGTTTCGACTCCATGGTTGGGACGAAATCCGTGTTGGTTGTCGTCGAGAGTTCCGTGTTCGTCAATGTGTTCCTGAAGTTGTAGTTGAACCGTCTTTTCGATTATTTTTGCGAGGAAGGGTATGCTGGAGATTGGTCGGTATGCTGCTGGGTCCTTTTTGTCGAGAGAAGTTTTCTTTGTGATTGGTCTTACTGAGGCAAGCTTTAATTGCTGTGGCATGAGTCCTTGAGTGAGTGAGTTGTGTACCATTTTATGAATGTTTGGTATGAGGCTTGCTTTGGTGGCTTTGACCCATGACACTGGGCAAGGGTCTGTAGGAGCAGTGCTTGTGTTGATTGTCCACGTGCATCAACATCATGCCAGGACCGCGCACTACGACGCATTTCACTGACTAATCGCAAGTTGACCTCTCCTCAGCTACTTCGAGAGTGGTCAGACAAGAGTGAGGTCAGTGTCAGCTCATCAACAGTTCGTCGTGGGTGCCTGCAGTTTGTCTCCGGAGCTGCAAAGCACGGAATAAGCCACTGATGGCTGATATACAAAGGCGCAACCGGATCATGTGGGCGAGAAAGCACTCAACCTGGTCGACTGAAATGTGGGAAAAGGTGCTATTCAGCGATGAAAGCACCTTCTGCCTGTTTGGTAACCAGGCCCACACCTATGTGAGGAGATTTCCTGGAGAGGAATTCAAGCCTGAGTGTCTCAACCTCACTGTGAAGCATCCTTTGAAGGTCATGGTCTGGGGCTGCATGGCTGTCAGTGGCATTGGACGTCTTCACATCGTCGATGGAATGGTCAACGGGGCCAAGTACATCACCATACTGCAAAGGTGCATGGTGCCATCAGCACACCAGCTGTTTCCTGACCAGTTCCTGTTCCAAGATGACAATGCACCCTGCCATCGCTCCAGACAGGTGATCAGCTGGAAGCAGCGGAACAACATCAAGTCAATGGACTGGCCTGCCCAGTCTCCAGATCTGAATCCATTTGAGAACCTGTGGCACAAGGTGGCCCTGGAAATATCCAAGAGGCATCTGACATCAAAGCGTGAGCTGATTGAGTCACTCATTGCAGCTTGGAACCGCGTTGTCACCAACGATCACCTTTCAGACTGGTTCATTCAATGCCAACAAGGTGCAGTCAGGTGATCAAGAATAAAGGGTGGCCCATCAAATACTGAGCCATCACTGACACATAAAAACTGCCTTTTTCAAGGCCACATACATTAATTTGAAGGAAACCTGGCATACGTCCATAATATTTTAAAGCATTCTTACAATAATATATTGTTGGCCAACGATGTGCATTATGCGATTTTCATAGAAAATCTATCAACAGGACAACTATGGGGAACAAACTCAGAAAATAAGGGCCAAACCAATACTAAATTTGGCCTTAATAGCCAAATCTATCACTTATCATGAGATACACAGAAAAAGCCACTGGGAGGAAAAAGAAATTAAGATATAAGGTCACAAAGTTGAAAAAACGTCAAATTTACAAGTGATTCCAGACTTTTGCACACCACTGTAGGTATAAAAGAGTGGAGGAGTAGCCTAGTGGTTAGAACACTGGCTTGGTAACCAAGCAACCAGGGTTCGATTCCCACTAGCACTCCTTTCTGGCCTTGGGCAAGTCACTTAACCCTCCATTGCCTCGGAAGAAAGGCCTGGCAATCTACTTCCGGTGACACTGCCAAGAAAACCCAGGAGCTTCTGGGTCGCCAGGAGTCAGGACTGACTCGAAGGCACACATTGCATTGCATTGTAGGTATAAATTCATTTTCCCGCTAGGTGGTGCATCTGTCATTAATTTTCAATGCAAATATTTGAACATCTTGACCTTGCTAACAAAGTCATGGAACATGACTGACATGGTTCTAGCAGTGGTGCTGGTATACAACTTTGAGGATGCATTTGCGATTAAGAACCCAATAGGCTACAGGAGGGAGAGGCCCGTGGAGCCAGAAGTCCTTCCAAGGCAAGCCGTGCAAAGGAGTTCTGAAGTAGGTTTAATTGGGCTGGAGGAAGAGCTGGGAGAACCAGCTTGTGGAGGTTTAACAAGCTCTGACAGAATAAAAACTGCTTTTGTTTTCTGTGAATTGCTATCTGGCCTGTGATGTAAAGAAAACCCCTTCCCATTGAATGCTACACTACCAAATGCACTAATGGTTGGCATGGGTTTTAGCATGTCTTAAAAAGTTGGCGAGGGACAATGGTAACTGTTACCATGTGCTAAAAATAGCAATGTAGCAAAAATCTTACTCTGTGTAGCATGTGATTGGTTGGGGACTGGGTGATTTTGGGCAGAGAATGAGTGTTGCCTGCACATTGTAATTAGTGCAGGCATCAATATGCACTAATGTTCAATGTTGCAGTTAGCTTGGGTGCACGTACTCTCTCCTGAATGGTAAATGCACCTGCATTAATCACCATTGCAGATTTAGCATGGTGAAGTGCATCCCATTGTGTTAGCTGCACAGAGACGTATTGGGAACGCCCCCAATAGTTAGCCCAGATTGGCCACTCCTGCACTAATTTTGGGCATTAAATGCATGCTAAGATGCTGATTCTGTGCATGGTTTAGTAAACATGCCCCATAATGTGTTAGGAGCATTTCAGTATGTCAATCATGAAATGCCCTTATCACAGAGGTGTCATGCTGAGGCTCAGGAGTGAAAGAGGAGGTATGCTGCTGCTGTAGTGGCTCCTTCTGGCCAAAAAGCTATGGACATAACTGGGAGATGAGTAGTCCTCCTAGCTTTTGGTCTAGTGAGGGTTTCTGAGCCACTTAAGTCTATGTTCTAAGGAGAGAGAGCATCAAATTTCTGAAGAGTAAAGCACAATTTTGAAGTGCTTTTGAAAAATATATAAATTATTACTGGATACAAATTGGTAATATATAATAGCTAAAAGTGAGTTTGTAAGTAAATGTACTTGCACTGGATGAGTTTTTATTGTACTGTTATCTTCTCTTTCCTTTCACAAAGCAGAGGTGATTTTAAAGACAATCAGTGGCATAAATTCTGCCCAGGCAGGAAGGGGGCTCACATAGCCCAGTGACCTCTGACTACGGAGGCCAAATAAAGTGCGGAAATGGCAAACAGCTTACTTGAAAATGTTGGCTGTGCTGCCTCCCATTGCTGCTCTCTGCTAGAAAGCTTTCTGACTGAGCAGCTGGCACCTCCCACGAATGTAGCTGTTATTGTAAGACTTCAGCCCAGCAGTGGGAGGTATTGGCTACTGGGCTAGAAAGCATTTTAGCAAAGAGCAGCAACAGGAGACTGTGTGGCAAATGTTTTAAAGTAAGGTTGCCCATTGTGCCTGAAGGAAAAGAGGGATGACACCCCCCTACCCCGACCATAGGGGCTTTCAGCAAAACATTGCTTGGGGGGTCCCTCATAAGACTTATGTCACTGAAGACAGTAATTAAATTATAGGAAACCAAAATATAACTGCACAGAAAAGAAAATGATAGCTTTTGTGCTGCCAGCAAGCCCAGTTAATAAGACTAACATTTATTTATGTATTTATTTATTCATTGTTTCTTGATATTCAGCTCGGTCCAGTTAAAACCTTAGAGCACCTTACAATAAAAGAAAAGGTACAAGCATGCATAATCAAGTTTCACAATACATCAAGCAGTACTCATCACCATTCAGCATTGACTTAGCCTAATCAGACTCATCCTCCCTATCCCCAGTGAAAGCCTCCTCAAAAAGCCATGACTTTACAAGTTTTCTGACGTGCAGGTAGTTATTCTCAGCATTTATGTTGTTCAGAAACCGATTCCACTTACCTAATGAAAAGAAGTAGAATGAGGAAAAGCTGTTGACAACTTAATGACTTCCTTGTGCTATGTTAGAGAAACTTCTTGTTTTACAGTACATGCTTTTGTGTCTCTTTTTATTTATTTATTTATTTTTTATTGGCGCATAGTGAACACATGGTTGAAAGCACACATTCCTTTCGAAAATAAAAATAATGCTCATATATTTCAGTATGGAAGATAAGAAAAACATTACATGGAAGATACTACCAAAGAAACCTTGCAAGAATCTTATGAACACTTTAAATAATCTCTACCAACAGCTTGCAGAATGTAAGTATACAGCATCGGAGAGTATGTGCTATAATTGAGAAATTAGTATACTGACGTCTGCCTAGTAGCTATAAGGTCATAGAAACACACTTCTCCAAGGACAGGCATGATAGAATGCCCTTGCAGGTGGGTGGTATCACCAGTGGAGCCCATGTGCAGGAAGGCTTTCTACTAGCTTTTCTGGAGCTAAAGCTTTTAGATTCATTGCATATGTGCAGTGTTTATCACTACATTGCCATGCAGAGATGGCTCAGCTTATTTCTACAAAGTGACCTAGATGACCCAGGAGAATTTGACCTCTTTCTGAGTTCCTTCCCACCCCCCCAGTTTTGTTCTTGACAATCTGAGAGGAATAGAGTAATGACTTTTAGAACCATGTTTTTGGTAGGCAAAGAGGCAAAGACACACGTGGTCCTTGGCAATGTTCCCGCTAAGCTGTGCTGAGTTCTCTGCTGGCATTTCTACTGGTGGAGGGAGGTACAAAGTGATCATGTTTAGGATTGTGCGGCTTAGGCAGGAGCCGAGGGCCTGTCAATGCTGTGCGATTGCTTTGTACCTCCCCCCACTGGCAGGTATGCGGCAGAGGACTCGGTGCAGCTTAACAGGAACATTGGTCCCTGGACTCAGGAGTAGTGAAAGGCATATTTTTCAAGTATGCACACCTGTGATAAACCACCTTCCTGAGAGGAATCTGAAAGCAGAAGAAACCTTTGCGAGTAAGTGAATACAACTTTGCTAGGAGACTTTGGTGACTTAAGTTTGTGACAAGAGATTGTAGACTTATTTGGAAAATGCTATACCTCAAAATCTTTAAAAGCAATTGGTTTGGCTTAAAGATTTAGAATGAATTTGCCCTAATTTGTAGTTGAGCCTTTTTGAGTTTTTTTTTTTAATATACTTTATTTAATACACACCATCAACAACAGCCAACAAAACAGTAAACAAACTCCAAGTGGGGTGGACTCTTATCCCCAACCAGGAGTGCAACCACAATTACAGGTGCATTTTAACCCAGTATAGTTTATCCCCCCTCCCCCCCTCCCCCAACCGCCCAGCCCGCCTTTTTGAGTTTTAATACAAAACAGTTAATCTTTTTCTCACCCACCCTAAGCACATCTCATTATAGTCAGGTTTCCCAACTGAATGAAATTTGCTATCACAGGATATTTTAATCGACACGTGATTAACCCCTCAATAAATAAATAGCAGTTCAGTGGGAAGCAAATACAAAATATTAGCAGATAATACATCAAAAAATCCTGAAGGCCTTCATATTAGTCAAAGTATCCTTACTCTCTTAGCAACTCTAAACAACGCATCATTACAAGGATGCAGACAGTAGTCCTGCAGGGAGATGGGGCTATTCAGTCTTTTGCATTGATGGTTGCTTGCATGATTATCTCCCAGGTAGTCACGTTTTATCTTGTATTAACATGACCTGTGTCTCTCCCAAATTCTGTACTCTGACTTCGGATTTCTTAATTCTTTGATCCAATTTAAAATATTACAAATTCTTAATCTGAGAAATACCTCAGTCAGGGTTTATCTTAGTGCAGTTAGCATGTATCATCACCTTGTAGAGGGTAAGCGGCTTTCTCCAGGACCAAGCAGGAAGTCAGTCCTCACATATGGGTGTCATCGGCGCCGATGAAGCCCCAGCGGAGCATTTCCCCAGCTTTCTATGAAAGCCTTTGGGAATGCAGGCACGCATGCGCAGTTCCCTTCCCGCCTAAAGGTGCCATCTTACCTCAGTCTCTTTTTTTTCCGTGAAGCCCACCGGACGTGTGTCCAGTTTTCCCGGTTAAAATTAGATTTTTTCAGCGATTTTTTTTTTTGCTCTTTTTCTACCGGTTCGGCACCGGTTCCCGTCCCGCCGGGTTCGGTACACCGGTATTGAGCCCGATTCTTCTTTTTCGGTTTTTGCCCTTCGTGGCTGGCGTTCGCGCCCTTTTTTCTCTTTTTCCCTGGAAGGCCGGTCCCTTGACCTCGCGGGGACTCTTTTTTCCCCGATGGCTTCCAGTGGTTTTAAGAAGTGTGATCGGTGTAAGAAACTAATGTTTCTCACCGACACACACGACTGCTGCCTTCGGTGCCTCGGCCCCGACCACGATCCTAAGTCATGCGGGGCCTGTGGAAAAATGTCTTCCAAGGCACTACAAAGTCGCCAGCAGCAAAAGGAAAGGCTTTCCTCAGACTCAGCCTTCGGCCGGGCCCAAACTCGTCTGAGGCCTCGACATCTCGGGATTCCGATCTCGAGCGCCGTCGAACCTCCTCAGACAGGGGGTCCCCCGACAGGGAACGCAAGAGGAAGAAACGGCTCGCGAGGGCGTCGTCAGAAGAGGTCCCTGGCTCCTCGAGGGCCAGGTCTAAGACCCCCGACCGTCGCCCCGGGCCTGTGGAACCGGAGAAGCCTGCCAAAGTTCCTCGTGTGGAGCCAGAGTCTGCTGGACACGTAAGCCCCGTAGTCCTCGTGGACTCTCCTCCCAGGGAGCCGACGTCGGGCCCGGCGCCGCCAGGGCCCAAGTCGGTGGCTGCTGCATCTCCCGAGCTGAGTCTCAGGATGACAGCCTTGGAGAGCAGAATGTCTGCCTTCATGGAGCAGCAGTGGGCACTGATGGCCAGCCTGTCTGGCGCATCTGCCCCGACCACCGGGACATCGACGTCTAAGTCGACCCCGGAGACCGAGCCGATACTAGAGTCCATCGTGGCTCGGAGTCGACCTCAGTCGCGGTCCCCCTCGACCTCCTGTTCGGGACCGAGGGCGTTGACGCTAGTGCTTCCGGCGTCGGGACGGGTGCTCCAGGGCCCCGCGGGGTCGGACCCTGACTCTTCCTCGGATGAGTCGGCTTGGGGGACGGAGGACGAGGAGTCTCCTGATACCTTTAAGACTCGGTGCGTCCCTTCGGACTCACCGCAGTCTGAGCCCCGGAGTAGATCCCCTCCGGAGGATACTCTGTTCTCGGAGTTCGTCCGGGATATGGTCACTGCCTTGGCTATTCCGGCGGATCCAGAGGAAGAGACTCGAGCTGAAGAGCTCGAGGCACTGAAGTATGACTCTCCTCCGAAGGAGGCCTTTACTGTCCCGGTTCCTCCGATGCTGGAACGGCTCCTCTTCCGTATGTGGGAGGCACCGGCCTCGGCGCCGGTTCTTAGCAAGCGAGTCGATTCGATCTATCGGCTCTGAAAAAGCCCTGGCTTTCAAAAGGCACAGCTACCACACCATTCCATGGTTGTGGAATCGGCCATGCATCGTCTGAAGAGTCAGAAGTTGCACTCCGCGGTGCCTCCTGGCAGGGAGGCCCGAAACCTCGATGGTGTCGGTAGAAAGTGTTTTCAGGGCTCGATGCTTCCTTGCCGTGTCCAGTCTTACCAGCTGTACATGGGCATGTACTTGCGGGATCTGGCCAAGGAGTTGGCCGGGTTCTCTGCTGGTCTCTCTGGGGAACCTTTGCATAGATTTAAGTCCTTGTCCTCGGGGATTCGGGACTGTTTGAAGTTCATGTCCCGTGCCGTCTACGATGGCTTCGAGGCTTCGGCCCGAGTTGTGGCAGCTGGCATCGCGGCTCGACGCCAGGCATGGCTACAGTCATCGGACCTCGAGCCATGGGTTCAGGACAAGTTGGTCGATGTCCCTTGCCAAGCTGAAAACCTTTTTGGCAAGCCCATGACCGAGAAGGCCGCTCAGCTCGAGACCGAGCACCTCACCCGGACAAGGCTGTCGAGGAAGACCTCTGCCCCTTCTCATAAAAAGAAGGGCTTGGGTAAAAAGCCCTTTTACCCGAGGATGGGCACTGCCTACAAACAGTACCCACAATATCAGGCTGCCCAAGCTGCCCCCCAGGGGGAGCAAGCCAAGGGCCAGGGTAATGGGCCCCGTAGGCAGAGGACCCCCAAGCCACAGGCCCCTGCTACCACTCAGCAGGGTGGGGGCTTTTGACAACTTGAGCATAGCCTCTCCTCCACTGCTCTCCCTACCCTGCACAGGAGGTCGCCTCGCCCTCTTTGCCCACCAGTGGCCCCTTATCACCGGGGACAGTTGGGTGCTGGAGATAATCCAGAAGGGATATGCCCTCTATTTCCACCAACTGCCACCCCCTTACTTTCCAGGGGAGCCTCCAAGGCTTCCTCTGCACACAGACCTTCTCCGTCAGGAGCTTCAGGGTCTGTTGGTGGACAGGGTGGTGGAACCTGTGCCTCCCAACTTGCAAGATCACGGATTCTACTCCAGGTATTTTCTGGTGCCCAAAAGGACCGGTGGCCTTCGTCCCATTCTGGACCTCAGGAACCTCAACAAGTTCCTTCTCCAGCAGGGAGATTGGCTATGCTCCTTAGATCTAAAGGATGCGTACACTCACGTCCTCATTCATCCAGACCACAGGAAGTACCTGAGGTTCATCATGGGAGGAAACCATTATCAGTACAGAGTGCTGCCTTTCGGCCTCACCTCCGCCGCCGGAGTCTTCACAAAGTGCCTAGCAGTGGTGGTGGCCTACCTGAGAAATCAGGGCATCTTTGTCTTCCCCTATCTGGACGACTGGCTCATCAGGGGTCAGACAGGTCAGGAGGCCAATCAAGCCACCCTCAGAACCATTGCTCTTTTTCAACGCCTGGGGTTTGTCATAAACTTCGCAAAGTCCACTTTGCTCCCTTCCCAGAACTTGGAGTTCATAGGGGCAAGGTTGGACTCTCTCCTAGCAAAGGCATTCTTACCAGAAAACAGAGCCCAAAGGTTGATGGCCTTGGCAAGTCAGTTTCTCAGCAGCTCGCTGGTCTCCGCCAGACTCTGCCTGAGGCTGCTTGGCCACATGGCTTTGACAGTACATGTGACCCCCAATGCCAGGCTCCATATGAGGCCTGCACAATGGTGCCTTTGAACTCAGTGGTCACAGGCCACAGGCAGCCTCAGAGACAGGATAAGGGTGTCCAGACCATTTCTGCACTCCCTCAACTGGTGGCTGCACCCACCTAGCCTACTGAAAGGGGTGCCTTTTCAGATTCCAGGGTAGACAGTAGTGATGACAACAGATGCCACCCTGCACGGCTGGGGGGCTCATTGTCTGGGCAAGTGCACCCATGGCCTCTGGTCTCCCTGGGAAGCTGCACAGCAGATCAATCTCCTCGAACTCGGAGCTATTCGATTGGCACTCAAAGCTTTCACTCCTACCCTGGCTGACCAGTCTGTCTTGATTCAGACAGACAACCAAGTTGCCATGTTTTATGTGAACAAACAGGGCGGAACTGGGTCCAGGATCCTTTGTCGGGAGGCTCAGGACCTTTGTTCTTTTGCGCTCAAGCAGAACATGCTCCTCAGGGCTGTGTACCTTCCAGGCCAGGACAACTGCCTGGCAGACAGATTGAGCAGGATACTGCAGGCCCACGAGTGGCAGCTGCATCCTTCAGTAGTTCAGAAGATCTTCCTGAAATGGGGTCTCCCTTTGATAGATCTCTTTGCCAGCCCCATGAACAAGCAGCTGCCAAAGTTCTGCTACAGGCAACCACATCCTCTGCGGATAGCAGTGGATGCTTTTCTGATATCTTGGTCTCAGGACCTCCTCTATGCATTTCCTCCCACGCCCTTGGTGGCCCGAACCCTGTTCAAGATTCTCCAGGACAAGGCCTCAGTCCTGCTGATAGCTCTCAGGTGGCCGAGACAGCCTTGGTTTCCTCTTCTGCTTCAACTGGCGGTGGATCCTCCACTGTCTCTGGGGTTGTAACCCAACCTTCTCACACAGGACCAGGGTTCCCTTCTGCACCCCAATCTCAGGTCTCTCAATTTGATGGCCTGGAGGCTGCAAGGGTAGTTTTGGCTCCCTGGGGCCTACCTCAGGAAGTTGAGGAGGTTGTCCTAGCCTCTAGGAAACAGTCCACTAGGAAAACCTATGCTCTCAAGTGGAAGAGGTTTTCTGTGTGGTGTCACCTACGTACAGAGGACCCTTTCTCCTGTACTGTGCCAGTAGTGCTTCAGTATTTACTGCACTTATCCAATCAGGGACTTAAGTCCAATTTTGTTCGGGTCCACCTCTCAGCTCTAGCAGCTCACCACTCATTGGTAGAGGGGCAATCTCTATCTGGCCACCTCTAGGTGTCCCGCTTTCTCAGGGGCTTGCTTTTGCTCAAGCCTCCCATCCGTCCTCCTGCCCCTGAGTGGGAGCTGAATGTGGTCTTGCAACGACTGACTCGCCCACCTTTTGAGCCGATGGCTACTTGTCCGCTACGCTTCCTCTCCTGGAAGACACTCTTCCTAATAGCCCTTACCTCGGCTAGGCGAGTAAGTGAGCTTCAGGCCCTGGTCTGTGAAAGGCCTTACACCAGGATTTACAGGAACAGGGTAGTCCTTAGGACTCATCTAAAGTTCCTTCCTAAGGTTCTCTCCTCTTTCCACCTCAATCAGGAGGTGGTTCTTCCAACGTTCTTCCCTAGGCCTCATGCTAGCCAGGCTGAAGCAGTCCTACATACCCTGGACTGTAGGAGGGCCTTATCCTTCTACCTTGACCGTACGCAAGAGCATAGAAGGGCTACTCAGCTCTTCGTATCCTTTGACCCCAATAAGTTGGGGTTAGCTGTGTCCAAGCGTATCTTGTTCATCTGGGTGGCTGACTGTATCACCTGGGCTTACAAGGCGGCTGACCTTCCTTTGCAGGGTAGGGTCACGGCCCATCGTGTCAGGGCAATGGCTGCCTCAGTGGCTCATCTCCGCTCTGTGCCCTTGGTAGACATCTGCAGGGCTGCAACTTGGTCTTCAAGCCAGACCTTTGCAGCCCATTACTGCCTGGAGAGGGATTCCCATAGGGACAGTGCTTTTGGCCAGGCAGTACTCCGGAATCTCTTTGAGGTTTAGGCAACTCCTGCACTCCTGTCCTCTGTGGGGCTACCGGTGGAGGTTGTGTCCTTGAAAAGCCTTTCTTTGCTGCTGAGACTAGAGGGAGTTCTCTTGTTCAGCCTGGGTTCCTCGGTAGCCCAGAGCTTGGGAGTCACCCATATGTGAGGACTGACTTCCTGCTTGGTCCTGGAGAAAGAGCAGTTACTCACCTTTAACAGGTGTTCTCCAGGAGCAGCAGGAATCAGTCCTCACAACCCTCCCTCCTCCCCTTGGAGTTGTAGTTGTACATAGTTTATTTTTCATTTTTTGTGTGCTGTTCTTAGCTATGTCATTTGACTGAGGTAAGATGGCACCTTTAGGCGGGAAGGGAACTGCGCATGCGTGCCTGCATTCCCAAAGGCTTTCATAGAAAGCTGGGGAAATGCTCCGCTGGGGCTTCATCGGCGCCGATGACACCCATATGTGAGGACTGATTCCTGCTGCTCCTGGAGAACACCTGTTACATGTGAGTAACTACTCTTTCTGTACAGCTGCTGTTAGATTTATATGGAACTTTCTTCGGTTGATGCTTCCCATTAAGCATCCCAGTGTATCTTGGGATTATAACACTGTTCTAATCCAGCTAATGAAGGCTCCTTATGAGGTTTTCATTTCTGTAAACAATACCTTACTTTTGAAGGTCTTATTTTTGGTGGAGTTCACTTTGATATGCAGTCATTGAGCTCTAGGCTTTAGTGACTCTGTACCGAGTATTTCACATATCCAAAATTCCTACCTAAGATGAAGTCATTTACCAACATCTTTCTAGGTTACATACCGTCTATGTTTTAGCTTCTAAATAAGCCTGAGCCTTGGCCTTTGTTACTTTGAGCAGATTAAAGTCATCCCAGATCTTGGTTTTGTTTAACTCCCATAAACCTGGGATTGGCCTAAACAAGTAAACACCGTCAAATTGGTGGGCAGATTGCATCTCTTTTGCTTACACTTGAGTAGATCTGAACTTAAAGGATCATGTCAAGGCTCATAGTGTTACAACCATGGCAGTATCAGTAGGCCACTTAAGATTGACTTCTATGAAGATTGACAAGATTGCAACATGGTCTTTGGTCTATACATTAACATCTTGTTGTTTGGATAGGGATTCCTGATGGGATGATGGGTTTGGTTAGCGGAATTTGAAAAGTTAGAGAAGAGCAACCAAGATAATAATGGGGATGGAAGGATAACCTTACAAGAAAAGGTTAGGACTCTTCAGTTTAAAAAAGAGATGGCCAAAGGGAGATGGAGGTCTATAAAATGAGTGAAGTGGAACAGGTAAACATAAATTGCTTGTTTAGTACTTCAAGAAGTAGACGGACTAGGGGACATGCAATGAAGCTACAATACAGCACATTTAAGACTAATCTAAGAAAATATTTTTTCATTCGGTATGTAATCAAACTGGAATTTGTTTCCAGAGGATGTATTGAAAACTGTTAGCGTAGCTGGGTTTAAAATAGATTTGGTAAAGTTCCTGGAGGAAATGTCCATAAACGATTATTAAAGTGGACTGAGGAAGTTCACTGCTTATCCCTGTGATAAACAGTATTGGAACTATGCACCATACCGCTTAACCCTGGGAACTTGTAGGGGACTTTTGATATGAATTGGCCACTGTTGGAAACAGGATATTGAGCTTCATGGACCTTTGATCTGAGCCAGTATGGGCATATTTTATCTTATGTTCCTATGTTTGTTAGCCTGATAGGATAAAGGTCTATAACATAGCAACATAATAAATGATGGTAGATAAAGACCAGTATGGTCCATTTAGTTTGCCCAGTAAGGTGGCTAGAATGGCTCCGTGTGGGTTACGCCCCTCTGTTGAAGTCTAAAAGTTATTTATTTGTTCTGATTCTATCCTCTTGGGGGCAGTTTCTCTAAATGGGTTAATTTTGCACATACCATGACAGTCATGAACCTCGCTCCTAAGCCATGGTATGGGGAGTTTGATCTCAGTCTCTCAAATTTACTGCTAATGATCACTGTAGCACTTGCATTGTACCAAAGAGAGCTTCCTTCTGGAATTCATAAGATATAAAATGTATGGGTAGTTTGTCATGATGTGATTGAAAGAAGTTCTTTCTCCAGAAACAAGCAGGAAGTTAGTTCTCACATATGGGTGACGTCAGCGCCGACAGCACGTGGAGCATTTTCCCAGCTTTCAAAGAAAGCCTTTGGGACATGCTACCACGAATGCATGATCCCCTTCCCGCCTAAGGGTGCCATTTTGCTCAGTCTTCTTTTTTCTGTGGAGCCCAATGGACGTCTATCCTGTTTCCGTGGAAAAAATCCTTGCTATATCCTTAAATGTTAGCTTTTCCCGGTTTGTCTACCGGTACCTCTTCCCACTTCAAACTGGCACTGTTCTCTGCTTCCCCCCCCCTTTTTTTTTTGATTGAGGTTTGTCTCGACCGATGTTTGCATCTTTTTTTTCGCCTGGGGATCGTCGACCCTGGTCAATTTTTCCCACCATGTCTCCCGGTGGGTTAAAAAAATGTGACTGCTGAAATCAAACCATGTCATTAACAGACACCCATGACTGCTGCTTACACTGCCTGGGACTGGACCATGACAGCACCTCCTGTGACCAGTGCCAGGCCATGACGCCTAAGACCAGTAAAAAGAAGTCTGAGTTGCAGGAGAAACTATTCCCAAGATCCAACTTGGCACCAGTTTCCCCGACGTCGAGTTCCAAGCCCAGCACATCCTGTGAGGCCCGAGGGTCCTCTGAGTCCGCAGCAGCGGCTCCTCCGAGAAGACCCTGGACCTCGAGAGAGAAGAAAAAATCCTCGAAGTCTGTTGAGGTTCCACTTGAGAAACCCAGTAAAACTGCTCAGAGGGACTCGGGCGACTCTGAGCAGTGCCCTACCAAGGTCCTTAAAGATTCCTCAGCTGGTGGAGACCATGCGAGGTTTCTCGAGACTGTAGTCCTCGTTGAGGATGCACATGCAAGTGCTGGCGCCGGGCCCGAGATCCTTGGTGCCCGTGCCGAAAGCTGTGAGCCTTCTGGCTTGGAAACCAGAATGGCAGCCATGGAGCAGAACATCACTGCTATCCTGGCCCTGCAGCAGGCAATGATGGCTGGTTCATTTGCATCATCTGCCCCGATGACCAGGCCTCAGACTGTGGGAGAGCCCCCAGTCGTTGAGCCGAGCTCTGAGCGCCACGGCCTCGGATAAGCCCTCTGCGCCGGTCAAGGTCCTGGACCGGTCCATTGGGAATCTGATCCTCCCCGGCCAGTTTCTGTGACTCGGACTCCAGGTCCTCCCGAGGACCCTCAGCCCCTTGGCACTGGCCTTGAGGCAAGGAGTCGCAGGGCCTCAGATTCGTCGTCACTCCTCGACTCTGAGTGGGAGACCAACGACTAGGCATTCTCGGAAAGCAGACTGCACCGAGACATTCCCTCAAACCTGTCTGCCCTGGCGCCATTCTCCTCCGTAGGATGTGACCTTCCATCCCTTTGTCAAAGATATGGCCAGAGCCCCCTCGGTGCAAAGCAAGGCAGAGGAGGATCCACATACCAAAGAACTGGAGGTTCTCCAGTACGAGTCTCCACCCAAGGAAACTCTCACGGTGCCGGTGCAGCTGATTCTTGAGCAGCTACTGTTGAGAATGTGGGACACCACTGGTGTCTGTACCGGTGGTCAGCCGGGGTTCTGCAAACCAACTCCCACATAACTCCATAGTTGTCAAGTCAACCATGCAAAAACAAGAACCAGAAGAGATGCTCTTCTATTCCCCCCCCCCCACAGGGCTTGATGCTGGGTTGTCAAATCCAGGCCCATGAGCATGTATCTGAAGGCCCTAACCCAGGAGTTGTCTGGGTTTTCAGCGGGGCTTGTTGGGGAACCCCTCCAACAGTTCCTGGCTCTGACCTCCGGGATCAAGGGCTGCTCTAAGTTCCTTTCCTAGGTAGCCAACGACTGCTTCGAGTCAGCAGCTCGAGTAGCAGCAGCCGGCTTTGGTGCCTAATGCCAAGCCTGGCTACAGTCTTCGGACCTTGAACAATAGATCCAAGACAAGCTGCTTGATGTCCCCTGCGCCAGAGAGAACCTGTTCGGCAAACATATGGCTGACAAGGCAGCCGAGAAAGAGGCCGACGTGGTGAACCGCCAGAGGCTCTCAAAAAAAATATCCCTTCCTTTCCCCATAAGAAACCCTCTGGGAAAAGACCCCTGTTCCTGAGGAAAAAGGGGCACTTCCAATAGAGTCACCACTACCAGCCCTTCTTAGGCCAGCAATAGGATTCTCACCCTAAGAGACAAGGCCATAGAGCTCAGAAGTCCAAGGCTCAGAAGCCAAAGGCACTGGCTCCAGCCCAACAAGGGGGGAGTTTTCGACTTCCAGGGCAAGGCCTCCCCTCCCCTGGGAGACCGTCACTAGACCACAGGGGGCCACCTGACTCTTCACCCACAGGTGGGCTAAGGTCACCAATTACCAAGTTTTTCTCAGGAGTGCCGGTGTGACCTCTTCTTCAACCAGACCCTTCTGCTCTCAGAGCTTGCAGGTCTACTGAGGGACAGCGCAGTAGAGCCTGTATCCAAATATCTATGGGGAAAAGGCTTCTACTGCAGAAACTCCCTTGTCTCAAAGAGAACTGGGGGCCTCAGGCCCATACTAGACCTGATGAACAAGTTTCTGTTGAGGGAGAAGTTCAAGATGCTCTCCCTTGGAACACTGCTGCCTTACCTCCACCAGGGAGATTGGCTGTGCTCCTTGGACTTAAAAGATGCGTACATTCACATCCTGATCCACCCCTCCCACAGGCAGTACCTACGGTTTGTGGTGGGAGGAGAGCATTACCAGTACAGGGTGCTACCCTTTGGCCTGGCCTCTTTGCCAAGGGTCTTTATCAAATGCCTGGCAGTGGTAGCCACCCACATGTGCATACAAGGGGCTTTTATCTTCCCCTACCTAAACAACTGGCTAATTAGGGGTGGTATGGCCTCAGAGGTCAGTCAGGCCACAGAGTGTGCAACCCTCCTTCTGCAGCACCTGGGGTTCGTCATCAACTACCCCAAATCCTATTTCTTTCCAGCTCTCTGGAGTTCATAGGTGCCTAGTTGGACACATTAGAGGTCATCCTCCCAAGAGAGCGGGCATAATGCCTCAGGCAACTGGCAGGAGAGGTACAGTGCCCTGGCTCACTGCCTCCTCTGCCCTTAGCCCACTTATACATGTGGACTGCCCATTGGTGCCTCCGCTCACAGTGGATTCAAGCTATGGTCAGGGTCAGGGTTACTTGCCAACTGGCAGTCCCTCAACTGGTGGCAAAATTTGTGCCATCTCCAGGCGGAAATGCCCTTTCAGGTACCCCACACCACAGAGGACCCTGACCACAGACGCCTCCCCCCTGAGTTGGGGGGGGGGTGCATTGTGAGAACCGCTGCACACAGGGCAGCTGGTCTCAGGAGGAGTCAGTCTTATAGGTCAATCTCCTACAGTTCAGGGCAATCTTCTTAGCCCTGCGAGCATTCCGCCACCACCTGCAATACTGGCCTATACTGATCCAGACAGACAACCAGGTTGCCATGTTTTATATCAACAAGCAGGGGGGCACGGGCTCGTACTTCCTCTACCAGGAGGTAGTGGCCCTCCTCTCCTTCGCAACATGCAACAGTATGCTTCTGCAAGCGGTGTACCTCCCGGGCCAAGACAACTGCCTAGTGGACAGGCTGAGCAGAGTCCTTCGTCCGCATGAGTGGCACTTGAACCCAGGGTAATGGAGCAACTCTTCTACCTCTGGGGCAGACCCGTGATGGACCTATTTGCCTCCCCAGACAACGAGCAGCTGCCTCATGTCAGCTGCATCTGGGGAGAGTGGTGGCAGATGCCTTCGTGATCTCGTGGAACAAGGGCCTACTCTATGCATTCCCACCAACCCTCCCCCCCCGGGTCACCAGGACCCTCTTCGAGGTCCAGAGAGAGAAGGTGTCAGTGATACTGATTGCCCCCAGGTGGCCCAGGCACCCTCGAGTTCCCTCTATTGCTTTCCTTTTCAATGTCACTCCCAGTCCCACTGGGCCGGGCTCTGGCCTTCCTGTCCCAGGAGGAGGGCTCCCTCCTGCAGCCCACTCTGGAGTCGCTAACACTAATAGCGTGGCGACTGAAAGGATAGCGTTGACCCCTTTCAATCTTCCAGAAGAAGTTGAGGAGATCTTAATTGGCGTCCCGAAAACCATTCATCAAACAGTCTTCTGCCTTCAAGTGGAGAAGGTTCTCCGCCTGGTGTGCGGAAAAGGAGGAGAATCCCTTCGCCTGCTGTGTGCAACTAGTACTTCAGTACCTACTGCACATGTTCACACACTGCACTGAAATCTAACTTGGTGAGGGTGCACCGGAGCGCCATAGTAGCTCACCACCACCCTATCGAGGGGAAACCCCTCTCAAACCAGCCCCTGGTCTCCAGGTTCCTCCAGGGCCTCCTTTTATTCAAGCCCCCTCTCTGCCCTCCAGCAGCAGAGTGGGACCTCAGTGTGGTGCTCTCCAGCTCACCAGACTGCCATTCGAGCCCCTAGCCACTTGCCACCTGTGGTACCTGTCTTGGAAAGTGGCCTATCTGATGTTTATGTTTATGTTTATTAAAACTTTATATACCGCCCAATACGATTAGCATCTGGGCGGTTCACAATACATAAAATCAAATTAAAAGAAAGAGAGCTGCGAAAAGAGAAGCAGAAAAGGAACGCCATAAAATCTTAAGAAAAGGAGATAGAAGCAGATTACAGTTGGGGGATACAGAAGGCTGACATGAAGGGAGAGAGGGAACACATTGACAATACAGGAAGGCGCAGGAGAGAGGAAATAAGGAACTAGGGAGGGGAAGAGGACAGAGCTGGGAGGGGGAGGTTGAAGGCAGAACAAAAGATATGGGTTTTCAGTTTAGCTTTAAAAGATAGGTAAGAGGATTCTAGACGTAGGGAGTGGAGAAGTGAGTTCCAAAGCCTTGGACCGAGAAAAAAGAAAGCTGAAGATCGAGTCGATTCTAAATGTGCTTGGGAGGGGGGGGGGGGAAGAAACATACGGTTAGCGTGGATGGAACGTAGGGGACAGTGAGGGGTATGGAGGTGAACTTGATCTGCAAGATACAAGGGGATACCAGAATGGATCACCCTGTGAACAAAAATAAGGACTTTAAACTGAACACGAAAGGAAACAGGAAGCCAGTGAAAGTGTATTAACAAGGGGGTGACGTGATCGAAGCGTGAAGCGTGAGAGAGAACACGAACAGCAGTGTTTTGGACCCGTTGAAGATGACAAATTTGGGATTGGGGAAGCCCGGCAAGACAAACATTACAATAGTCGAGACGAGACATGACAAGAGAGATGAGGAGGATGGCCATAGAAGAAGGGGTAGGAAAGGACGTACAGCACAAAGTTGTCTTAGAGTAAAGAAGGAGCGCTGGACAACAGAAGAGATATGTTCTTTAAAGGAAAGGGAAGAATCAAGAGTAACACCCAAGTACCGCAGAGAGGAAACGGTGGGGATGGGTGAGGAAGAGAATAAAGGAGAGAGGTTAGGAGAGGGATTACCGAAGGTGAACCAGATAGCCGAAGTTTTCAAGAGATTAATGTGCAGAAAGTTGGTCGAGAGCCAGGAGGCTACAGAAGAAAGACAGGTGTTGAAGGCGGTGATGTCAGGCGCAGCAGAGTCAGTGTGAAAGAGGAGAAAAATGCCATCAGCGTAGTAGTGAGCAGAAACACCGTGCTGTTGAATAAGAAGAGCAAGGGGAGCCAGAAACACATTAAAGAGAAGAGAAGCAAGAACAGAACCCTGGGGGACACCACATGGGAGGGGAGTTGAGGGTGAAGACCCTGAGCCAGTGTGAACTGAGAAAGTGCAACTAGACAGAAAAGAGTGAAACCAGTGAAGAACCAGACTGGAGAGGCCGGCATCCTGAAGACGAGATAGGAGAGTGCAATGATCAACCAAATCAAAAGCGGCAGAAAGGTCTAGAGAAACAGCAAGAGAGAGTAAACCACGGTCGTGAGCAATGTGCAAGTCGTTAAGGAGAGAAAGAACAGATTCTGTGCTATGACCCTGGCGGAAACCTGATTGACGAGGATGAAGAGTGAGAGAGGCCTCGAGGTGAGAAGAAAGCTGAGAGAAAACCAATTTTTCCAAGAGTTTAGAGAGGAAAGGAAGGTAAGAGATGGGACGCCAGCTGGAGGGAGAGGAGGGGTCGAGGGAGCCTTTCTTAAGAATGGGACGGACAGAGGCGTGCTTACAGGAAGAGGGAAAAGTACCAGAAGAGAGGCTAGAATTGAAAAGTGAAAGAATAAAGGGAGACAGAGCGAGAGAAGATTCCAGCAACCAAGAAGAAGGAATGGGATCGGCAGGGCAAGAGGTTTTACGAGTGGATGAGAAAACTTTAGTGAGAGCAGCAGGAGTGATAGGCTCAAAGGTGGACCAGTGATGTGAGAGAGGGGGGAGGGTAGGGGAGGAAGAAGGGAGAGGAACGGGAGAAGGGGATGCTACCAAGGGGGGAGGGGAGAGAGGGGGAGGGCAAGAGGGAAAAGAGACGGAGAGACTGAACTTTGGAGACAAAGTAGGTAGCCAGCGAAGAGGGATCTGGAATAGAAGGGGAGGAAGTAGGGGTAGGAGAGGAATGAGGAGCAGAAAGAGAGCGGAGAATGGAGTGTAGTTGGCGGGAGGAGTTTGAAGAGGTAGTGATAAGATTAGAAAAATAGTTCTGTTTGGCAGAGTAAAGAAGAGAATGATAGTGACGATGAGCAGAGCGGAAACAGGACATAGTAGAGAGGTTTGGGTGTTTGTGCCATAAACGCTCAGCTCGACGAAGATACCCTCACGTCCGCTCAAAGAGTGAGTAAACTCCAGGCCCTGGTGGCAGATCTACCATATAGAAGGTTCTATAAGAATAGGGTAGTGCTCTGCATTCATTCCAAATTTCTCCTGAAGGTGGTATTTCCTTTCCACCTCAATCAAGAGGTAGTCCTCCCCATCTTCTTCCCGCAGATGCACGCTGGCAGGGAGAAACTAATTCTTCATATACTGGATTGCAAATGGGCCCTGTTCTAATTACAGCAGACTCAGGCCCATCACAAAGCTCCTCAACTTTTCATGTCTTATGACCCCAGCAGACTGGGGCTCCCTGTGATTAAGTGAACTCTGTCTACTTGGGTGACGGACTGTATTGCCCTCACCTAGCATCAGCAAAGTACTTTTAGTTTAAATTTAAAACACAGTAGAGAGCTTTCTGGTTAAATTTGGAACCCAGCAGAGAGCTGTAGTTTAAATTTAATAGTCACTCAGGGCCTAGCATCAGCAAAGTACTTTTAGGTTAAATTTAAAACACAGAAGCGAGCTTTCTGGTTAAATTTGTAACCCAGCAGAGAGCTTGTAGTTTAAATTTCTTAATAAGTTAGAGCCTAGCAGCAGCAAAGAGCTATAATTTAAATCAAATAAGAATATAGCTTACCTCAGCAGCACAAGACAGGGTACTGTGTAGCAGCCCTCTTTTAATAAGTGTTATTTCCCTCCCTCCCTCCACACACCCACCCACCCCTGGGATAATCATAGCTTTATAGGTACTTACACATCTTAAGAGACAGGAGGTGCTCTCAGGTGAAGCTCGTTACCCAAATCAGTCATGCACTAAGGACCTGAGATTAAGCTTCAGGTGAACAAGGTATATTAAACGTATTAGGGAGATCCCACGTGGCACATGAGGGAGTAAGACGTGTCGTGCTCGCTCCGGGGCTGCCCCACACCAAATAATCGATTTAAAGCACTTTACCGAGCACCAAAAAGTCTCGGAGTGGACCTGCGATTTGGGCACGGCTGCAGGACGTTCGGTGGGGAAAGATTGTAAGAGATGCCCCCATTACCAAAGCGGGAAAAAGAGAAGAACGCCAAGGCAGGGCCTGCTACGTCGGCGGCCTCGCAACCCCGTTCTCCGGGAACTGACAGCGCTGACTCCGCGACGGAGGACGTCGCACGGGAGGTGGCCCACCTGCTCGACCCGAAATTTGACCGCATTCTGCAAAAGCTGGATGAGATGGGAGCAGCAATGCTGGAGGTAGGCCATCGCGTGGAAGAATTGGAACAGCGGGTGTCAGCTTTGGAAGACACGGAGGGGCGGTCAATGCGGGAGATGGATGCGCAGCGTGTGCAGATTGAGGCCCTCCTCGCTAAGGTCGACGATCTCGAGAATAGGTCCCGCAGGAACAGTCTTCGGTTGGTGGGGATTTCGGAGGCCCATGCGGACGCTATGCTGGGGCCCTTGCTGGAACAGTGGCTTCCTACAGCGCTGGGACTGTCTGAGCTGGTGGGAGAGCTCAAGGTGGAGCGCGCCCATCGCTTGGGGGCCCGTATGGAGTCGTGCCAGCGGCCTAGAGTGGCTATTGCTAAAATCTTGAACTTTCATCATAAATTTCTGATTTTGCAGGCCTTCCGCAAGAAGAGAGATTTGGTCTTGGACAACCAGCAGATTTTGCTCTTTCAGGATTACTCTGCTGTGGTGGCTGGTAAACGCAAAGAGTTCTCCGAGGTTTGTGCAGCTCTATTTCAGCGGAAAATACGCTTTAGTTTGGCGTTCCCAGCCACATTGAAGATTATGCACAACGGCAAGAACTACTCTTTTACCAAGGTGGCAGAGGCTAAGAGATTTGTGGAGGGCCACGCGCAGGAGTCAGCTGGAGAAAACGGGGCGACTTCATACAGCGTAGGCTGAAGTCTGATGGACAGTGCAATCTATCTCAGGCCAGAAGTGACCCAGGACTTTATATTGTGCATACGGTGGGAATGGGGCACATATCCTAGTTGTATACTCTGTGTGTTTTTCTTTCTTATCAGTTTCTCGTTTCTGATGTGAAAAACTTGTGGGGTTTATGTGTGGTGTGGGTGGGAGGAGGGTGGCCCTGAGGTGTCTATAGGGGATCGAACCTCGGCTCGGAGGGCCTGAGGACTCTGGATGGTTTTCTTAATGGGGGATGTGGATAGGGGGGGATAGAGGGGAGGGAAGGAGGTAAAGGGGGGAAGGGGGTGTTTTGGTGGTGGGGGAGAGGGGACTGGGGTAGGGGTATGGGGAGTGGGAGAAGAGACAGGGGCTCCAGGGGGGGGGGAGGCGGCGGTTGGGTTTTGGACACAGTAGGGGCAGGGGGTCAGACGGTAGAGACGGGTTTGGTAGCTGGGGGAGAACGTGGATCCGCAGGGTACATGGTTAGAGAATATTTGGTGGAGTCCTGGTCTATAAGCTGCCGGGGGTTTGGGCTGGGGAACCCCGGGCGCCCTTTTTGTAAGTTGAGATTGCATGTATGGGTAATCTTTGAGGTAGGGGAGGATGCCAACTGATTTGCGCATTGTGACCTGGAATGTGGGCGGGATCCGGACCCCAGTGAAGCGCGCAAAAATGCTACAGGCTCTGAGGCGGGAAAAGGTGCATGTGGCCCTCTTACAAGAAACACATTTAAGCGCCACAGAACATGAGAAGCTGAAGCGGGAGGCCCTCTTACAAGAAACACATTTAAGCGCCACAGAACACGAGAAGCTGAAGCGGGAGTGGGTAGGGCATGTTTCTGCAGCTGCATCTGGGGGCAGGAAGTGTGGGGTTGCGATTTTAGTGCTAAAAGGTCTACAGGTAGAATTTCTGCGGGAGGAGGTTGATGTGCATGGGAGGTTCCTGTTCCTGCACCTTCGGATACAGGGAGAGGAGCTGTTTTTAGGAAACATCAATGCCCCGAATGTCTATAGCCATCAATTTTTTCAGAATGTAGCACAGAAGGTGGCTAGTGCCCCAAATGTTCCAGTAATCTTGGCAGGGGACTTCAATTGCCCGCACGACCCTGATTTAGATAAGTCCCGGGTCCCAGCGGGAGGCGGGTGGAGTGGGAAGGGCATAGGCTACCTTTGCAGAGTGGGAGGCCTGGTGGACGGGTGGAGGATATTGCATGCGGGAGAGCGGGACTACATGCATCTGTCATGAGCTCATCAGACTTGGTCCCGGCTTGACTGTATTCTTATCTCACAGAGCGCTTTTGGAAAAGTCTGGAGTGTTGAGATCCGGCCGATTGTGGTGTCTGACCATGCGATGGTGGTTCTAGATTGGCAGGGCTGCCGAGGGGGGCAGGGTAAATGGTCTTTCCCGCGGTACCTGTGGAAGGATGATGCTTTCCGGCAGTGCTTAGTGAGGCACTGGGAGGAGTACCTGGCTATTAATGAGCCTCAGGCCAGCAGTGTCGCCGTGTTATGGGAAGCTGGGAAGGCAGTGCTGCGGAGTCTTGTTATTGCGTATGTGGCGCGGGAACGGCGGCTCTTGAATGATAAAATTGTGCGAGCGGCTCAGGAGCTTCAAGTATATAAGCGAGTGACTCTGCGGAGGCAGGATTCAGGTAGTTTGAAGATTTATTTGGAGATGCAACGGCGCCTTAATCAACTGCTTCAAGATAGAGCGATCTATTCGCTACAGTATTAAAGACATCAGCTTTTTCGCTATGGGGACCGGACGGGGAAGCTTTTGGCTCGGTTGGTTCGAGATGGGGGAGGGAATAGGGTTATAGCGATGCTTAAGGATGGTGAGGGGGTGAGACATCGGGAGTTCAGTCGAATCTTGCGAGTCTTTCGGCATTTCTATAAAGAACTGTATACCCCGGAGAGGGAGGACCGCGATGCGGCCCGGAGCTTTTTGGATAAATTGCACCTACCGGGTCTGACCACCCAGGACAGAGAGGATGTGAATCGGCACATTTCCGGGAAGGAGATTCAACAGGTTATTCGGAAGGGGGTGCCGAATAAAGCCCCGGGGCCTGATGGCTATGGAGTGGGGTTTTATAAGATCTTGGAGCGGCAGGTGACCCCCACTCTGATGGCTTTGTATGATGAAGTGTTAGAGACGGGTATGTTTCCTAGAGACGTGAGGACTGCGGCTATAACGGTGATTCCTAAGCCTGGTAAGAATCTAGAAGATCCGGCCTCGTATAGGCCGATTTCCCTCATTAACTATGATATGAAACTGTTAGCGTCTGTGCTGGCGGCCCGGATCCAACCTATTCTTCCGAGACTTCTTGATACACATCAGTCGGGTTTTGTTAAGGGGAGGGAGGCTGTTTTAAATATTAGCAAAATTTTATTGAGCATGTAGTGGAACTCACTTCCCTCATCCCTCCGCCTCGAACCCAATCATAACACTTTCAAGAAAGACCTGAAAACTCACCTCTTCTCCACAGCATTCGGCCTTCCCTCCCCCTTGTGTGACCCGCCTTAGATTTTATCCCTTTTTTGTGTGTATCCTCTTCTAGTCTTGTCCTGTCTCTCCTCTCTTTCTTTTCTCATGAGACTATTGTAATTTCCTTTCCACTTCCCTGGCTTCGAGCCTTTTCCTTAATTTGTATATTGTACACCGCTTTGCTTGTTTCAGAAAGGCGGTTTATCAAATAAAATTACCATAACCATAACCATATTGGTGTATGTCCCAGGGGGATCCCTTAATTCTGGTAAGCCTAGATGCTGAAAAGGCCTTTGATAGGGTGTCCTGGGTATATATGTTTGAGGCATTGAAGGCCTTTGGGTTTGAGGGAGCCTACTTGCACTGGGTGCAGGCCCTCTATACAGAGCCTTTGGCTAGCATTTCCATGGGCGGGGAGTCCTCCCAACCTTTTGTGTTACGTCGAGGGACCCGGCAGGGCTGTCCTCTTTCCCCTCTTTTATTTGTCCTGCAATTAGAACCCCTGTTGGTGTCCTTGCGTGAGAGGGCCGAGATTAAGGGGGTGGAGTGGCAAGGTGGGGGACTTAAAGTCAGTGCCTTAGCTGACGACATGCTGCTTTGCCTACGGGATCTGCAGACTTCCTTGGACATGGCGCTATGGCAGATTGAGGAATTTGGGGAGTTTTCGGGCCTTCGGGTGAACAAAACAAAATCCCAGGTTCTGGATGTTGGGGGAACCGTTAGGCCTCAATGGACGGGGGCTTTTCCCCTAAAATGGGCGACGGGACAGATACGCTATTTAGGTATCCAGATTCCCAAACGGTTGGTGAACTTGTATGATGTCAATGTGCACCCGCTTTTAGCAGGCACGCTTGAGCGTTTGAGGAAGTGGCGGGATCTGCCGATTTCTCTTATGGGTCGGGTAGCCCTGTTTAAGATGGTGGAACTTCCCAAGTGGATATATGTTTTGAGACAGCTCCCGGTGTGGCTGCTACAGAAGGACTTGTTAGTGCTGCAGAGACATTTATCGAAGTTTTTGTGGAGGGGCAAGAAGCCTCGTATTGCTTTTTCCGTAATGACGAGACCACGCGAGGAAGGGGGTCTGGGGTTAACTCCGCTTCGGATGTACAACCTGGCCTATTTGGCTAGAATGATTCGGGATCTAATTATGGGAACGGAGTGTACCATCCCTATTAGCCTGATAGATCAGATGGGTCGGCCGTTGCATAGAACATACTGCTTGCATCAGCCGCTGTCGGAGTGGGCTCCCGGGTGGAAGAATTCGGTCTGTTTACGGGGGATGCAGCGGGCCTGGAGGGCTCTCTGTGGCTCGCGGGGGAGTTGTTGGCGGAGGACAGACTGTCTCCCCTTATCCGGGAATCCGGGCTTTCTCCCGGGCATGTGGGGTAGAGTGGGGCTTGCATGGGCCGCACAGGGGTTGGAATATGTGGGGCATTTGCATATGCCCGAGGGCTCGGGGCTCGCCTCGTTCGTGGAATTACAGCGGAGGTTTAATCTTACCCGATCCCATTTTTATTTTTATCTGCAGGCAAGACACTACACCCAGCAGTTACAGAAGGAGGGTTCAGGGCTTTTCGTCCAGGGTGGGATGTTGGATTTATGGCAGAATTTAGTAGGGAAGATTACAGTGTCTTGGTTGCTGGGGGTGATGGAGGTTCCGGACAGGGCGCAACCCCAAGAGGCGCTGGCTCGGCGGTGGCAGCGGGACCAGATGACCGGAGTAACGGCAGAGAAGTTGCAGCAAGCGTTTCAGGCCATTAAATTGGTCTCGGAGTCGATTTGGCTACAGGAACTTCAATTTAAGTTGTTATGGCGGGCCTATGTACCTGATGTGTGGGCTGCGCGCTCTCGCCTGTCTCTGACAGATGCATGTAGGCTTTGTAAAGAGGAGAGGGGGATGCTGTCCCATAGATTCTGGTTCTGCTCCAGGATAAGACCCTTCTGGAAGGCTGTCTGGTTGAGGATGGGTGGGGGGAGTCATAGTTGGGATGCCCTTTCCCCGGAATGGGGGTTGTTGGGAATATCGAGCGGGAGGGTCCCCATGGGAAAGCCCCATCGGTTGCTCTGTGAGAGGGGCTTTATGTTAGCGAAATTATGTATACTTCGACAGTGGCTGTCCACTGAGCCTTCTGAGATTAAGGGATGGGAGGGTTCTATGGGAGAGTTGAAGGGAATGGAGCTTCGAACGGCGCGTCTTCTGGGGGGGCGGAGGTTGGAGGGGTGTCAGGAAATATGGTCCTTATTTGAAGTTAATTGAGGTTGGGACACTGTGACCTTTGAGTGGCAGATTGGGGCCCCGGTTGAGTAGTACGATGACTCTGTGGGGCATTCGGGGGGGGGGGGGCAGGAGGGAGGGCGGGTAGCGCTGGGGGGTGGGGGTGGGGGTGGAGGGGCAGGTGGGGTACGGAAGGGGGTTGCTGGAGGGGCGTTAAGTTGAGCCCGGGGCGGAAGATGTCTCGTCCTCCAGCGAGACGGGGATTTGCTCTCCCTGAGCGTTGTTATTGAGTATGTAGTTAATGTGGCTGTTTATATTTGCTTATACCTTTGTATCTGGGGAGTGTAACTGTGGAGGGTAACTGTGGTATTGGAGGATGGTTGTTTTGGAAGTGAGTTGTACTGTTGCAATTACTGAGTGATGTGTTCCTCCTTGTTGGTTCATGTTAAATCAATAAAAAATGATTTTCCTTAAACGTATTAGGTACAATTTTATTGGTATAAATATCCATAGCAACCCTTAGTAAGTAAAGAACTTAAAGATCTAAACAAAAACTTAAAACTAAGATGCAGACATCAGTCCAGCAGCGAGATGGGGGCTTTCCAGTCTTTTGCATTGAGTGTCACATGTATGATTTTCTCCCAGTTGGTGAGAGGTCTTACGTGTGCACTAGGTGCAAGGAGCTCTTTGCTCTCAGGGAACAAGTCCGTTCTCTAGAGGCTAGAGTAGCAGACTTGGAAAACATAAGAAAGACAGAGAGGTACATAGACAAGACCTACAGGGATATAGTACTGAAGTTCCACCTACAGTCTGGCAGCATCTCTGTTGCCATGGAGGAGAGAGGTCACGTGACAGGAGAGCATCACCCTGGTGTGGCAGGAAGTGATCCTGTAACTAGGACCTGTCCTCCAGGTGATGTAAAACCCTCTCGCACCGAGGAAGTTTCTCCAGGGCCATGTGCCCATGAGGGAAGGGTTAGGACAGCCGTTATAGTTGGTGATTCGATCATTAGGCATGTAGATAGCTGGGTGGCCGATGGACGTGAGGATCGCCTGGTAACATGCCTGCCTGGTGCGAAGGTAGCGGACCTCACGCGCCACCTAGATAAGGTCTTAGATAGTGCTGGGGAGGAGTCTGCTGTCTTGGTACATGTCGGTACCAATGACATAGGAAAATGTGGTAGGGAGGTTCTGGAGGCTAAATTTAGGCTTTTAGGTAGGAAGTTGAAATCCAGAACTTCCACGGTAGCGTTCTCCGAAATGCTTCCTGTTCCACGTGCAGGACCCAAAAGGCAGGCAGAGCTCCGGAGTCTCAATGCGTGGATGAGACAGTGGTGCAGAGATGAGGGTTTTGGATTTGTTAGGAACTGGGAAACATTCTGGGGAAAGGAGGGGCTCTTCCGAAGGGATGGGCTACACCTTAACCGGGATGGAACCAGGCTGCTGGCATTAACCTTTAAAAAGGAGATAGAGCAGCTTTTAAACTAGATAATAGGGGAAAGCCG
Organism: Ichthyophis bannanicus; assembly: GCA_033557465.1. NCBI lineage: Eukaryota > Metazoa > Chordata > Amphibia > Gymnophiona > Ichthyophiidae > Ichthyophis > Ichthyophis bannanicus. The sequence continues at coordinate 260,595,723 of CM066043.1, read as the reverse complement.
ACAGTCGCCCAAGAGCGCATGGTTCGGAAGAATGTATCCTTGAAGGATACTACCAAAAGCAGAGAGGTTCCAAAAAAGAGTAAAGTAGCCCAAATGCCCTCGAGTATGGAGCAGTCAGAGCTTAAAGATCCCAAATTGCCCATGTCTACCAATAGCCAAATTAATATGAATAAAATACAGTCTCTAAAATGCTTGTATGCAAATGCTAGAAGTCTAAAAAATAAGATGGGAGAGTTAGAATATATAGCACTAAATGAGAGGTTAGATATGATTGGAATATCAGAGACATGGTGGAAGGAGGACAACCAGTGGGACACTATGATACCTGGGTACAAACTGTATCGTAATGATAGAGCTGATCAAATTGGTGGAGGGGTTGCACTCTGTTAGAGAGGGCATTGAGTCAGAAAGGATTAAAGTTTTGCAGGAAACAAAATTTGCTGTAGAATCTCTATGGATTGAAATTCCATGTAAAAAGGGGAATGCGATGGCAGTGGGGGTGTACTATCGACCGCCTGGCCAGAATGAACAAATGGATGATGACATGCTCAAAGAAATCAAGGAAGCTAACAAAAGTTACAGCGGAGTAATAATAATGGGTGATTTCAATTACCCCGGTATCGACTTGGGTCAGTGTCACAGCAGGACATGCAAGGGAGATTAAGTTTCTAGATGAAATAAATGACTGCTTCTTGGAGCAGCTGGTTCATGAACCGACCAGAGGGGAAGCCATATTAGACCTAGTCCTTAGTGGAACACCAAATCTAGTGCAAGAGATAAGGGTGTTGGGGCCACTTGGCAATAGTGATCATAACATGATCGCCTTTGATTTAATTAGTGGAGGAGGGATAGTAAGGAAATCCACAGTACTACCTTTTAACTTTCGAAAGGGAGACTATGATAAAATGAGGAAAATAGTTAAGAAAAAACTAAAAGGAGCAGTTGCAAAGGTTAAAGACTTACATCAAGCTTGGGTGTTGTTGAAAAATACTATCTTGGAAGCCCAGACCAGCTGTATTCTACGCTTTAAGAAAAGTGGAAGGAAGTCCAAAAAACTGCCAGCATGGTTTAAAGGTGAGGTCAGAGAGGCTGCTGTTGCCAAAAAAGCACCTTTCAGGAAATGGAAAAAAGAGCCAAACGATGAAACCTGGAAACAGCACAAGCACTGGCAAGTCAAATGCAAGGCATTGATAAAGCAGGCAAAGGGAGAATTTGAGAAGAAGCTTGCTGTGGAAGCAAAAACGCGAAATAAAGATTTTCTGAATGCGAGTCAATTGCTTTTAGACCTCTGAACGAAGTGCGGTGGTTATCTAGACATTTTGCTCTTCAAGCAATTATTCGAAATTATGATCCATTATTAAAATACTTTGAAGAAGATAAGGATAATGATCCCATTGCAAAGTACTGTTATAAAAAGCTAAACAGCCATCAATTCCATATAACATTGCAAATTTTGAATGATGTTTTATCTGAACTAGCTTCATTAACAATGGCATTTCAGAAACGTGGGCTAACACCACTGGAAGCATATCATCTTGCACAGGGTAAGCTGAACAAAATCCGAATGCAATACTTGGGTGACACAGTAAAATGGACTGATAATGTTAAAAATCTTCTCGACAAGATACCTGGAGACGCTTCAGTGGATACTGGTTCCACACTTACTTTCATTAATATGCTGTGTCTGCATTTAGGGGAAAGATTTCCTGAAAATGAAATTGAGGAATGGTCTGCTTTTGATTTGACAGCAATAGCACAGTGTGATTATGAATTTGGAATTGAAAACGTCCGATCACTCTGTTTAAAGTACAAACAATTTCTTATGGAGGAACATATTATTGTTCAGCAGTACAATGACTTCAAGTTTTTAATCGCAGAAAAAATCAAAAGCAAACTGATAAACAGTTTTCCGGATATGGTGACTTTGGCATTTCAGAATGCTCAGTTTGCAGATTTAGCGAAACTGATCGATATTGGTGGAACATTTTTGGCTTCTAGTGCAGATTGTGAGCGTGGCTTCAGCTTGATGAACAGTTTAAAATCCAAAATAAGGAATCGCTTACATTTAGAACATTTGGAAATGCTGATGCGTGTTAAGAGTCATCTTCAAGATGGCGGATCAGTAGACCTTGATAAAATTTATTCAGACTGGGTACATTTGAAAGATCGAAGAGAGAAATTTTGAGAACATAGTAAGTGACGGCAGATAAAGACCTGCATGGTCCATCTAGTCTGCCCAGCAAGAGTAGGTGCACCTGTTGCTCTGTGCAGGCCACCTCTCCCCATGTCTTTGTTTAGGGGTGAACCCACCACTCCATGTAGGACGCCGAACTCTTCTTCCATACATAAATTATTTACATGGAATAACAATGGCTTTCAATAAAAATTAACTGAAATAATACCACATTTGTGATTGTAATTACTAGAAATTTTCCGCTTCATTTAGTAATCGTCTATTTTCATTTAATTTGATTAACATCAATGTGGTGTACATACTGTATTCTAATGTGTAGTCAAATTTTAAAGTATATAACTCCAAGTGTCGTTATGTAGCGCACAAAAAATGTAACCTTCCTTCAAAAGTCGCACAGCTGATATTTTATGCGCACACAGCCTACAGAAAATTAGAGGGAACATTGCTCTCCATCTACGTCTGTCTCAAGCTCAGCCAGTAGATTTGGGGTCTGCTCCAGATCTCTTCTCACAGGAGGACGGGATACTGCTGCATCCCAATCCGCAGTCCCTACATCTTACAGCATGGCTGCTGAAGGCATAGCCTTTCAGGATATCAACCTTTCTCAACAGGTGAAAGCTATCCTTTTAGCTTCTAGGAAACCTTCCACCAGACTCTCCTACGCCTTCAAGTGGCGTAGATTCTGTCTCTGGTGTTCTGAAAGGAATCTTAACCCCTTCTCAGCTCCGGTGGAGGCATTGCTTGAATATCTTCCCCACCTCTCTGCTTCTGGACTCAAAATCAATTCGGTAAGAGTACACCTGAGTGCAATTGCAGCCTCTCATGTGCCCTTAGATGGTCAACCCATTGCTTCTCAGCTGTTTGTAGCACACTTCATGAGGGGTCTTCTATTAATTAAGCCTCCCATTAAGCCACCTCCAGCAGCATGGGATCTCAATGTTGTTTTAGGACAGCTTCTCAAGCCGCCCTTTGAACTTCTAGCCACTACTTCTCTGAAGTTTCTCTCCCGGAATGTCAACTTCCTAATTGCCCTCACTTTAGCAAGACTCATTCCACCATGAAAAGATAGTCCTTAGGACTCATCCCACCTTTATGCCAAAGGTGGTCACTCATCCCACCTTTATGCCAAAGGTGGTCTCGCCCTTCCATTTAAACCAGTCGGTTTACCTCCCTGTCTTTTTCCCTAGACCTCATTCCTCTAGGGCAGAAGCAACCCTTCACACTCTGGATTACAAACGTGCTTTGGCTTTTTATCTCCAGAGAACTCAGGAGCATGGAAAAGCTTCCCAACTTTTCATCGCCTTTGACTCAAGTCACCTGGGATTGCCAGTATCCAAGTAAACTCTCTCCTTTGCTTACGAAAGTTCAGGACTTTCTCTCGAGGGTCACATCACTGCACATAATATTTGGGCCATGGCTACCTCTATGGCAAATCTACGCTCTGTAGCGATTGATGAGATGTGCAAGGCAGCAACCTGGTCTTCTGTCAACACTTTTGCTGCTCACTATTGCCTAGACAGGGATTCCTGCCAGGATGCCTTGTTTGTCCAAGCTGTTCTCCAGTATCTCTTTCAGATCAACTCCTACCCTCCGTCCCGGGTTTCGATACCAGACATCCTTGGAGTATATATGACCTACTTACTTAGACCTGTGATCCACAGCTCACTCTGATGTCATCTCTCTGGGAGTCCCATATGTGAAGACTACATTCTTGCTTGTTCCTGGAGATAGCGTAGTTACTCACCTGTAACAGGTAATCTCTGGGAACAGCAGGAATTTAGTCTTCAGAACCCACCCTCCTCCCCTAGGAATTGTACATTTTCCTCTTCTTCTCCTCCTCTCCTTTTATCACAGCTACAAACTCAACTGAGGAGGGAGAGCTGGAAAGGCAGGAAGGCAGCTACGCAGGCGCAGTGGAATGCTCCCAAAAGCTTTCCTATTTGGATGCTGGGGAGTGTTCCCGCGTGGACTCCGTCGGTACCGACGTCACCCATATGTGAAGACTAAATTCCTGCTGTTCCCGGAGATCACCTGTTACAGTTGAGTAACTGTGCTTTCTGAACAAAAGTTCTGCTCAGAATACTATTGTTGTATGTGCCAGATGGCAATCCAGCACATGCATAGAAATGTGTTATATTTTTGTGTGTGCAGGATATAGGTTCTGCTAATGCACCATTTTCGCATTGTTACCATTCACTCCCTTGTACAGCAACAAGAATACAGCTCATGTAATTAGTTACATTATTTATTGTTATTGTTTATTACAATTGTTATTTGTAGACGTTTCTTGTTCCATGTAAACTGCATTGCACAGGAGTTCTAAGGTTCCTTGTAAACTACTCTGTTCTCTGTGACAAAGCGGTATATAAAAACAAACAAACAAACAAATAAATAAATAGTGCCTGTTTATGCTCGTTAGATTCCTTTCAGTTTTCTGCATCCACACTAGTGCAGAAAATTCTTTTTAAACACAGATGCCTTTATTAATGGCAGCGTACTTTCTGCATCGAGCTGTGGGGCTCTCAAAAGCTAGTCCAGAAGTTTTTTATGTTAGTCCAATAAAGTTATCTTTTAAATTAATGGACCTTTCTTTCTGCATATTCAAGTGCACCAACATGAAAACCACACTAACAGAATAATAGGAAGAAACTTAGGCTGTGTATTGTGGTAGTAGAAGAGAAATAGATGTGAAGGAGCGGGGACACGCGGCTTAGAAGCTAAACTAAGAAAATGGTTGGAATGCCACCATTGCCACTTCTATAGCACCTGGTTGGTTGTCAGGATGCAATTAGAGGAAGGCAAGCATCTGCTGCCACTTTCTTGTCTAGTATCATAAGAGGTAGAAAAGGTGATGCGAAAGCCAAAAGGATGCTTGGGTGCATAGGGAGAGGAATGACCCGTAGGAAGGAGGGGGTGATAATGCCTCTATATAAGTCTTTGGTGAGACTTCATTTGGAATATTATGTGAAATTCTGGAGATTACACCTTCAAAGGGATATAAACAGGCTGAAGTCAGTGCAGAGGGTGTCGACCAAAATAAGTGGGCTTCATCATCAGGCATATGGGGACAGATTTAAAGATCTCAATATACATACTTTGGAAGAAAGATGGGAGAGGGGAGATATGATGGAGACATTTAAATACCTCCGTGGCATAAATACACCTGGATGAAAGCCTCTTGTTTGAAAGAAAGGTCTACAATGAGGGGGGGATAGGATGAAGGTGAAAGGGGATAGACTCAGGAGTAATGTGTGGAAATATTTCTTTATGCAAACAGTGGTAAATGCATGTAATAGCCGCCCAGTGGATGTAGTAAAGATAAAGACTTTATCTGAATTCAAGAAAGCATGAGATAAATGCAGAAGATCTCCAAAGGATTTTGTATTTGGTATGGAAGGGCAGACTGGATAGGCTGTTTGTTTTTTATCTACTGTCATGTTTCTGTGGACTGCTTTACAGAAACTGGGCCCCTCTAGTTTCTTGCCCTTATGGCAGTAAATTCTATTGCTATATTCCTGGCAAAAGTGTGGTTTTTTCCTTTCTAAGTTTGCTATGAGTAAGGTGGCTGCCCTACTTAAAACAGAGTTAATGCAGTATAAGAATAAAAGTTCAAGTATGTTTCTTCAGTGAAAACTCCTCTTCTTTACAGTGCAACAGAGACCAAGGGAAGACACACTAATGGAATTAGCAATGAATAACTATGATTTTGACTCAGGAAAGCAGTTACATGTGTTAGATTTGGAGATTCAGGAGGCATTTCTTTGCTTCATGGCTTCTATATTGAAGGGCTATAGGACGTTCCTAAGGCCAATTACACAAGCACCTTCTGAGACAGCCACAGATGCCAGTTCTCTCTTCGAACTGCAGGGTAAGTAGCTTCACTTAAACAGTAATCAAATAATTTAAGACTTTAAAACTGTTCGATTTGAACAATAGTGGTATGTTAAGATTTTTGAAATTGTACCTATTACACACATTGTTCTGTCGACCCCACAGATCTCGTTTGGTTTTCAGAATATTCATCATGAATGAATGAACAGGAGATAATCTGGCATATACTGGGTCTTCGCTGTATGCATAATGCTCTTGAGTATTTATTGTAGATATTCTAAAACCTGACTGACCATGGACAAATTTGGGAATCACTGGCCTAGAAGATATTCAAAATTGACTAATTAAAAAAGAAAGATCATTGATTTTTTTTTTGTGAAAATACTTAATACTATAGAAGGTTCCTACATGAACCTAAAAGCCACAATGCAGTAACATTTAGTTACTTAATTTCTTTGGGACACAACAGTTTGCAAATAATTCAAGAATAAGTCGAGAGAACATCACCTGCAGTTTAAGCCAAGATAGAAAACTTATGTACATTGTTTAAACAAAATTCTTTATCCTGCTAGAACAGTCCAGATGTGTAGGTTATGCTCCCCAGCCAGCAGACTTGGGCCTCTTTTAGTGGTGTCATCAGTTGATGTATCTGTTAGTGCAGTGCAGGAGAGAAGCCAGTATTTGCCTCTAGCAGGTGACAAGGTGTTTGGACTGGTGCAACAGAGCAGATAAGTCTTTCTTCCCTTGCCCAGACCACAGTGCTGTGGCCTGTGTGATTGAGACCTGTTAGCTCAATGTTTGCTTGGAGCTTGGGTACGCCTCTGCCTTCTCAAGCTGATAGCTGACATGTTTCCAGCCCTGTTAGCCTTGGGTTCCAACACTGGTGGGCTGGAGAGTGGACACAAAGATCCCCTGAGGCCCCTGAGGAGGGTAGTCAGTTTGGGCCCAGGCCCCCCTTCCCTTTTGCTGTCCCCTGTCCGCTTTGAGTTTTGAAATATTGTTTTCTGAATTTTTCTTTCTCTGATTGACTTGATGGTTGTATCTACTACTACTACTATTAATCATTTATATAGCGCTATAAGGCATATGCAGCACTGTACAAACATATAAAGAAGACAGTCCCTGTTTGTAGAGCTTGCTATCTAATCAAGACAGAACAATACAAGAGAAAGAAGGGGATTCAAATATGGAAGGAGACAAGGAGAGCAAGGGATTAGGATCAAAATGTGCCCTCTGAGGTAAGCCTTTAGCATGGATTTGAAGAGGGGGAGAGAAGAAAATTGATGTAAAGATAGAGGAAGTTGTTCCATGCATAAGGAGCAGCAAGGTGAAAAGATTGAAGTCTGGAGTTTGCAGAAGAAGAAAAGGGCATAGAGAGGAGACAGCCTGAGGAGGAGCAGACTTCACGAGGAGGGGTGTAGGGAGAGAGAAGGAGAGGAAAGGTAATGAGGGGCAGTAGAATGAATGAATTTATATGTTAGAAGGAGAAGTTTGAATTGGATACGGAAATGGAAGGGGAGCCAGTGAAATGACCTCTTTTTTTGTAATTTAACTTTTATTAATTTTCAAACATTTTACAGAACTAGACAATTGTTTCAGTACAGTCTACTGTCTTGAACAAAGCTTCAAATAGTAACTTTAACAGATCAAAACCCCTTCCCCACCCCTCTAATCAACACTTAAGGAAAGGTTGGTAATGATCAAAAAGGCTCCAAACCTTCTTGAATTTATGGAGCATATTGGTATGCAATGCAGTCAACCTCTCCATGGTTGCATGGTGCATACGTGCCCACCACATGTGAATCGTAGATTGCTGGGCGATCTTCCAATGTAGGGCAATCTCACATCTCGCCCTCTTAGCAAAGAATGCTAAGAGTTGTCCCCATTTCCTGTGACAGCCCTCCCCCGGCATCCCTAACAGAACTTCCTGCAGTGTCCAGGCAATGGAATGGGGTACCCCACTACGTACCTACGTCTCCACTGTCTTCCAGAAAGAATGCACCAAAGGACAGTACCACCACATATGCATATAATCCCCAAGTTGTCCACACCCACGCCAACACGTAGGAGAGGGGAGCACCTTCAACTTCCACAAACGTACAGGAGTATGGTTATAAGGTTCTGTACCCCTCGTACCTTTCTCCACAATTCCTGCTGATACAGAGACTCGCTTAAATACCGACTCCCACTGCTTAGGTTCCAAACTAATCCTAAATCCTGTTCCCATGCAAACTGAAAAGCTATCTTGGCCAGTCCCCTACTCGACAGGATTCAATATAGCCGTGAGACAGCCCATAGACAAGTCTATGGGTACCAACACAGGAGCTCAAAGTCTCTTAGACCTGTCTCACGCGCTTGTGCCCATGCACGAGTCCCTAAAAAATGTCGCACTTGCAGATATCCATAGCCCGAAGGCTTCCTGCAGCTCTTTGAAGGACTTCACCTCATCGGTGCAAAACTCTATCAACGTATCTAACTCCCCTGCTTCCCACCTACGAAACAGGGGGTCTTGTTCACTCAAGGGAAAATGGGGGTTATATCAAATAGGCTGAAGTAAAGAAGGTGTTCCCCGAAGTTCCTGACTCCCAGCCTGACATTACCACAGGAGACGCACATCTCGCACAAAGGGATTAGCTCCCATCTCGCCCCCTTTCCCTACCCAAGGTAGTTGTAGCGATTGTATATGTGGAACCATGACTCATGTGATATGGACCAATTTCCTGGGTTAATCTTCCCACCATTCGACAATACTTTTAAACTGCACCGCTAGATAATATTTATTTATTTGAATCAATTTTTATACCGCTCCTTCCAGTGGTCAGCAGCGATTTACATTTTAACATTTAACTCTGCAAGGACAGCAGCTTACATATAACAATATAGAGCTATGTACATAGCAAAAGTAGCATAGGAAATCAAACTCAACTATTTACATAGAGAACTGGGTATGTTCAGTTAGCTATATACATAATATTTACATTGACGTACAATGGGAATGTCACATGTTTAATGGGTTTACATTTTAATACACTCTGTTGGTCTTGGTGTGTCATATGACGATGGAGTTGTTGGAATCCGTCATGATATGATTTATTCTTGAAGACAATTTGATTTATGTTATCACTAACAGATTATAATATTCTTGGAATAAGTAAGTTTTGAGTTTTTTTCTGAATGATTGGAGGTCCTTGTTGGCTCTTAGTGTGTCAGGGAGTTTGTTCCATTGTGTGGGGGCTAGGTAACTGAATGTTCTATTGCTGGTATTCATATAAATACATACTGGGGACCCCCAACCTACCCCTCTTCTTTTCTTTATAGAGGGACCTCCCTTTGCACCTGAGGGGGGTCGGTTATTCCAAATGAATTTAAGGATTTGTGCTGTAACCGTGCCAATTCACATCGCGGGATCAGCACCGGCAGTGCCTAAAAATAATACAAAGCTTGTGGTAGGATCACCATTTTAACATAAGCTATATGGCCCATCCAGCAGAGTGTGAGCTTAGATCAGCGATCCATTTCAAGGGAAAGTTTACACCACAATTGGGGATAGTTCTAACTATATAGGTGAGTAAGATCCCCCCTCACCCCCCAAATATTTAAAATAGGTGCTAGAGCACTTAAAGCCCTGTGTGCCATGAAGAAGACGCTCCATGTTGGCTGTCATGTTATATTTAAGTACTCAGTCTTAGAATAATTAACCCTAAAGCCTGAGACGTCCCCAAAGACCTGTATTTCGGTCAACGCTGCCATGGCGACCGGGTTTGTAAGGGTTAGCAGGACATCGTTCACAAATAGGGAAATCTTATGTTCCGCCCCACTGGTCCTCCACCCTCCCTCCCCACCAATCAAAGTGGAAGAGTGAATTTGCTCAGCAAAGCGTTCCATAGCTAAAGCAAATAGTAGGGGTGACAAAGGACATCCCTAGTGAGTACCATGACCCAATACAAACTCTGCCGAATAACCACCATTGATTTTCACACATGCTGCTGCCCCATCATAAAGCATTTGAATCCATGTCAGGAACGTACCTTCCAATCCAGCTTTGCCCAACACAGCCCACATATAGGGTCACAAGACCAGATCAGATGCTTTTTCTGTGTTGGTTGACAAAAATAAAGCTGGAGCATGAGTCAAATGCTTGTCACCAGCTAATAAAGCTCGTCTGATTCTTATCGATTAACTGCGGTAGCAGACAATCAATGCATCAAAATACCCACCCATAATTTAACATCAATGTTGAGCAAAGATATTGGGCGATAGGAGGAACATGATTCTGCATCCTTAGCTGGCTTAAGGAGTACACTAATGCTGGCCAGGTGCATCGAGGGGGGAAGAGCTGGCCCCCTGACAGCCCATTAAAGAGCTCAGTCAGCGCTCCCAGTACCATCTTACGAAAGATTTTATAAAACTTAGCAGTAAAGCCATCTAACCCTGGTGCTTTATCATTAGCCGGGCGCTGAATGGCCTGCTGAACCTCTGTACCAGTCATAGGGCGCTCCAACTGTGCCACCTCTGTATCAGTCTGCATCAGCGACCCAGCACCAATAAGATAGGCAGCAATTCCGGTTTTGCATGCTCCCACCTCCGGCTCATATAATGCTCAATAATAATTCTGAAATACCTGCTGCACAGACTTGTCCCCCACATACAGTCCCAATGGTTGTACGGCCCCTGTATTCAAGCCACAGCGGCCTGGGCTTGTCACTCCCGGAGCGTGCGTGTCAATAGTTTCTCGGCTTTAATTCCCCCTTTGATAGTACTTCTGCTTTATACATTGGCGTTTATTTTATTTATTTATTTATTTATTTAACGGATTTTATATACCGTCTTTCTACAGATCAAGACGGTTTACATAAAACATTTAAAATAGAGTGTTTCCACTGTTTACATAGAACAAAGTAACAAATATATAAGATAACAATGAGAACTAATCATAAGAATAAACAACTATTTACAAAGGTATTTACCGAGATATCGGTTGTCAGTATGAAGGTTTAGAAGGGGTAGGAGCTGGGGGGAAGCAGATGAAGGTTAGGAACTAAGGTGGAAGGGAAAAATGTTCCTGAAAAAGGAGGGTTTTTAAGTTCTTTCGGAACTCTAGGTGAGTTCTAGAGTTCCGAGTTAAAATCTAAGTGCTTCCAACTGCAAGGCCTTTAGTTGCTTGCGGGCAACCTCTAGGTCTTGGCGCAGCTGGACTATACTAGAGCACACATGCTGTTCCTCTAAGTTTCTCACCACTGCATACCCTGCCTCAGTTCCTGATCTCGCGCATTACATTTCACTGATGCCCACATAATGAATTTCCCATGAATCATGGCTTCCTTATCGTCTCTCCGGGCCAGTCCAGGTACAGATGGGTAGTCTGCCCCCTCCAGCAGCTGAGGACTGAACAAGACAGTCTTGCTGGTGTGGTATAAGAGCTCCCCCTACAGCCACTGACTCCAGTCTTTCAGTCCTCGGCAGCTGAAAGAAGAGCTCTTGGTGTGGACTCCCTGAAGAGAAAATTAAAACGAAAAAAAAAAATAGTTTTTTTTCTGGCCCAAATAAGACAGGATAGTTCTGCTGAAGGATTCTATCAGGGCTTGTTTCAGGCACAAATCTGCAGAAAAAGCTGGAAGCGCTCTCCTTCGAGCAGCGGGGAAGCGCAGGGACAGCAGAGCTTGCCTAAACAGACGTTGACAGCACCAGACACTGCCCAGGGGTGATATACTTGGGAGCCCCAGGTCCTTTCCCCCTTCATCAGTGGGATAGCCAGGAGTTTGGTTGCTGCGGGCCCTGTTGCTATCCCCAAGCTCGCGGATGCCAGGTAAAAAAAAAAAAAAAGACTGCAGTGAGCATTTTCCCATTGTTGGGTGGCCAAGCAGACCAAGGCAGGTTGCAAGGCACGTCCATAATTTCTGGTGGCTGCAGGGCACCCCAGGACAGCGCCACGGTGATGGGAAATCGTGTATGCATGCTCCTGGCTCTACTAACGTGCCTGGTGTGTGGGGGCAGCTGCAGGTTAGGTGTAGCAGGGATCTGCCAGATTTGTGTTTGTCAGGGCAAGGTCTTATATAGCGCACTACCTGTACTTAGTATGGAGGAAGATAGTGTAGCCTGCGGGAATGAAGTGACTAGGTCTTTGGGGCCTGCAGTTTCGTCAGGAACCGCAGCCATTTTGACACAGGCAGTCATTTCTTCCCCTCAGAAGCGGGGGAGGGGGGGGGGGGGAGGGGTGGAGAACAAAGAGTAAATCAAAGTGCAGGGTAAAAGCGGAGAAGCCAGCTGAGGGGGCTTCTGCTCTGCAGGTGGGGGTCACAGCGCTGCAGGGGGATTTAGAACTGGTTTTCTCTCCAGATTTCATTTTGTCCCTGCACAAGTCGTGCTGCCTAAGGAGGTCCCAGACAGACGGGATAGGCTCCACAGGCAAGATTCCATGTGCTCCGGAAAAGGATATTTTCCAGGGGGGCGATCTGGGCAAAGGTACTTCTCAAGTAGAAAAGTGGGAGGATGCCAATCTGAGCAGGTCCGGCGAAGATCCTCCGCAGCTGCAAAGGTAAGTGAAGGGGAGGATGCCATGCCGACCTCTGGGGGGACCCCTGGGCTCAGGAATTGGAGGAAGGGGAGATTGCCCCAGGAGAGGACCCTAATGCCTTTTGGGTTTTCCACCATGAAGAGCTAGATCTGTTAAACGCCCATTCTCTCTCGGCCCTAAATATTGGCTAGGTGATGCAGGTGGAGGAGCTTGTGGAAGATCCCTTGCTACAGGGGTTCAGGGGGGACAGATGTCTTTCCCGGTTTATAGAGTGATGAAAAAGATGATTGAGTCGGAATGGGAATATTCAGAGGCTACTTTGAGAGGTATTCAGCCGATGGGCCGTTTATAACTGATTTTACAGGAGGAACAGGATCTCTTGAGTATGCCTAAGGTGGATGCCGTGGTATCGGCGGTCACCAAGAAGACTACCATTCTGGTAGAAGGTGGAGCGGCTCTCGAAGACCTGCAGGATAGGAGTCTCTCCTTAAGCAGGCATTTGATTCAAGTGCCTTGGCTCTGCAGGCATCCATCTTTGGAGCCTATGTGTCCAGAGCCCCTCTATTCACTGGCTCCAGAGAGGAAAGGAGCCAAATTGGAGTCAGCCTTGGCATACATGGCTAATGCTTTTTATGATTTGGTTCGTATAGCTCCCAAGACGATTGCATCTGTGATCATGGCACAATGGTTTCTCTGGCTTCGTAATTGAGTGGCAGATCCAGCCTTCAAGTCCAGATTGAGCAAGTGCCTGTTCAAGGGGAAGCGGCTTTTTTGGAGAAGCTTTGGATTAGACTGTGAAGGACTTGGGTGACTCCAAAAGAGGACGCCTTCTGGAGGATCGCCCAAAGGGTCCAAAGCAGGGGGAACCGCAGAGAGGTCAAACCAGAGATTTCTGGAGGTTCTGCACGTCGTGTTTCGCTCCATACCAGAGAGGTCGCTACTCAGCTAGAGGGCAAGCCTTTCAGGGAGCACAGGGATTCGGCAGGGGATTTTATGCTACTCAGTTGGCCCCGGCTAAGAAGTCCCAATGAAGCCACACCGGTCCAGATGGAACTGATAGGAGGTTGGTTGTCTGGACCACAGTGACAACCGACCATTGGGTTTTGGAGATAATCCACAAGGACTATGCACTGGAGTTCGCAAGACCGCTGTTCGAGGCTTTTATTTATTTTATTTATTTATTTATTTAACAATTTTTTCTATACCGACCCTTCCAGAGATCAAGGGCGGTTTACATTGAACAGTTAACAAAATTTTGTATACATCTGTATACTTTACATGGAACATGGTTTTAACTATATACAGGTAATAATACGTAAAACATAACCGAACTAAATTACAAATGGTTATTTACAAGAGCAACAGATTGGGTAAGACTTTTGCGTGTTGGGTGAATTGTGTAAGTAGTGTAAGGTTTTTTTTATTTTTTTTATTTATTTGTTTAGACAGTTTTGGGAGGCATACATTCAACAGGAGGGGATACGATTCACATACGTAAAAGGCTATCTTTTTATAGGTTTAAATGGGGATGGGCGGTTGGGGCTAAGTGGTGAGGGTAGCTAGTGGGCCACTTGGGTGGTATCTAGTGCTTGGCAACTTAAGGTGGTTGCTCATAGGCCTCAGTGAAGAGATGGGTCTTGAGAGCTTTGTGGAAGTCCTTGGTATTATTTAGGGTCCTTAAGTCCATGGGGAGGGAGTTCCATAATGCAGGCGCCAGTAGCGAGGGAGCTCTCTTAGATATTACTTGCTTAGTCTTGTGATAACCTGTGGGTAAGGTGATCCTGTTGTCATGGTTGGTTCTTCTAGGCCTGTTACTGACATCCTTGGTTATTACGTCCTGGAGTGCATCTGCAGAGCAGCGGTGAAAGATTTTGAAAATGTTCAGGATTGATTTGAATTTTGCCCTTGCAATTATTGGGAGCCAGTGCAGCTGTCGCAGGATGGGGGTGATGTGTGCAGATCTTGCACCATTCGGAGTGGGTGAATAGACTGCTGGGGGAGGCCTTGGTATAGTGAGTTTCCATAGTCTAGCAGTGGGATGATGACTGCTTGGCAAACTGTGCGGAAGTGGTCTTGATCAAGGATTGGTTTGAGTTTTCTGATGATTCTCAATTGGTGGTAGGCTTTTGCTGCAGTTTTAGTAATGTGAGATTGTAGGTTCAGAGATCTGTCCAGGGTGATGCCCAGGTGTACCTCACTTTGTCCTTGATTGCTATAGTTTTGTTTAGAATGCTGATTGTTTGGGGCAGCTTGAATGTGGAGTCTCTGGTAATGAACATTGCCTCTGTTTTATCAAAGTTGACCATCAGGTTGTTAGCAGTGAGACAGGTGTCCATGTCCTCAAGGCAGCTTGTCAATGATGTCATGTCAGGTGATTGCAGGTTGATTGGGGCATATACCATGATATCATCAACATACAGGTGGTAATGTAGCTTGTGGCGTTTGATGTTGCATATGGGTTGGATGTATATATTAAAGAGTATAGATGAAAGAGCTGAACCTTGTGGTATTCCTTACGTAACGGGGAACTGAAGTGATTTCTTTTGAGCACATTTGACTTGCTGCGTCCGATCCTTCAGGTAGGAGGTAAACCATTTTAGGGTGTTCTCACTTATTCCGATCTGCTGCAGGTGCTGTAGCAATATGGTGTGGGACACAGTGTCAAAAGCTGCTGAGATGTCCATGAACACTAGCAGGAATCCATTCTTTATGTTGTCCATGCCTTTTAGGAGATTGTTGAAGAGAGAGGTAAGCAGAGCTTTTGTTCAATTGCCTTGCTGGGTGCCAGAGAAAAGGGAAGCAGTTCGTTCTACTCCTCGGTATTTGCTTCAATTGGAGGCCGTTCTGGTTCTTTGACCAGTGCGGGTCCAGTCGATACTCCATTTACTTTGAGGTATCCAAAAAGGAGGGGTACTTTTGGCCCATCCGCGACCTCAATCAAGTGAACCGGTCCCTAAGGGTACCACACTTTCGCATGGAAACGTTGAGGACGGTCATTTCGGCGATGAGAAAAAGAGAGTTTCTTTCGTCCCTGGATCTGACAAAGGCCTATCTTCACATTCCCATCATCAGGAACACCAGCAGTTCTTGCGATTTGCCATACCTATGGGGCATTTCCAGTTCAGGGCATCCGTAGTCCCTTTGCGCTGGCTACTGTGCCCCATACCTTCACAAAGATCATGGTGGTAGTGGCAGCGGCCCTGAGACAGAACGGGATCTTGGTGTGCATCCTTACTTGGATGATTCGCTCATTTGGGTGAAGTCTGAGGCAGAGACCATCGAGGGGCGGAGCAGGTGATAGATTTTCTACAACAGCTCGGCTGGATAATCAATTGTGCCAAGAGCCAGCTGCGGCTGGTGCAGCAGCTGGTGTACCTCAGGGCTCTGTTTGACACTGAGTCCAGAAGGGTATCACTGCCCAAGGACAGGGTTCAGAAACTTGGGGCAGATCCAGAGGTTCCTGTGTATGAAGGCACAACTGCATGGTTCTACATGCAACTGTTAGGCTCCATGGTGGCAACGCTGAATCTGGTCCCATGGGCCAGAGCACATATGAGGCTACTGCAGCAGGTGCTTCTCTCACAGTGGTCCCCACAGAGGCACCACATGTCTCAGAAATTGCCATGTCTGCCAGAGGTGAGATGTAGTCTGGAATGGTGGCTGGAGCCTGCTCATCTGTGGGCAGGGATGCCATTTGGTCAACTGCCATGGATTCTGGTGACTACGGATGCCAGCCTCTCTGGCTGGGGAGCTCACTGTCTTTTGCAAGTAGCACAGGGCAGTTGGTCCGGAGAAGAAGCCACTTGGTCTTTCAATCACCTCAAGATGAGAGCAGTACTGCGGGCGTTACAGCACTTCCAGAAGCTGGTGGAAGGGAAGGTCATGCGGGTCTTCTCCGACAATGTAAAGACTGTGGCCTATGTCAATTGTCAGGGAGGCACAGGCAATGCTACCCTGGTGCAGGAGAGTCAACTGCTGCTATCTTGGGTGGAGGCTCATGTGCTCGCCCTATCGACAGCCCATGTAGTGGGCAGGGACAATATTCAGGTGGACTACCTCAGCCAGCACTTGTTGGATCCTGGGGAGCTGGGAGCTCAACGCCACAATGTTTCATGTGATACAGGTCCGCTGGGGGCAGCCAGTGATGGATCTCATGACTACCCTGGAAAACACCAAGGTAGCCAGGTATCTCCAGAAACAAGCAGGAATGTAGTCTTCACATATGGGTATCGTCGGTACCGACGGAGCCTGCGCGGGAACGCTCCCCAGCGTCCAATTAGGAAGCTTTTCGGAGCATCCCACAGCGCCTGCGTGCTGCCTTCCTGCCTTTCCAAACTGTCTCTCTCCAATTTTTTGTTTTCCGCGGAGCCAGCAGGTCGTGTTCCTGTCACCGCAGAAAATGGTTTCCTTATTCTTTATTTTTTTGTGGTCGCGTCTGCCTTCCCCGATGCTATACCGGTATCGACGGTGGTTCTTCTTTCTTTTAAAAAAATAAAATAAATTATTAATAATATTCCTTTTTCCAAACTTTTCTTTTCAGGTGCGTGCCATTTTGGGCCTTAGGCCCAAAATTTCTCCACTATGGAGAAACCCGCCTCGGGTTTTAAAAAATGCACCAAGTGTGGCGGTACCATCTCCGTCACCGACACCCACGAGTAGTGTTTTAAATGTTTAGGTCCTGACCACTCCATCTCCGAGTGCATGGCTTGTGCCATGATGTCCAAAAGGGGTCGACAGAACCGAGCTGACAAGCTCAGTGCCCTTTTTCCTTCTGATGCAGCTTCAGTGGCATTGGTGTCTTCCAGGGCTTCGTCTTCCTCCCATGGATCTCAGGTAACTAAACATAAGTCTAGCCGGTCCTCAAAGGGTAGATCTCCTTCCAAGCATCGAGATGCCTCTGGCGTTGCCCTTGAGGGTTCCATACCGGCAAAATTGCCCCGGCAGGAGGCTTCAGCTTCCAAAGCATTATTGGGGCTCCAGGATGTTCTCGAAGCCTCGACCTCGGCAGAACTCCTGGTGCCATGCTCTGGGGTATCGGTTGCGCCCGGTACCGACACCCAGGCATCGGCAGCGTCGATAGACCAGAGGTTTCTGGCTATTGAATGCAGTCTGGTGGCTCTCCTTGCGGCATCAACGCTCTCGGAACCGCGTCAGATGGTTCATTCGGTACCGGCACCGATGCCGGTACCGGTGTCGGTACCGGTACCAGTGTCGGTACCGGTACCGATAGCATCGACATTGGTACCGGCTTTGCCAGCACCCAGTCATGCGATGCCTTCTGGTGTCGATACACCGGTACCGATTACCCCCGGTACCGACCGGTCATTACGGGTATCGGGCTCTTCAAGAGCATCCGGACAGACGGTACTTCACTCTGCCGGTACCGGGATACTTCTCCCGGAGGAGCCTTCCTCTCCTAAACGTAGGATGTCTCCTCCAGAAGATATCTCCTTTCAGGATTTCATCAGGGAGGTGGCTCGTGGGTTGTCCATTACTGTGACTCCTGAAACAGAGCCCAGAGCTAAGGAGTTGGAGATTTTACAATATCCCAAGGCTCCTAAGGAGGCAGCTACCTTGCCTATCCATGAGATTTTACATGATCTCATGTTGAGAATGTGGGAGACACCTCTTATCACCTCTCCTCACTCTCGTGGACTGGATACTATGTATCGAGTCCCTCCTTGTCCTGGCTTCCAAAAAACTCAGCTTCCCCACCACTCCATTGTTGTGGAGTCAGCTATGAGAAAGATCAGGAGTGCAAAGAGGCATGCCTCTAATCCTCCAGGATGTGAGTGTAGAACCTTGGATGCCTTTGGATGTCGTACTTTCCAGGCTTCCAGGCTTTCTGCCAGGATCAGTTCCTTTATTTTATATATGGGAATGTTCCTTAAAGAGGTCACAGGAGCTTTAGAGGTTTTGAGCCCTCTTCTTCCTGAGGACAAAAGACAGGATTTTCTCACACTGGTTAAGCATGCCGAGGATGTTTCAAAGTTTGTCAATCGTGCAGCTTTTGACTGTTTTGAGTGCATAAGCAGAACCTCTGCCATTGCCATAGGTGCACGAAGAATTGCCTGGCTCCAGGCATCCGATTTGGAGCTCTGGGTGCAGGACAAACTGGGAAATATCCCTTGTACAGTTGAGAATCTATTCGGCAAGAATTGGCAAGAAAAGGCCAATGAGATGGATGCTGACAACTCTACTTTGGATAGGTTATCCAAAGGCACAGCTGATCCTGCCAGAAAGAAATTTTTCAAGAAGCCTTTCTTCTCAAAAAAGAAGAGGTTTTATCCCTCTTATTCCCAACAGGGACGTTCTGCAGGTCAGCTTGTCCGAAAGGGTCAGCAACCACCTAAACAAAGGAAAGCAAAGACTGCCAAGCCTCAACCGTCTCAGCAGTCTCAAACTCCACAAGGCCTTTGACTTTCATCTAGAGAACTTAGCCTTCTTGGCTCTCAATGGTCCAGAGCCTTCCACCATTCCAGGAAGGTTATGTCACTTTGCCCCCAGATGGGGGCAGATAACAGCAGAACATTGGACACTCTCCATTATAAAAGAGGGGTGCAAGCTTCATTTTCTGTGCATGCCCCCTCACACAATGGTAAGGTAGTTCAATTCTCAGACCTCTTATCAACCTGTTAGATCAAGAGGTCACTATGCTTCTTGCCCAGGGGGCAATAGAAGAAGTACCCATTCATCAACAGGGTACAGGGTTTTTGTTGTTGTTAAGTGCCGTCGAGTCGGAGTCGACTCATGGCGACCCTCTGGATAGCTATCCTAAATTGTGTTCGGTCTTCAGTCAGGCGGCTCATTGTTGACAGACTGGTACCCGTAGCTGCTGTTATTGTAGCGATCCATCTCATTGCTGGCCTTCCTCTTTTGCGTTGACCTTCTATCTTGCCAAGCATGATGTCTTTCTCTAATGAAAACAGGGGGACACAGACCTATTTTAGACCTCAGAGAATTGAACAAATTCCTGTTCAAAGAGAAATTCAAGATGATTTCTCTGGGAACTCTGCTGCCATACCTTCAAAGTCAGGATTGGCTTTGTTCTCTAGATCTCAAGGTGCGTACACTCATGTTTTCATCCATCCAACTCACAGAAAGTTCCTTCGGTTCCTTTTTCAAGGAAAGCACTACCAATACAGGGTGCTTCCTTTTGGCCTGGCCTCAGCACCAAGAGTGTTCACGAAATGCATGGCTGTGGTAGCAGTATTTCTCTGTACTCTAGGGATATTCGTCTTCCCCTACTTAGACGATTGGCTCATTCGAGCCCCATCAGAGTCAGAGGCCAGGACTTCCCTATCTTGCACAATGCGTATCCTTCAGTATTTGGGTCTGGTCATAAACATCCCAAAATCCAGTCCACCTCCCACAGTCTCCAGAGTTCGTAGGAGCTTTGCTGGATACCAGAAAAGCAAGGGCCTATCTTCCCCAGGCCCGTTGCTTCCGCATGGTGCAGTTAGCTTCTCAAGCAGTGCTAAAACCTCAGCTCACTGCCTGAGAAATGTTACAACTACTAGGCCACATGGCATCTACAGTGCATGTGGTCCCTTATGCTCGCCTCCATATGAGAGCAGCCCAGTGGACCCTATCCACTCAATGGACCCAGGCATCAGGGTGCCTGTCAGACAAAATAACAAACACAAATCGTCTCATTTTGTCTCTCCAGTGGTGGCGGTCCACTCAGAACCTGTTGCTGGGGTCCCCGTTTCAACAGCCTTTACCCCAGGCAACTCTCACAACAGATGCTTCACCAGTGGGTTGGGGAGCTCATCTGCAAGACCTCTCCACCCAGGGCACTTGGTCTCCACAGGAGACTCATCTACATATCAATCTCCTAGAACTCAGAGCAATCTTCCTTGCTCTTCAGGTGTTCCACACCCTGCTCAGCTACAAGACAGTCCTTTTTCACACGGACAATCAAGTAGCCATGCTCTACATGAACAAGCAGGGAGGAGCAGGCTCTCTGTCGCTTTGCAACGAAGTTTTGCGACTATGGGCCCTCGCCAGAGAGCATCAGATTCATCTCCTGGCAGTTTATCTTCCAGGCATACAAAACTCTTGGGCAGACAGATTCAGTCAAGTTCTGCTTCCACACGAATGGTCTCTACATGCAGACCAGGTGGCCAAGATTTTTCAAATTTGTAAGTCCGTTGAATGCCAAACTTCCCCGGTTCTGTTCCAGAATTCCGGCTCAGGGTTAGGCCAGGGATGCCTTCCTCCTTCATTGGGGTCAAGACTTCCTTTATGCTTTTCCACCCATTCCCCTAATTCCCTAAACCCTGTTCAAGCTTCAGAGAGACAGAGGGCGTATGATTCTCATAGCTCCACATTGGCCACGGCAAGTGTGGTACCCTCTGCTTCTACATCTCTCTCAAGCCCCCTCCCTGGAGTTAGGGTCTGCTTCAGATCTCCTGTCACAGGAGGACGGAATGTTATGGCATCCCAATCCCCAGTCTCTGCATCTCAGAGCTTGGTTGCTGAAGGCCTAGATCTTCATGATCTCAACCTCCCTCAGTCAGTAAAGGATGTCCTTTATGCTTCCAGGAAGCCTTCCACTTGACGCTCTTATGCTTTTAAGTGGAAGAGGTTTACCATATGGTGTTCGCAGAAGGGTCTTAACCCCCTGGCGATACCTCTAGAATCATTACTTGAGTATCTCCTTCATTTATCCAATGCAGGACTTAAGACTAACTCAGTAAGAGTCCATTTGAGTGCTATTGCAGCTTCTTTCAAGCCTCTAAATGAACAACATATTTCCTCCCATCCTCTTATAGCAAGATTTATGAGAGGCCTTCTTCTAACTAAGCCTCCCATTAGGCCACCACCGGTGGCATGGGACTTAAACCTGGTTCTCGATCAGCTCATGAAGCCACCTTTCGAACCCTTAGCTACTACCTCATTGAAATTCCTTTCTTGGAAAGTTATCTTTCTCATTGCAATCACATCGGCACGTCGCATCAGTGAGTTGCAAGCACTGGTGGCTGATCCACCTTATACAAGGTTTCATCATGACAAGGTAGTCCTTAGGACTCATCCACACTTTATGCCAAAGGTGGTCTCGCCTTTTCATCTTAACCAAGCGGTCTACCTGCCTGTGTTCTTTCAAGACCTCATGCATCAAATGCAGAAAGGAATTTTCATACTTTGGACTGTAAAAGAGTTTTAGCCTTTTCTCCAGGACCAAGCAGGAAGTCAGTCCTCACATATGGGTGACGTCGGCGCCGACGGAGCCCTCGCGGAGCAATTTTCCCCAGCTTTCAAAGAAAGCCTTTGGGAATTGCAGCGCGCATGCGCGGTCCCCTTCCCGCCCAAGGGTGCCATCTTAGCCAGTCTTCTTTTTTCCGCGGAGCCCTACAGACGTGGTCTTCTTGTCCCCGCTGAAAAAGTTGATTTTTCGTGATTTATTTCTCTTTTTTCTTCGGTTCTACGCCGGTCTCTTTCCTGCCCGGACTCGCGACGCCGTTGCGAGTCCTTCTCTTATTTTTCGGTTTTTCTGATTTTCTGTCAGTTTCGTTTTCGGTTTTTCGCTGGCAGCCCGGTCCTTTGACCTTGCAGGGGCCCTTTTTCCCCCGATGGCTGCCAGTGGTTTCAAGAGGTGTGTTCAGTGTGACAGAAATATGTCACTCACTGACACACACGATAATTGCCTCCGCTGCCTTGGCCCGGATCACGAGGAACTGATCTGTGGGGCCTGCAGCAAAATGTCCTCCAAAGCGTTAAGGAGTCGGCGGCATCAGAGGGAACGAATCTTCGCTGATCCCGCCCGTACCCGGACCTCGTCGGAGGCCTCGGCATCCAGAGGCTCCAGCTCTGACCTTCACCGGAGTTCCTCCGACAGGGGTTCTCCCTCCGGGGACCATCATCGGAAGGTGAAACCCGCGAGGGCGGCGTCGGTGGACGCTCCTGGTTCCACGAGGGCCAGGTCGCATAGCCCCGATAGCCGTCCCGGGTCTTTGGAGAAGGAACATCTCCCGAAGCGACCTCGTTTGGAATCGGAGACGCCTGCTCGGGTAAGTCCTGTTGTCCTCCTGGACTCGCCTCCGAGGGGTCCGACGTCGGGGGCTGCTGGGTCACCTAAGGTCGGACTCAGGTTGACGGCCTTGGAGAGCAGACTATCTGCCTTCATGGACCAGCAGCAGGCACTGATCGCTAGCCTCGCTGGCGCCGCTGCCCCGACCGCCGGGACGTCGACGTCTAAGTCGACCCCGGAGACCGAGCCGATCCTCGAGTCCATGCGGGCTCGAGTCGATCCTCGGTCGAGGTCACCCTCGGCCTCCCGTTCGGGACCGAGGTCGTCGACGCCGACTCCCTCGGCGTCGGGGCGGCCGAGGCCTCCGCCCGCCCGAACTGACCCCACCGATTCCTCTTCGGAGTCGGCCTGGGAGTCTGAAGTGGAAGAGTCACCTGATTCTTTTCAGACTCGGTGTGTCCCCTCGGACTCCCCTGAGTCCGAACCTCGGAAACAATCCCCCCCGGAGGATGCCCGGTTCTCGGACTTCGTCAGGGATATGGCCAAGGCTTTGGCCTTCCCGGCGGATCCCGAGGAGGAGCCTCGAGCCGAAGAGCTCGACGCCCTCCAGTACGACTCTCCCGCCAGGGAGCACTTTACTGTGCCGGTTCCTCCCATGCTGGAACGACTCCTCTTCCGCATGTGGGAGACTCCGGCATCGTCGCCGGTGTTAAGCAAGCGGGTCGATTCCATCTATTGAGTCCGCAAGAGCCCTGGCTTCCAAAAAGCACAGCTACCACACCATTCCATGGTGGTGGAATCGGCCATGCATAGGCTTAAGAGTCAGAAGATGCACTCCTCGGTGCCTCCTGGCAGGGAGGCCCGCAACCTGGATGGCCTTGGTAAGAAGTGTTTCCAGGGCTCTATGCTTGCTTGTCGGGTCCAGACCTACCAGCTCTACATGGGCATGTACCTTAGAGACCTGGCTAAAGAGATAGCCGGATTCTCCGCTGGAGTGTCCGAGGAACCTTTGCGGAGATTCCTAGCCTTGTCCACTGGTATTCGGGAATGCTCCAAATTCATTTCTCGAGCAGCCTATGATGGCTTTGAAGCATCGGCTCGAGTGGCCGCAGCCGGCATCGGTGCCCGCCGACAGGCTTGGCTTCAGTCATCTGACCTTGAACCCTGGGTGCAGGACAAGTTGGTCGATGTCCCCTGCCGAGGTGAGAACCTCTTTGGCAAGCTCATGGCTGAGAAGGCTGCACAACTCGAGACGGAGACTCTCACCAGAACTAGGCTTTCTAGGAAGACCTCTGCCCCTTCCCAGAAGAAGAAGGGCTCGGGAAAGAAGTCCTTTTACCCGAGAAAGGCGGCTGCCTATAAACACTACCCTCATTATCAGGCCTCCGCAGCTCCCCAACAGGGTCAGCAGGCCAAGGGACGGGGTAACGGATCCCGTAGGCAGCAAGCCCCCAAGCCTGCACCACCGGCCCCTGCTCAGCAGGGTGGGGGTTTTTGATTTCATCAGCATAGCCTCTCCCCCTCAGTTGGTTCCTCCCAGCACAGGCGGACGGCTGGTCCACTTTGCCCACAGGTGGTCCAACATCACTTCAGATGCCTGGGTGTTTCAGGTGGTGAGGGAAGGCTATCTTCTCCACTTCCACCAGATCCCTCCCCCCTATTTCCCGGGAGAGCCTCCACGGCTCCCTCTGCACAGGGACTTACTCCTTCAGGAGTTAGCAAGTCTTCTTCAGGATCAGGCTGTGGAACCGGTGCCCCACCACCTCAGAGGTCAAGGCTTTTATTCCAGGTATTTTCTAATACCAAAAAGAACAGGCGGCCTCAGACCCATCCTGGACTTGCGCAACCTCAACAAGTTCCTCGTGAGGGAAAAGTTCAAGATGCTTACCCTTGGAATCCTTCTGCCCTACCTCCAGCAGGGAGATTGGCTATGCTCCTTGGATCTAAAGGATGCCTACACGCACATCCTCATCCACCCCAGCCACCGCCAATACCTCAGGTTTGTGGTGGCCGGAAATCATTACCAGTACAGAGTACTGCCCTTTGGCCTATCCTCCGCACCACGAGTCTTCACAAAATGTCTCGCGGTGGTGGCGGCTTATCTCCGACTTCAGGGCCTGTCCGTCTTTCCGTACCTAGACGATAGGCTCATCAGAGCGTCGTCCGCGCCCGAAGTCCTAAAAGCCACCCAACGCACTGTGACTCTTCTCCAGTACTTGGGCTTTGTCATAAACGTCGCAACGTCCACTTTGCTCCCCTCGCAAGATCTCGAGTTCATCGGCGCAAGGTTGCACACTCTACCAGCGCGAGCTTTCCTGCCTCTCGACAGGGCTCAACGGCTCATGGACCTAGCCGGCCGTTTTCGCAGCCAGTCCCTGGTCTCGGCCAGGTGCTTCCTGAGACTACTCGTCCATATGGCTTCCACCGTCCATGTGACCCCCAATGCCCTCCTGAATATGCGGCCTGCTCAGTGGTGCCTTCGCAAGCAGTGGCAACAGGCCACGGGCGGTCTAGCCGACTTAGTGCGGATCTCCGACCCGCTGGCCTCTTCTCTACAGTGGTGGCTTCATCGGCCGAACCTGGTGCTCGGAATGCCTTTTCAGTCTCCTCCGCCGGCTCACGTGCTGATGACCGATGCTTCTCTCCTAGGATGGGGAGCGCATTGCCAAGGGGCATGTACTCAAGGTCTCTGGACCACGTGGGAGTCTGCTCAACAGATCAACTTCCTGGAGCTCAGAGCGATCCGTCTGGCTCTCAAGGCTTTCTCCCACCTGACTTCTCACCGGTCCGTCCTTGTCCAGACGGACAATCAAGTTGCCATGTTCTACGTGAACAAACAGGGGGGCACGGGCTCCTTCCTTCTCTGTCGAGAAGCACAGAGGCTCTGCTCTTGGGCCGTCAGCCACGGCATTCTTCTCAAGGCAGTTTATCTCCCAGGCCAAGAAAATTGCCTGGCGGACAAACTCAGCAGAATCCTCCAGCCGCACGAGTGGCGCCTGGATCCCTTAGTAGTTCAGAAACGTTTTCTGCAGTGGGGCCTCCCCACGATGGATCTCTTTGCCAGTCCTCTCAACCGGCAACTTCCTCGCTTCTGCTCTCGGCAGCCGCATCCCCTTCGAGTAGCGGTGGATGCTTTTCTGCTCTCATGGTTGCAAAGCCTTCTGTATGCCTTTCCTCCTATACCGCTAGTCTCTCGAACTCTTTTCAAGGTTCTCCGAGACAAGGCTTCCATGATCCTGATAGCTCCTCGGTGGCCCAGACAGCCGTGGTTTCCACTCCTCCTGCAACTAGCGGTGGAGGCTCCAGTCCCTCTGGGGTTTCAACCAGATCTCCTCACACAGGATCAGGGGTCCCTGCTACACCCCAACCTCAGCTCTCTACATCTGATGGCCTGGCTGCTGAAAGGGTAGTCCTTGCTCCCCTTCTACTGCTGGCAGAGGTGGAAGAGGTCGTCCTAGCTTCCCGGCGACCTTCTACCCGCAAATGCTACGCCCTAAAATGGCGTCGCTTTTCCGCTTGGTGTGCCCCGCAGTCTCAGGATCCCTTCTCCTGCTCGGTGTCGGTGATCTTGCAGTACTTGCTCTACCTCTCTAATCTGGGACTTAAGTCCAACTCCGTCAAAGTTCACCTCAGTGCTCCTTCAGCACATCATGTGCCGGTGGACGGCAGACCTCTTTCCAGCGACCCTCTCGTGGCGAGGTTTCTCCGAGGTCTCCTTCTACTTAAACCACCTCTGCGCCCGCCAGCACCTGACTGGGATCTGAATGTGGTTTTACAGCGGATCACCTGTCCGCCTTTTGAACCCATGGCTACCTGTTCTCTCCGTTTTCTTTCTTGGAAAACCTTATTCCTGATAGCCCTCACTTCCGCTAGACGCATAAGTGAATTGCAGGCCCTCGTGTCTGATCCCCCTTACACTCGGTTCTACCAAAATAGGGTAGTCCTACGGACTCACCCTAAATTTCTTCCAAAAGTGGTCTCCCCTTTTCACATCAATCAGGAGGTGGTACTTCCGACCTTCTTTCCCAGGCCACACTCCAGCCGAGCTGAAATGGTCCTGCATACCCTGGACTGTAGAAGAGCATTGAACTTCTACCTTGACCGTACGCGGGAGCACCGTAAAGCTGCTCAGCTTTTTGTGTCTTATGACCCCAATAAATTGGGGGTCCCTGTTTCCAAGCGTACTCTGTCCATCTGGGTTGCTGACTGTATCGCTTGGGCTTATGAGGCAGCCGGACTCTCCTTAGAAATTCGGGTCACGGCTCATTGTGTTCGGGCGAAGGCTACGTCAGTGGCTTACCTCCGCTCTGTTCCATTGGCAGACATCTGCCGGGCCGCTACTTGGTCTTCGAGCCAGACTTTTGCGGTCCATTACTGCCTCGAGAGGGAGTCCCGCAGGGACAGTGCTTTCGGACAGGCAGTCCTCCGAAATCTCTTCGAGTTTTGAGCAACTCCTACCCTCCATCCCGGTTGGGGGCTACCGGTGGGTTAGAATTCAGTGAAGATTCCTTCCTTCTGTGCTGCTGAGCTAGAGGGAGCTCATTTTTGTGCTTAGGGTCTCCGGTAGCCTTAAGCTTGGGAGTCCCATATGTGAGGACTGACTTCCTGCTTGGTCCTGGAGAAAGCGTAGTTACTCACCTGTAACAGGTGTTCTCCAGGAGCAGCAGGAATCAGTCCTCACAACCCTCCCTCCTCCCCTTGGAGTTGCGATTATCTGCTTTAGTTTTTTTACAAATTTTTATGCTATCTTTTAGCTATGTCATCTGACTGGCTAAGATGGCACCCTTGGGCGGGAAGGGGACCGCGCATGCACGCTGCAATTCCCAAAGGCTTTCTTTGAAAGCTGGGGAAAATTGCTCCGCGAGGGCTCCGTCGGCGCCGACGTCACCCATATGTGAGGACTGATTCCTGCTGCTCCTGGAGAACACCTGTTACAGGTGAGTAACTACGCTTTACTTGCAAAGAACACAGCAACATAGAAAGTCCTCTCAACTCTTTGTTGCTTTTGATCCTTCTCATTTGGGACTTCCAGTCTCCAAGAGAACACTTTCCAGCTGGATTGCACAGTGTATTTCCTTTGCCTATCAGAGTAAGAACCTTCCTCTGGAGGGCCATGTCACTGCTCACAATGTGAGAGCCATGGCATCTTTAGTGGCTCATCTGCACTCTGTGTCTATCGTCGACATCTGTCGAGCAGCCACTTGGGCCTCGGTTCATACCTTCACAGCCCATTACTGCTTGGACAAGGACTCCTGCCGGGATGCCTTGTTTGGTCAGGCTGTTCTCCAACACCTGTTCCATACCTAATCAACTCCTACCCGCCATCCCAGGGTGGATGCCAGAGATCCATGGGGGGAAGTGGAGCCCTTTCACAGGGACACACAACTTCTGGCATCTAAAGCTAGGGAGTCCCCATATGTGAAGACTACATTCCTGCTTGTTCCTGGAGATAGCATAGTTACTCACCTGTAACAGGTGTTGTCTGGGAACAGCAGGAATTTAGTCTTCACAACCCACCCACCTCTCCTAGGAGTTGTATCTCTCTATCTATCTCTTTCTCTTTCTCTCTCTTTCTCTTTCTCTTTATTCGGTTTCTTGATAAATCGCCTAAACCATAAGGCATCAAAGCGGTGTACAATAAATGGGCTGCAGGGAAGAAAGATAGAAAAGAACGCCATGGTATGACAGGAAAGAAAAGAAAAAGGAGAAGAGGAGAGAGAGTAAAAAGGGCAGAGTGACACAAATAGAAACTTACAACAAGAGAGAGGGGACTGAGGGGGGTAAACGAGGGTAAAGGGTACTGAAGTGAAGGGTTCTATGAATGGTGATGAAATATTAGAGGGTACTGGGAGCAGTAAGTATAAATGAGGGAGCCAATAGTATCAAAGAGAAACTGGAAGATCAAAAGCTTGTGCAAAGAGGTGTGTTTTAAGGAGGGACTTGAATTGTGGAAAAGAGGGCTCAGTACGGAGGGGGAGGGGGAGGGAATTCCACAGGGCAGGAGCCCTGTCTCTCTCTCTCTCTCTTTCCCTCTCTCTCTCTTTGTCTCAGCTTTAAACTCAACTGGAGAGAGGCAGTTGGGAAAGGCGGGAAGGCAGCACGCAGGCGCTGTGGGATGCTCCCAAAAGCTTCCTAATTGGACGCTGGGGAGCGTTCCCGCGCAGGCTCCGTCGGTACCGACGATACCAATATGTGAGGACTAAATTCCTGTTGTTCCCGGTGATCACCTGTTACAGGTGAGTAACTATGCTTTTTCAGCAGGCACAAGGAAAACGTGGCTGAGGGGCTCAATGTGCTGGTACAGCCATTGCCAGTGGAGGGTCTCTTGTATGTCTTCCCACCATGGCTGCTGATTGCCTCTTAAAGCGAATAGAGAGGCATGATGAGCTGGTGATACTCACAGCACCAGATTGGCCTCTAAGGCCATGGTATGCCGACCTCATGCGACTTCTGGTCGAGCGCCCGTGGAGGCTCCCTAGCAGGATCAATCTTTTGGCACAGGGACCTGTGTTGATGCCTCAGGTGGCTTGATTCTTGCTTACGGCTTGGCTCTTGAGAGGGCACTGTTGTGCTGCAGAGGCTACTTGGCATTGGTCATTACGACTCTGATAGACTCCGGGAAGTGGCCAACGACTTTTGCATATGTCTGGGTTTGGCGCATCTTCGAGGGATGGTGCAATATCCGGGACATTCGTCCCCTGGCAAGTTTGCTCGCAGACATTCTGCTGTTCCTCCAACACATATGCTTGGGCGGTATATCAAGCGATGAAATAAAGATAAAGATGGTCAGGAAAAAGGCTTGGCTCTTATCTCCTTGAAGGTTCAAGTAGTTGCTCTGACCTGCTCTCGTGGCTGCGTACAGGGTCTATCTTTGGCGACTCATCCCAATATAGTTCAGTTTTTGCGGGTGGTTCCGCCGTCTGATTTGAACATGGTTCTGGAGGCGTTAGCGGAAGCTCCGTTTGAGCCGTTTTCGGCGGCGTCCTTAAGAGATCTTACTTTGAAGATGGTTTTCTTAGTGGCACTACGCTCGGCACGGAGAATCTCAGATCTTCAGGCGCTCTCTAGCAGAGAACGTTTTCTGCAATTTTCTGAGGAAAAGGTGGTATTGTGAACGATGCCGTCCTTTCTGCCGAAAGTAGTCTCTAGATTTCATATGAATCAGTCTATTACTCTGTCCACTTTTCCAAGTGTCAGTGATTGTTCCCTGCGAAAGCTTGATCTCCATAGTCCTAAAGAGATATCTGAAGGGAACAGAGTCAATATGAAAGATGGACCATTTGTTTGTGCTGTTTTGAGGCCCTCACAAGGGGCAGCCGCCTCCAAAGCCTTTATTGCTCGTTGGATGAGGCAAGCAATTTGTGTAGTATACATGGGGCGTGGGGGCGTTCCACCCGTGTGGCTAAGGGACCATTCAACTAGGGCGCAGGCTACGTCTTGGGCAGAGTATTGTCTGGTCCCGCCAGTGGACATTCATAGGGCTGTGACTTGGTCCTTGCTTCACACTTTTGCGAAGCATTGCCGTCTGGATGTGCAGGCAGCCAGTGATGCTGTGGTTGGAGCCGTGGTGCTTCAGACTGGACTGGCATGTCCCTCCCAAGTTTAGGTACTGCCTTTGTACAATCCCATCTGTACCTGGACTGGCCTGGAGAGACGATAAGGAAGGTAAAATTAGGCCTTGCCTGCTAATTGTCTTTGAGTTCTCTCCAGGCCGGTCCAGGGCTCTCTCACCTTTTTGGGGGGGGGGGGGGGAAAGCGTGTCCGGCCTACGGGAAAGTACTCAACGTTTTTCTTCAGTGCAGACATTCTGTTTGGCATTATTCTAGCAAAGGGGTGTGTTCTGGATGCACAAGGCCATTTGGAGCAGGCTAGTTCTTTTAAGGACTTAGGTGAAGAAAGGGGGCAAGTGTTCCCAGTTTTTCCTGTTTTCAGTGAGGGAATAGTGTTGCAAGTTGATCAGTTTTTTCTTAGAATAAAGTTAGTAAGTTATTTAGCTGCTTTATCAGGAGGAGACTGGAGTCAGAGGCTGTAGGGGGAACTCTTATACCACACCAGCAAGACTCTGTCTTGTTCAGTCCTCAGCTGCTGGAAGGAGCTGACTATATCCATATGTACCTGGACTGGCCTGGAGAGAACTCAAGGAAAGACAATTAGCAGGTAAGGCCTAATTTCACCTTTTAAACCGTCCCAAAGTATACCCACATCAACTTCACCATTATCGTTAAGGTACTCTGCCATGTCTTTCTGTACGGCGTCAACAATCTGCTTATTATGCAACAGACCAGCGTTCAGCCTCTAATAGCATACTCCACTCCCCCCTCCCCTCATACTCTGAGCCCTTGCAATGATAACCACACCGGCCCATGGTCGGACCAGGTGATTGCCTCAATTTCAGCTTCTTCAACCATAGCATATAGGTTCATAAGAACATAAGATATGGATAAGACCAAGGTCCATCAAGCCCAGTATCCTGTGGCCAATTTAGGTCAGAAGTACCTAGCAGTTTCCCCACAAGTCACAGGTTCCACAATGCTTGTATTGGGACAAGCAGTGAATTTCCCAAATCCTCTTTAATAATGGTTTATGGACCTTTCCTCCAGGAACTTGTCCAATCTTTTTTAAATCCAGCTACACTAAAGGCTTTTACTACATCCTCTGGTAATGAATTCCAGAGTTTGATTGCACGTTGAGTGAAAAAATATTTTCTCTTATTAGTCTTATGTAGCTTCATTGCATGTCTCCTAATCTTTCTATATTTTGATGATGTAAACAATTGATCTACGTTTACCTGTTCCACTCCATTCATTAATTTATAGATCTCTATCATATCTCCCCTCAGCTATCTCTTTTTTAGGTTGAAGAGCTCTAACCTTTTTAGCCTCTTCTCATAGAGGTATCCTTCCGTCCCCTTTACCATTTTGGTTGCTCTTCTCTGTAAAGGGGACCGGGAAATCCACTGCTTGCCCCAATACAAGCATTGTGGAACCTGTGTCTTTTAGGGAAACTGCTAGTTCCTTATCGTTCCTCCAGTTCAGTCCTCTACATCTGGGTTGTCAACCTCCTTCCGCAGCTGGAGATTGGCATGTCAAACTTCTGACATCACTGAATATAGGCTGCTGGATCCTCCCATCATCCCCAGTGTGACCAGTCTCCTTGCAGCAGGAGGACGTAGTGAGCCAGGGCTGAGGCTCACTAGAGGAACAGATAAGGAATCTGTGGGATAGCGTAGTTTAGTGGTCTTTACTTTCTGTTTGGGTTGATTTGTTTTTAAAAAGGGGTACTGTTCTTTAAAAAAAAAAAAAAAAAAAAAAGACAAAAAGGAGGGTGACTGTCTTACTTACTCCCTGCCTGTATGTCTTCTACTTTTCTCATTAACATTGCCTGATTTGCTTACCGTGAGATCTCTCCTCCCTGACCTTTCGGTGGAGAGCTCACCGGCTCCCGTCTCTGTACCTCGGGTTCTGCAGAGAAAGCAGGATTCCCTGCTGCGGGGACCCGATGGGCGGAGGTCAACAGCAGAGACCGTGTAATTCAGCCGGCGGCATTGTTTTTCTGTTCCCGGAAAGTGCCGCGCGGCGCGGGAAGCGAGAGGCAGGCACGACTGTGTAACCGGTAGGCAGGGGACCGGTTTCAAGCTGTGCGGGTGCAGGGAGCTGGATCTCAAAACGGCTTCACATACCGCTGATTGTTTTCGCGCCCTTTTGTTCTCCTCCAGGGCTGCCAGCGGCCATTTTGGGAACCGCGGAAAAGCCGCGTGGCTGACCGGTCGGCAGAGAAAGTGCATTTAAGTTTTTATTTTGTTTAAATAT
This sequence comes from Ichthyophis bannanicus, assembly GCA_033557465.1. NCBI lineage: Eukaryota > Metazoa > Chordata > Amphibia > Gymnophiona > Ichthyophiidae > Ichthyophis > Ichthyophis bannanicus. The sequence continues at coordinate 260,563,402 of CM066043.1, read as the reverse complement.
GCGGCTTGGGACTGCTCCCTGGGGTAGAGCAGGTTTTTCTTTTCTTTTCCTTCAATTTTTCAGTTGCTCCTTTTAACGGGTGGAAGTTAATTCCCTTAAGGGGGGAGGGGCTTCTACCACGCTGGCAGTGAACCTAGCAGCTTAAGGGACTTAGTGGGACAGCCATAAGCTTCAAAATAAGGTGAAAGTTTCTTTAAAAAAAAAAAGGAGTTTTTCTTATTTTCTTTGTTTTCAGTTCTATCCATAGCCGGATGGCAACGCGGCCACAGTGTGTTGTCTGCGGCACCCGAAGGGGCACGGTGGCCGATTCGGGTGTCTGCCGCGGCTGTGCGACACTTTCATCCACCGTAGAGTTACAGATGGATAGCTAGGAGTCTTCTGCGGTGCACGGGACGTCGGCAGGGACTGTAGCTGAACCGGTACAGCCCCCCCCGTACAAGGGTACAAGTTGCAGGAGGCGGCAGGTCCTTCGGAGGCTCTGTCGGTCCCGGGTCTGCCAGCTTTCGGGTATTTTTGCCCTGATTTCATTTTATTTATGCACCAGGCCTTTTGTTTGCAGCGTCAGGGCAAGCTTCCGGGAGCTTTGCCACTTGCTGCCCCTTTTCAGCAGTCGGAGGCTGAGGGAGGGTGCGTGGTCCGTCGGCATCTAAAAAGGCCAGGACTCGGGCTCTGTCTTCCGCAGAGAGCGATTGGCCGGACATCGAAGAACCTGACTGGAAGCATGAGGAAGGGTTGGAGGATCTGGAGGAGGGAGAGATCCAAGAACCCGAAGATCAAGCCAAGATCATAAGAGTTTTCCGTAGGGAGGAGCTGGCTGCTCTGATCACAGAGTCTATGCAGATGTTGAACCTTGCTAGCCATGCCACTTCTGAGGAGGTGGTGGAGGATCCCGTTATTCAAGCAGTACAGCAAACGCAAGTGGTGTTTCCGGTTCATCGAGTAGTCGACAGGATGATCCAGGAGGAATGGGATCAGCTGGAAGCGGGGCTTAGAGGGATACGCACAATGAATAGGCTCTATCCCTTAGCTGATAAGGACAAAGAGGTTTCGTTCGCCTCGAGTGGATGCGGCGGTTTCGGTGGTTACAAAGAAAACCACCATTCTGGTGGAAGGTAGTGCAGCCTTAAAGGATGCACAGGACCATAGGGTTGATAACCTGCTGAAGCAGATGTTTGAAGCGGCCTCGCTTTCCTTGCAAGCTTCCATCTGTGGGGCTTGGGTAGCACGTTCCTGTTTGTGCTGGATTCAGCGTCTTCGCCTTTCCTCTCACCTGGACCAGGAGGAGGTCAAGGAGCTGGGCTGGCTGGAGTCAGGGACAGCGTATTTAGCAGATGTCCATTACGACTTGATCAGAGCTCTCGCAAATAGCACGGCTTCGGTAGTAGCTGCTCGTAGGTCTGTGTGGTTGCGGAATTGGGCGGCTGATGGGTCATCCAAGTCCCGTCTTAGTAAATTGCCCTTTAAGGGTCGATTACTTTTTGGAGAAGATTTGGACAAATTGGTTAAGGATCTCGAAGTCCAAGAGTGGCCGGCTTCCTGAGGATAAACCAAAGCAGGGGAAGTCCGGTCAGGGCTTTCGAAGCCAGTTTCGAGATTTCCGAAGATTTCGCTCAACGCGTTTTGGGAGCTCTCAAAGGGGACGCTTTCCGTCGCGGGCTCAAGGATTCTGAGGTTTTCGTGGAGCGAACAGGGGGTTCTCAAGCGCCTCTTCCGCGTCTCGGAAACCACAATGAGATGAGGTGGATCCCGGCAGGAGGACCTCCGATAGGCGGGAGGCTTCGGGAGTTTCTTCCTGCTTGGACCCACATTACATCCGATCAGTGGGTGTTACACATCATTCGTCACGGATACGCACTGGAGTTGGCTTGTCCGGTGCGGGATTCCTTTGTCATGTCGCCCTGCAGGGGTCAAGAAAAGACTTTGGCAATTCGCAGTACATTACAGAGGCTCCTGCAATTAGGGGCAGTTGTAAAAGTACCACAGGAGGAGTACGGCGTGGGTCGGTACTCCATTTATTTTGTGATGCCAAAGAAGGGCGGAGCGTTAAGACCCATTTTGGATCTCAAAGGCGTAAATCGTTGCCTTTGAGTGCCGCATTTCTGAATGGAGACGTCACGTTCAGTCATCGTGGTGGTGCGGCAAGGAGAGTATTTGACATCTATCGATCTCATGGAGGCGTACTTGCACATTCCCATCTGGTCAACTCATCAAAAGTTTCTACGGTTTACTTTCCCTTGGGGCCATTATCAGTTCCAGGCATTGCCCTTCGGCCTGGCGACGGCTCCGCGAACCTTAACAAAGATCATGGTGGTGGTAGCGGCGGCGTTGCGCAGAGAGGGAATTCTGGTGCATCCTTATCTCGACGATTGGTTGATTCGGGCCAAGTCCGAGGCAGAGAGCGTTCAAGTAACAGGCAGAGTGGTCGCGTTTCTACAACATCTGGTTTGGGTGGTCAATCCGGCCAAGAGTCAATTGCACCCTTCCCAGAACCTCGAGTATCTCGGGGTGCGCTTCGACACCAAGAACAGGCAAGTGTTTTTGCCGGACCGGAGAGTCCAGGGGCTCCAGGCTCTGGTTCGCCAGTTCAGGGCATCGTCGGCGCCGTCGGCATGGACTTATCTTCGACTACTAGGTACAATGGCAGCGTCTCTGGAGACGGTACCGTGAGCCAAGGTGCAGAGGGCGCTCCTCCGCAGGTGGTCACATCAGAAGGATCCTTTGAGCAGGTGGCTCCCTTGCCCGTTCAAGGTCAGGCAGTCTCTGCGGTGGTGGTTACGGCCGGCATGCCGTTGGAGCAGCCGGAGTGGCTTCCATTGTTAATGGATGCCAGCCTCGGGGGCTGGGGAGCCCATTGCGAAAGCAGGTTTGCTCAGGGGCTTTGGTTGCCTCTGGAGTGCGCATGGTCGATCAATCGTCTGGAGCTTCGGGCCGTTTGGTGGGCTCTGCAGGCATTCGAGGATTCCGTAGTGGGTCGGTCTGTCAGAGTCCTGTCCGACAACTCGACCGCAGTCGCCTACATCAACCCCCAGGGCGGCACGGGGAGCGCTGCCATGGCGGAAGAGGCGGACTTGTTATTCGTTTGGATGGAAAGTCGCTTGACAGCGATTTCGGCGGCGCACATTGCAGGGAAGGACAATGTAATGGCCGACTTTCTGAGCAGGGTCCGAGTGGATGCGGGCGAGTGGGAGTTGCACTCGGATGTGTTTGCTCAGATAGTGAGTCGCTGGGGGATGCTGATAATGGATCTAATGGCGACCTTTCAATCAGTGAAGGCCAACCGGTTCTTCAGCAGAAGGAGAGAAAGAATGTCGGAAGGCATAGACGCGTTGTTGCATCCGTGGCCGTCCTCGAGTCTTCTGTATGTCTTTCCTCCGTGGGCGCTGATAGGCCGGGTGGTTCAGCGTTTTCTCCAGGACCAAGCAGGAAGTCAGTCCTCACTTATGGGTGACGTCGGCGCCGACGGAGCCCTCGCGGAGCAATTTTCCCCAGCTTTCAAAGAAAGCCTTTGGGAATTGCAGCGCGCATGCGCGGTCGTCTTCCCGCCCGAGGGTGCCATCTTAGCCAGTCTTCTTTTTTCCGCGGAGCCCTACAGACGTCCCCGTCTTGTCCCCGCGAAAAAGTTGATTTTCTTCTTTAATTTATCCTTTTTTCCTTCGGTTCGACGCCGATCTTTTTCCCGCCCGGACTCGCGACGCCGGTCACGAGTCCTCTTACTTTTTTCGGTTTTTCTGACTTAGTCAGCTTTCGTTTTCGGTTTCCCTGGCAGCCCGGTCCTTTGACCTCGCAGGGGCCCTTTTTCCCCCGATGGCTGCCAGTGGGTTTAAGCGGTGTGGTCGGTGTGACCGAAATATGTCACTAACCGACACACACGACTTTTGCCTCCGCTGCCTGGGCCCGGATCATGAGGAACTGATCTGTGGGCCCTGCAGCAAACTGTCCTCAAAGGCGTTGAGAAGTCGGCGGCATCAGCGTGAGAGAATCTTCGCTGACCCCAGCCGTACCCGGACCTCGTCGGAGGCCTCCGCGTCAAAAGGCTCCAGCTCGGACCGTCGCCGGAGCTCCTCCGACCGGGGTTCTCCCTCCGGGGACCATCGCCGGAAGGTGAAACCCGCGAGGGCGGCGTTGGTGGACGCTCCTGGTTCCGCGAGGGCCAGGTCGCATAGCCCCGACAGCCGCCCCGGGTCCTTGGAGAAGGAACACATCCCGAAGCGACCTCGCCTGGAGTCGGAGATGCCTGCCCGGGTAAGTCCTGTGGTCCTTCTGGACTCGCCTCCGCGACAGCCGACGTCGGGCCCGACGCCGTCGGGGCCTGAGTCGGGGGCTGCTGGGTCACCTGAGGTCGGACTCAGGTTGACGGCCTTGGAGAGCAGACTGTCTGCCTTCATGGACCAGCAGAGGGCACTGCTCGCTGGCCTCGCTGGCGCCGCTGCCCCGACCGCCGGGACGTCGACGTCCAAGTCGACCCCGGAGACCGAGCCGATCCTCGAGTCAATGAGAACTCGAGTCGATCCTCGGTCGAGGTCACCCTCGGCCTCCCGTTCGGGACCGAGGTCGCCGACGCCGACTCCCTCGGCGTCGGGGCGGCTGGCGCCGCACCCTGCCCGGGCCGACCCCACCGAGTCCTCGTCGGAGTCGGTCTGGGAGTCTGAGGAGGAAGAGTCACCTGATTCTTTCCGGACTCGGTGTGTCCCATCGGACTCACCGGAGTCCGAGCCTCGGAAGCAGCCCGGTTCTCGGACTTCGTTAGGGATATGGCCAAGGCTTTGGCCTTCCCTGCGGATCCCGAGGAGGAGCCTCGAGCCGAAGAGCTCGACGCCCTCCAGTATGACTCTCCCGCGAGGGAACACTTTACTGTGCCGGTTCCTCCTATGCTGGAACGACTACTCTTCCGCATGTGGGAGAGTCCGGCCTCCTCACCGGTCCTGAGCAAGCGGGTCGATTCTATCTATCGGGTCCGCAAGAGCCCTGGCTTTCAAAAGGCACAGCTGCCACACCATTCCATGGTAGTGGAATCGGCCATGCATCGTCTTAAGAGCCAGAAGATGCACTCCTCGGTGCCTCCTGGAAGGGAGGCCCGTAACCTGGATGGCCTTGGCAAGAAGTGCTTCCAGGGCTCTATGCTCGCCTGTCGTGTCCAGACTTACCAGCTATACATGGGCATGTATCTCCGGGATCTGGCTAAAGAACTAGCCGGATTCTCCGCTGGTCTCTCCGAGGAGCCCTTGCGGAGGTTCCTAGCCTTGTCCACTGGCATTCGGGAATGCTCCAAGTTCATGCTCCGAGCAGCCTATGATGCCTTTGAAGCCTCGGCTCGAGTGGCCGCAGCCGGCATCGGTGCCCGCCGACAGGCTTGGCTTCAGTCGTCAGACCTTGAACCCTGGGTGCAGGACAAGTTGGTCGATGTCCCCTGCCGAGGCGAAAACCTCTTTGGCAAGCCCATGGCGGAAAAGGCTGCGCAGATTGAGACTGAGACTCTCACCCGGACCAGGCTTTCTAGGAAGACCTCCGCCCCTTCCCAGAAAAAGAAGGGCTCGGGGAAAAAGTCCTTTTACCCGAGGAAGGCGGCTGCCTACAAACAATACCCCCATTATCAGGCCCCTGCAGCTCCCCAACAGGGCCAGCAGGCCAAGGGACGGGGTAACGGGTCCCGTAGGCAGCAAGCCCCCAAGCCTGCACCACCAGCCCCTGCTCAGCAGGGTGGGGGCTTTTGACTCGCTAAGCATAGCCTCTCCCCCCCCGCTGGTTCCTCCCAGCACCGGAGGCCGGCTGGTTCACTTCGCCCACAGGTGGTCCAGCATCACCGCCGATGCCTGGGTGCTTCAGGTCGTGCGAGAAGGCTATCTTCTCCACTTCCATCAGGTCCCTCCCTCCTATTTTCCGGGAGAACCTCCGCGACCCCCTCTGCACAGGGAATTACTCCTTCAGGAGTTAGCAGGTCTTCTGCAGGAACAGGCGGTGGAACCGGTGCCCCACCACCTGAGAGGTCAAGGCTTTTATTCCAGGTATTTTCTGATACCAAAGAGAACAGGGGGCCTCAGACCCATCCTGGACTTGCGCAACCTCAACAAGTTCCTTGTGCGGGAGAAGTTCAAAATGCTTACCCTTGGAATCCTTCTGCCCTACCTCCAGCAGGGAGATTGGCTATGCTCCTTGGATCTAAAGGATGCCTACACGCACATCCTTATCCACCCAAGCCACCGCCAATACCTAAGGTTTGTGGTGGCAGGAAATCATTACCAGTACAGGGTACTGCCCTTTGGCCTGTCCTCCGCACCGCGAGTCTTCACAAAATGTCTCGCTGTCGTGGCGGCCCATCTCCGGCTTCACGGCCTCTATGTCTTTCCGTACCTCGACGACTGGCTCATCAGAGCAGCGTCCGCTCAGGAGGTCACCAACGCCACGTGCCGCACGGTGACTCTGCTGCAGCACTTGGGCTTTGTTATAAACTTCGCAAAGTCCACTTTGCTCCCCTCACAGGATCTCGAGTTCATCGGCGCAAGGCTGCACACTCCTCAGGCGCGAGCATACCTACCGCTCGACAGGGCTCAACGGCTCATGGACCTAGCCGACCGCTTTCGCAGCCAGCCCCTGGTCTCCGCCAGGCGCTTCCTGAGACTGCTCGGCCATATGGCTTCCACCGTCCATGTGACCCCCAATGCCCGCCTGAATATGCGGTCTGCTCAATGGTGTCTCCGCCAGCAGTGGCGACAAGCCACGGGCGTCCTAGCAGACCTAGTGCGCGTCTCCGAACCGCTGATCTCGTCTCTCCGGTGGTGGCTCCGGCTGCCGAACCTGATATTCGGAATGCCTTTCCAGTCACCTCAGCCGACCCGGGTGCTGACCACCGATGCATCCCTCCTGGGCTGGGGAGCACATTGCCAAGAGGCACGTACTCAGGGCCTCTGGACCACGTGGGAGTCTGCTCAGCAGATCAACTTCCTGGAGCTCAGGGCGATCCGCCTAGCTCTCAAGGCCTTCTCCCACCTGACTTCCCAACAGTCCGTCCTTGTCCAGACGGACAATCAAGTTGCCATGTTCTACGTGAACAAACAGGGGGGCACGGGCTCCTTCCTCCTCTGCCGGGAGGCACAGAAGCTCTGCTCTTGGGCCGTCAGTCACGGCATTCTCCTCAAGGCAGTTTATCTCCCGGGCCAGGAAAATTGCCTTGCAGACAAACTCAGCAGGGTCCTCCAGCCGCACGAGTGGCGTCTGGATCCCTTGGTAGTTCAGAAGCTCTTCCTCCAGTGGGGCCTCCCCACGGTGGATCTCTTTGCCAGTCCTCACAACCGGCAGCTTCCTCGCTTCTGCTCTCGTCAGCCACACCCCCTTCGGGTTGCGGCGGACGCCTTTCTGATCTCATGGTCGGGGAGCCTTCTGTACGCTTTCCCTCCCATCCCGCTAGTCTCTCGGACTCTTTTCAAGGTTCTCCGAGACAAAGCCTTCATGATCCTGGTGGCCCCTCGCTGGCCCAGGCAGCCGTGGTTTCCGCTCCTGCTGCAACTGGCGGTGGAGGATCCAATCCCTCTGGGGGTACAACCGGATCTCCTCACTCAGGATCAGGGGTCCCTACTGCACCCCAACCTCAGGTCTCTCAACCTCATGGCCTGGCTGCTGAGAGGGTAGTCCTTGCTCCCCTTCTCCTGCCGGCGGAGGTGGAGGAGGTCGTCTTGGCTTCGCGACGGCCCTCTACCCGCAAATGCTACGCCCTTAAATGGCGTCGCTTTGCAGTCTGGTGTACCCAACAGTCTCAGGATCCCTTCTCCTGCCCGGTGTCGGTGATCTTGCAGTACTTGCTGCACCTCTCTAATCTGGGACTTAAGTCCAACTCCATCAAAGTTCACCTCAGTGCTCTTTCAGCACATCATGTGCCGGTGGACGGCAGACCTCTCTCAAACGACCCTCTCGTAGCGAGGTTTCTCCGAGGTCTCCTTCTACTTAAACCACCTCTGCGCCCGCCAGCGCCTGACTGGGACCTGAATGTGGTTTTGCAGCGGATCACCTGTCCGCCTTTTGAACCTATGGCTACCTGTTCTCTCCGTTTTCTGTCTTGGAAAACACTGTTCTTGATAGCCCTCACTTCCGCTAGACGCGTAAGTGAATTGCAGGCCCTCGTGTCTGATCCCCCTTACACTAGGTTCTACAAGAATAGGGTAGTCCTACGGACTCACCCAAAATTTCTGCCTAAAGTGGTCTCCCCTTTTCACATCAATCAGGAGGTGGTACTTCCAACCTTCTTTCCCAGACCACACTCCAACTGAGCTGAAACGGTCCTCCATACCCTGGACTGTAGAAGGGCATTGAACTTCTACCTTGACCGTACGCGGGAGCACCGTAAAGCTGCTCAGCTTTTTGTGTCTTTTGACCCCAATAAATTGGGGCTCCCGGTCTCCAAGCGTACTCTGTCCATCTGGGTTGCGGACTGTATCTCTTGGGCTTATGGGGCAGCCGGACTCTCCTTAGAAAGTCGAGTCACGGCTCATTGCGTTCGGGCAAAGGCCACGTCAGTGGCTTACCTCCGCTCTGTTCCGCTGGCAGACATCTGCCGGGCCGCTACTTGGTCTTCGAGCCAGACTTTCGCGGTCCATTACTGTCTCGAGAGGGAGTCCCGTAGGGACAGTGCTTTCGGACAGGCAGTCCTCCGTAATCTCTTTGAGGTCTGAGCAACTCCTACCCTCCATCCCGGATGTGGGCTACCGGTGGGTGATAATTCAGCGAAGATTCTATCCTTCTGTGCTGCTGAGCTTGAGGGAGCTCATTTTTGTGCTTAGGGTCTCCGGTAGCCTTGAGCTTGGGAGTCCCATAAGTGAGGACTGACTTCCTGCTTGGTCCTGGAGAAAGCGTAGTTACTCACCTGTAACAGGTGTTCTCCAGGAGCAGCAGGAATCAGTCCTCACTACCCTCCCTCCTCCCCTTGGAGTTGCAATCGTCTGCTTATGTTCTTTTTGCAAATTTTTTATGCTGTCTTTTTTAGCTATGTCATCTGACTGGCTAAGATGGCACCCTCGGGCGGGAAGACGACCGCGCATGCGCGCTGCAATTCCCAAAGGCTTTCTTTGAAAGCTGGGGAAAATTGCTCCGCGAGGGCTCCGTCGGCGCCGACGTCACCCATAAGTGAGGACTGATTCCTGCTGCTCCTGGAGAACACCTGTTACAGGTGAGTAACTACGCTTTGGGGCTCATCCGGGAAGGGTGCTTCTGGTGGCCCCGGACTGGCCGAGACGTCCGTGGTACGCGGATCTGGTGCGTCTGTTGGACGGCGCTCCGTGGAGGTTACCGGAGAGGGCAGATCTCTTGCGTCAGGGGCCGCTCTTCGTGCCTCAGGTGGATCGGTTCTTGCTTACGGTCTGGCCATTGAAAGGACCAGGTTAAGGAAGAAAGGTTAGGTTATTTGCCGTCTGTCGTTGCAACGCTGCTTCGAGCACGAAAACAGTCCACATCGTTGGCGTATATTCGTATTTGGTGCATTTTTGAGGACTGGTGTTCGAGACGGCAGATCCGTGCGGCCATGGTCTCCGTTCCCTCTGTATTAAGTTATCTACAGGATGGTTTTTATAAAGGCCTAGCAGCCTGTTCTTTATGCATGCAGTTGGCCGCTCTCTCTTGTTACAGGGGGAAGGTGCAGGGCGTGGCGCTAGGTGCACATCCGGACGTTTTACGTTTTCTCAAAGCGATTTCCAGATTACGTCCGTCGCGTAGAGTGACAGTTCCGCCTTTGGATCTTAATTTGGTGTTAACGGCATTGACCAAACCGCCCTTTGAACCGCTGCGGCGGGCTTCAGTGAAGGACTTGACCTTGAAAAGCGTTTTTCTCCAGGACCAAGCAGGAAGTCAGTCCTCACATATGGGTGACATTGACGTCAATGGAGCCCTTGCGGAGCATTTCCCCAGCTTTCCATGAAAGCCTTTGGGAATGCAGGCACGCATGTGCGGTTCCCTTCCCGCCTAAAGGTGCCATCTTGCTTTAGTCTCTCCCTGGCTCCTCGAGGGCTAGGTCTCAGAACCCCGACCGTCGCCCCTGGCCCGGGGAACAGGAGAAGCCTTCCAAAGATCCTCGAGTGGAGCCGGAGTCTGCTGGACACGCAAGTCCTGTAGTCCTCGTGGACTCTCCTCCCAGAGAGCCGACGTCGGGCCCGGCGCCGCCGGGGCCTGAGTCGGGGGCTGCTGAGTCTCCTGAACTCGGTCTCAGGTTGACAGCCTTGGAGAGCAGACTGTCTGCCTTCATGGAACAGCAGCGGGCACTGATGGCCAGCCTGTCTGATGCATCTGCCCCGACCACCAGGACATTGACATCGAAGTCGACCCCGGAGACCGAGCCGATACTCGAGACCATGAAGGCTTGAGGTCGACCTCGGTCACGGTCTCCCTTGACCTCCCGTTCGGGACCGAGGGCATCGACGCCAGTGCCTTCGGCGTCGGGGCGGGTGCTCCCAGGCCCCACGAGGTCGGACCCCAATTCCTCATTGGACGAGTCCACCTGGGAGACGGAGGATGAGTCGTCCCCCGACACCTTCAAGACTCGGTGCGTCCCATCGGACTCACTGCAGTCTGAACCCCGGAGTAGATCCCTTCCGGAGGATACCCTGTTCTCGGAGTTCGTCCGGGATATGGCCACCGTGTTGGCTATCCCTGCGGACCCCGAGGAGGAGCCTCGAGCCGAGGAGCTCAAGGCCCTGCATTACGACTCTCCTCCGAAGGAGGCCTTTACTGTTCCGGTTCCTCCGATGCTGGAACGGCTCCTCTTCCGGATGTGGGAGGCACCGGCCTCAGCGCCGGTTTTAAGCAAGGGGGTCGATTCGATCTATCGGCTTCGGAAGAGTCCTGGCTTTCAAAAGGCGCAGCTACCACACCATTCCATGGTGGTGGAATCGACCATGCATCGCCTGAAAAGTCAGAAGATGCACTCCGCGTTGCCCCCTGGCAGGGAGGCCCGAAACCTCCTTGGTTTTGGTAGAAAGTGCTTCCAGGGCTCGATGCTTGCTTGCCGTGTCCAGTCTTACCAGCTGTACATGGGCATGTACTTGCGAGACCTGGCCAAGGAGCTGGCCGGGTTCTTTGCTGGTCTCTCCGGGGAACCCTTGCAGAGGATCGTCCTTGTCCTCGGGGATCCGGGAATGCTCCAAGTTTATGTCCCGCGCTGCCTACAATGGCTTCGAGGCTTCGGCCCGTGTGCCGGCAGCCGGCATCGCGGCTCAACGCCAGGCATGACTGCAGTCATCGGACCTCGAGCCATGGGTTCAGGACAAGTTGGTCGATGTCCCTTGCTGAGGTGAAAACCTTTTTAGCAAGCCCATGGCCGACAAGGCCGCACAGCTCGAAACCGAGCACCTCACAAGGACAAGGCTGTCTAGAAAGACTTCTGCCCCTTCTCACAAGAAGGGCTCGGGTAAAAAGCCCTTTTACCCGAGGAAGGGCACTGCCTACAAACAGTACCCACAATATCAGGCTGCCCAAGCTGCCCCTCTGGGTCAGCAAGCCAAGGGACAGGATAATGGGCCCCGTAGGCAGAGGACCCCCAAGCCTCCAGCCCCTGCTCCCACTCAGCAGGGTGTGGGCTTTTGACTCCTTAGGCATAGGCTCTCCATCCCTGCTCTCCCAATCCTGCACAGGAGGTCGCCTCGCCCTCTTTGCCCACCAGTGGCCACTCATCACTGGAGACGGGTGTTAAGCATAGTTCACAGGGGCTATGCACTACACTTCCAACAACTGCCTCCTCCATACTTCCCAGGAGAGCCTCCAAGGTCTCCCCTGCACACAGATCTTCTCCGTCAGGAGCTCCAAGGTCTGTTGGTGGACAGGGCGGTGGAGCCTGTGCCTCCCCACTTGCACGGTCGAGGGTTCTACTCCAGGTATTTACTGGTACCCAAAAGAACCGGTGGCCTTCGACCTATTCTAGATCCCCGAAACCTCAACAAGTTCCTGGAAAAGGAAAAGTTCAAGATGCTTACTTTTGGAACACTTCTGCCCTACCTCCAGCAGGGAGATTGGCTATGCTGCTTAGATCTAAAGGATGCGTATACTCACATCCTCATTCATCCAGACCACAGAAAGTACCTCAGGTTCATTGTGGGAGGAAACCATTATCAGTACAGAGTACTGCCTTTTGGCCTCACCTCCGCTCCCAGGGTCTTTACCAAGTGCCTGGCAGTGGTGGCGGCCTACGTACGAAATCAGGGAGTCTTTGTCTTCCCATATCTAGACGACTGGCTCATAAGAGGTCAGACGTGCCAGGAGGCCCGGCAAGCTACTCTCAGGACTATTGCTCTTCTTCAAAGCTTGGGGTTCGTCATCAACTTCGCAAAGTCCACTTTGCTCCCCTCCCAGAACTTGGAGTTCATAGGGGCAAGGTTGGACACTCTGCTTGCAAGGGCATTCTTGCCAGAAGACAGAGCCCAAAGACTGATCAACTTAGCAGACCAGTTTCACAGCAGGTCACTGGTCTCCGCCAGACTCTGCCTGAGGCTTCTGGGCCACATGGCTTCGACAGTACATGTGACCCCCAATGTCAGGCTACATATGAGGCCTGCACAGTGGTGCCTTCGGACTCAGTGGTCACAGGCCACAGGCAGCCTCAGAGACAGAATAAGGGTGTCCAGACCTTTTCTGAACTCCCTCAGCTGGTGGCTGCACCCACCCAATCTGCTACAAGGGGTACCTTTTCAGATTCCTGGGTTCACAGTGGTGTTGACCACAGATGCCTCCCTGCAGGGCTGGGGAGCTTATTGTCTAGGCAAGTGCACCCAGGGTCTGTGGTCTCCCTGGGAAGCCGCACAGCAAATTAATCTCTTGGAACTCAGGGCTATTCGGTTAGCCCTCAAGACTTTTTCTCAAACCCTGGCTCATCAGTCTGTCCTAGTTCAAACAGACAACCAGGTAGCCATGTTTTATGTGAACAAGCAGGGCGGAACTGGGTCCAGGCTCCTTTGTCAGGAGGTACAGGACCTTTGCTTGTTTGCTCTCAGACACAACATGCTCCTCAAGGCAGTGTATCTACCTGGCCAGGAGAACTACCTGGCAGACAGGTTGAGCAGGATTCTGCAGCCCCACGAGTGGCAGCTCCATCCTTTGGTAGTTCAAAAGATTTTCCTGAAATGGGGACTTCCATCCATAGACCTGTTTGCCAGTCCTCTGAACAAATAGCTGCCAAAGTTCTGCTCCAGGCAACCGCATCCTCTGCGGATAGCAGCAGATGCTTTTCTGATTTCCTGGTCTCAGGGCCTTCTGTATGCGTTTCCTCCCACGCCCTTGGTGGCCCGAACTCTGTTCAAGATTCTTCAGGACAAGGCCTCAGTCCTGCTGGTGGCTCCTAGGTGGCCCAGACAGCCTTGGTTTCCACTTCTGCTTCAGTTGGCAGTGGATCCCCCACTGCCTCTGGGGTTGCAACCCGACTTTCTCTCTCAAGATCAGGGTACCCTTCTGCACCCCAATCTCAAAGCTCTCAATTTGATGGCATGGAGGTTGCAAGGGTAGTTTTAGCTCCCTGGGGCCTACCTCAGGAAGTTGAGGAGGTTGTCCTAGCCTCTAGGAAACAGTCCACTAGAAAAACTTATGCTCTTAAATGGAGACGGTTTTCCGTGTGGTGTCAGCTACGTACAGAGGATCCTTTCTCCTGTATTGTACCAGTAGTGCTTCAGTACTTGCTGCACTTATCAAATCAAGGACTAAAGTCCAATTCTGTTCGGGTCCACCTCTCAGCTCTAGCAGCTCAACACTCACTGGTGGAAGGACATTCTCTGTCGGTTCACCCCTTGGTGTCCCGCTTTCTCAGAGGCTTGCTCTTGCTCAAGCCTCCAATCCGTCCTCCTGCTCCTGAGTGGGAGTTGAATGTGGTCTTGCAGCAACTGACTCGCCCACCTTTTGAGCCGATGGCTACTTGTCCACTACGCTTCCTGTCCTGGAAGACACTCTTCCTGATAGCCCTTACCTCGTCTAGGCGAGTGAGTGAGCTTCAGGCCTTGGTCTGTGACAGGCCTTACACCAGAATTTATAGGAACAGGGTAGTCCTCTGGACTCATCCAAAGTTCCTCCCCAAGGTTGTCTCCTCTTTCCACCTCAACCAGGAGGTGGTTCTTCCAACATTCTTCCCTAGGCCTCATGCAAGCCAGGCTGAAGCAGTTCTGCATACCCTGGACTGTAGGAGGGCCTTATCCTTCTACCTTGATCGTACACAGGGACATAGAAGGGCTACTCAGCTCTTCATATCTTTTGACCCTAATAATCTGGGGTTAGCTGTGTCCAAGCATACCTTGTCCACCTGGGTGGCTGACTGTATCACCTGGGCTTACAGGGCGGCTGACCTTCCTTTGCAGGGTCAGGTCACGGCCCATCGTGTCAGGGCAATGGCTGCCTCAGTGGCTCATCTCCACTCTGTACCGTTGGTAGACATCTGCAGGGCTGCAACTTGGTCTTCAAGCCAGACTTTTGCGATTAATTACTGTCTGGAGAGGGAGTCCTGTAGGGACAGTGCTTATGGCCAGGCAGTACTCCGGAATCTCTTTAAGGTTTAGGCAACTCCTGCCCTCCGTTGGGCTACCGGTGGAGGTTCTGTCAGTGAAAAGCCTTTCTTTGATGCTGGGACTAGAGGGAGTTCTCCTGTTCAGCCTGGGTTCCTTGGTAGCCCAGAGCTTGGGAGTCACCCATATGTGAGGACTGACTTCCTGCTTGGTCCTGGAGAAAGAGTAGTTACTCACCTGTAACAGGTGTTCTCCAGGAGCAGCAGGAATCAGTCCTCACAACCCTCCCTCCTCCCCTTGGAGTTGCAGTTGTACGTAGTTTATTTTACATTTTTTGTGTGCTGTTCTTAGCTATGTCATTTGACTGAAGCAAGATGGCACTTTTAGGCGGGAAGGGAACCGCGCATGCTTGCCTGCATTCCCAAATGCTTTCATGGAAAGCTGGGGAAATGCTCCGCAAGGGCTCCATCGACGTCGATGTCACCCATATGTGAGGTCTGATTCCTGCTGCTCCTGGAGAACACCTGTTACAGGTGAGTAACTACTCTTTCTGGTGGCGATCTGTTCAGCAAGGCGCATTTCAGAATTACAAGCGCTGTCTTGTAGAGAGCCGTTCTTGTCCTTTTCGAGAGAGAACGTGGTGCTGTGGCCGGTTCCGTCCTTTTTGCCGAAGGTGGTGTCTCCCTTTCACCTCAGCCAGACAGTATCTCTGCCCGTGCTAGGATCTCTGAGCGGTGACGCTCAAGAGCGCAGTTTGTTCCACTTGGATGTAAAGAGGGCGTTGCGGCAGTATTTAAAGGTCTCTCTTCCAAGTCGCAAGTCGGATCGTTTGTGTTATTTGGTGGAGCTCGCAGGGGAGAAGCGGCAGCGAAGTCTTCCATTGCTAGATGGATTCGGGAGGCTATTGCTTCCGCCTATCTTCTTCACGGTCGGGCTGCTCCGGCAGGGTTGCGAGTGCACTCCACTAGAGTGCAGCTTTCTTCATGGGCGGAATACAGTTCCGCCAGGGGAGATTTGTAAGGCGGCTACTTGGTCGTCGCTGCATACATTCAGCAAGCATTACCGTCTTGATGTGGCAGTAGCGAATGATGCCTGTTTTGGCTCGGCGGTACTATGTGCCAGCTGGAAGGGCCCCTCCTATTGATTACTGCTCTGGTACATCCCAGATGTAGAGGACTGAACTGGAGGAACGATAAGGAAATGATAATTACACTTACCTGGTAATTGTAGTTCCTTGAGTGACGACAATTCAGTCCTCCTTCCCACCCGGGGTTCTTTCAGGCACAGTGTCTGCTCAGTGGCACCAACATAAGAGATTACAGGTAGGCATATTTGGACATTGTTTGTTTTCCTTCTTCCTTTTGCTTCCGTGTGTGTTTAGCAGGGCGGAAGGTAAGAAAGGCTTACCTTAATATTTACTGTAATGGTTCAGGTTAGGTTTCGATGTTTTTTTCAAAAAAAGAAAAAAAAAAAGAGTAAAACTTATTTGTTGCTCTTGAGTTTGCTTTGTTAGTAGTGCACACTGGGGATGATGGGAGGATCCAGCAGCCTATCTCCAGTGATGTCAGAAGTTTGACATGCCAGTCTCCAGCTGCAGGAGGAGGTTGAAAACCCAGATATAGAGGACTGAACTGACGTCACTCAAGGAGCTACAATTACCAGGTAAGTGTAATTATCATGTACCTGTGACCTAGATTGGCCACTTTGAGAAAGAGGATACTGGGCTTGATGGACTTTGGTTTGACCCAGTGCGGCATATATTATGTTCCTATGGATGGGTGGGAGGGAATGAATTCCTATTAAAAGTTGGCTTGCTTCTAAGGACAAGAAATGACGTCCACAACATCAGTACATCCTATTGCTCTCTGTAAATTGTATATAGCCCAATGTAGATAGTTCAACCTGTATATATTGCACCCCAAATCAAGATTTACCTATCCACACATTCATGAACACTAAATTCACAGCCACTGCATTCCGACACCCCCGCACTACCCTACTTGATTGTTTTGCAGTGAAATCCGCTTTGATTCAAGGATAAAGCGGGATATAAATACTTTTAAATAAATAAAATAAATAAATAAGGAAAGGCTTACCAATTTCCTGGGTGACTCACGCAGCCTTTGGTTTGATAGAAGGGGCCTTTTAAATTGCCCCTTTGATCTATCACTTGCCTTTAACACCTATTCAAGACAACTTCACAGATCTTTTGCCTTCTAACTGGAAGGCCTCTTTGTAAAGGTCACTAGAAACAAGTTTATTTCTTCCTACTCTGGATTATTCTACCTGTATGCTAAGCTATTCTCTGATTTGATTTAGATAAAAAGATATCTAGAAACAACTTCAATTCAGTAGCTAGTTACTCTGTTTAACTTTCTATGTTTAAGCTATACTCTGATTTGATTGAAATTAAAAGCTCTGTAGAAACACATTTCAGAGTCTATATACTCTGCTTTGACTTAAATACGAAACTCTCTGGTGATACTAAGACCTGATTCACACTGAATTCTAAAATACACAGATCTATCAGTTTTAACCAAAAGAATACCCTTTCCCCCAAAATTTAGAGTTTATTTCAGAAGATTAATACTCACAGCTGTAGATTTGTAGCAGTCCCTTTTGGGGAATAAGTCTGATGCATAGGGGAATAAAAAGAAAAGCATCTGCTATGTGGCTGCAGGTAGCGCCAGCTATCGCTTTATTGCCATAAGTGAAACTGCTCCTGGAGCTTCCGCCAATGGCCCCCCTCCCCTTCCTAACACTCCCCCAGATCGATCAAGAGATGGGTCCAAGGTGATATTAAACCCCCCCCCCCTTAGGCACTTGTCCTTTAACAAAGGGGGTGACATCCAGTCCCACTCTCTCATAGAAATCTCCTTGCCCCTGATTCGGTGCATAGATACTGATCACTGTGACCTGTATCCCACTCAGGAGTGCTGTCACCACTATATAGTGCCCTTGTGGGTCTTTATAGATATCCTGAGGTTCAAAATCCAGGCCCCGATGAATGAGAATTGCCACCCCACTGCTTTTCCCGTTTCCCCTTTGTGAGGAACAAAATTATTGCATGTAAGTGCGGTCTCACATTAGCCCTGATCCCATGTGCGCAAGTGTCTCCTGCAACAAGGCAATGTCCCATTTAAGTCGCTTCAGCTCCTTAAACAGTTGCCACTTCCATGGAAGTTTTAGCCTTTAGCATTAAAAGTGCCCACTCGCAAGTGTGTCATTTATTCATTGCACCAACCTTTACTTTGCTCCCCGCCCCATCCCCTTCCCACCCCCCTTTCAAGTCCCCTTTCCCTTTCCCTCCTGCTCCTACTCCCCTCCCAAACCCCCTCCCATCTCCCCTTCCTTCCTTACCCCCTCCCCTTTTACCTCCCTGAATGAATAGCAGCTGCCCTTACAACTCAGGTAGCTACCAATGGGAGGAAGCCCCCAACACAGTGTAACCCACCTCCCTTTGCTGCCTTCAGTCACAAAGTCTCCCTGTTCCGCATCAATGCCTATATCTCTCATGCCGCCACATCACCTCACATTCATCCGATCCATTCAGCATCCTGTTACATGCTCACCCTCATCCCAGCTTGCATTCAGACAGACAGTCCCTTTTGCACTCATACCTACCACCCCCCAAGAATCCGATTCATACTGTAAGAACCAACCCCACACGGTCACAGTTCTTATGCTAAACTGATAACATATAGCTAACACCTTGAACTTCATGTAAAAGTCATTCATTGGTATCCAGGGAGGCATTTCTCTTATGGTCCGCCGATTGTCGGTGAAGCCAGCCCTGTCCACTTTCTACTCGTTGCCAGTTTAACTGGGATTTGCTAGGCTCCGGCAGTTGTCTGGGCAGATTAGCGAGTCCCTCTACTTCTAACTTATGTAATGAAGTCCAGGCCTCCTCCCGAACCCAAATACAAGCGGTGCGTCTGTCCTTAGTAAACACCAGAGAGCACAAGGAAGCAGGAGAACCACGCCACTGGAGGAAGCGCTTTTATTAACAACCAGGGTCTGCCCAATACGTGTTTCGGCTGAAGCCACCTTCAGGGGACTAAGACTTTGTACAAAAACATACATAAAATATTATATTTAAATTAAGTTACATTAAAAATATAATATTACAAATAAAAACTTAATGAAAAATGATAAATAGTAAAAAAAACAAAAAAAAAAAAAACCCTCAAATCACCTAATCCAAAAGAACCAAATCAAATGATAAAATAGTTCTCTCATCTAAACCATACATATATATAAAAAAGAATAAAATTAATAAGTAATTATACAATTCTTATGTACATGTATAGTAACTAAAAACATATATAAAATATACTACAGGAGGGTTATGTAATCAGACACATGTATAGATAGTGAATATTGAGCAATGTAGGCAACCACTCACCACTAGTGAGACACTGGTAGAGCGTAACTGACTAATATATGTAGGAAGCATCCAAGTGGAGTACTGTGAAAAAAATGAATAGATACATCACTAAAAACATAAATGAGAGGAAATCATCCAACAGGAGAGGGGATATAATGGTAATCTACTTAGAGACTGTAAATTCTAGCAAGGGGGGTCAAATGCAAATAAGCCCCAATGAAAAAAGCTATATAGTAATTGTAAACAAAAGGTAGTTGTGCAATACTCTTCATGTAGTAAATGGCCAGGGGAGAGAGAAAACTATATTTAGAAGGAATATCAAATCTCTTCATTGGGGAAAAACTATGAAAGACCATTAGAAAATAATTCATTCATAAAAAAATTTAACAGCAAAACCAAACCCAAGTATAGGTGGTTAAATTATGATAAATAAAAACATCAAGTCTAGAAATAATGGGGGCTCTGCTGTTTCAAAAACAAGTAGAACTGCTTCCTGGCAGCTATTAATAAAAAGTTTGGCGGGAACAAACAGGGAACCATAATGCATTGTAGTTTAGGAAGCTAAAAAACTATCAGGCATAAAAGATTCCAAAAGAAAACAAAAGAGTAATATATAAAACACCATATAAATTAATGAATGGAGTGGAACGGGTAAACGTAGGTAGATTGTTTACATTATCAGAATATAGAAAGACTAGGGGACATGCAATAAAGCTACAGGGTAAACTAAGACAAATAAGAGAATATGTTTTCACTCAACGTGTAATCAAACTCTGGAATTTGTTACTGGAGGATGTAGTAAAGGCTGTTAGTGTAGCTGGGTTTAAGAAAGGTTTGGACAAAGGAAAGGTCCATAAACCATTATTAAAAAGGGACCCAGGATATCAATGCTTGACCCAATACAAGCATTGTGGAACCTGTGTCTTTTGGGGAAACTGCTAGGTACATATGACCTAGATTGGCCACTGTTGGAAACAGGATACTGGGCTCGATGGACCTTGGTCTGACCCAGTATGGCATATCTTATGTTCTTATGTTCACCATACCTTTCACAGCACTGCAATTTTGTCAAAGGGAGCCATGAAGGGAAAAGAGACCATTAAATACTTGTCAGGATGTGATGCCAGAAGGACAAAAGGATTTAATTATGCATGCAAACAATTCACCACAGTGCAAAACACCATAAATTTAAACCAAAAGGAGGGATGGGAGAGTAAAAACCATTAAAACAATAGCGTATACATATAAGAAGGAGAAGGGCCACATAGATGGCAAGACCTGACAAAAAAATGTTCACCATAAATAAAAAGATATTCTTATAAAGGAGTATATAAAAATCCAACATACTGGATGGGTGAAGTGAAACAGGAGGCTGCGATATATCACAATCCATCAGGAGAGAAGACAGAGAGCAATCAATCCCACAGGGGCATATACGCATGAGAAGCTATAGATAATAAAAATATGAATAAAAAAAATATAAAAATATAAATAATTAAAAATATAACAAATTAAAAAAACAATAATAAGGTTAAAAATTGTTAAAAGTGTATAAGAATGTTAAAAGCATCTACAGTCAGGAGACTTCCGGTGACGTCAACAGATCGGATGGCGGCGAGCTAGAGGAGCTCTGCCACCGAAGCCTGCCAATAGGTCAAAAAAAGAGCGGTAGAGGCAGTAAGGGAGCTGCAAAACTGGGGACAGTGATGCATTAAACCCCCCAAATCAAGCGGACGCGAGAGCAGGCAGCGTACACCCCCCAGTACAAGAAGCCGCGGCGGTGAGAGGCGACGGAGAGCTGAGCCACGCAGCGAAGAAGGAGCGGAGAGCAAGTGGAGAGGAGAGTGGGGGCCAGGGTGGGAGGTGCCAAAGCCAGGAAGTGAAGTGGCTGTGAGCCGCGGCAGATTCCCGCGGCCTCAAAAGAGCAGCGAGTGCTGTCGGGGGAGAGCGGAGAAGGCTGGCGAGACCCGACAGCAAGGAAGGCGTGCCAGAGGTGGGCCAGCAACAGAGCGTGCTGAATTGGAGCGGCAGAGAGAGGAGGAGGCGCAATTTGGAGGTGAGCTGAGGCAGGGCAGTGCTGAGCCTGGGAAGTGAAGCAGCTCATGTGATGGGTCGAGGCCGGAGTGTGCAGCTGGGCCTGAAAGTAAATAGAAGAGGCCCTGTCGAGCTGAGAAGCACAGTCGAGAGCAAAGCTGCACAGTAAAGTCAGCCTCAGGAAGAGAAGGAGAGGAGATTGAGCACGCAGACCGCCCAGGGAGCGACAGGGCTGAAGGAGCAGTGTTTTTAGTGGAGCAGCCTAAGAAATCAAGTATCAGGCCATGTCGTGGGAAGTCCAGTGAGTTTGAGCAGAAGCTGGGATAGAGTGCAGTGGGCCCACAGCGGCAGAACCATATAGGAGAAACAACGGAGCTAAAATTTGAGGGAAGAGGCTGAGGCTCTGTATACTGCCTGAATATAACCCCATGGGAAGGGGGAGAAGAGAGGAAGGAGACAAAGAGGCTGCTACCTGCTGAGAGGAACCAATAAAACAAAACATGGAGAAAACAAAGAGAGAAGGGGCAGTGAAGAAGAAATTGGCGGAGTTCCGTTCATCGTATGTGCCATCAAGAGGAGGAAAGGAGGGTGAGAAGACGGGCCAGATGAGGGGGGACCTCTCATCGGGGCACAAGGACGAGACAGAAGGAGAGGAGTGCGCGGGAATGGCAGAGAAAATTAAGCGGTGGCTTATGGAACTGAAGGAGGAGTTAAAGGAAGAAATTGGAGGAGTTAAAAACGAGTTGAAAGAGACGTTACAAGCAATCAAGCAAGACATTACGGATCTGGGTGAGCGTGTAGAGGATGCAGAGAATCAAGTGGAACAACATGGAGCAGTGGTGGAGCGAATCCAGAAAGGATGGAAAGAGCTGAGGGAAGCACAAGAGGAGCTGAAGGCAAAAACAAAAAATTGAGGACCGCTCGAGAAGGTGTAACATTAGAGTGCGGGGAGTTCCGGAGGTTCCCAAATATAGGAATAGCGAGGTGGTGGTTCAAAAAATATTTGGAGAAATCTTAGAGGGGCGATGCACAGAGGAGGAAGACGACACTCAGATAAAAATTGAGAGGGCTTATAGAGGGCTGGGGCCCATAAGGGACAATCGCCCAAGAGACATTGTAGTTTGTCTGGCTTCCTACAAGCTGAAAGAACGGATACTGGGAGAAGCGAGAAAGCTAAGATACATCCAGTGGGAAGGAAACAAACTGGAACTGTTTCAGGACTTCTCAGGGGACGCTGCAGCGTAGACTTGAGATAAGAGGTCACGGCCTATCAGAAGGGCTGACCTGAGATATAAGTGGTTGTACCCGTTTGGACTCTTGATTACGGTACAAGGGCGGTCGAGGAAATTAAGACCTGTGCAGAAGCTTGGAAAGCGTTGAGAGACTTGGGAGCTGAAAATCTACCGGAGGAGGCCTGCAGTCCGGTGGAGCCAACGGATGACACCGCCAATAACAGCACGGCGGAGAGTTCGAGGTGGCACAGAGCAGCAGAAGGTGGTTGGAGATTGGCGAGATTGGTCAAGGAGTGGCAGCGAGGGAAGGAGATTGAAGAAGATGCAGGCTGAAGCAGCTGACAACACATAGACTTGAACTAGTTGTCTTACAGTGTGGAAAAGGTTTTGGGGGATGTTACGGAGTAGTGAAGTGGGAGGGGGGAGGGTAGAGGGGTAGGGGAAGAGTGGAGGGGGGTAGGGGCAAATGGGGTAGATGGAGCTGGGAAGGTAGATTGGGGGGGGAGGGGGAGAGGGATATAGGGGCAGGTGATGGTCTGATTTGAGGTCACTGTGATGGAAGTCAGCTCTCCGGGTCGGAGAAGAAGGTTGGAGGGGGGAGGGGAAGGAGAGGGGGGGAAGGGGGGCATTAGAAGAGAAGTGGCTTAGGAAGTAGGGAGGAGGGAGGGGCAGGGGGGGAGGAAGGTTGGGGGAAAGCGTAATTACTCACCTGTAGCAGGTGTTCTCCGAGGACAGCAAGAATCTGTCCTCACGACCCTCCCTCCTCCCCTTGGAGTTGCTCATTTACCATCTTTTATTTTTGTCGTCTTGGTGGCATCTCCCAAAGGCTTTCTTTGAAAGCTGGAGAGATGCTTTCGTGAGGGCTCTGTCGGTGCCGATGTCACCCATATGTGAGGAATGATTCCTGCTGTCCCTGGAGAACACCTGTTACAGGTGAGTAACTACGCTATCAGTGATACTAATTTAGTTACTCATTTCTTGGCATTTGTTTTACCTATTCCACTTGTAACAGGATGTTTGCTGCACGCTTCCTTAATAACATCAGTTCTGCATGGGTCATTTCATAATAACAAACTGAAACATACATCATGAACCATCATATCCTCAGTTCAAGTCCTTGCTCAAAACTCATCTTTTCCAGAAAGCCTTTGACCTCACCCTTGAGACTTTGTCCTGAGTATTGTCTGTCCTTGTCTTGTGTCTTGTCTACAGCCGTCCTCCCTTACCCCTGTTTTTGTGATCTGTGTGGCGCAGTTTCGGCCACTTTGTTTATGATTTGATATTTGTATGCAGTGCCCTGTCTCACTTTGCTCCCCTCTTTCCTGTCTATTTTTTGGCGTTCATTTTCTAGGTTTGCAGTGTGTAACCAGTTTTTATTGTACACCGCTTAATGTTTGTACAACAGCGGTCTATCAAGTGTTAATAAAGATAAAGATAAAGATGAGAATTTAAAATCCAATAGACTCTTGCAGGTAACTTAAAATAGTCGTGGACAGCTACTAGCATTTTCTTACATTTTTATGGATGTGATATGTATCAGGATTTTTTTTTACTAATATTTACCATTTGTTTTAATTATTAAACTTTTTAGAATGAAATTGTATCACTCATTTGTTACTTGTAAAAGCTAAATCCCTAATCTAAAGATTTTTCTTTAATATTGCATGTATCACTACACTTCTTGCACAATAAGAAACAAAAATAACAAATATCAACATTACTAATCAGAAATCACGAATTGGAAGCAAACTATCAAATCTTCATGACAAACGTCACATAAATGCATTTGATAACCTGACTGAATTCACTGTGTACCTGTTTTTAAAATTTTCTTTCTGAATTTATTCATGTTTTTCTTTAATCAAACTTGCGTTGACTTTGACATGCAATTTAGTTTTCGCTTTTATCTGCATTGCCTTTAAACGCCTCCATACCTTTGCTTAGTCTTTGTTATAACATGCAAATTCAAACAATTTATCAGATATTTAAACACATCAAAATGCTATCGCACATTGAATTTCTTCCCAATCCTTCACATCACTTAAAATATGTGCTCTAGAGATTTTTATTCTTCAGATATAAGAAACTCTAAGAGGTCCTACTTGCATTCAACACACACATTCTCTTTTAACCAGGATATGCTCACACATCATAGATTAAACTTATTTACTGTACAAACACAAATAAAGAAATAGTTAACCATTTTGGGGTTTTTCTCCCCCCTTTATCACACTTGACAAATCCAGGATCCTTGTAAAATAATCTTAAACATAATAAAATTACGATCTTGCAGACTTATTTCTCATTTGGAATCAGTAGTTCTTATTATATATTCATGGGAGAAAAAAAAAGAATTAGCAACATAGTAGTACACAGTAGTTTAACTATTTTTTGTTTAAAAGAAAGATTCCAGGAATATAAGAACATAAGATAGGCCATACTGGGTCAGACCAAGATCCATCAAGCCCAGTATCCTGTTTCCAACAGTGGCCAATCTAGGTCATAAGTACCTAGCAGTTTCCCTAAAAGACACAGGAATGTAGTCTTCACATATGGGTAATGTCGGTACCGATGGAGCCTGCGCGGGAATGCTCCCCAGCATCCAATAGGAAAGCTTTTGGGAGCATCCCACTGCGCCTGTGTAGCTGCCTTCCCAGCTTCTCCCTCTTCAGTTCTTCGTTTTCCCGGAGCCGGCAAGAAGCAATTCCCGGCACTGCAGAAAGTTTGTGTTTTTCTTCTTATTTTTTGTGGTTGCGTCTGCCTTCCCGTTGACGCTAGTACCGACTTGGTCAGTGCTTGCTTTCTTTCTTTCTTTCCTTCTTTTCTAAAAAAAACAAAAAACAAATCAGTGAGGGAAGAAAATTTTCTTCCTTCAGGCGCATCAACGCCATCTTAGGCTTAGGCTTTTCCTTTTTCTCATACAAAATGGAAAACCAGCCAGTGGTTTTAAGAAGTGTTACAAATGTGGCAGTTCAATTTCGGCCACGGACACCCATGTCTGGTTGTCTAAAGTACTTAGGACCGGATTACCAACCGTCACAATATCCTCTCTGTCGGAGGATGACAAAGAGAAGAACCGAGCTGCGAAACTGGGCACCCTCTTTGCCACTGATGCAATGTCTGTAGAATCGACATCATCGAGAGCTTCATCTTCCTCTCAAGGATCTCGGGTATTAAAACCTAGGTCTTCATCGAAGACTAGCCAGTCCTCCAAGGGTAGATCTTCTAAGCATTAAGATGGAGGGGGACACACTGGCCAAACAACCCCGGCGGGAGGCCCTTGCCTCCAAAGCCTTAGTGGGGTCCCAGGATGCTCCCGAGGTCTGCAACTCTGGAGAGCTCCTGGTGCTATTCTCAGGGATCATGGCTTGCAATTCCGGTACCGATACCCAAGCATCGGCAACCTCCATAGATCAATATATCCTGGCCATTGAGCGGAGCTTAGTGGCCTTACTGGCGGCCTCCGTACCGGTAAAACCTTTACAGTCAATTCCTTAAACATTGGTACCGACTACGGTACTGAAAGAGCCTGCATTGACTTTTTTATCGCTTACTATGCTTCCGCCCATGCTGGCCCTCAAAATTTTTTCTGGTAACAAGGTTCCAGCACCGCAACTTTCAGCTTACGGCTTCAAGCGGTACATGCAGAGCGCGAGCACCCTGCCCGTCAATACTTTGAGTCTTCTGACTCCGCCGGTACCCGAGAAATGAGAACTCTCCTGGAGGACCCATTTCTGTCCCACAACGCCATATGTCCCCTCTGGAGGACATGTCTTTCCAAGACTTTATTCGCAAAGTTGCTCGGGGTATGTCCATAACTGTGATTTCGGAGAAAGTGCCTAGGGCTGAAGAGCTTGAAATCCTTCAATACTCTGCAGCCCCAAAGGAAGCTGCTACTCTCCCTATTCATCGAATACTTCACGACCTTATGCTTCATATGTGGGAGACACCCCTAACCATCTCTCCACCTACTTGATGACTCTATATAATGTACTGGGTACCAGAGTGTCCCGAGTTCCAGAAGACGCAATTACCACACCATTCCATAGTGGTGGAATCAGCAGAGCGTCAAATAAAAAGTGCTAAGACACATTCCTTGAACCCTCCAGGCAGGGAATCGAGAACCCTCGATGCTTTTGGTCGTCAAAGTTTTCAGGCCTCCATGTTATCAGTCAGGATCAGTTCCTACATATTCTTTATGGGTATGTTTCTTAGGGAGGTGGCTAAGGATTTGGAGTTGATGGCTCCTCTTCTCACTAATGACAAGAGAGCTGATTATCTCACCCTTGTAAAGGATGCCCAAAATGTTTCAGAATTTAACAGGACAACTTTCAACTGTTTTGAATGCATCAGCAGAACCTCAGCTATACACATTGGTGCATGCAGGATTGCTTGGTTCCAAGCACCTGATCTTGAACAGTGGGTTCGAGATAAGCTGGGTAATATCTCTTGCACTGGTGAAAACCTTTTTTGGCAAGGACTGGCAGGACAATGCTTCTCAGCTAGAATCTGAGAACACCACTCTTAATAGACTTGCTTGATCTACTGCCAACCCAACTAACAAAAAGGCAGCAAAGAAACCTTATTTTCAATAAGAAAAAGAAGTACTACCCCTCTTACACCCCTGTGGTGCACTGTCCAATCCATGCTCCCCAGAAGGGGCAGCAGCCACCAAAACAGCAGAGGAAGGCTCAGACTCCCAGGTCACAGCCACCTCAGCAGACCCAACCTCCTCAGGGTCTTTGACTCCTTTCTGGAGATCATAGCCATCCTGCCTCTGGAGTTTCCAGATCCCATCCATATTCCCAGCAGACTTTGTCACTTTGCCCATAGGTGGCATCTTGTAACATCAGAGTACTGGACTCTCTCAATGGGAGCGGTACAAACTTCATCCACGAAGTCTACACCCCCCCCCCCCGTGTCTTCTCCAAGAGAGTTCTGTTCTCACCCCCCTCTCACCTCCCTTCTCTCACAGGGTGCAATAGAGGAAGTGCTACTCTCCCAGCAGGGTCTAGGCTTCTATTTCCATACTTCCTCATTCCAAAGAAGACAGGACCTCAGAGAACTGAACAAGAATCTACTTTGGGAGAAATTCAAGATAATCTCCCTAGGTACTCTTCTCCACTATCTCTCCAGAGTCAGGACTGGCTGTTTCTAGATCTAAAGGACGCATATACTCACATTCTTATTCACGCAGAACACAGAAAGTTCCTGCGTTTCCTGTTCCAGGGGAGACATTATCAATACAGAGTACTGCCTTTCGGTCTCGCCTCTGCCCCAAGAGTCTTTGCAAAGTGCATGGCTGTGGTATCTGCATTCCTAAGGATTCTAGGGATAAAATTTGTCTTCCCTTACTTAGACGACTGGCTTATTTGAGCAAGCACATCTCTAGATGCCAATCTTTCTTGCGCACCATGCAAGTGCTGCAACACTTGGGATTTGTAATAGATCTTTGAAAGTCCCTACTCGTTCCCTCTCAAACTCAAGAGTTCATAGGGGCTCTCCTAGACACTCAACAATCAAGAGTTTTTCTGCCCCAAGCCCGCTGTGCTCGACTCATTCAGCTTGCATCTCAAGCAACCCTGAAGACCTTTCTCACTGCTCGAGAAATGCTGCTACTTCTGGGTCATATGGCATCAACAGTACATGATGTTGTTCCATATGCTCGTCTACATATGTGCACAGCTCAATGGACACTGGCTTCCCAGTGGTCTCAGGCATCCGGTCACCTGGGAGACAGAATATAATGGTCTCTACACATCTAATCTCGTCTCTCCAGTGGTGGCAATCCCCAGAAAACCTGCTAGTAGGATCACCTTTTCATATTCCTCCACATAAATGTACCCAGACAATGGATGCATTCAAATTGGGCTGGGGAGCTCATCTGGATAATGTCTCAGAGTCTTTGGTCTTATCAGGAGTCACATCTCCACATAAATTTCCTGGAACTTAAAGCCATCCACAATGCTCTCAAAGTATTCCAGGACCATCTTCGCTTCCGCACAGTTCTAGTCCAGACAGACATTCAAGTAGCCATGTTCTACTTGAACAATCAGGTCGGACCCTTTGCAACAAAGCATTACACCTGTGGTCCTTTGCCATACAGCATCAAATTCACCTACTTTCGGTGTATCTTCCAGGCAAACAGAATCTCTTGGGGAACAAACTCGGTCGAGTCCTGCTATCCCACGAGTGGGGTCTCCATGCGGGCAAGGTTGCTCACATTTTTCAGATCTGGGGAAACCCAGAGATAGATCTGTTCACAAGTCCTCAGAATGCCAAACTTCCCCGCTTCTGCTCCAGATTACCTGCTAATAACCAATGGGTGGATGCCTTTCACCTTCACTGGGATCAAGGCTTCCTATATGCCTTCCCTCCCATTCCCCTCATTCCCAAAACTCTTTCCAAACCCCAGAGAGACACGGGCTACATGATTCTTATAGCCCCACGTTGGCCACGACAACCGTGGCATCCTCTCCTTCTACATCTGTCTCAAGCTCAGCCAGTAGATTTGGGGTCTGCTCTAGATCTCCTCTCACAGGAGGACGGGACTACTGCATCCCAATCCGCAGTCCCTACATGGCTGCTGAAGGCATAGCCTTTCAGGATATCAACCTCTCTCAACAGGTGAAAACTATCCTTTTAGCTTCTAGGAAACCTTCCACCAGGCGCTCCTACACCTTGAAGTGGCGTAGATTCTCTCTCTGGTGTTCTGAAAGGAATCTTAACTCCTCAGCTCCGATGGAAGCATTGCTTGAATATCTTCTCCAGCTCTCTACTTCAGGACTCAAAACCATGATCATTTTCAAAATCATTCACCATCTTTCAGCAGATGCACTACAAGAAATCGTAGCAAGAAACATCAGTAATAGACCAAGAAGGAATAACTATGACAACATGATCAGCACACCTTCAGGATATCACAAGACTAAACAAAATACGTCAAGAAGAACTCCATCATTAATGGCTTCTACACTATGGAACTCCCTCTCAACGTGCCTAAGGGAATTAGAGGACATTACAGACTTCCGCAAGGCCCTTAAAACCCTGCTCTTCATAGAAATCTACAAGCAGATAGACAGCAGACCCCACCAGATACACAACAACCCACACCTGAGCGGGATTGCAACGTAAACTCCCCTGCAAAATCAATACCTAACCAACCTAGCTAAACGCACGACACCATTATGATAAATGTAACCCTCAAATTGTGTTGTATTAATGTTGTTAAATACCCTCATGTTAAATGTTGTAAAGCACCCAAATGTTAAATGTAACCCAATTGTGATGTCATGTAACCACTTTGATTGTAGGATAAGGTGGTATACAAGTCTGTCTAAATAAATAAATAAATAAATTTCAGTAAGAGTATACCTAATTGCAATTGCAGCCTCTCATGTGCCCTTAGAGGGTCAGCCCAACTCTTCTCAACTGCTTGTAGCACGCTTCATGAGGGGTCTTCTATTAACTAAGCCTCCCATTAAGCCACTCCCAGTAGCATGGGATCTCAGTGTTTTAGGACAGCTTATCAAACCGCCCTTTGAACCTCTAGCCCCGGGGTCTCAAACATGCGGCCCGCGAGAGCGTCTTGTGCGGCCCGCGATGCATTTGGCCCGGCATGTTAAGCAGCTGGCCGGTAGAGTAAAAAAAAATCCAAACTTGCTGTTGCTGCTGCTGCTGCTGCCACCGCAGTATCAAGCGTCCCGCGGCGCCCCCCTGCCCGGCAGAGTCCTCTGCTCCCTGCAGCATCAGCTCCAAAAGTGGTGGCTTTCAGAGCCGCGAAGAGAGAGAGTTTCTCTCTCGCGGCTCTGAAGAGCAGCCAGAGAGAAACTCTCTCTCTTCAGCTCCAAAAGCAGCGGCTCAATTCAAAAGCCGCCACTTTTGGAGCTGATGCTGCAGGGAGGAGAGGACTCTGCCGGGCAGAGGGTCCCGCGGGACGCTTGATACTGCGGCGGCGACGGCAGCAGCAGCAGCAAGTATGGATTTTTTAAAATCTGCCTGGGCTGATGGGGGGGAGGGGGGTTAGGACTGGTAATGGGCTATTGGGGGGGGGGGGTAAGATTGAAAATGGGGTGATTGGGGGGTAAGACTGCAAGTGGGCTGATGGGGGGGTTAGGACTGGTAATGGGCTATGGGGGGGTTAGGACTGGTAATGGCCTATGAGGGGGTTAAGACTGAAAATGGGGTGATGGGGGGGTTAGGACTGGTAATGGACTATGAGGGGTAAGACTGAAAATGGGGTGATGGGTAAGACTGGAAGTGGGCTATGGGGGGCTAGGACTGGTAATGGGCTATGGGGGGGGCTAGGACTGGTAATGGGCTGGGGGGGTTGCTAGGACTGGAAATGGGCTGAGTGGAAGGGGGGCTTGAACTGCAAATGGCTGATGGGGAGGGGGGCTTGGAATGGAAATGGGCTGTGAGGGGAGGGAGCTAGCACTGGAAATGGGCTGATGGGGGGGAGCTAGGACTGAAAATGGGCTGATGCAGGGACTAGAAGGGAGCGGGTGCTGTGTGGGGCTAGAACTAGAAGGGAGCTGATGTTGGGGGAGGATTAGAATGGGATGGAGCTGGGAGAGTGAAATGGAGAGGGGAAAAATATTTTGTGTGGGAGGGAAGACAAATCTACAATTGGCCAGGTATTGGGAGAGTAAGTGGGGATTGAGGTTGGAGGGGTAAAATTTGAGTGGATGAAATAGGAATGAGGAAAGAGCAAAAGGAGAAAGATTAGTATGTTAAAGCAGATGTAGAGGGAGAATGGAAAAAAAACTAGAAGAGAGAAGAAAGGACAAATGGACAGCAGACGATGGAGAGTTAGCAGAAGGCATGAAGAAACCAGAAGAAAGTGGCTGGAACAATTGCAACTGAAAAAAAATGCACAAAAGGTAGAAAAATATCTCTTTCTTTTGAATTTATTAACTGGAATATGTCAGCTCTGGGAAATGTGCATCAATAACGTCTGCGCTTTGTTTAGTACAAGAGGAAATTAATTTATAGTTTTATTTCTACAGTGTTGTTGCACATGCCAAGTTTGGCTTTTGGGGTTCCCAGTTTAATTATTGTCGTCTTGTTTCTAAATTTTGATTCCTTGTTTGGTGATGGTGTATGTTCTGCATGTGTAACTGAGCTGAGGTATTCGGTTTATGTAATTCCTATTTGACATTGCTACTTGTTCTCTTTCCCCAGTAGGTCATGTATTGTTATTCTCTGAAATGTATTGATTTAATATTTGCAGTGTTGCCTTTTGATAGGTGGGGTATGGTGCCTTGTGAGTCCTGGTAGTGCTGTTAGGATATGGTGGGTTTGCTATGGGTTCTAAATGGGCAGTGTTTGTAGTAGTTCCTAATGTGCCTGGCGGTTGGCACTGGATTATAGTAATGTAGAAATCTTTTAGTCTTTCTTTATCCATACGCTCATTAAAAGGCATGTTTACTAAAAGTTAGGGTATGGTAACATTATGCAAATATGTATGCAAATGAGGCCCCTTATGCAAATGAGGCCCCACATCTTATGCGGCCCCCGGGTTATTTTACAAGTCCTCATTTGGCCCTCAAAGCAATTTGAGTTTGAGACCCCTGCTCTAGCCACTACTTCTCAGAAGTTTCTCACCTGGAAGGTCACCTTCCTAATTGCCCTCACTTCAGCAAGACGCATTAGTGAGCTTCAGGCTTTGGTGGCTGATCCTCCTTATATGCAATTCCACCATGATAAGGTAGTCCTTAGTACTCATCCCCACTTTATGCCAAAGGTGGTCTCACCCTTCCATTTAAACCAGTTGGTTTACCTCCCTGACCTTTTCCCTATACCTCATTCTTCTAGGGCAGAAGCAACCTTTCACACTTTGAATTGCAAATTTGCTTTGGCTTTTTATCTCCAGAGAACTCGGGAGCACAGAAAAGCTTCCCAACTTTTTATTGCCTTTGACTCGTGTCACCTATGATTGCCAGTATCCAAGCAAACTCTCTCCAGTTGGATAGCAGATTGTATCTCCTTTGCTTACGAAAGTGCAGGACTCTCTCTTGAGGGTCACGTCACTGTACATAATGTTCTTGCTATGGCTACTTCTATGGCAAATCTACGCTCTGTAGCGATTGATGAGATATGCAAGGCAACAACCTGGTCTTTGTCCACACTTTTGCTGCTCACTATTGCCTAGACAAGGACTCCCGCTGGGATGCCTTGTTTGGCCAAGCTGTTCTCCAGCATTTCTTTCAAACTTAGATCAACTTCCACCTTCCGTCCCGGGTTGCGATACAAAACATCCTTGGAGGATATATGACCTACTTACTTAAGCCTGTGATCCACAGCTCACTCGAAGGTCATCTCTCTGGCATCTCCAAACTAGGGAGTCCCATATGTGAAGACTACATTCCTGCTTGTTCCTGGAGATAGCTTAGTTACTTGCCTGCAACAGGTGATCTCCGGGAACAGCAGGAATTTAGTCTTCAGAACTCACCCTCCTCCCCTAGGAGTTGTACTTTTCCCTCTTCTTCTCCTTCTCTCCTTTTATCTCAGCTACAAACTCAACTGAGGATGGAGAGCTGGAAAGGCAGGAAGGCAGCTTCGCAGGTGCAATGGGATGCTCCCAAAAGCTTTCCCTTTGTACGCTGAGGAGCAGCTGAGGAGCATTCCCGCATGGGCTCCATCGGTACCAACATCACCCATATGTGAAGACTAAATTTCTGCTGTCCCGGAGATCACCTGTTACAGGTGAGTAACTATGCTTCCTGATCACACGATCAGGAAGCAGTCTAGTCCCGGAACCTCTGGGTTGCCCATCTCTTCTAGCAGCTTAGAGACTGAGAAACTCCCACTTTTGTGACCTCACTGGTATAACTCCCCGGTGAACGCCTCCTGCCATCAGTTACCTCAGTCTCCAAGCAGCTGGATAGGAGCCCGGGGGTCCGGGCTCACTTGAGAAACAATTGAGAAATTTAGGACAGTGTAGTTTGGTTTTGGGGTTTTATTTTAAAGAAAATTACTTGAGTGCCTTGTTCTTGCGAGCTGTGCCTTTAAATCTTGTTTCAGTTCAGTTCCTTATTGTGGTTCTGTCTCTGTTCATCTTCTCCCCCCCTTCCCCTTCTTTGCCTCATGCTTGCTACAGGAAAGGAGAGGGTCTTGCCTGCTCAGTTACCGCTGTCTGAGGTTCAGCGGTGCCTGGGGGCAGAAGGGAAGCAGCCAATTTCGGGGGAGTTTGAGGTCAGAGTTCAGCCGACACTGCGCAGAGGGCCCTGCCTGCTGGTGCATCTGGCGACTCTCCCCGCTACACTGAGCTGTCGGCTCAAAAGGCACAGCATAGTGTCAGATTGGGTCCGGGGGCGTCGAGTATCCCCGTAGCTGGCTGCAGGCGAAGTTCATACAGTGGATCTCATAGCTCGCCTTGCAGCCGCACAAGGTAAGCGCTTTCTGATTATAACAGTTTCAGTTTTCTCTCAGCGCATTTGGCACGCTTTTCGGCGAGAGGCCCTGCCGCGTGGCCGCGGCGTGCCGAGTCTCCATTGCCAAGTGGTTATCTTTGGCGATTGTTGCAGGGCTTAGTTCAGTGCTTGGCGGGAGGTGTTTAAAAAAAAAAAAGGAACGGGGCAGTTTCGTGCGGCTCTGTGTTCTTTGTACCTTCACTTGAGGACGGTGTGATATCCAGTCCAGCTGGATAGTCGGCCACAGTCCACGTTAGTGTTTATTCAGCCACAAAATGCCTGCCAAGCAATTGTGTGTGGTATGTGGAGCTCGGAAGAGCTCTAACACCGGAGCCTGCAAAGCTTGTATAGGGGGGTCTGGGGAGCTGGTACAGATCCAAGAGCAGCTAGAGGGGGTCCCGGGGCCAGCGTCTGATGGCTCGGTCCTTCCAGGGCCTGCATTAATGCAGAGCGAGCCGGTGGCGGGTCCTTCTTGCAGTGCAGGCGCGTCTCCGTCTCAGGCACCCTTGCCAACGGATCTGTCATTTTTTCGCACAGTTTGTAGCCTTGCTGCAACAGACAGTCTTGGGGAATTCTTTGCAGCAGCAGCTTGCAAAGGATATCAGCGGCACCCGAAAACGCTCGGCGTCCCCTCGGGGTGCGGAGTCTCCGGGCGAAGGCAAGAGAGCCCGCAGAGTAGGTGAGCTGGGTGAGCAGTCCGGGGCTTCAGTGGATCCTCTTTCGGATGAGGAGGACCCCACAGTATGGTGTTGGATGAGGAGCTGGAAGAAGGCGAAATTTCGGAGAGAGAAGATCAATCCAGAGTTGTAAGGGTCTTCAGGAGAGATGAGCTTCCAGCTGTCATTGTGGAGATGCTTAAGGCCCTCAATATGCCAGTCCCGGGGGCTGCAGAGGATGAAACGCTTGAGGACCCATTGTTGCATGTATTCAGAAAGACTCAAAGGGCATTCCCGGTCCACAGAGATTTCCAGGAAATGATTCAGGAAGAATGGAATGTTCCAGAGGCACCCCTGAAAGGTGCCAGGGTCATGGGCCGTTTGTACCCCTTGTTGGATCAGGATAAGGAGGTTTTTAAGTCTCCTAAAGTGGACACCGCAGTATCAGCCATCACCAAGAAGACTACTATTCCGGTAGAAGGTAGTGCGGCTCTCAAGGATGGACAGGATAGAAAGTTGGATGTATTATTGAGACAGGTGTTCGATGTCAATGCGATTTCGCTGCAGGCGACTATTTGTGGAGCATAGGTAGCTAGGGCCTGTCTCCAGTGGTCGCAGGAGGGGCAGCCGAGCCCACTAGCGGGAGAGGCAGCCCGTTTGGAGGTCTGTCAAAAAGTATGGCATCGGCAGTCGCAACGTGACGGTATTTGTGGCTCCGTAATTGGGCGGCGGATAGCTCCTTGAAATCCAGATTGAGTAAGCTGCCCTTTAAGGGGCGTCTTCTTTCGGGGAAGACTTAGAGAAGACCTCGGTGAATCCAAAGGAGGGAGATTACCGGAAGATAAGCCTAAGGGGGCCTGGGGTGCTCTGGGAGGTAGAGGTCAGGTGCGAGAGTTTCGCCGGTTTTGCTCCCAAAGGTTCTCGACGGGTCAGAGGGGGCGTTTTCTCAATAGAAACCAGGGGTTTCGCGGCTTTCGGGGAGCAGGAAGGGGTTTTTGTCCCTCTTCCTCCTCTTCGAATAATTTCAAAAAGTCACAATGAGATGAGGAGGACCCAGGCTCCTCTAGTTCCCGTAGGGGGGCGCTTGTAGGAGTTTTATCCTGCCTGGGTCCAAATCACTTCGGATCAATGGGTGCTGGAGGTTATTTGGGAAGGCTATGCCTTGGAGTTCTTGCGTCCAGTGCGAGACACCTTTGTTCGGTCTCCCAGCAGGTCAGTCGCAAAGCGCAGGGCCTTACAGGAGATGGTTCAAAGGTTGCTGGATCTCAGGGCCATAGTTCCCGTGCCCTCAGACCAGTCCGGATGCGGTCGCTACTCCATCTACTTCGTGGTACCGAAAAAAGATGGCAGAGTTCGCCCGATCTTAGACCTCAAAGGGGTCAACCGTTGTCTGCGGGTGTCACACTTTCACATGGAGACTCTGCGTTCCGTTATAGTGGCCGTGCAGCGAGGAGAGTATCTTACGTTGCTGGACCTGTCGGAGGCATATCTTCATATTCCTATAAGGCCGGACCATTGCAAATTTCTCAGGTTCGCGGTTCCGTTCGGTCATTATCAGTTTCAAGCGTTGCCCTTCGGTCTAGCCACTGCTCTGAGGGTTTTCACCAAGGTCATGGTGGTGGTAGCGGCTGCGCTACGCAAAGAGGGCATTCTCGTGCATCATTATCTAGACGATTGGCTCATCCAAGCAAAATCTCAGGCCGAGAGCGAGAGGGTTACGGCAGAGTGGTAACGTTTTTAGAGAGTCTGGGATGGATAGTCAATGTCGCGAAGAGTCACCTGCAACCTTCCTAGAGCCTGGAATATCTAGGGGCTCGTTTCGACACCCAGATTGGGAAAGTCTTTCTCTCAGCGCAGCAATCTCAGGCCCTGCGCAATCTGGCGTGCCGGTTTCTGCAGTTCAAGGCTCCCTCGGCATGGCATTACCCGCAGTTGTTGGGCACCATGGCGGCGACGATAGAGATGGTGCCGTGGGCCCTGGCTCATATGAGGCCGCTGCAAAGAGCATTGCTACGCCGGTGGTCGCATCAGTTGGACCCGCTGTCCCGGAGATTGGTCTGCCCGGAGGACGTCCATCAGGCTCTGCACTGGTGGTTGCTGCCAGAGTCCCTGGAGCGGGGGAAGTCCTTGGAGGTGCCGGACTGGGTGGCAGTAATGATGGACGCCAGTTTGGTGGGCTGGGGAGCTCATTGCGAGGGCAGGTTTGCACAAGGCCGTTGGAAACTTCAGGAGCGTCAGTGGGCGATCAACAGGCTGGAGTTAAGAGTGGTCTCCCTAGCCTTGCGGTGCTTTCACTCCCGGCTCGCAGGAAAGGCAGTAAGAGTATTGTCCGACAATGCGACGGCGGTGGCCTATGTCAACAAACAAGGGGGCACCAGCAGCGTCACGCTGGAGGTCAAAGCCGCAGCCCTCTGTGCCTGGGCAGAAGCGAATCTCTCGAACTTGTCGGCGGCCCATGTAGCAGGGGTGGACAATGTGGAAGCCGATTTATCTCAGCAGGGTGCGGGTTGGACCTGGGGGAGTGGGTACTGCATCCCGAAGTCTTCGAGATGATTGTTCGCCAATGGGGGTTCCCGGTGATGGACCTCATGGCGACCTTCCAGTCCGCAAAGGCCACTCGCTTCTTCAGCAGGCGCAGGGAAAGAATGTCGGAAGGTCTAGACGCCCTCATGCAGACCTGGCCGGAGGGGCAGCTGCTGTATGTCGTAGGCAAAGTTCTGTAAAGGATAGAAAAGTTCAGCGGGCACATAATTCTGATAGCGCCGGATTGGCCGCATCGCCCATGGTATAGGGATCTGGTGAGGCTCCTGGTGGCGAAGCCCTGGCGTCTTCCTTGCAGGGCAGATCTTCTGTCCCAGGGTCAGCTGCTCATGCCGCACGTGGATCGGTTCTCGCTTACGGCCTGGCTCTTGAAAGGGCTCGGTTGAGGTCCCTGGGGTACTCGCCGGCGGTCATTTCTACCTTATTAAAGTCAAGGAAACGCTCTACTTCCCTAGCGTATGTTCGGGTCTGGAGAATTTTTGAGGCGTGGTGTGCGGATAAGAAGTGTGAAGCTCTGAAGGCTTCCATACCCCAGATCCTGGAGTTTTTACAGGATGGTTTTGACAAGGGGCTGGCGGCAGCCTCGTTGCAGGTTCAAGTGGCGGCGCTGGCCTGTTACCGGGGCAAGCTGGCTGGTCAGTCGCTTGCGATCCAGCGAGATGTGAAACGATTTTTTTGAGCGGTAGCTCTTGTTCGACCCCCCTCTAAGCAGGTTTTTCCCAAATAGCACCTTCCCTTCGTGTTGGACGCCTTAGAGTGAGAACTGTTCGAGCCGTTGGCACGAGCGACTCTTAAGGACCTTACTTTGAAGGCGGTGTTCCTGGTGGCAGTCTGCTCGGCGCGCCGGGTGTCGGAGCTTCTGGTGCTTTCCTGCAGGGAGCCCTACCTCTCCTTTTTTGCGGCTAAGGTCGTTTTGAGACCGGTACTGGCTTTTCTACTGAAAGTGGTCTCCTCATTCCACATGAACCAAGAGATTATTTTGCCGGTCTTTACCGAGGATGTTCCAGGTCCTTCCATGCGGAAGCTGCATCTGCTTGATGTACGACGAGCGTTGAAGTATCTTCACAGAACAGCGGCCTTTCGAAAGTCCGACCGGCTGTTTGTGGTGGTCGCGGGGCCGAGAGAGGGGGAGGTGGCATCTAAATCTTCCCTTGCTCGGTGGATCAAGGAAGCCATTGCGACGGCTTATGTATTGAAGGGAAAGATCAATGCCGGAGGGTCTGCGAGCTCATTCCACTAGGGCTCAAGCTACTTCTTGGGCGGAGCATCGTTTGGTGTCACCGGTAGAGATTTGTAAGGCGATGACGTGGTTTTCTTTGAGTTCTTTTGTTCGGCACTATCGTCTCGATGTACAAATGGGGGAGGAGGCCTCGTTTGGAAGAGCAGTTCTTCAGGCTGGTTTGCTGGGCCCCTCCCGTGCTTGAGTTCCTGTACTGCTCTGGTACTGACCCAGAGGTTCCAGGACTAGACTGGGGACACGATCAGGAAGGTGAAATTAGGCTTACCTGCTAATTGTTGTTCCTGGAGTGGAACCAGTCTAGTCCTGTATCCCTCCCAGCGTGCGCAGGCAAACAGAAGCCTGAAATATTTCTGTGGATTACAGGTAAGATATGTTTTTTGATTTCCCTACTGTCAGTAAGTTGAAAAAAAAAAAAAAAGGGTCAAGAAACGGGGGAAGGATTATTGATAAGGCTCAGAGTCTTTTACAGGAGGAAGAAGGGTTCAAGCGTTCTTTCTATTGGGTCTTTCTCTTGCTTTTTTCCGATATGGATTTGGACTGTTTCAAGGTTGCTAGGCACAGTGTGGAGGGGAAGTATCTTATTTTCCCTCCATAGTAGTTCTCTCTAATTAGTTAATATGTTAATTTAAATACTTACTTGTTTCTCTGGTGAGTCTGCTTTGTCAATAGGTTACTGATGGCAGGAGGCGGTCACCGGGGAGTTATACCAGTGAGGTCACAAAAGTGGGAGTTTCTCAGTCTCCAAGCTGCTAGATGAGATGGGCAACCAAGAGGTTCCGGGACTAGACTGATTCCACTCCAGGAACAACAATTAGTAGGTAAGCCTAATTTCACCTTTCTCTATCACAACTTGCATGCAAGGGCTTCTTGCTAGATAACTGAGAATATCTTTCGCTACAGAGTTACTGTAAACACAGAAACTCTGCCAGACTTGTTATCTGTACTGTCTACTTCTAAGGTTTTTACTTCAGTTTACTAATGTATTCCAATCCATCAACTCGGAAAATTCATTCCACACTACAGTACAAACCCAGATATTAAATACACTAGCTGTATACGCACATTAATGCTACAAAAGCAATCATTAAATAAACTGACCCATTGTTTCACATCATTAGACCATCTTCATAGAAAAGAAGCAAAGAAATATAAAAGAAAAGAGAAATACCAGCGTTTATTTCTCCTGTAATCAAGGTGGTTTACACAGCAACCAATCGAAGTATAATGACATTTGTGCGTGCATGCAGTGTTGTACAGTGAATGTATGTGTGTGTAAGTTGGTGTTGATTCGTGGTGGGCTATTTACAGCGTGTGCTACTTTACAATGCTATGTACATGAATGAGAAAGGGAGGGGGCTTGGTATGTAGCCCGGGAGCTGGCGGGCAGACTTATGTGATTTCACCATAGTGCTCAATGAAGAGCATCATCTTGAATTGTTTCCGAAAGTCCTTGATGTCTTTCATCGATCGTAGCTCATCAGGTAGGGCGTTCCATATTGCAGGTGCCACCAGCAATAGAGCTCTTCTTGCGCTGTTCTTACGTACCTAGGTGAAGTCTTTTGGTGTATTGATGAGGTCAGAGGTGCCTCTCCTCCTCTGTCTTGTGCTGATGTCAGGTTGTATGAGTGGTTGTAGGCTGAGTGCTGAGGTCTGATGTTTTGATTTTGAATCTGTTTAGGACTGTCTTATATCTGATGCGGGAGCTGATTGGGAGCCACTGGAGGTGTTTTAGAATGGGGGTGATGTGATCTTGTCCTTGATGAGCCAGAT
Organism: Ichthyophis bannanicus; assembly: GCA_033557465.1. NCBI lineage: Eukaryota > Metazoa > Chordata > Amphibia > Gymnophiona > Ichthyophiidae > Ichthyophis > Ichthyophis bannanicus. Next base: position 260,523,678 of record CM066043.1, on the reverse strand, counting down.
ATTGTGTGCTGCTGTGTTTTGAGCCATTTGCAGTGGCCAGAGTGTCTGCTTTGTTAGGCCAAGATAGATTGGGTTGCAGAAGTCTAGGATGGGAGTTATTAGTGGAGTTATTAGTGCTTGACAGACTGTGCGGAAATAATCCTGAGAGAGGAGGGGCTTGAGGCGTCGGAATAGTCTCATCTTGAGGTATGCATTGTTGGTGGTTCTGCTGATGTGTGACTGTAGGTTTAGTTCTTTGTCGAGAGTCACTCCGAGGTATTTCACTTCCGGTTTTATGGGTATTGTGTTGTTGACCTTGATGGAGGGTGGAGGGACGAAGCTGGTGTTTCGGGTGATGAGTAGTGCCTCAGTCTTGTTGTAGTTTATGGTCAGGTTGTTGTCTTGAAACCAGCTGGTCATGTGTTTAAGACAGTCTGTTATTTTGGTGTAGTCTGGGTTGTCGAGGTTGACTGGGGTATATATCATGATGTCTGCATAGATTGTGTAATGTATCTTGTGTTCTTTCATGATGTTGCAGATCGGTTGAATGTAGAGGTTAAATAATAGCGCTGATAGGGCGGATCCTTGTGGTATGCCTTGCTTGATTTTCATAAGTCGGGAGGTGCTGGGGCCAATCTTGACCTGGATCTGTCTATCCATTAGGTATGAGTTGAACCACTTCAGGGTGGTGCCGTGTAGTCCAATGTTCTGTAGTCTTGCTAGTAGAGTTCTGTGGTCTGAGGATGTCTATGAAGATCATAAGTATTCCTCTCTTGCAGTTGTCTATGATTTGGATTATGTTGTTAAAGAGGTATAACAGGAGTGTTTCGACTCCATGGTTAGGGTGCAAACCGTGTTGGTTGATGTCCAGTGGGCCATGGTTGTCAATGTGGTCCTGGAGCTGATGCTGTACCACTTTTTCTATAATCTTTGCCAGTAGTGGTATGCTTGAGATGGGTCTGTAGGCAGCTGGGTTACTCTCGTCTAGTGGGGATTTCTTCAGGATTGGTCTTATTGTAGCTAGCTTTAGTCGGTTTGGCATGATTCCTTGGGTCAGTGAGCTGTGTACCATGCTGTGTATGGTGTGGATGAAGTTTTCCTTCGTTGCTTTAGCCCATGTCACTGGGCATGGGTCTGTTGGTGCAGTGCTTGTGTTGAGCGTGGTGGTGATGCGTGAGAGCTGCTCTATAGATGTAGTGCTGAATTTGTCCAAGGTTTTTAAGGAGGTGGTTGGTTTAGTGGTTGTGCTTGTTGTTGGTTGTGGTGAGGTATCAAAATTTTTCTTGGAGGTGGTCTGCGAAGGATTGTGGATCTATTTGCTCCTCTCGTTCAGTATTGGGTTCATTAGTAAGAGTTTTCACTATTTCGAAGAGTTCTCTTGGTTTGTTGTAGTTTTAGAGTATAATATTTGTGTGGTATTCTCGTTTCATTTGGTTGATGAGTTCATTGTAGTCCCTTTGCTTCGTTAGGTATAGGGCCTGAGTGGTGGAAGATTTGGTCCGTCTCCATCGCCGTTCTAATTTCCTTAGGTCCCTTAGAAAGATAAGTCAGGAGAGGAAGGAAACTAACTCAGACAGTGGTGCAGGTTAAAAGGAAAGTAATCTTATTCTCGTACCGGATGCCTTTTCTTCCATTTTAAAAATTGCCAACAATAATATGGGGGTTCATTTAGTTAAAGAAAAGAAAAGAAATATATATATCTATATATATCTATGTATATATATATATCTATATATATTTCATCAGTTATTCGCCTCCAAGTATTTTTACTTGCTCAGGCTTTACAGAATTCACTGGACAAAAATTTTAAGTATTTCCCAGTTTTCATGTTCTTTTAAAATTCTTATTATAAAACAACAATTTCAGTCATCAATTCTATTATCAAAATTCATATTTCTTCAATTGTGTGGATGAGATAAAATTCTTCAAGGCTATAACGGTAAACCATTGGCAAATAAAGGGGTATGTTTACTAAACCGCGGTAGATTTCAATGGGACTGTGGCTCTGATATCGCACGGAGTCCGCTATCACAGTTTAGTAAACATACCCCAAAGTGTCAGCTTGCCGCTGCTTTTAGAATATCTCCATAACACACAGAACAAAGTTATTTCTTAATGTCACACTATAGAAGCAGCCATCTTAAAGAGGACTTTCTTACAATACTAATATATTCTTACAGACTGAGACTTCAAGAAACAAACAACTATTAAAACTTCCTGCTACTTTTAAATGAACTGCTGGTAGAAGATATAAATCTATTTCTGCTCATTCCAAATGACAACTCTCTGCGTATGTTCTAATTAGCATATAACTAAAATCCTTACGATGTAAAATGTTTTGAAAGAATACTTTTTATAACAGCAATCTCAAAAGGAAGAGCGATAAGTACAACAAATTCAAATACTGCTAATATCAGGCAGCGGAGCACTTCCCATAACTTCAGAAGAAATACCGGAGCTAGAAATCCGCTATCATTTACAGTAGTGAAATGATTACTTTATACTAAGGATTACTAAACCCAAAACAAAAATCAGCATGTGCAAAATCACAGCATTTCAGCATATCTCTGTTATATAACTAAACTAAGATCAGAAAAGCTTTCCAAACAAAGTGTACCTATCTAGAAACCAAAACACAAATTCAAATATAGAAAACAATTGAAATTACCATAAGACCCAAGAATGAATCAAAACAAATCTGTGCAGTCTTTACACATAAGAACATAAGATATGCCATACTGGGTCAGACCAAGGTCCATCAAGCCCAGTATCCTGTTTCCAACAGTGGCCAATCTAGGTCATACATACCTAGCAGTTTCCCCAAAAAGACACAGGTTCCACAATGCTTGTACTGGGTCAAGCATTGATATCCTGGGTCCCTTCTTAATGATGGTTTATGGACCTTTCCTCCAGGAACTTGTCCAAACCTTTTTTAAACCCAGCTACACTAACAGCCTTTACTACATCCTCCGATAACAAATTCCAGAGTTTGATTACACATTGAGTGAAGAAATATTTTCTTTTATTAGTCTTAAATAGTTTACCCTGTAGCTTCATTGCATGTCCCCTAGTCTTTCTATATTCTGATAACGTCAACAATCGATCTACGTTTACCCGTTCCACTCCGTTCATTAATTTATAGACTTCTATCATATTTCCCCTCAGCCGTCTCTTTTCCAGGTTAAAGAGCCCTAACCTTTTTTAGCCTTTCTTCATAGGAGTATCCTTCCATCCCCTTTACCATTTTGGTGGCTCTTCTCTGAACCTTTTCTAATAACGCTATATCCTTTTTAAGATACGGCGACCAGAATTCCACACAATATTCAAGGTGCAGTCTCACCATGGAACGATATAGAGGCATTATAATATCTTTTGTTTTATTTTCCATTCCTTTCCTTATGATACCTAGCATTCTACTTGCTCTCTTGGCCGCCGCTGAACACTGGGCCGAGTGTTTTAACATGTTATCCACAATGACGCCTAAATCTTTTTCCTGGGTGCTGGTTCCTAATGTGGAACCTTGCATCGTGCAACCATAGTTTGGGTAGTTCTTCCCTAGGTGCATAACTTTGCATTTGTCCACATTAAATTTCATCTGCCATTTTGATGCCCAGTCTTCCAATTTATCAAGATCCTCTTGCAGTTTTCCACAATACTCTTGGGTTTTAACAACTTTAAATAGTTTTGTGTCATCTGCAAATTTGATAATCTCACTCGTTATTCCCCTTTCCAGGTCATTTATGAATATGTCAAAAAGCAGCGGACCCAGCACAGATCCCTGGGGTACACCACTATTCAACTTTCTCCATTGGAAATATTGGCCATTTAGCCCTACCCTCTGCTTTCTATCTTTTAAACAGTTCCTGATCCACAATAGTACACTGCCTCCTATCCCATGATCTTTAGTTTTGCCAAAAGTCTCTGATGAGGGACCTTGTCAAAGGCTTTCTGAAAGTCCAGATACACTATATCAACCGACTCACCTTTGTCCACCTGTTTATTCACACCTTCAAAAAACCATAACAGATTAGTAAGACAAGATCTTCCTTGTCTAAAGCCATGTTGGCTGTCTCCCATTAGGCCATGACTATCTACATGTTTCCTGTTCCACACGCAGGACCCAAAAGGCAGGCAGAGCCTTGTTAAAAGAGGGCTGCTACACAGTACCCTGTCCTGTGCTGCTGAGGTAAGCTGTGACCAACTTCCTGGGTGATTAACAGTCCTTGCTTGGATAGAAGGATTCTTTCAAAATGGCTTTTGACGTGCCACCTGGTGTTAACACCTATTGAAAATGTTTCACAGGTCTCTTGCCCCCTAGGTAGAAGGCCTCTTTGTAAAAGTCTCTATAAGACTTTATTTGTTGCTCAAAGAGTACTGACCCTGTTTTGCCTTTTATGCTAAGCTATATTCTGATTTGATTTAAATTATAGCTCTTTGCTGCTGCTGGGCTCTGACTTATTATGAAATTTAAACTACAAGCTCTCTGCTGGGATCTAAATTTAACCAGAAAGCTCTCTTCTGTGTTTTAAATTTAAACTAAAAGTACCGTATTTTCCGGCGTATAAGACAACCCCCTACTTTTCCTGTTAAAATATAGGGTTTGGCCTATACTTGCCGTATAAGACTACCCCTCTTCCAGCGCACACCAAAGCCATGCATGTATCCTCTGAATACCATACACACATAACCAAGGTGCCATTATTTTCACCCCAAAATAACAGATATCCTGAAAAAGTATTTTATAAATATTAAAAGGACCTCAAATAGTCTGAGTGAATAGAACTTCTAGCTAGAGAGCCAAAAGGAACTTAAGGCCACGAAGACAGATATGCTCAAATGTCATCATCAGCCCATAAAGCTAAACACAGCATTGTCTCCAAATGGGCAATAAAGTTATAATTCCCCCAAAATGTTTGAATATGATTTTAAAAAAGTTTCTTATATACCACAAAGGTGACCGGCTGAGGGAAAGAATGTAGCACTTGAGCCGATGACGAGGACTGCTGTCCCCGCTACATGGAAAGCCCTTCCCAGTATGCAAAAGCATGATTTTAAGCCAAAACAGGGACCCCCCCCCTTTTTTTTTTCTTTTCTTTTCAACGTACCGAGGCATCAGCCACAGAAGACTCGCTCTGCCGATCTGCAACCCAGGAGCGTTGACTCGAGCTGCTTTGGTCTCGGAGCTCGCGGAAGCATTTTGCAGCACAAAAGGCCTGTGGTCACTGCCACGACAGACTGTACGCTCAAGCGGCTGCATTCTCTTTTCCTCAGTGGGCTGCCTTTGCATACACAGTGCTCACTGCGGAGGGACTTTATGATCGCACCGTATATCCTTAAACATGTACCGGCGTATAAGACGACCCCCGACTTTTGAGCATATTTTCATGGGTTAGAAAGTCGTCTTATACGCCGGAAAATACGGTACTTTGCTGATACTAGGCCATTAGTGACTATTAAATTTAAACTACAAGCTCTCTGCTGGGTATGAAATGTTTTAAATTTAAACTTAAACTGCTGCTACTAGGCCTTGACTGATTTAACAAAAAACAGTGGGTTCACAGATTAATTAGCTTTAATACAAAGAAGTCCTTTCAGAAATTTCCCAGAAGTACATACTCACAATTGCAGATCTCTCTCCAGAAGTAACAGTCCCCTTTTCTAGTCCTTCAAGACCTACACATTACTGATAAGAAAACAGGCATTTCAAATATCTACTTACAAGTCTAGCAATACAGCTCTGAGCACCACTACTAGTCGGGCTGTTCAAATCTTTTACAACCAGAAAACATTATCACTTTAAAATATGACATCATTATACGCTTTCTTTAAGGACAGACTGGATAGGCCATGTGGTCTTTTTCTGTTATCATATTTCTATATTTCTATAAAGGTAAAAAGGGGACTGTTGTAGTTGTTGATATGGAAGGACAGACTGGATAGGCCATGTGGTATTTTTCTGTCGTCATATTTCTATATTTCTTTTCTAATACAAACAACTTATATTTTCACATGTACCATTGCCTCACACCATGTAGGACAATACACTTGTGACTAGTTGGCAACCACTCTTAAACGTTGTCTATTATTTTATATTTGAAACATCAAAGCCTCTCTGAAAAAGTCCCTTTCTAGGGAAAGAACAGTAATGCTTCATTACCACTAGTAAATGAATGCTATTGTGCTTCAGGGTTTTGCAATATCACCCTGTTTACACACATACGGACTGCCTCTTTTAAACGCTAAAGCCTGTGACTTAGACTGAGTCTGTCTGTACGTCATACTCGCAATCCTCTCTGCCTTACCTTGAACGAAGAGAAAGGAATATCCTGGCATTGCACCAAACTGAAGGAAAGTCATCTCTTTACCCATGACCTACTTCCAACCGGGCTACTAAATAACTGACCTTGGTTCTTTGGCTTCAATTATCTTAATGCAAGTGCAAATAAGGAGGTATCAAATAAAAACAAAAACAGAATTATTTTAAAAACAGTACTATTCACGGCTTTAAGGGAGTGGCCCAGAGTCCTGCAAACTTGCGCAGTTCCTGTAAATCCCCTCACCCTCGCTATGCTAGAGCACCTCATTTATTGCAAGAAAACTGCTACATGGTACAAATTCAGCTCTACATCAAGCTTTGTTTATCTACTTGTTATAAGTCAGAGCACAGACATTTCTTAGCTCCAGCCCGTCTGAAGAACTGGGTCCACTGTATAGGTCAGTTTATCCAGAGACTCTGGTCCCCTCAGGAGGCCTCCTATTCATTCAACTGGCTGAAGATCTGCCTGGCTCTAGAGATGCACTCTCCTGGTTTGCAATTCTATTTGCATGCTCTCAGACAAAGCCACAGCTATGGCATACATCAACAAGCAAGGACAGAACTTTGTGGTGGAACTGTGTCCTTGAGTGGAAGAGCATTTGATTGCGCACACTCTGCAGCCCACATGGCTGAATTTATCTACATGCATGCTGACTTCTTGACTCAACACAGTGGGTCCTGGTGATTGAGAGCTGAGCCCTTTCGCATTTGTTCTCATAGTGCTGAAGTGGAGCTTTCCAGTATGCATTTGGCAATCCCTTTGTTGCAGTCCAAAATGGAGAACTACTTCAACCATGGGAAGGATCCATGAGTGGTGGGCTTGGACACCCTGCTTCAGTAATGGCCCCAGGAGGAGCTCCTCTATATTTTCCTCCTATGGCCTTGTTGATCTGCCTTATATACAGATTTAGCCTTTCCCAGGCTTAATGATTCTTGTGGCCCCAGACTGGCTGCTCAAGCCATGGTTTATGGGTTTCTTGAACCTGTTGGCAGGGTTCCCTCTCTTGTTGCCTCTAGTGAGGGGCCTCCTGCAGCAATAGTCCCTGATGGTGGAGGTTCCCTTCTTGCATACCGCCTGACCCTAGAGAGGTGTAGGTCACCAGGAGGAGCTACTCTGAAATAATAGTGGACACCCTTCGCAAGGCCCAGAGGACCCTACTTCATTAACCTAGCCTTGAGTTTGAAGGGTCTTTTGAGTGGTGGTCTTCTCGTGGCCTGGATGCCAGGAAAGCAGATCTAGTCACTGCGTATGGTCTGGTTTGCACCAAGAGTTGGCTGAGCTTTCTCAAGGTTCAGATAGCATGCTTCAAGGGGTGCATTTAAGGGATCTCTTTGTCAGTGCAACTGGATGTCTTCCGTTTCCTCAAAGGGGAGTGTAGCTGATCTGTTCACCAGTGCGTCTAGTCGGCACCTTACCTAGCCCTGTGTGAACAGTACAGCCGCACAGGGCACAAAAGGACTAGGGGCGCATGTTTGGCTGCCGACCCCAGCACCGGTCCGCCCCTGCGTTGCCCTGCCGCCACCGGCACTTTTTTGTTTTCTCAGAGATAGAGATGGCGGCGGCAGCAGCAGCAGCAGGTAAGGCAGACCTGTGTTTGAAGACAGGTCGGGTCTCTCCTTCCCTTCTCTGATGTAGGTCGCGTTAGAGGAGGGAGGGACCAGGCCAGCCATCTAAACGTGGATATTTGCAGCTCAGCGTTTGAATGGCTGGCCTGGTCCCTCCTTCTGACCAAACCTAAATCAAAGAAGGGAAGAAGGGACCCGACCTGCCTTCAAACACTGGTCTTCCTCACTGCTAACGCCCCCGCCGATGAGAAAACAAAATAAGTGGCGGCAGTGGCAGGGCAATGGGGGGGGGGAACTTGGGGGGGCGTCAGAAGAGGAAATAGCACAGGGCGCAATTATGGCTTGATACGGCCCTGCGTCTAGTTGTTACTCAGTGGAGTCTCTCTGGTATTGCAGGCACTAAAAGAGCCCCCCCCCCCAACCCATTTGTAAGGCCTCTTTCAAGAATTTGACCCTCATGGTAGTTTCCCTGGTGGATGTTGTGCCTGCCAGATTGGGTGTAAGTTCTGCAGGCCTTCTCCTGTAGGGAGCCCTTTTTTGTTTTGGTCATCTCTATGGGGTCTGTCTCCTTGTGGATAGTGCTTTCCTTTTTCCCAAAGGTGCTGTCTTTTTCTTCTTAACCCAGACACTCATCTTGCCTTTTTTTCAGAGGAGAACCTTCAGGCAGACCTCTCTCTGTGTCTGTTAGATGTCAGATATCTGGAGATTGCTAATTCCTTCCATTGACTGGACCATCTTCATCCTATTCAGTGGTTCAAGGAAGGGATAGGCCGTGGCCAAACCCTCCATTGCCCATGGCATTAAGGAGACTATTGATTCAGTGTAATTTCTAAGTGGAAAGTGAGTGCCAGTAGGAGTCTATGCTGACCCTACTAGATCGCAGACATCCTCTTGAGTGGAATCCACCTTTGGAGGGTATTTGTAAGGTGGCTACCTGGTCCTCTCTGGGCACCTTTATGAAGTACTGCATGCATGTGTGAGCTGGAACAGTTGGTGCCTTTGCAGGGCAGTTCAATCCTGACTGCTTAGATTGTATCTGGACTGATTTAGCAGGATAAGGAAGGAGAAAATTTACATATCTTATTAATTTTCTTTCTTAAATCTAGCTAGACCAGTCTAGGACTTGCCCTATAAGACCTTTCCTGCAGCTTTGGGAGCCCCTGTTGCCTCTTGATTGCATTATCTGGATCAGTGCTTGATGCAAAACCAAGAAGATCGATTTACACTGCATAACTGAATCCTGGCTCGCAGATCTGACACAGTGCTCGTGACCCAAATTCACACTTCCCAACTACAGCCTCCTATACTGCCCAAGATCCCACCGAAGAGGAGGAGGAGTACTCATCATAGCCAAAATGGACCTGAACTTCTGCAAACAATCTGCAGAAAGCTCAGATGGACTAGACATTCTCTCCATATAAAAAAAAAACTACCAACAATCTACCTCGCATACAAATCCCCATCCAACACAGCATACAACTTCTCAAAAACAAATTTCTTAAAAACAACTTCTTGAAAATAAACAGACATTATCTTATTAGGAGATGTCAACCTCAATTCCACCCCACCAAAACAAACCAGCTGCATTTACTGAAGCCATGACAGCCATGGACTTCACACAAATCATAACAGCCCCAACCCATAACAAAGGAAACACCCTGTACCTCATCTTCATCAACAAGAATCCATTCCACATCATCCCCTCTCTTAACAGTCCAGATCTCCCAGTTCCCTGGTCAGATCACAACCTAATCACCTTCCACCTACAACTCCCAACACCACTATCCCATCCACTCCACCATCAGTCAGTAAGACAATTCAGTTTGACAAAGAATCCTTTCTAGACAACATCTCCCCACTACTGCACACAGACAACCTAGACAATTTCATACCCACTTGGAACAAAAATCTCTGAAGCAGCCTCAGCATCAGAACACCCCTGGCAAAAGAGCAACAAACATCCTAAAACATTAGGTACTCTCCATACCCCTGAGTACTCAAAACGCAGCTCCGCAGACTAGAATGCAAATGGCGAAGATCAAAACTACCAGCAGACTGAAACAGTTACATGGCTGTGCTTATGGAATACCGCACCACAAACGACCGCTGCAAACAGGCCTACAACACCAAACTGGTAAAGGGCTCATTCAATTGTCCAGGAGAACTCTTTAATCTGGTAAAGGAACTCATAAAAGCACCCCACAATGAATTCCCTGTCGTATCCATCACCTCCCAGCAACTAGCTAACCACTTCACAATATGCCACAACCATCCCCCACCTCAAACCGTCCAGCGCACACCCCCCCCCCCAACTGCCACCCAAACCTGGACCATATTTGAGTCTGTCGGCAACAAAGCCATAGAATCCATCTCAACTCTCAACACTACCATGTCCCCACTAGATCCCTGTCCAGTGAGCTGGATAAAGGCAACAAAGACTGAACTCACCCCATTTCTAACAAAACTCACCCAAACCACCCTGAGTCAAGGCCACATGCCCAGCTGCCTAAAAATCTCTTCAATCTGCCCAATACTTAAAAATACTCACCTTGACCCTCTAGACCCGACAACCTACAGACCCATCGCAAGACTATTTTTCATGGCCAAAATAATTGAAAACTCCATCCAACAACAACTCCAAGACTACCTGGACAAACATGACCTACTTGATCTCCAGCAACACTGATTCCGACCGCACCATGGAGTCGAAACCCTCATAACCTCCCTCATGAGCAGACTCACGAAAGAAATCCAGAAACCACACCAAGGATACATCCTCATATTCCTCGATATATCCAGCAGCATTTGACTCCATCAACCACAATACCCTCATACAACGACTGCAATCAATAGGAATTCAAGGCACAGTCCTAAACTGGTTCCAATCCTACCTAATCTATCGCCAGCAACAAATAAAGATAGGTATCCACATCTCTTTCCCTATACCCAAACCCAAGGAGTTCTTCAGGGATCTACTCTCTCAGAACTACTATTCAACTTCTATGTGCAACCATTCTGGTCAGTTATCCAATCCCACAACACACACTACCATATCTATGCAGATGACAACATGCTATATGCAATCTTTAGTACAAATCACCCATCATACACCAACCTATAACAATGCTTCTCCACCGTATCACAATGGCTGGCAAAAAAACAACTATCCATAAACCTCAAGAAAACAGAGAAACCCTATTCATCACACCCCCCCACCTCCCACCATCACCCTAAACAACATCGAAATCCAAGTCAGATCAGAAGGTGAATACTTCTGAGTCATCCTGGACCAGCATCTAACCCTGAAACCACAAATCAACAACACAGTGAGAACAATATATTACAAGCTCCGCTCTTTGCAACATCTCTGCCCACTGCTGGACCCAGCAGACTTCCGCTTCGCTCTGCAAGCCCTCATCATCCCCCACATAGACTATTGCAATTCCATATATCACAGGGTACCAGTCAACTCTCCTCCCTCTACGAACAGCCCTTCATACAGCAGCACGCACCATCCCAGGAGCATCCATATATGAGTACATCACGCCCATCCTAAAACAACTCTGCTGCTTCCCAATTCTCAGCAGAATCCAGTACAAGATACTCCTAATGATCTTCAAAACTATCAACAACCAATCATCCCAATACCTAAGAGCTCTCCTTCACGCCTGGAAGATCAGCAGACCCAGAACACAATCCATCAAGAACATTTTAACCACACCCAACGAAAAAACAAGAAGCAACTAACAAGCCTGCTCCAGATCCTTCGAGCTCTATGCACCCTCCCCCTGCCCCACCTCTTCTATTCTCTCCCAGACAAAATCAGAATCATCAATGATCTCCCGAACTTCCAGAATGTTAAAAACCCACCTGTTTATCGAATACTTTGGACCCCCCATCTATGCTTCAATTTCCCCTCCCACACTTGTAAATACGTTTTTGTTACATGTCAATACTATCAAGTTAATGTAAAAAAGTTACAGTTCTATATAAACATTATATATTCTTCAGTTAAATGCACACAGCTTTGACCCAGTGAAAAGCTGTGTAAAAGTTCAGTTAAATAAATAAATTTGTGGTAAGAGAGCCAAACACTTGTTCCAAGTTACGGTTGTTGGTTGATATCGTTCACAGTTTGAGTGTTTCAGTTTTGCTTACTACTTGGGAAGTATCATACCTGGCACCAGCAGATATACCATGTTAACATTACTGAAAGATGCTTGTGTGCCTTCATCTGCTGGCTGGGAATATAACCTACACATCTGGACTGCTCTAGTATGTAAAACTTTTCCATTGAGGTCTACTTGAGTATTTGTGAATGGATTCATTCTTATCCTTGTGACCTGTTGGTAGAATATATGTGTAGTTCTTTTTTGTTATGATGTATATGTATATCTATTTATTTATCAAGTTTTATATACCGCTATATCTACAAGTCATAGTAGTTTACAATCAACATAACTGTCTCATTAACAGAACTTTTTATTTGTATGAGTAAAAGAAGGTCTATGCAGAATTCTAAGAATTTGAGTCTTTGCTATGTGTGTGTTAATCCATTTTCAGGTTTCTTAAAAAGCAGGGATCGTTCACATCACAAATTCTATTCATTGATGACCAAAACACAAATGTTCATCCGCTTTATTGAAGAATGCTCCTTTGTCAGTGATAAAGATGCAAGCCTGGCCTTTTTCGATGACTGTGTTGAGAAAGTGAGTCTGTTGCTATATACCTAACTTTTTCTCACATCTGTTCTGTGTGTATTCTGCACATTAGAGAATTGTAGGATTTATTTAGACCCTCCATTTTTTAAATAAGACTTCAGGCTTTGTGTTACATAAATTATTTTATCTAGCATATAGGTTTTATGTTTGCTTTAAACTTTTGGTTAAAAAGCTCAAGATGTTGCAGTAGTTTCTAGTCTGTGGGTTGGCTCACTTGTAATGCTACAGAGCCTTGAGCCAAAAAAGATCATGAGCACACCAAATCTGTACTACTCGCATGGAGTATTATTTATTTGGCAGATTGACTGGAGGTTTTTTATTTTACAAATGTGTCCATATTGGTAATCAAATGGTTTGATAATTAAATCTTTTTATAGTTGATAATTTGTCAAGGGAAGTGGGTTTGTCTGAGATGAAGGATTTCCATTTAGTTTAACTGAGAAAATACTAGTCAAACAAGGTATACTACATGACATTGTGTTATCGAACATGGATGTTAAATACAATAGTTGTATAATCCAGAACAAATGCAATCGGTGCCTTTGAGTCAGTGCCGACTCCTGGTGACCCAGCAGCTGCTGGGTTTTCTTGGCAGTGTGACTGGAAGTAGATTGCCAGACCTTTCTTCTGAGGCAATGGAGGGTTAAGTGACTTTTGCCCAAGGCCACAAGGAGTGCTAGTGGGAATCAAATCCTGGTCTCTTGGTTACCAAGCCAGTGCTCTAAACATTAGGCTACTCCTCAACTCTATAAGTGCATGACTCTTGGGTAGCAGAAATCCAAGGGAAATATACGTGATAGGGGGCGAGAGGTTAGTATGCATGGATCAGGAGAAAGACCTTGGTGTGATTATTTCTGAAGATCTCAAGGTGGCAAAACAGTGCGACAAGGCTGTGGCAAAAGCCAGGAGGATGTTGGGCTGCATACAAAGAGGAATCACCAGCAGAAAGGAAGAGGTACTTATGCCACTTGTCAGACGGGTGCCTAGGGTGAGAACTTACACAATCTTGACGATGCATATATTCATATGATTCTTGCAAGGTATTGTGGGTATTGTAGTTCATTCACTCCCAAACACAGCTGATGACAATAGAGTTGTGAAACCAAGTGGTAAGGCCAATAAAATACTTCTTTTATTGATGGGGTTTAATTCACCCAGCACATGTATGCTTGATAGCAATATAAATGAGGTTACTTGCTTGCAGTGTTTAAATGGATAACAAAAAGTCACAAAGCAAACCAGAAAACAACCTTCAGCTTGTCAGGCAATTAGCTAATGTTTTCTTAGCAAATAATTACCAAATAAAAAGGCACAAAGAAATGGATAAACTTTGTTTGTTAGGTTAACTTCTGCTTATTTTCCACGCAGATCCCAGCAGTGATTCTCCCTTGCTCACACACACAATCAGGTGCAGCTTTAATTACTATTAATTGACCAGCTGTAAGCCTTTAGCTGGCTGGCTGCTACTGTGTGAACCCAAATCCTGCTTTAAGAGCTGTTTGCAGTGGAAATAAAGAACAAAGTTAGGTTTCTTTGTGATGGCTGATGTGTTTGCTCACAGAAAGCTAGCAATAGCATTTAGATAGAGAACAGTCCATGTAAGAAATAGTTTCATCTGCTGTATCTCCCCCTTCATCAATCAGCATAGGGTCACTATCATACATTGGCACAGACGAGTCTTTCATTAAGGCACTATCATGAGAATGCTTATTCCTTTGCTGCCATTCTCTATTATAGATAGGGTCTGGATCAGTGTTCATACCTGAGCCTCTCCTGCCATCATAATTCCTCTCTGTATAGCCTGGCCAGTATGTAATCCAATTCTGATGTCCAGCCTTCCAATCTTGATCCCTGGACACTGGATCTCCTCTCATATACCTTCTGGCCTTGGTCTGAAAGTTCTTTCCACGTGCACTCTTCTCTCTTCCAGGTAGCCACTGGTGATTCCTATCTCTGCCATTCCATTCCTCTGGCTGAATCCAGTCCAATGGACTCTGCTGGCACTTGGAATACCTCCCAGTATGGGTACTGCCTTGGAATCTCCCAGACCTTCCAATGGCCCTTCTTCTCTTCCTTCCAGAGAGTTTCCTTCTCTCTCTATCCGCTTGGCTTGGCTTCTGCTTCTCCAGGTGATACTGGGGCTTGAGCTTGTAGCCGTTGCTGAAGCTCTCCCTCAAGCTCTTTCTGTAGCTTTTGCTGAAGCTGTTCTTGTAGCTCTTCCTGAAGCTGTTATCTGAAGAATCTCTATTCTTATTCTTTCCTAATGTGTGCTCCTCCCTAACACAGCGCAGCTGTCTTGAATCAGGCCCTGCCCTTTGAGATGAGTGCTTAGGGATTACCTCATAGCTCTCTTGATTGCACACACATTTTCTCACTTCAGCCCCTCTCATGGCTGCTGGAAACCTGGTGCATTCTGGGACTGGTAGTCTTTTATGTGAAAACTCTGTTTTCTTACTTCTACCAGAACTGACAGGTTGCTTGTTCAGAGTCACATCATCTTTTCTATAGCTCCTACCTGAGCTATGATAAGCTTCCTTATCACACACTGTACAAGTCACTGGTGAGGCCTCACTTGGAATACTGTGTTCGGTTTTGGAGACTGTATCTTGCAAAGGATGTAAAAAGACTGGAAATTGTTCAGAGGAAGGCGACCAAAATGATTTGGAGCCTGCGTCAGAAGCCTTATGAGAAGAGACTTGAAGACCTAAACATGTACACTTTGGAGGAGAGGAGGGACAGGAGAGATATGATTCAGACCTTTAAATACTTGAAGGGAAATAATGAACAAACAAACCTCTTCCAACGACGGGGAAGCTGTACAACTAGAGGGCACAACATGAAGCTGCGAGGTGGTAAATTGAAAGGCAATGTCAGGAAATACTTTTTCACAGAAAGGGTGGTGGATGCTTGGAATGCCCTCCCGATGGAACTGGTGGGGGCAAACACGGTGACGGAATTCAAAATGGCATGGGACAGACACAGTGGATCCCTTTACAGCAACAGGATAAAATCAAAATTAAACTGAACCATCTAATTTCTTAACAAATAGGGGTGTCCTACATGGAGTGGTGGGTTCACCCCTAAACAGGGACGTGGGGAGGGGTGGCGGAGCGGTGGGTGCACCTACTCTTGCTGTCGTGCTGGGCAGACTGGATGGACCGTGCTGGTCTTTATCTGCCGTCATTTACTATGTTACTATAATGCAGCACATCTGCCACAAAATACTAGTTAATGCATGTCACAGATTAACTCTTACATTCAGGTTTTTCACTTATTTCATACATAAGTATTTTGGAATGCATTTCTTCTGCTTTTAAATAAAATATTTGCTTTGCTTTTCATATTGTAAGTGTAGTGGTAGATCCTTGTGAAATCATTGGTGGCCTCAGTCTTAGTCCTAGTACACTGGGTGTTCTAAGATCCACCTTGTTGGCGTGCTCTCATTTATTTAAATTTAATCTGTGCCTTTTCATTAGTAGCTCAAAGTAGACTTACAGTTGAAGAAACTTTATTTACTAAGCTATGTAATAGCAATAACATGTTTGTTTCTTTACAAAATTTGTTTACCATCTTTATGACGAATGTCATTCAAAATGGATTATAATTTAAATAAGATAAGATTAAAAGAGTAGAGAAAAGTACAACGGGTATGAGTATGCTTCATAGGAAACAGGATTAAGAGTGGAGAAAAATATAATGCTAGAAATTGTAGCATAATGCAAGTAATGAGATGTGAAGCATGCAAATTATGCAGATCAGCTCATTATGACAGACGAATGATGCAGCTTGCAATATACCTCTACAAGATATATTATTCAGTTAAATTTAAAGCTTCCAAGAGGTAGTGTTTACATTCTCCTAGGACCATCATCCTGCTAATGCGTAAACTATTGCTACCAGGGAGCAAATTAGAGGCCAGGACTATGAAAACTTATCGCCCTATCCCTCCCCTCCATTTTAAATCACAAGTTTCCCTTTCTTCTTCTTCTTCATCCCCCCCCCCCCCCCCACAGTCCATTAGAATGAAGAAGCTCCCCTTCCCCCCAAGACCTCCCTGCACTTCTTCTGGCAGTTACTGGGTGTCTCCATAGAGGGTAGGAGAAACTCTTTTGTTAACTCTGGTTTAAAAAGGCAGCCTCTCCCCTAGCAATAGTCTTTGCAGTACTAGGATCAGGCTGCAAAATAAGAGAAGGTACCATAGGTTAATGAGTCCTGCAGTAAATGTGCTATTGTACTGAAGGTTAATAAATAGACCCCTAAGTTTTTACCTAAGTCAATGAAGGGTGAAGTGACTTTCCCAAGGTCCTAAAGAATGACAGCAGGATTTGAACACTGGTTCTCAGGAAAAATGAGAGAAGCCCCCAACAATCAAACACAAAGCCAAAAGATCAAAAGCAGAGAAATCAAAAGATGTGATAAGAAAAAAATCTTTTCACAGAGTCTTGGTTTCTATGCCCCCAGTTTCACTTTTTGGCTTAATGCTTTGCTGATGCTCTAGCCACTATGCCAGCGATGGCGAACCTATGGCACGCGTGCCAGCTGTGGCACGCGAAGGCCTTGCAGCTGGCACGCGGGAAGGTCCGCCATCGAAAAAAAAACAACAACCCTGTCTGCTGCCGTTGTCGGGGCCGCCGCGGCAGAATCGAGCGTGCCGCGGGGCCCCCCTGTACCCACCGGCAGAGCCTGTCCTCCCCGTAGCAGCTCTCTCTTTGGAGCTGCAGTCAGACTCGCCGGCTTGCAGAGCGCGAAGGGAAGAGTTTCCCTTTCGCGACTCTGTTAAGCCCGCGGGGGCTGATGGGAACTTCCCATCAGCCCCCGCGGGCTTAACAGAGCAGCGAGGGAACTCTTCCCTCGCGCTCTGCAAGCCGGCGCGTCTGACTGCAGCTCCAAAGAGAGAGCTGCTACGGGGAGGACAGGCTCTGCCGGTGGGTACAGGGGGGCCCCGCGGCACGCTCGATTCTGCCGCGGCGGCCCCGACAGCGGCAGCAAACAGGTTTTCTTTTTTTTTTTTAATTTTCCCTGGGCTGGGCTGGGCTGGGCTGGGGGTGGGGGGTGGGGGTTAGGCGTGGTGCTGGGCTGGGCTGGGGGGCTTAGGAGTGGTGATGGGCTGGGCTGGGCTGGGGGGGGTTAGGAGTGGTGATGGGCTGGGCTGGGCTGGGGGGGGGTTAGGAGTGGTGATGGGCTGGGCTGGGCTGGGCTGGGGGGGGGTTAGGAGTGGTGATGGGCTGGGCTGGCTGGGCTGGGGGGGGTTAGGAGTGGTGATGGGCTGGGCTGGGGGGTGTTAGGAGTAGTGATGGGCTGGGGTGGGGGGGTTAGGAGTGGTGATGGGCACTGGGCTGGGGGGTTAGGAGTGGTGATGGACACTGGGCTGGCTGGGGGGGGTTAGGGGTGGTGATGGGCACTGGGCTGGCTGGGGGGGTTAGGAGTGGTGATGGGCGCTGGGCTGGGGGGGTAGGAGTGGTGATGGGCACTGGGGGGGGTTAGGAGTGGTGATAGGCGCTGGGGGGGCTTAAACTAAAAATTGAGTGATGGGGGATTAGGACTGGGAGTGGGCTGATGGGGAGGTTAGGACTGGAAATGGGCTGGTGGGATTAGGACGGGGAGTGAGCTATGGGGGGCTAGGACTGGTAATGGGTTGGGGGTTGCTAGGACTGGAAATGGGCTGAGTGGAAGGGGGCTTGAACTGCAAATAGCTGTTGGGGATGGGGCTTGGAATGGAAATGGGCTGAGGGGAAGTGGGGGCTTGAACTGCAAATAGCTGATGGGGACGGGGCTTGGAATGGAAATGGGCTGAGGGGAAGTGGGGGGCTTGAAGAAGGGAATGGATGCTGGGTGAGACTGGAACTAGAAGGGAGCTGATGTTGGGGGAGGATTAGAATGGGATGGGGCTGGGAGAGTAAAATGGAGAGGGGAAAAATATTTTGTGTAGGAGGGATGAAAAATCTACAATTGGCCAGGTATTGGGAGAGTAATTGGGGATTGAGGATGGAGGGGTAAAATTTGTGTGGATGAAATAGGAATGAGGAAAGAGCAAAAGGAGAAAGATTAGTATGTTAAAGCAGATGTAGAGAGAGAGAATGGAAAAAAACTAGAAGAGAGAAGAAAGGACAAATGGACAGCAGACGATGGAGAGTTAGCAGAAAACATGAAGAAACCAGAAGAAAATGGCTGGACCAATTGCAACTGAAAAAAAATGCACAAAAGGTAGAACGATATCTCTTTATTTTGAATTTATTAACTGGAATATGTCAGCTCTGGGAAATGTGCATCATTAACATCTGCGCTTTGTTTGGTACAAGAGGAAATTCCTATTTGACGTTGCCACTTGTTCTCTTTCCCCAGTATTCACTGAAATGTATTGGTTTAATATTTGCAGTGTTGCCTTTTGATAGGTAGGGTATGGTGCTTTGTGAGTCCTGGTAATGCTGTCAGGATACGGCGGGTTTGCTATGGGTTCTAAATGGGCAGCGTTTGTAGTAGTTCCTAATGTGCCTGGCGGTTGGCACTGGATTATAGTAATGTAGAAATCTTTTAGTCTTTCTTTATCCATACACTCATTAAGAGACATGTTTACTAAAAGTTAGTGTATGGTAACATTATGCAAATATTTATGCAAATAAGACCACTTATGCAAATGACGTGCTGGCACTTTGAGGAAATTCTTTGGTTTTGTGCGGCAGTTTGGGCACTCGGGCTCAAAAAGGTTAGCCATCACTGCACTATGCTATTCCTCTTCGTGAGAGTCCAGTAACTAAATAGGTATGGAAGCTGATCTTACCTTAATACCCTGCAGGACCAATAAAGCACACAGTCTTAAGTTGGGGAAGTGGTGGGATTGTGGATAGGGGGGAGTTCAATTCCAGCCCTCTGTCCTTTAATTAACATTGTTTACTAACTTGATGAACACAGCTTAGAAACATAGAAACATAGAAAAATGACGACAGAAAAAGACCACATGGCCTATCTAGTCTGCCTTCCATATCAACAACTACAACAGTCCCCTTTTTTCCTTTAGAGATCCTCTGTGTTTGTCCCATGCTTTTTTGAATTCAGATACTGTCCTCATCTCTACCACCTCCACTGGGAGACTATTCCACGGATCCACTACTCTTTCCGTAAAGAAATATTTCTGCATATCACTCCTGAATCTATCTCCCTTCACCCTCATCCCATGTCCCCTCATAGCAGAACTTGCTTTCAATTGAAAGAGGTTCTCCCCCTGAACATTTATGCCACAGAGGTATTTAAACATCTCAATCATATCACCTCTATCCCGCCTTTCCTCTAAGGTGTACATATTAAGATCCTTAAGTCTGTCCTCATATGCTTTATAATGAAGACCACTAACCATTTTAGTAGCCACCCTCTGTACTGACTCCATCCTGTTTATATCCTTTTGAGGTGTGGCCTCCAGAATTGCACCAGCTTACACCTGGGGGAATTCTGTGCAAAACTATTTAGGGCCTCAGGGGTTCTCAGTCCTCACTAATTTCTCTGTTGTGGAGATTTGTGCAAGATAGCTCCACCATACTGCAGGTGATGGCCCCAGAAGCCCACATCCACCCATCATCATAGTGGATGCTCCAATGGATCCTCAACTTTCATCCCACCATGCCACATCTTCCTGGCGACCTCTCCCCACCTCTAGATGACAATGTAGATTCCATTTGTTCCTACAACCTCCACTGGGAAACCACAGATTCTATAATGGAAGAGGACACCCGTTCTCCACATCACAAACCTCTAGAAGATCCCGTGGACGACCTCTCATTGCTGCTTACCCTGTTTCCTGCTGTGTTCGTGCCTAATTGCATCCCCACTTGTCTGCCGTCATTCCAGGTATCGTTGTCCCGCCTCCCGGAAGTGACGCTGGGGCCTGCAGCCTTTAACACCGGGTCCATTGCGGCGCCCCGCTGCTGATTTGTGTCTTGACTGTCTGCTGCTAACTTGCCTGCTGCCCGTTGCCCGCATTGCTGCTTTCCCTGTTTCCTGCTGTGTTCGTGCCTAATTGCATCCCCACTTGTCTGCCGTCATTCCAGGTATCGTTGTCCCGCCTCCCGGAAGTGACGCTGGGGCCTGCAGCCTTTAACACCGGGTCCATTGCGGCGCCCCGCTGCTGATTTGTGTCTTGACTGTCTGCTGCTAACTTGCCTGCTGCCCGTTGCCCGCATTGCTGCTTTCCCTGTTTCCTGCTGTGTTCGTGCCTAATTGCATCCCCACTTGTCTGCCGTCATTCCAGGTATCGTTGTCCCGCCTCCCGGAAGTGACGCTGGGGCCTGCAGCCTTTAACACCGGGTCCATTGCGGCGCCCCGCTGCTGATTTGTGTCTTGACTGTCTGCTGCTAACTTGCCTGCTGCCCGTTGCCCGCATTGCTGCTTTCCCTGTTTCCTGCTGTGTTCGTGCCTAATTGCATCCCCACTTGTCTGCCGTCATTCCAGGTATCGTTGTCCCGCCTCCCGGAAGTGACGCTGGGGCCTGCAGCCTTTAACACCGGGTCCATTGCGGCGCCCAGCGCCGCCGAGGCGCGCGCCGCAGGTGCGCGCACAAGGAGCACGACGTGCTCCTTGTGCGAGCTCCTTGGGGCGAGGTCCGGGGCGACGGTTCCAAAGCCTGCCCTTCCAGTGTTTGTTTTTCTCTGCTCCTTGGTTTTCTGCTATTGCTTTTACCTCTATCCATGGCTACTATCCCTGTTCACTGGGGCTGGCGCCCTGTAACACCGGCCATTGCTCCTTCTGGTCTCTCCACTCGCCAGCTTTCGCACCTTGTTTATTGTTCACGGACCTCGTCTCCCCCTCCTTCTCCTCCCCCTCTTTCCCCCTCCCTTATGTTTCTACAACTTGCACTCTTGAACTGTCGATCTGTTCGTTCTAAATCCTCTTTGGTTCAAGACTTGATCACGCTCCATAACTTGGATATTCTCTTCTTGACTGAAACCTGGCTAAAGGAAGGAGATGAACCCATATTGAATCGCTGTCTTCCGCCAGGCTATTCCTTCTTCTCCACGTCCCGCCGGGGTAGAAGCGGTGGGGGCGTGGCTATTATCTATCGTTCCTCTCTTTACCTCTCTGAGCTTGCCTCCTCCCCCTCTCTGCTCTACCCAGAGACCCTGCTTGTGCAGTTGGCCCCCTCCCCTACTCCTTATTCTTTCCTCTTAGTCTATGCCCCGCCCTCCCTTCCCAATCCCTCCTGGGATTCACTTTTGGCTACTATATCCGAGGCTTCTTTGCTCTATCCCCACCTCCTAATTTTAGGTGATTTTAATGTTCATGCTGACTCCCCCTCTTCGGCAAGAGATTCTTCTTTCCTTTCCCTTCTGTCTGATCTTTCTCTTCGTCAATCAGTTTCTTTACCTACTCATATTGCTGGTCATTCTCTTGACCTCCTCATCACTTCTGCCTCCTTCCCTTACCCCTTTTCTTCCCTGTCGTCCTTCCCTCTCCCTTGGTCTGATCATCACTGCCTTCTATTTTCCATCCCTGCCCCCCCTCCTGCCCCACTTCCATCTTCCAACTCCGGTCTCACACCACCACTTACTCGTAAAATCACTGCGAACACTCTTAGCCAGTTCCCATGTCCTGCTAGTCTATTCCCCGCAGATTTCGAATCCCTCTCTGTTGATGCTCAGGTCCAGTGCTGGAATTCCACTCTCTCAACTGCCTTGGGCTCTGTTGCTCCCCTTCGTCCTCGCCCCCACCCTCGTCATTGCTCACATCATCCTTGGTTTTACCCTGGCCTTTTCCTACATCGCAAACACCTTCGCCGGGCGGAACGTCTCTGGCAAAAACATCCTTCCCCTGTCAATTTGTCAGCTTTTCGTCTTTGTCACCACCACTATCGCTCTTTACTCCGCACCGCAAAGCGTGATTACTATTCCAATCTTATCTCCTCCTCCTCAAACTCCTCACGTCGTCTGTATTCTATTCTGCGCTCTCTCACTGCATCTCATTCTGCCTCCTCCTCTCTCACTCCGCTTACATCCTCTCTTCCTGACCCCTCCTCTCTCGCTACTTTCTTTGTTACTAAAGTGGACACTCTCCGCCAATCTTTTTCCTCATGTCCCTCTCCTCTTTCTCCTCCTGCTGCGCTCTCTCCTCCTTCTTATTCATCCCTATCCCATCCTGTTCCTGTGTTATCTCATTCTTGGTCCTCTTTTGAAATGATTACCCCCGCTTCTCTTCAACAGACTTTTCTCTCTATCCGTAAAACCACCTGTTCGACTGATCCCATCCCTTCCTCCTGGCTCTTGGAACCCTCTCTAGCACTCTCCCCATACATCCTTCTCTTGTTTAATTCTAGTTTGTCCTCTGGCACTTTTCCCTCTAGTTGGAAGCATGCTGTTGTCCGTCCCATTCTAAAGTCCCAGTCTTCTGATCCATCCGTTCTTTCTAACTGGCGTCCTGTATCTAATCTTTCTTTCCTTTCCAAATTCCTTGAAAAACTGGTCTTTATTCAACTCTCTTCTCATCTTGAGGCTTCTCTCGCTCTGCACCCTCGTCAAGCTGGTTTTCGCCCTACTCACAGCACTGAAACTGTTCTCCTTTCTCTTCTAAATGAACTTCACGCTGCTCACGATCGTGGTCTTTATACTCTGGCTGTTTCTCTTGACCTTTCGGACGCTTTCGATCTTGTGGATCATCGCACCCTTCTCACTCGTCTTCGGGATGCGGGTCTCTCTGGTATCGTTCTTCGGTGGTTTCACTCTTTTCTTTCCGGTCGTTCTTTCTCTGTTGTTTCTGGATCATCCTCCTCTGCCCCTACTCCCCTCACCTGTGGGGTTCCCCAAGGGTCTGTCCTTGCACCGCTTCTTTTCAATGTCTTCTTAGCTCCTCTTGCCCTCCAGATCCAACAGTTTAGTATCTCCGCATATTACTATGCGGACGATATCTTTCTTCTCCTTCATACCGACTCCCTTTCACCGGATATTACCCCTCTTAATCATTGTCTTGCTGCTATTGCCTCCTGGTTTTCTTCCAACTTCCTTCATGTGA
The DNA here is from genome assembly GCA_033557465.1 of Ichthyophis bannanicus. Lineage (NCBI taxonomy): Eukaryota > Metazoa > Chordata > Amphibia > Gymnophiona > Ichthyophiidae > Ichthyophis > Ichthyophis bannanicus. The sequence goes on along the minus strand of CM066043.1, from coordinate 260,500,107 downwards.
ATCCTTCTAAATCACACGCCATTTGGTTTACGTTTGGAGCTCCTTCCCCCACTTGTGCCCCCTTCTTTTCTGCACAACCTATCCCTCTTGTTTCTTCCCTCCGTTATCTGGGTGTCACTCTTGATTCTTCCCTTTCCTTTAAGGATCACATTTCTTCCCTTGTCCAACGTTCCTTTTTCTCCCTTAGGCAACTTCGTTCGGTCCGTCCTTTTCTCTCCCCTTCTGCCCTGGCCACTCTCCTTTGTTCTCTTGTGTTGTCTCGTCTTGATTATTGTAATGTGTCCCTTGCTGGTTTGCCCCTTTCCCAATTGTCTCGTCTTCAACGTGTTCAGAACTCTGCTATTCGTCTTCTAGCTCACGCTTCTCGCTTTGATCACGTTACCCCACTCCTTCTTCAACACCACTGGTTGCCTATCCCCTTTCGTGTCCAGTATAAAATTCTTATTCTCACCCACAAAGCTGTTCGCACTGGCTCCCCCTCCTATCTTGCGGATCTGATCTACTTTCGCCCTCCCCACCGTTTGCTCCGTGCTATCCACACAAATCGTCTGTCTCTTCCCTCCCCTTCCCAGGCCCATCTTGTTTCTACTCGTTCTTCTGCCTTTTATTTTCTAGCCCCTAGTTTATGGAATTCCCTTCCCCCCCCGCTTCGTGCGGAAGAATCGTATCTTTCATTCAAGTCACAACTCAAGACCCATCTCTTCAGTTTAGCGTTTAACCTTCCCACCCTGGTTTCCCCCTCCCCCTCCGTTATTCCCCCTCCCCTCACTTCATGATGTTGCAATCCCCTACCGTTGCATTATAATTATTGTTCTTTCAGTGTTCTTCTTTTCTTCTCTGTCCTATCTATTTTATGGCGTTCCTTTCTTTTTCATGCAGCCTGTTTTTAATTTGTTTTATATTGTTTTATTGTGAACCGCTCAGGTGCCTCTGGTGTTGGGCGGTATATCAAATTTTAAATAAACATAAACATAAACATAAACATATCCAAAGTTCCTTCAAAATATCTCCCAGATGCTCATCCTCATTGACTCTCAGATGCCTACCAACAAGGGTGATTTTCAGTCCTTAAATCCTGAAATTGCCCCCAAGAAAGTGATAGCTCTTCCCCAGGTACTCCAGGACCTACAGTTCTCCATCTGGAAAACCCTCACCTCCAGCAGTGCTACATCCCACTACCTGGACTTAAAATACAAAGCTTTACCGGCCCCAAGCTTCGAACACCAGTAACTTCCTTAGCAGTCTATCGTATTGGAAGCTATGCAGAAGAAATCCAAGAGTTCCAAGCAATTATCGCATTCACCATCAGGAAAGGAACAGCGGACTCTAGATGCCATTGGCTGGAAGGCCTATCAGGGTAGCACACTAGCCATGAGGATTCTCTCCCACCAACTTCAGATCCTTCATTACCATCATGATCATCTTCTCCAGCTCAATGAGCCCCCCCACAGAGGATCCAGCACAGCTGGTCACTGATCTTCATGAGTCTCTTTCACATCATCCATACCACCTATGACATCTATGATTTGGTGGTTTGCTCAGCAACTATTGCTATTTCAGCCAGATGCACTGCTTGGCTCCAAGTGTCTGGTTTCCGGGAGGACTTTCACAAATGGCTGGTGGATGCCCCATGTCAGGGAGACAGTCTGTTCAGTTCTGAAGTGATGAAGGTAGTCTCTGAGATAAAGGACCATTCCTCCACAGTCAGAGAGCTGACAACCTGTGGAACCAGTCACGCAGATACACTGACCTCAACTCCCTTGATACCACCGGCCTTATCACTACTAATATTTTCAACAATTCTGTCCACACCACAGATACCAATACTATCCCTGACCACCGGTGCAACATCTCTCCTCTCATATTTATGTTCAGTGCCCTCAACAACGGGAAAGAAAACCACAGTCTCTCCCTCAAGCTTCCATCCCAAAGAGCACCCCTAGTTTTGACTACCTGCCAGTAGGTGGCCGGATCCAATACTTCAGAGAGAGAGGCTTGGCAATCCATAACCACAGACTGCTGGATACTAAATCAATTTCCTTACACTGCCACCCACCTGCTCTGCTCCTTGCAACAAGCACCTCCTGGGACATCATGTCCCTTAACTGACTTGAGAAATTCAACAGCTGTTACTCAGCGAAGCTATCAAACCAGTCCCTTGTGACGAGATCGTTCACTGTGTTTACTCCAGGCTCTTCCTTATCCCTAAAAAATCTGAAGGTCTCCAACCAATCCTCGATCTGTGTTATCTAAACTCGTTCATAAAAAGAGAAAAATTCAAAATGCCTTCCCTAACCACCATCCAACCTCTGCTTAGCTGCAAAGATTGGTTAGCCTCTCTGGATTTTAAGGATACCTACACACACATCCCAATCTACTCTCCACACTGGAAATATCTTTGATTTCAGTTCCTTCATCGCTGTCAGTACAAGATCCTACCCTTCGGCCTCTTCTCTGCTCCCTGCGTGTTCACAAAGTGCCTGGCGGGGGACATTGTGTCTAGCCTTACCTGGACATTTGGCTTGTCTTGGTCGCCTCGCAAGACAGGGCGGCACATTCTGTCAGAGCTGCTGCCAATCTTCTACATGCATTAGGCTTCGTGGTGAACTCACAAAGGTCTGAGCCCATACCTCAGCAGTGCTTAGATTTTATCGGAGCTTGCATTAATACCCTTTGAGCCAAGCCTTCCTCCCCAGGGCCAGAGCACAAACCATTCGTCTCCTCACCACCAAGCTTGCTATGTGCAGCTCTGCACTCACCTACATGCTATTGCAGCTACTAGGGCTCATTTATTCCTAACAATCTTGGCCAACCAGCTTCCAAGCAGACTATCTTGGCCTAGATTGCAGATGGCATCTCCTTCTGCTACCAGCAGGCTTACCTACGTTCTCCAGGTCACACAGGGCCTCGTAATCTTCGGGCCATTGCAGCATCCATAGCTAGCTTAGCGTTGGTCTCCACTCCAGACATCTGCAGGGTGGCTATGTGGACATCTCTTCATATGTTCACAAAACACTACAGTTTCGACTGTTCTGTGGCACATGATTTTGCCTTCGGGCAGGCGGTCCTTCGCAACCTCTTCACAACCTAATCCTCCTCTTATCCACCTCCCATCTCCATTCTTGGACTGCAGTGCAAGACTTCAGAAAGGTGACCCTTAGCTGTGGATTCACCAGCGGAGTGTGCTTGCATCCCCCTGCATGTCTCCGGTGAAAGCAAAATTGCTTACCTGTAACAGGGTTTCTCCATAGACAGCAGGGGTATGCAGCCACACTCACCCTACCACCATCCCCACAAAAAAAAGAAAAAAAAGAAGAGAGAATGATCAATGATGATCCTTCCAGCATCACAGGACTCACACGTCTAAACTTAGGAGATGTCATATGTCACTACTCTCTGCTTTATCAACTGATCTCATGGAGGCAAGCAGGCAGGAAGGGCACACGCATGCTCAGAAGTCCAAAGACTTCTGTGAGCTAAGGGAGAGCGTGGGCAACTCGGCTCAGTTGACACTTCACCAGCAGAATGTGGCTGCATACTCCAGCTGTCTATGGAGAACCCTCGTTACAGGTAAGTGTCATGCCCTTGCCCCTTACTTCCAGTATGGAGGGGCGTGGTTATCATAGAAAGTTTCACCTTTTAGCCTTTAACCGACTGGTTCCTTTGCCATGCCCTTTGGGAAAGGTAGTTCAGTCACAATCCACTTGGCTTCAGGTAGAAAAAACACTTGTAGTTGGCTCGAATGATAAGGCAATGACAGAATTTGTTGACTCAAACTCAAGGTTCACAAATACTACCCTTGGATACTTTCTCCAGGATTCTTCACAATAGACATCAAGACATAAATAAACTCAAAGCAAAACTTTCAGCTTATAGTGCTCTTCAGCTCAAAGATAAAGCCTTTTAACAGTCAATGCTACCAGCTTGGCTAGCATTGTTGTTTAAAGTAAACAAAAACAGCATTTCTTAATGGCAGTTTTCTGTTTTCATAGTCCCAAACACTTCCAGGCTGGTTTGTCTCCTTACAAACAAAGTAAAACTTTTAACAGGACAAAAACTTCTCATAAGCAAATAATGCTCTATTCCATGCTTTAGGAATATTCAAAAACAAAGCCAAAAACTTTACTTCCTTTCACCATTAGCTCGGCTTCTTGCCGGTGTACTGCTCTGGATATCAGGTGTTTATCAAGCCCAATCAGAGAGCTTCAGCTGCTCTTGCTTTCTCAGCAAACGTATTTCTTCTTGAACACAGGACATGCACAAAAGCATCTACAGGCTTTCAAGGTTACCTGACTCTGAAGGTTTTATCTTAAGGGTGGTTTTCTTTCAATCCCTCTGCAGTAAAGGATTGGCACAAGGAGCAACCCCTGCAATCATACTGTATGTTCTAATTCTGGCCTGTATAGCCTCTCCCTTATGTATTGAAAACCGCTGCTGATCGCTGGAAGTAGCGGGATACAAGTGTACACTAAATAAATAAATAAATAAAATAAAAATGTATGAGTCTTCGTCATTCACAGCTAGGTCTGGGTCACCTAGTTGCATAGGCTCTACCTCTCTTTCCAGTTCACAGGCTTCAGCTGACTGCCTTCTGTTAGAGCTGAGAGTATCCCTTGCAACTCTGCACTGCTCTGTATTAGACAAGCTTTCAAGGCTCATATCTGGGCCTGGGCTTGTAGCAGCTTCTCCTCCCTCATGCTCTGTCCACCATTCTCTTGTGCTTCCTCGTCCTGTCCTCCAGCTTGTGTTTCTGCTTGGGTCTCTCCCTGAGACTCTCTCTGGGACTCTCCTCCTCCTCTCCCTCGCTTCTTTATCCTAGACTTAAATCCCCAAGGCTCCAGCCCCACCTCTTCTCCTCTCAGGTGACGGAGATCAGCTTGCCTCCTGGCAGATGGGTAATTAGGGAACTCAGTGACGTAAGGGTCCTTTACCCTGGGTCTGTATTCCCTCTCCTTTTCTCCACTAGGGGAACTCTGAAACCTATCCCATCTGGGAATTTCCTGCTTTCTAGGTATGATTGGGGTTTTGTTTCTCTGACCTTGCAAAATAGGTCCTTTTATAAGGGTGAAATCCTTTCTTTTATCCCTTTCTCCTCTGTCATGATAAGCTTCCTTATCACATAAGCAATTATGCTTTCTCACTATTGCCCAGGCATACATCCATCTCCAAATCCCATCCCCCCCAATTCACCAGCAGCCCATCTCCAGATCCTAGCCACCTTCCCCCCACTCACCATTAGCCCATCTCCAGCCCTCAGCCATCTCCCCACTCCATCAGCCCTTCTACTGCCCCCAGCCACCCCCCTCCAAGACTACCTAATCACAGCATCTTTTTAGCACAGCCATGGGAGTTTTCCCCTTTGCTTCTATAGCTGTGTTAGATTCAGACGCTGGCACTGCATGCTTTCAAAAGGTAAACAGAAGCACTTTCTGTCAGAAACAGGAAGCACTTCTATTTATCTATTGAAAACGTTGTATATCGGCATCAGATTCTATCACAGCTATGGGAGCAAACTGAAGTGTCCCCATGGTTGTGAAAAAGCTAACAGTAAGGCAGGCTTGGGCACCCAATCTTGCCTCACTGTCTTGCCAGTGCCTTCACAGAATTCTGCACAGCAAATGCAGAATTCTGTGCAAATTCTGTGTTGCACAGATTTGCAGAATTTCCCCAGGAGAAGCCTTATGAGAAGAGACTTGAAGACCTAAATATGTACACCTTGGAGGAGAGGAGAGGGATAGGGGAGATGTGATTCAGACCTTTAAATACTTAAAGAGAAATAATGAACAAACAAACCTCTTCCAAAGACGGGGAAGCTGTAAAACTAGAGGGCATAACATGAAGCTGCAAGGTGGAAAATTGAAAGGCAAAGTCAGGAAATACTTTTTCAGTGAAAGGGTGGTGGATGCTTGGAATGCCCTCCCGATGAAATGGTGGGGGCAAACACAGTGACGGAGTTCAAAGTGGCATGGGACAGACACAGTGGGTCCCTTTACAGCAACAGGATACAATCAAAATAAACTGAACCATCTAATTTCTTAATAAATAGGGGTGTCCTACACGGAGCGGCGTGTTCACCCCTAAAACAAAGACATGGGGAGGGGTGGTCTGCACAGAGTGGGGAGGGGTGGTCTTTTGCATTGAGTGTCACATGTATGATTTTCTCCCAGTTGGTGAGAGGTCTTACGTGTGCACTAGGTGCAAGGAGCTCTTTGCTCTCAGGGAACGAGTCCATTCTCTAGAGGCTAAAGTAGCAGACTTGGAAAGCATAAGACAGACAGAGAGGTACATAGACGAGACCTACAGGGATATAGTCCTGAAGTCCCACCTCCAGTCTGGCAGCATCCCTGTTGCCATGGAGGAGAGAGGTCACGTGACAGGAGAACATCACCCTGGTGTGGCAGGAAGTGATCCTGTAACTAGGACCTGTCCTCCAGGTGATGTGAAACCCTCTCGAACCGAGGAAGTTTCTCCAGGGCCATGTGCCCATGAGGGAAGGGTTAGGACAGCCGTTATAGTTGGTGATTCGATCATTAGGCATGTAGATAGCTGGGTGGCTGGTGGACGTGAGGATCGCCTGGTAACATGCCTGCCTGGTGCGAAGGTAGCGGACCTCACGCGCCACCTAGATAAGGTCTTAGATAGTGCTGGGGAGGAGTCTGCTGTCTTGGTACATGTTGGTACCAATGACATAGGAAAATGTGGTAGGGAGGTTCTGGAGGCTAAATTTAGGCTTTTAGGTAGGAAGTTGAAATCCAGAACTTCCAGGGTAGCATTCTCCGAAATGCTTCCTGTTCCACGCGCAGGACCCAAAAGGCAGACAGAGCTCCGGAGTCTCAATGCGTGGATGAGACAATGGTGCAGAGATGAGGGGTTTGGATTTGTTAGGAACTGGGGAACATTCTGGGGAAAGGAGGGGCTCTTCCGAAGGGATGGGCTTCACCTTAACCGGGATGGAACCAGGCTGCTGGCATTAACCTTTAAAAAGGAGATAGAGCAGCTTTTAAACTAGATATTAGGGGAAAGCCGACAGTCGCCCAAGAGCAGATGGTTCGGAAGAATGTATCTTTGAAGGATACTACCAAAAGCAGAGAGGTTCCACAAAAGAGTAAAGTAGCCCAAATGCCCTCAAGTATGGAGCAGACAGAGCTTAAGGATCCCAAATTACTTATGTCTAACAGACAAATTAATATGGATAAAATACATTCTCTAAAATGCTTGTATGCAAATGCTAGAAGTCTAAAAAATAAGATGGGAGAGTTAGAATATATAGCACTAAATGAAAGGTTAGATATGATTGGAATATCAGAGACATGGTGGAAGGACGACAACCAGTGGGACACTGTGATACCTGGGTACAAACTATATCGTAATGATAGAGCTGATCAAATTGGTGGAGGGGTTGCTCTCTATGTTAGAGAGGGCATTGAGTCAGAAAGGATTAAAGTTTTGCAGGAAACAAAATCTGCTGTAGAATCTATATGGATTGAAATTCCATGTAAAAGGGGGAAGGCAATGGCAGTGGAGGGGGGGGGGGTGTACTATCGAGCGCCTGGCCAGAATGACCAAATGGATGATGAAATGCTCAAAGAAATCAAGGAAGCTAACAAAAGTTACAGCACAGTAATAATAATGGGTGATTTCAACTACCCCGGTATCGACTGGGTCATCAGTGTCACGTCAGGACATGCTAGGGAGATAAAGTTCCTAGATGAAATAAATGAATGCTTCTTGGAGCAGCTGGTTCATGAACCGACCAGAGGGGAAGCCATATTAGACCTAATCCTTAGTGGAACACCAGATCTAGTGCAAGAGATAAGGTTGTTGGGGCCACTTGGCAATAGTGATCATAGCATGATAGCCTTTGATTTAATTAGTGGAGGAGGCATAGTAAGGAAATCCACAGTACTACCTTTTAACTTTCGAAAGGGAGACTATGATAAAATGAGGAAAACAGTCAAGAAAAAAACTAAAAGGAGCAGTTGCAAAGGTTAAAGACGTACATCAGGCTTGGCTGTTGTTGAAAAATACTATCTTGGAAGCCCAGACCAGCTGTATTCCACGCTTTAAGAAAAGTGGAAAGAAGTCCAAACAACTGCCAGCATGGTTTAAAGTTGAGGTCAGAGAGGCTGTTGTTGCCAAAAAAGCATCTTTCAGGAAATGGAAAAAAGAGCCAAACGACGAAACCTGGAAACAGCACAAGCACTGGCAAGTCAAATGCAAGGCATTGATAAGGCAGGCAAAGGGAGAATTTGAGAAGAAGCTTGCTGCAGAAGCAAAAACGCGAAGTAAAGACCTTTTCAAGTACATTCGTAGCAAAAAACCTGTGAGAGAGTCAGTTGGTCCATTAGATGATAAAGGGGTTAAAGGAGCACTAAGAGGCGACAAGGCGATAGCGGAGAGACTGAACGAATTCTTTGCTTCAGTCTTTACTGAGGAAGATGTAGGGATGTTACCCATGACTGAAGTGGTATTTAAAGGTGCAGAAGAATTGAAGGAAATATCGATACATCGAGAAGATGTATTACAACTATTAGATAAGCTGAAGAGTAGCAAATCACCTGGGCCGGATGGTATACATCCAAGGGTATTGAAAGAACTGAAATATCAGATTGCAGACCTGCTATTAGTAATCTGTGAACTATCATTAAAATCATCTCTAATACCTGAAGATTGGAGGATCGCCAATGTAACACCAATTTTTAAAAAGGGTTGCAGGGGTGATCCGGGAAACTACAGACCGGTGAGCCTGACGTCAATACCGGGAAAAATGATAGAAACCATCATAAAGAATAAAATTGCTCAGCATGTAGATAGTCATGAACTAATGAGAGACAGCCAACATGGCTTTAGACAAGGAAGATCTTGTCTTACTAATTTGTTATGTTTTTTTGAAGGAGTGAATAATCAGGTGGACAAAGGTGAGTCGGTTGATATTGTGTATCTGGACTTTCAGAAAGCCTTTGACAAGGTCCCTCATGAGAGACTTTTGGCAAAACTAAAGAGTCATGGGATAGGAGGCAGTGTACTATTGTGGATCAGGAACTGGTTAAAAGATAGAAAGCAGAGGGTAGGGCTAAATGGCCAATTTTCCCAATGGAGAAAGGTGAATAGTGGTGTACCCCAGGGATCTGTGCTGGGTCCGCTGCTTTTTGACATATTCATAAATGACCTGGAAAGTGGAATAACGAGTGAGGTTATCAAATTTGCAGATGACACAAAACTATTTAAAGTTGTTAAAACCCAAGAGGATTGTGGAAAATTGCAAGAGGATCTTGATAAATTGGAAGACTGGGCATCAAAATGGCAGATGAAATTTAATGTGGACAAGTGCAAGGTTATGCACCTAGGGAAGAACAACCCAAACTATGGTTACACGATGCAAGGTTCCACATTAGGAACCACCACCCAGGAAAAAGATTTAGGCGTCATTGTGGATACCATGTTAAAACCCTCGGCCCAGTGTGCAGCGGCGGCCAAGAGAGCAAATAGAATGCTAGGTATGATAAGGAAAGGAATGGAAAATAAAACAAAGGATATTATAATGCCTCTTTCTCCAGGACGAAGCAGGAAGTCAGTCCTCACATATGGGTGACGTCGGGGCCGACGGAGCCCTCGCGGAGCAATTTTCCCCAGCTTTCAAAGAAAGCCTTTGGGAATTGCAGCGCGCATGCGCGGTCCTCTTCCCGCCCAAGGGTGCCATCTTGCTCAGTCTTCTTTTTTCCGCGGAGCCCTACAGACGTTGCCTGTGAATCCCCGCAGAAAAGTTTATTTTTCTCTATTTTTCTCTGTCGCCCGGACTCGCAAAGCCGGTTGCGAGTCCGTCCTTTATTTTTCGTTTTTTTTGTCCTTCGTGACAGATTTCGCGCTTTTTCCCTGGCTGCCCGGTCATTCGACCTCGCAGGGGCCCTTTTTCCCCTGATGGCGGCCAGTGGTTTCAAAAGGTGTGACCTCTGTAAGAAACTTATGTCTCTTACAGACACTCATGACTTCTGCCTCCGCTGCCTCGGCACAGATCATGACCCCATGATCTGCGGGCCATGCGGCAAAATGTCCTCAAAAGCGTTGAGGAGTCGGCAGCACCAGCGGGAGCGTATCTTCTCTGACTCCGGCCGGGCTCGGACCTCGTCAGAGGCTTCGACGTCTCGGGACTCTGGTCCTGAGCATCGTCGGAGTTCCTCTGAAAGGGAGTCTCCTACCCGGGAGCATCATCGGAAGAAGAAACCCGCGAGGGCGGGATCGGTAGACGCTCCTGGTTCCTCGAGGGCCAGGTCGCATAGCCCTGACTCCCATCCCGGGTCCTTGGAGTCGGAGAGACCGTCAAAACATCCTCGACTCGAGGTGGACTTGCCCGCTCACGTGAGTACTGTTGTCCTCGTGGACTCGCCTTGGAAGGACCCGACGTCGGTCCCGACGCCGTCGGGGCCCGAGTCGGGGGCTGTAGGGTCTCCTGAGCTCGGACTCAGGTTGACGGCCTTGGAGTGCAGTTTGTCTGCCTTCTTGGACTAGCAGCGGGCATTGATCGCTGGCCTCGCTGGTGCTTCTGCCCTGACCGCCGGGACGTTGACCTCCAAATCGACCCCGGAGACCGAGCCGATCCTCGAGTCCATGAGGGCTCGAGTCGATCCTCGGTCGAGGTCTCCTTCGGCCTCCCGTTCGGGACCGAGGTCGTCGACGCCGACTCCCTCGGTGTCGGGGCGGATGGCTTCAGTGCCCGCCCGACTGGAGCCGATCGACGACCCCTCCGAGGAGTCGGCCTGGGAATCTGAGGACGAAGAGTCACCTGGTTCCTTTCGGACTCGGTGTGTCCCCTCGGACTCCCCCGAGTCCGAACCTCTGAGACGGTCCCCCCTGGAGGATACCCGGTTCTCGGACTTCGTGAGGGATATGGCCAAAGCCTTGGCCTTCCCTGCGGATCCCGAGGAGGAGCCTCGAGTCGAAGAACTCGAAGCCCTCCAATATGACTCTCCCCCGAAGGAGGCCTTTATTGTACCGGTTCCTCCCATGCTGGAACGGCTTCTCTTCCGCATGTGGGAGAGCCCGGCGTCGTCGCCGGTGTTAAGCAAGCGGGTCGATTCCATTTATCGAGTCCGCAAGAGCCCCGGGTTCCAAAAGGCACAACTACCGCACCATTCCATGGTGGTGGAATCGGCCATGCATAGACTGAAGAGTCAAAAAATGCACTCCTCGGTGCCCCCTGGTAGGGAAGCCCGAAGCCTGGATGCCCTCGTTAGGAAGTGCTTCCAGGGCTCTATGCTTGCTTGTCGAGTCCAGACATACCAGCTCTACATGGGCATGTATCTCCGAGACCTGGCTAAGTAAATAGCCGGGTTCTCTGCTGGTCTCTCCGACGAACCTTTGCAGAGGTTCCAATCCTTGTCTACTGGAATTCGGGAGTGCTCCAAGTTTATCTCTCGAGCAGCCTATGATGGTTTTGAGGCTTCGGCTCGAGTAGCCGCGGCCGGCATCGGTGGACGCCGCCGGTCTTGGCTTGAGACGTCCGACCTCGAGCCCTGGGTGCAGGACAAGTTGGTCGATGTCCCCTGCCGAGGTGATAACCTCTTTGGCAAGCCCATGGATGAGAAGGCTGCACAAATCGAGACGGAGACTCTCACCAGGACTCGTCTCTCAAGGAAGACCTCTGCCCCTTCTCAAAAGAAGAAGGCCTCGGGGAAAAAGCCCTTTTACCCGAGGAAAGGTGCTGCCTATAAATACTACCCTCAGTATCAGGCCTCAGCAGCTCCCCCACAGGGAAAGCAGGCCAAGGGACGGGGGTAATGGGTCCCGTAGGCAGCAAGCCCCAAGCCTGCACCACCGGCCCCTGCTCAGCAGGGTGGGGGTTTTTGACTTTCTCAGCATAGCCTCTCCCCCTCAGCTGGTTTCTCTCAGCACAGGAGGCAGGCTGGTCCACTTTGCCCACAGGTGGTCCAACATCACCACAGATACCTGGGTGCTTCAGATAGTTCAAAAGGGCTATCTTCTTCATTTTCACCAGGTACCTCCCTCCTACTTTCCAGGGGAGCCTTTCAGATTCCCTCTGCACAGGGACTTACTCCTTCAGGAGTTAGCAAGTCTTGTTCAGGAACAAGCCGTGGAACCGGTGCCCCACCACCTGAAGGGTCAAGGGTTTTATTCCAGATACTTCCTGATTCCGAAAAGAACAGGAGGCCTCCGACCCATCCTAGACTTGCAAAACCTCAACAAGTTCCTTGCAAAGGAAAAGTTCAAGATGCTTACCCTTGGAATCCTGCTGCCCTACCTCCAGCAGGGAGACTGGCTATGCTCCTTAGATCTAAAGGATGCGTATACTCATATCCTTATTCATCCAGACCACAGACAATACCTCAGGTTTGTTGTGGGCGGACACCATTACCAGTACAGAGTACTGCCTTTCGGCCTATCCTCCGCCCCCAGAGTGTTCACCAAATGCCTAGCAGTGGTGGCGTCCTATCTGAGACTTCAAGGTCTCTTTGTGTTCCCATACCTGGACGACTGGCTCATCAGGGCCCAGTCTGCCCAGGAAGCCACTCAGGCTACTCATCGCACTGTGGCTCTGCTCCAGCACTTGGGTTTTGTCATAAACTTCGCAAAGTCCACTTTGCTCCCCTCTCAAGATGAAGAATTCATCGGCGCCAGGTTGGACACTATTCAGGCGCGGGCCTTCCTGCCTCTGGACAGGGCCCAAAGGCTCATGGATCTTGCCAGCCGCTTTCACAGCAATTCCCTGGTCTCGGCCAGGCAATTTCTGAGACTGCTCGGCCATATGGCTTCCACGGTCCATGTAACCCCCAATGCCCGCCTGAACATGCGACCTGCTCAATGGTGCCTTCGCAAACAATGGCATCAGGCCACTGGGAGCCTAGCGGATTCCGTACAGATCTCCGACCAGCTGGTCTCCTCTCTGCGATGGTGGCTTCATCTACCAAACCTAGTGCTGGGGGTGCCTTTTCAGCCCCCTACACATTCTCGGGTCCTGACGACCGATGCTTCTCTCCAGGGTTGGGGAGCAGATTGCCAGGGGACTTGCACTCAGGGTCTCTGGACTCCTTGCGAGTCCGCTCAGCAGATCAACTTCCTGGAGCTCAGAGCCATCCGCCTAGCGCTCAAAGCCTTCTCTCACCTGATTTCTCACCAATCGGTACTTGTCCAGACAGACAATCAGGTTGCCATGTTCTACGTGAACAAACAAGGCGGAACCGGCTCCTTCCTTCTCTGTCAGGAAGCACAGAAGCTCTGCTCTTGTGCCGTTCATCGCAACATCGTCCTCAAAGCTGTCTATCTCCCAGGTCAGGAAACTACCTGGCAGACAAACTGAGCAGGATCCTCCAACCGCACGAGTGGAGATTGGATCCGCTCGTGGTTCAGCGGATCTTTCTCCGGTGGGGCCTCCCCACAATGGATCTGTTCGCCAGTCCTCTGAACCGGCAGCTTCCCAGATTCTGCTCTCGGCAGCCGCATCCTCTCCGGGTAGCGGCGGATGCTTTTCTGATTCCGTGGTCCACAGGCCTCTTGTATGCCTTTCCACCCATGCCTCTGGTGTCTCGGACGCTCTTCAAAGTTCTCAGAGACAGAGCCTCGATGATCCTAGTAGCTCCCCGGTGGCCAAGACAGCCCTGGTTCCCGCTTCTGATGCAGCTGGCGGTGGACGCCCCTCTTCCTCTGGGGTTTCAGCCCGACCTCTTCTCGTAGGATCAGGGGACGCTCCTGCACCCCAACCTTCGGTCCCTTCATCTGATGGCCTGGCTGCTGAAAGGGTAGTCCTTGCTCCTCTCCAGCTACCTCCAGATGTGGAAGAGGTCATCTTGGCCTCCAGGAGGCCTTCCACCCGGACGTCCTACGCTCTTAAGTGGTGTCGGTTCTCCGTCTGGTGTACTCAGCAGTCGCAAGACCCCTTCTCCTGTTCAACATCAGTGGTCTTGCAGTACTTGCTTTCCCTTTTCAATCTTGGACTTAAGTCCAACTCGGTCAAGGTCCACCTCAGTGCTATTTCTGCACACCACCTACCGGTGGAGAGTAGATCTCTTTCCAGCCCCCCTCTGGTGGCTCGTTTTCTCCGGGGCCTCCTACTCCTTAAACCACCTTTGCGCCCGCCAGCTCCGAACTGGGATCTCAATGTGGTTTTACAGCGGCTTACCTATCCGCCTTTTGAGCCTATGGCTACCTGTCCTCTGCGTTTTCTTTCCTGGAAAACCTTGTTCTTGGTGGCCCTCACTTCTGCTAGACGCGTTAGTGAGCTGCAGGCCCTGGTATCTGATCCTCCTTACACTAGGTTCTACAAGAACCGGGTAGTGCTACGGACTCACCCTAAATTTCTTCCCAAAGTGGTTTCCCCTTTTCACATCAACCAGGAGGTGGTACTTCAGACCTACTTTCCCAGGCCACACTCCAGCCGGGCTGAGATGGTCCTGCATACCCTGGACTGTAGAAGGGCGCTGAACTTCTACCTTGACCGTACGCGGGAACACCGAAGGGCTGTTCAGCTCTTCGTGTCTTATGACCCCAACAAGATGGGGCTCCCTGTCTCCAAGCGTACTCTGTCCGTCTGGATTGCGGACTGCATCGCTTGGGCTTATGAGGCTGCGGGCCTCGTGCTGGAAGGTAGAGTCACCGCTCATCGTGTTCGGGCGAAGGCTACGTCAGTGGCTTACCTCCGCTCTGTTCCGTTGGCAGACATCTGCCGGGCCGCTACTTGGTCTTCAAGCCAGACTTTTGCAGCCCATTACTGCCTGGAGAGGGAGTCCCACAGGGACAGTGCTTTCGGACAGGCAGTCCTCCGTAACCTCTTCGAGGTATAGGCAACTCCTACCGTCCATCCTGGATGTTGGGCTACCGGTTGGAGACGTATTCAGAGAAGATTCCTTCCTTCTGTGCTGCTGAGCTAGAGGGAGCTCATTTTTGTGCTTTGGGTCTCCGGTAGCCTTAAGCTTGGGAGTCCCATATGTGAGGACTGACTTCCTGCTTGGTCCTGGAGAAAGCGTAGTTACTCACCTGTAACAGGTGTTCTCCAGGAGCAGCAGGAATCAGTCCTCACAACCCTCCCTCCTCCCCTTGGAGTTGCAGTTTTATGCTTTCGTTTTTGCTAATTTTTGCTGTCTTTTAGCTATGTCATCTGACTGAGCAAGATGGCACCCTTGGGCGGGAAGAGGATCCGCGCATGCGCGCTGCAATTCCCAAAGGCTTTCTTTGAAAGCTGGGGAAAATTGCTCCGCGAGGGCTCCGTCGGCGCCGACGTCACCCATATGTGAGGACTGATTCCTGCTGCTCCTGGAGAACACCTGTTACAGGTGAGTAACTACGCTATATCGTTCCATGGTGAGACTGCACCTTGAATATTGTGTGCAATTCTGGTCGCCGTATCTTAAAAAGGATATAGAGTTATTAGAAAAGGTTCAGAGAAGAGCCACCAAAATGGTAAAGGGGATGGAAGGATACTCCTATGAAGAAAGGCTAAAAAGGTTAGGGCTCTTTTACCTGGAAAAGAGATGGCTGAGGGGAGATATGATAGAAGTCTATAAATTAATGAGCGGAGTGGAACAGGTAAAAGTAGATCGATTGTTTACCTTATCAGAATATAGAAAGACTAGGGGACATGCAATGAAGCTACAGGGTAAACTATTTAAGACTAATAAAAGAAAATATTTTTTCACTCAACGTGTAATCAAACTCTGGAATTTGTTACCGGAGGATGTAGTAAAGGCTGTTAGTGTAGCTGGGTTTAAAAAAGGTTTGGACAAGTTCCTGGAGGAAAGATCCATAAGCCATTATTAAGAAGGGACCCAGGATATCAATGCTTGAACCAATACAAGCATTGTGGAAACTCTGTCCCTTGGGGAAACTGCTAGGTACATATGACCTAGATTGGCCACTGTTGGAAACAGAATACTGGGCTTGATGGACCTTGGTCTGACCCAGTATGGCATATCTTATGTTCTTATTATGTTCTTATGCCATTTTACTGGGCAGACTAGATGGACCATACTGGTCTTTATCTACTGTCATTTACTATGTTACTATGAGTAGCAGTTTTGTTAGGTTTGGATAGCTGGCATAATATTAAGATGGGATTTTTATTGATTCTTAGCCACTTTTTTTCTCATTATCAAGCTGTTCTGTGAGAGGAGTATTGCAGATAAAGTTGCAAAGGTAAGTCTAACAGGGGCTTTGCAAGTTCAGATTTTTAACTCCAGTGTAATGTGCCGTATTTTCCAGTGAAGAATCCTAGCTAGGAATAGTTCTTTAACAGATATTTTTTTGTTTTTATATTACATAAGAACATAAGATATGCCATACTGGGTCAGACCAAGGTCCATCAAGCCCAGTATCCTGTTTCCAACAGTAGCCAATCTAGGTCATACGTACCTAGCAGTTTCCCCAAAAGACACAGGTTCCACAATGCTTGTACTGGGTCAAGCATTGATATCCTGGGTCCCTTTTTAATAATGGTTTATGGACCTTTGCTCCAAGAACTTGTCCAAACCTTTTTTTAAACCCAGCTACACTAACAGCCTTTACTACATCCTCTGGTAACAAATTCCAGAGTTTGATTACACGTTGAGTGATAAAATATTTTCTTTTATTAGTCTTAAATAGTTTACCCTGATGCTTCACTGCATGTCCCCTAGTCTTTCTGTATTCTTTATCTTTATCTTTATTTGCAGTTTCTGATATACTGCCCTTGCCGAAGCGTCAGGGCGGTGTACAATAAAACAAATTTTGGCTACAGGAAACATAGAAAAGAAAGGAACGCCATAACGTAAACAATCGATCTACGTTTACCCGTTCCACTCGGTTCATTAATTTATAGACTTCTATCATATCTCCCCTCAGCCGTCTCTTTTCCAGGTTAAAGAGCCCTAACCTTTTTTAGCCTTTCTTCATAGGAGTATCCTTCCATCCCCTTTACCATTTTGATGGCTCTTTTCTGAACCTTTTCTAATAACACTATATCCTTTTTAAGATACGGCGACCAGAATTCCACACAATATTCAATGTGTGGTCTCACCATGAAACGATATAGAGGCATTATAATACCTTTTGTTTTATTTTCTATTCCTTTCCTTATGATACCTAGCATTCTATTTGCTCTCTTGGCCGCTCCTGCACACTGGGCCGAGGGTTTTAACACATTATCCACAATGACGCCTAAATCTGGGTGGTGGTTCCTAATGTGGAACCTTGCATCGTGTAACTATAGTTTGGGTTGTTCTTCCCTAGGTGCATAACTTTGCACTTGTCCACATTAAATTTCATCTGCCATTTTGATGCCCAGTCTTCCAATTTATCAAGATCCTCTTGCAATTTTCCACAATCCTCTTGGGATTTAACAACTTTAAATAGTTTTGTGTCATCTGCAGATTTGATAACCTCACTCGTTATTCCCCTTTCCATGTCATTTATGAATATGTCAAAAAGCAGCGGACCCAGCACAGATCCCTGGGGTACACCACTATTCACCTTTCTCCATTGGGAAAATTGGCCATTTAGCCCTACCCTCTGCTTGTTATCTTTTAACCAGTTCCTGATCCACACAGTAGTACACTGCCTCCTATCCCATGACTCTTTCGTTTTGCCAAAAGTCTCTGATGAGGGACCTTGTCAAAGGCTTCTGAAAGTCCAGATGGACTATATCAACCGACTCACCTTTGTCCATCTGTTTATTCACACCTTCAAAAAAACATAACAGATTAGTAAGACAAGATCTTCCTTGTCTAAAGCCATGTTGGCTGTCTCCCATTAGGCCATGACTATCTACATGCTGAGTAATTTTATTCTTTATGATGGTTTCTACCATTTTTCCTGGTACTGATTTCAGGCTCACCAGGCATTTTCTTGTGGCGCTTACTTCGGTGCACAGAGTCAGTGAACTACAGTCGCTAATGGCGCTCCACAAAGATAGGGTGGTCCTACGCACTCATCCTAAATTTCTGCCTAAGGTGGTTTTGCCTTTTTGTCTCAACCAGTGGGTGGTACTTCCCATCTTTTTTCACCAGGCCTCATGCAAACAGGGTACTGGCCTCTCTCCATGCCCTGGATTGTAAGAGGGTGTTGGCTTTCTATCTAAAAAGGACAAAAGCCCACCGCTGTTCCTCCCAGCTTTTTGTTTTTTTTATGACCCGAACAGGCTGGGTGTGGCAGTTTATAAATGCACCCTTTCCATCTGGGTGGCTGACTGACTGCATCTCCTTTGCCTATGCCCAGTCTGGACTTTCCTTAGAATGCCATGTCATGGTGCACAAAGTCTGCACCATGACTGTCTCTGTGGCTAACCTGCGCACTCTGTCTCCTTGCTGGAGATCTGTAGAGCTGCAGTGTGGTTTTTCTGTCCATAACTTTGTAACCCATTACTGCCTGGATATGAATTGCTGGCATGACAGCACCTACGGCCAAGCCGTACTCCGGCACCTCTTTGGAAATTAATGCAACTCCTTCCCTCTAGCCCTTCTGTCTGTTGAGGCTACTGGAGAGTCATTCTCTTGCTTGATGCCAGAACTGTATGTCACATCTCGGAACCCTTCAGTGTCTTTTCCACTGTTCTTCACGGTTGGGTTTTTCGGTAACCTGTAGCTAGGAAGTCCAATATGTGAGAATGGACTTCCTGCATTTTCCTGAAGAAAGCGTAGTTACTCACCTGTAGCAGGTGTTCTCTGGGTACAGCAGGAATCAGAACTCACTACCCTCCCTCCTCCCCATGGAGTTGTTTTTCTTTTTGGCTCAATTAAGCTATTTATTTATTTACATTCTCTTATATACCGTGCTATTCTGCATCAGTGTGGTTTACATTGAACAAACTGAAATTACATTGAACATGGCATTATAACTTGGATATAACTATTTTACAGGGAACATGGGCTATGGAGGGTTAAGTGGCTTGCCCAAGACCACAAGGCGCACCTGTGGGACTAGAAACCCCAGTCCTTCTGGCCCAAGGTTGCTTTCCTCTAGTGGGATTTGAACCCCCGACCTTCCGGCCTGAAGTACCTTGCCCCAAGCTATGTCGTCATACTGAGGTATGATGGCTCCATTCAGGCGGGAAGGCAATCATGCATGCATGCTGAATCTCCCAAAGGCTTTCTGTGAAAGCTGGGGAGACTTCCTGTGCGAGGGCTCAATGACGTACCCATATGTAAGGACTGATTCCTACTGTTCCCGGAGAACATCTGCTACAGGTGAGTAACTGCACTATCCGCTTGTTCAGGAAGAACAAGCTCTGCTCAAGTTTCATCCATTCTGCGTTAGGCAGACCCTTCAGCATGGGAACAGGGGCCACAAGTCTACCCACTCCTGAAAGGGGCTCAGAAGTCTGACAGTTTTCCTCTTTCCGAAGGTTATCAAAAGCATGATCCATTTGGAGTAGGACGCGCCCAATGCACGGCAAAAGGGTTTGAAGATGTGTAAGTGGCTATATGCCCTGCCAAAGAAGGATTGCATTGCATGGTTCAGCACATCGAAGGTGGATGCACAGGTTATGGCAGTCATGAAGCAGAACATTATCCCGGTGGAAGGCGGAAAGGCCTTGAAGGACTTCCTGAATCATAAGGTGGACTCTTTCCTGAAATATCAGTTTGTATCTGCCACTGCTATCCTCCAGTTGGTTGTGTGTGCGGGTCTGACAACTCGAGCCCTTCTCCAGAGGAAGCTAGCCCTTCACCCCAGAGGATATTACTTCCCCCTTGGAGTCGGCCACAGCCTTTCTGTCGGATGCTATATATGATCTTGTCTGCGTGACAGCTAGGGACATTGCCCTCTCGATGGTGATGTGGCATTGGATATGGCTTTGTCACTGGATGGCGGACATGTCTTCCACGGCCTGACTAACTCAGCTAGCCTTTAAAGGGAAGCTTCTGTTTGGGGCCGACTTGGAGAAGTTTAAGGAATTGGATGAGTCCAAGCCTCATTCTCTCCCAGAGAATAGACCAAAAGGACCTGGGAAGCGTATGGATTCATTCTCCTCCTTGGCGTATGCCTATTTTTCTCATTCACACTACTCAGATTCCCAAGGGGCCCAGGACTCCCATAGATACTGACCTGGAAAGCTGCCCTTCTCTTCCTCTTTGGGTTTTTGATCCCAGGAACAGGCCTTTCATGAGACTCGCAAGCCCCGGGATGCTTCCTTCTCCAAATGTTCCACCTCCCATTCAGTGCAATGACGGATTGAGGGCCCATTCCGGGATGCCTCCAGTAGGGATGGCAGGCTGTGCCTTTTCAACCCAGAATGGGCCTGGGTCACCGACAATCTCTGGGTGCTGGACACCATTAAACATGGCTATGTCCTGGAATGCAGAGAGCCTATCCCAGATGTCTTCATCATCTCAGCATGTAGCTCGGTGACCAAGGTGACCGCTGCCCAGATTACGATGGACAAGTTGCTCTGTCTGCGGGCAGCGGTCCCACGTCTCCTTGCCGAACGGGGCAAGGGCTGGTACTTAGAAACATAGAAACATGATGACAGAAAAAGACCACATGGCCTATCTAGTCTGTCCTTCCATAACAACTACTTCATCTACTTTGTGGTGCCAAAGAAAGACTGTTCTTTTTGACCAGTCTTTGACCTTAAAGGGGTCAGCGCTTACCTATGCACACTACACTTCTGTATGGAAACCCTACAGTAATCCAAGCGATATGCTGTGGAGAGTTCCTTGCATATCTGGATTTAGCCAAAGCTTATTTTCACATCTGATATGAGAGGATCAACAGCGTTTTTCTGTGTATCACCATGTTTGGCTCTCATTTTCAGTTTGCCACTCTTCCCATTTGCCTTTCCACAACCCCAGGGGTATTCTCAAAAGTCATGGTGTTGGTGGTCACTACGCTGAGGTGCCAAGGAATCTGTGTTCGTTCATATCTGGACAATTGGCTCATCCGAGCCAGGTCTCAGTCTGAAGTATCTCTGCTTTCAACCTTTGTGATGCATTGTGTGAAAAAATAATTTTTCCAATTAGTTTTAAATGTGCTACATTGTAGCTTCATTGTGTGTCTCTCTAGTCTTTCTACTTCTTGGAGTAAACAGCTAATCTACATTTACCCTTTTCAGTCCACTCATTATTTTATAGGCCTCTATACGTATCTCCTCTCAGCCATCTCTTTTTCAAGTTGAAGAGACCTAACTTTTTAAGCCTTTCTTAATAGTGGTATCCTTCCATCCCCTTTATCATTTTGGTTGCTTTTCTTTGTACTTTTTTTTTTCTAATTCCGCTATCTCCTTTTTAAGATATGGTGACCAGAATGGCATACAATATTCAAAGTGCAGTCGCACCAAGGAATGATACAGAGGCATTATAATTTCTTTGGTTTTATTCTCCATTCCTTTCCTTATGATTCTTAGCATTCTATTTGCTTTCTTGGCCACGGCACACTGGGCAGAGGATTTCAATGTATTATCCATGACGATG
The DNA here is from genome assembly GCA_033557465.1 of Ichthyophis bannanicus. NCBI lineage: Eukaryota > Metazoa > Chordata > Amphibia > Gymnophiona > Ichthyophiidae > Ichthyophis > Ichthyophis bannanicus. Next base: position 260,478,721 of record CM066043.1, on the reverse strand, counting down.
CCCAGATCCTTTTCCTGGGTGCAGATTCCTAATGTGGAACCTTGCATCATGTAACTAGTTTGGGTTGTACTTCCCTAAGTGCGTAACTTTGCATGTGTCAACATTAAATTTCATCTGCCATTTGGATGTCCAGTCTCCCAATTTGGTATTGGCATGTGGTGTTTCCTAGGACGCCATCCTGGCCCGGTTCCCATCCTCTTCAACATTTCTCTCCTCCCAAGCAACATATATCCAAGACTGGAGTGAGTTAGTTTCATCTGTGCTGATATTTGACTAGCTACCTACACAGACTCACATGCACTTACAGACTCCCACAAATTCAAACTGAATCCTCAAATCTGAAGTCATCTAGTTTACAAGAACAAGTACTCAAAACGTCACACTATTAATTGAATGCAAGCAAAGTAACCTGAAAAACACCATTACTACTCTAGACATTTGCTTAGTTTGTCACCTTGACTTTGACCAATAGATTTCCCTCTTGGTGAAATCATTTTATGCCCTTTGCAAGATTTGCTTAGTTTGTCCAATTCTCAGTACCAGTGGGATACGCACCCTTTAATGTGCATCTGTACTTTACTGCCTTAATTACAGCAATTCTCTTCTATCTGGTCTAAACCATGCTTTAATCAAGTGTCTCTACTTAATTCAAAATACTGCAGTACCGCTTTTATATGAAGCACAAGTTTGACCACATAACCTTCTTTTAAAAGAACTGCATTGGCTATCCATTCAGTTGGGACTGACATACAAAATCATATTGTAATGCAGAAACACAGATAGTAACAGCAGCTAAAGACCATTTAGTCTGTGCAGTTTGCTCATCCATATGAATTACTGAGCTCTACAATCCTTTTCTTCTCTCTGAGACCTTCTGAACTTGACCCATGCTTTCCTGAATTCAGATACTGCTTTTGTCCCTAACAACTCCACTAGGGAGCTGTTCCATGCATCCACCACCCTTTCTATGAAAAAAATTTTTTTTTCCTCAGATTACTCCTGTATCCCCTTTGACCTTCATCCTATGACCTCTTACTTCAGAGCTTCCTTTTCATGAAAGAGGCCCATCTAATAGGCACTTACTTAAATGTCTCTATCATTTCTCCATGAACAAGCGGGAAATAAATCCTCACGGTGGGTGACATCACTGATGGAGCACCGCATGGGAACGCTCCCCAGCTTCCAAAGGAAGCCTTTGGGAGGTACTCCGCGCATGCATGCCTGCCTTCCTCCCTGCCATGGCGCTATCTTCTCCAGTCTTCTTTTTTTCTGTGGAGCACCTAGGACGCGTTTCTGTGTTACGGAAAAATATTTTTCTTCTTGACCCTCGTGGGCTGGCTTTTTCTAGCTTTCCTTGCTGCCTGTCATTGGCTCAGTTGGTCTACAGACTTAGAATATTTTCTTTTCTCGTTTTTCTCACTTTTTGGTATTTTTTGCCCCCTTGGGGTGTTTTTCCTGCCTGCAGCACTACTGAATTTAACTTGGCCATTGCAATATTTTTCGATATGTCTAAGCCAGCCACTGATTTCAAAAAATGCACAAAGTGTGGCAAGACAGTCTCTGTCATCGACTGCCACAATTGGTGCTTACAATGCTTTGGACCCAATCATCAGGCCACTGCCTGTAATCTGTGCCTGCAGATGACGTGAAGGGAATTGAAGGGTCGGGAAAAACAAAAGAAGTACTACTTCACCTCATTGGATTCAGCATCCACAGCCCCTAACCCTGTCATCCATGCCATCCAAGGTTTCTATGGAGGCATCTACAGGGGAGGGAACTCCGTGCCCAGTCAGAGCCAGGGGGTCCGAGCAGCAAGAGGAGACTCTGACAAGATCCTGTTGGCGTTGAAGAATGAGCACCAGGAGAAAGTCCAGGTGCATCTTCATCGCAGCCCTTCACGACACAACATGGAGAGCGATGTCCGGGAACATCCGGTCAAGCTTCTCTGGTGGGAAGAGTCGACCCCCATTGTCCAGGAGGATGGCCGGATGTCTCCCGATGCACCAATCATTGTGGAGTCCCCTGCCTGAGGTGTTGACACTGGTGGCTGCGACATTGTCCCACTCATAGGTGGTGGTTCTGGAGAAATGCCTTTGAGCCCTCATAGCTGACTGGCAGTTGTTCTAGCCTTGCAAAAGGGCATCATCACCACACTCCGTCCAGCCTTTGCTGAAGACTTGCCCGCTGAGACAGGTGCATCAGGTGGGAGGTCAGAATCGATACCGGCTCCGATGGCTGTCTCTTTCCAGTATGTCAGAATCTGATGCCCAGGGGCACAGATGCCCACACACTGGGCAGCACAGGGACCACCGGCATCCGCCTTCTCCCCTGCCATGGAGCCGGTGGGAGGAGACCCGACACTACTTAATCTTCCTCTCAGAATCCAAATCGGAGTGGGAGACAGGAGGCATCGACTGCTTCGGACCTCCGGTCCCCTGACATCCCGTCTGACCCATCGCCTTCCCTCGAGTGGCATAAGTTGCCTTTGGAGGACATGTCCTTCCAGGACTTCATCAGGGATATGGCCAAGGCCATCTCCTTCTCCCTGGGATCGGAGGAGTAACCAAAGGTGGAGGAGCTGGAGCTTCTTCGGTATCCCTCAGCCCCGGGGAAGCGGTGATGGTGCCCATGCACAATATCCTGCAAAAGTTGCTGTTGTGGCTGTGGGAAACCCTCCTCACGGTTCCCGCCATCAGCCAGAGACTCTTTCCCTGTAACAGGTCCATAAGGCCCCAAGCTTCGAGAAGCCTCAATTATCACACAATTCCGTCATGGATGAGTCAACCCTGAAGCTGGTTAAAAGCACCAAGGCTCACTCTTCAGTGCCCCTGGGCCATGAGACTTAAACCCTGGACTCCTTCAGGAGAAAATGTTATCAGGGTTCCATGCTGGTTGCCAGGGTGCTGACTTACCAGACCTATATGAACATGTTCCTCAAGGACATCCTGCTGGCCCTGGCAGACGTTGCTGCCCACATCTCTGAGGACAGATCATGACGCTTTTTGGGCCGTGGTAGCCTATGGCAAGGACTGATCTAAATTCATGATGCATGGTGCCTACAATGCTTTAGAGTCTGCAGGCAGAGTAGTGGCAGTGGACATCGCTGCCTGCCAGATGGGATGGCTGCAGTCCTCCGACCTGAAATAGTGGTTCCAGGACAAGGCAGCCAATGTTCCTTACTTGGGGGAGAACCTCTTCGGGAAGCTGGTGGAGAAAAAGGCAGAGGAGCTTGAGAAGGATGTTTGTTTATTAAAAGCTTAATATACTGCCCATAACAGAAGCATCTGGGCGGTTTACAAACAAAACTAAAAGCTGCGAAGGAAAGAAAAAGGAATGCCATTATAAATTTAAACAGGACAAAAAAAAAAAAATTTAAACAGGACAGAAGAGATAAGGACTGTGGGGGGGGGGGGAGGGGGGTAGACAGGACGACAGATAAAAGGGGAAGCAAAAGTTGTACGAGGGTTGCTCAGAAAGTAATGCCCCACATGTTTTTTCTCAGTTCAGAATGAAGATAGAGATGTGAAATTGAAAGGGTAGTAACTTGGAACTTCAAAGGACGCGTGTGTAATTTTACAGTTGTCCGACAAATAGCGAGGTGGTAGTGATACTTCAAATGGCGTCTGTGAGTGACACACAGTACAAACAACGAGCTGTTATTGAATTCTTGGTGGAGGAGAAAGAAAGTGTGAGAAACATTCACAAACGGTTCTGTGCTGTGTATGGAAGTTCTGCGGTAGATAGGAGCACCGTTGGACGATGGGTGAAGAGAGTAAAGGCTTCAGGAAGTGGTAAAATGGAACTGGAAGATTGGCCGCGGTCTGGGCGTCCTGCCTCAGCCACCAGTTCAGACAAGTTGCAGCGCTCTGACATTATTCGTGCGGATCGGTGCATCATGAGTCGGGAATTGTCCGTACAGCTTTCTGTCAGTAGAGGTAGTGCAATGGCAATTATTGACTCTTTGGGATAAAGGCCTCCCCCTCAGCTTCAAAACGCTCCAACAGATCAGAGCAGATGTCTTTCCTTTAGCGTTTGTGTTCAGTTATAAGACTTTGCGGAACCCATCTTGCACACACCTTTGAATATCCCAAAGAGTCAATAAATTGCTATTGCACTACCTCTACTGACGGAAAGCTATACAGGCAATTCCCGACTCGTGATGCGCCGATCTGGACTGGTGACTGAGGCAGGACTTTCTTTCTCCTCCACCAAGAATTCAATTACAGCTCGTTGTTTGTACCGTGTGTCACTCACAGATGCCATTTGAAGGATCACTACCGCTTCGCTATTTGTCGGTAGACTGTAAAATTACACACATGTCCTTTGAAGTTCCAAGTTACTACCCTTTCAGTTTCACACCTCTATCTTCATTCTGGACTGAGAAAAAACATGTGGGGCATTACTTTCTCCAGGACCAAGCAGGAAGTCAGTCCTCACATATGGGTGACATCGACGTCGATGAAGCCCTTGCGGAGCATTTCCCCAGCTTTCCATGAAAGCCTTTGGGAATGCAGGCACGCATGCGCGGTTCCCTTCCCACCTAAAGGTGCCATCTTGCCTCAGTCTCTCTTTTTCCGAGAAGCCCACCGGACGTGTGTCCCAGTCATCCCGGAAAAAAGTGTGATTTTTTTGGCGATACTCGCTGTTTTTCGTCTCCGGTTCGATGCCTGTTCCCCTCCCGCTGGGTTCGGTACACTGGTATCGAGCCCGTTTTCTTCTTTTCGGTTTTTGCCCTTCGTGGCTGGCGTTCGCACCCTTTTTTTCTTTTTCCCTGGAAGGCCGGTCCTTTGACCTCGCAGGGACTCTTTTTTTTCCCCAATGGCTTCCAGCGGTTTTAAGAAGTGTGATCGGTGCAAGAAGCTGATGTCTCTCACCGACACACGACTGCTGCCAACGGTGCCTCGGTCCTGACCATGACCCTAAGACGTGTGGACCGTGTGGAAAGATGTCTTCCAAGGCACTACGAAGTCGCCAGCAGCAGAAAGAAAGAGGCTTTTTTCTGACTCGGCCTCCGGCCGGGCCCGGACCTCGTCTGAGGCCTCGACATCTCGGGATTCAGATCCCGAGCGCCGTTGTGGCTCCTCGGACAGGGTGTCCCCCGACTGAGAACGCAAGAGGAAGAAATGGCTCGTGAGGGCGTCGTTGGAAGAGGTCCCTGGCTCCTTGAGGGCCAGGTCTCAGACCCCCGACAGTCGCCCTGGGCCCGTGGACCAGGAGAAGCCTTCCAAAGTTCCTCGAGTGGAGCCGGAGTCTGCTGGAGACTGTGAGGCCCTGTTACTCACAAGAGACCGATTACTAATTATCACTAATTTCCTGTATAGTCCAGATCCAAAAGTCAGTACAGGTGCAATCAGAATCTCTGTTTATTAGATAACTGATGGAACAATACAGGCAGGAGAGGAGAATTTCTGTCAGTCATCAGACACCAGAAATTCCTCCTCCCCCTGAGTATAATAATCATATTGCTTATATACATTTTTTGCTTCCGTGTATTACTTCCGTATATGCATACAGTCTCCAAATCCATCCCTCTGTGAGGCCCCCTCTCCTCCCTCATTCTGTTTCCTATCATTGACCTTTCTGTCCCCTCTGTATTCCTGTTTCAACATTCCCCAGGCCTCTGTCTTGCTTATACTCACCAACTGTCAACCGTCTACTGTCTTCAGGACTAACGGCTCAGCTTATTCTTCTTTGCATGGTTTCCTGTGTACGTGCTCTCTGCACAAAGCCTCTGCATGTCTATGTCTGGACCCTTCAGTTCGGACATATGCATTGCTAAGGCCTGTGATATCCTTATGCTGGCCTGGGTTTTTTCCTTGTCTTGTCCACAATATAGTAGTTTGGTTGACATATTTTTATTAGAGCAGAACAGAATAAAGGCCATTGAGTGATTATGAACCAGGAACATATCCCTACACCTTATAATCCCTACAACACGTAAGTCCTGTGGTCCTCGTGGACTCTCCTCCCAGGGAGCCGACGTCGGGGCCCGAGTCGGGGGCTGCTGCGTCTCCTGAGCTGGGTCTCAGGTTGACAGCCTTGGAGAGCAGACTGTCTGCCTTCATGGAGCAGCAGCGGGCACTGATGGCCAGCCTGTCTGGCGCATCTGCCCCGACCACCGGGACATCAACATCAAAGTCGACCCCGGAGACCGAGCCGATACTCGAGACCATGAAGGCTCGAGGTCGACCTCGGTTGCGGTCTCCCTCGACCTCCCATTCGAGACCGAGGGCATCGACGCCGGTGCCTTCGGCGTCGGGGCGGGTGCTCCCAGGCCCCGCGAGGTCGGACCCCGATTCCTCAAAGGACGAGTCCGCCTGGGAGACGGAGGATGAGGAGTCTCCCGATACCTTCAAGACTCAGTGCGTCCCATCGGACTCACCGCAGTCTGAACCCCGGAGTAGATCCCCTCCGGAGGATACTCGGTTCTCGGAGTTCGTCTGGGATATGGCCACCGCGTTGGCTATCCCTGCGGACCCCGAAGAAGAGCCTCGAGCCGAGGAGCTCGAGGCCCTGCAGTATGACTCTCCTCCGAAGGAGGCCTTTACTGTCCCGGTTCCTCCGATGCTGGAACGGCTCCTCTTCCGGATGTGGGAGGCACCGGCCTCGGCGCCGGTTCTAAGCAAGCAGGTCGATTCGATCTATCGGCTCCGGAAGAGTCCTGGCTTTCAGAAGGCACAGCTACCTCACCATTCCATGGTGGTGGAATTGGCCATGCATCGCCTGAAAAGTCAGAAGATGCACTCCGCGGTGCCTCCTGGCCGGGAGGCCCGGAACCTCGATAGTTTTGGTAGAAAGTGCTTCCAGGGCTCGATGCTTGCTTGCCGTGTCCAGTCTTACCAGCTGTACATGGGCATGTACTTGCGAGACCTGGCCAAGGAGTTGGCCGGGTTCTCCGCTGGTCTCTCCAGGGAGCCCTTGCAGAGGTTCAAGTCCTTGTCCTCGGGGATTCGGGAATGCTCCAAGTTTATGTCCCGCACCGCCTACGATGGCTTCGAGGCTTCGGCCCGAGTTGCGGCAGCCGGCATCGCGGCTCGACGCCAGGCATGGCTGCAGTCATCGGACCTCGAGCCATGGGTTCAGGACAAGTTGGTCGATGTCCCTTGCCGAGGTGAGAACCTTTTTGGCAAGCCCATGACCGAGAAGGCCGCACAGCTCGAGACCGAGCACCTCACACGGACAAGGCTGCCTCGAAAGACTTCTGCCCCTTCTCACAAGAAGAAGGGCTCGGATAAGAAGCCCTTTTACCCGAGGAAGGGCACTGCCTACGGCTGCCCAAGCTGCCCCTCAGGGTCAGCAAGCCAAGGGGCAGGGTAATGTGCCCCGTAGGCAGAGGACCCACAAGCCTCAGGCCCCTGCTCCCACTCACCAGGGTGAGGGTTTTTGACTCCTTAGGCATAGCCTCTCTGTCCCTGCTCTCCCAACCCTGCACAGGAGGTCGCCTCGCCCTCTTTTCCCACCAGTGGCCACTCATCACTCGGGACAGTTGGGTGTTAAACATAGTCCACAGCGGCTATGCTCTGCACTTTCACCAACTGCCTCCTCCATATTTTCCAGGGGAGCCTCCAAGTTCTCCCCTGCACACAGATCTTCTCCTGCAGGAGCTCCAAGGTCTGTTGGTGGACAGGGCGGTGGAGCCTGTGCCCCCTCACTTACACGGTCGAGGGTTCTACTCCAGGTATTTCCTGGTACCCAAAAGAACCGGTGGCCTTCGACCTATTCTAGATCTCCGAAACCTCAACCAGTTCCTGGAGAATTAAAAGTTCAATATGCTTACTCTTGGAACACTTCTGCTCTACCTCCAGCAGGGAGGTTGGCTATGCTCCTTAAATCTAAAGGATGCGTACACTCACATCCTCGTTCATCCAGACCACAGAAAGTGCCTCAGGTTCACTGTGGGAGGAAACCATTATCAGTACAGAGTACTGCCTTTTGGCCTCACCTCCACTCCCAGGGTCTTTACCCAATGCCTGGCAGTGGTGGCAGCCTACCTGAGAACTCGGGGAATGTTTGTCTTCCCCTATCTGGACGACTGGCTCATCAGGGGTCAGACATGCCAGGAGGCCAGACAAGCCACCCTCAGAACTATTGCTCTTTTTCAAAGCTTGGGGTTTGTCATAAACTTCGCAAAGTCCACTTTGCTCCCCTCCCAGAACTTGGAGTTCATAGGGGCAAGGTTGGACTCTCTCCTGGCAAAGACCTTCTTGCCAGCAGACAGAGCCCAAAGGCTGATTAACTTAGCAAACCAGTTTCTCAGCAGGTCACTGGTCTCCGCCAGACTCTGCCTGAGGCTTCTTGGCCACATGGCTTCGACAGTACATGTGACCCCCCAATGCCAGGCTTCATATGAGGCCCGCACAATGGTGTCTTCGGAATCAGTGGTCACAGGCCACAGGGCGCCTCAGAGACAGGATAAGGGTGTCCAGACCATTTCTGAACTCCCTCAGCTGGTGATTACACCCACCCAATCTGCTGAAAGGGGTACCTTTTCAGGTTCCTGGATACACAGTGGTACTGACCACAGATGCCTCCCTGCAAGGCTGGGGGGCTCATTGTCTAGGAAAGTGCACCCCGGGCCTGTAGTCTCATTGTGAAGCCGCACAGCAGATCAATCTACTGGAACTCAGGGCTATTCGCTTAGCCCTCAAAACTTTCTCTCCTGCCCTGGCTCATCAATCTGTCCTGGTTCAGACAGACAACCAGGTAGCCATGTTTTATGTGAACAAGCAGGGCGGGACTGGATCCAGGCTCCTTTGTCAGGAGGCTCAGGACCTTTGCTTGTTTGCTCTCAGACACAATATGCTCCTCAAGGCAGTATATCTCCTTGGCCAGGAGAACTACCTGGCGGACAGGTTGAGCAGAATTCTACAGCCCCACGAGTGGCAGCTCCATCCTTTGGTAGTTCAAAAGATTTTCCTGAAATGGGGACTTCCATCTATAGATCTGTTTACCAGTCCTCTGAACAAACAGCTGCCAAAGTTCTGCTCCAGGCAACCGCATCCTCTGCGAATAGCAGCAGATGCTTTTCTGATTTCTTGGTCTCAGGGCCTCCTGTATGCGTTTCCTCCCACGCCCTTGGTGGCCCGAACCCTGTTCAAGATTCTTCAGGACAAGGCCTCGGTCCTGCTGGTGGCTCCCAGGTGGCCAAAACAGCCTTGGTTTCCACTTCTGCTTCAGTTGGCAGTGGATCCCCCACTGCCTCTGGGGTTGCAACCCGACCTTCTCTCTCAGGATCAGGGTTCCCTTCTGCACCCCAACTTCAAAGCTCTCAATTTGATGGCATGGATGCTGCAAGGGTAGTTTTGGCTCCCTGGGGCCTACCTCAGGAAGTTGAGGAGGTTGTCCTAGCCTCTAGGAAACAGTCCACTAGGAAAACATATGCTCTCAAATGGAAAAGGTTTTCTGTGTGGTGTCAGCTACGTACAGAGGATCCCTTCTCCTGTACTGTGCCTGTAGTGCTTCAGTACCTGTTGCACTTATCCAATCAGGGACTTAAGTCAAATTCTGTTCGGGTCTACCTCTCAGCTCTAGCAGCTCACCACTCACTGGTGGAAGGACACTCTGTCGGTTCACCCCTTGGTGTCCCGCTTTCTCAGAGGCTTGCTCTTGCTCAAGCCCCCAATCCGTCCGTCCTGCTCCTGAGTGGGAGTTGAATGTGGTCTTGCAGCAACTGACTCGCCCACCTTTTGAGCCGATGGTTACTAGTTCACTTCACTTCCTGTCATGGAAGACACTCTTCTTGGTAGCCTTAACTTCGGCTAGGCGAGTGAGTGAACTTCAGGTTCTACAACAACAGGACTCATCCAAAGTTCCTTCCTAAAGTTGTCTCCTCTTTCCACCTCAACCAGGAGGTGGTTCTTCCAACATTCTTCCCTAGGCCTCATGCAAGCCAGGCTGAAGCAGTTCTGCATACCCTGGACTGTAGAAGGGCCTTATCCTTCTACCTTGACCGTACGCAGGGGCACAGAAAGGTTACTCAGCTCTTCATATCTTTTGACCCTGATAAGTTGGGGTTAGCTGTGTCCAAGCATACCTTGTCCATCTGGGTGGCTGACTGTATCACCTGGGCTTACAAGGCGGCTGACCTTCCTTTGCAGGGTTGGGTCACGGCCCATCGTGTCAGGGCAATGGCTGCCTCAGTGGCTCATCTCCGCTCTGTACCGTTGGTAGACATCTGCAGGGCTGTTACTTGGTCTTCAAGCCAGACTTGTGGCCCATTACTGTCTGGAGAGGGAGTCCCGTAGGGACAGTGCTTTTGGCTAGGCAGTACTCCGGAATCTCTTTGAAGTTTAGGCAACTCCTGCCCTCCTGCCCTCTGTTGGGCTGCCAGTGGAGGTTCTGTCAGTCTAAAGCCTTTCTGTGCTGCTGGGACTAGAGGGAGTTCTCTTGTTCAGCCTGGGTTCCTGGTAGCCCAGAGCTAGGGAGTCACCCATATGTGAGGACTGACTTCCTGCTCGGTCCTGGAGAAAGAGTATTTACTCGCCTGTAACAGATGTTCTCCAGGAGCAGCAGGAATCAGTCCTCACAACCCTCCCTCTCCCCTGGGAGTTGCAGTTGTACATAGTTTGTTTTTACATTTTTGTGTGCTTTTCTTAGCTATGTCATTTGACTGAGGCAAGATGGCACCTTTAGGCGGGAAGGGAACCGCGCATGCGTGCCTGCATTCCCAAAGGCTTTCATGGAAAGCTGGGGAAATGCTCCGCAAGGGCTTCATCGACGTCGATGTCACCCATATGTGAGGACTGATTCCTGCTGCTCCTGGAGAACACCTGTTACAGGTGAGTAACTACTCTTTCTGAGCAACCCTCGTACATCAATGAGGGGGAGTAGACAAGATGACAGATAAAAGGGGAAGCAAAAGTTGCACATCAATGAGGAGGTGGGGGGAGAGGTGATCATGTGACCCTCCTAGGAAGACTGTGGATCCCGTGCATGAGAAACACCCGGGCAAGAAGGCCTTCTACCTATGCTAGTATTTCCTGGTCCAGCCAAAGGTGCAAGCCCCTCTGCAGAAGAGGAGGGAGAAAATGCGGAGGGCTCAGCTCACCCTTCAGCTCAAACTGGGGGTGGGATTTTGATGGGTTCCTCAAGAGCATAGCCAGTCAGCCACTGTCTACTGGGATACCCCCTCAGATAGGGGCGAGGCGGCTTGTACACTTTGCCCACAGGTTGCCCCTCATCTCGGGACACCTGGATGTTGCATATCATCCAAAGCAGGTATCAGATGCACCTCACCCAGCTGCTGCCTCTGTACGTCCCACGGGAGTACCCCATGGATCCCATGCATCAGAAGCTGTTGTAAGAAGCTGCTCCAGGTCAACAAGGGCTCCATGATCCTCATCGCTTCATGGCAGCAATGGTTCCCGCTACTGCTGCAGCTCTCACAAAGCGTGCTTCTCCATCTGGGCTTCATCCTGGTCCTCATCTCGCAGGACGGTAGAACCTTGCTGCACCCCCACGTCTGCTTGTTTGCCCTCACTGTGTGGATGCTGAGTGGGTAGTCCTCTTATAGTAGCATACATACATACATACATACATAGTAACATAGTATATGATGGCAGATAAAGACCAGTATGATTTATCTAGTCTGCCCAGCAAGGTGGCAAGAGCAGGTGCACCTGCCGCTCCGTGCAGGTCATCCCTGCGCATGCCTTTGTTTAGGGGTGTACCAACCGCTCCCTATAGATCACCCCTATTTGTTGAAATAGGGGCAGTTCAAGGCAATCTTCTGCCTGAGGCAAAGGATGAGATGGCGCCCTCCCCTGGTAATGGGTTTGGGGGGGAAGCTTTCTCAAGATACTGTCAGATACTGACCCAAACCAAAAAGCCAATTAGATTATATGAAGGAAATGCAAGAGTTTGCATACCAAGGAACTAAAAGAAAGAGTGAGAACCCCAGCACAGTTTATAAAATTAAATTATAACTCAGTTTTATTTTGTTATAAACTGTGTTTTGGTTCTTGCTTTTTCTTTTTGAATATATATTTTGCATCCATAGAACCCCCTTCTTCAACAGTGGGTGCAGAGCAGAACCAGGACATTCACCCACAGAACTCAATATCTTAATTTATCCAGTACCAGGCATACTGTGAACTAATACAAAACCCTACAACAAAGTCACCGAGTATTTATAGAGCAAATCTACCATACCATACCATACCAGCACCAACTTACTTATTTATTTATTTAAACGTATTTCTATACCGCCTTATCCTGCAATCAAGGCGGTCTGAACAGCAAACAGCAAACAATCAATAAGATACAGTGTATAGTGTGCACATGCAGTGAGTAGTGTATGCGTGTGAGTGTGTCTGGACATTGGTTCTTGTGGTGCTATTTACAGCGTGCACTATTTACAATGCTATGGGTATCAGTTCCTTGCTTAATTACAATTATAGTGACATGTGGGGGGGAATTGAGGTGTCTGTTGCATGGTTTAAGTAATGTCACCGTAGTGTTCTATGAAGAGGGTTGTCTTCAGTAGTTTCCTGAACTCCTTAAGATCTGTTGTTGAACGCAGTTCGTCGGGGAGGGCGTTCCAGATTGTTGGTGCCACTTTTGATAAGGCTCATTTTTCGGTGTTCTTGCGTACCCTGTTGATATCTTTAGGTGTGTTGGATGTGCCTCTTCTTCTCGGTCTTGTGCTGTTGTCTGGTTGTATGAGTGGGTGTAGGCTGAAAGCTGATGATTGATGTTTGATTTTGAAAATGTTTATGGTTGTCTTGTATCTAATGTGGGCATTGATAGGCAGCCAGTGGAGCTCTTTTAGGGTGGGTGTGATGTGTTCTTGTCTTGTGGTGCCAGCAATTATGCGTGCTGCAGTGTTTTGTACCAGTTGCAATGGTCTTAGTGTCTGTTTCGTTAGACCTAGATAGATTGGGTTGCAGAAGTCTAGGATTGGGGTGGTTAGTGCTTGACAAATTGTGCGGAAGTGTTCCTGAGTGAGGAGGGGCTTGAGGCGTCGTACTAGTCTCATCCTGTGGTATGCATTTTTGGTGGTTCTGCTGATGTGGGACTGAAGGTTAAGTTCTTTGTCCATTGTCACTCCGAGGTATTTCACTTCTGATTCCTGATCGTCCTTCCAGTCTAGTCCTGGAATCTCTGGGTTGTCAACCTCCTCCAGCAGCTTTGGAGACTGAGAAACTTCACTCTTGTGTTGTCATCAGTATATAAGGGCTGGCACCACCTCCACACTCCAGTTTATCAGTTTCCAAAGCAGCTAGGAGAGGGGTGAGCCCAAGGGGTTCAGGGCTCACTGGAGAAACGATTACGGAGTGCTTGGAAGAGTACATACTTAATTCAGGAAAGCTAGTTTACTATTCTGCCTTCAGCTTGGTGGGGGAGCTGCTTTCCGTGTGCCCTGAGGTCCTCTGCTCTTTTTTTTATTTTGCTTGTTATTTTATTTCTTTATTTTATTTCTTTATTCACCTCCGGGGGAGATCATGAGCCACGGCCTGATTTAAACTTCGGGGAGAGGACCGGCAGCTGGTTACCGTCCCGAATCAGAAGGGACAGGAACCGGCTCAGTGCTCAGCTCAGCGCGTGCAGAGGAGCTGCTTGCCGGCACTTTGAGCTTGAGTGTACCGCCGCAGCGGTTCTTTTCAGGCAGTCGGGGGCTCCGGCTCGGAAAAAGAAGCTTAAGGGGCTAAGCAGCTGTGGAGCGCAAACGACACGGCCCTGGCAGTCCGTCTGTTAGCACCGCTGGAGGTAAGCCAAGTTTCGGTGGGAAGCGGCTGCGTTGCCGAGGCAGGCCAAGCCGCGTGGGCTGAGAGCGGGAAAATCGCGGTTCTCTGCACAGGCCTTTGCCGCCTTCTTGCTCAGCCTGGGAGCTTAGTTTTCAGTTGCTTTCTTCAAGGTTTACATGGGAGACCGCTTCTGAAGAGGCTGTACTAAAAAAAAACAACAAAAAAAAAAAAACGGAGGCCTGTCACCGGGGGTTTCTTGCCTAGGGGACCCAGCACAGTATGCCTTCCAAGCAGATTTGCCTCTTGTGTGGGGTCAAGCGCAGCTCAGTTTCTTCGGAGGGAGTTTGTAGGGGCTGCGCTCCTGAAGTGGAGGCCATGGAGGGGCTCCCTGAATCAGAGGCTGGGAGACATGAAACATTAGAGGAGGTCATAGTCCCCAGTCCCTCTCCCCTGCCTGTTCCGGAGCCGGGGCTCAGAGCACCGGGACCGCCGGATCTCCAGTTTGCTCAACAGCCTGGCGCAGGGAGTTTGGCGGCTATTTTCTCGGCGGATTTCATGGCGCTACTCCAAAGATCCTTCACGGCCTCGCAGGGGACACCGGTAGCTGGTCCCTCGGGGCGGGGATTGGACAAAAGAGACCAGCTTTGCCTTTGGCGGCGGAGGGGTCGGGCGTTTTAGCCAAGAAGGCCAGATATGATAAAGATCGCCTGGATCAGTCCGTCGGATCAGAGGACATCTGGTCTGAGGAGGCGGACACTGAAAGAGATCTGGAGGATCTAGAGGAAGGTGAAATCAGAGAGCAGGAGGATCAGGCGCGGGTAGTTAGAGTATTTCGTAAAGAGGAGCTCTCGGCGCTTATAGCAGAGTCGCTTAAGGCTCTTAATATGCCGGAGGCAGAGCCAGCACAGGACTCTACCCTGGAGGATCCACTGCTGCAAGCGGTTCGGAAGATGCAGAGGGCTTTCCCGGTGCACCGGGTGTTCTGGGAGATGATTCAGGAGGAATGGGATATGCCGGAGGCCGCGCTAAAAGGCTCTAGGGTTATGGCACGGCTGTACCCTCTCCTGGATCAGGACCGCGAGTTGTTCAAGGCTCCGAAAGTGGATGCGGCCGTTTCTGCAGTGACCAAGAAGACTACCATCCCGGTGGAGGGGGCGGCGGTGCTGAAGGATGCGCAGGACCGCAAATTGGAGTCCTTACTGAAGCAGGTTTTTGAGGCGAATGCGCTGTCCTTACAGGCTTCCATTTGTGGGGCCTGGGTGGCGAGAGCCTGCTTGCGATGGGCGCAGCGGGTCCAGGGCAACCTCTTGGGGGAGGGGTCAGAAGAGGCGGCCCGCTTGGAGTCGGGTGCGGCGTATCTCGCTGACTTGCAGTATGACCTGATATGGGGTTTAGCGAACAGTATGGCTTCCATGGTCGTGGGGAGGTGATGTCTGTGGCTGCGTAATTGGGCAGCAGACGGTTCTTCCAAGGCAAGGTTGAGTAAGCTTCCCTTTCGGGGTAAGCTGCTCTTTGGAGAAGATTTGGAGAAGTTGGTGAAGGATTTAGGAGAGTCCAAGGGCGGTAGGTTGCTGGAGGACAAGCAGAAACAGGGACGGCCCCTTCTCGGACCTCGAGGGCAGCTGCGTGATTTTCGCAGGTTCCCTTCCCCGAGACTGGGTCAGCCACAGCGGGGGCGTTTTCCTAGTCAGGCCCAGAGCTTTCGGGGGTTTCGCGGAGCAAACAGGGGTTTTGCGGCAGCATCCTCGTCTTCCGCCTTCAAAAAGCCACAATGAAGTCAGGCGGGTCCAGGGAGGGCTAGTTCCCGTAGGGGGGCAACTGCGGGATTTTTACCCTGCCTGGGCCCAGCTCACGTCCGATCAGTGGGTGCTAGAGGTGATTCGCGAAGGTTATGCACTGGAGTTGCAGCATCTGGTGTCCGACTCGTTCGTTCAGTCGCCGTGCAATGCGCCGGCAAAGCGCAACGCTGTGTGGGAAACGGTACAGAGGCTCCTTTCGCTCGGGGCAATTGTCCCGGTTCCTGCCGACCAGTTAGGTTGCGGTCGATACTCGATTTACTTTGTGGTCCCGAAGAAAGAGGGGACTTGGCGTCCCATTCTAGATTTAAAAAGGCTAAACCGCTGTCTGCGTGTATCGCATTTTCAGATGGAAACTCTCAGGTCGGTCATTGTGGCGGTAAGGAAAGGGGAGTTTCTGATGTCCTTAGACCTATCGGAAGCGTATCTGCACATCCTGATACGACGGGAACATCAGAAATTCCTCAGGTTTGCAGTTCCTATGGGACATTTTCAGTTTCAGGCGCTCCCTTTTGGCTTGGCAACGGCGCCGCGTACTTTCACCAAGGTGATGGTTGTGGTAGTGGCGGCCTTGAGGAAAGAAGGAATTTTGGTTCACCCATATCTGGACGATTGGTTAATCAGGGCAAAGTCCAGGGCAGAGAGTGTTTCGGCTATGGCCCGGGTGATAGATCTGTTGCAAAGTCTTGGTTGGGTGATCAACGAAGCAAAGAGCAGGTTGGTCCCGTCTCAGGACCTGGAGTACTTAGGGGTGCGTTTCGACACCAGTGTGGGTCGAGTTTTTCTACCTCAGCAGCGGGTGCTGGGTCTTCGTCAATTGGTGCGGCGGTTTCTCAGCCGGCGGTGGCCCACGGCTTGGGATTATCTCCAGGTGTTAGGGTCAATGGCGGTGACCTTGGATTTTGTGCCGTGGGTACGAGCCCACATGCGGCTGTTGCAGCGGGCTCTGTTAAGAAGGTGGTCGCATCAACGAGATTCGCTATCCCAGAAGTTGCCTTGTCCTCTGTCAACGGGGGCGCTGGGTGAGAATGTCCACAGTCTTGGCAAAGGCAAATATTAATATGACTTGCAAAGGATTGTGGGAAATGTAGTCCATTCATACCAGACTCAGCCGTTCACAATAAATTAGTTGTGCTTGCTCAAGGGTAAAGCAAAGAAGATATTTTATTTATGGGGTTATTTCTCCCAACACAGATATACTTGGTAGCACATAAAAAGGAATACTTGCTTTCAGTATCATGCTTAGAAAACAAATAAGGAAAAACAACATCTGAACTTGTTAAGCAATCAAATCAAAGCATAAAGACCTGGATGGGAACCAAAAGGTCTTTTCTGTAGGCACCTGCTAATATCTTCTTAGCAGTGCTTCAAAGAACAAACAAAACCCCACAAAGTAGAAAAAAAACCTGTTCTTTTTCAGGGATCACCTCTTGTATCTTCACACACACTCATAAGTGTCCCTTCAGAGCACACTGGCATTTAGGCAAGGCTCAATTGCTAACAATTACCAGCTGAAACCCTCCTGGCTGGTTTACTTTCTATTACGTGGCTCAAATCTTACTCAGAAGCTTTTCTGAGTAGATTAAAGAACAAGTTTATATTTCTTTGTGATGGTTGTTGTATTTTGGTGACAGCATATTACCACAGAAGTTTAGACAGAGAGCAATCCATGTATTCAACATCTCCCCCTTCTATCATAGGTTCCATATCATGGATTGGCACAGAGGAATTTCTCAATGGAGCACTCTCAGGACAATACTTGTTTCCCTGCTGTCTTCCCAGTGAAAAGCTAGGGCATAGATCAGTGTTCATACCTGAGCTTCCATTGCTGTTAGAGTTCCTCTTTAAATATCCTGGCCAGTATGTAATCCAGTCATAGGGTCCCTTCCAAGTGCAGCCGTCTCCCTCACAGGCGCCGTCCGGGGATTCCTGGCTCTGCAGCCCCACTCCTCTGGCTTTCCCCAGTCCAGTGGTGTATGCTTGCCTCTGGAATGCCTCCCAATATACGTACTGCTATGGACTCCTCTAGACCTTCCAAATGCTTTTCTCTTCTTTCTTCCAAAGTGTTTCTTTCTCTCTCTGTCCGTCAGCTCTGGCTTCTGATGATGATGATCAGGATGGACAAGGTGCTTCTGATGATCAAGATGCCTCTCCTCAAGATGATCATTCTGATGATTCTCTGTAGAATAAGCTTTTCTTTTATCCTGCTTAAATGAATGCTGTGCTGAATCAAGCCCTGCCCTTGGAGATGAGTGCTTGGGGATTACCTCATAGCCCTCCTGATTGAACACACGTTTCCCCACTTCAGCTCTTTTAATGGCTGCTGGAAACCTGGTGCATTTTGGGACTGGTAGTCTTTTATGGAAACATTCTGTTTTATTATTTCTACCAGAACAGACAGGTTGCTTGTTCAGAGTCACTTCACCTCTACTATAGCTCCTTCCTGAACTATGATAAGCTTCCTTATCACACCTCTTCAAACTCGACGACAGCTACGTTGGTGGCTGACGCCAAGGTATTTGGAGAAGGGGATGTCGCTGGAGGCGCCGGCATGGCTTTCTCTAACAACAGATGCCAGTCTAGTCGGCTGGGGAGCCCATTGTCAGGGTCGTCTGGTGCAGGGCCAGTGGTCAGACCTGGAAAAGTCTTGGTAAATCAACAGGTTAGAGTTGTGGGTGGTGGCGCTGGCTCTGAGGGAGTTGGCCATTCGGGTGTTCTCGGACAATGTGACAGCAGTGGCTTACGTAAATCGTCAAGGGGGCACCAGCAGCGTGGCGCTAGAGACCGAGGCGGAGAGTCTGTTCGAGTGGGCCGAGTCCCATCTGGTGGCCTTGTCCGTGGCGCATGTCGCGGGCGTGGAGAATGTCGAAGCCGATTTTCTCAGTCGGGTAAAGGTAGACCCCGGAGAGTAGGTTTTGCACCCGGAAGTCTTTGCGATGTTGGTGCGGCGCTGGGGGACACCAGTAATGGATCTTATGGCGACCTTTCAGTCGGCAAAAGTCGATCGGTTCTTCAGCCGCAGAAAGGAGAGGATGTCGGAAGGATTGGACGCCCTCATTCAGAGGTGGCCAGAAGGGCAGCTACTGTATGTCTTCCCGCCGTGGGTGTTGATCGGTCGGGTGATAGAGCGCATAGAGCAGCACAGAGGACGCGTGATTCTAATTGCTCCGGATTGGCCGCGAAGGCCCTGGTACGCGGACCTGGTGCGCCTCTTGGTGGGGCAGCCCTGGAAACTGCCTCTTCGCACGGATCTGCTAACGCAGGGGCCTCTCTCCATGCCTCAGGTGGATCGATTCTCGCTTACGTCCTGGCTCTTGAGCGGGCTCGGTTGAGAGTGCGGGGTTATTCGCCGGCGGTGATAGCTACTTTGCTCAAAGCTCGGTGGCGATCCACTTCCTTGGCTTACGTCAGGGTTTGGCGCATCTTTGAGGATTGGTGTGCCGAGCGGGGATGTGTTCCGTTGAAGGTGACGGTTCCGCAGGTGTTATCCTTTTTGCAGGATGGCTTTCAAAAGGTATTGGCGGCGTCCTCATTAAAGGTGCAGTTGGCGGCCTTGTCCTGTTATAGAGGAAAGGTGCAGGGCATCTCGCTGGGTAGTCATGCGGATGTTAAGCATTTTTTGAGGGCAGTAAAACTCCTTCGGCCGCCGCGACAGCAGATGGTTCCGGCTTGGGATCTGCCTTTAGTCTTGGAGGCCTTAGGGAAGCCTCCTTTTGAGCCTTTAGCGGAGGCTTCGTTGAAAGATTTGACGCTGAAGGTGGTATTTTAGGTGGCGGTTGCTTCGGCAAGGCGCATTTCGGAGTTACAGGCTCTGTCGTGTCGGCCGCCCTTTCTTTCTGTCTTCGAGTCGAAGGTGGTGTTGAGACCCGTTCCGTCCTTCTTGCCGAAAGTGGTTTCGGTTTTTCATATGAACCAAGTGGTATCCTTGCCCGTGTTTTGCAGCAAAGGTAAGGGGCAAGTGGCAGACCTTTTCATCGCTTGGACGTTCGCCGGGCTTTGAAGAAGTATGTTACTAGGACAGCGTCCTTCCGTAAGTCCGACAGGCTTTTTGTGCTGTTTGCGGGGGCCCGCAAAGGCGAGGTGGCCTCTAAAGGTTTGATTGCCCGGTGGGTAAAGGAGGCCATCGCTTCGGCTTATATTTTGAGGGGTTGGGCGGTGCTGAAGGTTTACGAGCTCATTCCACTAGGGCACACGCTGCGTCTTGGGCGGAGTCTAAGCTGGTGCCGGCAGTTGACATTTGTAAAGCGGTGACATGGTTGTCGCTGCATACCTTTGTGAAGCATTACCGTCTGGATGTGCAGGCAGACAGAGACACCTGTTTTGGTTCACCGGTACTTCAGGCCGGGCTACCAGGTCCCTCCCGTTGATGGGATTTTACTGCTCTGGTATGTACCCAGAGATTCTGGGAATAGACTGGAGGGACGATCAGGAAGATTAAATTAGACTTACCTGCTAATTGTAGTTCCTGGAGTAACTCCAGTCTAGTCCCGGGTCCCGCCCTGTCTTGCTGGTGCTCTGTGGCCTGAAGCAGGAGACCTCTTACTGGTAAGCGTCATTTTTCATTATTCTGCAGGCGAGGTTTTCGTTGGGACAGGTTTTCACCTGGAATTTTGGGGGGAGGTGCCGGGCAGGAGAGCTCACGGCATACGTAGTTGCAGATTTTGTACATAGTTGGACCTGCGGGTCTTTATAGTATAATGGGGCAGTTGTTTGCCTTTTCAATTTACTTCTTATTTGTTGCTCCGGTGAGTCTACTTTGTCAGTAGGGTAAACTGGAGTGTGGAGGTGGTGCCAGCCCTTATATACTGATGACATCACAAGAGTGAAGTTTCTCAGTCTCCAAAGCTGCTGGAGGAGGTTGACAACCCAGAGATTCCGGGACTAGACTGGAGTTACTCCAGGAACTACAATTAGCAGGTAAGTCTAATTTAATCTTATATGGGTATGGTTGTGGTGCCTATCTTGATGTCGCGGGGGGGGGGGGGGGGGATGTAGTCAGAGTTTCGTGTGATGATTTGCGCCTCGATCTTGCTGTAGTTTATGGTCATGTTGTTGTCTTGAAACCAGGTGTTCATATGTGTGAGACAGTCTGTTATCTTGGTGTGGTCTGGGTTGTCGAGGGTGATTGGTGTGTATATCATTATGTCGTCCGCATAGATTGTGTATTTTATCCTGTGCTCTTTTATGATGCATATTGGTTGGATGTAGATGTTGAATAAGAGAGCTGATAGTGCGGATCTTTGGGGTACGCCTTGCATGACTTTTATGGGTCGGGATGTGTTGGGCCCAATCTTGACCTGTATCTGTCTGTCCGTTAGGTAAGAGTGGAACCACCTTAGTGTGGCTCCGTGTAGTCCGATGTTCTGTCGTCTTGCTAGTAGTATTCCATGGTAGACTGTGTCAAATGCTGATGATAGGTCAATGAAGATCATGAGTATTCCGTTCTTGCTGTTGTCTATGAGGTGTAGTATGTCGTTAGAGGTATAGCAGGAGTGTTTCAACTCCATGGTTGGGGCGGAAACCATGTTCGTTGTGGTCGAGTTGTGCGTGGTTGTCGATGTGGTCTTGTAGTTGATGTTGTACCACTTTCTCAATATTCTTAGCCAGTACGGGGATGCTTGAGATGGGTCTGTAGGCTGATGGGTTGTTTTTGTCGAGTGCTGATTTCTTTGGGATTGGTCTTATTGTGGCGAGTTTTAGCTGGTCTGGCATGATACCTTGTGTTAGAGAACTTTTCACCATGTTGTGTATGGTGTGGATGAAGTTTGACTTTGTCGTTTTGATCCATGTGACTGGGCATGGGTCTGTTGGGGCCGTGCTTGTGTTGAGGGCGGTATTCCAAAACTCACATAAGAAGGCCATCCAAAAAAATCATCAGTGGACCCTGGAACATCCAAACACCGATTTGGACAGCTGAACAATTACTACAGTACTCCGGATCGTCGGAGAAGGAGCGCCCGGCCAAAGTTCCTTGTCAGGAAGTGGATCAGCATAGGTAAGTACCGACTGTTCTTGTCGAAGACTCCCCTTCGGGGGAACCGGCATCAGGGCCGACCATGTCGGCGCCCGAGCCGGAGGCTGCGGAGTCTCCCAGACTTGTGTCCAGGATGGCGGCTTTGGAGCGCAGTTTTACTGCCTTCATTGAACAGCAGCAGGCGCTGATGTCCGGCATGTCCAGTTCCTCCGCCCTGAACACCGGGCCCTCGACGTCTAAGTTGACCCCGGAGGCCGGGCTGATCCTCGAGACCTCCCGAGTCTGCCAGCGTTGGGACAGACAGCGCCGGGACCCTCGATGCCTGAGGAGCCCCTCGAGTCGCCCCTTGAGTCCTCCTCAGAGGCCTCAGCTTGGAAGACGGAGGACGAGGAGTCCCCGGATACCTGAAGGCATAGGGATGGTACCTTCAGATTCCCCAGTATCTGAGCCTCGGAAAGGTCCCACCGGAGGATATGGGGTTTTTTTGGACTTTGTGTGGGACATGTCCAAGGCTTTCGCTTTCCCCACGGAGTCTGAGGAGGAGCCTCGAGCCGACGAACTTGAGATCCTTTAATATGAGGCTCCTCCTTGGGAGACCCTCGCGGTACCTGTTCCTCTGATCCTGGAACGACTTATGCTCTGCATGTGGGAGACACCGGCATCGACGCCGGTTATCAGCAAATGGCTCGACTCGATGTATCAAGTCTGCCGGAGCCCTGGTTTCCAGAAATCGCAGCTGCCGCACAACTCCATGGTTGTGGAATCGGACATACGTCGGCTTAAGAGCCAGAAGACGCACTCCTTGGTGCCCCCCTGCAGGGAGGCCCACACCTTGGATGCCCTCAGCAGGAAATGTTTCCAGAGCACGATGCTGAATTGTCAGATCTAGGTGTACCAGTTGTACATGGGCATGTACCTCGGAGGCCTGGCGAAGGAACTCGCCAGTTTCTCGGCTGGTCGCTCCGAGGAACCTTTGCAGTGCTTCAAGGGCCTGTCCAAAGCTGTCCACGAATACTCCAAATTTATGTCTCAGGTGGCATATGGCGTGTTCGAGTCGGCGGCCTGAGTGGCCGCAGTGGGCATCGGTGCATGCCGCCAGGCTTGGCTGCAGTTGTCTGATCTCAAGCAGTGGGTTCAGGACAAGTTGGTCGATGTCCCATGCCGAGGGGAGAATCTCTTCGGCAAACCCATGACCGACATGGCCGCAGAGCTAGAGACTGAGTTCATGATGAGGACACGGCTCTCTAAGAAGACCTCTTCCCCTCCTCATAAGAAGGGCTCGGGTAAAAAGCCCTTTTACCCAAGGAAGGGGGCTGCTTACTGAAACTACCCCCTTACCAGGCCACCCTAGCTCCCCCACAGAGGCAGCAGGCCAAGGGACAGGGGCATGGCCCGCGTAAGCAGAAAGCTCCCAAACCTCAGGCTCTGGCTCTTGCTCTGGCTCCAGCCCAGCCTGGTGGGGGTTTTTGACTCCTTCAGCATGGCCCCTCTCCCAGCTGGAGTTGGGCAGCCCACAGGAGGTCGGCTCGCCTTGTATGCCCACAGGTAGGAAACCATCACCATCGATTCATGGGATTACAAATGGTCAGGGAGGGATACCTCCTCCATCTAGCCTAAGTGCCCTCCACACCACTTCCCAGGAGAGCCTCCAAGGTCTCCCCTTCACCGGGACTTTCTTCTGAAGGAGTTGGCAGATTTTCTCGAGGACCATGTGGTGGAACTGGTTCCCCACCATCTCAAAGTCAAGGGGTTCTATTCCAGGTACTTCCTCTTCCCAAAGAGGACAGGGGGCCTAAGGCCCATCCTCGACCTGCTCAATCTCAACAAATTCCTGGTGAGGGAGAAGTTCAAGATGCTCTCCCTTGGAATATTGCTGCCCTACCTCCACCAGAGAGACTGGCTGTGTTCCTAAAGGATGCCTATACACACATCCTAATCCACCCAAGCCACAGGCAATACCTATGTTTTGTGGTGGGGGACAACCACTATCAGTACAGAGTACTCCCCTTTGGCCTTGCTTCGACCCCCAGGGTGCTCACAAAGTGCCTGGCAGTGGTCGCTGCCTTCCTCAGGCTTCAGGGTATCTTCGTCTTCCCCTGTCTCGACAACTGGCTCATCAGGGGCACTTCGGCCACCGAGGTGCAACAGGCCAGAGCTCGTGCCATCCAGGTCCTGCAGCACTTGGGGTTTGTAATCAACTACCCCAAATCCAGTTTCTGTCCAACTCAAGAGTTAGACTTTATTGGGGCAAGGCTCAATACCCTTCAGTCGAAGGCCTTCCTGCCTGCAGACAGGGCATGCAGGCTTATAGCCCTTGCAGGGAAAGTGAGTCGCAGCTCCTCAGTGCCAGTGCGGCAACTGCTCTGCCTCCTCGGGCACATGGCCTGCACGGTCCATGTCACTCAGATGCCCGCCTCCACATGCGAACTGCGCAGTGGTGCCTCAGAGCTCAGTGGTCCCAGGCCATGGGACACCTCCAGGACGGGATCAAAGTGACCAGGCGCCTGGTACTGTCCTTGGCCTGGTGGCTCTTGCCCTAGCACTTGAAAGCAGGTATGCCCTTTCAGGCCCTTCCCCATTCGAGGGTCCTCATCACAGATGCCTCCTTGCTAGGCTGGGGAGTCCATTGCCAGGGGTACCGCATGCAGGGGGTGTGGTCCCCAGAGGAGAGTGCCCAACAGATCAACTTGTTGGCGCTCCGGGCCATCCGTCTTGCCCTGAGGGCTTTCAGGCCATATCTGGACCACAGGTCAGTCCTGGTCCAAACGGACAGCCAAGTGGCCATGTTCTACGTGAACAAACAGGGGGGTACGTGATCACGCACCCTCTGCCAGGAGGCCCTGGACCTATGCTCTTTTGCAACCTGGCAGGGGGTTCTTCTCAAAACAGAATACCTGCTGGGCCAGGACAACTGGCTGGCTGACAGACTCAGCAGGATCCTCCAGCCGCACGAGTGGCAGCTGGACCGGGCGGTGGCCAACAGGCTTTTCCAGACCTGGAGGTAACCGGTGATGGACTTGTTTGCGAGCCCGGACAATCACCAGCTTCCCCATTTCTGCTCAAGGCGGCCGCATCCGGCCAGGGTGGCCGCCAATGTCTTCCTACCCTCATGGTCGGTGGGTCTTCTGTATGCTTTTCCCCAGATGCCTCTGGTCGCCAGGACTCTGTTCAAGATCCTTCGGGACAGAGCTTTTGTCATCCTCATAGCTCCATGGTGGCCCCGGCAACCATGGTTCCCGCTTCTCCTGCAGCTAACGGTGGAGACCCCCATTCCCCTGGGTTCATCCCCACGGCTCGTCTCCCAGGCGGGGTCTCTCTCCTGCATCCCAACCTTAGCCCTCTTTTGCTGACGGCGTGGCTGCTGAGAGAGTGACTCTCGCCGCTCCTCCTTCTGGAGGATGTTGAGGAGGTCTTGCTGGCTTCATGTAGACCGTCTACTAGACGGACGGACGCCTTTAAGTGGCGCAGATTTGCTTTCTGGTGTGCTGGGCAAAAGGTGGACTTCTTTTCTTGCCTGGTGGTTGTGGTGTTGCAATACCTTTTCCACCTTTTCGAGATGGGACTTAAGTCCAACTCAGAGTGCACCTCAGTGTCCTAGTGGTGAACCACTTTCCCGTGGACGAGAAGCCTCTTTCTGCTCACCCAATGGTATCCCGTTTTCTAAAGGGCCTGCTCCTGTTGAAACCCCTGGTCTGTCCCCCAGCAACCGAATGGGACCTTAATGTCATTTTGGGGCAGTTTACCCGACCGTCCTTTGAGTCGATGGCCATGTGCCACCTCCGGTACCTCTCCTAAAAAGTAGTATTCTTGGTTGTGCTCACTTCTGCCCGTAGAGTGAGTGAGCTGCAGGCTCTCGTGGTGGAGAGGCCATATACCAGGTTCTACAAGAATAGGGTGGTGCTTCGCACACACCCCAAGTTCCTTCTGAAGGTGGTCTCCTCATTTCACCTCAACTAGGAGGTGGTTCTTCCTACCTTCTTTCCCAGGCCGCATGCCAGTTGGGCAGAGGCGGTCCTCCATATCCTGGACTTTAAGAGGGCCCTGTCCTTCTACATCCAGCATACGCAAACTCACCCGAAAGTCTCTCAGCTTTTCGTTTCCTATGACCCCAGTAAGCTGGGGAAGGCGGTGACAAAGCGTACATTGTCCACTTGGGTGGTGGACTGTATTGCCAGGACTTATGAGATAGCGGGGCTTCCGCTGGAGAGCCCTGTTACGGCTCATAGGGTCAGGGCCATGGCGGCATCAGTAGCTCACCTGCGCTCTGTTCCTTTGGCAGACATCTGCCGTGCCGCCACCTGGTCTTCGGGTCAGACCTTCACGGCTCATTACTGCCTGGATAAGGAGTCCCGATGGGACAGTGCCTTTGGCCAGGCTGTGCTCAGTAACCTGTTTGAGGTCTAGGCAACTCCTGCCCTCCGACCCCTCTGTGTTCAGGCTACCGGAGTGCTACTTCCCTGGTTAGGGTTTCATTGCGGCTGCTTGCGTTTCTCGCTAAGGGAGCCTTTTTGTTTTGGGTTATAGGTTCAAGGTAGCCTGTAGCTGGGGAGTCCCATATGTGAGTCACTAACTTCCTGCTTGTTTCCGGAGAAAGCGTAGTTATTCACCTGTAACAGGTGTTCTCCGGGGACAGCAGGAATCAGTCCTCACAACCCTCCCTCCTCCCCTTCATTTGTTTGTCGTCTTTTAGCTATGTCATTTGATTAAGTAAGATGGCACCCTTGGACGGGAAGGGGACCATGCATGCGTGGTAGCAACTCCCAAAGGCTTTCTTTGAAAGCTGGGGATTTGCTCCGTGCGGGCTCTGTCGGCGTCATCGTCACCCATATATGAGGACTGATTCCTGCTGTCCCCGGAGAACACCTGTTACAGGTGAGTAACTACGCTAACTACAACCTCAAGAAGCCAAATTCTGCATACAATGCAATCACCAGAGAAATAGAAAGAGATGCATTTCCATGTACTGTATAAAATATAAAGATAGCACTGCCTGGTCATTAAATTGAAAATAAAATTCTCTTCTTACTTTGTTGTCTGACCATTTTATTCTCTGATCATGTAGGTCCCAATATGAGGGTTCTGCTTTTCTCTGTCTCCTAGTGCTCCCTCCTGTCTACTTTCCCCCAGAGGCGGCACGAGGGTGATGCAGGGCCATGTGCAGAGACTTACTGCGTCATCATTTGCATAAATTTAGTATACTTTATTTTAAAATGTATATGGCACCCATCTAAAATCCTAGGCAGCTTCTAAACATACACATGCAATTTAGTAAAACAGTGTTACAATAAAACAAACATAATCATAATTCTCCAGGACCAAGCAGGAAGTCAGTCCTCACATATGGGTGACGTCGGCACCGACGGAGCCCTCGCGGAGTAATTTTCCCCAGCTTTCAAAGAAAGCCTTTGGGAATTGCAGCGCGCATGCGCAGTCCTCTTCCCACCCAAGGGTGCCATCTTGCTCAGTCTTTTTTCCGCGGAGCCCTACAGACGTTGCCTGTGAATCCCCGCAGAAAAGTTGATTTTTCTCTGTTTTTTCTTCGGTTCGACGTCGGTTCTTTTCCCGCCCGGACTCGCGACGCCGGTTGCGAGTCCGTCCTTTATTTTTCGGTTTTTTTGTCCTTCGTGACAGATTTCGCGCTTTTTTCCTTTTTCCCTGGCTGCCCGGTCATTCGACCTCGCAGGGGCCCTTTTTCCCCCGATGGCGGCCAGTGGTTTCAAAAAGTGTGACCTCTGTAAGAAACTTATGTCTCTTACAGACACTCATGACTTCTGCCTCCGCTGCCTCGGCCCAGATCATGACCCCATGATCTGCGGGCCATGCGGCAAAATGTCCTCAAAAGCGTTGAGGAGTCGGCAGCACCAGCGGGAGCGTATCTTCTCTGACTCCGGCCGGGCTCGGACCTCGTCAGAGGCTTCGACGTCTCGGGACTCTGGTCCTGAGCATCGTCGGAGTTCCTCTGAAAGGGGGTCTCCCACCCGGGAGCATCATCGGAAGAAGAAACCCGCGAGGGCGGGATCGGTGGACGCTCCTGGTTCCTCGAGGGCCAGGTCGCATAGCCCCGACTCCCGTCCCGGGTCCTTGGAGTCGGAGAGGCCGTCAAAACATCCTCGACTCGAGGTGGACTTGCCCGCTCACGTGAGTACTGTTGTCCTCGTGGACTCACCTCCGAAGGACCCGACGTCGGGCCAGACGCCGTCGGGGCCCGAGTCGGGGGCTGCTGGGTCTCCTGAGCTCGGACTCAGGTTGACGGCCTTGGAGTGCAGTTTGTCTGCCTTCTTGGACCAGCAGCAGGCATTGATCGCTGGCCTCGCTGTTGCTTCTGCCCTGACCGCCGGGACGTCGACCTCCAAATCGAACCCGGAGACCGAGCCGATCCTCGAGTCCATGAGGGCTCGAGTCGATCCTCGGTCGAGGTCTCCTTCGGCCTCCCATTCGGGACCGATGTCGTCGATGCCGACTCCCTCGGCGTCGGGGCGGATGGCTTCAGTGCCCGCCCGACCGGAGCCGATCGACTCCTCCTCCGAGGAGTCGGCCTGGGAATCTGAGGACGAAGAGTCACCTGGTTCCTTTCGGACTCGGTGTGTCCCTTCGGACTCTTCCGAGTCCGAACCTCGGAGACGGTCCCCCCCGGAGGATACCCGGTTCTCGGACTTCGTGAGGGATATGGCCAAAGCCTTGGCCTTCCCTGCGGATCCCGAGGAGGAGCCTCGAGTCGAAGAACTCGATGCCCTCCAATATGACTCTCCCCCGAAGGAGGCCTTTATTGTACCGGTTCCTCCCATGCTGGAACGGCTTCTCTTCCGCATGTGGGAGAGCCCGACGTTGTCGCCGGTGTTAAGCAAGCGGGTCGATTCCATTTATCGAGTCCGCAAGAGCCCCGGGTTCCAAAAGGCACAACTACCGCACCATTCCATGGTGGTGGAATCGGCCATGCAGAGACTGAAGAGTCAAAAAATGCACTCCTCGGTGCCCCCTGGTAGGGAAGCCCGAAGCCTGGATGCCTTCGGTAGGAAGTGTTTCCAGGGCTCTATGCTTGCTTGTCGAGTCCAGACATACCAGCTCTACATTATACCAGCTCTACATTATACCAGCTCTACATTATACCAGTCCAGACATACCAGCTCTACATTAACTTTATATTGTACCTGTATCTAATTCCACCTGTTCTATGTAAAATGACTTGGTATGATATTACCCATACCATATTACATACTGTTCTTTGTAAACCGCACTTGATACTTGGGAAAGAGCGGTATAGAAATAATTGTTAAATAAATAAATAAAATAAATAAACATGGGCATGTATCTCCGAGACCTGGCTAAGGAAATAGCCGGGTTCTCTGCTGGTCTCTCCGACGAACCTTTGCAGAGGTTCCAATCCTTGTCTACTGGAATTCGGGAGTGCTCCAAGTTTATCTCTCGAGCAGCCTATGATGGTTTTGAGGCTTCGGCTCGAGTAGCCGCAGCCGGCATCGGTGGACGCCGCCATTCTTGGCTTCAGACGTCCGACCTCGAGCCCTGGGTGCAGGACAAGTTGGTCGATGTCCCCTGCCGAGGTGATAACCTCTTTGGCAAGCCCATGGATGAGAAGGCTGCACAAATCGAGACGGAGACTCTCACCAGGACTCGTCTCTCAAGGAAGACCTGCCCCTTCTCAAAAGAAGAAGGCCTCGGGGAAAAAGCCCTTTTACCCGAGGAAAGGTGCTGCCTATAAATACTACCCTCGGTATCGGGCCTCACCAGCTCCCCCACAGGGAAAGCAGGCCAAGGGACGGGGGAATGGGTCCCGTAGGCAGCAAGCCCCCAAGCCTGCACCACCGGCCCCTGCTGAGCAGGGTGGGGGTTTTTAACTTTCTCAGCATAGCCTCTCCCCCTCAGCTGGTTTCTCTCAGCACAGGAGGCAGGCTGGTCCACTTTGCCCACAGGTGGTCCAACATCACCACAGATACCTGGGTGCTTCAGATAGTTCAAAAGGGCTATCTTCTTCATTTTCACCAGGTACCTCCCTCCTACTTTCCAGGGGAGCCTTCCAGACTCCCTCTGAACAGGGACTTACTCCTTCAGGAGTTAGCAAGTCTTGTTCAGGAACAAGCCGTGGAACCGGTGCCCCCACCACCTGAAGGGTCAAGGGTTTTATTCCAGATACTTCCTGATTCCGAAAAGAACAGGAGGCCTCAGACCCATCCTAGACTTGCGAAACCTCAACAAGTTCCTTGCAAAGGAAAAGTTCAAGATGCTTACTCTGGGAATCCTGCTGCCCTACCTCCAGCAGGGAGACTGGCTATGCTCCTTAGATCTAAAGGATGCGTATACTCATATCCTTATTCGTCCAGACCACAGACAATACCTCAGGTTTGTTGTGGGCGGACACCATTACCAGTACAGAGTACTGCCTTTTGGCCTATCCTCCGCCCCCAGAGTGTTCACCAAATGCCTAGCAGTGGTGGCGGCCTATCTGAGACTTCAAGGTCTCTTTGTGTACCCATACCTGGACGACTGGCTCATCAGGACCCAGTCTGCCCAGGAAGCCACTCAGGCTACTCATCGCACTGTGGCTCTGCTCCAGCACTTGGGTTTTGTCATAAACTTCGCAAAGTCCACTTTGCTCCCCTCTCAAGATCTAGAATTCATCGGCGCCAGGTTGGACACTATTCAGGCGCGGGCCTTCCTGCCTCTCGACAGGGCCCAAAGGCTCATGGATCTCGCCAGCCGCTTTCACAGCAATTCCCTGGTCTCGGCCAGGCAATTTCTGAGACTGCTCGGCCATATGGCTTCCACGGTCCATGTAACCCCCAATGCCCGCCTGAACATGCGACCTGCTCAATGGTGCCTTCGCAAACAATGGCATCAGGCCACTGGGAGCCTAGCGGACTCCGTACAGATCTCCGACCAGCTGGTCTCCTCTCTGCGATGGTGGCTTCATCTACCAAACCTAGTGCTGGGGGTGCCTTTTCAGCCCCCTACACTTTCTCGGGTCCTGACGACCGATGCTTCTCTCCAGGGTTGGGGAGCAGATTGCCAGGGGACTTGCACTCAGGGTCTCTGGACTCCTTGGGAGTCCGCTCAGCAGATCAACTTCCTGGAGCTCAGAGCCATCCGCCTAGCGCTCAAAGCCTTCTCTCACCTGATTTCTCACCAATCGGTACTTGTCCAGACAGACAATCAGGTTGCCATGTTCTACGTGAACAAACAAGGCGGAATCGGCTCCTTCCTTCTCTGTCAGGAAGCACAGACGCTCTGCTCTTGGGCCGTTCATCGCAACATCGTCCTCAAAGCTGTCTATCTCCCAGGTCAGGAAAACTACCTGGCAGACAAACTGAGCAGGATCCTCCAACCGCACGAGTGGAGATTGGATCTGCTCGTGGTTCAGAGGATCTTTCTCCGGTGGGGCCTCCCCACAATGGATCTGTTCGCCAGTCCTCTGAACCGGCAGCTTCCCAGATTCTGCTCTCGGCAGCTGCATCCTCTCCGGGTAGCGGCGGATGCTTTTCTGATTCCATGGTCCACAGGCCTCTTGTATGCCTTTCCACCCATGCCTCTGGTGTCTCGGACGCTCTTCAAAGTTCTCAGAGACAAGGCGTCGGTGATCCTAGTAGCTCCCCGGTGGCCGAGACAACCTTGGTTCCCGCTTCTGCTGCAGCTGGCGGTCGACACCCCTCTTCCTCTGGGGTTTCAGCCCGACCTCCTCTCGCAGGATCAGGGGACGCTCCTGCACCCCAACCTTCAGTCCCTTCATCTGATGGCTTGGCTGCTGAAAGGGTAGTCCTTGCTCCTCTCTAGCTACTTCCAGATGTGGAAGAGGTCGTCTTGGTCTCCAGGAGGCCTTCCACCCGGAAGTCCTACGCTCTTAAGTGGCGTCGGTTCTCCATCTGATGTACTCAGCAGTCGCAAGACCCCTTCTCCTGTTCAACATCAGTGGTCTTGCAGTACTTGCTTTCCCTTTCCAATCTTGGACTTAAGTCCAACTCGGTCAAGGTCCACCTCAGTGCTATTTCTGCGCACCACCTACCGGTGGAGAGTAGACCTCTTTCCAGCCACCCTCTGGTGGCTCGTTTTCTCCGGGGCCTCCTACTCCTTAAACCACCTTTGCGCCCGCCAGCTCCGAACTGGGATCTCAATGTGGTTTTACAGCGGCTTACCTGTCCACCTTTTGAGCCTATGGCTACCTGTCCTCTGCGTTTTCTTTCCTGGAAAACCTTGTTCTTGGTGGCCCTCACTTCTGCTAGACGCGTTAGTGAGCTGCAGGCCCTGGTATCTGATCCTCCTTACACTAGGTTCTACAAGAACCGGGTAGTCCTACGGACTCACCCTAAGTTTCTTCCTAAAGTGGTTTCCCCTTTTCACATCAACCAGGAGGTGGTACTTCCGACCTACTTTCCCAGGCCACACTCCAGCCGGGCTGAGATGGTCCTGCATACCCTGGACTGTAGAAGGGCGCTGAACTTCTACCTTGACCGTATGCGGGAACACCGAAGGGCTGTTCAGCTCTTCGTGTCTTATGACCCCAACAAGTTGGGGCTCCCTGTTTCCAAGCGTACTCTGTCCATCTGGATTGCGGACTGCATCGCTTGGGCTTATGAGGCTGCGGGCCTCGTGCTGGAAGGTAGAGTCACCGCTCATCGTGTTTGGGCGAAGGCTACGTCAGTGGCTTACCTCCGCTCTGTTCTGTTGGCAGACATCTGCCGGGCCGCTGCTTGGTCTTCAAGCCAGACTTTTGCAGCCCATTACTGCCTGGAGAGGGAGTCCCGCAGGGACAGTGCTTTCGGACAGGCAGTCCTCCGTAACCTCCTCAAGGTATAGGCAACTCCTACCCTCCATCCCGGATGTTGGGCTACCGGTTGGAGACGTATTCAGAGAAGATTCCTTCCTTCTGTGCTGCTGAGCTAGAGGGAGCTCATTTTTGTGCTTTGGGTCTCCAGTAGCCTTAAGCTTGGGAGTCCCATATGTGAGGACTGACTTCCTGCTTGGTCCTGGAGAAAGCGTAGTTACTCACCTGTAACAGGTGTTCTCCAGGAGCAGCAGGAATCAGTCCTCACAACCCTCCCTCCTCCCCTTGGAGTTGCAGTTTTATGCTTTCGTTTTTGCTAATTTTTGCTGTCTTTTAGCTATGTCATCTGACTGAGCAAGATGGCACCCTTGGGCGGGAAGAGGACCGCGCAGGCGCGCTGCAATTCCCAAAGGCTTTCTTTGAAAGCTGGGGAAAATTGCTCCGCGAGGGCTCCGTCGGCGCCGACGTCACCCATATGTGAGGACTGATTCCTGCTGCTCCTGGAGAACACCTGTTACAGGTGAGTAACTACGCTAACATGAAATTTGATTAATGAAAAGTCATTTACACAGCCCCCTCCCCCCAATCAAACCATTATAAGTATCTGCACATCAGATTTATTTTGCTATGACCAGATTATTGATAAGGAGGGAAGATATAAAATGAGAAACTAATCCTGGTAGCCATGAATTCAAACTCTGAATTGGATTGTGTTAGAGCTGGAAAAGTTCAGAACTCAGCAGTGGTAAAGTTTTCAGGCTACTAAACAATATTAAACTGAGACTTTCTTTGAAAATCTGAAATTTCCTTGAATCTGAACAAAATATTTTATATTTCAGACTGGCAGCATTAAGAATGCAAAATCTAAAAAAACACTACATATTCCAGTACCTCCCCCCAACCAACACCCTACAGTTGACCTCACCAAGCACCCAGAGTACAGGATCTATAGAGCAAATCTACTATTCCATAACAGCAGTAACTTCCAAAACTCACACAACATGGAATGTACCCAGAAAAAGGCAACACCATAAATATTGCAGCGGGCCCTAGAACTTCCATACACCTGTTTGAAAAGCTGAACAAGCCAAATTACTACAGTATAGTATAGATCCCTATGTACAAACTCCATTTTAACAGAATACCTGGCCTCAGTCACACACTCAGAACACAGACCCTCACCAAGTACAGAATAAGTGACTGCAACCTAAAATAAAAATATGTAGACAAAAATTAAACTGAAACAGACTCCGCATGCAGTTCAACATCAGATAGAAATGCAGTTCCCCATACTGTGTAAAATATAAAGATAGCGCAAATGCCAATCACTAAAATGAAAATAAAATTATTTTTTCTACCTTTGTTGTCTGACCATTTTATTCTCTGATCATGCTGGTCCCAATCTCAGCTTCTGCTTTCCTGCCTTCTTTTGGCTCTCTTTCTGTGGTCTATAGTCCATCTGCCATTTCTTATCTCTTGTTTTCTTCACTTCCTTCCATCAGTCTATTTCCACTCCCAGTAACCCTTCCCAGTATCAGCTCCTTTCCAATCCTCCCTCCCAGTACCTTCCAATGTCAACTTGCAGTCCCATGACTGACACTGGTATCCATTCCCTTCCAGTCCCCCTCCTTCCCCACTGTCCAGCGCCTTCTAGTCCAAATACCATGGCAGCCCTCTCAGCATCCACTCCCATTCTACCATCCCCCCACATCAGCCCATTTGTAGCCCTAGCCCCCAGTTTTCTTCCAGGGCCAGCAGCTCCCTCCCTCCCCCCCATCAGCCCATTCCAGTCCTAGCCACCCCTAATCAGCTCACTTCCAGTGCTAGTTCCCCCCCATCAGCCCATTTCCAGTGCTAGTCCCCCCCCCATCAGCCCATTTCCAGTGCTAATCCCCCCCATCAGCCCATTTCCAGTTCTAGCCCCCCTAGTCAGCCCATTACCAGTCCCAGCCCCCAGTCGATTAGCCCATTCCCAGTCCTAGCTTTCCCTAATCAACCCATTACCAGTGCTAGTCCCCCTAAAATCAGCCCTTTACCAGTCCTACCCCCCCTAATCAGTCCATTACCACCAGTCTTATCCCCTTCAATCTGCCCATTTCGAGTCCTAGCCCCCCTGATCAGCCCATTTCCAGTGCTAGCCCCTCATCAGTCTATTACCAGTTCTAACCCCCCCAATCAGCCCATTATCAGTCCTAGCTTCCCCTAATCAGATCATTACCAGTCCTAGCACCCCCCCCCCCCCCCCGCGATCGGCCCACTTCCAGTGCTAGTCCCCCAGATCTGTCCATTTCCAGTGCTAGCCCCCCCCCAATCTTCCCATTTCCAGTGCTAGTCCCCCCCCAATCTGCCCATTTCCAGTGCTAGTCCCCCCAATCTGACCAGTTCCAGTCCTAGCCGCCCCCCTCTCCCCCACGGGAGACCCTGCAAGTTGCCTGACGGTTGGCGGCCCCAGCTCTCCAGAGCTGTGAGAAAGAGCTGCCTTTCCTTTCTTTCCCGCGGCTCTGGTAAAGATGAGCCCAGCGCCGCTGAGGGTAAACAGCAGCATTTCCTGTGACCATTCTTCTTGCTTTTGTAGATCTTTCCTCATGTTACCCATGCCTTCAAGGGAGTCCGCTCTGTTGCAAATTTTCATGTCATCTGCAAAAAGACAGACTTTTCCATTCAGTCCTTCA
This sequence comes from Ichthyophis bannanicus, assembly GCA_033557465.1. Taxonomy (NCBI): domain Eukaryota; kingdom Metazoa; phylum Chordata; class Amphibia; order Gymnophiona; family Ichthyophiidae; genus Ichthyophis; species Ichthyophis bannanicus. Next base: position 260,443,823 of record CM066043.1, on the reverse strand, counting down.
GCAATATCACTAACAAATACATTGAACTGTGTCAGGCCCAGACCGAACCTTGGGGCATCCTCCTCTCATCCGAGTGAGCTCCATTTACCATCACCTTCTGTCGTCTGTCAGTCAACTAATTTCTGATCCAGTTCACCACCTTTGGGACCCATCACCAAGCTATTGAGTTTATTAATAAGCCTCCTATGAGGAACAGTATCAAAGGCTTTGCTGAAATTCAGGTAGATCACCTCCATCGCATGCCCTTTATCTAGTTCTATGGCCACCCAGTCAAAGAACTCAATCAGATTTGTTTGGCAAGATAGTCCTTTGGTAAAACCATGTTGCCTCGGATCATGCAACCTGTTGATTTTGAGAATGCCCACTATTCGGTCTTTCAGTAGCGCTTCCATTACTTTTCCCGCCACTGAGGTAAGGCTTATGGGCCTGTAGTTTGTCACTTCTTCCCTGTCACCTGTGAAGAGGTACCACAACAGCTCTTCTCCAGTCCTGAGGACCACCTCCTGTTTCCAAGGATCTGTTGAAAACATCCTTTAACGGCCCTGTAAGAACTTCTCTGAGCTCTTTAGTATCCTGGGATGTATCATGTCTGGTCCTATGGCCTTGTCCACTTTCAATTTTGCAAGTTGTTCTAACACATCATCTTCTGTAAATGGTGTGGTATCTACTTCATTCCCATTTTTATATTTGGGAGTCACAGGTGGTGCTTCTCCAGGATTTTCTTTAGTAAAAACAGCAGAAGTATTTGTTTAGCAATTTCCTGACGTTTCCTTTCAGTTTACCCCCTGATGCTGTTCTCTTTTCTTATACATAGTTGGCCACCAGCAGCCATATGGAAATCTATTTCTTCGAATGGTTAGTAGAGTTTCGCCTTTGGCTATGTGGTGAAGTAAAGCTGACTCCTAGGAGTCCTGTGTTAAGTACCAAGGGTGATGTCACAAAAGCTTCTGGACTATTCTCTGTCTCCATCTTCTGGCAGGGGGTGATTATCCACTAGTCTTGACTGGTCTAGCAGGATTCCAGGAAAGGAAATTATGGTAAGTGAAATTTCTCAATAGATAAAGGAAATGATTACTCATCTCATAGCTGACTGCAAAGTTCTGATGGAAGAAATTCTACATAGAGAAACAAGTGGCGTGTCTTATCCCTTGGAAATTTCTTGGGATAGCACTATAACAGCACTGTACTGGAAAAGCACTGGGATCAGGACCTTGAGAAAATTTTGGAGAATGAGCAGGTTGTGATCACCTGGGATACTTCTATTCAAAATAAGCTTGATGCAAGAAAACTGAGCAAAGTGGTAAAGGAGGAAAAGATGAAAATAGCATTGCTAGAAGTGTTTGTGTCAAGAGATTATGCTGTATGTTGTGTGGAGAGAGAGAAGATCATAAAGTACCAAAAAGAAAATATGGTAGAAAGATAGAACTATTTCCCATCTTGCTGGGTGCCACATGCTTGACTAAAAGCAATTTCCAAGCACACCTTAAGTTGTCTATACAAACTAAATTCTTTGAACTCCAAATGAAAAGGAAAACTGTCTGGCATAATGCAAGTCTTACAGTGAGCATTAGCCATAATTGAGAGTGTGAGATCATATTCAGAAGTGAGGTTCATTACTGTCATGGTATATGAAAAATTAATACCAGAAACTATTAGATTCAGTTCTAAGGTATTAAAGGCCTCAGTAAACGCTCATATCCTTCATTTGGCGAACAGTGTCACAATAGGACAGAGCTTACAACTTGTGCATCACAGGCCTCACCCTCCCTACCCTTATCTTTATTTTTATATCTACCGAAAAAAATTTTCATCCAAAAAAAGTACTTTTAAAGGATTCGATCATTCAATATTATAAACCTTAAAATCCACATCAACAACCAAAGTTTAAAAACTATTTTTTATTTTTTATTACCAATTTTAATCATGGAGAAAATAGCCCCCTATAGTTATTAAGAATGGCACTATAGTGCCAAAGAAGAACAGTTAAGCCTCTCACGGAGACCAGCAAGCATCTAAAAAGATAAAGAAAAAAACTGATGTAATGAAACTGCTTTCCATCTAACATACAGCTAGTAATACTGCACTTATCTGAACATTCAGCTCTTGACACGTATCCTTCAAAGATTCTTATGTTGCCTCATGATCTATTGCCGCAACAGCCGGTCTAACAAGACCACGAGCAGATACTTGGCATTTAATTCATTCCGAATCCGACAAAAGCTTTTGTTTCACCCCACCGGGCTTCATCAGGGATCCAGCATTAAACCCAAATAGAAGTTATACCATTTAAAACGAGCGACTATGCCACCTCCATAATTCTATTGGCGTCTGACATCACCACCCTTTAATCAGGTAATGAACCAAGCTGATACGCAGAAAAGCTATGACGTCAGCCTCCTTCACAACGACAAACTTTATTGCAAAAGCACTCTATATGAAATAAACACAAAGCCACCTACTAAGATTTATATCGTGAAATACCGCATCACATTCATACCATTCCATATACCAACATCTTTCAAGAACTCACAATCATCCAAAAACGTACAATAAAGACCAATTACATTTTTTAGTCATTCTGCTTCATTGGTTAATTTCTATGTGAGTTCCATGTTTGTTATTTTCTTTTGTGGTATCTTTTTTGAGAATTTTTACTTTTTCTTGTAATTGGTCTTTATTGTACGTTTTCGGTAGATATAAAAATAAAGATAAGGGTAGGGAGGGTGAGGCCTGTGATGCACAAGTTGTAAGCTCTGTCCTATGGTGACACTGTTCGCCAAATGAAGGATATGAGCGTTTACTGAGGCCTTTAATACCTTAGAATTGAATCTAATAGTTTCTGGTATTCATTATTTGAAGATTGTGAGGAGTGTTTGGAGATATAAAGGGTGGTGCTATATTTGTATGTTTAATATTTACCCTTTAGGTGGTGATTTTTTCAATATGAAAAATGAACCCATTTGGAGATATCTACTCCATGTCAAGTCTACAAAGGCGAACTGCTGTTCACTTTTTGAAGGAGGAGAGAACACATTTCTTCTTCCCATATCTTGCTGGGTATGATCATGGTTACCCTTAGACTATCGGATAAAATTCAAGGTTCTCACGCTGATGCACCAGGCTATGTATACCCATAAACCCCAGTATTTGGCTGATTTTCTAATATTTCACCTACCCTCTCACAGTCTCCGTTCAGTACATGTCAACTGCCTATATCTCCCTTCCCTAGCACAAGCGCATCTCCAATCAACCCGGCAATCTGCCTTTTTTTACCTTGGTCCCTCCCTGTGGAATTCTCTCCCCCCCTTTCATCTAGAAGAATCCTATCCCCAGTTCCGCTCGCTTCTGAAAACCCACCTTTTTTTCTTTAGCCTTTAACCTCTCCTCATGATTTTTAATACTTATGTTCTTTCCTACCCTACTTGGTGCTCTTATGTCTGTGTATTTTATTTATTTTATTTATTTAACAGTTCTTCTATACCGCGCTTTTCAGATCAGTGCGGTTTACATTCAACGTCAACTATACAACACAGGCATTCTGAGTTGTAAACTTTACAATAAACAGGGAAATCAACATGGAAACAACTGGGGAAACTATCTACATTGTATTTACACTATTACCTTTTTCAAGCAGGGTCTATCTACATCTTATTACTTTTGAAGGATCGGTGGGTTAGCCTTTTTCATACTGAGTCTGATTGTTTAGGTGTGGTGCGTGATTGTCTGAGGGGCAACATGTATGAATACTGAGGCTGGATTCAGGGTAGTATGTGGTGAACAGGTGGTGCTTTAATGCTTTCCTGAATTGGGTTAGGTGGGTGATGTTTCGTATATAGGTGGGGAGGGCATTCCATGCTCTAGGTGCATAAATTGTAAAGGCTCTGTTTGTTGTTATTTTTGTGCATTTCGTTGTTGCCTTTGGGACCTCGAGGGTGTTTTGCGTCGTAGGTCTTCTGTTTCTGTTATGTGGTACTTTGTGTATCATCTCGCTGATAGCTGTGGGAGTCAAAGTGTTTAACGCTTTGAAGGTCAAGGTTAGGACTTTGTGTAGGATTCTTGCTTGAACAGGTAACCAATGGAGGTTCATCAGTACTGGCGTTATGTGCTCTCTCCGTGAGGCCCCTGTTAGTACTCTCGCAGCAGTGTTCATTGCGAGCTGGAGTGGTGCTAGTGTTGATTGGGGGAGACCGTGTAGGATTACGTTGGCGTAATCAAAATGTGGTAATATTAATGCTTGATAGATTGATCGATAGTCGCTGAAATCTAGTAGTGGTCGGAGATGCTTTAAAGTCCTTATTTTCATGTATACTGTTTTTACTGTGTTTTTTATGTGGGTTTTCAGATCCAGGTGTTGGTCCAGAGTAATGCCAAGGTAGCGGATTGTTGATTTGGTTTTCAGTTCTGTGTCGCCGATTTTTAAGGAGGGTGGAGGGGTGAAGTCCTGGTTCCTTGAGATGAAAAGGACATCTGTTTTGCTGTAGTTGATTCTTAAATTTTGTGTGTTGAGCCATTCTGCTACTGCCTCAAAACAGCTTGTTAGAGGGAAGAGGTCTGGTTGGTTGGTCCTGAAAGGGATGTATAGCAGGATATCGTCTGCGTAGGCTAAACAGTTGACCTTGAATGAACGTGCTAGGGCACATATGGGCTGCATGTAGATGTTAAACATCAATGCAGATAGAGAAGAACCCTGTGGCACGCCCTGGTTTTGCAAAAATGGTTTGGAGGTTGTGGAGCCAGACCTTACATGTTGCCATCTATTGGTCAAGTATGACTTGCACCACTCTAGGGCTGTCCCTTGAATTCCTTTTTCGCTGAGGCGTTGTATGAGGATCTCGTGGTTCACAGAATCGAAGGCCGCTGCAATGTCGAGGAAGATGAGAGCATATCCCTGGTGAATTTTGTCTGTTCCGGAGACTAGGTTGTCAAGTAGGGTGGTGAGGAGGGTTTCCACCCCGTGTGCTTCTCTGAACCCATGCTGGGAGGGGTCCAGTGGGGCTTCAGTATCAATATGCTGTTGAATTTGGCGCTGTACTAACTTTTCAATTACTTTGGCAAGCATGGGGATACTTGAAATTGGCCTGTATGATTCCACCTTCGTTGGGTCCATCTTGTTATATTGTATGCTTGTATATGACCTTATCTTTCCCCCTCTTTTCTTTATACATATTGTAGTTCCCTTCTTTCCTCCTCAAATATTTTTGTTTCATTATATTGTAAACCGCCCCTATGTAACGGGGGTGGTATATCAAATTCCTGAATAAACATAAACATCATGATGTGATCTCATTACATAAGATTTATACTACATCTCAGCAAGGTGACCACTGTAATAGAAGTATGGTAGGAAGGAAAAAGAAGATTATATACGGGCCTCATGCTGCTCAAGGTGAAAAAGATGCCCACCTACAGCATAAGCACTAGAGAAGAAGATAGTGTAGGACAGGACAGAGTAGACTATCAAAAAAGGCAGAGCAAACAAGTGAATAATCAGGATGTAATGGGAGGGTTAGAATAATGTAAGAGGAGTTAAGAAGCAGCTGCAAGAAAAAGTGCTAGTATGTAAAACATTAAATACCTCTGTAGACATGGGAAAAAGGGCAACATCTGGAAAATGGTGTGTGTTAATGCCATGTAGTATGAGAAATAAGAATCGGGATATTGAGGCTTTATTGGAAGAGACTTACAGATTTAGTGGTGGTTACGGAGACATGGATTACAGGTGGTTACGGAGACATGGATTTTGTAGTCTTGAAGGACTACAAAAGGGGACTGCTACTTCTGGAGAGAGATCTGCAATTGTAAGTATTTACTTATGGGAATTTTTCTAAATCTTGAGGAAAAGGGAATTCTTTAGATTAAAGCTGATTAATCTGTGAACCCAGTGTATTTGTTAATCTCCAGGAACAAGCAGGAATGTAGTCCTCACGTATGGGTATCGTCGGAACAGACGGAGCCTGCGTGGGATTGCTCCCCAGCGTCCAATAGGAACACTTTTGGGAGCATCCCTCAGCACATGCGCACTGCCTTCCCGCCTTTCCAACTGTCCCTCTTCAATTCTTCGTTTTCTGCGGAGCCCACAGGATCTTTTCCCTGTCACCGCAGAAAATTCCGTCTTTAAATTTCTTTCTTATGGTCAAGTTTGCCTACCGCACGACGCCTACTGGTACCGCCAGTTCTTTTTCTTTTCTTTTCATACCAAAAAAAAAAAAAGACTTACTGTTTCTTTTCAGAAACTTTCCTCTTTGGTGCTAGGCGCCATTTTGGGCATTAGGCCCCATTTTTCCTAAATCATGGAAAAGCCAACTAGTGGTTTTAAAAAATGTACTAAGTGTGGTGGTACCATTTCCGTCACTGACACCCATGATTGGTGTCTAAAACGTTTAAGACCTGATCATTCTCCAACTGAATGTCTCTCCTGCATGGGGATGACCAAAAGAGGAAGACAGAACCGGGCTGCAAAGCTCAGTACTCTCTTTTCTTCAGATGCCAGATCCATTGCATCGGCATCGGCAAGGGCCTCTTCTTCCTCCCATGGATCTCAGGTAACTAAACATAAAAGCCGGTCCTCAAAGGGTAGCTCTCCTGCTAAGCATCGAGAGGCCATTGGCATTGCCCTTGAGGGAACCACACCGGCAAAACAGCCCCGGCGGGAGGCTTCGGCTTCCAAAGCATCGATGGGGCTTCAGGATGTTCTCGAGGCCTCAACCTCGCAAGAACTACCTGTGCCATGCTCAGGGGTTCCGGCCATTCTTACCGGTACCAACACCCAGGCATCGGCAGCGTCGATAGACCAGAGGTTCCTTGCTATCGAGCGCAGTATCGCAGCTCTTCTTTCAGCTGCGGTACCAGTGGTTCCAAGGGCATCGGTACAGACACTGACGCCGGTACTGCTGGTACCGGCCCCGGTGGGAACTCTTCCCATGCCATCTCTGGCTAGAATTGACAAAGCGGTACCGGGTCACCTCGGTACCGACTTCGATTGGTACCAGGATTGTGCTTTGCAGGAGCCTCGGTGTCAGGAATACTTTGATTCCTCCGATTCCGAAGACTCTGACAATTCTGCTGGCACTAGAGGGTTTCTCATAGAAGATCCCTCTTCTCCCCAATGCAGAATGTCACCTCCAGAGGACATGTCATTTCAGGATTTCATCCGTGATATCGCCAAGGGTCTTTCAATCACAGTAGCTCCTGAAGGCGAACCCAGAGCAAAGGAATTGGAAATTCTCCAATATCCTAAAGCTCCTAAGGAGGCAGTCACTCTGCCTATCCATGAAATTCTGCATAGCTTGATGCTCCTCAGATTTGGAAACTGCTAACACCTAATCAGGAGTTAGTGGGCCTGATTACCTGAGAGCAGCTGAGGCCTGCATAAAAGGCTCTAGTGCCCTGCCCTGTTGAGGCTTTCCTAACAAGGGCTCTACAGATCAACCAACAGTAAGGATTTGAGGGTTTATTTTATTATATTAAATTGCTAGCTCTCTGACTGGGAGCTCTTAAAAGGGTTTTTTTGTATATTTTTAAAGCAAGGTTCTTTATCTTTATCTTTATTTACACGATTTGATAGACCGCCCAGGCCGAAGCATCAGGGCGGTGTACAATACAAAAATAAGGCTGCTAGAAACAAAGTCAGAAAGGGAACGCCAAAAGTCGATAGGACAGAGGGAGACAGATTAAAGGTAGAGAGGAGGAAAAGCCCAGGGGGGGGGGACAAGAGGGCAGGAGGACGGGGGGGGGGGGGGGGAGAAAGAAAGAAAAAAGGGGAAGCGGACCAACGAGGGGAGAGTTATGGAGGGTGGAGGGCGAGGCTGGGGGAGAAGGCACCATCGTCAGAGGGGGGAAGATCGAAGGCCTGGCAGAAGAGGTGAGTCTTGAGGAGAGTTTTAAAGCGGAGATAGGACGGTTCTAAATGAAGGGATAGGGGAAGTGAGTTCCAGAGAGCGGGACCCAAAAAGAAAAAGGCGGAGTGACGGGTCAGTTCTAGGCGGGCCTGGGCAGGGGAAGGGAGAAAGAGGCAGTTACCATAGGCCGATCGGAGAAGACGTGGGGAGGGTTGGAGGTGGACAATGTCCGACAAGTATTGGGGGGTGCTGGAATAGAGAGCTTTGTGAGTAAGGATGAGCACTTTAAAGACAAAACGGAACTTGACCGGAAGCCCGTGTAAAGTGAGGAGGCAGGGAGACACATGGAAGCGAGCTGGGGAACCGGTGATGAGACGGGCAGCGGCATTTTGCACTAATTGGAGGCGGTGAAGCTGAGAAGAGGGGAGGCCTGCATAGATGTGCTTTAGTGGAACTTTCCTTGAGCACAGTAGGTTGCTGAACTCTAGTAACCTCCTCAGGTTTGGAAACTGCTAACACCTAATCAGGAGTTAGTGGGCCTGATTACCTGAGAGTAGCTGAGGCCTGCATAAAAGGCTTCAGTGCCCTGCCCTGTTGAGGCTTTCCTAACAAGGGCTCTACAGATCAACCAACAGTAAGGATTTGAGGGTTTATTTTATTATATTAAATTGCTAGCTCTCTGACTGGGAGCTCTTAAAAGGGTTTTTAAAAATATTTTTAAAGCAAGGTTACTTTCTTTTTGGTGCTTTAGTGGAATTTTCCTTGAGCACAGTAGGTTGCTGAATTCTAGTAACCTCCTCAGGTTTGGAAACTGCTAACACCTAATCAGGTGTTAGTTCCCTCCCTTCCTGCCCTGACTCCCACCCACCCCTAGTGAGCAGTCTTGCTTTATAGGGCACCTCCCCATTTAACAAATCACAGAGAATTGGACCAGCACATTTTGAATATAATTAAAGAGATTTAACTGCTTTTTCTCTGAAAGGACAGCTGGGAAACCGGCTGGTACTTGGTAGATCTCTCTCTTTTGCTTTAACAGATACCTAAGCTCCACGAACAGAACAATGGCTGGGAAAAATAGTATCGCTAAAGCTGTTGCCCCCGTTACAGCTTCTGCCTCGGTCCAGACAGAGGTCCTAATGCCAGTTGAAGGACCGGTTCCATGTGCAGGGTGCCTGCATGCTGAAGCTCTGAGGAAACAAGTGGAGGAACTCAGAGAGGAGGTGGCGAGGCTGAGGAGCATTCAAGACAGTGAGAAGTACATTGATGAGATGCTTCTTGCAGCAACCAAGCTCTCCAGCAGAGGAGAAGATGGGTGCCAACAGAATGTCGATGGTTGGACACCAGTCCCAGGGCCTGCAAAATCACCAATCCAACTTCTCCAGCCCTTTAATTGAAGAACCATTATGCAGCCCTGGAAGTGGAGGAGGTGAAAGCATCCCTGGAAAGGGAAGAACCAGAACTCAAGTACCCCAAAGTTGAAGAATCAGTGACCAGAAGGAAACGAAGGGTAGTGGTGGTTGGAGACTCTCTTCTGAGAGGTACTGAGGCGTCCATCTGCCAACCAGACTTGATGTCCAGAGAGGTATGCTGTCTGCCTGGTGCCAAAATCCAAGATGTTACGGAGAGTTTGCCAAGACTCATAAAGCCCACTGACTATTACCCTATGTTGCTAATCCATGTTGGAACAAATGATACTGCCAGGTATACCTCGGAACGTATCAAAAGTGACTTCATGGCTCTGGGACAGAGGGTGAAGCAGTTAGGTGCACAGGTGGTGTTCTCTTCAATCCTCCCTGTTGAGGGTAAAGGCCAAGGCAGAGAGTCTCGCATCCTGGAGATGAATGCATGGCTGCGTGGATGGTGTCATCGAGAGCGTTTTGGTTTCCTAGACCATGGGATGCTGTTCCAAGGGTTGCAGAGCAGAGATGGCATCCATCTGTCCAAGAAAGGTCAACGCATCTTCGGTAGTCGACTGGGTAATCTACTGAAGAGGGCTTTAAACTAGATTCGTTGGGGATGGGTGAAGAAAGCCCCCAGGTATGTGAAAGCCCCCAGATAGGTGATACATTAAATACCTTTATGGAAATGGGTAACAGGGGTAACATAAGGAAAGCAGTGTGTATAAATGCCCATAGCATGAGAAATAAGATCCCTGATGTTAAAGCTTTGGTGGGAGTGGCTGACTTGGATTTAGTGGCAGTTACAGAAACATGGTTCACAGAAAACCATGATTGGGATGTAACTATACCTGGCTATACTTTATTCAGAAAGGACAGGGTAGGAAGAAGGGGAGGAGGAGTGGCACTATATGTAAAAACTACTATTAAAGCTTTGGAATTACAGAGCTTAAAAGGGAGAGAGGAGGCATTGTGGGTTAAACTAGAAAGAGGGTAAGAGAAATCTATTTGCATTGGTGTGATATACAGACCTCCCTCACAAGAGGAAGAGGTGGACAGAGAGTTAATTGAAGACATACGCAGCATTGCTAGGAAAGGGGACGTGCTACTGATAGGAGATTTCAATATGCCAGATGTTGATTGGCACATTCCTGCTGCAGTATCATCTAGAAGTAAGGAGATCCTGGATTCTCTACAGGGAGAACTATTCAGGCAATTGGTAACAGACCCCACACGTGAAGGGGCCATACTGGACTTGGTGCTTACCAATGGTGAAAGTGTTTCTGATGTTGTAGTGGGAGATCATTTTGCATCCAGTGATCACCAGATGGTGTGGTTCAGTATTAGGACTAGGGCTGTTAGAATCCATTCAGAGGTGAGGATCTTAGACTTTAGGAAGACTAACTTTGCGAAGATGGGCCAATACCTCAGGGAGTCTTTAGTGGGATGGGAACAGCTGGGGGATGTAGAAAAACAGTGCGCAAAACTGAAAGGGGATATTTTAAGGGCAACCAACCTTTTTGTTAAAATGGTAAATAAAGGTAAAAGGAAAAGGAGACTGCTATGGTTTTCGAAAGAAGTAGCCGAAAAAGTGAAGAAAAAGAGGGAGGCCTTCATGAAATACAAGAGATCACAGAGAGAGGCATCTGTATTTGGAAAAACTTAGAGAAGCTAGCAAAGTAGTCAAGAAGGCAAAGATTTAAAAGGAGGAGGAAATAGCCAATGCAATAAAATGGGGGGATAAGACATTTTTCAGATATATTAGTGAGAAGAGGAAGGGCAAAAGTGGTATTGTCAGACTCAAGGGTGCAGGGGAGGAATATGTAGAAGCTGATAAGGATAAAGCGGAATTGCTTAACAAATATTTTTGTTCTGTGTTCACAGATGAAGAACCAGGAGCAGGACCTCAGAAAACACCCACAAATAGGAACAGAAGCGAGGGACATCTTGAACAAGTTTCAGAAGACTGTGTTCGTGAGAAACTAGCTCAACTTAAAGTAGACAAAGCGATGGGACCGGATGGGATACACCCTAGAATACTGAGGGAACTTGGGGACATTCTAGCAACTCCACTGACTGACCTTTTCAGTGCCTCGTTGGAGTCGGGAGTGGTGCCAAAGGACGGGAGAGAGGCTCATGGTGGTGCCTTTACACAAAAGCGGAAGTAAGGATGTGGTTGAAAACTACAGGCCGGTTAGTTTAACTTCGGTGGTGAGTAAATTATTGGCAACACTGCTGAAAGAGAAAATAGTGCGGATTAGAGGATCCAAGGCAGCATGGATTCACCAGAGGCAGGTCTTGTCAGACAAATCTGATTGATTTCTTTGACTGGGTGACCAGGGAGTTGGACCAAGGGAGAGCTCTAGATGTGGTGTATTTAGATTTCAGTAAAGCTTTTGACATTGTTCCTCACAGGCGACTTATAAACAAACTGAGCACCCTAGGGATGGACCATAAAGTTACTGCTTGGGTTAGAAATTGGTTGGGTGGGAGGTGACAAAGAGTACAAGTAAATGGAGCTCACTCTGAGGAGAAGGATGTTACCAGTGGTATGCCCCAGGGATCTGTCCTTGGTCCAGTTCTTTTTAACATCTTTGTTAGTGATATAGCGGAAGGGCTGTCGGGTAAGGTTTGCCTCGTTGCGGATGATACCAAAATCTGCAATAGAGTAGACACTCAGGAAGGTGTAGATAACATGAGGAGGGATCTAGCTAAGCTTGAAGAATGGTCTAGAATTTGGCAGCTGGGATTTAATGTTAAAAAATGTAAGGTCATGCACTTGGGCTGCAGCATTCCAAAGGAGCAATATAGTATAGGGGGTGAAGTACTTTTGTCCACTAAAGAAGAGCGGGACCTAGGCGTGGTTGTGTCTGATGATCTTAAAGTAGCTAAACAGGTAGAAAAGGCGATGGCAAAAGCTAGAAGGATGCTTGGGTGCATACGGAGAGGAATGGCTAGCAGAAAAAAGGAGGTGATAATGCCTCTCTATAAGTCTTTGGTGCGACCTCATTTGGAGTATAGTGTGCAATTCTGGAGACCGCACCTTCAAAAGGATGTGAACAGGATGGAGTCTGTGCAGAGGGTGACTACTAAAATGATTAGTGGTCTTCATTATAAAGCATATGAGGACAGACTGAAGGATCTGTACACCTTAGAGGAAAGGCGGGATAGAGGTGATATGATTGAGATGTTTAAATACCTCCGTGGCATAAATGTTCAGGGAGAGAGCCTCTTTCAATTGAAAGCAAGTTCTGCTACGAGGGGACATGGGATGAGGGTGAAGGGAGATAGATTCAGGAGTGATATGTGGAAATATTTCTTTACGGAAAGAGTAGTGGATCCGTGGAATAGTCTCCCAGTGGAGGTGGTAGAGATGAGGACAGTAACTGAATTCAAAAAAGCATGGGATAAACACAGAGGATCTCTAAAGGTAAAAAGGGACTGTTGTAGTTGTTGATATGGAAGGACAGACTAGATAGGCCATGTGGTCTTTTTCTGTCATCATATTTCTATGTTTCTATGAATGTGGGAGACACCTCTGACTACTCGTCACTCTAGGAGACTTGATACTATGTATCGAGTTCCGCCATGTCCTGGATTTCAGAAAACTCAGCTGCCACACCATTCAATGGTAGTGGAATCTGCTATGTGTAGGATGAAAAGCGCAAAGAGACATGCATCCAGTCCTCCAGGTCGTGAATGCAGGATTCTGGATGCTTTTGGACGCAGGACTTTTCAAGCTTCTATGTTTTAAGCTAGAATCAGCTCATATATCCTATTAATGGGAATGTTCCTCAAGGAAGTTACTGGAGACTTGGAACTTATGAGCCCATTTCTCCCAGATGATAAGAGACAAGATTTTCTTGCTCTAGTTAAGCATGCTCAGGATGCCTCCAAGTTTGTGAATCGTGCAGCCTTTGACTGCTTCGAATGCATCAGCAGAACATCTGCTATTGCCATTGGCGCACGACGGATTGCCTGGCTACAGGCATCAGACTTGGAGACTTGGGTACAGGACAAGTTAGGAAACATTCCTTGCACGGGGGAGAATCTCTTCAGCAAGAACTGGCAGGAGAAGGCTAACGAGTTAGATGCTGACAATTCTACCCTAGATAGATTGTCAAAGTCTACAGCCACTCCAGCCAAAAGGAAGCCTTATAAAAAACCCTCTTTTAGGAAAAAGAGGAAGTTTTATCCTTCCTATACCCAGCAGAGTCAGACTCCAGGTCAGGTTGCCCAAAAGGGACAAACTAGACAGCAAAAGAAACCAAATGGCCCGAGAGCCCATCCAGCTCTCCAGGTTCAGGCCCCTCAGGGGCTTTGACTCCTTCCTAGAGAGCTTTTCCTTCCTGCCTCTGAATGGTCCTCAACCCCCCAATATTCCGGGCAGGTTATTCCACTTTGTCAACAGATGGCATCAGATAACAGCAGAAGATTGGACTTTGTCCATTGTAGGAGAGGGGTACAAACTTCATTTTCACAGCATACCCCCTCCTACAATTCTAAAGCAATTCAATTCACAAACCTCTGGGGCAATCTGCTAGATCACGAGGTCTCCACACTTCTTGCCCAAGGGGTAATAGAGGAAGTACCCATTCTTCAACAGGGTGCATGGTTCTACTCCCCCTATTTACTTATTCCAAAGAAAACAGGAGGACACAGACCCATTCTAGACCTTAGAGAATTGAACAAATATCTGTTTCGAGAGAAATTCAAAATGATTTCTCTAGGAACTCTTCTGCCATACTTTCAAAGCCAGGACTGGCTTTGCTTTCTAGACTTAAAGGATGCATACACTCACATTCTCATCCATCCAGATCACAGGAAATTTTTACGTTTCCTTTTCAGGGGAAGACATCTCCAGTACAGGGTTCTTCCTTTTTGGTCTGGCTTCAGCACCAAGGGTATTCATGAAATGCATGGCAGTAGTAACTGCACTCCTACAACCTTGGGGATTTTCGTCTTCCCTTACTTGGACGACTGGCTCATTCGAGCCCCGACAGTTGCACAAGTCAGCACTGCACTGTCCCGTACAATGCAAATCTTCCAATACTTGGGATTGGTAATAAACTTCCTGAAATCTCAACTAGTTTCTTCCCAATGCCTAGAATTCATAGGATCCACAAAAGCAAAAACCCCAGCTATTGGCAATACCTAATACTACTAAATATTACTAAAAATTACCACAGCACCCCTTCCCAAAAATATCCAATATTAATTCACTTCTTTTTGTCGGATGGGGCCAAGGGAGGTTAGAACAGTACCCTAACCACACCAGATGGCAACATCCATTTTATTCAAACATACGCTGCTTAACAGCTTGAAAAAACTTAGCTTATACTTGGTGAAGAACGTGTTCAAAGTCGCAGCAAAACACAATCCTCTGAGAATAAGGCACGACGTGCACGTTTCGGAAATGGTTCCTGTATCAAGTGCAATGCTCTTCACTATGACATATGACATAGTGAAGAGCACTGCACTTGATAGAGGAACCATTTCCGAAATGTGCACATCGTGCCTTATTCTCAGAGGATTGTGTTTTGCTGCGATTTTGAACACGTTCTTCACCAAGTATAAGCTAAGTTTTTTTTTTCAAGCTGTTAAGCAGTGTATGTTTGAATAAAATGGATGTTGCCATCTAGTGTGGTTAGGGTACTGTTCTAACCTCCCTTGGCCCCATCCGACAAAAAGAAGTGAATTAATATTGGATATTTTTGGGAAGGGGTTCTGTGGTAATATTTAGTAGAATTCATAGGAGCCTGTCTGGATACCAGACAGGCAAGGGCTTTCCTTCCACAAGCCCGGTGTCTTTGCATAATGCAGCTTGCTTCCCAAGCAGCAGGCAAATCCTCCCTCACTGCTCGGGAGCTACTGCAGTTACTGGGACACAAGGCATCCACAGTCCATGTAGTCCCATATGCTCGCCTCCACATGGGAGCAGCTCAGTGGACCCTCTCCACACAGTGGACACAGGCCATGGGTCATTTGTCGGACAAAATAACAATCTCTCAACGACTAATTTTGTCCCTCCAATGGTGGCAATCAGTAAAAAAATCTGACAGTGGGGTCTCCTTTCCATCAACCCATTTCAGGCCACCCTAACAGATGCATCACAGGTGGGTTGGGGAGCACACCTGAATCATCTCTCTACCCAGGGCACCTGGACTCCACAGGAGGTTGGTTTACACATAAACCTCCTGGAATTAAGAGCAATTTATTTAGCTCTTCGAGTGTTTCACGTCCAGCTCAGCTACAAGTCAGTCCTAGTCCAGACGGACATCAGGTAGCCATGTTCTATGTGAACAAGCAGGGCGGAACGGGCTCGCTGTCGTTATGCAACGAAGCTTTACGACTATGGGCACTCGCCAGAGAGTATTAAATTCACCTTCTAGTGGTATATCTTCCAGACATTCAAAACCTTTGGGCAGACAAACTCAGTCGAGTGCTGCTGCCTCACGAGTGGTCACTCCATCTAGACCAGGTGGCAAAGATATTTCATCTCTGGTGTACTCCAGACATAGACCTCTTTGCAAGTTCACTGAATGCCAAACTTCCCCGGTTTTGTTCCAGGATTCCGGCTCGCAACTGTTAGGCAAGTAATGCCTTCCTCCTTCACTGGGGTCCGGACTTCCTTTATGCCTTCCCACCCATTCTCCTCATCCCCAAAACGCTCTTCAAGCTTCAGAGAGACAGGGGTCGCATGATTCTCGTAGCACCACGATGGCCATGCCAAACGTGGTATTCCCTGCTTTTGCATCTCTCTCAAGCGGCACCTCTGGAGTTAGGGCATGCTCCAGATCTCCTCTCCCAGGAGAACGGGATGCTATGGCACCCGAATCCCCAGTCCCTGCACCTCACGACCTGGTTGCTGAAGACTTAGACCTCCAGGATTTCAACCTGTCCCAGCAGGTAAAAGATATCCTTCAGGCTTCTAGGAAACTTTCCACAAGAAGGTCTTATGCCTTCAAGTGGAAACGTTTTACTATATGGTGCTCCAAGAGGGGATTAAACCCCCTGGTCATACCCTTAGAATCGATACTAGAGTATCCCCTTCACTTATCGAATTTTGGGTTAAAGACCATTTTGGTAAGAGTCCGTCTTAGTGCAATTGCAGCTTCTTATAAGCCTCTAAACGGACAACCAATTTCCTCTCATCCACTCCTATCAAGATTTATGAGAGGCCTTTTATTAACTAAACCTCCCATCAAGCCACCACCGGTGGCATGGGATCTAAATCTAGTTCTCGGGCAGCTCATGAAGTCGCCTTTTGAGCCTTTAGCCACTACAGCCCTTAAGTTTTTGACCTTGAAGGTCATCTTCCTAATTGCAATCACCTCTGCACGTCGCATTAGTGAACTGCAAGCTTTAGTGGCTGATCCTCCTTATACTAGGTTTCATCATGATAAGGTTGATCTCCAGGAACAAGCAGGAATGAGTCTTCACATATGGGTACGTCAGTACCGATGGAGCCTGCGCGGGAATGCTCCCCAGCGTCCAAAAAGAAAGCTTTTGGGAGCATCCCACACGCATGCGCGCTGCCTTCCCACCCATTCACTTCCCTCTCATCAGTTTTCCGTTTTCCGCGGAGCGGGCAGGACGTATTCCTGTCACCGCAGAAAATTCTTCTTTTTATTCTTAAGTTTTTGTGGTCGCGTCTGCCTTCCCTCGACACCACCGGTACCGCCGGTGCTTTTCTTTCTTTTACTAAAAAAATGTTCTTCTTTTCTCTAGGAATTTTTCCTGTTTATTGTCTGACGGTTTCTAGGCCATTAGGCCTCTACCCTTTCCATTATGGAAAAGCCAGCCACTATCCTTAAGAAATGCCCAAAGTGTGGCGGTACAAATATATTTTTAGACACTCATTCTTGGTGTCTAAAATGTTTAGGTCCTGACCATTGCCCACTGGAGTGTCTTTCCTGCTGGAGCTCAAACAAAAGAAATCTTCAGGATCGAGCACAACTCGATACCCGGTTCACATCGGACTCGATGTCACCAGCCAGAATATCTTCTTTTTCACAGGATCAGGTAACCAAACAAAAGTTTAAGACTAGCTAGTCCTCGAGTGGTAGATCTCCTTCTAAGTATCGAAATGCCTCTGGCCTTGCCCTCGAGGACATTTTGGCAATAAAGCCCTGGCGGGAGTTTTCGGGCTCCAAAGCATTAACGGGGCTTCAGGTTGTTCCCGGGGTTCTTACCTCGATGAATATACCTGGGCCATGCTCGGTGGTTGTGGCCGCTTCGAGCGGTACCGACACCCTGGCATCGGCTATGGTGATGGATGAAACACTTCTCACTGATGAACGTAGTCTAGCACTCTCAGCTACTTCGGTACCGCTAGAGTTGCTGCAGACCGTTCCTCGAGTATCGGTATCTGCTTCGGTACCAGTACCGGTATCGGCATCGGTATCGTTACCGTCCATGCTTCGACAGACTCGCTTCCTTCGATGCCGAGCCTGGAATCGCTCTCTAGCATGGAGGACTCGGTACCGATTCATCTCGGTACCAACCTCGGGCGGTACCGAAGACATCGCTTTAAAGAAAATCCGATGCTTCATCCTTTCAAATCTTCCGATCCCGATGACTGGGATGAATCCATCGGTACCAAGGCTGAATTTTCAACAATTCTAGCCTTTACCCCTCATTTTAGGGGGTTCTCCTCAGGAGAGATTTCTTTTCAAGCTTTTCTGCTTGATATGGCAAAGTTACTCGCCATTTCTATACCTGGTGAAGAACCCATACCAGGAGATTCAGAGAGATTGCAATCCCCCTGGATTCCAAAGGAGGGAATCATGCTTCCTTTGCATCAGATCTTACAGGATCTACTTTTAAGAATGTGGGAAACTCCTTTAACGGTATCCCCACATTCTAAGACACTTGACACTATGTACAAGGTGCCACATTCTCCAGGTTTTCAAAAGACTCAACTTCCTCATCATTCTATTGTTGTAGAATCAGCAATGAGGCGTATTAAGAGTGCAAAGAAGCACTCCTTTTATCCGCCAGGTCGTGAGTCTAGGACTTTAGATGCCTTTGGACGTCGATGCTTCCAGGCATCCATGCTTTCAGCAAGAATTATCTCATATATTTTCTTTATGGGATTATCTCTTGAAGAGGTCACAAAGAACTTAAAGCTTTTGAACCCTTTTCTTCAAGAACATAAAAGAGCAGACTATTCCTTATTAGTCAGTCATGCTCAAAATGTCTCTACGTTTCTTAATCGTGCTTCCCTGGACTGTTTTGATTCTATTAGCAGAACTTCTGCTATAGCTATAGGGGCATGACGCATGGCCTGGCTCCAAGCTTCAGACTTGGACAAATGGGTACAAGAAAGGCTGGCAAATACTCCTTGTACTGGTGAGAATCTCTTTAACAAGGATGCTTTATTCCAAGCTAATCAGTTAAACACTGATATTTGTGCTTTCAGAGGATTGTCAAAACTTTCCTCTATTCCAGCTACTAAAAAATCTCCTAACAAACTTTATCCCCCTAGGGGGAAAAAGTTTTATCCATCTTCTACCCATCATGCAGATGTTTCCAAAGAAGGGCAACATCAAACCAGGCTAAGAAAATCAAACCTCAACAGGCTCAGCAAACCCAGCAGTCGCAGGGTTTCTGATATTTTATTCATTGAATCTCTTTTTCCTGTTTGAGGTTTAGAACCAGTAACCTACTTCTTATGAAAAGAAGCATTTACAGTTCATCTCATCCTTACTGAGATATCAGTGATACACTGACTCAATCCTCGACTCTAGGCATGAATCTCTTGCCACAAGAGAAATCCATTCTTTTAGCTCCAAGAGCTACTTAGGACAATCATGCCTTACAGGTAACAGGGTTCTCCTCTCCTTTTTGAAAGAAAAAGAGAAGTAACAACTAACAACAAGGTAGGCTATGTCCTTCACTTTGACAGTTTTCCTGTATGAGGATATCTTAGTTTGGACTGCAAGGGACTTAACAAATTGTAAGTCTTCTCAACTCTGTATTGCTTCTATCCCTCTTAGTCGGGACATCTAGTCTCTAAGAGTGAAACTATTCAACTGGAGGGCTTACCTTTTGAGCCCATAGGTTTTCTTCAATACCTACTACAGTAACTGATTTCCATACAGAATTTTCTTTCTCTTTACAGTCTTCTCAAATATTTCTTTTAAGACAGCTTATCAGACACTAATTGAGTTTTACCACTCTTAATTATATCTGTCGGTCCTTTTCCAATCTATAGGACCTAACTTTTTCTGCTGCCTTAATAACAGATAATTCCAAGAGAGGTTCCAAAACCCACTTGGACAATTTATCATTGCAGGCAACCAGTCTGTCTGCTATTCTTAGCCATCTTTAATTCTTTTTGGCTCCAAAAGAATAGATTAGGTTGCACACTGGCAGTTAAACAGCCAGATCGCACCTAAGCAACCTACAACATGCTCTCTGCAATTATACAAAAAAGCTCTGCAACTATGGGCCTTTGCTATTGAGCGTCAGAGCCATTCCTAGTAGGTAGCTTCTAGATGGTTAAAAAGGCTTTGCCCAGTCATGCTCCTAAATGACTGGTTTTTTCCTACTCTTACCATCTTCCTTAAAATTTCCTTTTAAGGAAAAGGAACCAGGGCTTAGACCACGTGAAAACATAAAGAATTGCTCGATTCCCTGGGTTGTTCCACATCTCCAGTGGAACTCTTTCAACAGGGATGCATTCTTTTTCACTGCAGTCGGTCCTTGACTACTGTTTATTTATTTAACAGTATTTCTATACCGCCTTATCCTACAATCAAGGCGGTATCACAGCAAAACAATCACAAACGTTGTGTGTGTATTTCATGCAGTGAAAGCTATATCATGGATTGTATGTATGAGGTTATAGTGTGTTTGATTAGTTGAACTATATACATTGTGCGCTATAATACAGTGTGTCCTATAATACATTTAAGATACATCATGTGCCGTTATATATTTTCTTATCAGGGTGTGGGAAGTCCTTGGTGGCTAGGTCAAGTTACGTGTCCATAGTGTTCTATGAACAGTGTTGTCTTCAGCTGTTTGCGGAAGTCTTTTAGGTCTTTTAGGTTTTCCTTCTAATTCCCAAAACTTCATGGAAGCTTATGCTGAACAAAGAACGCATGATACTCATATTGCCCTCATAGAGGGGCAAACATGGTATCCCCTTATATTGCGACTTCTTCTCCACATTGAAGTTATAGAAGGATCCAGACTTGTTGTCTTAAGACTAAGGATCTCCTCCTGCACCCCTTCATGTAGGTCTCCATTCTGGTTATTCAAAGGCTAGAATTTTTAAAGAAATCTAGACCTCTCCTTCTAAGTAAGAACATTCCACTGGTTCCCATGTAACCTTCTCCATGGTTCTTCCATGTGTAACCAGAAAGAGATTCTCTATCTATATTCTCAAGCAGGTCTTACCCCTTCTTGTTATTAAGTGAATCTCTCTCTCTCTCTCTCTCTCTTTCTATCTGACTTTGGAAGATGTGTTACTGTCCATACTAATGCTCTTCCAGCATACCATAGCCTTTTAAATGGACAGCCAATTTCTATGGTAATTACAAACAACCTTTTTTTACCGTAACCTTTCCGGTTACGTTGCATCTCAGGCTCTCCATGTAAAGTCATTATCCTAAGTCACATTACTGATCTTCAATGAGTTGGAAGCTACACCGCCTACCACAAATGTTTCTTTCTTTCATTTGGATAGAGGGGTCTTAAAGACCCATCCTTTTTCTGCAAACTAGTCAGATTATCTCCTCTTTCCTAGAGCCTTATTCTGCTCCAAGGACAAAGAGCTTCCAACTTTGGCCTACAGAAGCTTTTGCTTCTCCTCCAAAGTCCAACCTCATTAAACTCCCCCAGTTTTTCTTCTGGGATTAGTTCTAGCCATTAAGGCTTCTGACCTCTGCCTGTATTGCAAAAATTATTTTCCTCTACTTCACAGTGAGGTAATTTCTTTGAGGATAATGTACTGGCTCTGGGCACCAGATCATATTACCCTCAACAAATACTTTCACAATACTTTGAGTAAGGTCCACATTAGAAAATTGGAATTCAATATTTGCTAACAATTATGGTCTACACAAGGACTCCCCTCTAGATGCCTTGTTTACTCAAGCTGTTCCACAGCACACCCGTTTTTATTCAACTCCTACCCTCCATCCCTTGGATGCCTGAGGTTCTGGAAAATAGCATGGCCCATCCATTAGATTTGCAACATGCTGGGACCTCCTCCAGGCATCTTTAGCTTGGGAGTCCCCGTATGTGAAGACTCATTCCTGCTTGTTCCTGGAGATAGCACAGTTACTTACCTGTAACAGGTGATCTCTGGGAACAGCAGGAATAAGTCTTCACAACCCACCCACCTCCCCTAGGAGTTGTTCTCTCTCTCTCTCTAATTTGTCTACTTCCCTCCTTCGGACTCAGCTACAAACCCAACTGATGAGAGGGAAGTGAATGGGCGGGAAGACAGTGCGCATGCGTGTGGGATGCTCCCAAAAGCTTTCTTTTTGGACGCTGGGGAGCATTCCCGCGCAGGCTCCGTCGGTACCGACGTACCCATATGTGAAGACTTATTCCTGCTGTTCCCAGAGATCACCTGTTACAAGTAAGTAACTGTGCTTTCTTAGAACTCACCCACATTTTATGCCAACGCTGATTTCGCCTTTTCATTTAAATCAATCAATTTACCTTCCTGTATTTTTTCTGAGGCCTCACGCCTCTAATGCAGAAAGAAACCTTCATACTTTGGATTGTAAAAGGGCCTTGGTCTTTTACATACAAAGAACACAGCACCATAGAAAGTCCTCACAACGTTTTATAGCTTTTGACCCTAGTCATTTGGGACTTCCAGTCTCCAAAAGAACTTTATCTAAATGGATTGCCCAATGCATATCCTTTGCTTATGAGAGAAAGGGTCTTCCTCTTCTAGGCCATGTCACAGCTCATAACTTGAGAGCGATGGCAACTTCCATGGCTAATCTCCACTCTGTGTCTATTGATGACATTTGTCGAGCAGCCACCTGGGCTTTGGTTCCACATGACAAGGTTGTCCTAAGGACTTGCCCCCATTTCATGCCATTTGAATCAGTCAGTCTACATTCCTGTCTTTTTTTTCTAGACTTCATTCATCTAGGACAGAGGCAACCCTCCATACCTTTGATTGCTAACGTGCCTTGGCATTCTATCTTCAAAGGACAGCTGAGCACCATAAGGGCTCTGTTATTCCTCTCCTTTGATCCCAGTCACTTGGGGTTGCCAGTATCCAAATGTACTCTTTCTAAATGGATAACAGATTGAATCTCATTTGCTTATGACAAAGCAGGGCTATCCCTTGAAGGTCATGTCACTGCCCATAATGTTCGTGCCATGGCTGCCTCCATGCCAAATTTATGCTCTGTAGCCATTGATGAAATCTGCAAAGCATCAACTTGGTCTTCAGTCCATACCTTTGCTGCTCATTACTGTTTAGACAATGATTCCCGCTGGGATGCCATGTTTGGTCAAGCTGTTCTCCAGCATCTCTTTCAGACTTAAGGGCAACTCTTACCCTCCCTCCTGGAATGATACCAGACCATCCATAGAGGATTCATGACTTCCTTAAGCCTGCTCTAAGGCAAACCTACCGGTTCTGAGGTCATTTTCTCTGGCATCTGGGAGCTAGGGCGTCCCATATGTGAAGACTACATTCATGCTTGTTCCTGGAGATAGTGTAGTTACCCACCTGTAACAGATGATCTCCGGGAACAGCAGGAATTTAGTCTTCACAACCCACCCTCCTCCTCTAGGATTTATAGGTTTTATTTTCTCTCCTTTTCTCATCTACAAACTCAACTGAGGAGGGAGAGTTGGGAAGGAGGGAAGGCAGCGACGCAGGTGCAGTTGGATGCTCCCAACGGCTTTCCTATTGGATGCTGGGAAGCGTTCCTACATGGGCTCAATCGGTGCCGACGTCACCCATATATGAAGACTAAATTCCTGCTGTTCCCGGAGATCACCTATTACAGGTGAGTAGCTACGCTTTATCTGCTTTTGAACAGAAAGTGAGGTTGGAGTTTATTTTATTTATTTATTTAGTATACATTTGTATACCGCTACTTCCAGCGATCAGCAGCGGTTTGATTACAGATTGGAAATTGTCAAATCATGACAGGAAATTTTTGATGTATAAACGCATTGATTAGACAGGAAAGCACAGCACACAGAGAACTATTTTACAGGGAACATGGGCTATGGAGGGTTAAGTGGCTTGCCCAAGACCACAAGGAGCACCTGTGGGACTAGAAACCCCAGTCCTTCCGGCCCAAGGTTGCTGTCCTCCAGTGGGATTTGAACCCCCGACCTTCCGGCCCGAAGTACCTTGCCCCAACCACTAGGCCACTCCTCCCACCTCTGTTGTCTGATCTGCTGCAGGTAGCATGCACTGAAGGGATTCTTGTAGATGAGCTCCTACTGTTCCCACCAGATATTTTTGTTGATGTTAGTAAATATTTTACTTTTTACTGTGAATATGTGATCAGGTAAATATTGGGTAGAACAGAGATGGGCAAAGTTGGTCCTTGAGTACTGCAACCCATCAAATTTTTAGAACGCCATAATGAATATATAAGAGATGTATTTGTATGCACTGCCTTCATCTTATGCAGATTGATGTGATAAATATTAATTGTGGAAATTCTGAAAACACACTTGGGCTACTACTACTGAGGAGAAGTGCGTCCCTACCCCTAGGATGGGTAAGGACATATTTCTGTGATCATACGAAGGGCATGGTATGTTAGTGACACAACTTTGTATACCAGCTATGAAAATGTGCAAGAAATAATTGTTTGCTATTTTTTTAAAGCACTGTAGACATTGGTCTCTTCTGCTGTTCAAGAAGGCAGTGAACTGGATATAAATAAATGAGTTTTGTGGCATCTAGTGCAGTGCTGCTTCAGTGAATTATAAAAATGGGATTGATTTCTTATGTAGGTAGATACAGACAAATCGGGTGAAATGCATCTTATCGAGCTGGATGAGTCCTACAAAAGTGAACACACGGTTTACATCACGCCTCCTGAGATCCCACATCTCCCGAATGGAGAGGAACATCCATTGAAGTACAGGTATTCAGCAGCATGGATGGACAAAGAAGAGTGACTGTTGTATTGTCTAGTTCTGAGTTTAATAGTATTCCTAGAGAAAAAAAAGGATGAGCAACTCTCTTGCTCTGTAATTCTGCCAGTACAGAATCTTATCCTGGTTAAGATTAACTGTAACCAGAGAACTCTAGAGCCAGCTGGCTTCACTATAATCTGCTTAGAGAAGCTCTACAGGTGAAAGTAATAAGTAAGCATGGAATGAATGATTGAGAGGGATGTAGTCCTATCTTATATCCAGTATATTGTTTAATGAATCTAATGGAGTCTTTGCTAATGAAGTCTGAATGTTTTTTAGTAAGTGAAAATTCATCATTATCATCAGAGTGGCAGTGGATAAAGCATTACTAGCCATAATCCATAGTTAAGAAGGGCAGCACTTGATCATAGATGTATAGTTAGTTGGGTTGAATGGAGGACAGAGGTCTAATGAGTCCAACTTTTTCTTCCTAACAACTCTATTTGGAGTTTAATTCAGAGGATGGTGGAATTAAGAAAACAAAAACTACACAATTTTGTGAAAACAAATTTTTCTTGGTCATAAGGCCTGGTGTTCAGTGTAAGTCCTTGAATTTGTACTTTCCCAGAACTGCATCCATGACCGTCTCTGTTGCCAAACTGTTTCATAATTTCACAGCTCTTTGAGCAAATAACTCTGCCTCTGAAGGTGGTAAAATATACTTGATACAGTCACAGGCAGAACACACTGATCACAGGTAATGTGGAAATAGAAATGAAATGGGGCTAAAAGTAAAGTATATTTGTCAAATTGGATACAATGGATAAATTCTCAATAGATGTTATGCTTGACAGTATAGCGTAGTTACTCACCTGTAACAGGTGATCTCCGGTAACAGCAGGAATTTAGTCTTCACATTATGGGTATTGTCGGTACCGACGGAGCCTGCACGGGAACACTCCCCAGCGTCCAATAGGAACGTTTTTGGAAGCATCCCTCAGCACGTGCGCGCTGCCTTTCCAACTGTCCCTCTTCAGTTAAGTTTGTAGCTGAGTGAAAGGATAGAGGGAGAGAGGAAAGAGAGATAGAGAGACAACTCCTAGGGGAGGTGGGTGGGTTGTGAAGACTAAATTTCCGCTGTTCCCGGAGATCACCTGTTACAGGTGAGTAATTACGCTATCTCCAGTAACAAGCAGGAATGTAGTCTTCACATATTGGGGCTCCCTAGCTGAAGATGCCAGGGAGATAGCCCCAGGAAGCTGTCACCTATAGTAAGGTGGGCCATGCTTCCTCCCATGGATCTCTGGCATCCCACCAGGGTTGGTGGGTAGGAGTTGAATTAGGTCTGAAAGAGATTTTGAAGAACAGCTTGTCCAAAGAAGGCATCCCGACGGGAGGCTTTATCTAGGCAGTAGTGGGCTGTAAAGGTGTGTACCAAAGCCCAGGTGGCTGCTCGACAAATGTCATCAATAGACACAGAGTGAAGGTTAGCCATAGAGGCTGCCATAGCTCTCATATTGTGAGCTGTGACATGGCCTTGAAGAGGAAGACTCTTACTCTCATAAGCAAAGGATATGCATTGTGCAATCCATTTGGATAGAGTTCTCTTCGAGACTGGACGTCCCAAATGACTAGAATCAAAAGCAATAAAAAGTTGAGAAGACTTTCTATGTTGCTGTGTTCTTTGTAGGTAAAAAGCCCAAGGCTCTTTTACAATCCAAAGTATGAAGGTTCCTTTCTACATTAGAGGCGTGAGGCCTCAGAAAGAATACAGGAAGATGAATTGATTGATTTAAATGAAAAGGCAAAACTACCTTTGGCATAAAATGTGGATGAGTTCTGAGAACAACCTTATCATGGTGAAACCTAGTATAAGGAGGATCAGCCACTAAAGCTTGCAATTCACTAATGTGACGTGCAGAGGTGATTGCAATTAGGAAGACGACCTTCCAGGACAAAAGCTTTAGGGTTGTAGTGGCTAAAGGTTCAAAAGGCGGTTTCATGAGCTGCCCGAGAACTAGGTTTAAATCCCATGCCACCGGTGGTGGCTTGATGGGAGACTTTGTTAACAGAAGATCTCTCATAAATCTTGATATGAGTGGATGAGAGGAAATTGGTTGTCCATTTAGAGGCTTATAGGAAGCTGCAATTGCACTAAGATGGACTCTTACTGAATTGGTGTTTAGACCAGAATTTGATAAATGAAGTAGATACTCTAGTATCGATTCCAAAAGTATCACAAGGGGGTTTAACCCCTTCTGTGAACACCATATAGTAAAACATTTCCACTTGAAGGCGTAAGAGCGTCTTGTGGAAGGTTTTCTAGAAGACTGAAGGATATCTTTTACCTGTTGGGAAAGGTTGAGATCCTGAAGGTCTAAGCTTTCAGCAAGATGCAGGGACTGGGGATTCGGGTGCCATGGCATCCCGTTCTCTTGGGAGAGGAGATCTGGAGCATAGCCTAACTCCAGAGGTGCAGCTTGAGAGAGATGTAGAAGCAGGGGATACCATGTTTTGCGTGGCCACCATGGCGCTATGAGGATCATACGACCTCTGTCTCTCTGAAGAAGAGTGTTTGGGGGATGAGGGAATGGGTGGAAAGGCATAGAGGAAGTCGTGACCCCAGTGAAGAAGGAAGGCATCCCTTGTCTGGCAATTTTGAGCCGGAATTCTGGAACAGAACCGGGGAAGTTTGACATTCTGTGGACTTGCAAATAGGTCTATGTCTGGGGTTCCCCAGATCTGAAATATCTTGGCCACCTGGTCTAGGTGGAGAGACCATTCGTGAAGCAGCAGTACTTGGCTGAGTTTGCTGCCCAAAGGTTTTGAATGCCTGGAAGATATACCACGAAAAGGTGAATTTGATGCTCTCTGGCGAGGGCCCATAGTCGTAAAGCTTTGTTGCATAACGACAGAGAGCCTGTTCCCCCCCCCCCCTACTTGTTTACGTAGAACATAGCTACTTGATTGTCCGTTTGGACTAGGACTGTCTTGTAGCTGAGCTGGGCATGGATTGCTCAAAGAGCTAGATAGATTGCTCTGAGTTCAAGGAGGTTTATGTGGAGACAAGCCTCCTGTGGAGTCCTGGTGCCCTGGGTAGAGAGATGATGCAGGTGTGCTTCCCATCCCACCTGTGATGCATCTGTTGTTAGGGTGGCCTGGAATAGAGGTTGCTGGAAAGGAGACGCCACAAGAAGATTTTCCAATGATTGTCACCATTGTAGGGACAAGATCAGTCATTGTGAGTTTGATATCTTGTCCGACAGATGTCCTGTGGCCTATGTCCACTGTGTGGATAGGGTTCACTGGGCTGCTCGCATATGAAAGTGAGCGTAGGGAACCACATGAACCGTGGATCTCATATATCCCAATAGTTCTAGTAGTTCTCGAGCAGTTAGGGAGGACTTCACCGCTGCTTGAGAAGCTAGCTGCATTATACGAAGACAGCGGGGTTGTGGAAGAAAAGCCCCTGACTGTCTTTTATCTAGACGAGCTCCTATGAACTCTATGGACTGAGACGGAGCAAGTTGTGATTTTGGGAGGTTTATGACCAATCCCAAGTATTGAAGGATTCGCATTGTGCGAGACAGTGCAGAGCTGGCCTCTGGAACTGTGGGGGCTCGAATGAGCCAGTCGTCCAAGTAAGGGAAGACAAATATCCCCAGGGTTCGCAGAAATGCAGCTACTACTGCCATGCATTTCGTGAATACTCTTGGTGCCGAAACCAGACCAAAGGGAAGACCCCTGTATTGGAAATGTTTTCCCTTGAAAAGGAATCGTAGGAATTTCCTGTGATCTGGATGGATGAGAATGTGAGTATATGCATCCTTTAAATCTTGAGAACAAAGCGAATCCTGACTTTGAAGGTATGGCAGAAGAATTCCCAGAGAAATCATTTTGAACTTTTCTCGGAACAGATATTTGTTCAATTCTCTGAGGTCTAGAATGGGTCTGTGTCCTCCTGTTTTCTTTGGAATAAGAAAATAGGGGGAGTAGAACCCTGCACCCTGCTGAAGAATAGGCACCTCCTCTATTGCTCCTTGAGAAAGTAGTGTTGAGATCTCTTGATCCAGTAGATTGCCTGTAGAGGTTTGGGAATTGAACTGTCTTACGATTATAGGAGGGGCATACTGTGTAAATGAAGCTTGTACCCCTCTCCCACAATGAACAGAGTCCAGTTTTCTGTTATTTGGTGCCATCTGTTGGCAAAATGACACAACCTGCCTGGAATGTTTAGGGGTTCTGGACCTTTCAGAGGCAGGAATGCTAAGTTCTCTATGAAGGAGTCAAAGCCCTTGAGGGGGTTGGGCCTGTGTAGCTGGTTGAGCTCTAAGGCCTTTTGGCTTCTTTTGTCTGGATTGTTGTTGTTGACCCTTCTGGGTAACTCGACCCTGAGCTTGCCCTTGCTGGGTATAGGATGGATAAAACTTCCTCTCTTTGCTGAAAAAGTTTTTTTTATAGGGTTTCTTTTTGGCTGGAGTGGCTGTAGATTCTGACAATCTATCTAAAGTGATATTGTTAGCATGTATCTCATTAGCCTTCTCCTGCCATTTCTTTCCAGAGAGGGTTTCTCCTGTGCAAGGGATGTTTCCCAATTTATCCTGTACCCAAATCTCCAAGTCTGATGCCTGAAGCCAGGCAATCCGACGTGTACCAATGGCAATAGCAGAGGTTCTGCTGATGCATTCAAAGCAGTCAAAGGCTGCATGGTTTACAAACTTGGAGACATCTTGAGTATGCTTGACAAGAGTAAAAAAGTCCTGTCATTTGTCCTCAGGGAGAAGGGGGCTCATAAGCTCCAAATCTCCTGTGACCTCGTTGAGGAACATTCCCATATATAAAATATGAGCTGATCCTAGCTGAAAGCATGGAAGCTTGAAAAGTTTGACACCCAAAAGCGTCGAGTCCTGCATTCACGACCTGGAGGATTGGATGCATGTCTCTTTGCACTTTTCATCCTACGCATGGCTGACTCCATTACTGTTGAATGGTGTGGCAGCTGAATCTTTTGAAAACCAGGACATGGTGGAACTCGATACATGGTATCGAGTCTCCTAGAATGAGGAGATGTGGTCAAAGGTGTCTCTCACATTCTGAGCATCAAATCATGAAGAATGTCATGAATGGGCAGAGTGGCTGCCTCCTTGGGAGCCTTAGGGTATTGGAGAATTTCCAATTCCTTTGCTCTAGGTTCTTTTTCAGGAGCTACCGTGATTGAAAGGCCCTGGGCCACATCACAAATAAAACCCTGAAAAGACATGTCCTCCGGAGGAGACATTCTGTGTTGGGGAGAAGAGGAGTCTTCCGGGAGAAACACTCTGGTACCGGCAGAATTATCAGAGTCATCGGAATCGGAGGATTCGAAGTATCTCTGATCCCGATGTTCATGCAAAGCACGGTCTCGGTATCAATCGAAGTCAGTACCGAATTGGTCCGGTACCAATCTGTCGATGCCAGAAAAAGTCGGCATGGAAAGGATTCCCACCAGGACCGGTACCGTTGGTGCTGGTACTGGCATCGGTACTGGTGCCCGTTGAACCATTGGTAGCCGTGTCAACGGTAACGCAGCTGTAAGGAGAGCTGCAAGACTGCGTTCGATAGCGAGGAATCTCTGGTCTATCAATGCTGCCGATGCCTGGGTATCAGTACCGGTAAAAGCGGCTGGAACCCCTCAGCATGGAACCAGTAGTTCTGCCGAGGTCGAAGCCTCGAGAACATCCTGGAACCCCGTTGATGCTTTGGAGGCCGAAGCCTCTCGCCGGTACTGTTTCGCCGGTGTAGTTTCCTCAAGGGCAATGCCAATGGACCTCTCGATGCTTTGAAGGAGAGCTACCCTTTGAGGACCGGCTCTTATGTTTAGTTACCTGAGATCCATGGGAGGAAGACAAGGCTCTTGAAGACGTCGATGCAATGTACCTGGTATCTGAAGAAAAGAGGGTACCGAGCTTTGCAGCTCGGTTCTGTCTTCCTCTTTTAGTCATCCCCATACAGGAGGAACACTCAGATGGAGAATGGTCAGGGCCTAAACATTTTATACACCAGTCATGGGTGTCGGTGATGGAGATGGTAGTGCCACATTTAGTACATTTTTTAAAACCACTAGCTGGTTTTTCCATCTTTTGGGAAAAACGGGGCCTAATGCCCAAAATGGCGCCTAGCACCAAAAGAAAAAGTTTCTAAAGAGAAACAGTTAAAAAAAAATATATTTTTTTTTTTAGAAAAGAAGAAAAAAAGAACCGGCGGTACCGGTAGGTTCGTGCAGAGGCAGGCGCGACCACAAGAAAACAAGGTTAAAGAAGAAATTGTCTGCGGTGACAGGGTATGTGTCCTGTCGGCTCCACGGAAAAACAAAGAACTGAAGAGGGACAGTTGGAAAGGTGGGAAGACAGCGTGCATGTCCTGAGGGATGCTCCCAAAAGCATTCCTATTGGATGCTGGGGAGCATTCCCACGCAGGCTCCTTCGGTACTGACGATACCCATATGTAAAGACTACATTCCTGCTTGTTCCTGGAGATACTGTATGTATGGTCGTTGAATCATTGCTGACTCCTGGCAACCCAGCACCTGGGTTTTCTTGGCAAGATGTGACCAGAAGTAGATTGCCAAGCCTTTCTTCCACGATATTTGACCATAATTCTCAATAACTGTTCTAGCAGCCTCAACTCAAGAAAGGAAAACAATTGATAAGAATATTCATGCTTGCCATGGCATATTGTTACAGTTTTGTACTAGTTTGTATTTCTATTACTTGGGTAAAGTTGTGGATTATATTGACAAAACTGAAAAATAAAAAAAAGGTAAAGTGTAGTTATAAGTATGAAGAAATAATAAGAAAACATACCCACACTTCTACATGTAACCAGTTGGCATCATGTAGAAGGATTTGGATCTTTAAAGCTTTTTTGCATGGCAAGTACATTCCATATACAAACTGACATAACTTTCAACACCAGTTGCTCTTGCAGATGAGCCCATCTTTTCCCTCTGAGCTATCTCTGGTGTTAAGAGGTACTTCTCTCTGAGATGCCAGCTAAGGCAGTGTTTTGTTCTCTGCGGTTTCTGAACCTGCACAATTCCTGATTTTAAAGGGCAACACTGAGTCAGTGCCTTAGCACATGAACTATGTCATGAAGTACAATTTAATCAGAAATTACTAGTATATTAGAGGGAACTCTTCTTGTGAAGTCAGTTATGAAGCAAATTAGAAATGCATATACGAATTAATGATATTGAATAGGATAGTTGCCTTATGAGGTGCGAGAGGACAATTAAAAAATGCCCTTGTTTTATTTTGTTTCTCTCATTATACCAGGTGCTTTTAAGTAAACAGCAGACAGATTTGAAAGATTCAAAATTACCCCATCAACTGAAAAGCAGGTTGTCCATATGAACAAACATATTTTGAAATGCCTGCATACAAATGCTAGAAGTCTAATAAATAAGATGGGAGAATAAAAATATATAGCACTGAATGAAGAGGTAGATATAATTGGTAGCTGAGACCTGGGGGAAGGTGAATAACCAGTGAGACACTGTGATACCAGGGTACAAATTATATCATAATGATAGGGTAAATAAAATTGGTGGGGAAGTGATGCTATAAGATGGCATTGAGTCAAAAAGGATAAAAGTTCTGCAGGAAACAAAATGACTGTAGAATCTTCATGGATAGAAATTCCATCTGAGAAGAGGAAGGGAATAGCAATAAGGATGTACTACTGTCTGCTTGCCCAGAATGAAGACAGATAATTAAATGCTATCAAAAAATAGAGAAGCTTTTTAGTATTGGCTGGGTCAGTGTCACATCAGGACATGTTAGGGAAATAAAGTTTCTAGATGAAATAAATGAATCTCCAGGAACAAGTAGGAATGTAGTCTTCACATATGGGTATCGTCGGTACCGACGGTGCCTGCGCGGGAATGCTCCCCAGCATCCAATTAGAAAGCTTTTGGGAGCATCCCAGAGTGCCTGCGTGCTGCCTTCCCGCCTTTCCCAACTGCCTCTCTCCAGTTCTTCATTTTCCGCGGAGCCAGCAGGTCGTCGTTCCTGTCACCACAGAAAATTTTCCTTATTCTCCTTCTTTTTGTGGTCGCGTCTGCCTTCCTCGACGCTATACCGGTACTGCCGGTTCTTCTTTCTTTCTTTAAAAAAAAAAAAAATATATATATATACTATTTTTTTCCAAACTTTTCTTCCTCAGGGGCATGCGCCATTTTGGGCCTTAGGCCCAAAAATTCCTCCACTATGGAAAAACCCGCTTCGGGTTTCAAAAAGTGCACCAAGTGTGGCGGTACCATCTCCGTCACCGACACCCATGAGTGGTGTCTCAAATGTTTAGGTCCTGACCACTCCATCTCGGAGTGTATGGCTTGTGCCATGATGTCCAAGAGGGGTCGACAAAACCGAGCTGCTAAGCTCAGCACCCTTTTTCCCTCCGATGCAGCCTCTGTGGCATCGATGTCTTCCAGGGCTTTGTCTTCCTCCCATGGATCTCAGGTAACTAAACATAAATCTGGCCGGTCCTCAAAGGGTAGATCTCCTTCCAAGCATCGAGATGCCTCTGGTGTTGCCCTTGAGGGTTCTGTACCGGCAAAATTGCCCCGGCGGGAGGCTTCGGCTTCCAAAGCATTAACGGAGCTCCAGGATGTTCTCGAGGTCTCAACCTCAGCAGAACTACTGGTGCCATGCTCTGGGGTACCGGCTGCTTTCTCCGGTACCGATACCCAGGCATCGGCAGTGTCGATAGACCAGAGGTTCCTGGCTATTGAATGCAGTCTGGCGGCTCTCCTTGTGGCATCGACACCCTCGGAACCGCGTCAAACAGTTCAACCGGCACCGGTATCGGTACCGGTACTGACAACATCGGCATCGGCATCGACATTGGTGTCTGCTTTGCCGGCACCCAGTCATGCTATGCCTTCCCGCACTGATACACTGGTACTGATTCCCCCCGGTACCGACTTGGGTCGGTACGGGTATCGTGCTCTACAGGAGCATCCGGACAGAAGGTACTTTGAGTCCTCGGAGGAGTCTGAGGATTCTTGACAGCTCTGTTGATACTGGAATACTTCTCCCGAAGGAGCCTTCCTCTCCTAAACGTAGGATGTCTCTTCCAGAAGATAACTCCTTTCAGGATTTTCGGGGTCTTTCCATTACTGTGGCCCCCAAAACAGAGCCCAGGGCAAAAGAGTTGGAGATTCTACAATATCCCAAGGCTCCTAAGGAGGCAGCTACTTTGCCTATCCATGAGATCTTACATGATCTCATGCTAAGAATGTGGGAAACACCTCTTTCCACCTCTCCTCACTCTCGTAGACTGGATACCATGTACCGAGTCCCTCCTTGTCCTGGTTTCCAGAAGACTCAGCTTCCTCACCACTCTATTGTAGTGGAATCAGCTATGAGAAGGATCAGGAGTGCAAAGAGGCATGCCTCTAATCCTCCAAGAAGTGAGTGTAGAACTTCGGATGCCTTTGGGCGTCGTACTTTCCAGGCTTCCATGCTTTCTGCCAAGGTCAGTTCCTATATTTTATATATGGGAATGTTCCTTAAAGAAGTCACAGGAGATTTGGAGATTTTAAGCCCTCTCCTTCCTGATGATAAGAGGCAGGATTTTCTCACACTGGTTAAACATGCCCAGGATGTTTCTAAGTTTGTCAGTCGTGCAGCTTTTGACTGTTCTGAGTGCATAAGCGGAACCTCTGCCATTGCCATAGGTGCATGTAGAATTGGCTGGCTCCAAGCATCCGATTTGGAGCTCTGGGTGCAGGACAAACTGGGCAATATCCATTGTACAGATGAGAATCTATACGGCAAAAATTGGCAAGAGAAAGCCAATGAGTTGGATGCTGACAGCTCCACTTTGGATAGATTATCCAAAGCTACAGCTGATCCTGCAAGGAAGAAATCTTTCAAGAAACCATTCTTCTCCAAAAAGAAGAGGTTTTATCCCTTTTATTCCCAGCAGGGATGTTCTGCAGGTCAACCTGCCCGAAAGAGTCAGCAACCACCTAAACAAAGGAAAGCAAAGACTGCTAAGCCTCAACCGTCTCAGCAGTCTCAGCCTCCACAAGGCCTTTGACGTCCATCTAGAGAACTTAGCCTTCCTGGCCCTCAATGGGCCAGAACCTTCCACCATTCCAGGAAGGTTGTGTCACTTTGCCCCAGATGGTGGCATATAACAGCAGAACATTGGACTCTCTCCATTATAAAAGAGGGGTACATGCTTCATTTTCTCTGCATGCCCCCTCCCACAATGGTAAGACAGTTCAATTCTCAGACCTCTCTCATCAACCTGTTAGATCAAGAGGTCACTATGCTTCTTGCCCAAGGAGCAATAGAAGAGGTACCCATTCCTCAACAGGGTACAGGGTTTTACTCCCCCTATTTCCTTATCCCAAAGAAAACAGGGGGACACAGACCTTTCTCCAGGACCAAGCAGGAAGTCAGTCCTCATATATGGGTGATGTCGGCGCCGACGGAGCCCTCGCGGAGCAATTTTCCCCAGCTTTCAAAGAAAGCCTTTGGGAATTGCAGCGCGCATGCGCGGTCCTCTTCCCGCCCAAGGGTGCCATCTTGCTCAGTCTTCTTTTTTCCGCGGAGCCCTACAGATGTTGTCTGTGAATCCCCGCCGAAAAGTTGATTTTTTCTCTATTTTTCTCTTTTTTCTTCGGTTCGACGACGGTTCTTTTCCCGCCCGGACTCGCGACGCCGGTTGCGAGTCCGTTCCTTATTTTTCGGTTTTTTGTCCTTCGTGACAGATTTCGCGCCTTTTTCCTTTTTCCCTGGCAGCCCGGTCATTCGACCTCGCAGGGTCCTTTTTTCCCCCGATGGCTGCCAGCGGCTTTAAAAAGTGTGACCTCTGTAAGAAACTCATGTCTCTTACAGACACTCATGACTTCTGCCTCCGCTGCCTCGGGACCCGATCATGACTCCATGATCTGTGGCCCATGCGGCAAAATGTCCTCAAAAGCGTTGAGGAGTTGGCAGCATCAGCGGGAGCGTATCTTCTCTGACTCCGGCCGGGCTCGGACCTCGTCAGAGGCTTCGACGTCTCGGGACTCTGGTCCTGAGCATCGTCGAAGTTCCTCTGAAAGGGGGTCTCCTACCCGGGAACATCATCAGAAGAAGAAACCCGCGAGGGCGGGATCGGTGGACGCTCCTGGTTCCTCGAGGGCCAGGTCGCATAGCCCCGATTCCCGTCCCGGGTCCTCGGAGATGGAGAGGCCGTCAAAACATCCTCGACTCGAGGTGGACTTGCCTGCTCACGTGAGTACTGTTGTCCTCGTTGACTCGCCTCCGAAGGACCCGACGTCGGGCCCGATGCCGTCGGGGCCCGAGTCGGGGGCTGCTGGGTCTCCTGAGCTCGGACTCAGGTTGACGGCCTTGGAGAGCAGTCTGACTGCCTTCATGGACCAGCAGCGGGTATTGATTGCTGGCCTCGCCGGTGTTTCTGCCCTGACCGCCGGGACGTCGACCTCCAAATTGACCCCGGAGACCGAACCGAACCGATCCTCGAGTCCATGAGGGCTCGAGTCGATCCTCTGTCGAGGTCTCCTTCGGCCTCCCGTTCGAGACCGAGGTCGTCGACGCCGACTCCCTCGGCGTCGGAGCGGATAGCATCGGTGCCCGCCCGACTGGAGCCGCTCGACTCCTCCTCTGAGGAGTCGGCCTGGGAATCTGAGGACGAAGAGTCACCTGGTTCCTTTCGGACTCAGTGTGTCCCTTCGGACTCCCCCGAGTCCGAACCTCGGAGACGGTCCCCCCCGGAGGATACCCGGTTCTCGGACTTCGTGAGGGATATGGCCAAGGCCTTGGCCTTCCCCGCGGATCCCGAGGAGGAACCTCGAGTCGAAGAACTCGATGCCCTCCAATATGACTCTCCCCTGAAGGAGGCCTTTATTGTACCGGTTCCTCCGATGCTGGAACGACTTCTCTTCCGCATGTGGGAGAGCCCGGCGTCGTCGCCGGTGTTAAGCAAGCGGGTCAATTCCATTTATCGAGTCCGCAAGAGCCCCGGCTTCCAAAAGGCACAACTACCGCACCATTCCATGGTGGTGGAATCGGCCATGCATAGACTTAAGAGTCAAAAAATGCACTCCTCGGTGCCCCCTGGTAGGGAAGCCCGAAGCCTGGATGCCCTCGGTAGGAAGTGCTTCCAGGGCTCTATGCTTGCTTGTCGAGTCCAGACTTACCAGCTCTACATGGGCATGTATCTCCGAGACCTGGCTAAAGAAATAGCCGGGTTCTCTGCTGGTCTCTCCGACGAACCTTTGCAGAGGTTCCAAACCTTGTCTACTGGTATTCGAGAGTGCTCCAAGTTTATATCTCGAGCAGCCTATGTTGGTTTTGAGGCTTCGGCTCGAGTAGCTGCGGCCGGCATCGGTGGACGCCGCCAGGCTTGGCTTCAGACGTCCGACCTCGAGCCCTGGGTACAGGACAAGTTGGTCGATGTCCCCTGCCGAGGTGATAACCTCTTTGGCAAGCCCATGGATGAGAAGGCTGCACAAATCGAGACGGAGACTCTCACCAGGACTCGTCTCTCAAGGAAGACCTCTGCCCCTTCTCAAAAGAAGAAGGCCTCGGGGAAAAAGCCCTTTTACCCGAGGAAAGGTGCTGCCTATAAATACTACCCTCAGTATCAGGCCTCAGCAGCTCCCCCACAGGGAAAGCAGGCCAAGGGACGGGGTAATGGGTCCCGTAGGCAGCAAGCCCCCAAGCCTGCACCACCGGCCCCTGCTCAGCAGGGTGGGGGTTTTTGACTTCCTCAGCATAGCCTCTCCCCCTCAGCTGGTTTCTCTCAGCACAGGAGGCCGGCTGGTCCACTTTGCCCACAGGTGGTCCAACATCACCACAGATACCTGGGTACTTCACATAGTTCAAAAGGGCTATCTTCTTCACTTTCACCAGGTACCTCCCTCCTACTTTCCAGGGGAGCCTCCCAGACTACCTTTGCACAGGGACTTACTCCTTCAGGAGTTAGCAAGTCTTGTTCAGGAACAAGCCGTGGAACCGGTGCCCCACCACCTGAGGGGCCAAGGGTTTTACTCCAGGTACTTCCTGATTCCAAAAAGAACAGGAGGCCTCAGACCCATCCTGGACTTGCGAAACCTCATCAAGTTCCTTGCAAAGGAAAAGTTCAAGATGCTTACCCTTGGAATCCTGCTGCCCTACTTCCAGCAGGGAGACTGGCTATGCTCCTTGGATCTGAAAGATGCGTATACTCATATCCTCATTCATCCGGACCACAGACAATATCTCAGGTTTGTTGTGGGAGGAAATCATTACCAGTACAGAGTGCTACCCTTTGGCCTATCCTCCGCACCCAGGGTGTTCACCAAATGCCTCGCAGTGGTGGCGGCCTATCTGAGACTTCAAGGTCTGTTTGTGTTCCCATACCTGGACGACTGGCTCATCAGAGCCCCATCTTCAACAGAGGCCGCTCAAGCCACTCATCGCACTGTGGCTCTGCTCCAGCACTTGGGTTTTGTCATAAACTTCGCAAAGTCCACTTTGCTCCCCTCTCAAAATCTCGAGTTCATCGGCGCCAGGTTGGACACACTTCAGGCGCGGGCCTTCCTCCCTCTGGACAGGGCCAGGCGGCTCATGGATCTCGCCGGCCA
Source organism: Ichthyophis bannanicus (assembly GCA_033557465.1). Taxonomy (NCBI): domain Eukaryota; kingdom Metazoa; phylum Chordata; class Amphibia; order Gymnophiona; family Ichthyophiidae; genus Ichthyophis; species Ichthyophis bannanicus. The sequence continues at coordinate 260,405,874 of CM066043.1, read as the reverse complement.
CTTTCACAGCAATGCGCTGGTCTCAGCCAGGCACTTTCTGCGACTGCTCGGCCATATGGCTTCCACGGTCCATGTGACCCCCAATGCCCGACTGAACATGCGTCCTGCTCAGTGGTGCCTTCGCAATCAATGGCATCAGGCCACGGGGAGCCTAGCGGACTCTGTGCAGATCTCCGACCAGCTGGTCTCATCTCTGCGATGGTGGCTTCATCTACCCAACCTAGTGCTAGGAGTGGCTTTTCAGCCCCCTCCGCATTCTCAGGTCCTAACGACTGATGCTTCCCTCCTGGGTTGGGGAGCACATTGCCAAGGGTCATGTACTCAAGGACTCTGGACTCCTTGGGAGTCTGCTCAACAGATAAACTTCGTGGAGCTCAGAGCCATCCGCCTAGCTCTCAGAGCCTTCTCTCACCTGGTGTCCCACCAGTCGCTGCTGATACAGACGGACAACCAGGTTGCCATGTTCTACGTAAACAAACAAGGCGGAACAGGCTCCTTCCTCCTCTGTCAGGAGGCGCAACGGCTATGCTCTTGGGCAGTCCGCCAGGGCATCCTCCTCAGGGCTGTCTATCTCCCAGGTCAAGAAAATTACATGGCCGACAAGCTCAGCAGGATCCTCCAGCCACACGAGTGGAGGCTGGATCCGATGGTGGTTCAGCAAATCTTTCTCAAGTGGGGTCTCCCCACCATGGATCTGTTTGCCAGTCCTCTGAACCGGCAGCTGCCCAGATTCTGCTCTCGACAGCCGCATCCTCTCAGGGTAGCGGCGGATGCTTTTCTAATTCCCTGGTCCACCGGCCTCTTGTATGCCTTTCCTCCCATGCCACTGGTGTCTCGGACGCTCTTCAAGGTTCTCAGAGACAAAGCATCGATGATCCTAGTGGCTCCCTGGTGGCCGAGACAACCTTGGTTCCCGCTTCTGATGCAGCTAGCGGTAGACACTCCTCTTCCACTGGGATTTCAGTCCGACGTCCTGTCGCAGGATCAGGGGACTCTCCTACACCCCAATCTCCGGTCCCTTCATCTGATGGCCTGGCTGCTGAAAGGGTAGTCCTTGCTCCTCTGCAGCTACCTCCAGATGTGGAGGAGGTCGTCTTGGCCTCCAGGAGGCCCTCCACCCGAAAGGCCTACGCTCTCAAGTGGCGTCGGTTCTCCGTCTGGTGTACTCAGCAGTCTCAAGATCCTTTCTCCTGTTCAGCATCAGTGGTCTTGCAATACTTGCTCTCTCTCTCTAACCTTGGACTTAAGTCCAACTCGGTCAAGGTCCACCTCAGTGCTCTTTCTGCGCATCACATGCCGGTGGATGGTAGACCTCTTTCCAGCCACCCTCTGGTGGCTCGGTTTCTCAGAGGCCTCCTTCTCCTTAAGCCACCTTTGCGCCCGCCAGCCCCGGACTGGGATCTTAATGTGGTTTTGCAGCGGATTACCTGTCCGCCTTTTGAGCCTATGGCTACCTGTCCACTACGTTTTCTTTCATGGAAAACCTTGTTCTTGGTAGCCCTCACTTCTGCTAGACGCGTTAGTGAGCTGCAGGCCCTGGTTTTCTGATCCTCCTTACACTAGGTTCTACAAGAACCGGGTAGTCCTACGGACTCACCCTAAGTTTCTTCCCAAAGTGGTTTCCCCTTTTCACATCAACCAGGAGGTGGTACTTCCGACCTACTTTCAAAGGCCACACTCCAGCCGAGCTGAAATGGTCCTGCATACCCTGGACTGTAGAAGGGCGTTGACCTTCTACCTTGACCGTACGTGGGAGCACCGAAGGACTGTTCAGCTCTTCGTGTCTTATGGCCCCAACAAGTTGGGGCTCCCTGTCTCCAAGCGTACTCTGTCCATCTGGATTGCGGACTGTATCGCTTGGGCTTACGAGGCAGCGGGCCTCGTGCTGGAAGGTAGAGTCACAGCTCATCGTGTTCGGGCGAAGGCTACGTCGGTAGCTTACCTCCGCTCTGTTCCATTTGCAGACATCTGCCGGGCCGCTACTTGGTCTTCAAGCCAGACTTTTGCAGCCCATTACTGCCTGGAGAGGGAGTCCCGCAGGGACAGGGCTTTCGGACAGGCAGTCCTCCGTAACCTCTTCCAGGTATAGGCAACTCCTACCCTCCGTCCCGGATGTTGGGCTACCGGTTAGAGACATATTCAGAGAAGATTCCTTCCTTCTGTGCTACTGACCTTGAGGGAGCTCATTTTTGTGCTTCGGGTCTCCGGTAGCCTTAAGCTTGGGAGTCCCATATGTGAGGACTGACTTCCTGCTTGGTCCTGGAGAAAGCGTAGTTACTCACCTGTAACAGGTGTTCTCCAGGAGCAGCAGGAATCAGTCCTCACAACCCTCCCTCCTCCCCTTGGAGTTGCAGTTTTATGCTTTCGTTTTTGCTAATTTTTGCTGTCTTTTAGCTATGTCATCTGACTGAGCAAGATGGCACCCTTGGGTGGGAAGAGGACCGCGCATGCGCGCTGCAATTCCCAAAGGCTTTCTTTGAAAGCTGGGGAAAATTGCTCCGCGAGGGCTCCGTCGGCGCCGACGTCACCCATATGTGAGGACTGATTCCTGCTGCTCCTGGAGAACACCTGTTACAGGTGAGTAACTACGCTATTTTAGACCTCAGAGAATTGAACAAATTCCTGTTCAAAGAGAAGTTCAAGATGATTTTTCTGAGAACTCTGCTGCCATACCTTCAGAGTCAGGATTGGCTTTGTTCTTTAGATCTCAAGGATGCTTACACTCATGTTCTCATCCATCCAACTCAGAGAAAGTTCCTTCGATTCCTTTTTCAAGGAAAGCATTACCAATACAGGGTGCTTCCTTTTGGCCTGGCCTCAGCACCAAGGGTGTTCACGAAATGCATGGCGGTGGTAGCAGCATTTCTTCGCACTCTAGGGATATTCGTCTTCCCCTACTTAGACGACTGACTCATTCGAGCCCCATCAGAGTCAGAGGCCAGGATTTCTCTATCTTGCACAATGCGTATCCTTCAGTATTTGGGTCTGGTCATAAACATCCCAAAATCCAGCCTAACTCCCACTCGGTCTCTAGAGTTCATAGGAGCTTTGCTGGATACCAGAAAAGCAAGAGCCTATCTTCCCCAGACCCGTTGCTTTCGCATGGTGCAGTTAGCTTCTCAAGCACTGCTAAAGCCTCATCTCACTGCTCGAGAAATGTTACAACTACTAGGCCACATGGCATCTACAGTGCATGTGGTCCCTTATGCTCGCCTCCATATGAGAGAAGCCCAGAGGACTTTATCCACTCAATGGACCCAGGCATCAGGGTGCCTGTCAGACAAAAGAGCAAACACAAATCGCCTTATTTTGTCCCTCCAATGGTGGCAGTGCACTCAAAACCTGTTGGTGTGGTCCCCTTTTCAACAGCCTTTAGCCCAGACAACTCTCACGACAGATGCTTCGCCAATGGGTTGGGGAGCTCACCTACAAGACCTTTCCACCCAAGGCACTTGGACTCCACAGGAGACTCATCTACACATTTATTTATTTAACACACATTTCTATACCGCTCTTTTCCAGGTATCAAGTGCGGTTTACAATGAACTGTATAATGCAAGATACATGATTGAACATACCTAGTCGTTTACAGGGAACAAGTTTAACTATTTACAATTAACAGGATAATTATAACTTTCGAACTTGTTTACATCCTGAGGGTATAATGAGGATGTAGGCAAACATTTTACATATTTACATTAATTTAAAACAATGAGAGTTACATGTGTATAGTGTGTGATATCAGCTTGTCGTTGTTCATCTTCATATATGTGCTTGTTTAGTAATGTATGTTTCCCTGTGTCTCTTTGCTTACTTTGGCTAGTCAGTGGTGTATAATGTAAGGTAAATAGATGTGTTTTTAGTTTTTTACGAAACTCCTTAATTTCAGTAAGGAGGCGAATGTTATCAGGTAGGTTATTCCAGAGGGTTGGTGCAGAGTGAGAAAAGGCCCTGTTATTGGTTAGTTTTCTGGCTTTTTTATAGTCTTTTGGTAATGATACTGTGTTTGTGTTTCTACTCCTTTGTGTTCGCTTATTTGGTTCTATGTTGATTAGGTTATTAAGTGCAGATGGTGCCAGATTATTTATTAATTTGAAAGTAGTAATTAGTGTTTTGTATTGTATTCTGCTGTGGATTGGTAGCCAATGAAGTTTAGCGAGTATTGGTGTAATATGTTCTATTGATCTAACATTCATTATAATTCTTGCAGCTACATTTTGAGTTAGTTGGATCTTTTTAAGGTTTTGCTGCGCGATGCCTTGGAGAATTATATTCGCAAAATCGAAGTGTGGGGTTATAATTGCTTGAATTATAGCTATGAAGTCTTGTAAGTGAATCAGAGGGCGTATTTGTTTCAAAGTCTTGATTTTGAAATGTATGTTTTTTGTCAGATTTTTTTATGTGTGAGTTCATATTAAGTTTATTGTCAAATATCACGCCTAGGTATTTTATTTCTTTTTTTGTTTTAATCTCATGATTATTTAATATAATGGAGTTTGGAGGTGTATATATTTGATTTTTTGTGACATATAGAACATCAGTTTTTGCAAAATTGATATGTAAGATGTGGTCATTGAGCCATGATGTCAGGTCATTAAAACATTCTGTTATTTGTTGTAATGGTGGGTGTGGGATCTTAAATGGGAGGTAAAACATTATATCATCGGCGTAAATGTGGTAATGGATGCCATGACGTTTAAAGATGTTGCAGACTGGTTGTAGGTAAATGTTAAATAGTAGTGCTGATAGTGCCGATCCTTGTGGAAGGCCTTGTGTTTGGTTGAAAGTTTTGGATGTTTGGTTGGCAATCCTCACTGTTTGGGTTCTGTTTGTGAGATATGATTTATTTATTTTTATTTATTTATTTATTTATTTATTTATTTCATATTTCTATACCGCATCTTCCAAAGTTCAGTTGCGGTTTACAGTTAACAACAATTAACAAAGCAAGTTTGTTTTACATGGAACATTGAGATATCACAGAACTTATTTACAAGGAACATCATATTAAATATAGAGTAAATAGTGCAATATAATACCAAACCGTGTGCAAACTATGTACAAGTTTATATATGAATATATCGAGGGTGAGTGCTATCTGTGTGGGTTAAGGGCTTTTGCATGGAGCAATCTGATTATCTCTTTAACCTTTGTCTAAAGTAGATAATGAATTTAAACCAATTAAATACAGTAGATGATGTTCCGATTTGTTGGAGTCTACTTAACATTGTTATGTGATTGATACTGTCAAATGCCGCGGAGATGTCCAGAAAGATTAATATAAATGCTTGTTTAGGGTCATCAATTCCTCTTATTAATGTGTCATAAAGTACTGTCAGTAGTGTTTCTACTCTGTGATATGGGCGGAAGCCATATTGATGTTCATCAAGGAGGGTCATTGTATCAACGAATTCTTGTAATTGGTTTGGATTATTTTTTCAATAAGTTTGGCCATGAAAGGGATACTCGATATGGGTCTATATGAGGTTGGGGATGTTTTGTCAAAGGTATTGTTTTTGAGGATCGGTCTTATTTGGACATGTTTTAGGGATGGAGGTAAATAGCCTTTTTCTAGTGAAATGTTGACAATGGGGAGGGTGAAGGAGGAGAGTGTTGGGAGTGTCTTCTTTTTATCCAGTCCACGGGACACGGGTCTAGATAAGAGGTTGTTGTATTAATATTAGATATAATGGTTTTGAGAGTGGTTTTTGTTATTGGGTTAAAATTTGACCAGGTATCCGAGATGTTAGGGATGGTCCCTGTGTATATTTTTGGCGGTGTCATTTGTGGTTTAGTTTTGTTAATGTAGTATTGTACTAGTTCTTGTGGGGAAATGTCAATGGATGTTTCATGTGTGTTGTGTGTTTTGTTTGTCAAATTCTGAACTATGCTGAACAATTCTCTTGGTCGGTTTATAGAATTGGCTAGTATGTTGGAGTAATAATTTCTCTTAGCTGTATCTGTTGCCTTTCTGTATATATTGAGAGTGTTTAAATATTTTTCATGGTTTGTTAGCGTTTTAGAATGTCTCCATTCACGTTCATGCTTGCTTAGTTTTCTTTTCATTTGTTTGATTGTCATATTATACCATGGCGTTTCTTTGTTTTTGATCTTATTGTTCTTACTATTATGATGTGGTAGGGCTGGTATGCGCTCTGCTGCTTTGGAAATTATTTTGTTCCAATTGTAAATTGATTCTTCAAGGTTTGTTGGTGTGAGAGATAATTGTGGGATTATGTTATCTAGGAACTCTTCTTCATTAAATTTTCTGAATCTATTAATTATTGAGGGTTGTGGTCTTTTTGTTTGGTTGTTGTCAGAGTAAGTGATGTTACATTTTAGAAGGTAGTGATCTGACCAAGGACAGGTATGTAATTAAGTGTTTCTGTGTCAAATAAGTTGTGCAGGGAGTTTGGTAGGAAGACCAGATCTAATGTTTTTCCTTTAGTATGTGTTTGTTCAGTTATTATTTGGTGGAAATCCATATCAGTAATAGTGTCTAAAAAGTGAGATGAGTGTGTGTTGTGTGTCGATGGAAGGTTAAAGTCTCCCATTAGAATCACAGGGTTTGTGTCTGTGGATGACGCCAATAATTCTATTAATGTGTCTGTAATGTCTGTATTATGTTCTGGTGGCCTATATACTAGGCATATCTTAGAGCTCAGAGCAATATTCCTTGCTCTTCGAGTGTTCCACACCTTGCTCAGCTACAAGACAGTCCTCATTCATACAGACAATCAAGTGGCCATGTTCTACGTGAACAAGCAGGGGGGAACAGGCTCTCTGTTGCTTTGCAACGAAGCTTTGCGACTATGGGCCCTCGCCAGAGAGCATCAGATTCATCTCCTGGCAGTGTATCTTCCAGGCATCCAAAACTCTTGGGCAGACAGACTCAGTCGAGTTCTGCTTCCACACGAATGGTCTCTACATGCAGACCAGGTGGCCAAGATTTTTTCAAATTTGGGGAACTCCGGACATAGACCTCTTTGCAAGTCCGTTGAATGCCAAACTTCCCCGGTTCTGTTCCAGAATTCTGGCTCAGGGCTCTCAGGCCAGGGATGCTTTCCTCCTTCATTGGGGTCAAGACTTCCTTTATGCCTTTCCACCCATTCCCCTAATTCCCAAAACCCTGTTCAAGCTTCAGAGAGACAGAGGGCGTATGATCCTCATAGCTCCACATTGGCCACGGCAAGTGTGGTACCCTCTGCTTCTACATCTCTCTCAAGCTCCCTCTCTGGAGTTAGGGTCTGCTCCAGATCTCCTGTCTCAGGAGGACGGGATGTTATGGCATCCCAATCCCCAGTCTCTGCATCTCAGGGCTTGGTTGCTGAAGGCCTAGATCTTCATGATCTGAACCTTTCTCAACAAGTAAAGGATATCCTTTATTCTTCCAGAAAACCTTCCACAAGACGCTCTTATGCTTTCACGTGGAAAAGGTTTACCATATGGTGCTCGCAGAAGGGTCTTAGCCCCCTTGCGATACCTCTGGAATCATTACTGGAGTATCTCCATCTATCCAATGCAGGACTTAAAACTAACTCAGTAAGAGTCCGTTTGAGTGCTATTGCAACTTCTTTCAAGCCTTTAAATAGACAGCCTATTTCCTCCCATCCTCTTATATCAAGATTTATGAGAGGCTTTCTTCTAACTAAGCCTCCCATTAGGCCACCACCGGTGGCATGGGACTTAAACCTGGTTCTTGGCCAGCTCATGAAGCCACCTTTCGAACCCTTAGCTACTACCTCGTTGAAATTCCTTTCCTGGAAAGTTATCTTTCTCATTGCAATCACATCAGCATGTCGCATCAGTGAGTTGCAGGCACTAGTGGCTGATCCACCTTATACAAGGTTCCATCATGACAAGGTAGTCCTTAGGACTCATCCACACCTTATGCCAAAGGTGGTCTCGCCTTTTCATCTTAACCAAGCGGTCTACCTGCCTGTGTTTTTTCCAAGGCCTCATGCATCAAATGCAGAAAGGAATCTTCATACTTTGGACTGTAAAAGAGCTTTAGCCTTTTACTTACAGAGAGCACAGCATCATAGAAAGTCCTCTCAACTCTTTGTTGCTTTTGGTCCTTCTCATTTGGGACTTCCAGTCTCCAAGAGAACAATGTCCAACTGGATTGCACAGTGTATTTCATTTACCTATCAGAGTAAGAATCTTCCTCTGGAGGGCCATGTCACAGCTCACAATGTGAGAGCCATGGCAACTTCAATGGCTCATCTGCACTCTGTGTCTATCGACGACATCTGTCTAGCAGCCACTTGGGCCTCGGTTCATACCTTCACAGCCCATTACTGCTTGGACAAGGACTCCCGCTGGGATGTCTTGTTTGGTCAGGCTATTCTCCAACACCTGTTCCATACCTAATCAACTCCTACCCACCATCCCTTGTTGGATGCCAGAGATCCATGGGGGGAAGTGGAACCCTTTCACAGGGACACACAACTTCTGGGGTCTCTCCCTGGCATCTAAAGCTAGGGAGTCCCCATATGTGAAGACTACATTCCTGCTTGTTCCTGGAGATAGCATAGTTACTCACCTGTAACAGGTGATCTCCGGGAACAGCAGGAATTTAGTCTTCACAACCCACCCACCTCCCCTAGGAGTTGTAGCTCTCTATCTATCTCTTTCTATTTCCCTCTCTCTCTCTTTGTCTCAGCTTTAAACTCAACTGGAGCGAGGCAGTTGGGAAAGGAGGGAAATTGTTCTTGGATTCTGTTCAGTTGGAAGCGTTTCTCTCTGGGAAGGAATTAGAATGATCAATATTATAACAATTATTATTACTTCCTGTCTGTGTAAATATGGGTATTGAAGTTTTGTTTTAGGGTTCCTAGGTAGATTGCTAATATATGATTGTTGGCTGCCCTCTTGATGAGGACATTATTGTATTTTTCTGCTTTATTATGAAATAATATATATATAAAAATAAAAAAAGAATCCAGAGCTGAGATGTGTGAAGAAAAGATTGCCCAATGTTCTATGGACCTCGAAAATATGAAAGAGCATGTCAAAAATTTACAAGAGGTTCCTCAGTCATTTAGTTACATTTAATATAAGATGGCTACAAAAAAATTGGGAACTTGGATTATACTTTGAAGTGTTGTAATATGTTGTTGTTAGGTGCTGTGGAGTAGCTGTCAATTCATAGCAGCCCTCTGGGTAGTTGTCCTAGCTGTTTTCAGTCTTCAGTCAGGCAGTGAATTGTTGATTTGTGAATTGTTTAATTCTAATTGCTGCTGATATTATCTATCCATTACATTGCTGGTCTTTCTCTTTTGCACTGAACTTCAACCTTGTCAAGCATGATGTCTTTCTCTTTGCATGATGTGACCAAAGTATGAAAGTTAAAGTCTTATCATTAGAGCTTCTATAGAAAGCTTAAGTTTGATCTCTAGTACCAACTGATTTGTTCTTCGGGTAGTCTGTGGCAGAGGTTCCCAACTCCAGTCCTGGAGGGCCAAACACCATTCAGGTTTTCAGGCTGTCCCTAATGAATATGCATGATATACATTTGAATACAATGGGGGCAGTGCATGCAAATGCATCTCATGAATATTTATTAGGGACCACCTGAAAACCTGAATGGTGTTTGGCCCTCCAGGACTGGAGTTGGGAACCTCTGGTCTGTGGTATATAGAATATTCTTCCACAGCACCATAATTTGAAGCCATCAATTTTCTACCTATCTTTCTTCTTCATTGTCCAGCTTTCACATTCATATGACGTTATGAAAAATACCATGGCCTGGACAAGTTCAATATAGAGGTACATCTCTGCATTTGAGAATTTTTTATTGCTCCTTCATAGCCAATCTGCCAAGAACAATGCGTCCTAGAATTGTTGACTGCTTGTCATTTCTTTATTGATTTATTGATCCAAGCAGGTTAAAGTTGTGTACTTTTTCTAGTTTTTCTCCATCAAGGATGAAATGATTGATTATGCCACTGGTCAGGATCATGGTCTTCATGTTAAGGTGCAGGCGCATTTTAAGACTTGGTTCCTTGATCTTGATAAGCAGATGTTTCAGATCATCTTCCATAAAATGGAATTGTCAGCATAGTGAAGATTGTTGAGTCTTCCATTAATCACACCTTGGTTGTCTTCATACAGTTCTGCTTCTCTGGTTCTGCATATAGATCAAACAGTTATGGGGAAAGTATACAGCCTTATCGTACACCTTTACTGATTTTAAACCATTCTGTTTCTCCTTGTTCTGTTTGAACAGTTGTTGCTTGATTAACGTGCAAAGGGTTGTGCATAAGAACTTGGGTGTTCTGATATACTCATGCTGCTTAATGTGACTCAGAGTTCATCAGTATATAAGAAATGCCATTCTGGGTCAGTCCAAGGTCCATCAAGCCCAGTATCCTGTTTCCAACAGTGGCCAATCCATGTCACAAGTACCTGGCTGGTTCGCAAAACGTTAGATAGGTTTCACAATGCTTGTCCTGGGGTAAACAGTGGATTTCCTGGGTCCTCTTTAATAATGGTTTATAGACCTTTCCTCCAGGAACTTGTCCAAACTTTTTTTTAAACCCAGCTACACAACTTTTACTACATCCTCCAGTAACAAATTCCAAAGTTTGATTATGCATTGAGTGAAAAAATATTTTCTTTCATTAGTCTTAAATGGGGTTACATTGTAGCTTCATTGCATGTCCCCTAGTCTTTCTACTTTTTGATGGAGTAAACCTATCTACGTTTACCCGTTGTACTCCATTCATTAATTTATAGACTTCTATCATATCTCCCCTTAGCGATCTCTTTTCCAGGTTGAAGAGCCCTAACCTTTAAAGCCTTTCCTCATAGGGGTATTGTTCCATTCCCTTTACCATTTTGGTGACTCTTCTTTGTACCTTTTCTAATTCTGCTATATCTTTTTGAAGATATGGTGACCAGAATTGCACACACTAAACAAGGTGCAGTTGCACCATTGAGCAATGCAGAGACATTATAATATTCTTGGTTTTATTCTCCATTCCTTTCCTTATGATTCCTAGCATTCGATTTGCTTTTTTGACCACCACTGTACACGAGGCAGAGGATTTCAATGTATTCTCCGCGATGATACCTAACTCTTTTTTGCTACGTGGCAGTTTCTAATGTGGAACCTTGCGTCGTGTAACTATAGTTTGGGTTCTTCTTCCTTAAGTGCATAACTTTGCAATTGTCCACATTAAACATGATCTGCCATTTGGATGTCCAGTCTTCCAGTGTATCAAGGTCCTCTTGCAATTTTTCAAAATCCTCTTGTGTTTTAACAACTTTGAATAATTTTGTGTCATCTGCAAATTTGATCACCTCATTCGTTATTTCCATTTCCAGGTCAAAGCAGCAGGCCAAGTACAGATCCCTGGGGTGCTCCACTATTCACCTTTCTCCATTGAGAAAATTGACCATTTAGCCCTACTTTCTGCTTTATATCTTTTAACCAGTTCTTGATCCACAGTAATACACTGTCTCCTATCTCATGACTTTCTAATTTCACGAAGAGTCTCATGAGGGACTTTTGCTGTAGTCAATAAAAGACATAAGGATATCCTTTTGATATTCTTTATTTCTTCACAAGGATCCATCTCACATCTGTGATGTCTTGTTCCTCGCACTTTCCTGAAACCTGCTTGCATTTCAGGCAGGTCCAGGTATGGTTGTGTCTTCAATGAATGATCTTGAGTAGAGGTTTGCTGGTGTGTGGGGTCAAAGTGATTGTGCAATAATTTCTTCATTCTGTTGCATCACCTTTCTTTAGTATTGTTGTTAATACAGATTATTTTCCAGTCAGTTGGCCATGATGTTGTCTTCCAAATTTCCTGGTAGAGCCTTGGAAGTATTATAACTGTTGCACTGATTGCTGTAATACTTCAACAGGAATTCCTTCAATGCTCGGTGCTTTGTTCTTTGATAATGTTTTCAATGCTGCTTAGACTAATTTCATCACCATCAGTTCCTGACTGTAAGGTACAGGTTGAAATGGCTGTTCCTTATCGTCCCTCCAGTCCAGTCCCGCACCTCTGGGTAGTGCACCACCTCCAGCAGCTTGGAGATTGAGCATGTCATCTTTTTGATGACACTAGTGTACATATGCAGCTGGCACCGCCCACCAGCCCCAGTAAGCTCAGTCTCCAAGAAGCTGGAGGAGTTTGTGAGCTAGGGTGCTGGACTCACTGAAGAGACAACTAAGGAGATAGGTTTAGTTAAAGTTTGCTTTTATTTCCCCTGTTAAGGTGCAGGTTTCTTTGTTTTTAAAGGCAGAAGTAAAAAAAAATATCTGAAAGAACAGAGAGAACCCGGGGGAACAACAGGACTGAGGGGAGGATATTCCTTCTTCCCCCTCTCCCCCCAGGATTTCGGGGGTGGGGGGAGTTCTGTGGGGGCCTTCCTCAGTCTGAGACTTCTGGCTGCTCCCGAACCCGTTATTGGGTGAGGAGCCGCTGCAGGGGCTGCAGTTGCTTGACAGGAGTGAAAGCTGGCAGCTCCGAGTCACTCCCCTCAGCGCCGAAGCTGGGAAGGAATGCTGAGTGCGAAGGGTAGAAAAGCCATGCGGTAAAGAGGCTCCAAGGTAAGAGTGGTGGGGGGTGGGAGGGTGGAGGACAGCAGGAACCCCTAGCAACCGCCAGAACACGAGGAGACAGAGCAGCCTGCAGCCGCATATTTGGGAGCCTGAAGCGGTGTGAGAAACTCTCCCCGCTGCATTTAGGCGCGATTTCTTCTTATTCAGGCCCGCATGTGTTTAACCCACTGCTGTGTTTTCGGTGCTCAGGAGAGGCAGCCACCACAGAATAAAGCAGGACAGGGCAGCCTCTTCCTAGGGGGCCATTTGCAGTTTCTTTTTAATTTCAGTTTCAGTTAATTAGCCCTTCCCACCATGCCGGCAGGATCTCAGTGCCTGGTATAGGATGGTATCAAGGGGTATGAACCCTGCTTAATCCTTATGTAGCAGCAGATAAGCATGCAATAAATAAAACCAGGAGTCGTTTCAAGGATCCAAGCCAGTTTAATGTGCACATGGCTCAAGCAATAAGCAATTTCAAAATGACTGAGCAATGGTTTCTAGCAAAACAACAACTTTTATAGCGTTCTTCTCCATTCTAGACATAGGCAAACTTTTCATTGGTCCCAGTAACCCCTCTCACCCATCTATTGGTCCTGGTACTGATATGGCTACCCAATCGGGACTCTGGTCTGGGCTCAGCACCTGGTTGCCCCCCTTCTAGTCCCAATTACAATGGTCAGTGTCTCTAACTTGTTACATCTCTCCTCCAAGGTCGCTTAGCTTGTTAAAACATATGGGAAGCAGGGCACTGTAACCTTGCTTTTTTGCAGTTAATTAATTCCATAGAAGCTGTGCTCTCTTATCAGTACCAATTAGAGCTGTTTTCTGTCTTTTATAAGTTTCGTTTCTGCTTAGCTATGTTCAGTTAAACTGAGTTAAGTTTCAATTCTATGGTGTCATCATTCAGGGGGGTTTTCATTCCTCTGGGCCTAACTACAGGCTTCAGTTACAGGTCAAGCTGCTTAGGCCTGTCTGCTTAGTTCAATTAGCATGGATCATAGGCCGTCGCCTACCACATTCCCCCCTTTGATTATTCTCACCCGCATGTTAATAAGGTGTGAGAATCAAATCACATAATACTAGGTAAAGGTATCACTCTGTGGTATAGGGTAGTAAGTTCACATAGCTAATATCTTTGTAGCTGCCTTATGCTCTACAGTGTTATTAATAACTGAAGTTATCATTCGCAAGCAAAGTGGCAAGAAACAAGGGAGCAACAGGCAGATAGTCAAAGTCCATAGTTTGGCAAGAGTGGGAAAAAGAACTAAAGGATTAGAAGGTTCAGTTGCATCTTTGTTGTGCTGTCGTAAAGCTTCTGATTTAGACAGACCAGCTGTCCATCCTTCGTAGTAGATTGTGGTCCAGTCCGAACAAAACACAAACTGTCGTCAATGGGGTGGGCCAATACCCACTCACTAGTAGTATTATATAAATCAGTCTGATTGTATAGGATAGAATAGTTCAGTTCTTGCGTCTCCCAGGGCCACTGATCTCCCATCTTAGTTCCTCCACAACAGAAACAGTCAGAAGTGTGGAGACTAGATGCTATTGCTCCAGCAAATTCAAGAAACAAGTTCTGGTGGTGGTATGAGGAATTGCAACGGTGGCTTGCATAGCCTTGTGAAAGTCAAGATATAGAACAACTTTTGGATTGGAGAGTATACCAATGCAAGTATAGGAAGAATGATAAAACAAGGTCTGAGTGACCTTCGGTCCAGTTCATGTTGTACTTATACAGGCTGCCCAGGGAGATAAGGCAAAAGTCATTTCAAAGCACTCCAAAACTGTTGCCAGAATAAAGCAATAATAATAATTCATAATGGGCATAGTCTCTGGAAAAGTGGTGGAACTGTCGACTTCCACAACAGATAACAGATGTAGGGTTGATTGTAGATCCTCAAGCTTCTGCGGTACGTAGACCTACCAGCTTTTTGGCAGGAGTAGGGCTGTAGATTCCAAAGTATCACTGTCCTCTGGGATGTCTCAATTTCTTAAAATATCATAGCATAGTCTCTTAGGCTATTATTGCTTCCTTAGAGCAGTTCACTCTTTAGAAGATCAAAACAGTCTTTTCAGAGTATTTAAACACAGTCTCTTAGAAGATTCAATTTCTTAACACAACACAGTCTCTTTCTGATGATTGCAGTTTTTTTTGTTTTTTGTTTTTTTTTCCAGATGCGAAGCTTACTTTCAGATAAACAAACAGTCTTGAAATAGTGCAGTTTCTGAGGGACCAATAAGTCTTAGGTCCGTGGTTGTTGTCGTAGGGTGAGGTGCAATGGAGTCTCAGGATGCTGTACAGTAGTCCAGTGATCAGGTTCAAGAGCAGCTGCTGGTTTCACTTGATTATGATGGATCCAAGGTTCAAATTCTGCGACTTTTACTGCAGTTGGAGTTGACAAGATGACAACATAGGGTCCCCTCCAATGCAGGGCTAACAGTATCTTTCTCCACTCTTTGATCCACACCGAGACTCCAGGCTTGAAAGGATGCAGGGGTGCAGGCAAATTGATGGGTAATCGATTTTGTACTCAGGTATGAAGACTCCTGCAAAACAGAACTTAAAACCAATAGTTCATGTCTAATAATTTCAGATCCTATCTGTCTCATATCTCCTTTTATTTCCTATACAATAGGCAGGGGTTGCCCATACAGAATCTCAAAAAAGGGAAACTCCTAAAGACTTAGCAGGGGCTAAGTATATCCTAAGAAGGGCTATGGGAAGAACCTGGGGCCACTTCAGGTAAACCTCTTGGCAAAGTTTAGACAACTGAGATTTCAGGGTTCTATTCATACATTCTACTTTTCCTAAATTCTGAGATCTATAGGCAGTATGTATCTGTTAATATCAATATCTTGGGGCTATACTTAATGGACTTGCTTCCTAAGGTTATCCACCCTCATTCTTTGTACAGGGCCCCATATGCATGCAAGGTTGTAAGGGCATACTTGAAATCTGGGTACACATTTAGACAGGGCTCTTTTCCTATTGTTAGTGCTCTAGTGAGGACTATCAGTTCAGCTTTCTGTGGTGAAGTTTCTGGGGCCAGGGCTGAGGACTCAACTACCAAATCAGGGGTCACCACTGCATATCTAGCACAACAATGTCCATTGATGATGAAACTGCCTTCAACCACAAAGAAAGTCTGTTCAGGGTTCTCCATAGGGACATCAGTCAAATCCAGGCGGCTTGAGAATACAGTGTCCATAATTTCTGAACAGTCATGATCAGGGGATCAAGACTAACTGATAACAACATAGCAGAATTGAAAGCTTGACTGACCCTTCAGTTGTATCTGGGGTTTTCACACAACATACTCTAATACTTCAACATTCATAGATTTGTTAGCTAGTAATTTCCTTTGTATTTCATATTGGTTAGAACAGAGTGTGGTACAGTAACTTGAAGATTCTGTCTCAAAGGGATTTTTCTTTTAGTTTTTGCTTACTAGGAAGGCTGTAGCTGTAACAGCTTCTCAAATAAGGTCCAAGAGATTGAGTCAACACTCCTAGAACATTTCCTTGTGACTCATGAACATAGAGACTGAAAGGTTTTCTGGACATCTGGTAGACCCAGAATTGGTGACAACATCAGAGTGTTTTTCAAAGATCAAAAGGCTGCATTCCTATTCAAGTCCCCATTCCAATGGAGACTTTTTCATTCCTTTGGTAGCTTGATACAATGTGATACAATGGTTTTGCTAGCAGCGCAAAATTGGGGATCCATATACAACAGTACCCTGTGGCACCCAAGAAGGCTCTCACTTGCCTCCTGGTGGTTGGAGTAGGAATACTGCATACAGCTGCTTTGCATTTTGGTCCCAGGCCTCGAATTCCGCTGGACAACTGGAATCCTAGGTGTTTAACTTGTTTGGCATAATTGCACCTTAGCTTTTGAGACTTTGTATCCAGCCTCATTAAGAGGGTGCAAAAGTTCACTGATGGCTTGTAGACATTCACTTTCTGAGTTGGTGGCTATAAGCAAGTTGTCCACATATTGAAGTAGAATTTTTTTTTTTTTCTGGAGTTTCTGGATAACTTGTCAAATCTTTTGCTGAGTGAGGCGAGTTCTTGAATCCTTGAGGTAATCTTGTCCAGATGAATTGGCCCCGCCTCCTTGTAGTGGGGTCTTGGGCTAAGCGTATACAGAAAAAGGCATCTTTTTAAGTCCAGAATGGTAAAATATATATCTTCAGCAGAGATCAGTTCCAAGAGAATATAAGGATTTTGGTACCACTGGTTGTATAGTTTCAGCTGCATCATTCATTCTTCTTAGATCCTGCACTGGGCGGTAGCCACCTGTCCCAGGCTTCCAGTAGCTCTGATAATGGTGGTGCATCTAGAAAAACACAGGGGCTACTGGCTTTAGTATTCTGCTCCTGTATCCCCCATAAAAGTCCATATATTGGTCCCCTATTTTTCAGACTGACTCCTGGGGACCCAGGGAAACTTGGAGAGTCCGGTCTGGCCTAGTCTTCATCCATGCTGTAGCCCTCTTCGGCTGCCACTCACGCTATAGCTGCTTCACTCTCGTGCTGAAACACTGTGCTTGGTTTTATTCTATGACTCTGCAATCAAGTACTCCCTCCTCCCCTCCTGGGGTGGAGTCAAGATACGGGCATTCACTTCTCTAATGTCCTTCTTTTTCTATAATGGGTGCACTGATTTGCACCCAGTGGAGGCCTGCTACTTCTGCGGCCTCTTACACGTTCTCTGGTCCTTTGATTAGGAGAATCTCCTCCACATCATTCGACTAAAATATTCTCTTTTTCCATCTTACAATTTTTACATTCTCTGTCCCTCTTCAACAATCCACATACTTTTCTGATCAACTTTTCATTTAACCATTATGCCCGCAAATTCATCCAGTTCTCTGCAATTTCCGTTCATTAGTTCAATCAAGTCCTAAAACTTCTCAGTGTATAATGCAGTTTTTTTTTTCAGTTCTAAACAAGTCTGGTCAGCTGATTTTCACTTCTGGTCCAGAGGGGGTGCACATCCCCCTGCTTTTCTCCTAGCAACGCTCTATCCAGGAGGTTGATTTTTTTTTTTTTAAATGATCTACTTCTCTGCTGTGGGCACATTAGTTCACGCCCACTGGGGGGTGACATCATCGGTGGACTGGGCTCCATCCCCCCCTTAAGCACTCTGAACAGAACTACTTACAGAGAGAGAGAGAGAGAGACGAGACAGGATATCTAGAGATTCTGGGGCAAAATATAGTGAACTAAGGAAATATAACTAGCAGAAGTCACTCCCTTTCACATAGCATTCCTGATTGGGACAGAGACATTTCATAGCCTTCAGTAAATCCCTTACTGAAATTCTTGATCATACTTGAAAAGACACTTATTATTTCTGTAAACATAGGGCAGGCAGGAAACACTTAGATTGAGCACATACATACAATTTAGATAACAGTTCTTAAAATATCTTATAGAGAGAACTATAGCTATCTGTTACACTAGCTGCCAGCCGTAATCAGCATGTCTCTGCAAAAGAAATTTCTTTAAATCTTACAGTTTTTAGGAAGCAGACATTCAAAAGACATTCCGAATACTTTTGCCATAACGTGGATGGATATCTAGAATACATATTCACTTTTTCCTTCCTATTTTATTTTTATTAACAATAAGTATGTCTTCTATGAGGTGCTTGCCACAGTATATCAGGAAATAACGTCTTGAAATTTAAAACAAATGAATTTATCTTGAATTGTAAAGGTCGTCATTAGTCACTAGTACAGATTTCAAAGATAAAATCCTAACACAATTTTCTTATTCACTCAGAATTTAAACCATTCATTTTCAGGTTGCAATCTGCCGTTAGTTTTTGAAACAACAGATATACTTTCTTTATTTTGAATAAACAAGAGAGACTGCTCAATCGGGAACGGCTGTCTCATTCCCTAGTAAGCTGTGTGAGCCACACCCCTCCGCTCACTGAAAACGAAAGTATCACAGTTTCACACAGAGACATGCTAGCAAGAATCATTTAAATCAGTGTCAAGTCGTGATCTAATAATTACTTTGTAGGTTTATAAGTCAAAGGAAATAAACCCAAAAACAGTTTGCTTAGTTTATCATTTCTGAAAGGTAACAATAATATACAGACAAAGCAGAGAATATAACTAGAAACAGTTTACGGAGCTCCGATGAGGTTAATTCGACCTTCAAAACGAAAATCCTGACTAAATATTCCTATCGAATGGTATATAATACCTAACCATAGCAGAAGGAACATTATTATTAAAAACATATTAAATAAAACAGGTACAATTTTCCTGACATAAGCACAAACTAACAGCATTGAGATTTAAGCCTGCACAGGTTTAGAAAGACGACACTGTACATTCTTTCCTTCAGACATGCCCCCTGTCAGCTTTTCACACTGTCTGTGCTCTAGGAAAACAGAATGAGGGAGAGAAGTCCTTGATTTTAAAGTAGCATTTTACGTCTTCTTTCTTCCTTTCTTAATACTATTTTCTTAACCGGTAAACTGTCACAAATTACCCAACAGAATAATCTCACATTTATAACAGAAGGGAAACTCGTGGTTTCAACAGAGAACAAAAAAACAGATACACAGTAAGACGGACAATACACCAAACGCTTCCTCCGTTTCGCGACCTAGACGCAGTCACCCGACTAGGAACTGCGCTAGTCCAGAGTCCACTCTTGCTTGGTCCGTGCTGCCAGACCTCTCATTCACACTTCATTCACACAATCATGCTAGCAACGTATCTCAGAATGCATTCCTTTCTATCTATTCTGACTAGTCTTATCCAATTTCCCAATTACAAAAAGGACGGGGGTTTCACCCGGCGAATACCCATGCGGGGTTACTCGGCCCTTCCTTGAGAGGTGATCATGCTCTCTTACCAATTCCCAATATCTCGAGATTACAAATTCCAAGTTCCTGTCTGTTCTGACTAGGCTAAATCATGATTTTTTTTTTTTTTTTTTTAACAGCTGTACCTCGCGAATACTCATGCAAGGATTTTCAAACAAAGACTTAAGTCTTACCAAACAAGAAGGACGATGGCTTCACCTCGCGCATACTCATGCAAGGTTAATAGGACCGTCCTTGAGAGGGGATCAGTGCTCTCATTACCAAATTCCAAATTCCAAGTTCCAAGTTCTCGAGATTACAAGTTACAAGTTTCACAAATTTCAAACTGCAGTTCTAACTCATCTGTCTAGACAGGTTTTCAAAACTATACTTACCAGATCTGGTTCCCAAGCTTCTGAGTTGGATCCTGGACTCCCCCGGGTCGGAAGTGTTGGCCAGCTGGACTCAGTGCCTGCCGAGGCCAGGCAGAACCCCCTCCGATTCAAGAGGATCGGTGGGCCCAGGGAAATTCCCCTGCGTCGGATTGGCATGGTTCCAACTGGAACAAACCTCAAGGCGAATTACGTGGATTTATTCACTTGAACACCATCCACCACTCGCACTTCCAGGCCAACGCACCAAGAAATGTAGCAGCAGATAAGCATGCAATAAATAAAACCAGGAGTCGTTTCAAGGATCCAAGCCAGTTTAATGTGCACATGGCTCAAGCAATAAGCAATTTCAAAATGGCTGAGCAATGGTTTCTAGCAAAACAACAACTTTTATAGCGTTCTTCTCCATTCTAGACATAGGCAAACTTTTCATTGGTCCCAGTAACCCCTCTCACCCATCTATTGGTCCTGGTACTGATATGGCTACCCAATCGGGACTCTGGTCTGGGCTCAGCACCTGGTTGCCCCCCTTCTAGTCCCAATTACAATGGTCAGTGTCTCTAACTTGTTACATCTCTCCTCCAAGGTCGCTTAGCTTGTTAAAACATATGGGAAGCAGGGCACTGTAACCTTGCTTTTTTGCAGTTAATTAATTCCATAGAAGCTGTGCTCTCTTATCAGTACCAATTAGAGCTGTTTTCTGTCTTTTATAAGTTTCGTTTCTGCTTAGCTATGTTCAGTTAAACTGAGTTAAGTTTCAATTCTATGGTGTCATCATTCAGGGGGGTTTTCATTCCTCTGGGCCTAACTACAGGCTTCAGTTACAGGTCAAGCTGCTTAGGCCTGTCTGCTTAGTTCAATTAGCATGGATCATAGGCCGTCGCCTACCACACTTAAGCATTCCTTGTGTTATACAGCTCAAAACTGATTTAGTGCACAGTGACTTGATGCAGACATGTGGGAAAGGCCTAATCAGATAGGCCATTGTTTGTTGCTGGGCGGATTTTCAGAAAGCTGTTGTGCTAGGTCAGGTGATGTATAGGTTTGTAGCAGCTACTTCTCTGTGGGAAAACAGGAAGTACCTGCATACAAGAAATGTATGTAATTTGAAAGATAGTCAGTCAGTGGATTGGACGCAAATGAAATCCTTCTATCTGTCTATGGTCAGTAAGTAACCTGACATGATCACCTCTTGTTGCTTAGCCCAGATTATGTATCTATTAAATCTGTAATATTGCTTCTAAGGGAAGCTGTACACCCTTATAGCCATTTGTAGTATTAAGAAGAAAAACGTAAACTTTACTCAGAGAACGTGTCAGTTTGATTGGATCAGGGCAAGGTCCATTTCATATCTTTAAGATACAACACTGCAGCACAATCTAAAAATCCTCAAGATATGCAGTCCCCAATGTGGTGTGATCTCAGAGTTAGGTGTCTGCCTAAACTGCACGCAAGAGGCTGTCATGGGAGGCCTCAGTTGATAGCTGCATGTGGGGAGCCTAGAAGGAGTCCCCGGTGTGGGTTCCTCTGATGACCGATGCCAGCCTGTCAGATTGAAGAGCCCATTTTGAAGGACTCTTTGTTCAGGGACAAGAGTCTGCAGGAGGCCCTGTGGTCGATCAACGGGCTCGAGATGCGAGTGTTAACCTTGATGCTAGAAAGTTTCGAGCCATGGTTGTAGAGGAAGGTGGTCCAAATCCTCTTGGACAATATGACCACGGTGACTTACATCAACTGGCAAGGAGGCACAGGCAGTGCAGCCCTGGAGAAGGAGGCCAAAAAGCTGTTTGGATGGACAGCGATTCGTCTCCAGGCATTATCGGCAGCGCACGTAGCAGGAGTTGACAGTGTGATGGCAGCATATCTCAGCCGAGTGCGCATAGATCCCGGAGAGTGGCAGCTCAATCAGAAGGTGTTCGAGCAGGTAGTCCGCCGATGGGGCACACCGGCCATGGACCTAATGGCAACGTTCGAGTTGGCCAAGGCCTGCCGGTTTTTCAGCAGAAGAAGAGAGGAAGTTCAAGGGCTTGGATGCTCTAATTCAGCAGTGGCTCGAAGAGGGTTTTTCTCTGTTTTTCCCCGTGGTCGCTCATAGGCCGGTTAGTGCAATGGCTAGAGGTGCACCGGGGATTTGTAATTCTGGTGGCACCAGACTGGCCGAGGTGCCAGTGGCATGCTGACCTGATTCTGATACTGGCGGATTGACTGTGATGGCTTCCGATTGGAAGGCCCTCTTGACACAGGAGCTGCTTCGTATGCCCCAGGTGGATCAATTATCGCTTACGGCATGGCTCTTGAAAGGGTGAAGTTGAAGAAGAAAGGATAATCACTCAGGGATAGCGACCTTGCTACAGGCCCAGAGGTGTTCTAAGAACCTGGTGTGCATCTGCGTAGGGCGCATCTTTGAATCATGGTGCGGAGAGTGGCAGGCACGCCCTTCTACTGCCTCCGTCCCGGACATCTTGGCGTTTTTGCAATCTGGTTTTGATAAGGGTCTAGCTGCCAGTTCCTTGACTGGTGGCGATTTCCGGTTATCGCAGGAAAGGCCATAGGGTTCCATTGGGTACACACCCAGATGGGCTGAGATTTCTAGGGGTGGTGACCCACCTCCGTCTGCCAAAGAGGGCAGTGGTACCGCTTTGGAATCTCAATCTGGTGCTGATGGTGCTGTCTGGGGAAGCCTTTGAGCCATTGAGTTGAGCTTTCCTGAAGGATTTGACTCAGAAAATGGTATTCCTGGTGGCGATTTGCTCGGCACACAGGATTTCAGAGCTTCCGACCCTGTCATGCCAGGAGTCATTCCTTTCCTTCTCCAAGGAGAAAGTGGTCCTGCGCCCGGTACTTTCATTTTTACCCAAGGTGGTGTAAATCAGGCCGTTTCCTTACCGGCTCTGGCGAGTGCGGATATGGGCTCTGCCACTCCACAGCTGTGCCATTTGGATGCGAAGGTATGTGAAAAGGGCATCGTCCTTTTGTAGATTGGACTGTCCGTTGGTTCTGTTTGGCAGGTTGTGCAAAAGTGAGGTGGCAGCTAAGCCTCCATTTCCAGATGGATCAGTGAGGCAATCACGCCTGCATACATCTTGAAAGGGTAGAGCAGTGCTGGCGGGGTTGCAGACGCATTTCACGAGGGCTCAGGCAGCCTCGTGAGCAGAGTATAGTTTAGTTCCGCCGGTGGAGATCAGTAGGGTGGCATACTTTATCTGAACATTTTCACCTGGATGTCCAGACAGCGGGGGACGCTCGTTTCGGATTGGTAGTGCTTCAGGCTGTTTGTGCTGGTCCCTCCCATTAGTTTAACTGCTCTGATACATCCCAGAGGTGCAGGACTGGACTGGAGGGACGATAAGGAAAGAGAAATTAGACTTATCTGCTAATTGTTCCTTGAGGAATTCCATTCCAGTCCCGGACCCTCCCTGAGTGCTTTCTGTGATAATCTATGCACACCCTGGTCCTGAAGCTGGTTCCCTTGGTGGAGGAAGTGGCCAGGGGGAGCCGGGGAGGGGTGTGTAATCAGTGTTTGGGAGAGGGACGGACTAGAAGAGCTGTCAGTTGGGACGGACTAGAAGAGCTGTCAGTTGCTCACTTCCTGCTGGTTGGAGTTGCTCAAGCGCTCAACAGGTAGGCCTCCCCATCCTGGAGGGGGGATGGGGTATCCTTTCCAGGTGATGGAGGGGGGTACTAGTTTATTTAGACGTAGAAGTGTTTGTTGCATGTTTAACTACTTATTTGTTGCTCCTCTGAGTCTGCTTTGTCAATAGGTACTGGGGCTGGTGGGCGGTGCCAGCTGCATAAGTACACTAGTGTTATCAAAAAGATGACATGCTCAGTCTCCAAGCTGCTGGAGGAGGTGCACTACCCAGAGGTGTGGGACTGGACTGGAGTTCCTCAAGGAACAACAATTAGCAGGTAAGTCTAATTTCTCTTTGATCCACTTGATGCTTATGATATGACTCTGTATTTTTTCCACCTTTTCCTTGATATTCTTAGCATCATTCAACATAGATCCTTGAGCATCTTTTAGCATTCCAATCTGAGGCTGGAACAGGGGCAGCTCAAGGCAATCTGCTGCCTGAGGCATAGGATGAGATGCCCCCCCCCCCACCCCCTGTAGAGGGGGCGGGGCATTTTCAAAACTCCAATCAGGGACTGAACCAAACGAAAAAGCTGATTAGATTATATGGAGGAAATGCAAGATGTTTTGCACCCCAAAGGACTAGAAGAGAGTGAGAACCACAGCACAGTTTATAAAACTAAATTATAACTCATTTTTATTTTATTATAAACTGTGTTTTGGTTCTTGCTTTTTCTTTTTCAACATATATTTTGCATCCACAGAACACCCTTCAACATTGGGTGCACAGCAGAACCAGGACATTCGCCCACAGAACTCAATATCTTTAAAAAAAATCTAATTCTGATCATCTCACTAACAACAACAAACATTCTCCAGTACCAGGCATATTGTGAACTAATACAAAACCCTATAACAAAGTCACTGAGTATCTATAGAGTAAATCTACCATACCATATCATATCAACACCAACTTCCAAAACTCACATAAGGAGCCCATCCAAAAAAAGCATCACTGTAAATACTACAGTGGGCCCTGGAACATCCATATACCTATTTGAAAAGCTGAACAAGTCAAATTACTACAGTACAGTACAGATCTTTATGTACAAACTCCATGTTAACAGAACACCTGACCTCAGACACACACTCAGAATACAGACCCTCATCAAGTACAGAATAAGTGACTTACAATCTAAAGTAAAAATTAAAATATATAGACAAAATTTAAACTGAAACCCCAAGAAGCCAGACTTCGCATGCAGTGCAACATCAGATAAATAAGAGATGCAGTTCCCCCATACTGTGTAAAATATAAAGATAGCACAAAGTCCAATCACTGAAATGAAATAACATTTTTTCTACCTTTGTTGTCTGACCATTTTATTCTCTGATCATGCTAGTCCCGATCTGAGGCTTCTGCTTTCCTGTCTTCTCTTAGCTCCCTTTCTGTGGTCTATGGTCCATCTGCCATTTCTTATCTCTTCTTTTGTTTTCTTCACTACTTTCCATCAGCCTATTTCCAGTCCAGAAACCCTTCCCAGTATCAGCCCCTTTCCAGTCCTCCCTCCCATTACCTTCCATTACCAACTTGCATTCCCATTACTACCACTGGTGTCCATTCCCTTCCATTCTCCCTCCTTCCCCACTGTCCAGTCCCTTCTACATAAGAACATAAGATATGCCATACTGGGTCAGACCAAGGTCCATTAAGCCCCGTATCCTGTTTCCAACAGTGGCCAATCTAGGCCATAAGTACCTAGCAGTTTCCCCAAAAGACACACGTTCCACAGTGCTTGTATTGGGTCAAGCAGTGATATCCTGGTCCCTTTTAATAATGGTTTATGGACCTTTCCTCCAGGAACTTGTCCAAACCTTTTTTAAACCCAGCTACACTAACAGCTTTTACTACATCCTCTGGTAACAAATTCCAGAGTTTGATTACATGTTGAGTGAAAAAATATTTTCTCTTATTGGTTTTAAATAGTTTACCCTGTAGCTTCATTGCATGTCCCCTAGTCTTTGTATATTATGATGACGTAAACAATTGATCTACGTTTACCCGTTCCACTCCATTCATTAATTTATAGACCTCTATCATATCTCCCCTCAGTTGTCTCTTTTCCAGGTTGAAGAGCCCTAACCTTTTTTAGCCTCTCTTCATCCCTTTTACCATTTTGGTGGCTCTTCTCTGTACCTTTTCTAATAATGCTATATCCTTTTTAAGATACGGCGACCAGAATTGCACACAATATTCAAGTTGCGGTCGCACCATGGAACGATACAGAGGCATTATAATATCCTTTGTTTTATTTTCCATTCCTTTCCTTATGATACCTAGCATTCTATTTGCTCTCTTGGCCGCCGCTGCACACTGGGTGGAGGGTTTTAATATGTTATCCACGATGACGCCTAAATCTTTTTCCTGGGTGGTGATTCCTAATGTGGAACCTTGCATCGTGTAACCATAGTTTGGGTTGTTCTTTCCTAGGTGCGTAACTTTGCAGTTGTCCACATTAAATTTCCTCTGCCATTTGGATGCCCAGTCTTCCAATTTATCAAGATCCTCTTGCAGTTTTCCACAATCCTCATGGGTTTCAACAACTTTAAATAATTTTGTGTCATCTGCAAATTTGATGCTCTCACTCGTTATTCCCTTTTCTAGGTCATTTATGAATATGTCAAAAAGCAGCGGACCCAGCACAGATCCCTGGGGTACTCCACTATTCACGTTTCGACTAGTACTTGTCCCCTTGTCTCTCCCCCCTTTGTCTAGTACTTGTCCCCTTGTCTCTCCCCCCTTTGTCCAGCACTTGTCCCCTGTCTCCCCCCTTTGTCCAGCACTTGTCCCCTGTCTCCCCCCTTTGTCCAGCACTTGTCCCCTGTCTCCCCCCTTTGTCCAGCACTTGTCCCTCTGTCTCTCACCTTTGTCTCTCTTTGTTCTCCTCCTGTCCCCACTCCCTCCACCTGCACTTCTCATCCGGCGGCGGGGGCAGTCCGGCTGGTTTTTTTTTTTTAGATTTTGCAGAGCCTTTTAGATGTTCGTCTGACTTGTCCCCGGAAAAAGTTGATTTTTCTTTTCTCTCAGAGTTTCATACTCGCCTCCGGTATCGCACCGGTACTCTTCCCGCCATGCGACCTCGCTGTCTTGATGTCGAGTTCGGGTCTATTTTTTTGTAGTTTTTTCATTTTGTCATTCTCTGGCGTCTTTGCGCCTTTCATCCTAACTGGCAGCCTGGCGAATCTTCGACCTTGCAGGAGTACTCTTTCCCCCATAGCTACCAGTGGCTTTAAGAAGTGTGGTCGGTGCTCAGAAATTATGTCTTTGACCGGCACACATGACTGCTGTCTCCACTGCCTTGGGCCAGACCGTGACCCAGCGCCTCCAGTCTCTGGAAAAGGATATCCAGCAAGTCCCACAAGAGCCACCAGCAGCAGCACGATAAGTTTTTCCCCGAGTCCCCGGTGCTTCCGAAGGCCAGGGCCTTGTCTGAAGCCTTGACACCTCGGGTGGAACCTTCCGAGCCTGAATCCAGTCGTGGGCCTTCAGAAAGGGGGGTCTCCATTGAGGAAACCCAGGAAGAAGAAGAAACCCTCGAAGGCGGTGTCCTTAGATGGTTCCGACTGGTCGGGTGCCCCCTGGGCTCAGTCCCGCAATCTGAGACGCTCATCCGAGGCATCGGAGAAGGAGCGGCCTCTCTTGGAAAGTGTGGCGTTCCAGGTTGTGCTCACCTCCGCTTGCAGAGTTAGCGAGCTTCAGGCCTTAGTGGCAGAGGCAACTTATACCAGGTTCTAGAAGAACAGAGTGGTGCTCCAAACGCACCCAAAAGTCCTTCCGAAGGTAGTATCGCCCTTCCATCTCAACCAGGAAGTAGTACTCCCTGCCTTCTTTCCAAAACCTCACTCCATTTGAGTGGAGACGGTCCTTCACACCTTGGACTATAAGAGGGCTTTGTCCTTCTATATCCAACACGTTCTAGGCCCACCGCAAAGCTACTCAGCTTTTCATCTCCTACGACACCAGTAGGCTGGGGAGGCGGTGACCAATTGTACGCTGTCCACCTGGGTGGAGGACTGTATTGCTCTCGCCTATGAGCAGGCAGGGCTCCTGCTGTGGAAGGCTGTGTCATGGCGCACCATGTAAGGGCCATGGTGCCCTCGGTGGCAAACCTGTGCTCTTTCCTGATGGTGGACATCTGCCGGGCTGCCACCTGGTCTTCAGTCCATACCTTCGCAGCTCATTACTGCTTGGAAAGAGAGTTCTGACAGGACTGTGCTTTCGACCAGGCTGTGCTCCGTAACCTTTTCAGAGTTTAGGCAACTCCTACCCTCTGACCCTTCTGTGTTCAGGCTACCGGAGTGCTGGTTTTCATCGGATATAGGAGTTCTACTGTGGTCTGTGGATACAGACTTAATTGCTGTTGCTTGTGGCTCCCCGTGAGGGAGCCCGTGCTTTTGCTATTGGCTTTTGATAGCCTGTAGCTGGGGAGTCCCATATGTGAGGACTGACTTCCTTCTTTTTCCCAGAGAAAGCGTAGTTACTCACCTGTAACTGGTGTTCTCCAGGAACATCTGGGAACAGCAGGAATCAGTCTTCACAACCCTCCCCCCTCCCTTTGGAGTTGCTCCTTTACCATCTTTTATTTTTTGGCCGTCTTAGCTATGTCATCTGACTGAGCAAGATGGCACCCTTGGGCGGGAAGGGGACCACATACGTGTGGTGACAACTCCCAAAGGCTTTCTTTGAAAGCTGGGGGGATGCTTCCGCGATTGCTCCGTTGGTGCTGACGTCACCCATATGTGAGGACTGATTCCTGCTGTCCCCAGAGAACACCTGTTACAGATGAGTAACTGCACTTTCTTGGCTGCTTTCCAGTCTTTTTTTTCTTCCTTTTTGGGTTGTGTGTTTTTTCGGTGTCTTCCTATCCGACTCCAGAAGCGCTGGTGCCTTAGCATTGCATTTTTTCGGGGGGAGGGGAAGGTCTTTTCTTTTTTGGCGCACAGATTTTTTTGGCGCGGAGTTTTGTTTCGGATAAAACTTTGTTTAAGAAAAGCTCCAGTCTGAGTTGTTCTGTGCCAGTTGGAGTTAAAAATTGGTTATCCCCTGATGAAGCGAGGACATCCCCTGATGAAGCGAGGACTGTTGCGAAACGCTTGATGGGCTCGGTTTTGAAGCGTCGGGGAATGAGGAGTGGGATGGCCACCCACGGACATATAATACAGTTTCTTTAAGTTAAGTATTTTATATGGCTTTTGTTGGAAAGTGGTGGCTATCCCTAACTTTGCGTGGAAGGCCGTTGATGTTACAAAAGCTTGTGTGTGGTAGCAGGTAATTTGCACCATGCCGTTTATAAGCTGATGGTTGCTGAGTCCTTCCATGCATTATTTGTTTATTTGAATTAGAACACAATGAACATTGAAGTTTCTGAAGAGGCGTTTTTTGTGAATACATTTGAGTGTCGTTTTTTGGAAAGGTATTTTTCTTGCATCCCACAAGGACTTCACCAGAAGCGCCTATGCTTTTTTTTTTTTTTTTTCCATTTTAATTTTTATTAACCATTTCCATGCATATTACAAACCAGTTCGTTCTTAACATTATATAATTTACATAGTCATTACATCATGTATCCTGTTTATGCCCCAGCTTGTTATTTCCCCCTTTCTTTGTATCCCTCCTTATACCTTCCTCCCTCCCTCCCTCCCTCCCCTCCCCACCTGCGCTCTACATTCATACCTTCCTCCTCTCATCTGGCCAGCGCCTATGCTTTTAAGTGGCACAGATTTTCACTCTGGTGTGCGGACAGTGCTTTAAACCCCTTTTCATGCTCTGTTGAGATGGTACTTTCATACTAACATACGGTTCTGGATTGTCAGAGTGAACCTCAGTGCTCTGGCAGCTTACCACCATCCAGTAGCTGGTAAGCCTCTTTCTGTCCATCCTCTCATTGGACGGTTCATAAGGGGTCTTTTGTTGTCCCCTGATCCACTGGTTGTGTGGGACCTGAATGTTGGCTAGCTTCTCGCTCCACCCTTCGAGGTGCTTGTCTCCTGCCCTCTCAAATTTCTTACCTGGAATGTTATCTTTTTGGTAGCGCTCAATTTGATGGGCAGTCGGTGAGTTACAAGTGCTGGTAGTGCATCCACTGTATACCAGGTTTCATAAGAATAGAATGGTCCTCCGCACTCATCCCAATCTTCTTCCTAAGGTGGTTTCTCCAGGACCAAGCAGGAAGTCAGTCCTCACATATGGGTGACGTCGGCGCCGACGGAGCCCCCATGCGGAACATTTCCCCAGCTTTCAAAGAAAGCCTTTGGGAATGCAGCGCGCATGCGCAGTCCCCTTCCCACCCAAGGGTGCCATCTTGCTCAGTCTTCTTTTTTCCGCGAGCCCGACGGATGTGTTTCGTTTTCACCCGAGGAAAAAGTTGATTTTTCAGCGTGGACCCGTGTTTTTTTCGGTTCGACGCCGGTTTCCCTTTCCTGCCTGGTACACTGGTATCGAGCCCGGACTTCTTTTTTCGGTTTTTGTCCTTAGTGACTAGCGTACACGCCATTTTTCTATTTTTCACTGGCAGCCCTGTTGTTTGACCTCGCGGGGGCCCTTTTTCCCCCGATGGCTGCCAGCGGGTTTAAAAGTGTGATCGGTGTAAGAAAGTTATGTCTCTCACCAACACACATGACTGCTGCCTCCTCTGCCTCGGGCCCGATCATGACCTGATGATCTGTGGCCTGTGTGGGAAAATGTCCTTGAAGGCATTGAGGAGCCGGCAGCACCAAAAAGAAAGAAAGAATCTTCTCTGACTCTGCGTCTGGCTTGGTACTCCGATCCCGAGCATCGCCGGGGTTCCTCTGAGAGGGGGTCTCCCTCACGGGAGCATCGCAGGAAGAAGAAACCCGCGAGGGCGTCGTCGGTGGACGCACTTGGTTCCTCCAGGGCCAGGTCACATAGCCCCGACTGCCGTCCCGGGTCTTCGGAGTCTGAGCGGCCTGCTAAACAACCTCGTGTAGAGACGGAGTCCCCGGGTCACGTGAGTACTGTAGTCCTCGTGGACTCTCCTCCGGGGGAGCTGATGCTGGGCCCGACGCTGTCGGGGCCCGAGTCCGGGGGCTGCTGAGTCTCCTGAGCTCGGACTCAGGTTGACGGCCTTAGAGAGCAGCTTGGCTGCCTTCATGGAGCAGCAGCGGGCACTGATCGCCGGTCTCACCGGTGCATCTGCCCCGACCACCGGGATATCGACGTCCAAGTCGACCCTGGATGCCGAGCCGATCCTTGAGTCCATGCGCTCTCGAGTCGATCCTCGGCCAAGGTCTCCTTCGGCCTCCCGTTCGGGACCGAGGTTGTCGACGCCGGTACCCTCGGCATCGGGGCGGATGGCATCGGTGCCTGCCCAACCAGAGCCGCTCGATTCCTCCTCTGAGGTGTCGGGCTGGGAAACAGAAGGCGAGGAGTTCCCGGCCACATTTCGGACCCGGTGTGTCCCTTCAGACTCACTGGAGTCCGAGCCTCGGAGACGTTCCCCCCCCCCCCTTCCCGGAGGACACCCGGTTCTTGGAGTTTGTGTGGGACATGGCCAAGGCCTTGGCCTTCCCCGCGGATCCCGAGGAGGAGCCTCGAGCCAAGGAGCTCGAGGTCCTGCAGTATGACCCTCTCCCCCCCCAAGGAGGCCTTTACTGTACCGGTTCCTCCGATGCTGGAACGGTTGCTCTTCCGCATGTGGGAGGCGCCGGCTTTGATGCTGTTTCTGAGCAAGCGGGTCGATTCCATCTATCGAGTCCGCAAGAGCCCCGGGTTCCAAAAGACACAGCTACCGCACCACTCCATGGTTGTGGAATCGGCCATGCATCGTCTGAAGAGTCAGAAGATGCACTCCTTGGTGCCTCCCAGTCGGGAGGCCCGGAACCTGGATGCCCTCGGTGGAAAGTGCTTCCAGGGCTCAATGCTTGCTTGCTGTGTCCAGACCTACCAGCTGTACATGGGCATGTACCTTCGAGACCTGGCAAAGGAGATTGCCGTGTTCTTTGCTGGTCTCTCCGATGAACCTTTGCAGAGGTTCAAGGCCCTGTCATCGGGGATCTGGGAGTGCTTGAAGTTTATCTCTCGAGCAGCCTATGATGGCTTCGAGGCTTCGGCCCGAGTAGCCGCAGCCGGCATTGGTGCTCGCCGTCGGGCCTGGCTACAGTCATCGGACCTCGAGCCATGGGTGCAGGACAAGTTGGTCGATGTCCCCTGCCGAGGTGAAAACCTCTTTGGCAAGCCCATGGCTGAAAAGGCTGCAGAACTCTAGTCCGAGACTTTCACCCGGACAAGGCTGTCCAGGAAAACCTCTGCCCCTTCTCAGAAGAAGAAGAGCTCGGGAAAAAAGACCTTTTACCCGAGGAAGTCATCTGCCTACAAATCATACCCTCACTTTCAGGCCTCTGTAGCTCCTCAACAGGGTCAGCAGGCCAAGGGGCAGGGACATGGGCCCCGTAGGCAGAAAACCCCCAAGCCACCAGCTCCGGCTCCTGCACAGCAGGGAGCGGGGTTTTGACTCCAGTGGCATAACCTCTCCTCCTCAGTTGGCCCCTCTCAGCACAGGAGGCTGGCTGACCCTGTATGCCCACAGGTGGTCAGCCGTAACAAGGGATACCTGGGTGCTAAGCATAGTCGAAAGAGCCTATCTCCTCCACTTCCACCAGGTACCTCCCTCCTACTTTCCAGGGGAGCCTCCAAGACTCCGTCTGCACAGGGACTTACTCCTGCAGGAGTTAGCAGGTCTTCTAAAGGAGCAGGCGGTGGAACCGGTGCCCCACCACCTGAGAGGTCAAGGCTTCTATTCCAGATGCTTTCTGGTGCCAAAAAGGACAGGAGGCCTCAGGCCCATCCTAGACTTGCGCAATCTCAAGTTCCTGGAGAGGGAAAAGTTCAAGATGCTTACCCTTGGAATCCTGCTGCCCTACCTCCAGCAGGGAGATTGGCTATGCTCCTTAGACCTAAAGGATGCATATACTCACATCCTTATTCATCCAGACCACAGACAGTATCTCCGATTTGTAGTAGGAGGAAACCATTACCAGTACAGGGTACTCCCTTTTGGCCTCACCTCCGCCCCCAGGGTTTTCACCAAGTGCCTGGCGGTGGTGGCGGCCTATCTCAGAGTTCAAGGACTCTTTGTCTTTCCATACCTGGATGACTGGCTCATCGAGGTCAGTCTCCACAGAAAACCAATTAAGCCACCCTCCGTACTGTGTCTCTTCTCCAGCATATGGGATGTGTCATAAACTTCGCAAAGTCCGCTTTGCACCCCTCACAAAACACGGAGTTCATAGGAGCAAGACTAGACACCCTTCAAGCGAAGGCCTTTTTACCCGTGGACAGGGCCAACAGACTGATGGATCTGGCCAGACAGTTCCACAGCAATTCTCTAGTCTCCGCCAGACAATTCCTAAGGCTGTTAGGCCACATATCAAGTGGTCAATTGTAGAACGCCAAAACTCACTACTAGATACAATTGCGCTCAATATAACAAAAGTAAGATAATAACACCACTATTTCAACACAAGTGATGCTTATAATATCTTAACTACTAGTTATGAAAAACCCTGGGAGGTCTCAGACTTAGGGTAGCAACTATCCCTGTGGCTAAAATGCCAGTTTAAGGGAAGAGTTTGCTAATTAGCATCAACGACCTCCACAGTGGTATGCGGTAATAATGAAGAAGGCAGCTGATTATATTGTATCTAAAATCTTCAACATATTGATCTTAAAAAGCGAAAAATTCAATCATCCAGTTGTCTTCGTTGGAATAACTCTGCCGCTCATAAACTATAGTTGATTCAAGTGTTCAAATCAGCCCCATTCCCGACGCCTCCCCTCAGCGCTTCTGAGCGTTTCTCCTAATGCGGTTCTTCAGGGGGTGGGGTGTAAATCCTAAGGAATATATACAAAGCACCGTGTCTTAATCTAAAGTTATTATCCTACGTTTAAAACTAATTGCTAAAAACAAAATATTTGCTAACTCAGAGCCGAAGCTCCCAGTACTCACAAACTGCTGCCCGCGTTGTATATACAGCTTCCAAATCGTTCCTCTCTTTGACTCTTATTCAACAGGGTGAAAGCAAAAAACGCCGCGCATGCGGTCAAGCTTCATGCAAAAGGTTTTTAAAGGTTTTTAGCAATTAGTTTTAAACGTAGGATAATAACTTTAGATTAAGACACGGTGCTTTGTATATATTCCTTAGGATTTACACCCCACCCCCTGAAGAACCGCATTAGGAGAAACGCTCAGAAGCGCTGAGGGGAGGCGTCGGGAATGGGGCTGATTTGAACACTTGAATCAACTATAGTTTATGAGCGGCAGAGTTATTCCAATGAAGACAACTGGATGATTGAATTTTTCGCTTTTTAAGATCAATATGTTGAAGATTTTAGATACAATATAATCAGCTGCCTTCTTCATTATTACCGCATACCACTGTGGAGGTCGTTGATGCTAATTAGCAAACTCTTCCCTTAAACTGGCATTTTAGCCACAGGGATAGTTGCTACCCTAAGTCTGAGACCTCCCAGGGTTTTTCATAACTAGTAGTTAAGATATTATAAGCATCACTTGTGTTGAAATAGTGGTGTTATTATCTTACTTTTGTTATATTGAGCGCAATTGTATCTAGTAGTGTTAGGCCACATGGCATCCACGGTCCATGTAACTCCAAATGCCCGTCTGCACATGAGGCCTGCTCAGTGGAGCCTAAGGACTCAGTGGCTGCAGGCCACAGGGAACCTGATGGACAAAATGAGGGTGTCCAATCTACTGGCAGATTCTCTGCAGTGGTGGCTTCATCTTCCGAATCTACTGCAAGGGGTGCCTTTTCAAGCACCTCCACACTCTCAAGTGTTGACAACCGATGCTTCTCTTCAAGGTTGGGGTGCACATTGCCAATGAGCATGCACTCAAGGCCTGTGGTGTCCTTGGGAGGCCACACAGCAAATCAATTTCCTAGAGCTCAGAGCAATCCGCTTAGCCCTGCGGACTTTCTCTCATGTTCTCTCTCAGCAGTCTGTCTTAGTTCAGACGGACAATCAAGTTGCTATGTTCTATGTGAACAAGCAAGGGGGCACAGGGTCCCGACCTCTTTGTCTGGAAGCACAAGACCTGTGCTCCTGGGCAGTCAAGCATGGCATACTTCTCAAGGCGGTCTATCTCCCTGGACAGGAGAATTACCTGGCAGACAAGTTGAGCAGGATCCTACAGCCACACGAATGGCAGTTGAATCCTCTGGTAGTTCAACAGATCTTCCTAAGATGGGGTCTTCCCACCATGGATCTGTTTGCCAGTCCACTGAACCGTCAACTGCCCAGGTTCTGCTCCAGACAACCGCATCCTCTCAGAGTAGCAGCAGATGCTTTTCTCATACCATGGTCTACAGGCCACCTATATGCGTTTCCTCCCACGCCTCTAGTGCCCAAAACACTGTTCAAAGTGATCCGGGACAAGGCCTCAGTGATCCTGGTGGCCCCCAGGTGGCCAAGGCAACCGTGGTTTCCACTTCTTTTGCAGCTAGCTGTGGACGCTCCTCTTCCTCTGGGGATGCAACCCGATCTCCTGTGTCAGGAGCAGGGATCTCTCTTACACCCCAATCTCCAGTCCCTCAATCTGATGGCCTGGCTGCTGAAAGGGTAGTTCTAGCACCCTTACGGCTGCCTAGGGAGGTGGAGGACGTGGTCTTGGCCTCTAGGAGGCAGTCCACTCGAAAGTCATATGCTCTTAAGTGGCATAGGTTCTCCATCTGGTGTGCCCAGCACAAGGAGGATATTTTCTCATGCCTGATACCAGTGATACTGCAGTATTTGCTGCACCTGTCCAATCTAGGCCTTAAATCCAAGGGTCCACCTCAGTGCTCTCTCAGCACACCACTCACCGGTGGAGGGTCAGTCTCTCTCAAGCCACTCTTTGGTAGCTCGCTTCCTCAGAGGCCTGCTTTTGCTTAAGCCTCCAGTTCGTCCACCTGCCCCTGAGTGGGATTTGAATGTGGTCTTGCAACAACTTACTTGCCCACCATTTGAGCCTATGGCTACTTGTCCTTTGCGCTTTCTTTCCTGGAAAGCATGGTTTTTGGTAGCTCTTACCTCAGCAAGGCGAGTAAGTGAGCTTCAAGCCCTGGTGTCAGAGGCACCATACACTAGGTTCTATAGGAACAGAGTAGTCTTACGGACTCACCCTACGTTCCTTCCGAAGGTTGTCTCCTCCTTCCACCTCAATCAGGAGGTGGTTCTTCCAACTTTCTTTCCCAGGCCGCATGCTGGCCGGGCTGAGATGTTCTTGCATACCCTGGACTGTAGGAGGGCGTTGTCCTTCTACCTTGACCGTACGCAGGGACACCGAAGGGCTGTTCAGCTCTTCGTCTCTTTTGACCCTAATAAGTTGGGGTTACCTGTCTCCAAGCATACCCTGTCCATTTGGGTAGCAGACTGTATCGCCTGGGCATACAGGGCGGCCGGCCTTTCCTTGCAGGGTCGAGTCATGGCTCACCGTGTCAGGGTGAAGACTGCATCAGTGGCTCATCTCTGCTCTGTTCTGTTGGTAGACATCTGCCGGGCCGCTACTTGGTTTTCAAGCCAGACTTTTGCCGCCCACTACTGCCTTGAGAGGGAGTCCCGCAGGGACAGTGCTTTCGGACAGGCGGTACTCCGTAATCTCTTTGAGGTATAGGCAACTCCTACCCTCCGGCCCTGGTGTTGGGCTACCGTTCGGGGGCTTTCTCAGAGAAGATTCTTTTCGCACATGCTGAGGCTCTAGAGCAGCGATGGCGAACCTATGGCACGCGTGCCAGCTGTGGCACGCGAAGGCCTTGCAGCTGGCACGCGGGTAGGTCCGCAAAAAAGAAAAAGCTGGCTCTGGCTGTTGCCGCGGACGCGGCAGCTGCAGAGTGCAGTGTCCCGCGGGGCCCCCTCCGCCCGCTAAACCCCTCTGCAAGGGCTTTCAGATTCGCGAGGGAGAGCGTCTCCCTCGCGTCTCTGTTAAGCCCGCAGGGGCTAATGGGAAATTTCCCATCAGCCCCTTTAGACGCGAGGGACTGATGGGAAATTTCCCATTAGCCCCTGCGGGCTTAACAGAGACGCGAGGGAGAAGCTCTCCCTTGCGAATCTGAAAGCCCTTGCAGAGGGGCTTAGCGGGCGGAGGGGGCCCCGCGGGACATTGCATTCTGCCGCGGCAGCGGCAGCAACCAAAGCCAGCTTTTTTTTTTTTTTTTTTTAATATGCCATGGGGGGGGGGGTTTGGACTGCTAATGGGGGAGGGGGGGGTAGGACTGCTAATGGGCAAGGAGGGGGGGTAGCGGGTTGGACTGCTAAGGGGCTGGGGGGGGTGTAGGACTGCTAATGGGCTGTGGGCTGATGGGGGCTGTCTGGAAATGGGGTGATGGGGGGTTAGGACTGGTAATGGGCTATGGGGGGGTTAAGACTGCTAATGGGCTTTGGGCTGATGGGGGCTGTCTGGAAATTTTATTTATTTATTTATTTATTTATGCTTATTTCTATACCGCTTTTTCCAAAGATCAAAGGCGGTTTACAGGTAACATTTAGTGAACATGGTTTTACATAGAACATCGTTTTTTTTCATAACTATGTACAGTTAACATGATAAACGATAACATGGAACATTGTTACAGAACTAAATACAGTTTAACATGGATTATTGTTACAGAACTATATACATTTTAACATTAGCTAGTAATGCTTTGGCTATTTACATTGATTCTTTGTTAAATTAAGCTTTGTTTCTTAAATGTAGTGAGTGTTGAGGCTTGTTGAGCTGTAGTTAAGGAGGATTGTTATGGTTGTGTGGTGTGTTGGGTGGATAGGATTCATTTAAATTTGTGAAGTGTTCTTTAAATAGAAATGTCTTCAGTTCTTTCCGAAATGTTTGAAGATCTTTTATTTTGCGGAGTTCTAGCGGGAGTTTATTCCATAGGGTGGGGGCTGCATAAGAGAAGGC
This sequence comes from Ichthyophis bannanicus, assembly GCA_033557465.1. Lineage (NCBI taxonomy): Eukaryota > Metazoa > Chordata > Amphibia > Gymnophiona > Ichthyophiidae > Ichthyophis > Ichthyophis bannanicus. Next base: position 260,368,545 of record CM066043.1, on the reverse strand, counting down.
TCTTGAGCTTGTGGTCTTCTTTGTTTTCCGGATGGATTTTTTTATTTCTAGTGAGTAGGTTGCGTTTTGTCTGCGGGTTCTAATTTCTTTTGGAGCTTGAATCAGAGTGGTTAAATGTGAGGGTGAGATGCCGTTTGTTATTTTAAATGTGGTTAGGAGTATTTTGTATGTTATTCTACTATTATGGGAAGCCAGTGTAGTTCGGCTAATACGGGAGTTATGTGGTCAGCGAGGCGGGCTTGTGCTGTTACTCGAGCACAGATGTTTTGAGCTCTTTGGAGTAGGTTGGTGCTTGTAAGAGGGAGGCCAATAAGTATGCTATTGCAATAGTCGAAATGAGGAGTGATAAGTGTGCTGATGACAGATCTGAAGTCATGTGTGTCAAGTAGTGGTCTTAAGTGTTGGGTGATCCTAAGTTTATAGAATATGGTTTTCACTGTTTGTTTTATATGAGGAAGCATACTAAGTGTGTGGTCTATTATAATGCCTAGGTATTTTACTTCTTTTTTAACTGGGATTATTGTGTTGTTAATTGTTATAGTTTCAGGGAGATTAGAGTCTGGTTTTCTTGATACTATCATTGCTTCAGTTTTTTTTAGGTTTGATGTTGAGATTATTGTTTTCTAACCAAGTATTTGCTTCACTGATACAGTCTAGTAATTTCTGGTATGTGGGATTATTTGTGTTTTATATCGGTAGGGTGAGCATGATATCGTCAGCATATATGTAGTGGTTTACTTTATATTTTTTAAATATATTAGTGATGGGTTGAAGATACAGGTTGAAAAGAAGGGCAGATAGTGCCGATCCTTGTGGGATACCTTGTCCTTGTGTGAAGGGCTCTGAGGTGGTTTGGCCTAATTTAACGCGTATCGATCTGTTTGTGATATATGATATGAACCATTGCAGAATTGTTCCACCTATTCCTAGGTTTAGGAGTCTATTAATGAGTGTGTTGTGGTGTACATTGTCAAAGGCTCCAGTTATATCAATGAATATGAGGATGTATCCTTGGTTGTGTGAGTCAGTGCCTTTGATGAGGTCGTTCATAAGTGTTATTATTAGGGTCTCGACTCCGTGGGATGGTCTGAAGCCGAATTGGTGTGAGTCAAGTGGAGCATGAGTGTCAATAAAGTCTTGTAGTTGTATCTGTATTATTTTTTCTATTATTTTGGCAATAAATGGTATGCTGGCTATTGGTCTGTAGGAGTTCGGGTCTTTCGGATTGAGTTTATTATTTTTTACTATTGGGCGTAAGGAGGTAAGTTTTAGTGCTTCAGGCATGATACCTTGTGATAGTGATTGGTTCACTATATTTAGTATATGGATAGCAAGATCAGCTTTGGTGTTCTTTATCCATGATATGGGGCATGGATCAAGGGGGGAGGTAGTGGTGTTGATCATTGATATTACATTGATCAGGTGTTTGTGATCAATGTTTTGGAAGGTTGTCCATGTATTTTTTGTTTCTATGTCTGTGAGCGTAGTTATGGTTGTGCTAGATGAATTATTTTTTAGTTTATTAGCAAAATGAGTTGCAAGGGTTTGTGCACTTATTGTTGTTTGTTCTGGTTCTGTTGTTTGGGTTTTTGTTAGTGCTTTGGGGTGATGGGGGTTAGGACTGATAATGGGCTATGGGGGGGGGGCTAGGACAGGAAATGGGCTGATGGGGAGGGGTTAGGACTGGATGGGCTGTGGGCTGTTGGGGGGGTTAGGACTAGTAATGGGCTATGGGGGGGTTAAGACTGGTAATGGGCTGTGGGCTGATGGGGGGCTGTCTGGAAATGAGGTGATGGGGGGGTTAGAACTGCTAATGGGCTATGGGGGGGGTTAGGACTGATAATGGGCTAAGGGGGGAGCTAGGACAGTAAATGGACTGATGGGGAGGGGTTAGGACTTGAGGTGGGCTGATGTGGTTAGGACTGGTAATGGGCTGTGGGCTGATGGGGGGGTTTAGGACTGGCAATGGGCTGTGGGGGGCTGACTGGAAATGGGCTGTGGGGGGCTGACTGGAAATGGGCTGATGGGGTTAAGACTGGAAGTGGGCTGATGGGGGGTTAGGACTGGTAATGGGCTATGGGGGGGTTAGGACTGATAATGGGCTATGGGGGGGTTAAGACTGGTAATGGGCTTTGGGCTGATGGGGGATGTCTGGAAATGGGGTGATGGGGGGTTAGGACTGGTAATGGGTTATAGGGGGGGCTTAAACTGAAAATGGGGTGATGGGGGTTTAGGACTGGAAGTGGGTTGATGGGGGCTAGGACTGGTAATGGGTTGGGGGGTTGCTATGACTGGAAATGGGCTGAGTGGAAGGGGAGGCTTGAACTGCAAATAGCTGATGGGGAGGGAGCTTGGAATGGAAATGGGCTGTGAGGGAAGGGAGCTAGGACTGAAAATGGGCTGATGGAGCAGCTAGGATAGGACTGGAAATGGGCTGTTGGGGGGAGCTAAGATTGGAAATGGGCTGTGGTGGGGGCTTGATTGAAATGGACTCATGGAGGGGCTAGAACTGGGAAGTAGGCTCATGGGGGGGGGCTTGGACTGGAATTGTACTGAGTGGAGGGGAGCTATGATTTGACATGGGCTGATGATGGGGCTAGGAAATGACTAGAAATGGGCTGATGGGGGGCTAGGATTGGAAATGAGCTGATGAAGGGACTCAGACTGAAAATGGATGGGGGAGCTAGGACTGGAAATGGGTTGATGGGGTCTAGGACTGGAAATGGGCTGATGCAGGGACTAGAAAGGAATGGATGCTGGGTGAGACTGGAACTAGAAGGGAGCTGATGTTGGGGGAGGATTAGAATGGGATGGGGCTGGGAGAGTAAAATGGAGAGGGGAAAAATATTTTGTGTGGGAGGAATGAAAAATCTACAATTGGCCGGGTATTGGGAGAGTAAGTGGGGATTGAGGATGGAGCGGTAAAATTTGTGTGGATGAAATAGGAATGAGGAAAGAGCAAAAGGAGAAAGATTAGTATGTTAAAGCAGATGTAGAGAGAGAGAATGGAAAAAAAGACTAGAAGAGAGAAGAAAGAACAAATGGACAGCAGACGATGGAGAGTTAGCAGAAAACATGAAGAAACCAGAAGAAAGTGGCTGGAGCAATTGCAACTGAAAAAAATGCGCAAAAGGTAGAAAGATATCTCTTTATTTTGAATTTATTAACTGGAATATGAAACCTCTGGGAAATGTGCATCATTAACGTCTGTGCTTTGTTTGGTACAAGAGGAAATTAATTTATAGTTTTATTTCTACAGTGTTGTACATTCCAAGTATGGCTTTTGGGGTTCCCAGTTTAATTATTGCCTTCCTGTTTCTAAATTGTGATTCCTTGTTTGGTGATGGTCTATGTTCTGCATGTGTAACTGAGCTGAGGTTTAATTGACGTGCTGGCACTTTGAGGAAATTCTTTGGTTTTGTGCGGCAGTTTGGGCACTCGGGCTCAAAAAGGTTAGCCATCACTGCTCTAGAGGGAGCTTATTTTTTCAGCGTTGGGTCCCCGGTAGCCTTAAGCTGGGGAGTCCCATATGTGAAGACTGACTTCCTGCTTGGTCCTGGAGAAAGCGTAGTTACTCACCTGTAACAGGTGTTCTCCAGGAGCAGCAGGAATCAGTCCTCACAACCCTCCCTCCTCCCCTTGGAGTTGCGGTCATATATTTATTTTGTTTATTTGCTGTCTTTTAGCTATGTCATCAGACTGAGCAAGATGGCACCCTTGGGCGAGAAGGGGACCGCGCGTGCACGTTGCATTCCCAAAAGCTTTCTTTGAAAGCTGGGGAAATGCTCCACATGGGGGCTCCGTCGGTGCTGACGTCACCCATATGTGAGGACTGATTCCTGCTGCTCCTGGAGAACACCTGTTACAGGTGAGTAACTACGCTTTCCGCTTTTCACCTCAACAAGTTGATGGTCGTGACCACATTTTTTCCCAAGCCTCATGGCAACAGGGCTAAGGCCTCCTTACACACTTTGGATTGTAGGAGAGTGCTAGCTTTCTATCTGGAACACACTAAAGCCCACCGTTGCTCCCCCCAGCTCTTTGTCTGTTTTGACCCCAACCATCTGGGTGTTGCCATCTTCAAATGCACTCTCTCCATTTGGGTGGTGTACTGCTTTTCCTTTGCTTATGTCCAGGCTGGGCTCGACTTGGACTGCCATGTCATGGTGCACAATGTCCATGCTATGGCAGCTTCTGTAGCTAACCTTTGCTCAGTCTCTGCGGTAAAGATTTGAAGGGCTGATACGTGGTCGTCTGTCTACACTTTCACAGAACACTACTGCTTAGATGTGGATTCCTGGCATGACAGCAACTTTGGCCAAGCTGTACTCTGGCACGTTTTTGGGAATTGATGCAAACCCTTCCCACCGCCCCTTCAGGCTACCGTAAAGTCGAACTGATGTTGATGCCTCTCTCGCAGCTGACTCCGAACTGTTCAGCGTTTTTCCGCTGTTCTTTCCAGTTTGTTTTTTCTGGTTGCCCCGTTGGGTTGTTTACAGGTTTGTTTGGTAGCCTGTAGCTTGCGAGTCTCATATGTGAGGACTAACTTCCTGCTTGGTCCCGGAGAAAGCATAGTTACTCACCAGTAGCAGGTGTTCTCCGGAAACAATAGGAATCAGTCCTCACTACCCTCCCTACCCCCCCCTCCCCCCCATAGCGTTATTTTCTTTTTTAATCTTTATTAAGTTATGTCATCATAATGAGGTAAGATAGCTCCTTCGGGCAGGAAGATGGGCATGCATGTGTGGTCGACCTCCCAAAGACTTTTCTCTGAAAGCTAGGTAGCGTGTCCTGCGTGGGCTCAGTCAGTGGTGTCACCAATATGTGAGAACTGAATTCTGCTGTTCCTGGAAAACACCACCTGCAGGTGAGTAACTGCGCTAACTCTGGTTTTCTTAAAGCTACCAATCATGTTCTTCTTTGATTCTATTTCCTTGCTGGCGTCATTGTATTACTTTTTTGGCTCACCTTGTTGCACACTAGAAATCTCTAAGTTCCATGATTACCTCTTTCTTCTCTGGCTTTGGCTTCTCTGCATTTTTTGAGCAATTTTCAGAGTTTCTTTGGCCTAGTGGGTGGACTGCTGGCCCTGATTATGAGTTGAGAAGCTGATTTGTACTTTGTAGATGAAAATCAAAAATTAAACAAATAATGCTGTGTTCATATGAAAAATAACCAATTGCTCAGACTCAAATAACTTGAAGGCAAGTGAATGACTGCAACTGATAGTTCTTTCTAGTCAAAGTTGGTGACATGTTCTTGTTTTACAGCTACAGTGGATTTCCTGTTCTGGTACAAGATCTCTTTAACGCTTCAGAAGGTTTACTGAAAACCAGGTGCGACAGTTTGTCAGCGAAAGTCAGTAGTCCCAGCAGCCCATCACCAGTATTCAGAAGAACCAAACAGGTACTTCCAAAGCTTTCCACTTAATACATAGGAAAATGCAAAAGAGAAAACCATTTAATGAAAATAGGGATAAAGGCTTTCCTGGTTATTGCACTTTAGATGACTCTGTCTTCAGCCATTTGCATTGTTTTCTGCTATGTGTATTGGCTTCTTATTCTGCAGCAGTGGCATGCAGCAATGCTGGTAACATGTCCTTGGTATCTAAGATTTAAAATATTTTTTTTTTGCATCACTGGATTGCTATAAATGCCACATTTGTAAAAAGCCACCACTAGATTGGAGCGTCATTGGCTTGCATGCTGTGGCAGTTACATATATCCAAGTAAATAAAAGTCAAAAGCAATATTCAAATGGTCACAACCTGATGTTTGTTAGGCTAGGTTATACAATATAAACCCTACTGACTAGAGCAGCAGATTGAGAACTATGGAACCAGGGTTCCAATCCCACTGCCATTCTTTTTGATCTGGGGCAAGTCACTTAGCTCACCATTATTACCTCAGGTATAAACTTAGATTCCTAAATGTAACTTGCCTTGTGCTACCAAAAACATAAGATATACCATACTGGGTAGACCAAGGGTCCATCGAGCTCAGTATCCTGTTTCCAACAGTGCCAATCCAGGTCACAAGTACCAGTGAGGTTCCTAAAAGATAGATTCCATGCTGCTTGTCCCAGGGGTATGGAGTGGATTTCCTCGGTCCGCTTTAATAATGGTTTATGAACTTTTCCTCCAGGAACTCATTCAAACCTCTTTTAAACCCAGCTACACATGAGCCAAATCCCAAATCCCTACTTTTTATAGAAGAAACAGTGTTACCAGAACCTAAAAACAATCCAGTTTTCTGTGAGACTAAAAATACTACTAAAATTGAGTAATGCTGTACAGACAGCAGCAAAATTTCATATAGCAAGAGATGTGATCATAAGTCTTAACACCACATTTAATTCACAAGTTGAGTGCATGGAAAATAAAAGATCACTGTTAAGGCTTGTGTGCATCAGTGATGCTGAGGGCTAAGCTTTCAATAGTTTAACTATTGGCAGGGTCTCCCAAGATATGGACAGGTCTCAGCTGAGGTGCCAGACCAAGACAAACCACACATCTGGGAAGCAACAGAATGGGACAGTGTTGGTGGCGGAGGATCACATTTATATAACAATGGCAACAACACTAAACTTAAACTGCGTGGAAGAAAGGCCTGGCAATCTACCTCCGTATCTTGCCATGAAAACCCAATGGATAGTCACACCAAAACAAATTGCACTATAGTGTTGGAAGATGAGACCCCCAGATCAGAAGGCATTCACCTGGCTACTGTGGAGGAGTTGAAGACATTTCCTTATCGTTCCTCCAGCTTAGTCCTCAACGTATGGGTTGTGCACCTCCTCCTGCAGCATGAAGACTGGACCAATCAAATTTCAGTACCACTGGAATCAGCATAGCAGGCATCCCTTGAACTCCAGTGTGTCCAGTCTTCATGCAGCAGGAAGACGTTAGTGAGCTTTGCTGGGCTCACTAGTCCTGCAGTTTAGTTTGTCCTTTTCCCTAGCTAACCCTTTGAGTCTTTCTTTTTTGTCCTCTTAGGACTTGTTTCATTTTTTAGCTTAAGGGGTTCCTGTTTCTTTAAATTTTACTTACTCATTTCGGCACTCCGTGGGGGAGGGGGAGACCTGAGGAAGGTCTCTCTCCTGCACAGCCTAAGCCGCTTTTCTGATCTTGCCCCTCTCTGTCTTATTGGGATCTCTGCCCCAGGGCTGTTCGGGGCAGAGCTCCCGCGGCGGCTGTACGGCAGCTTCTCTCAAGAGTAGTGCATGGGCTGCTTCGGTGCCGGTAAGTGCTGGTAGTTGGCGGCGGAGCCGTTTCACTCCAGCTTCTCTGTGCCTCTGCTCAACCATTTGGGAGCTCTCTTTAATTTGCTGATTTTTTTTCACTTTTCGGGGGCTCTGTGGCGCGAAAGCTGCGGCGGTTCGGTGCTCCGTCGGAAGCCGAGCTTTAATGCACTCGGGCTGAGCCGCCCGTGAGAGGCAAGAGCGCGCCAAAGTTTTCTCGTTGCTGCGGCCATTTTGTTTCTTTCAGTTCGCGGTTCTTTTCAGCGTGTTCTCCACGCGGTGACTTTTTTCTTTCTTTTCTTTTATTAATTTTATTAATTTTATTTTATTTCTATTGTTGGCATCGTTTATTCTGGTGTTTTGTTCCTTTGGCCCTTTTCCTCGGGGTTCTTCTGTCCCGCGGCCAGGGAGGGCGGGGGGGGGGGAAATCCTGTTCTCCTTTCCTCTTCACTCCTTCTTCTTCGCGGGTCTGTCCTTTTTCTTCTTAGCTATGTCGGTGTGCTTGAGGCACAATATTTTGTGGCATATCCAAAACAATTGAAAATACATATATAAATCAATAAAAGGGACAGCATTTTTCATTGGCTCCTCTGCCTCGCTGGAGCTAGCTCCTGCCCAGTTCCCAGTTGGTGTACTGGTTCTGCTGGTTCAGTGAGCCATCTCTTTCTTGTTAGCGTTGAAGGGCATCGCTTGTAAATTGCTGCTCTGCCTTAGAGTGTTTTCCATGCCTTCGGGGTCTCTTTGTGTAATTTATGGTTCTCGGAGAGGTGCAGCTCCTGAGACAGGCGTCTGCCAGCGCTGTGCTTTGGTATCTCTCAGTATGGAGCAGCGCCTGGAGAATTCCTTGGCTGCGGAAGTGCAGCCCGGTTCCGCAGCAGGGGAGTTGGATTCGCCTCTGGAGGGACCCTCGGGGCTTTCTTCGGCGGTTCCCTTACCCTCTGGGGGGCAGCCGGACCTCGGGGGTTTCTTGCCTTTGGAGGATTTTTCTCCTGATTTTGTTTTGCTGATGCATCAGGCGTTCTGCCGTCGGCGTCAGAGCTTGGGCGCTGCTTCCCCTTCGGCGCCAGGGGTGGCGGTTCTGTCCACACCGGTGGAGGGTCCGTTGTTCGGTGGCAAGGCGCCTAAGCGACAACACCTGTACGAACCCTTCCAGTCGGAGGCGGAGTGGCCTGACGGCGATGATCCGGATTTCGACCACGAAGCGGATGGGGAGGCTTTAGAGGAGGGCGAGCTCCCCGAGCCGGAGGATCAGGCGAAGATTATTCGGGTCTTCAGACGCGAGGAATTGCCCGCGCTTGTTTCGGAGGCGTTGCAGACGCTTGGTTTGGCTCCGGCTCCTCCGGTGGAGGAGGCGGATGGAGCGGACCCCATTATTCAGGCGGTGCGTCAATCTAACGTGGATTTTCCCATTCACCGAGTGATTGATCAGATGATTCAATCAGAATGGGATACCCCTGAATCGGGCCTTAAGGGGGTGAAAATCATGCGTAGGCTCTATCCTATGTCAGACACCGATCTTGAGCGCTTTCGCTCTCCGAAGGTTGATGCGGCTGTATCGGCGGTGACTAAGAAAACCACAATTCCGGTGGAGGGTAGTGCGGCCTTACGTGAGCCGCAGGACCGGAAAATGGACGGTTTGTTGAAGCAGTTGTTTGAGGCTGACGTGATAGCGTTGCAGGCCTTGGTTTGTGGAGCTTGGGTTGCACGTGCATGTTTGCGCTGGGTGCAGCGGCTTCAACAAACGCCCTCCTTGGAGGCCGAAATGTTGAGTGAGCTCCACCGCCTGGAATCTGGTTCGGCGTATTTGGCGGATGTCCATTATGATCTCATCAGAGCTCTCTCCAACAGCATGGCATCCGTTGTAGCATCTCGCAGAGCCCTTTGGCTGAAGAATTGGGCGGCCGATGGATCGTCCAAGTCTCGCTTGGGCAGGTTGCCCTTTAAGGGTAGGCTGCTGTTTGGTGAGGATTTGGATAAGTTGGTCAAAGATTTGGGTGAGTCCAAGGGCGGTCGCCTGCCGGAAGATCGTCCCAAGCGAGGCAGGGCGCTTCCGGCTGCTCGGGGGCAGTTTCGAGACTTTCGTCGGTTTCGGTCCCTCCATTCTGGTGGATTTCAACGGGGCAGATATGTCTCGAGAGCTTCGAGCTTTCGAGGCTTTCGTGGAGCCAGTAGAGGCTTCGCGGCTGCAGCTTCTGCTTCCGCTCGCAAGCCCCAATGAAGGGCAGCGGGCCCCGGCGGAGATCCCAGTGATCGGAGGTCGTCTTCGATGCTTTCTCTCCGCTTGGGCCCAGATAACTTCCGATCAGTGGGTTTTAGATATCGTACGGGACGGGTACGTTCTGGACTTGGCCAGGCCCGTACTCGATTCCTTTGTGGCGTCTCCCTGCCGGGGGGAACGCAAGACCGCTCAGATTCGCCAAACCCTTGATCGTCTTCTCCGGCTGGGGGCGGTAGTTCCCGTTCCGCAGGCGGAGTATGGGCTAGGAAGGTATTCCATTTATTTCGTGATGCCAAAGAAGGATGGCACTCTTCGCCCCATTTTGGATCTCAAAGGCGTGAACCGCTGCCTGCGGGTGCCTCACTTCCGGATGGAAACTCTGCGGTCAGTGCTGGTTGCCGTCCGCAGGGGCGAGTTCCTCACTTCTCTAGACCTCACGGAGGCTTACCTCCATATCCCCATTCGGGAAGATCAGCAGCGGTATCTCTGCTTTGCTCTACCGTGGGGCCACTTCCAATTCCAAGCATTGCCCTTCGGTCTTGCGACTGCGCCGCGAGTGTTCACCAAAATCATGGTGGTTGTGGCGGCGGCCTTACGCAAGGAGGGGGTGCTGGTCCATCCCTATCTGGACGATTGGTTGATTTGCGGGAAGTCTCGAGTGGAGAGCTTGGCCGCAACGTCCAAAGTCGTGGCGCTCTTGCAGTCCCTCGGCTGGGTGGTCAACCCTCGCAAGAGTCACTTGGTCCCTACGCAGTGCCTCGAGTATTTGGGCGTACGGTTCGACACTTGCGGGGGATTGGTTTTCCTTCCCGACCGCAGGGTGTTGGCGCTTCGATCTCTCGTGCGGCAGTTTCGGAAAAGCCCCGCTCCGTCAGCTTGGCACTACCTTCAGTTGCTGGGAACAATGGCTGCTTCCCTGGAGGTAGTTCCTTGGGCTCGTTTTCACATGTGGTCGCTTCAGAGAGCCTTGCTCCGTTGATGGTCCAATCAGTCCGATCTGCTGAGCAAACGTCTTCCTTGCCCGATGACAGTTCGGAGGGATCTCCGATGGTGGCTGCGCCAGTCGTCGTTACAGGCGGGGATGCCCTTGGAGCAGCCTGTCTGGGTTCCGCTCTTGACGGATGCTTGCCTGACCGGTTGGGGCGCCCACTGTGACGAACAGTTCGTTCAAGGTCTCTGGTCTCCGGAGGAGAGCGGTTGGTCAATCAACCGCTTGGAACTTCGTGCCGTGCGGTTGGCCTTGCAACACTTTGAGTCCCTGGTGTCCTCTCGAGCGGTGAGGGTGCTCTCCGACAATGCGGCGGCAGTGGCCTACATAAACCGACAGGGCGGAACCGGAAGCGTAGCATTGGAAGCGGAGGCGCGGACATTGTTCGAGTGGGTGGAGCCTCGGCTCCTAGCCATTTCGGCAGCGCACATTGCCGGGAAGGACAACATGACTGCGGATTTTCTCAGCATGGTTCAGGTGGATCCCGGCGAATGGGAACTCAACCCGCGGGTGTTCGCGCAGCTGGTTCAGCGTTGGGGGCAGCCGGTCATGGATCTAATGGCCACTTTGCGCTCCGCAAAGGCAGCTCGGTTCTACAGTCGTCGAAGGGAGCCGATGTCGGAAGGCCTGGATGCTCTCTTGCAGAGTTGGCCGTCTTCGGGTCTTCTTTACGTGTTTCCCTCGTGGCCTCTGCTGGGACGCGTGATTCAGCGTATCGAGGCCCACCGGGGTCGGGTGCTGTTGATAGTGCCGGATTGGCCTCGACGTCCTTGGTATGCCGATCTAATGAGATTAGTGGACGGCTCTCTGTGGCGGCTTCCCCTGGATTCGGATCTGTTGTCAGGGTCCCCTTCGCATGCCGCAAGTGGGGAGATTCTCTCTTACGGCCTGGCTATTGAAAGGGCGCGGTTAAGAAAACGGGGTTATTCCAAGTCGGTCGTGGCGACTCTCTTACAAGCGCGCAAGCGATCGACTTCGCTGGCCTATGTACGAGTTTGGCGTATCTTTGAGGATTGGTGCTCTAGGCGTCAGGTTCGGGCGGCCACGGCCTCTCTTCCGATAATCCTTGATTTTTTACAGGACGGTTTTGCTAAAGGTTTGGCCGCAAGCTCCTTGCGCGTTCAGTTGGCGGCGCTTTCGTGCTACCGTGGTAAAGTTCAGGGTGTGTCGCTGGGTGCTCATGCTGATGTAGTTCGCTTCTTGAGAGCCGTTTCTAGGCTGCGTCCGGTCCGCAGGACTTCCGTGCCTTCGTGGGATCTCAATTTAGTCTTGCGGTCGCTCAGTGCGGCTCCTTTTGAGCCTCTTTCTCGAACTTCGGTAAAGGACTTGACTCTTAAGACTGTATTCTTAGTAGCGATTTGTTCGGCGCGGCGTATTTCCGAGCTCCAGGCTCTGTCTTGTAGGGAGCCTTTTCTGTCCTCCTCGGCTCAGAAGGTGGTTCTGCGACTGGTACCTTCTTTCTTGCCTAAGGTGTCTTCCCCCTTTCACTTGAATCAGGTGGTATCTCTTCCGGTGTTTCCTGCGTCGGCGAAGCATGCCTCCGATCGCGGTCTTAGTCGTTTGGACCTCAAGAGGGTTTTGCGTCGCTACTTGAAGGTTACCAGCGAATTTCGTAAATCTGATCATTTGTTTGTGCTGTTTGGCGGTCCTCGGAGGGGTGAGGCTGCGGCGAAAGCTTCTATTGCTCGGTGGATTAAGGAGGCGATTGGCTCGGCTTATCTGTTGCACGGTCGGCTGCCGCCTGTTGGGTTTGCGCGCTCATTCTACCAGGGCGCAGGCTGCGTCCTGGGCGGAGTATAGTTTGGTCTCACCCGTGGACATCTGTAAAGCGGCCACGTGGTCTTCTCTTCACACTTTCAGTAAGCACTATCGATTAGATGTCTTAGCAGTGGGCGATGCCAGTTTTGGTTCCGCGGTTCTGCGTGCCGGCTGGAGGAATCCCGCCCGTTAGGCTGCTTTATTACATCCCATACGTTGAGGACTAAGCTGGAGGAACGATAAGGAAATAGTAATTCTCCAGGACCAAGCAGGAAGTCAGTCCTCACTTATGGGTGACGTCGGCGCCGACGGAGCCCTCGCGGAGCAATTTTCCCCAGCTTTCAAAGAAAGCCTTTGGGAATTGCAGCGCGCATGCGCGGTCCTCTTCCCGCCCAAGGGTGCCATCTTAGCCAGTCTTCTTTTTTCCGCGGAGCCCTACAGACGTACCCGTCGTGTCCCCGCGAAAAAGTTGATTTTTTCTAATAATTCTCTCTTTTTTCCTTCGGTTCGACGCCGGTCTTTTTTCCGCGAGGGCTCCGTCGGCGTCGACGTCACCCATAAGTGAGGACTGACTTCGCAAAGTCCACTTTGCTCCCCTCACAGGATCTCGAGTTCATCGGCGCAAGGCTGCACACTCCTCAGGCACGAGCGTTCCTACCGCTCGGCAGGGCTCAACGGCTCATGGACCTAGCCGACCGTTTTCGCAGCCAGCCCCTGGTCTCCGCCAGGCGCTTCCTGAGACTACTCGGCCATATGGCTTCCACCGTCCATGTGACCCCCAATGCCCGCCTGAATATGCGGCCTGCTCAATGGTGTCTCCGCAAGCAGTGGCAACAGGCCACAGGCGGCCTAGCAGACCTAGTGCGCGTCTCCGAGCCACTGGCCTCGTCTCTTCAGTGGTGGCTTCATCGGCCGAATCTGGTGCTCGGCATGCCTTTTCAGCCACCTCAGCCGGCCCGGGTGCTGACGACAGATGCATCCCTCCTGGGCTGGGGAGCACATTGCCAAGGGGCACGTACTCAGGGCCTCTGGACCACGTGGGAGTCTGCTCAGCAGATCAACTTCTTGGAGCTCAGAGCGATCCGCCTGGCTCTCAAGGCCTTCTCCCACCTGACCTTCCACCAGTCCGTCCTTGTCCAGACGGACAATCAAGTTGCCATGTTCTACGTGAACAAGCAGGGGGGCACGGGCTCCTTCTCTGTCGGGAAGCACAGAAGCTCTGCTCTTGGGCCGTCAGTCACGGCGTTCTCCTCAAGGCAGTTTATCTCCCAGGCCAGGAGAATTGCCTGGCGGACAAACTCAGCAGGATCCTCCAGCCGCACGAGTGGCGCCTGGATCCCTTGGTAGTTCAGAAGCTCTTTCTAAAGTGGGGCCTCCCCACGGTGGATCTCTTTGCCAGTCCTCACAACCGGCAACTCCCTCGCTTCTGCTCTCGTCAGCCACACCCCTTTCGAGTTGCGGCGGACGCTTTTCTACTCTCATGGTCGGGGAGCCTTTTGTACGCTTTCCCTCCCATCCCGCTAGTCTCTCGGACTCTTTTCAAGGTTCTCCGAGACAAAGCCTTCATGATCCTGGTGGCCCCTCGCTGGCCCAGACAGCCGTGGTTTCCACTCCTGCTGCAATTAGCGGTAGAGGATCCATTCCCTCTGGGGTTTCAACCGGATCTCCTCACTCAGGATCAGGGGTCTCTGCTTCACCCCAACCTCAGGTCTCTCAACCTAATGGCCTGGCTGCTGAGAGGGTAGTCCTTGCTCCCCTTCTCCTGCCGGCAGAGGTGGAGGAGGTCGTCTTAGCTTCGCGACGACCTTCTACCCGCAAATGCTACGCCCTTAAATGGCGTCGTTTTTCCGTTTGGTGTACCCAACAGTCTCAGGATCCCTTCTCCTGCCCGGTGTCGGTGATCTTGCAGTACTTACTATACCTCTCTAATCTGGGACTTAAGTCCAACTCCGTCAAAGTTCACCTCAGTGCTCTTTCAGCACATCATGTGCCGGTGGACGGCAGACCTCTCTCCAACGACACTCTCGTTGCGAGGTTTCTCCGAGGTCTCCTTCTACTTAAACCACCTCTGCGCCCGCCAGCGCCTGACTGGGACCTGAATGTGGTCTTACAGCGGATCACCTGTCCGCCTTTTGAACCTATGGCTACCTGTTCTCTCCGTTTTCTTTCTTGGAAAACACTGTTCTTGATAGCCCTCACTTCCGCTAGACGCGTAAGTGAATTGCAGGCCCTCGTGTCTGATCCCCCTTATACTCGGTTCTACAAAAATAGGGTAGTCCTACGGACTCACCCAAAATTTCTTCCAAAAGTGGTCTCCCCTTTTCACATCAATCAGGAGGTGGTACTTCCAACCTTCTTTCCCAGACCACACTCCAGCCGAGCTGAAACGGTCCTCCATACCCTGGACTGTAGAAGGGCATTGAACTTCTACCTTGACCGTACGCGGGAGCACCGTAAAGCTGCTCAGCTTTTTGTGTCTTTTGACCCCAATAAATTGGGGCTCCCGGTCTCCAAGCGTACTCTGTCCATCTGGGTTGCGGACTGTATCTCTTGGGCTTATGGGGCAGCCTGACTCTCCTTGGAAGGTCGAGTCACGGCTCATTGCGTTCGGGCAAAGGCTACGTCAGTGGCTTACCTCCGCTCTGTTCCGCTGGCAGACATCTGCCGGGCCGCTACTTGGTCTTCGAGCCAGACTTTTGCGGTCCATTACTGTCTCGAGAGGGAGTCCCGCAGGGACAGTGCTTTCGGACAGGCAGTCCTCCGTAATCTCTTTGAGGTCTGAGCAACTCCTACCCTCCATCCCGGATGTGGGCTACCGGTGGGTAATAATTCAGCGAAGATTCTTTCCTTCTGTGCTGCTGAGCTAGAGGGAGCTCATTTTTGTGCTTAGGGTCTCCGGTAGCCTTGAGCTTGGGAGTCCCATAAGTGAGGACTGACTTCCTGCTTGGTCCTGGAGAAAGCGTAGTTACTCACCTGTAACAGGTGTTCTCCAGGAGCAGCAGGAATCAGTCCTCACTACCCTCCCTCCTCCCCTTGGAGTTGCAATCATCTGCTTAAGTTCTTTTTTGCAAATTTTTATGCTGTCTTTTTTAGCTATGTCATCTGACTGGCTAAGATGGCACCCTTGGGCGGGAAGAGGACCGCGCATGCGCGCTGCAATTCCCAAAGGCTTTCTTTGAAAGCTGGGGAAAATTGCTCCGTGAGGGCTCCGTCGGCGCCGACGTCACCCATAAGTGAGGACTGATTCCTGCTGCTCCTGGAGAACACCTGTTACAGGTGAGTAACTACGCTTTACACTTACCTGGTAATTGTAGTTCCTTGAGAGACGACAGCTTAGTCCTCCTTCCCTCCCTGTACAGTTTTCAGTGCGGCACGCCTTGGATTTAGAAGACCTTAATTCCAGGTGAGTGTGTTTCTTTGATTTTCTTTGTTTCACTCCACTGTTTGTTCTCTTCCTCTCGCTATTGGTTTATGCTGCGACAGGAGCGGGACATTCTGTGTCTTTTGGCTTGGTGCCATTATCTACTGTTTTTAAAAAAAAAAAAAAAAAACCTGAGACTTGGTTAAAGGTTTAGCTATTTCTTTGAGTTTGCTTTGACAGTTGATCACTGGAGTTCAAGGGATGCCTGCTATGCTGATTCCAGTGGTACTGAAATTTGATTGGTCCAGTCTTCATGCTGCAGGAGGAGGTGCACAACCCATACGTTGAGGACTAAGCTGTCGTCTCTCAAGGAACTACAATTACCAGGTAAGTGTAATTACTATTTCAGAGAAAAGCAAGCATTTATGATGTGGTTGGATCTCAGCCCTCGGAACGTCTAACTTCTGATGTAGCTGCGCATGAAATGAGAGTCAGAAGCTGCAAAGATGTCTTACATATTGGGACATGGAATGTACGAAGCATGAACCAAGGGAAGTTGGAGGTGGTCAATAATGAAATGGAACATGTGCAACTTGATATGTTGGGTGTCAGCGAACTGAAAGGGACTGTCATCGGGCACTTTGTATCAGATGATCACATGGTCTACTATGCTGGAAATGAAATACAAAGAAGAAATGGTGTTGCATTTATAATTAAGAAGAAACTTGCAAGAACTGTAATGAAATACAGTTCAGTCAGTGAACGCTTAATCTCTATTCGTCTATGAGGAATGCCTATCAGCACAACTATAATTCAAGTATATGCCCCAACAACAGCTGCAGAAGAGGATGAAATTGATGAGTTCTATGAACAAGTACAAGCTGAAATTGACAGAACATGCAAACAGGATATCCTGATATTCAAGGGTGACTGGAACGCAAAAGTTGGCCACAAAGAATAAGGCAAAATGGCTGGAAAATATGGACTTAGCAACAGAAATGAAGCTGGAGAAAGATTGATAGAATTCTGGAAGACCATCAATCTATTCATCTCAAACACCTTCTTCCAGCAACACAAGCGGTGACTATACACATGGACTTCACCCAATGGATTGCACAAAAATCAAATTGACTACATCTGTGGAAATCAATGATGGAAAAGCTCTATAACATCAACAAAGACAAAACCTGGAGCTGGCTGTGGTACAGATTACCAACTACTAGTATGAAAACTCAAGTTAAAGTTGAAAAAGAGCAAGCCACTCATGAATGTAGCAAAATATGACCTTGAGAATATACCACTGGAATTTAAAGACTGCCTGCAAAATCGATTTGCTGCTTTAGATACAAATGACAGAGCTCCAGAAGAGTTATGGAATGACAGCAAAAAGATTGTGTTGGAAGAAAGTGAGAAGTCTCTACAAAAGGTGAAAAAGCAAAAACGGCCAAAATGGATGACTAAAGAAACTCTGAAAATTGCCCCGAAACACAGAGAAGCTAAAGCCAGAGGAGAAAGAGATGCAGTTGCAGAACTCGACAGAGATTTCCAACGTGCAGCAAGACAGGACAAGGAAAAGTACTACAATGATGCTTGCAAGGAAATTGAAGCAGAAACTATTAAAGGAAGAACAAGATCGGCTTTACTAAAGCTACGAGAGTTAAAGAAAAAATTCCAGCCTCAAATTGGAATGTTACAAGATGTTCAAGGATCTATGTTGAATGATGCTGAGAAAATCAAGAAAAGGTGGAAATAATATACAGAGTTTTTAAATGATAAAGATCAAGTGGACCAACAGCTATTTCAACCTGTACCTTATGATCCAAAACCATTGGTGATGAAAGAAGAAGTAGAAGTAGCATTGAAAGCCTTATCAAAGAACAAATCACCAGGCATTTATGGCATTCCCAGAGAAGTATTACAGCAATCTAATGCAGCTGTTACCATACTTGCAAGGCTCTGCCAGGAAATATGGAAGAGAACATCATGGCCAACTGACTGGGAAAGATCTGTGTTTATACCAGTACTAAAGAAAGGTGATCCAACTTACTGGAAATTATCGCACAATTGCTCCAATCCCACATGCCAGCAAAATTCTACTGAAGATTATTCAACAGACTCTATAACCATACCTGGAACAAGAACTACCTGAAGTACAAGCAGGGTTCAGGAAAGGGTGAGGAATGAGAGACATCGCGGATGTAAGATGGATCCTTGAAAAGACTAAAGAATACCAAAAGGATATCTATTTGTGCTTTATTGACTCTACAGCAAGGCTTTTGACTGTGTAAACTATGAGAAACCTGGGCCACATTAAGAAGCATGGATATATCAGAACATCTGCTCGTTCTCCTGCACAATCTGTACATTGATCAAGAAGCAACAGTTTGAATGGAACAAGGAGAATCAGAATGGCTTAAAATCAGCAAAGGTGTACGACAAGGCTGAATACTTTCCCCCTACCTGTTTAATTTATATGCAGAACAGATCATTAGAGAAGCAGGATTGTATGAAGACAACAGAGGTGTGAAGATTGGTGGAAGACGCATCAATAACCTTCGCTATGCTGATGATACCTCATTACTGGCTGAAAGTGAAGATGATCTGAAACATTTGCTTCTCGAGATCAAGGAACATAGTCTTAAAATGGGGCTGCACCTTAATGTAAAGAAGACAAGGATCATGACAGCTGGCAAAATCAATAAGTTCATCATTGATGGAGAAGAAATTGAGGATAGCTTTAACCTACTTGGATCAACTATCAACAAAGAAGCAACAAGCAGTCAAGAAATCAGACGATGCATTGCTCTTGGCAGAATGGCTATGAAGGACCTAGACAAGATTTTCAAGAACAGAGATCTCTCTTCCCATACAAAGATTCGACTCGTTCAGGCCATGGTATTTTCAATAACATCTGGATGCAAAAGTTGGACAGTGAAAAAGATAGACAGGAAGAAAATTGATGCCTTTGAATTATGGTGCTGGCAGCGAATACTGCGTATACCATGGATTGCCCGAAGAACAAACCAGTCAGTACTAGAGGAGATCAAACCTAAGCTTTCTTTAGAAGCTCAGATAATAAGACTTCGACTTTCATACTTTGGACACATCGTGCGAAGAGAGAGATCATTAGAGAAAGACATCATGCTTGGCAAGGTAGAAGGTCAATACAAAAGAGGAAGGCCAGCAATGGGGTGGATCGATACAATAACAGCAGCTACAGGTGCCAGTCTGTCAACAATGAGCCGCCTGACTGAAGACCGAACACAATTTAGGACAACTTCCAGAGGGTCGCCATGAGTCGACACCAACTCGATGGCACTTAAAAACAACAACAACTACTTCCTCCAGAGTTTGCTGCATACCATCAGGTGGTTGCCAGAAATTCCATTGAAGTAAGTGATACTGAATCTCAAGTATTCTATTACTATTTGCTGCAGATATAAGTGGATGGGGTGAGGGGGCCCCGCTCCATCAATATAACGAAAAGAATACCTGACCTCAGACAGTGCTGTGGGAGACCCAGACTCAATTATTGAGGCAATTTTTGCTCCTCTGGCTGCATGGAGCTGGATATGGATGAAGTGGATGCAACATTTACATCTGGGAGAGTGGGTGGAAGGTCCAGCTAGCATTTCAGATTCCAGAGAGCATTGCAGTTTGCCTCTCATCTGAGAAATCACTGTAAAGCTTGGGCTAGATAGGAGATCTCATTAAAAAAAAAAAAAAAAAAAAGAGTTCCCCCTAGGGATTTGTAAATAAAGCTCGTAATCTTGTAGCCCCATTAGGAGCCACTTCCAATTGAACTAAAAGCAGAAAGCCGTAGGAGAAGGTTGCCAGAAAAAAAAAACAATCCTGGGGGGGGGGGGGGGGGGGGGGAGTTTTAAAGGCTGTTAGAGGACCGGCAAAATTGCAAGTGTCTCACAAATGGGTGATGTCATCTGACAGAGCACCCAGCACATTAAAGTTTCTAGACGTTTTGGGCAACACACTGCAATGTGTATCCGTTCTCTTCTGCATTGTCGTGTGGTACCTCTGCAGTTTTTGTTTTCCTATAGAGCTGATAAAGCATCAAACCTGCTGTGCTTATTTTCTTTATATATGCTTTTAAACATTTATTTTTGTAATGTGTTGAGTCACTGTCCTTAAACGCTTAACTAGGTTTTTTGGCTGATTTTCTGTTTTCTTTTCAGTGTTTGCCTTCATTCACCTCTTTTTAAATGCTTGGTAGGTTGTCTGGACCTTTTCAGAGTTAAAAATCATTTAATTTTTGCTACAGCTGTTTTTTGGCAATATGGCCCAGAAGAGAGCCTCTAGTGGCTTTTAAACAAAAGTGAAAGCTGTGTGGCAAGACTATGTTCAGTGTGGATATTCATAACTGGTGCTTGCTGGCCTGGGGCCTTATCACAAACTCTGTTATTGTAATCTGTACCTTGAGATAGCAGAGGAGGGCTTTGTGGCCATAAAAAGCAGAAAGTTCCTTATCGTCCCTCCAGTCTAGTCCCGAACCTCAGGGTTTTGCTCCTCCTCCAGCAGCTTGGAGACTGAGAAACGTTATCCTTTTGATGACACCGGTATAAAGGCACAAGAACCGCCTCCTCACTCCAGTAATCTCAGTCTCCAAGCAGCTGGAGGATTGGTGAGCCCAGAGGTTAGGGGCTCACATGAGGAACAATTAAGGAGAGTGATAGGAGTGATAGATCTTAGATTAGTGGAACTGAGTCTTAGGAGATTTGGAAAGTGGTGTTTACACCTTTAAAAGAAGAAAAAAGAAAGAGCTGTGCTGAGGTGCTGTTCCTCCCCCCCCCCCCACCCGTTCTTCAGTAATTTTCCTTGTTGTCTGAGCGGGGAAGCAGGCTTCTGAGTCAAGGCTCTGGCTTCCAAACCTACCTTTATGGGTAAGGAGCTGGCAGCATGTACACCACAGTGTTTACAGGAGGGGGATGCCATTTGGCGCTAAAAAGTTCAGCGGACAGTTGCAGCTGCTCATCCGGTTTCAGTCTCTCCCCCAATGCTGATGCCGCGATTTGGCTGAGCGCGGGGAGTGGAGCACAAGGCACAAAAAGTCACAAGAAGTCGTTGGAGTGCAGTCCCAAAGGTAAGGGGATCCAGGATCGAGCGAAACGCTGCAGAATTAGCAGGGGGAGACAAGTGTCTGTAACGGAGCAGGCCGGGCCGCGTGTCTGCTGCGCGGTTAACTCTGTTGGTTGCTAGTTGTTTTCAGGAGCGCATAGTTTGACAGGACAGTTTCGTTTTCAAATTTTTTTTCACATAATTGGGCTCGGAGTAACTTGGGGAAGATTCCACAGTGTTTTTAGGAAAAAAAAAAATTTCTCGACAGTGACCAGGCAGGTTCAGTCAGGAATTGTTATTGCTGGCAGCTATTTAATATACCTTGGGAACCTGTGGTGTCGTTCAAGGTAACCCCTCGGATAGCATGCCTTCTAGGCCACAGTGCTTAGTCTGTGGGACTAGGGGAGCGGTGTCAGAGACGGGGGTATGTAGAGGCTGCGTTCAGGAAGCAGCCTCTATGGACAAGCCCTAGAAGTCAGAGTAGAAGGGCATAAAGTGGCTCCGTTGCCCCTACTGGAGCTGCTGTCTCCTGCTTTACCACTGGAGCCGGTGGCGGGGACTTCCTCCACTCCAGATTTTCCCTCCTCTCAGGCACTGGGCCAAAGGGATTGGCGGCAGTCTTCTCTCTGGATTTCATGGCTCTTATACAGCAGGCTTTTGGAGGCGCTCAGAGAAATTTCTCAACTAGCACCACTGAAGTGGTGCTAGGGGAGAAGAGGCCGGGGACCCCTCTGAGCTCAGGGGCTACCAGGGTTCCTGCAAAGAAGCCCAAGAGCGAAAAGCAGCGACCGTAACAATCGGTGGCTTCGGAGGGTATCCACTCAGAGGAAGCGGATCAGGACTTGGATTTGAACGATGAACTGGAAGAAGGAGAACTCGCGGAACAGGAAGACCAAGCTAGGGTGGTCCGCGTGTTCAGAAGGGACGAGTTACCAGTGCTCATATCAGAGATGCTTAAGGCGCTTAATATGCCGGTGGTGGGACTGGCGGAGGATCCCACGTTGGAGGACTCCTTTTTGCAGGCCTTTAGGAAGACTCAGAGCATTTCCGGTGCACAGAGTAGTTAAAGAAATGATTCAAGGTGAATGGGACATGCACAAGGCAGGACTTAAAGGGGCCAGAGTTATGGCTCATCTGTACCCACTAGTAGAACAGGATCGAGATTTGTTTGTCTCCCAAGGTGGATGCAGCGGTCTCTGCGTTTACCAAGAAGACTACCATTCCAGTAGAGGATAGCGCGGCTCTCAAGGATGCCCAGGACAGAAAGTTGAGCACCTTGTTGAAACATGTGTTTGACGTAAATGCGCTGTCCATCCAAGCATCTGTTTGTGGAGCTTGGGTAGCGAGAGCCTGTCTTCGCTGGTCTCAATGGATTCAGGGAGAACAGATGGAAGAGATGACTGGTGAAACGGCCAGAATAGAGTCAGGGGCTGCTTATCTAGCCGATATTCATTATGACCTCCTTCGAGGTTTATCGAAGAGTATGGCATCGGTAATAGCGGCAAGACAATATCTTTGGTTACTCAATTGGGTGGCAGATGGGTCCTCCAAGGCAAGGCTAGGCAAGCTTCCTTTCAAGGCAAAGCTGCTTTTTGGCGAAGATTTGGATAAACTGGTGAAGGATTAAGGAGAGTCCAAAGGCGGAAGGCTGCCGGAGGACAAACAAAAGCAGGGGCGGACGGCTCTGACGACCAGAGGACAAACAGAGGGAATTCCGTCACTTTCGGTCCCCGCGGTTCAGTCAAGGTCAAAGAGGACGTTTCCCCTATAGGAATCAGGGGTTTCGAGGCTTTCGAGGAGCGGGTAGAGGTTTTGCTGCCTCTTCGTCCTTGAGTCTTAGAAAGTCACAATGAAGTCAGGAGGACCCAGGTGGGACAGGCACGTGTAAGAGGTAGTTTACAAGAGTTTTATCCTTTCTCCAGGACCAAGCAGGAAGTCAGTCCTCACATATGGGTGACGTCGGCGCCGACGAAGCCCTCGCGGAGCAATTTTCCCCAGCTTTCAAAGAGAGCCTTTGGGAATTGCAGCGCGAATGCGCGGTCCTCTTCCCGCCCAAGGGTGCCATCTTGCTCAGTCTTATTTTTTCCGCGGAGCCCTACAGACGTTGTCTGTGAATCCCTGCCGAAAAGTTGATTTTTTTCTATTTTTCTCTTTTTTCTTCGGTTCGACGCCGGTTCTTTTCCCGCCCGGACTCGCGACGCCGGTTGCGAGTCCGTTCCTTATTTTTCGGTTTTTTGTCCTTCGTGACAGATTTCGCGCCTTTTTCCTTTTTCCCTGGCAGCCCGGTCCTTCGACCTCGCAGGGGCCCTTTTTCCCCCGATGGCTGCCAGCGGCTTTAAAAAGTGTGATCTCTGTAAGAAACTCATGTCTCTTACAGACACTCATGACTTCTGCCTTCGCTGCCTCGGACCCGATCATGACTCCATGATCTGTGGGCCATGCGGCAAAATGTCCTCAAAAGCGTTGAGGAGTCGGCAGCATCAGCGGGAGCGTATCTTCTCTGACTCCGGCCGGGCTCGGACCTCGTCAGAGGCTTCGACGTCTCGGGACCCTGGTCCTGAGCATCGACGAAGTTCCTCTGAAAGGGGGTCTCCTACCCGGGAACATCATCGGAAGAAGAAACCCGCGAGGGCGGGATCGGTGGACGCTCCTGGTTCCTCGAGGGCCAGGTCGCATAGCCCCAATTCCCGTCCCGGGTCCTCGGAGATGGAGAGGCCGTCAAAACATCCTCGACTCGAGGTGGACTTGCCCGCTCACGTGAGTACTGTTGTCCTCGTTGACTCGCTTCCGAAGGACCCGACGTCGGGCCCGACGCCGTCGGGGCCCGAGTCGGGGGCTGCTGGGTCTCCTGAGCTCGGACTCAGGTTGACGGCCTTGGAGAGCAGTCTGACTGCCTTCATGGACCAGCAGCGGGTATTGATCGCTGGCCTCGCCGGTGTTTCTGCCCTGACAGTTGGGACGTCGACCTCCAAATCGACCCCGGAGACTGAGCCGATCCTCGAGTCGATCCTCGGTCGAGGTCTCCTTCGGCCTCCCGTTCGGGACCGCGGTCGTCGACGCCGACTCCCTCGGCGTCGGAGCGGATAGCATCGGTGCCCGCCCGACCGGAGCCGCTCGACTCCTCCTCCGAGGAGTCGGCCTGGGAATCTGAGGACAAAGAGTCACCTGGTTCCTTTCGGACTCGGTGTGTCCCTTCGGACTCCCCTGAGTCCGAACCTCGGAGACGGTCCCCCCCGGAGGATACCCGGTTCTCGGACTTCGTGAGGGATATGGCCAAGGCCTTGGCCTTCCCCGCGGATCCAGAGGAGGAACCTCGAGTCGAAGAACTCGATGCCCTCCAATATGACTCTCCCCCGAAGGAGGCCTTTATTGTACCGGTTCCTCCGATGCTGGAACGACTTCTCTTCCGCATGTGGGAGAGCCCGGCGTCGTCGCCGGTGTTAAACAAGCGGGTCGATTCCATTTATCGAGTCCGCAAGAGCCCCGGCTTCCAAAAGACACAACTACCGCACCATTCCTTGGTGGTGGAATCGGCCATGCATAGACTTAAGAGTCAAAAAATGCACTCCTCGGTGCCCCCTGGTAGGGAAGCCCGAAGCCCTGGATGCCCTCAGTAGGAAGTGCTTCCAGGGCTCTATGCTTGCTTGTCGAGTCCAGACTTACCAGCTCTACATGGGCATGTATCTTCGAGACCGGGCTAAGGAAATAGCCGGGTTCTCTACTGGTCTCTCCAACGAACCTTTGCAGAGGT
Organism: Ichthyophis bannanicus; assembly: GCA_033557465.1. Classification (NCBI taxonomy): domain Eukaryota; kingdom Metazoa; phylum Chordata; class Amphibia; order Gymnophiona; family Ichthyophiidae; genus Ichthyophis; species Ichthyophis bannanicus. Next base: position 260,344,160 of record CM066043.1, on the reverse strand, counting down.
TCCAAACCTTGTCTACTGGTATTCGAGAGTGCTCCAAGTTTATATCTCGAGCAGCCTATGATGGTTTTGAGGCTTCGGCTCGAGTAGCTGCGGCTGGCATCGGTGGACGCCGCCAGGCTTGGCTTCAGACGTCCGACCTCGAGCCCTGGGTACAGGACAAGTTGGTCGATGTCCCCTGCCGAGGTGATAACCTCTTTGGCAAGCCCATGGATGAGAAGGCTGCACAAATCGAGACGGAGACTCTCACCAGGACTCGTCTCTCAAGGAAGACCTCTGCCCCTTCTCAAAAGAAGAAGGCCTCGGGGAAAAAGCCCTTTTACCCGAGGAAAGGTGCTGCCTATAAATACTACCCTCAGTATCAGGCCTCAGCAGCTCCCCCACAGGGAAAGCCGGCCAAGGGACGGGGTAATGGGTCCCGTAGGCAGCAAGCCCCCAAGCCTGCACCACCAGCCCCTGCTCAGCAGGGTGGGGGTTTTTGACTTCCTCAGCATAGCCTCTCCCCCTCAGCTGGTTTCTCTCAGCACAGGAGGCCGGCTGGTCCACTTTGCCCAAAGGTGGTCCAACATCACCACAGATACCTGGGTACTTCACATAGTTCAAAAGGGCTATCTTCTTCACTTTCACCAGGTACCTCCCTCCTACTTTCCAGGGGAGCCTCCCCGACTACCTTTGCACAGGGACTTACTCCTTCAGGAGTTAGCAAGTCTTGTTCAGGAACAAGCCGTGGAACCGGTGCCCCACCACCTGAGGGGCCAAGGGTTTTACTCCAGGTACTTCCTGATTCCAAAAAGAACAGGAGGCCTCAGACCCGTCCTGGACTTGCGAAACCTCAACAAGTTCCTTGCAAAGGAAAAGTTCAAGATGCTTACCCTTGGAATCCTGCTGCCCTACCTCCAGCAGGGAGACTGGCTATGCTCCTTGGATCTGAAAGATGCGTATACTCATATCCTCATTCATCCGGACCACAGACAATATCTCAGATTTGTTGTGGGAGGAAATCATTACCAGTACAGAGTGCTGCCCTTTGGCCTATCCTCCGCACCCCGAGTGTTCACCAAATGCCTCGCAGTGGTGGCGGCCTATCTGAGACTGCAAGGTCTGTTTGTGTTCCCATACCTGGACGACTGGCTCATCAGAGCCCCATCTTCACCAGAGGCCGCTCAAGCCACTCATTGCACTGTGGCTCTGCTCCAGCACTTGGGTTTTGTCATAAACTTCGCAAAGTCCACTTTGCTCCCCTCTCAAAATCTCGAGTTCATCGGCGCCAGGTTGGACACACTTCAGGCGCGGGCCTTCCTCCCTCTGGACAGGGCCAGGCGGCTCATGGATCTCGCCGGCCACTTTCACAGCAATGCGCTGGTCTCAGCCAGGCACTTTTTGCGACTGCTCGGCCATATGGCTTCCACGGTCCATGTGACCCCCAATGCCCAACTGAACATGCGTCCTGCTCAGTGGTGCCTTCGCAATCAATGGCATCAGGCCACGGGGAGCCTAGCAGACTCTGTGCAGATCTCCGACCAGCTGGTCTCCTCTCTGCGATGGTGGCTTCATCTACCCTACCTAGTGCTAGGAGTGGCTTTTCAGCCCCCTCCACATTCTCAGGTCATAACGACCGATGCTTCCCTCTTGGGTTGGGGAGCACATTGCCAAGGGTCATGTACTCAAGGACTCTGGACTCCTTGGGAGTCTGCTCAACATATAAACTTCCTGGAGCTCAGAGCCATCCGCCTAGCGCTCAAAGCCTTCTCTCACCTGGTGTCCCACCAGTCGCTGCTGATACAGACGGACAACCAGGTTGCCATGTTCTACCTAAACAAACAAGGCGGAACAGGCTCCTTCCTCCTCTGTCAGGAGGCGCAACGGCTATGCTCTTGGGCAGTCCGCCAGGGCATCCTCCTCAGGGCTGTCTATCTCCCAGGTCAAGAAAATTACCTGGTCAACAAGCTCAGCAGGATCCTCCAGCCACACGAGTGGAGGTTGGATCCGCTGGTGGTTCAGCGGATCTTTCTCAAGTGGGGCCTCCCCACCATGGATCTGTTTGCCAGTCCTCTGAACCGGCAGCTGCCAAGATTCTGCTCTCGACAGCCGCATCCTCTCCGGATAGCGGCGGATGCTTTTCTAATTCCATGGTCCACCGGCCTCTTGTATGCCTTTCCTCCCATGCCACTGGTGTCTTGGACGCTCTTCAAGGTTCTCAGAGACAAAGCATCGATGATCCTAGTGGCTCCCCAGTGGCCGAGACAACCTTGGTTCCCGCTTCTGATGCAGCTAGCGGTAGACACTCCTCTTCCACTGGGATTTCAGCCCGACCTCCTGTCGCAGGATCAGGGGACTCTCCTACACCCCAATCTCCGGTCCCTTCATCTGATGGCCTGGCTGCTGAAAGGGTAGTCCTTGCTCCTCTGCAGCTACCTCCAGATGTGGAGGAGGTCGTCTTGGCCTCCAGGAGGCCCTCCACCTGAAAGGCCTACGCTCTCAAGTGGCGTCGGTTCTCCGTCTGGTGTACTCAGCAGTCTCAAGATCCTTTCTCCTGTTCAGCATCAGTGGCCTTGCAATACTTGCTCTCTCTCTCTAACCTAGGACTTAAGTCCAACTCGGTCAAGGTCCACCTCAGTGCTCTTTCTGCGCATCACATGCCGGTGGATGGTAGACCTTTCCAGCCACCCTCTGGTGGCTTGGTTTCTCAGAGGCCTCCTTCTCCTTAAGCCACCTTTGCGCCCACCAGCCCCGGACTGGGATCTTAATGTGGTTTTGCAGCGGATTACCTGTCCGCCTTTTGAGCCTATGGCTACCTGTCCGCTACGTTTTCTTTCATGGAAAACCTTGTTCTTGGTAGCCCTCACTTCTGCTAGACGCGTTAGTGAGCTGCAGGCCCTGGTTTCTGATCCTCCTTACTCTAGGTTCTACAAGAACCGGGTAGTCCTACGGACTCACCCTAAGTTTCTTCCCAAAGTGGTTTCCCCTTTTCACATCAACCAGGAGGTGGTACTTCCGACCTACTTTCCCAGGCCACACTCAAGCCGAGCTGAAATGGTCCTGCATACCCTGGACTGTAGAAGGGCGTTGACCTTCTACCTTGACCGTACACGGGAGCACCGAAGGACTGTTCAGCTCTTCGTGTCTTATGACCCCAACAAGTTGGGGCTCCCTGTCTCCAAGCGTACTCTGTCCATCTGGATTGCGGACTGTATCGCTTGGGCTTACGAGGCAGCGGGCCTCGTGCTGGAAGGTAGAGTCACAGCTCATCGTGTTCGGGCGAAGGCTACGTTGGTAGCTTACCTCCGCTCTGTTCCATTGGCAGACATCTGCCGGGCCGCTACTTGGTCTTCAAGCCAGACTTTTGCAGCCCATTACTGCCTGGAGAGGGAGTCCCGCAGGGACAGTGCTTTCGGACAGGCAGTCCTCCGTAACCTCTTCGAGGTATAGGCAACTCCTACCCTCCGTCCCGGATGTTGGGCTACCGGTTGGAGACATATTCAGAGAAGATTCCTTCCTTCTGTGCTACTGACCTTGAGGGAGCTCATTTTTGTGCTTAGGGTCTCCGGTAGCCTTAAGCTTGGGAGTCCCATATGTGAGGACTGACTTCCTGCTTGGTCCTGGAGAAAGCGTAGTTACTCACCTGTAACAGGTGTTCTCCAGGAGCAGCAGGAATCGGTCCTCACAACCCTCCCTCCTCCCCTTGGAGTTGCAGTTATATGCTTTCATTTTTGCTAATTTTTTGCTGTCTTTTAGCTATGTCATCTGACTGAGCAAGATGGCACCCTTGGGTGGGAAGAGGACCGCGCATGCGCGCTGCAATTCCCAAAGGCTTTCTTTGAAAGCTGGGGAAAATTGCTCCGCGAGGGCTCCGTCGGCGCCGACGTCACCCATATGTGAGGACTGATTCCTGCTGCTCCTGGAGAACACCTGTTACAGGTGAGTAACTACGCTGCCTGGGTCAAAATCACGTCAGATCAGTGGTTACTGGAGGTTATCCGAGAAGGCTATGCGTTGGAATTTCAACGGCCGGTGACCGATACTTACGTGCAATCTCCGTGCAAAGCACGATCCAAGTGCGAAGCAGTGTGGGAGACCTTAGAAAAGCTGTTATCCCTCAAAGCAGTGATACCGGTACCCCCAGACCAATACGGGTGCGATCGGTACTCCATATACTTCATAGTGTCGAAAAAGGAAGGAACCTACTGACCAATTTTGGATCTCAAGAGAGTAAATCGTTGTCTCTGAGTGTCTCATTTTCGTATGGAGACCTTAAGGTCAGTCGTCGTGGCCATCAGAAAAGGAGAGTTTCTGACTTCCCTGGATTTGTCGGAGGCTTATCTGCACATTCCGATTTGTCAGGAGTATCAGAAGTTTCTAAGATTTGCGGTGCCAATGGGACATTTTTAATTCTGGGCGTTACCATTTGGGCTGGCTACGGCTCCACGAACCTTCACCAAGTTGATGGTGGTAGTAGCAGCATCGTTACGAAAGGATGGATTGCTGGTGCATCCCTATCTCGATGATTGGTTGATCCAGGTGAAGTCTAGAGCCGAGAGCGAGGCGGCTACAACCAGTGATGACATTCTTACAGAGTCTCGGATGGGTAGTCAATATGGTGAAAAGCAGGTTGGAACCATCGCAGAACCTGGAATACCTGGGTGCTCGCTTCGATACAAACGTTGGAAGAGTTTTTCTGCCGCAGCAGCAGGCCCAAGGATTGAGAAAGCTAGTCCTCAGGTTTCTGGACAGAAGAAATCCTACAGCCTGGCATTATCTGCAGTTGCTCGGTACCATGGCGGTGACACTCAAATTGGTCCCGTGGGCGAGAATCCACATGCGGCCGTTACAAAGAGCATTGCTCAGATGGTGGTCACACCAGGAGGGCCACCTGTCTAGGGTACTACCCTGTCTGACAGAGACACGTCAGGCTCTTCAATGGTGGTTGCATCCGGAGTATCTGAAAAAGGGGATGCCGTTAGAGTTACCTTGTTGGATACCTCTAACAACGGATGCCAGCCTATTGGGCTGGGGAGCTCACTTCCAAGGACAGTTAGCCCAAGGGCAGTGGACCAATCGGGAAAAGGTCTGGTCGATCAGCAGGTTGGAATTACGGGCGATAACGCTAGCTTTTCAAGTGTTTTAGCCTTGTATTCAAGGAAAAGCCATTTGGGTGTTTTCCGACAACACGACCGCAGTAGCCTACGTCAACCGGCAAGGGGGCACCAGCAGTATGCCATTGGAAACCGAGGCCGAACAGTTGTTCGAGTGGGCCGAGATACACCTGCTGGCGTTATCGGCAGCACATATGGCAGGAGTGGAAAACATGTAGGCCGATTTTCTAAGTCGAGTAAAGGTGGACCCAGGGGAGTGGGTTCTCCATCCACAAGTGTTCGAAATGGTGGTACGCCGCTGGGGGATGCCAGTAATGGATCTCATGGCAACGTTCCAGTCAGCGAAGGCCAATCGCTTCTTCAGCAGAAGAAAGGAGAGGATGTCTGAGGGCTTAGACGTTCTCATACAGCCCTGGCCACAAGATCAACTCCTGTACGTGTTTCCACCTTGGGTGTTAATAGGTTGGGTGTTGCAGCACATAGAGGGTCACAGAGGACAAGTAATATTAATTGCGCCTGATTGGCCAAGACGTCCTTGGAATGCGGATCTGATGAGGCTCTTGGTAGGAAAACTATGGCATCTTCCATTTCAGAGGGACCTGTTATTTCAGGGCCCCCTGCTAATGCCTCAGGTGGATCGGTTCTCGCTTACGGCTTGGCTCTTGAAAGGGCGAGGCTGACAGCGAGAGGATACTCCGCAGCGGTGATTTCCACCTTGTTGAAGGTATGGCGGAGATCAACTTCGTTAGTTTATGTTTGTATCTGGCGTGTATATGAAGCTTGGTGTGTGGACAGGAAGGTTGAAGCATTAAGAGCTTCAGTACCACAGGTTCTAGCTGTCTTGCAAGATGGATTTGAGAAAGGTTTAGCGGCTGCATCCTTAAGGGTGCAGCTAGCAGCGCTTTCCTGTTAGAGGTAAGATAAAGGGAGAAGTGATGGGAGGATATCCAGATATTAAGCGTTTTTTGAGGGTGGTGTCGCTTTTAAGACCACCATGTAGGCAGCTAGTACCGATTTGGGATCGTCATTTAGTACTGGAGGCATTGGTGCACGAGCCTTTTGAACCTTTGTCTAGAGCGTCGTTAAAGGACCTGAATCTCAAAGTCGTGTTTCTAGTGGCTATTTGTTCGGCCCGAAGAATCTCAGAGTTGCAAGCGTTATCTTGTAGAAAGCCTTTCCTGGTTTTTGGTGATTCGAAAGTGGTCTTGAGGCCGGCTCCCGTTTTTTTTTACCCAAAGTAGTATCAGCTTTTCATGTAAACCAGGTGGTCTCTTTACCTGCTTTTGGGGAAAGCGGTGAGAGTACATCAGCGGATAAGTTACATCTGTTAGATGTTCGTCGAGCTTTAAAGAAGTATTTGCGAAAGACGGCAAGTTTCCACAGAACAGATTGTTTGTCCTGTTTGGGGGAACAAGAAAAGGAGAAGCAGCATTGAAAGCTTCCATTGCCAGATGGCTCAAAGAGGCGATAGCGTCAGCATATCTGTTGAAGGGCAAATCGGTGCCAGAGGGACTTAGAACGCATTCGACTAGAGCGCAAGCGATGTCGTGGGCAGAGTACATTTTGGTGCCAGCGGTTGAAATTTGTAAGGCGGCTACCTGGTCATCTTTAAATTCCTTTGTCAGGCATTACCGTCTAGATGTTCAGGCAGAAAGGGATACCTGTTTGGATCAGCGGTGCTTCAGGCTGGTCTAGCAGGTCCCTCCCGACTTTTTTCACTGCTCTATTACATCTCCAGAGGTTCGGGACTAGACTGGAGGGACGATACGGAAGGTGAAATTAGACTTACCTGCTAATTGTTGTTCCTTGAGGAACTCCAGTCTAGTTCCGTATCCCTCCCTAGTAATTTCTTTTGGACTATAGCCTGAAGCAAGAGATATTTCACAGTTAAGCTGGAGGAGCAGCTGTGGAGGTTAGGGTCCATGAGGGGGAGAGGGTTGTTTCGAAAAGATGGGGATTCTGATAGGGTCCAAATCCTCCACAAAGGGGGGGGGGGGAGGGCGGGCCCACGCAGTTCATTAATAGCTATTATGACATAAAGGAGAACAAAAGAAGACATAGTGTTCTCCTTTACAAGTTATTAGTTAAGTTGTTTTTACAGTTTTTTTGATAGTAGTATTTGCTACTTAATTGTTGCTCCGGTGAGTCTGCTTTGTCAATAGGTTACTGGAGTGAGGAGGCGGTTCCTGTGCCTTTATACCGGTGTCATCAAAAGGATGATGTTTCTCAGTCTCCAAGCTTCTGGAGGAGGAGTAAAACCCAGAGGTTCGGGACTAGACTGGAGGGACAATAAGGAACAACAATTAGCAGGTAAGTCTAATTTCACCATTCTTATGTCGGAACAGACTTAGTAAAAACCAACTTGACATTCGCCCAAAAGGTCCCAGAAGCTTCAACAGATGCTGTAAATGTGCAGTCATCAATCTCCCTTGATGTTGAGTATTGATGGAGGTCATTGGAATTGGATATCCACTGATATCTACCCAAAGGAGAAGAAGGATTTAGCACTTTGACATCCAGTGATCACCAAATGGTGTGGTTCAGTATTAGGACAAGGGCAGAGCTGGTTTGTTCAAAAGTAACTCTTCTAGACTTTAGGAAAACTAACTTTTGTCAAGATGGGGGCTGGGCCGGCCCGTCCATTGAGCAAGAATGTTTTTTGCACAGGGCCCCGCATTTCAGGGGGCCCCGCGCAAAGAACATTCTGCTTTAAAAGTAAATTTAAAAAAAAAAAAAAAAAAAAGCTGGCTGCTGCCGCGGCGGCAACAGCAGAATCAAATATCCTGCGGGGCCACCCCCTGCTCGATAGAGCCTACCCTCCCTGCATCAGCTCGGTCTCCGCAGTTGCACCGGCTTTCAGAGCGCGAAGGGAGACTAGTTTCCCTTTCGTGGCTCTGTTAAGCCCGCAGGGGCTGATGGGACTTTCCCACCAGCCCCCGCGGGCTTAACAGAGCCGTGAGGGAGAAACTCTCCTTTCGCGCTCTGAAAGCCGGTGCAACTGCGGAGACCAAGCTGATGCAGGGAGGGCAGGCTCTATCGGGCGGGGGGACGGGGGACGACCCCGCAGGATATTCGATTCTGCCATTGCCGCGGTGGCAGACAGCTTTTAAAAAAAATTTTACATTTTCCCTGGGCTGTTGGGGTGGGAGTTAGGACTGGAAATGGGCTAATGGGGTTAGGACTGGAAGAGGGCTGATAGGGGGTTAGGACTGGTAATGGGCTATGGGCAAAGAGTACAAGTAAATGGAGCTCACTCTGAGGAGAAGGATGTTACCAGTGGTGTGCCCCAGGGATCTGTCCTTGGTCCGATTCTTTTTAACACCTTTGTTAGTGATATAGCGGAAGGGCTGTCGGGTAAGGTTTGCCTCTTTGCGGATGATACCAAAATCTGCAATAGAGTAGACACCCAGGAAGGTGTAGATAACATGAGGAGGGATCTAGCTAAGCTTGAAGAATGGTCTAGAATTTGGCAACTGGGATTTAATGTTAAAAAATGTAAGGTCATGCATTTGGGCTGCAGCAATCCAAGGGAGCAATACAGTATAGGAGGTGAAGTACTTTTGTCCACTAAAGAAGAGCGGGACCTAGGCGTGGTTGTGTCCGATGATCTTAAAGTAGCTAAACAGGTAGAAAAGGCGACGGCAAAAGCTAGAAGGATGCTTGGGTGCATACGGAGAGGAATGGCTAGCAGAAAAAAGGAGGTGATAATGCCTCTGTATAAGTCTTTGGTGCGACCTCATTTGGAGTATGGTGTGCAATTCTGGAGACCGCACCTTCAAAAGGATGTGAACAGGATGGAGTCGGTGCAGAGGGTTGCTACTAAGATGATTAGTGGTCTTCATTATAAAGCATATGAGGACAGACTTAAGGATCTTAATATGTACACCTTAGAGGAAAGGCGGGATAGAGGTGATATGATTGAGATGTTTAAATACCTCCGTGGCATAAATGTTCAGGGAGAGAGCCTCTTTCAATTGAAAGCAAGTTCTGCGACGAGGGGACATGGGATGAGGGTGAAGGGAGATAGATTCAGGAGTGATATGCGGAAATATTTCTTTACGGAAAGAGTAGTGGATCCGTGGAATAGTCTCCCAGTGGAGGTGGTAGAGGTGAGGACAGTAATTGAATTCAAAAAAGCATGGGACCAACACAGAGGATCTCTAAGGGTAAAAAGTGGACTGTTGTAGTTGTTGTTATGGAAGGACAGACTAGATGGGCCTTGTGGTCTTTTTCTGTCATCATGTTTCTATGTTTCTATGTTTCTGTTCCAGACTACCTGCTCAGAACAGTCAGGCGATGGATGCTTTCCATCTCCACTGGGGTCAGGACTTCCTATATGCCTACCTTCCCATTCCCCTCATCCCCAAGACTCTTTTCAAACTCTAGAGAGACAGGGGCTACATGATTCTCATAGCCCCGCATTGGCCACGTCAAACATGGTATGCTCTGCTTCTATGTCTCTCTCAAGCCAAACCCCTGCTGTTGGGCTGTGCTCTGTATCGCCTATCCCAGAATGGGACGCTTCTGCACCCAAACCCTCAGTCCTTACACCTGATGGCGTGGCTGCTGAGAGCTCAGAACTACAGGATATCAACCTCTCTCAACAGGTTAAAGATATCCTATTGGCCTCAAGGAAATCTTCCACTAGGGGCGATTACGCCTTTAAGTGGCGAAGGTTTTCAATCTGGTGTTCAAAAAGGGAACTTAATCCTTTTTCCGTTCCCGTGAAGGCATTACTTGAGTATCTCCTCCACCTTTCTTTCTCTTGACTCAAAACCAATTCGGTAAGGGTCCACCTAAGTGCCGTTGCAGCTTTCCACATGCCTTTTGATGGGCAACCTGTCTCTTCTCGGCCGCTTGTAGTGTGCTTTATTAGGGGTCTACTCTTAAATAAGCCTCCCCTTAGGCATCCACCTGTGGCATGGGATCTCAGTCTTGTCCTCGGACTGCTCATGAAGCTATCCTTCGAACTCCTAGCCCCCTACATCTTGGGAGTTTCTTTCTTGTAAAGTTATCTTCCCAATTGCCCTCACTTCTGCAAGACACGTTAGTGAGCTCCAGGCTTTAGTGCAAGGGTTCTCAACCCTGTCCTAGGGACCCACCTAGCCAGTCGGGGTTTCAGGATAACCACAATGAATATGCATGAAAGAGATTTGCATATAATGGAGGCAGTGTATGCAAATCTATTCATTGTAGTTATCCTGAAAACCCGACTGGCTAGGTGGGTCCCAAGGACAGGGTTGAGAACCCCTGCTTTAGTGGCTAACCTTCCTTATACATGGTTCCACCATGATAAAGTATTCCTTAGGACTCATCCTCACTTTATGCCAAAGGTGGTTTTGCCTTTTCATTTAAACCATTCTGTGTACTTTCCTATTTTCTTCCCTAGGCCTCATGTCTCTGGTGCAGAAAGGAATCTACATACTCTGGATTGCAAGTGTGCCTTGGCCTTTTATCTTCAGAGAGCTAGGCAGCACAAAAGGGCTTCTCAGCTTTTTATTGCTTTTGACTCCAGTCACCTAGGTCTACCAGTTTCCAAAAGAACACTCTCCAGATGGATTGCAGACTGGTTAACCTTTACCTGTGTGAGAGTAGGGGACTTTCCCTTGATGGTCATGTCACAGTACACAATGTGCGAGCAATGGCAGCCTCCATGGCAATCCTCCGTTCAGTGGCAATCGATGAAATATGCAGGTCAGCAACCTGGTACTCTGTCCACACTTTTGCAGTCCATTACTGTCTGGACAAGGACTCCCATTGGGACGCCTCGTTTGGCCAGGTTGTTCTCCAGCATCTCTTTCACACTTAGAACAACTCCTACTCCCCGTCCCGGGTTTTGATACCAGCCAACCTTGGGAGGATACATGACCCATTTAAGCCTGTGTTTCACTGCTCTCTCTGTGGTCATCTCCCTGGCATTTCCAAGCTAGGGAGTCCCATATGTGAAGACTACATTCCTGCTTGTTCCTGGAGATAGCATAGTTACTCACCTGTAACAGGTGATCTCCGGGAACAGCAGGAATTGAGTCTTCACAATCCACCCTCCTCCTCTAGGAATTGCTCTCCTCACTCTCTCTCCTCTCCTTTTATCTCAGCTACAAACCCAACTGAGGGGGGAGAGTTGGAAAGGCGGGAAGGCAGCTATGCAGGCGCAGTGGGATGCTCCCAAAAGCTTTCCTGTTGGACGCTGGGGAGCGCTCCCACGTGGGCTCCTTTGGTGCCGACGTCACCCATACATGAAGACTCAATTCCTGCTGTTCCCGGAGATCACCTGTTAACAGGGAGTAACTAGGCTTTCACTCAATGCGTAATCAAACTCTGGAATTCATTACTGGAGGATGTAGTAAGCTGGGTTTAAAAAAGGGTTGGATAAGTTCCTGCTTAATATTCATAAACCATTATTAAAGAGGACCTGGGAAATCCACTGCTTAACCCGGGACAAGCATTGTGGAACCTATGTACGTTTTTGGGAACCTGCCGGGTACTTGTGACCTGCATCGGCTACTGTTGAAAGCAGGATACTAGGCTTGATGAACCGTGGTCTGAACCAGTGTGGCATTTCTTATGTTATGTTCTTATGTAACTCTAGCTCTTGTAATTCCCCTTAAAAAAATCTAGCCCTACCCATGACCGGCCCAACCATTTCGCAAACTAGGCTAGGGTGGCAACTTCAGGGAGGTGGCAAAGAACAGGGTCTTCAAAGCTTAACAAGATATTTTGACAGTAAAGTGGGCGGTGGGGGGGGGGGGTGGTATAAAGCTTAATATCTGCCTACTCTGGGGGCCAGCCCTGGTCATAACTATTCCATCTCTGATGGGTAAATTAAAATAACCTAATAGTATGGTATTTTTAAACTCTGCACAGATATGAGATCAACTGCAAAGAGCAGGTAAAATTACAGCTTTTTCTGTGGGAGTTCCATATAATACTGCAAGATTTTTGAACTTCCTTTGGGAATGTGCTTTGTTTTGATATGTAATATTGTCACATGAATTTAGAGTAACCAGGTTTTAAATAATTATTTAAAACAGTAGTTCTAGCAAAAATATGAATGAAAGTAAAGTGAAGAGGTAAGAGGAAATATTGGTGCGCTGACCCTTATTGGAACCCATGTAAGTATGCTACTACTGCTGAGCATTTGTATAGTGCTACAAAACGTATGCAAGTATATCATGAATACAAATAAACATCTAGAGTGAACTGAGGATGAAGATTTTCAGAAATGAAGGATATGACCTGTGATAATGTCACTTAATGATGTGTATTTTGTTTTTAGGAGATCAAGTCTGCCCATAAAATAGCAAAAAAGTATTCCTCCATTCCCCAGATGTGGTCCAGATGTCTGCTGCGTCATTGTTTCGGCCTGTGGTTCATCTGCCTTCCTGCCTATGTAAAAGTGTGTCATTCAAAGGTCAGGGCCCTGCAAACTGCCTATGAAGTGCTGCGAAAAATGCACATCAAGAAAATAGATTCGCCAGATGAGGTATCACAAAAATTTATGTAACTGCATCATTTCATCTCAGGTTTGCGTGTCCCAGAATACATCTGTATGCTACTTGGAAGGGGGGGGGGGATTGGCCCAGTCATTTCCTTCTGTTCTTTGGTGCATCCAGTTTAAAATCATGGCTGGATGTGGTGATATGAGTCTTCATTTTACAACTACACAGTCTAGCACAAACTTGTTTTATTTTTCCATCTTGTAATGTTAATGTCCCAGTAAACCCCAGAAATATTTTCAGACCAAATCAATATTGGATCTAAATCTGCAGAAAATCTTTTATTTTCAAGCCATTGATAAGATGGCTAATGTTGTCATTAATTGGAAGCACTTGATAATAAGGAAGGAGTAATTATTTTATTTTATTTTTTATTTTGCCTGTGTGCTCTTATCTCCAGGAACAAGCAGAATGTAGTCTTCACATATGGGTGATGTCGGCACCGATGGAGAGCCTGCGCAGGAACGCTCCCCAGCGTCCTATAGGAAAGCTTTTGGGAGCATCCCACTGCACCTGCGTAGCTGCCTTTCTGCCTTTCCAACTCTCCCTCCTCAGTTTTTCAGTTTCTGCGGAGCTGACGAGTGATTCCTGTCACTGCAGAAAATTTCCTTTTGTGGTTGCGTCTGCCTTCCCGTCGACACTAGCACCATTATCGTTGGTGTTTCTTTTCTTCTGTTTTCTTTTTTTTTTAAAAGAGGAAAAACTTCCTTTTTCTTCTGGGGGCTCTTGCCCCCCAGGTGCTTAGACGCCATTTTGGGTCTTAGGCACCTTTTTTCCTAAAGATGGAAAAACCAACTAGTGGTTTCAAAAAGTGTTCCAAATGTAGCAGTACCATTTCTGCTACCAACACCCGTGACTGGTGTCTTAAATGATTGGGACGAGACCATCCACCATCAGAATGTCTTCTCTGCAGGAAGATGTCAAAGAGGGGCCTGAAGAATAGCGCTGTGAAACTCTGCACCCTTTTTGCCTCGGATGCAATGTCCGTGGCATCGACGTCGTTGAGGGCTTCATCTTCCTCCCATGGATCTCAGGTAACGAAACCTAGGTCTTCTTCAAAGACTGGCCGGTCTTCCAAGGGTAGATCTCCATCTAAGCATCGAGATGCCTCAGTCATTGCCCTAGAAGAGAATACACCGGCCAAACAACCCCGGCGGGAGGTCCTTGCCTCCAAAGTATTAACGGGGTCCCAAGATGCTCCCGAGGCTTCCACCTCTGGAGAGCACTTGGTGCTATGTTCTGGGGTCGAGGCCTGCTGTTCCGGTACCCAGACATCGGCTGGTTCCATGGATCAGCGTATCCTGGCCATTGAGTGGAGTTTAGCAGCTTTGGTACCGCTAAAGCCTCTGCAATCGGTCCCGCAGTCATCGGTACTGGTGCCGGTACCGAATGTATCTTCATCAACCATTGCGCCGCTCTCCACGCTACCACCCATACAGGCCCTGGAGTCAGTGTCTGGCATCAGGGTTCCAGTACCGAGGCATTCCGATGCCGGGCGGTCAGCCGGTAGGCGGGGGAACTCCCTGCCTGTTGATACTTCGAGTCTTCCGATTCTGATTCTTCCAGTGAATCCATCCGTACCAGGGAGGCTCTTCTGGAAGATCCTTCTCCTTCCTCACAACGCCATATGTCTCTTCCAGAAGACATGTCTTTTCAAGACTTTATATGGCATGTGGCTCAGGGCCTCTCTATTTCGGTGACCTCGGAGAAGGAGCCGAGAGCTCAAGAACTTGAAATTCTTCAATATCCAGCAGCCTCTAAGGAGGCTACGTTACCCATTCACCGGATATTTCATGTTCTCATGCTTAGGATGTGGGAAACACTCTTGATGGTCTCTCCACATTCTCGGAGACGCGATACCAGGTACTGCAGTGTTCTGATTTCCAGAAGACGCAGTTACCACACCACTCCATGGTAGTGGAATCGGCAGTGCGTCAAATCAAAAGTGCCAAGACACATTCATCTAATCCTCCTGGCCATGAGGTGAGAACTCTCAATGCCTTTGATCATCGATGTTTTCAAGCCTCCATGTTATTGGCCAGAGTAAGTTCTTACACACTCTACATGGGTATGTTCCTTCGGGAGGTGGCTAAAGATTTAGAACTAATGGCTCTTCTCCTTGATGACAAGAGGACTGATTACCTGACACTTGTAAAACATGCCCAGAATGTTTCCAAACTCATGAACAGGTAAACCATTGATTGTTTTGAGTGTATGAGCAGGACGTCTGCTATCTGCATCGGTGCACATCGGATTTCTTGCTAACAAGCATCTGATCTTGAGCAGTGGCTGCAAGATAAGCTGGGGGAATATTCCTTGCACAGGTGAAACCTCTTTGGCAAGGATTGGCAGGACAAGGCTTCTCAGCTGGAGTCCGAGAACACCACTCTCAATAGGCTTTCTAGAACCACTGCCAACCCAGCTAAGAAAAGGCTGTAAAGAAGCCTTTTCCAACAAGAAGAAGAGGTTTTATCCTTCTTATACCCATGCTGTGCACTGTCCGATCCAGGCTTCCCAGAAGGGACAGCAACAACTGAAGCAACAAAGGAAAGCTCAGGTACCCAGAGCTCAGCCAGCTCAACAGACCCAGCCTCCAGAAGGTCTTTGTCTCATTTCTAGAGAACCTATCTGTCCTACCTCTGGAAATTCCAGAGCCAGTCAGCATCCCAGGCAGACTGTTACTTTGCCCAAAGATGGCACCAGATAACATCAGAGCAGTGGACTCTCTCCATAGTGATAGAGGGGTACAAACTTCAATTTCACAGTATGCCCCCTTCATCTGCTCCAAGAGAGTTCAGCTCTCGGCCCCCTCTCACCACTCTCTTGTGCCTGGAGATTACCACCCTCCTCGCTCAGGGTGCCATAGAGGAAGTGCCACTTTCTCAGCAAGGCCTGGACTTCTACTCCCCCTACTTCCTTATCCCAAAGAAGACAGGACAGGCCCATTCAAGTATCTGCTCCGAGAGCAATTCAAGATGATCTCTCCCGGAACACTTCTTTCTTAGCTCCAGAATCAGGACTGGCTTTGTTCTCTAAATGTAAAGGATGCATATACACATATCCTTATTCACGCAGAACACAGGAGGTTTCTTCGATTCCTCTTTCAAGGAAGACTTTACCAGTACAGGGTTCTATCCTTCGGCCTGGCTTCTGCCCCAAGAGTCTTAACAAAATGCATGGCAGTAGTCGCAGCATTTCTAAGAACTCTAGGGATATTTGTCTTCCCTTACTTAGACGACTGACTCGTCCGAGCAACGTCAGTCCCAGAGGCCCGCACAATGCAGGTTTTTCAACACTTGGTATTTGTAATAAATCTTCCAAAATCCCAACTCACGCATTCTCAATCCTTAGAGTTTATAGGGCCTCTCCTAGACACGCAGCAGTCAAGGGCTTTTCTACCACAGGTCCACTGCACTCGAGTAGTTCAACTAGCTTCTCAGGCAGGTATGAAGACTTTCCTAACCGCTCGATAGATGCTTCAGTTGCTGGGTCATATGGCTTCCACTATTTATGAGGTTTCCTATGCTTGTTTGCATATGAGCGCAGCTCAATGGACCCTGGTTTCGCAGTGGACTCAGGCATCAGGTCATCTGGGGGACAGAATCATGATCTCTGCACATCTAATTTCATCCCTCCAATGGTGGCAATCGCCAGAAAACCTTCATAGGGTCACCTTTTCAGATGCCACCACACCAATCTACCCTGACGACGGATGCGTCCAAATTGGGTTGGGGAGCTCATCTGGACAATTTCTCCACTCGGGATCTTTGGACTCAACAGGAGCCTCAACGTCACATAAATCTGTTGGAACTCAGAGCCATCCACAATGCTCTGAGTGTTCCAAGACCACCTTCGCTCCCAGACAATTCTAGTCCAGATGGACAATCAGGTGGCCATGTTCTATGTGAACAAGCAGGGTGGAACAGGTTCCCAAGCGTTGTGCAACTAAGCCCTACATCTATGGTCTTTTGCCATATGCCATCGGATCCACCTACTAGCGGTGTATCTCCCTGGAAAACAAAATTGTTTGGCAGACAAACTCAGTCGAGTACTACTGCCACACGAGTGGTCTCTCCATTCGGATCAGATTGCTCGAATCTTTCAGATTTGGGGAACCCCAGATATAGATCTGTTTGCAAGTCCTCAGAATGCCTAACTTCCCCACGTCTGTTCCAGGCTACCTGCTCAGAACAGTCATGCGATGGATGCTTTCCATCTCCACTGGGGTCAGGACTTCCTATATGCCTACCCACCCATTCCCCTTATCCCCAAGATTCTTTTCAAACTCCAGAGAGACAGGGGCTACATGATCCTCATAGCCCCACGTTGGCCACCTCAATCGTGGTATCCACTGCTTCTATGTCTATTTCAAGCCAAACCCTTGGAGTTGGGATGTGCTCTGGATCTTCTATCCCAGGAGAATGGGATGCTTCTGCACCCAAACTCCCAGTCCTTACACCTGATGCCGTGGCTACTGAGAATTTAGAGCTCCAGGATATCAACCTCTCTCAACAGGTTAAAGATATCCTATTGGCCTCAAGGAAACCTTCCACTAGATCCTGCTGGCCTCCTGTAAGACCCTCACCAGGAAGGCTTACGCATTCAAATGGTGCAGGTTCTTAGTGTGATGCATAGAGCAGCGGATTAACCCATTCTCCTGGCCTGTGCAGCTGGTGCTGCAGTACCTCCTTAATCTCTTAAATTGAATTCCGTCAGGATGCACACACCATCCTGTTAAAGGCAAGCCCCTCAGCCCAGCCTCTGGTAACCTGCTTCCTGAAGGAGCTCTTGCTGTCAAAAAACCCCGTCCACCCTCCGGCGATGGAGTTGGGACCTCAATGTAGTGCTAGTGCAGCTCACCCGCCTACCTTTCGAGCCCCTGGCTACCTGCCATCTGAGTTATCTCTTGTGGAAAGTTATGTTCCTGGTGATGCTCACCTCTGCCCTCAGGGTTAGCGAGCTCCAAGCCCTAGTAGCAGAGGCGCCTTACACCAGGTTCTACAGGAACAGGGTCGTGCTACGCACGCATACCAAATTCCTCCTGAAGGTGGTGTCGTCTTTCCACCTCAACCAGGAGGTGGTGATACCACCTTCTTCCCGAGACCTCACTCCTCCAGGGCAGAGACCGTTCTTCACACCTTAAACTGTAAGAGGACCCTGTCCTCCTACATTCAATGTACCTAGGGCCACCACAAATTTTCTCAGTTTTGTTTCCTACGACCCCAGTCATCTGCTGGAGGCAGTGACCAAGTGCACCCTGGATGGTGGACTACATCACCCTCACGTATGAGAAGGCTGGGCACTCGCTGGACGGCCAGGTCATGGAACACAGTGTCAGGGCCATGGCAGCCTCTGTAGCAAACCTCCGCTACGTCCGATGTTGGACATCTGCTGGGTCGCCACTTGGTCTTCAGTCTATACCTTCGCAGCTCATTACTGCCTGGAGAGGGAATCCCAATGGGACAGTGCCTTCGTCCGGGCTGTGCTCTGTAATCTTTTTGGGGTCTAGGCAACTCCTACCCTCCGACCCTTTTGTGTTCAGGGTACCGGAGCATTGGTTCCCATTGGTCACATGGATCCAACTGCAGTCTGTTTCTACGGACTCAATTGCTGCTGCTCATGGCTCACCTTGAGGGCGACCGTGTTTTTCTTTATGGGCTTTCGGGTACCCTGTAGCTAGGGAGTCCCATATGCAAGACAGACGTCCTGCTTGTTCCTGGAGAAAGCGTAGTTACTCACCTATAACAGGTGTTCTCCAAGGATAGCAGGAATCAATCCTAACAACCCTTCCTCTTCCCCTTGGAATTGCTATACATTTTTTGCGATCATATAGAACATATGTCTGAAGGGCTCCGTGGAAAAAAGAGGAGACTGAGTAAGATGGCACCCTTGGGCGGGAAGGGGACCATGCATGCGTGATGGCATCTCCAAAGGCTTTCTTTGAAAGCTGGGGAGATGCTTCCACGAGGGCTCCGTTTGTGCCAATGTCACCCATATGTGAAGGCTGATTTCCTGCTTGTTCCTGGAGAAAAACATGTCCACCCCTAATTTTTGCAGATATTCTGCAACTGCTGCTAGACATTTTGGGACTAGATGTAGTGATGACAAGTCAAATAGCATTACATGATACTGGAGGTGGAATTTTCCTATTATGGATCCAAGATAAATACATAGTCAAGCCATAGAAAGTATGTGGGTGCAACCATGCTTAAAACCCAAGGAACACAAGCTAATTTTGCTTATTGTCATTCATGAATGAGAATGAAGTGTTCAAGGAAACCAACTTTGAACTTTTTCTTGACCAGGAATTAATTCCATTCCTTGAGGTCTAGAATGGAATGGAGTCCTCCTTTTCTCTTTGGAACCAGGAAATATTTGGGGAAAAAAAGCCAGCCTTCTTTTGCTTGGTGGGGCAGTTTTGACCACTTTAGACTCTAAAAGGGAGGTAAGCCTCTTAGTGGGCAATCTGACAGATTTTCCATTAGATGAAGTCAGCATCCATTCTGAGCTATACTGAAAAAACATCCTTCCCTCCACAGGTAGGTTTCTAGGGGACAAATAGTGGAGTGGAGGAGTAGCCTAGTGGTTGGGGCAAGGTACTTCAGGCCGGAAGGTCGGGGGTTCAAATCCCACTAGAGGACAGCAACTTTGGGCCGGAAGGACTGGGGTTTCTAGTCCCACAGGTGCTCCTTGTGGTCTTGGGCAAGCCACTTAACCCTCCATAGCCCATGTTCCCTGTAAAATAGTTATCTCCAAGTTATAATACCCTGTTCAATTTAATTTCAGTTTGTTTAATGTAAACCGCACTGATGCAGAATAGCGCGGTATATAAGAGAATGTAAATAAATAAATAAATAAAAATACTAGCTATAGAACCCTAGATCCAGTTAAAATTTTATCACAGGCTTTGGCTGGATAATTGGCTGTGGATTTTGAGCCCCCTCCTGCTTGAAGCAAACGTGAAGTCCCTGTTGTTGACAGAAGAATAACGCCTCTTTGATGGCTAGTATGGTTTCCTCTGCACCCCACTAGAGTGTATCCTTGATGTAAGGGGCAGGTCAAAAATGGCTGCAAAGAGGGTAGGAAAAGGTTATGGTCTTAATTTAATCCACCACTTTCTTGACTTTATCTTCAGAGTAGTTCTTCCTTTGCATGACGAATCAGCAAGCCTTTCCTGCATATCTGACATTAGGTCAGGGCCTTCAGCTATGAGAGTCTGCAGGAACCAATTCCTATTACAGAGGCTCTCAATGCTTAAAAAAGAAATTATAGTTGGGCCCAACTAAGTGTGTTCCCTACTCTTTATCCTTGTCCACCATTGCTATCAGATCATTGTGCTTCTTTTGAAGGCACTAGAGAGATCATTTACTTTTTCTAGAATGCTATGCATATACTGACACAAAGAACAGATAAGAAGCTAAAGCAAGTACTTAGGACAGCATTCTGAAACTCATCTCTTAACAAGATTAAGGATTCAAGAATTCCCCCTGGGGACACAAAAGCATAACTCCTCCACATGGCCTTCTTGAAAGCAGATCTGACAGATGAGTAGGCTGCCTGCTGAATTTAGAAGCCTCTGAACACGATATATTGTGTTCATCTTCCTGTTAATGTGCAGTACATTCTCATCTCTGAAGGACATCACAGACAGGCATTGCATTGCCAAAATCTCCTCAAGGGGGAAATGTAAAATATTTGGTAAAATGGTAAAATGTAGGACATCCTGTAATTCTGCCATGGTTTCTCCTTTCTCCAAATGAAATTGCATGCCCCCCAAGACATTTTATTTAGTAATATTTAGCTCATGTCTTTCGAGGGTGAGCTTTCCCCTCTGCGGTGATGCTTGGGAGGACATAAGGTTGATACCACTATCTCCCTTCCCTCAACACAATAAATCAGTAGGGACCAATGTTAAAGTTTCTTGCATATTGCTCAAATTCTCCACAACAGTATCCCTGCGGGCAGAGGTGAGTGCCATGGGGAACACCATCTTCCAGGAGAGATACTTGAGGTGGCAGGAGCCGAGAGGCTCAAAGGATGGTGCGGTGAGCTTGAAGAGCATAACGTTAAGGTCCCATTTCGCCACCAGCGGGTGGACGGGCGGCTTTGACAGGAGAAGCCCCCTCGGGAAGCGAGACACGAGGGGTTGAGCAGAGAGGGTTTTGCCTCAATGAGATGGTGATGCGTCACGAGAGCGCCGAGGTACACTCTTACTGAGTTAGACTTCAGCCCTGCCCAGGACAGGTGAAGTAGGTACTGCAGCAGTAGCTGTATGGAGCAGGAGAAAGGGCTGACCCAATGCGCCATGCACCAGACCGAGAACCTCCACCACTTGAAAGCGTACGCCCGATGGGTGGAGGTTTTGCGGGAAGCGAGGACTTCCTCCACTTCAGTAGAGAGATTGAAAGGGGCCAGGGCTACTCTGTCAGCAGCCAGACATGAATGTCAGGGACCACAGGTTAGAGTGCAGGGAGAAAGCCGCCTTCCTGCGTCAGTAGGCCTGGGTCACACTCTGATAGAACATAATTGTTACAAGAGTCAAGTCTCCCAGCCCGAACACCTCGGAGGCCTCACAGCTGGTGTTGTGTGCACTAGCCAGGGAAGACCTCGGTCCTGTAGACTGGAACATGGAAGGAGACTTTGTTCGGGGCCGTATGGTCTCGAGGATCGGATCAGCCTCTGGGGATGTCCCAACACCTATCTAACCTTTACATAACCGGTACTGTTAAAGAAAAACAGACCAGTCTATATCCATATTTAAACCTACTGGTATAAGGGTCTAAACACCACCAACCTCCGTCTAAACACCACCACCTTTCCACTAGACCCCTGCCCTGCTGAGTGGATAAAGAAATCCAAAGAAGACATAAGCACACCCCTAACCCACATCATCAACGAATCACTCAAGCAAGGACACATACCAGACGTCCTCAAGACCTCTATCATCCGTCCAACCCTAAAAAAACCCAACCTGGACCCACTTGACCCAGCCTCCTACAGACCAATAGCAAGCCTCCCATTCGCCGCCAAAATTATGGAGAAGATCATTCAACAACAACTCCAAGACCACCTAGACACCAACAAAATACTGGACCCACAACAACATGGATTTCGCCCATACCATGGAGTTGAAACCCTCATGACGATGCTACTGAACACCCTCACCAAAGGCACACAGGCCAAACACTCTGGATACGCCATGCTCTCTCTAGACATATTCGCAGCCTTCGACACCATCTCTCACAGCATTCTCCTGCACAGACTCCAGGATATAGGAATTAAAGGCACAGTACTACAATGGTTCTGCTCCTACCTGACAGACAGACAACAACTGATTCGCACAAACACAGCAACCTCCCCCCCTTCCAACAACATCAAGGAGTACCACAAGGCTCCACACTGTCCGCCATGCTCTTCAATATATATCTGCAACCACTCTGCGCGATCATACGAAACCACAACATCAACTACCACATATACGCAGATGACATAATGCTCTATGGACCAATCACAACAACCAACCCAACGAATAACCAACTATCAGACTGCTTCATTGAGATCTCCGACTGGCTCCAAAGAAACAATCTAACCATCAACATAAAAAAAAACGGAAGCCCTCATAGTAACAAAGACCCAGACTTCACCCCACCACCACACCTCATATTAGGAACCACCCAAATAAAGATTCAATCCCAAATAAAATATCTGGGAATCACTATAGACCACGCTCTCACATTTACTCCACAGATAAAAAAGACTGCAAAACCATATTCCACAAAGCAAAGATAATACAACGGCTTAGACCACTCATTGATCCACAGGACTTCAGAACTGTCATGCAGGCCATGACACTCCCCCACCTGGACTACTGCAACATAATCTATCACGGACTTCCTGCAACCCATACCATCCCTCTACGGACTGCCCTGAACACCACCGCTAGGATCATCCAGAAAGCAAAAAAGCACAACCACATCACCCCAGTCCTGAGGGAACTACACATACTACCACTTCAAGCAAGGATCAAATACAAAGTTGCCCTGCTTATACACAAAGCCCTCCATTGTACACAGACTTCCCACCTCCGCTCCCTACTACCCCAGCCCACCACAACAGAACAACCCAGCAAACCACCAGCAACGTCCTTACCATCCCCTATCAATGAACAAAATATAATCAACGAACCTGCAACAGAGCTTTTGAACTATACGCACCCTCCCTCTGGAACTCATTACCAAACCAAATCAGGAACACCGCTGATCCATCTGCCTTCCGAAAACAACTAAAAACCATCCTCTTCCAGGAATACGTTGGACCAGAAGCAGGCAATCTCCACTGACATCCCACAGCCCCGCAACCAAATTCCCCAAACTACCCTATAAAGAGACCTATGTCCTCACCACCTGTTCAGATCATCAATGTTGGCCCCCGGTGACGGCTGCCCCCCCCCACTTATTTTTGTCCACCCCCTCCCCCTCAGTGTTAAACCGCTTTGACCCGGTGAAAAGCGGTATATAAATATATAGCGGTATATAAATTTATTTATTTAGCGGCAGCTAAATAAATAAATAAATAAATAAAGGGTCCCAAATTCAAATATATACCTTTGTTCTAGCCTTAAGATCTTGTCAATATTCCCCCCCCCCTCCAATGGGGATGTACCACTTTGAGGACCCTAAACTTAAAATCTGAAACCGAAGGTTGTGCTGATATCCCGTGTGATACCAATGATTTATCTATAAGTCCCCTCTTCATACAAATCCTGTGCTCTATCATCTTGGTACAAACTGCTCGCTTAGTCTTTCCTATATAGACCATCTCACATGAGCACACAATCATATAAATGACATAATGTGTCTCACAGTTTGAATAATTTAAAAGAAAACATTTTTTCCTGGTTCAGGGATGAAACAAAAATCTTTCCATTTCCAGAGTATGAGTGCACATCAAACAATGCCCACGTTTGTCCTCTAATCCTAGGCTTAATTCTCTTCACTGAAAGGGCCGAGGACACTAGAATATTTGCCGTGTTGGTGGTGTTGCATTTATGTGCAACCGTCGCAGATGTATTTTCAAACTTTGGGATAGTCGAAAGGATACGCCATTTCTCCTTTAGTATTTTGTTTATTGCGTGAGAAAAATTGGAAAAAGTGAGAGGGCAAACTAATTTGTCCATTTGATGGACTTTTGACTCTGCTCCATCCTTGACCTGCTGAAAGGGTAGTGCTGGCTTCTCTCCTCTGCCTAAGAACGTGGAAGAGGTGCTACTGGCCTCAAGAAGGCAGTCCACTAGAAAAACCTATGCCTTCAAGTGGCGTAGGTTTGAGGTGTTGTGTAACCAGCACAACAAAAACCCTTTCTCTTGTCTGGTACCAGTGGTGTTGGAGTACATACTTCACCTCTCAGAATTAGGCCTCAAGTCTAACTCTTTCAGGGTCCACCTGAGTGCTTTGTCAGCACTCCACTCTACAGTGGAGGGACAACCTCTTTCAGTTCACCCCTTGGTGTCCAAATTCCTCAGAGGACTACTTCTACTAAAACCCCTGATTTGTCCTCCAGTAACCGAGTGGGATTTGAATGTGGTCTTGCAACAACTTACTCACCCACCTTTTGAGCTGATGTCCACTTGCTGTCTGTGCTTCCTTTCCTGGAAAGTGCTTTTCTTTGTGGCACTCGCATCTGCCAGACGTGTGAGTGAACTACAAGCTCTTGTGTCAGAAAGACTGTACACACAATTTTATAGGAACAGGGTGGTCCTGTGCACCCATCCCAAGTTCCTTCCGAAAGTGGTCTTTCCATTCCACCTCAACCAAGCGGTGGTTCTTCCGACATTCTTTCCCAGACCGCATACTTGTCGGGCAGAGGCAGTTCTGCATACCCTTTATTGTAAAAGGGCCTTAGCCTTCTACCTGGAACGTACGCGGGGACATTGAAGGGCTACTCAGCTCTTCGTCTCTTATGACCCCAGTAAACTGGAGCTACCTGTCTCCAAGCGCATGTTATCCACCTGGGTGGCAGACTGCATTGACTGGGTGTACAGGGCGGCCGACCTCCCATTGCAGGGTCGAGTCACAGCCCACTGTGTCAGGGCTAAGGCCACATCAGTGGCTCACTTCTGCTCTGTTCCGCTGGCAGACATCTGCCAGGCCGCAACCTGGTCTTCAAGCCAAACTTTTACAGCCCATTACTGCTTGGATAGAGAGTCCCGATGGGACAGTGCTTTTGGCCAGGCGGTACTCCGTAACTTATTTGAGGTTTAGGCAACTCCTACCCTCCGACCCTCTGGTATCAGGCTACCGGGGGGTGTTGCGTCTCCACTGAATTCCTATCACAACTGCTTCTAGAGGGAGCCATTTTTCAGCTAGGGGTTCTCGGTAGCCTATAGCTAAGGAGTCCCATATGTGAGGACTGACTTCCTACTTGTTCCTAGAGAAAGTGTAGTTACTCACCTGTAACAGGTGTTCTCCAGGGACAGCAGGAATCAGTCCTCATGACCCTCCTCCCCTGGAGTTGCGGTCCTATTATTGATTTTTATTCATTTTGCCGTCTTTTTAGCTATGTCATTTGACTGAGCAAGATGGCACCCTTGGGCAGGAAGGGGACCGCATATGCTTGATGCAATCCCAAAGGCTTTCTTTGAAAGCTAGGGAATTGCTCCACACGAGGGCTCCGTCGGTGCTGACGTCACCCATATGTGAGGACTGATTCCTGCCGTCCTTGGAGAACACCTGTTACTACGCTTTTCGCAAATAAGGTGCGACAAAGAAGAAAGCTGAATTTCTAGTACTACTACTATTACTGATCATTGATATAGTGCTACAAGGCATTTATAGCACTGTACAGACACACATAAAAGGCGGCCCCTGCTCGTGAGAGCTTACAATCTATTCAAGACAGACAATATAATAGATAAGAATAAGGGTATAATAGGGAAGGATAAAGAGATACAAGGATCGGGATCCAAAACCAGCCTCAAAGAGGTGAGCACTTAGTAGATTCATATTTTGTCTTCGAAGGGGGGGGGGGGGGTATAGTCAGTCTTTCGAAGTCATCCTGCTAGACCAGTCCAGACAATCAGGTTTACCTCACCCTACCAGCAGATGTTGAAGACAAAGAAACAAAAAACTACCAGAAGTCTGATTGGCTGGGCTCTAGTAGACATATAATCATGCCCCTAGGGGTGACCCTTAGTATTTTCTCTGTCTTCAGCAGATGATAGTGTCTTTCTTTATTTTTCTTTAATTGGTTTGTGTTACCTGAATCTAGCTGGATGTTCCAGAGCGCACAAGAGGTTTCCCTCTGGATTTCCCAGGCCCGCAGCATTTGGGAGCTCCTGGTCTTGAGGATTAGTTGAGCTCCCATCATCGAGGGTTTTTTTTTTCGGCTCCGGGCCACGAGGGCCTTTCTTGCCGGGAGCAGGGGGTGGCCTTCAGCACTCTGCAGCAACTGACAGATTTCCTTCACATCTGCCTTGGCTCACCTGCTCTGCTGCTGCTGAGATCGGAGGCTGTCTTCATTCAATGAGTGGTTCCCCCCCCCCCCCCCTGCCGACACTGCTCACGCTCGATTGCTGCTTCACTCCCGTTTCCTTTGGGTCTTGTATGGGGTAATCTGGACGGCTTGTCAGAGCCTTTTTGCTCACCGGGGTGGCTGAGAGAAGGGGGATCCAGGGTTTGCTTTGCGTGGATTTTTGGCAGGCTCCAGTGTGGCGGCCATTTTCAGGATCCTAACTCCCACACGGTCTCGTTTGTGGCAGCCATTTTCCAGTGGGAATTCCCACGAATACCGCGTTGCTGAGCAACTCTTTCTTTTTCGGTGGGTTCTTTCCTCCGTAGTAGACCACAGTCGGATCAGCCACTCCGCTTCTCATTAGTTTGATTTTCAGCCTCGGGGCATGTAAGGAGCTTCCATTCACGATGCCTTCCTCATCTCAGAGGTGCATCGTGTGCAGCAGAAAGCAAAAGGATTTGAAGTATAGGGTGTGTATGTCGTGCTCCTCTCACCCTGGGGAGTCTTCGGCGGCGGTTTCTTCTCCTCTCTCGACTAGGGACAGCTCTTCTGCGACTCCCTTTCCCCCAGTGGATCCTCACTCAGGATCTCCTGCAGAGGGGCCTATAGACCCTCCTCTTCTGGTACCTCAGCCTCCGGCCTCGTCCTTGCAGTCCATGGAGACGCCTTCCCAGGCTTTGGACACACAGTTTCTGGCCCTTTTTAAAAAAGCCTGATCCATCTGGCGCTCGGACGTGTCATGGTTGGAATCAGGGCATCTTTCCCCTTCTAGTGGGGCAAATGCTGGATCAGCCTCCCAGAAGCATCCTTGTAGCAATTCGGCTCCCAAGGGGGGTAGCCGCCCTTCCAAAGAAGTCTTGTGGAGCTCGGATGCGTGGCCAGTGATTTCAGAGGAGGACATGTCTTCGGAGACCGATAGCATGGTAGTTTCTGACCGCGAGGATGGCGAATACTCACCATCGGGGGCCTCAGCAGCCAGCCAGAGGGATGCGCAGGATATCCGCCTTTTTCGTAAGGACGAGTTACCAGCTCTAATTGCACAGGTGGTGGAAGCATTGCGCCTTACTGACCCTCCCTTGTTACAGGAGTCCCAGGCACAGCCGCAGGCAGACCCATCTTGCAGGGCATTCGCAAGCCCTCCAGGGCCTTCCCTTTTCCAGCGGAACTGCAGCAGATGGTGTCTCATGAATGGGAAGCGCTGGATGCCTCCTTGCATATAGCTCGTCGTCTTGGGCAACTTTATCTCTGGTCTCCGACAGAACGGGAGAGATATGGCTCGCATATCCGAAAGTGGACGTGCTTGTGAAGGGATTTGCAAAGCACACCACCATTCCAGTTGAGGGGGGAGCAGCGCTACGGGACTAACAAGACAGGAAAGTCGAAAGTCTTCTTAAAACCGCCTTCTCATCTTCAGTGCTGGCTCTCCAAGCCACCGTCTGTGGTGGTCTTGGGGCCCTTGCCTTGTTGTGGTGGATTCAGCGCTTGCCGGAGGATGCGGCACTAGTTTACTTGGAGTCAGTCACGGCCGCCTTAGCTAATGTCTTTTACGACTTGCTGCATCTCTCATCTTGCTCAGTGGCGACTGTCACTGGAGCTTGGCGATGGCTCTGGTTGCGCCAGTGGTCAGCGGATGTTGCCTCTAAGACGCGCCTCTTGAGGCTGCCCTTTAAGGATAGGCTTCTCTTTGGCAAAAACCTGGACAAGTTGGTTAAGGTCCTGGGTGAAGTTAAGCTTCAGCGTCTGCCGGAGGATAAGCCAAGGTCCTCCGCGCACTTCATTCCGCTTTTATTCTTCGACTTTCCAGCGTACCTCCAGATCCCATGATGTTTGTTGTTACCGGCCGGCACTTTCATCTACTTCTAGTCGCTTTGGCCAAAGGTTGCAGCCCTTTCGGGGTGCCCAGAAGGGCAATGATTCATACTCAGGCCCAAACAAGTTCTCTGGTGCCATGCATTCCTCCCGCTGACGGGGTGGGCCACCCACCTGGGATGCAGCCTCCAGTAGGAGGGCGGTTGGCACTGTTCTCTTGGCAGTGGGCCATCATCATCTCTGATCATTGGGTACTCGATATTGTATGTCAGGGATATGCTCTTGAGACTTGCCGGCCCATTCGTGAGGCCTTTCTCGTTTCTCTTGGCGGGGCGCCCAGGAAAAGGGCAGCCATTCTCTCCACTGTTCGTCATTGCCTTCTCCTGCGCGCCATTTGCTGCATTCCTCCCGCAGAGCATAGAACAGGTCGGTATTCCATCTATTTTGTGGTGCCCAAGAAGGACGGTTCCTTTCGCCCGATCCTCAACCTCAAGGGTGTCAACTGCTGCCTCCGCGTTCCACGCTTCTGGATGGAAACGCTGCATTCTGTCATCCAAACGGTCCGCAAGGGGGAGTTCCTTGCTTCTCTCGACCTGGCAGAGGCATACTTCTACATTCCCATCTGAAATGACCACCAGCGTTTCCTGTGCTTCACCATCCTGGGCCAATATTTCCAATTTTGTGCCATGCCATTTGGCCTTGCCTTGGCCCCTCGTACTTTCTCCAGAGTCATGGTGGTAGTGGCAGTAGCCTTACGCAGACGGGGATTCGTGTGAACCCGTACCTGGACGATTGGCTCATGCAGGTAGATTCCCTCTCGGAAGCCTGCGAGACAGTGGCCCAGGTGGTCTCCTTTGTAGAAAGCCTCGGCTGGGTGGTCAATCGCACCAAATGTACTATGTAGCCATCCCAGCAGTTAGAGTTCCTGGGAGCCCAGTTCAACACAGACTAGGGTAAGGTCTCCCTGACCCACGTTTTGTCAAGCTTTCCTCAGCTTCGGTGCTTTCTTCGTCAGGACTGCCCACATGCATGGGACTACCTTCATGTCCTGGGGTCCATGGCGGCTACCATCGAGGTAGTCCTGTGAGCCAGAGCGCACATGCGTGGGCTACAATAGGCGCTGCTCTCTTACTGGTCCCCTCTGTCAGAGGATTACAACTATCGACTCCCGCTACCTCTGTCGACGAGACACAACCTTGTCTGGTGGCTCTTGCCTTCCCGTCTCTTAAGGGGCGTTCCCTTGGAGACTCCTCGCCTTGTCTTGGTGAGCACAGATGCGAGTCTTCCGGGTTGGGGAGCTCATTGCCTGAATCGCACGGCTCAGGGCACCTGGTCGGCTCGCGAAGTGTGTTGGACCATCAACCACCTGGAGGCCCGGGCAATCTGCCTGGCCTTATTGAGATTCCTGCCTCTTCTTCGCCCCAAGGCGGTTCATGTTCTCTCTGACAACGCAATGACGGTAACCTATCTCAACCGCCAAGGGCATACCAAATGCCTCGGAGTAGCCAGGAAAATGACTCTTCTCTTCCAGTGGGCAGAGAGACATCTACAGGCTCTGTTGGCACAGCACATTGCGGGAGCGACCAACGTGAAGGCAGATTTCCTCAGCCGTCACATCCTCGATCCCAGCGAATGGGAACTGGCCCCATGGGCTTTCCAGACGATAGTGCAGAAGTGGGGTTGGCCTGCAATGGATCTCATGGTGTCAACAACGAACTCCAAGGCTCCGGCATTCTTCAGCTGCCGAAGGGAGCACGGGTCGCAGGGGCTGGATGCCTTAGCCCAGTCGTGGCCGGTGACAGTGCTGCTGTACATCTTTCCCCCATGGCCACTCAACTTGAAAGTTCTCCAGCGGATCAGAACACACTCGGGTGCAGTGATTCTAGTGGATCCGGATTAGCCATGGAGGCCTTGGTATGCCGACCTCATTCGGCTAGCCCGAGTGGCTCCTCTGCAGCTTGGTGCTCGCAGAGGTCTCCTGCAACAAGGGCCGATCACAATGGACGATCCCGCTCCCTACTCTTACGGCATGGCTCTTGAACACCACCAGCTGAGCCACAAGGGCTAGTCTCGTCGGGTGGTAGCTACCCTACTCAAGGTTCGACGTCCCTCTATGTCGCGGGCATATACCTCTCGCCATGGCGTGCGCAAATACCACAGGTTCTCGCCTTTCTCCAAGAGGGACTCGACAAGGAGTTAGCTCTCGGTTCGCTTCGAGTTCATGTCTTGACCCTAACCTGTTTCTGGGGGCCGATGGACGGCTGCTCCATTGCGTCCCACGCGGACGTAGCACGTTTTCTCAAGGGAGCTAAGGTAGTACGTCCCCCCATCCGGCCGGTAGTACCGCCTTGGGATTTTTCTTTGCTCCTGAAGGTGCTCATGGCTGCTCCTTTCGAACCACTCAAGGGGGTGTCGCTCCGCTGTTTGACCCTCAAAACAGCCTTCTTGGTGGCGATCACCTCCTCTTGTAGGGTATCGGAGTTGCAGGCCCTCTTGTGCCAGGATCCCCTATCTCTCCTTCACGAAGGGCAGCGTGTCCCTGCGTGCGGTTCCTTCCTTCTTGCCGAAGGTCATTACGCCTTTTCATCTGAACCAGCCTATCTTCCTACCGTCTTTCTCCAAAGAACAGTCTTCAGGCCAGCATAAGAATATCCGGACACTGGATCTCCAGAGAGTTCTATATCGCTGTTTGCGGGTCACAAATCCATTCCGCAAGTCCGACCACCTCTTTATACTGTTCATGGGTCCTCGAAGGGGCCTCGCGGCTTCTAAGTCCACTATTTCTAGGTGGCTCCATCAGACCACTGAAACATGCGTATATAATTCGGGTCAAGCCCGTGCCCTCAGGGTTACAGGCGCACTCCACACAGGCCCAAGCCACTTCGTGGGCTGAGCACACACATGTCGCCCCTCGTGACATCTGTAGGGCGGCCACCTGGTCCTCTCTCTCCATGTTCGTCCGGCACTATCGGCTCATCTCCAGGCTCGGGAGGAGGCCCGGTTCAGGGCCAACATAGTTACAATGGCTCTATCTTCCCACCTGGAGGGCAGTTAGCTTGGGTACTACCTGATTGTCTGGACTGGTCTAGCAGGATGACTTGGAAGGAGAAATTTCACTTATCGTTAATTTCCTTTCCTGGAATCCTGCTAGACCAGTCCAGGACCCTCCCTGTATCTGATCGAGCGGTAGCTTTGTGAAGCAGCCAAGGCCTACATTTCGAGCAGTGTATCCTCCACTGCTCCTCCAGACCGTCTGTTCTATGTACATAGTTTGGGTTCTTGTCTGGTTAGGTTTCTTGTTACCTTGTTGCTTGTCAGAGTATATTGAGGGTGACCTCTAGGGGCATGCCTATATGTCTACCAGAGCCTAGCCAATCAGGTTTCTGGTAGTTTTTTTTTTCTCTGTCTCCAACATCTGCTGGTAGGGGGAGATAAACCCGATTGTCTGGACTGATCTAGCAGGATTCCAGGAAAGGAAATTAACGGTAAATGAAATTCCTCCATACCCATGAAGGGAACATAAACAATGTGGGGGGGTGGGGGGGTGGAGGAATGTGGCATGAATGAATTGTGAGATGTAATCAGAAGCTTTGTTATAGAGAGTCTTGTAAGTAAAAATAAATTTTAAAAAAACTAAACATTTTATGAAAGATGCTGTAGAGCATCAGGAGCCCTTGGTGCTGGATGAACAGTGGAGTGTCATAATCAATTTTATTTGCTCCAGAAAAGACACGTATGGCCATATTTGAATTGATTGGAGTCGTTTGAGTTCGTAAGTAAGGCATAAGAACATATGATAAGCCATACTGGATCAGACCAAGGTCCATTAAGCCCAGTATCCTGTTTCCAACAGTGGCCAATCCAGGTCATAAGTACTTAGTTTCCCAAAAAGACACACAGATTCCACAATGCTTGTATTGGGGCAAGCAGTGGATTTCCTGGGTTCTCTTTAATAATGGTTTATGGACCTTTCCTCCTCTTTTAAAACCAGCTACACTAACAGCTTTTACTACATCCTCTGGTAACAAATTCCAGAGTTTGATAATGCATTGAGTGAAAAAATATTTTCCCTTATTAGTCTTAAACAGGTTACACTGTAGCTTCATTGCATTCCCCTAGTCTTTCTACTTTTTGATGGTGTAAACAATCGATCTACTTTTACTCGTTCCACTCCATTCATTAATTATAAACCTCTATCATATCTCTCCTCTGCCGTCTCTTTTCCAGGTTGAAGAGTCCTAAACTTTTAAGCCTCTCCTCATAGGGGTTATCTTTCCATCCCCTTTACCATTTTGTTGGCTCTTCTCTGTACTTTTTCTAATTCCACTATATCCTTTTTAAGATACGGCGACCAGAATTGCACACAGTATTCAAAGTGCGGTCGCACCATGGAACGATACAGAGGCATGATAACATCCTTTGTTTTATTCTCCATTCATTTCCTAGTCTGGCCGCCGCTGCATACTGGGTGGAGGGTTTCAACTTTTTATCCACGATGACACCTAAATCGTTTTCCTGGGTGGTGATTCCTACCTTAGATTGTGTAACTTTAGTTTGAGTCATTCTTTCCTAGGTGCATAACTTTGCACTTGTCCACATTAAATTTCATCTGCCATTTGAACATCCAGTCTTCCAATTTATCAAGGTCCTTGTCCAATTTTTAACAATCCTATTGGGTTTTAACAACTTTGAATAATTTTGTGTCATCTGCAAATTTGATTACCTCATTTGTTGTTTCCATTCCCAGGTCTTTTACGAATATGTTAAAAAGCTGCAGACCCAGCAAAATCCCTGAGGTACTCCACTATTCACCGTTCTCCATTGTGAAAATTGGCCATTTAGCCCTTTCCTCTACTTTCAATCTTTTAACCATTTCCTGATCCACAATAGTACACTGCCTCCAATTCCATGTCTTTTTAATTTTGCCAAGAGTCTCTCATGAAGGACCTTATCAAAGGCTTTCTGAAAATCCAGATACTCTATATTGCCTGGCTCACCTTTGTCTACCTGTTTATTCACACCTTCAAAAAAATATAACAGATTAGTAAGACAAGACCTTCCTTGGCTAAAGCCATGTTGTCTGTCTCCCATTAAGCTATCTACACCCAGGAAGGTGTAGATAACATGAGGAGGGATCTAGCTAAGCTTGAAGAATGGTCTAGAATTTGGCAGCTGGGATTTAATGTTAAAAAATGTAAGGTCATGCATTTGGGCTGCAGCAATCCAAGGGAGCAATACAGTATAGGAGGTGAAGTACTTTTGTCCACTAAAGAAGAGCAGGAGCTAGGCGTGGTTGTGTCTGATGATCTTAAAGTAGCTAAACAAGTAGAAAAGGCGACGGCAAAAGCTAGAAGGATGCTTGGGTGCATACGGAGAGGAATGGCTAGCAGAAAAAAGGAGGTGATAATGCCTCTGTATAAGTCTTTGGTGCGAACTCATTTGGAGTATGGTGTGCAATTCTGGAGACCGCACCTTCAAAAGGATGTGAACAGGATGGAGTCGGTGCAGAGGGTTGCTACTAAAATGATTAATGGGCTTCATTATAAAGCATATGAGGACAGACTTAAGGATCTTAATATGTACACCTTAAAGGAAAGGCGGGATAGAGGTGATATGATTGAGATGTTTAAATACCTCCGTGGCATAAATGTTCAGGGAGAGAGCCTCTTTCAATTGAAAGCAAGTTCTGCTACGAGGGGACATGGGATGAGGGTGAAGGGAGATAGATTCAGGAGTGATATGCGGAAATATTTCTTTACGGAAAGAGTAGTGGATCCGTGGAATAGTCTCCCAGTGGAGGTGGTAGAGATGAGGACAGTAACTGAATTCAAAAAAGCATGGGACCAACACAGAGGATCTCTAAAGGTAAAAAGTGGACTGCTGTAGTTGTTGTTATGGAAGGACAGACTAGATAGGCCATGTGGTCTTTTTCTGTCATCATGTTTCTATGTTTCTACATGTTCAGTAATTTTATAGTTTCCCAGAACACACTGGAACCTTTTTTAAAAATTGGCATTACATTGGCCATTCGCCAATCTTCAGGTACTACAGATGATTTTAATGATAATTCACAGATTACTAATAGTAGGACTGCAATCTCATATTTCGGTTCTTTCAACACCCTCTGATGTATACCAGTTATCTCCAGGAACAAGCAGGAATGTAGTCTTCACATATGGGTATCATCGGTACTGACGGAGCCTGCGCAGTAATGCTCCCCAGCATCCAATAGGAAAGCTTTTGGGAGCATCCCACTGTGCCTGCGTTGCTGCCTTCCCGCCTTTCCAACTCTCTCTCTTCAGTTTTTCATTTTCCGCAGAGCCGAAAGGCAGCAAACTCTGTCTCCGCAAAAAATGTTATTTTTGTGGTCGCGTCTGCCTTCACCTTCAACGCCTATACCGGTACCACCGATCTTTTCTTACTACTTTTCCTAAAAAAAAAGAAAAAAGAATTCTTCTTTTTGGAGGGTCTGTCCCCTCTAGGTGCCAGGTGCCATTTTTGGCACTAAGGCCCTCTTTTCTTCTAAAATGGAGAAACCATCTAGTGGTTTCAAAAAATGTTCAAAGTGTAGCGGTACCATTTCTGCTACCGACACCTATGACTGGTGTCTTAAATGTTTAGGTCCTGACCATTTACCATCGGAGTGTCTCCTCTGTAGAAAGGTGACCAGGAGAGGCCTGCAGAACAGAGCTGCAAAACACGGCACCCTCTTTGCCGCAGATGCAATGTCCGTTGCATTGACGTCTTCCAGGGCTTCATCTTCCTCCCATGGATTTCAGGTAACTAAACCCAGATCTTCCAAGACTGGCTGGTCCTCAAAGGGTAGATCTCCTTCGAAGCATCGAGATGCTACTAGCGTTGCCCTCGAGGAAAACATACCGGCAAAACAGCCCCGACGGGAGGCCCCGGCCTCCAAAGCATTAACGGGGCTCCAGGATTTTCCCAAAGCTTCCACATCGAGAGAACTCCTGGTGCCATGTTCTGGGGTCGTGGCCTGTTCCACTGGTACTGACATCCAGGCATTGGCAGGGGCTATGGATCAGTGTATCCTGGCCATCAAACTCAGTCTAGTGGCTCTCTTAGCAGCCTCAGTACCGCTAAGACCGCTTCAGACGGTTCCGCCGTCATCGGTATCGGTACCAGTACCGACCGCACTTGCTTGAACCGATGTGCTTCCCCCCCCATGCTGGCTCTTGAATCAATATCCGGTATCAAGGGCCCGGTATCAAGACAGTCCGATGTCGACTTTGATCGGTACCGGCGTCAAGCAGTGCAAGAGCACCCGGCATGGAGATACTTCGAGTCCTCCGATTCTGATGACTCTGAGGACTCCGCCGGTACCAGAGTGATTCTACCAGAGGATCCCTCTCCTTCTCCTCCAATGTAGGATGTCTCCTCCAGAGGACATGTCATGTGATGTAGCCCGAGGACTTTCAATCATGGTGACCCCTGAGAAGGAACCGAGAGCAGAGGCATTAGAAATTCTTCAGTACTCGGCAGCTCCTAAAGAAGCTGCTATCCTTCCCATTCACCGGATCTTGCATGACCTCATGCTAAGGATGTGGGACGCTCCTTTAACGGTGTCTCCACACTCTGAGACTCAATACCATATACCGAGTTCCACAGTACCCTGGTTTTCAGAAGACACAACTACCACACCATTCAGTGGTGGTGGAATTGGCGATGCTTAGGATCAAGAGTGCTAAAACGCATTCTTCCAATCCTCCAGGCTGTGAAGCGAGGACACTCGATACCTTTGGGCGTCGATGCTTTCAATCCTCGATGTTATCAGGCAGGATCAGCTCTTACATTCTTTATATGGGAATGTTTCTTAAGGAGGTTACAAGGGATTTAGAGCTCATGGCTCCACTTTTCCCTAATGATAAAAGAACAGACTTCCTCACTCTGGTCAGACATGCCCAGAATGTGTCTAAGTTCATGAATCGTGCAACCTTTGATTGTTTTGAGTGCATTAGCAGAACTTCTGCTATTTCCATCGGTGCACATCGCATTGCCTGGCTTCAGGCATCAGATTTGGAACAGTGGGTGCAAGATAAGCTAGGGAATATTCCTTGCAGAGGAGAAAATCTCTTTGGCAAGGATTGGCAAGACAAAGCTAATCAGCTTGAGTCTGAAAATACCACCTTGAACAGATTATCAAGGGCTACAGCCAACACAGCAAAGAAAAAGACAATTAAGAAACCCTTTTTCAACAAGAAAAAGAAATTCTACCCATCTTACACTCAGCCTGTCCACTGTCCAGTTCATGCTCCCCAGAAGGGGCAACAGCAACCCAGACAGCAAAGGAAGGCCCAAGTCCCCAGAGCTCAATCAGTTCAGCAAACTCATCCTCCTCAGGGGTTTTGACTCCTTCCTAGATAACTTAGTCCTCCTGCCCCTGAAAGGTCCAGAACCTCTCACCATCCCTGGCAGACTTTGTCATTTTGCCAGAAGATGGCAACAAATAACATCAGAAAACTGGACTCTTTCCATTGTACAAGAGGGGTACAAACTCCATTTTCACAGTATGCCCCCTCCCACAATAACAAGACATTTCAATTCTCAGGGCCCTTCCACCACTCTCTTGTCTCAGGTGGTCATCTCACTACTTGCTCAAGGGCAATAGAAGAGGTACCCATATCCCAACAGGGCATGGGTTTCTACTCCCCCTGCTTCCTCATCCCAAAGAAAACAGGGGGATACAGACCCATACTGGACCTCAGAAAGTTGAACAAGTATCTGTTCTGAGAAAAATTCTAAATGATCTCCCTCTGAACACTTCTTCCTTACATTCAGAGTCAGGATTGGCTGTGTTCTCTAGATCTAAAGGATGCATACACACATATTCTCCATCCATACAGATCACAGGAGGTTTCTTCGATTCCTTTTTCAAGGACGACATTACCAGTACAGGGTTCTACCCTTCGGACTGGCTTCTGCCCCAAGAGTCTTCACAAAGTGCATGGCAGTAGTAGCAGCATTCCTGAGAACTCTGGGGATATTCGTCTTCCCCTACATAGACGACTGGCTTATCTGAGCATCAACAGCTCCAGAAGCCAGCTTCACTCTCTCCTGCACAATGCAAATCCTGCAGTACCTGGGACTGGTCATAAACCTCCCAAAATCTTGTCTCACCCCTTCTCAGTTTCTAGAGTTCATAGGGGCTCGACTAGACAAAAGGCAGTCAAAGGCTTTTCTGCCACAATCACGTTGTCTTCAAATACTCCAACTGGCATCTCAAGCAGCTATGAAAACTCTACTAACTGCTCGAGAAACGCTTTAGCTGCTGGGGCATATGGCATCCACTGTCCATGTGGTTCCCTATTCTCGCCTTCACATTCAAGCAGCCCAGTGGACCCTAACCTCTCAGTGGACACAGGCCTCTGGTCTCCTGACGGACAAAATCAGAAACTCAACACGTCTCATTTCGTCCCTACAGTGGTGGCAATCGCTGGAAAACCTTCTTGTAGGCTTTCCTTTCCAGCAGCCACTATAGCAAGCCACCTTGACGACAGATGCGTCCAAGTTGGGCTGGGAGGCTCACTTGGATAATCTCTCCACTCAGGGTCTCTGGACCCAGCAAGAGGCTTGTCTTCATATAAACCTCCTGGAACTCAGAGCCATCTTCTATGCCTTTCAAGTATTTTAGGCCCACCTAAGCTACAAGACAGTTCTGGTCCAGACTGACAATCAAGTAGCCATATTCTGTGTGAACAAACAGGGTAGGACGGGGTCTCAAGCATTGTGCAACGAAGCTCTACGCCTCTGGGCATTTGCCAGGGATCTTCAAATCCACCTACTAGGGGTGTATCTTCCAGGCACACAAAATCTTTTGGCAGACAAACTCAGTCGAGTACTACTGCCACACGAGTGGTCTCTTCATCCACAGCAAATTGCTTGAATTTTTCAAATCTGGGGAACTCCAGATATAGACCTCTTTGCAAGTCCTCAGAATGCCAAACTTTCCCGGTTCTGTTCCAGAATTCCGGCTCAGAACTGTCAGAAAGGGATGCTTTCCACCTCCATTGGGGTCAGGACTTTCCTCTATGCATTCCCACCCATTCCCCTCATTCCCAAAACTCTGTTCAAGCTTCAGAGAGACAGGGGCCATATGATCCTCATAGCCCCATGCTGGCCACGACAAACGTCGTATTCTCTGCTTCTACGTCTCTCTCAAGCCAGACCTCTGGAGTTGGGATGTGCTCCAGATCTTCTTTCCCAGGAGAACGGGATGCTATTGCACCCAAATCCTCACTCTCTGCACCTCAGGGCGTGGCTGCCGAGAGCCTAGAATTCCAGGATATCAACCTTTCTCAACAGGTTAAAGATATCCTTTTGGCTAGAAGAAAACCTTCCAAAAGGCAGGCCTATGCCTTTAAGTGGAAAGGATTCTCTATCTGGTGTTCTAAAAAGGAACTTAAGCCCTTTTCAGTGCCAGTGGAGGCATTACTGGAGTATCTCCTCCATTTATCATCCTCTGGTCTTAAGACCAATTCAGTAAGGGTCCACCTTAGTGCTATTGCGGCTTTCCACAAGCCCTTAGATGGGCAACCTGTTTCTTCTCAACCACTTGTAGCAAGATTTATGAAAGGTCTACTCTTGACTAAACCTCCCATTAAGCCACCACCAGTGGCATGGGATTTAAATCTTGTCCTTGGGCAGCTCATGAAACCGCCCTTCGAACACTTAGCCACTACATCTCTAAAGTTTCTTTCCTGGAAGGTAATCTTCCTAATTGCTCTCACTTCTGCAAGACGCATCAGTGAGCTCCAGGCTTTAGTGGCTGATCGTCCTTATACAAGGTTCCTCCATGATAAAGTAGTTCTTAGAACTTGCCCCCATTTTATGCCAAAGGTGGATTCGCCTTTTCATTTAAACCAATCGGTTTACCTTCCTGTATTCTTCCCTAGGCCTTAAGCCTCTAACGCAGAAAGGATTGTAAAAGAGCCTTGGCCTTTTACCTTCAGAGAACTAAGCAACATAGAAAGTCTTCCCAACTTTTTGTTGCCTTTGACTCTAGTCATCTTGGATTGCCAGCAAACTTTGTCTAAATGGATTGCAAATTGCATATCATTTGCATATGAGAGTAAAGGATTTTCTCTCAAAGATCATGTCACAGCTCACAATGTCAGAAAAATGGCAGCTTCTATGGCTAACCTTCGCTCAGGGTCTATTGACAACATTTGCGGGGCAGCCACTTGGGCTTCGGTACATACCTTTTGTCGTGAGGGCTACCCTGGTGGCTAGTAGAGGTCAGGGCAGGTCAGACACAAAAATTATAAAGTTGAGATTGGCAAGTATTCCAAAGGCCCAATTGACTTTTGGTCCTAGTAGTTTCCTTGATACCAATCTTCAATGAAAACAACTGCTCAGAGTGGTGGGAAAAATAAAGGCTTTTTATTTCCCTTCTTCACAATGGTTCAAATGATTGGGATACAACTATAAAGCAAAATGTCCTTACTTCAGGTGAGGAAAAGAAAAACTCAGGTTTAAAGCAAAAACTGTTACTTTCACAGGACTGGTGTTCAATTCAGCAAGTCACACAGCTCACAAGCCTGACAGGGATTCTAGGCTTCCTGTAACACAGTATGTACAATCCATTTCTGGATCTGAAATATCCCCTGCTAGTTCCACTTGCATTGGCTCCTCTTCTGAAGCCTCTGAATCTGTGCCCCTGGTTTCAGGTAAAATATATTCAGGCTTTTTATACAGTTCCTGTATCACTTCCCAATGTTCTGGGCTAAGCCTAGGGCGTCGGCTATGTGCTGTTTTATACTGAAAAGATTCCTCTTTATTCAGAGATTTTATAGCAGCTCTATATAAATATTTTTCATTCAGAACTTTCTTCTTAGGTAAACATTTTTCATACCTTGTATCGTAGGAACCTTCAGACAAACGGTTTTCTTCTACTGCCTGTCTTGCCCATACAGCAGCTTTCTGAAATCTTTTTCCAGGAAAGTATGGCTTACCTTGTGAGGTTGGAGTCACTTCTCCAAGTGAAGGTCTGGGCCTGTACCGGCTTAGCTTCTGGCTTGCCTGTGCAGCACGGCTTAGGTTCTCCAGCTGTCTCTCATTTGACTTTAGACTACAGTTGCAGCAATGCTTTCGCCTCTCTGGACAAACAGCTCTCACTCTTGTTTGAGCTGAGACCTTCCCAGGTCCTTCATCAGCTCCAGGGAAATCGTCTTCCACTCGGGGTGGTTTGCTAGCGGTAGAGTAATAAGGTTTCCATTCTAACCTCTTTCTCTCTGCACTGCAAGAGATCCTTCCCTTGCTTCTGCTGGACTTGCCTCCTTGGCCTGCTTCTCTTTCTCCACTGCTGCTCTTCTCTCTCTCCTTCCTGCCGACCTCCTTGCCGACCTGTCTCCTGCCGAACTCCTTCCTGCCCAACTGTCTCCAGTCTTCCACACTCTCCTTAAGAAGCACTCCTGCCTTTGAGGATTGGAAGCTGGCTGGCATTACCTTGTGACCAGCGGAGTGTGGCTCCTCAGTGTCTCTGGCTCCCTCTAGCTGGTTCCTCCGAATAATGCAGCTTGTGCACATCTTTTTCTCCGTTTAAAACATTTTCTTTTCTTTCAAGAGGGTCTGCTGCATGACACTTTGCAGCCCATTACTGCTTAGACAAGGACTCCCGTCGGGATGCCTCGTTTGGCCAAGCTGTTCTCCAGCATCTCTTTCAGACTTAGAACAACTCCTACCCACCGTCCCGAGTTTTGATGCCAGAGATCCATGGGAGGAAGCATGACCCATCTCAACCTGGGTTTCACAGCTTTCTGGGGTCATCTCCCTGGTATCTCTCAGCTGGGGAGTCCCCATATGTGAAGACTACATTCCTGCTTGTTCCTGGAGATAGCGTAATTACTCACCTGTAACAGGTGATCTCCGGGAACAGCAGGAATTAAGTCTTCACAACCCACCCACCTCCCCTAGGAGTTGTCTCTCTCTCTCTCTTTCTCTCCTTTGTCTCAGCTATTAACTCAACTGAAGAGGGAGAGTTGGAAAGGTGGGAAGGCAGCGATGCAGGCGCAGTGGGATGCTCCCAAAAGCTTTCCTATTGTACACTGGGGAGCCTTCACGCGCAGGCTCCGTCGGTACCCATATGTGAAGACTTAATTCCTACTGTTCCCGGAGATCCTGTTACAGTTGAGTAACTAAGCTTTACTTTCCTTTGTTGTGTGATGCCGAGTCGATGCCTACTCCTGGGCCTATTTCTACAAATCACAGGGATAGTTAAGTAAGGTTAAAAGTCTCAAAAGCTGCTAAAGCTGTGTACCTTTAGTCATGTTAAAGGGAGGTGTTTTGTGGGTAAGTAAATAGCATGCATATGTGAGATTTCCGAAAACATACACACAGTTTTGCCATCACTGGCACAAACAGCAGGTACAAAGTATGTGACTCTTTTGTACTTGATATTTTTTCTTTGAAAATTAGCAAATGTAAACAACCTAGATTGTTTCCCTTATAGCCTGAGTACACTATTGTGTCAGTGCACTAGTTCTCATATAGCCAAACATATTGTACTTACAGGCCAAACTATTGAAAATTGATCCAAAATATTTTAATATTTAAACTAACAGATCTGCATTTCTAATTTTATTGAATGTGGTTGTGTTACAGCCAGTGGCAAAACTCTTCTCAGTTATGTTTCAGTTCTGGGACAAATTTTAAAAAAATTCAGAAATGGGGGAAAATTTATAAAGAATGAAGTTGTTCATCCAGAATTTAAGTATATCATGTATATATTGTAAGTTTTTCTTCCTTATGGTCTAAAATGATCTGTATCTAAATTTTCAGGTCTGCTACCGTGTCTTGATGCAGCTTTGTGGACAGTATGGACAACCTGTGCTGGCTGTACGTGTTCTTTTTGAAATGAAAAAAGCTGGTATTCATCCAAATGCCATTACTTATGGTTACTACAATAAGGTGAGTGCATGCAGTGCAAAGTAGTAAATTGAACATTCCTTCACTTGTATCGTTATATGAGAAGATGGTGGCTTGTAAAAGAGTGGTGAGTTGTAGAAATAGGCCCAGTACAATCTGAGTGCTAGTATTACAAGTTCGGACTATTATTATGTAAAAACATTTTAATTGGGACTTGGGATTTTGTTAGAGTGGTATTTTATCTCTTAGTAAAGTTTATGATTGCATAATCCATGAAGCTTAAAGCGATTTATAAATGAATAGAGCATAACAATGTCAATAAAACTTGTTAAGTGCCTCCGAGTCTGTGTCGACTCATAGTGACCCTCTGGATAATTGTCCTAAACTATCTTCCACAAAATAAGAATCATACAAAACCTCCACCCACTACTCGACATCAGTGGCTTCAGATCCGTATCCCAAGCCATTATAGCTCCCCACCTAGATTTCTGCAATATCATTTATCAAGGCCTCTCGAAACATGGTCTTTGCCCCCTACAAATGGCACAAAATATGGCCACTAGGATGCCGGTGCATCAAGGCATAAACATATCACATAGAAACCATAGAAACATGATGGCAGAAAAAAACCACATGGCCTGTCTAGTCTGCCCTTCCATATCAACCTCTACAACAGTCCTCTTTTTCCCTTTAGAGATCCTCTGTGTTTGTCCCATGCTTTTTTGAATTCAGATACTGTTCTTTTCTCCAGGACCAAGCAGGAAGTCAGTTCTCACATATGGGTGACGTCAGCGTCGACGGAGCACTCGTGCGGAGCAATTCTCCAGCTATCAAAGAAAGCCTTTGGGAATGCAGTGCGCATGCGGGGCCCCCTTCCCGCCCAAGGGTGCCATCTTGCTCAGTCTTCTTTTTTCCGCAGAGCCCGACGGACGTGTGTCCTAGTCACCCGGTTAAAAGTAGATTTTCCTTCGAAGATTCGTAGTTTTTTGCCGGTTCGACGCCGGTTCCCCTTCCCACCTGGGC
This sequence comes from Ichthyophis bannanicus, assembly GCA_033557465.1. NCBI lineage: Eukaryota > Metazoa > Chordata > Amphibia > Gymnophiona > Ichthyophiidae > Ichthyophis > Ichthyophis bannanicus. The sequence continues at coordinate 260,301,352 of CM066043.1, read as the reverse complement.
ACGGTACACCGGTATCGAGCCCGGATCTGGTTTTTTTTGTTTTTGTCCTTCGAGACTAGCGTTCGCGCTCTTTCTTATTCACTGGCAGCCTGGTCGTTTGACCTTGCAGGGGCTCTTTTTCCCCCGATGGCTGCCAGCGGGTTCAAGAAGTGTGATCGGTGCAAGAAACTGATGTCTCTTACCAACACACATGACTGCTGCCTCGGGCCCGATCATGACCCGATGATCTGTGGCCCGTGTGGCAAAATGTCCTCGAAGGCGTTGAGGAGCCGTCAGCATCAGCGAGAAAGGATCTTCTCTGACTCCGCGTCCAGCCTGGCCCGGACTTCGTCAGAGGCCTCGACGTCTCGGGAATCCGACCCCGAACATCGTCGGGGCTCCTCTGAGCAGGGGTACTTTGGGGCGGATGGCATCAGTGCCCGCCCGGCCGGAGCCGCTCGATTCCTCCTCGGAGGGGTCGGGGTGGGAGACGGAGGACGAGGAGTCCCCAGACACTTTTCGGACCCGGTGCGTCCCATCGGACTCACCGGAGTCCAAACCTTGGAGAAGGTCCCCCCCGGAGGATACCCGGTTCTCAGACTTCATGAGGGATATGGCCAAGGCCTTGGTCTTCCCCGTGGATCCTGAGGAGGAGCCTCGAGCCGAAGAGCTCGAGGCCCTCCAGTATGACTCTCCCCCGAGGGAGGCCTTTACTATACCGGTTCCTCCGATGCTGGAACAGCTGCTCTTCCACATGTGGGAGGCACCGGCCTCGGCGCCAGTTCTCAGCAAACGGGTCAATTCCATTTATCGAGTCCGTAAGAGCCCTGTGTTCCAGAAGTGCTTCCAGGGCTCTATGCTGGCGTGCCGTGTCCAGACTTACCAGCTGTACATGGGCATGTACCTCTGAGACCTGGCAAAGGAGATTGCCGGGTTCTCGGCTGGCCTCTCCGAGGAACCTTTGCAGAGGTTCAAGGCTTTGTCATCGGGGATTCGGGAGTGCTGGAAGTTTATATCTCGAGCAGCCTATGATGGCTTCGAGGCTTTGGCCTGAGTAGCAGCGGCTGGCATCGGTGCACACCGTCAGGACTGGCTGATCAGAGAAAGGCTGAACTTTTACAGAGCTCTGCTAGTGAGTGGATTTTTGCCTCCTGGGACATCTTACTGTGAGTTCTAGCTGTTTATTTAATTATTTACTGTTTGTCTAACTGTTGTTTGTTTAATTATTTAGTGTTTGTCTTAGTGGTGTGCAAGTTTCAGCCTTCTCAGCTGTACTTACCTTGCCTCTCTCAACTGGGCTTTGTGTGGTAGCCATTTTGAATTAATCTCTCTCCCCAGAGCCTGTTGTTTGTTAAGCTTTTCCTGTCCTTGCCTGCCTGAGTGACTCCTCCCCCTGTGTGTGTGGTAGCCATTTTGAATTAATCTCTCTCCCCAGAGCCTGCTGTTAAGCTTTTTCCTGTCCTTGCCTGCCTGAGTGACTCCTCCCCCTGACCCCCTCCCCCTGAGGTATCCTGTAACCTTGTTCCTGTTTTCTCCACGTGTGCATAGGCTGTTTTAGTTTGCTTTTCTCTGATCAGAGAAAGGCTGAACTTTTACAGAGCTCTGCTAGTGAGTGGATTTTTGCCTCCTGGGACATCTTACTGTGAGTTCTAGCTGTTTATTTAATTATTTACTGTTTGTCTAACTGTTGTTTGTTTAATTATTTAGTGTTTGTCTTAGTGGTGTGCAAGTTTCAGCCTTCTCAGCTGTACTTACCTTGCCTCTCTCAACTGGGCTTTGTGTGGTAGCCATTTTGAATTAATCTCTCTCCCCAGAGCCTGTTGTTTGTTAAGCTTTTCCTGTCCTTGCCTGCCTGAGTGACTCCTCCCCCTGTGTGTGTGGTAGCCATTTTGAATTAATCTCTCTCCCCAGAGCCTGCTGTTAAGCTTTTTCCTGTCCTTGCCTGCCTGAGTGACTCCTCCCCCTGACCCCCTCCCCCTGAGGTATCCTGTAACCTTGTTCCTGTTTTCTCCACGTGTGCATAGGCTGTTTTAGTTTGCTTTTCTCTGATCAGAGAAAGGCTGAACTTTTACAGAGCTCTGCTAGTGAGTGGATTTTTGCCTCCTGGGACATCTTACTGTGAGTTCTAGCTGTTTATTTAATTATTTACTGTTTGTCTAACTGTTGTTTGTTTAATTATTTAGTGTTTGTCTTAGTGGTGTGCAAGTTTCAGCCTTCTCAGCTGTACTTACCTTGCCTCTCTCAACTGGGCTTTGTGTGGTAGCCATTTTGAATTAATCTCTCTCCCCAGAGCCTGTTGTTTGTTAAGCTTTTCCTGTCCTTGCCTGCCTGAGTGACTCCTCCCCCTGTGTGTGTGGTAGCCATTTTGAATTAATCTCTCTCCCCAGAGCCTGCTGTTAAGCTTTTCCTGTCCTTGCCTGCCTGAGTGACTCCTCCCCCTGACCCCTCCCCCTGAGGTATCCTGTAACCTTGTTCCTGTTTTCTCCACGTGTGCATAGGCTGTTTTAGTTTGCTTTTCTCTGATCAGAGAAAGGCTGAACTTTTACAGAGCTCTGCTAGTGAGTGGATTTTTGCCTCCTGGGACATCTTACTGTGAGTTCTAGCTGTTTATTTAATTATTTACTGTTTGTCTAACTGTTGTTTGTTTAATTATTTAGTGTTTGTCTTAGTGGTGTGCAAGTTTCAGCCTTCTCAGCTGTACTTACCTTGCCTCTCTCAACTGGGCTTTGTGTGGTAGCCATTTTGAATTAATCTCTCTCCCCAGAGCCTGTTGTTTGTTAAGCTTTTCCTGTCCTTGCCTGCCTGAGTGACTCCTCCCCCTGTGTGTGTGGTAGCCATTTTGAATTAATCTCTCTCCCCAGAGCCTGCTGTTAAGCTTTTTCCTGTCCTTGCCTGCCTGAGTGACTCCTCCCCCTGACCCCCTCCCCCTGAGGTATCCTGTAACCTTGTTCCTGTTTTCTCCACGTGTGCATAGGCTGTTTTAGTTTGCTTTTCTCTGATCAGAGAAAGGCTGAACTTTTACAGAGCTCTGCTAGTGAGTGGATTTTTGCCTCCTGGGACATCTTACTGTGAGTTCTAGCTGTTTATTTAATTATTTACTGTTTGTCTAACTGTTGTTTGTTTAATTATTTAGTGTTTGTCTTAGTGGTGTGCAAGTTTCAGCCTTCTCAGCTGTACTTACCTTGCCTCTCTCAACTGGGCTTTGTGTGGTAGCCATTTTGAATTAATCTCTCTCCCCAGAGCCTGTTGTTTGTTAAGCTTTTCCTGTCCTTGCCTGCCTGAGTGACTCCTCCCCCTGTGTGTGTGGTAGCCATTTTGAATTAATCTCTCTCCCCAGAGCCTGCTGTTAAGCTTTTTCCTGTCCTTGCCTGCCTGAGTGACTCCTCCCCCTGACCCCCTCCCCCTGAGGTATCCTGTAACCTTGTTCCTGTTTTCTCCACGTGTGCATAGGCTGTTTTAGTTTGCTTTTCTCTGATCAGAGAAAGGCTGAACTTTTACAGAGCTCTGCTAGTGAGTGGATTTTTGCCTCCTGGGACATCTTACTGTGAGTTCTAGCTGTTTATTTAATTATTTACTGTTTGTCTAACTGTTGTTTGTTTAATTATTTAGTGTTTGTCTTAGTGGTGTGCAAGTTTCAGCCTTCTCAGCTGTACTTACCTTGCCTCTCTCAACTGGGCTTTGTGTGGTAGCCATTTTGAATTAATCTCTCTCCCCAGAGCCTGTTGTTTGTTAAGCTTTTCCTGTCCTTGCCTGCCTGAGTGACTCCTCCCCCTGTGTGTGGTAGCCATTTTGAATTAATCTCTCTCCCCAGAGCCTGCTGTTAAGCTTTTTCCTGTCCTTGCCTGCCTGAGTGACTCCTCCCCCTGACCCCCTCCCCCTGAGGTATCCTGTAACCTTGTTCCTGTTTTCTCCACGTGTGCATAGGCTGTTATAGTTTGCTTTTCTCTGATCAGAGAAAGGCTGAACTTTTACAGAGCTCTGCTAGTGAGTGGATTTTTGCCTCCTGGGACATCTTACTGTGAGTTCTAGCTGTTTATTTAATTATTTACTGTTTGTCTAACTGTTGTTTGTTTAATTATTTAGTGTTTGTCTTAGTGGTGTGCAAGTTTCAGCCTTCTCAGCTGTACTTACCTTGCCTCTCTCAACTGGGCTTTGTGTGGTACCCCCATCCCCCTGCTGAGGGTTCAGGACAGGGTACCTTGTAACTGCCCTCTTTAATAGGACTTATCTCCCCCCCTCCCTCCCCAGCACCCACCCACCCCTGGGGAAATTGTAGTTTTATAGGTACTTGGACATCTTAGAGGAAAGGGGCTGCTCTCAGGTGCAGCTCTTAATCTAAATCAGTCATACACAGAGGACCTGTGATTAATTAGCTTCAGGTACACAGGGTGTATTAGGGGTATTAGATACACTTTTATTAGTATAAGCATCTACACCAATCCTTATTATATACCGATTTAAAAGACCTAAACACAAGCTTTAAACTCAGATGCAGTCAGAGGTCCAGCAACGAGATGGGGGTTCTCCAGTCTTTTGCATCGAGTGTCACATGTATGATTATCTCCCAGTTGGTGAGAGGTCCTACATATGCACTAAGTGCAGGGAGCTCTTTGCTCTCAGGGAACGAGTCCATTCTCTAGAGGCTAGAGTAGCAGACCTGGAAGACATAAGAAAGACAGAGAAGTACATGGACGAGACCTACAGGGATATAGTCCTGAAGTCCCACCTCCAGTCTGGCAGCATCCCTGTTGCCATGGAGGAGAGAGGTCACGTGACAGGAGAGCATCACCCTGGTGTGGCAGGAAGTGATCCTGTAACTAGGACCTGTCCTCCAGGTGATGTAAAACCCTCTCGCACCGAGGACGTTTCTCCAGGGCCATGTCCCCATGAGGGGAGGGTCAGGACAGCTGTTATAGTTGGTGATTCAATCATTAGGAATGTAGATAGCTGGGTGGCTGGTGGACGTGAGGATCGCCTGGTAACATGCCTGCCTGGTGCGAAGGTAGCAGATCTCACGCACCGCCTAGATAGGATCATAGATAGTGCTGGGGGGGAGTCTGCTGTCTTGGTACATGTTGGTACCAATGACATAGGAAAATGTGGTAGGGAAGTTCTGGAGGCTAAATTTAAGCTTTTAGGTAGGAAGTTGAAATCCAGAACTTCCAGGATAGCGTTCTCCGAAATGCTTCCTGTTCCACGTGCAGGACCCAAAAGACAGGCAGAGCTCCGGAGTCTCAATGCGTGGATGAGACAATGGTGCAAGGATGAGGGTTTTGGATTTGCTAGGAACTGGGGAACATTCTGGGGAAAGGGGGGCTCTTCCGAAGGGATGGGCTTCACCTTAATCAGGATGGGACCAGACTGCTGGCATTAACCTTTAAAAAAGAGATAGAGAAGCTTTTAAACTAGAAAATAGGGGAAAGCCGACAGTCACCCAGGAGCGCACGGTTCGGACAAAGGTATCCTTGAAGGATACTACCAAAAGCAGTGAGGTTCCAAAAGGGAGTATAGTAGCCCAAATGCCCTTGAGTAAGGAGCAGACAGAGCATAAAGATTCCCCATTACCCATGCCTACCAATAGCCAGATTAATATTAATAAAATACAGTCTCTAAAATGCTTGTATGCCAATGCTAGAAGTCTAAACAATAAGATGGGAGAATTAGAATATATAGCATTAAATGAGAGGTTAGATATGATTGCACTCTCAGAGACATGGTGGAAGGAGGATAACCAGTGGGACACTGTGATACCTGGATACAAACTATATCGTAATGATAGAGCTGAACAAATTGGTGGAGGGGTTGCACTCTATGTTAGAGAGGGCATTGAGTCAGAAAGGATTAAAGTTTTGCAGGGAACAAAATATGCTGTAGAATCTCTATGGATTGAAATTCCATTTATGAAGGGGAAGGTGATGGCAGTGGGAGTATACTATCGACCACCTGGCCAGAATGAACAAATGGATGATGAAATGCTCAAAGAAATCAAGGAAGCTAACAAAAGCCACAACAGAGTAGTAATAATGGGTGATTTCAATTACCCCGGTATCGACTGGGACAGTGTCACAGCAGGACAAGCTAAAGAGATAAAGTTTCTAGATGAAATGAATGACTGCTTCTTGGAGCAGCTGGTTCATGAACCGACCAGAGGGGAAGCCATACTGGACCTAGTCCTTAGTGGAACGCCAGATCTGGTGCAAGAAATAAGGGTGTTGGGACCACTTGGCAATAGTGATCATAGTATGATCATGTTTGATTTAATCAGTGGAGGACAGATAGTAAAAGGAATCCACAGTACTACCTTTTAACTTTCAAAAGGGTGACTATGATAGAATGAGGAATATAGTTCGGAAAAAACTAAAAGGAGCGGTTCCAAAGGTTAAAGACTTACAGCAAGCTTGGGTGTTATTTAAAAATACTATCCTCGAAGCCCAGACCAGCTGTATTCCACGCATTAAGAAAAGTGGAAGAAAGTCCAAAAAACTGCCAGCATGGTTTAAAGGTGAGGTCAGAGAGGCTGTTGCTGCCAAAGAGCAACCTTCAGAAAATGGCAAAAAAAAAGAGCCAAATGATGAAAACTGGAAACAGCACAAGCACTGGCAAGTTAAATGCAAAGCATTGATAAGGCAGGCAAAGCGGGAATTTGAGAAGAAACTTGCTACGGAAGCAAAAACACGAAATAAAGACTTTTTCAAGTACATTCGTAGCAAAAGGCCTGTGAGAGAGTCAATTGGACCATTAGATGATAGAGGGGTAAAAGGTGCAATAAGAGGAGACAAGGCTATAGCAGAGAGACTGAATGAATTCTTTGCTTCGGTCTTTACTGAGGAAGATGTAGGGGTGTTACCCAAGACTGAAGTGGTATTTAAAGGTGATACTGCAGAGGAATTGAGAGAAATATCGCTACACCGGGAAGATATATTACAACTATTTGATAAACTGAATAGTAGCAAATCACCTGGACCGGATGGTATACATCCCAGAGTGTTGAAAGAACTGAAATATGAGATTGCAGACCTGTTATTGGTAATCTGTGAACTTTCAATAAAAATCATCTGTAATACCTGAAGATTGGAGGGTCGCCAACGTAACACCAATTTTTAAAAAGGGTTCCAGGGATGACCCGGGAAATTACAGACCGGTGAGCCTGACGTCAGTACCAGGGAAAATGGTAGAAGCCATCATAAAGAACAAAATTACACAGCATGTAGATAGTCATGGCCTAATGGGAGACAGCCAACATGGCTTTAGACAAGGAAGATCTTGTCTTACTAATCTGATATGTTTTTTTGAAGGTGTGCATAAACAGGTAGACAAAGGTGAGTCGGTTGATATAGTGTATCTGGACTTTCAGAAAGCTTTTGACAAGGTCCCCCATCAGAGACTTTTGGCGAAGCTAAAAAGTCATGGGATAGGAGGCAGTGTACTATTGTGGATCGGGAACTGGTTAAAAGATAGAAAGCAGAGGGTAGGGCTAAATGGCCAATATTCCCAATGGAAAAAGGTGAATAGTGGAGTACCCCAGGGATCTGTACTGGGTCCGCTACTTTTTGACATATTCATAAATGACCTGGAAAAGGGAATAACTAGTGAGGTAATCAAATTTGCAGATGACACAAAGCTGTTTAAAGTTGTTAAAACCCAAGAGGATTGTGGAAAACTGCAGGAGGATCTGGATAAATTGGAAGACTGGGCATCCAAATGGCAGATGAAATTTAATGTGGACAAGTGCAAAGTTATGCACCTAGGAAAGAACAACCCACACTATAGTTACAAGATTGCAAGGCTCCACATTAGAAACCACCACCCAGGAAAAAGATTTAGGAGTCATCGTGGATAACATGTTAAAACCCTCCGCCCAGTGTGCAGCGGCGGCCAAGAAAGCAAATAGAATGCTAGGTATCATAAGGAAAGGGATGGAGAATAAAACAAAGGATATTATAATGCCTCTGTATCGCTCCATGGTACGACCGCACCTTGAATATTGTGTGCAATTCTGGTCACCGTATCTTAAAAAGGACATAGAGTTATTAGAAAAAGTACAGAGAAGAGCCACCAAATTGGTGAAGGGGATGGAAGGCTACTCCTATGAAGAGAGGCTAAAAAGGTTAGGGCTCTTTAACCTAGAAAAGAGGCGGCTGAGGGGAGATATGATAGAGGTGTATAAATTAATGAATGGAGTGGAACGGATAATAAACGTGGATAAATTGTTTACGCTATCAGAATATAGAAGGACTAGGGGGCATGTAATGAAGCTACAGGGTAAACTATTTAAGACAAATAGGAGAAAATATTTCTTCTCTCAACGTGTAATCAAACTCTGGAATCTGTTACCGGAGGATGTAGTAAGGGCTTTTAGTATAGCTGGGTTTAAAAAAGGTTTGGACAAGTTCCTGGAGGAAAGGTCCATAAACCACTATTAAAAAGGGACCCAGGATATCAATGCTTGGCCTAGTACAAGCACTGCAGAACCTGTGTCTTTTGGGGAAACTGCTAGGTACGTATGACCTAGATTGGCCACTGTTGGAAACAGGATACTGGGCTTGATGGACCTCGGTCTGACCCAGTATGGCATTTCTTATGTTCTTATGTTCTTATCGGACCTCGAGCCATGGGTCCAGGACAAGTTGGTCGATGTCCCTTGCCGGTGTGAGAACCTCTTTGGCAAACCCATGGCTGAAAAGGCTGCAGAAATTGAGACTGAGACTCTCACCAGGACAAGGCTGTCCAAAAAGACTTCTGCCCCTTCTCAGAAGAAGAAGAGCTCGAGGGGAAAAAGCCCTTTTACCTGAGGAAGGCGTCTGCCTACAAATCCTACTCTCAATTCCAGGCCTCTACAGCTCCCCAACAGGGTCAGCAGGCCAAGGGGCAGGGACATGGGCCCCATAGGCAGAAAACCCCCAAGCCGCCAGCTCCGGCTCCTGCACAACAGGGAGCAGGGTTTTGACTCCCACTGCATAGCCTCTCCCCCACAGCTGGCTCCACTGAGCACAGGAGGCCGGCTGACACTGTATGCCCACAGATGGTCAGCTGTAACAGGTGATACCTAGGTACTGAGCATAGTCCAACAGGGCTACTTGCTCCACTTCAACCAGTTACCTCCCTCCTATTTTCCAGGGGAGCCTCCAAGACTCCCTCTGCACAGGAACCTCCTCCGTCAGGAGTTGGCAAGTCTTCTACAGGAGCAGGCGGTGGAACCGGTGCCTCACCACCTGATAGGAAGAGGCTTCTATTCCAGGTACTTTCTGGTACCAAAAAGGACAGGAGGCCTCAGGCTCATCCTAGACTTGCAAAATCTCAACAAGTTCCTGGAGAGGGAAAAGTTCAAGATGCTTACCCTTGGAATACTGCTGCCCTACCTCCAGCAGGGAGATTGACTATGCTCCTTAGACCTAAAGGATGCTTATACGCACATCCTCATTCATCCAGACCACAGACAATATCTCAGATTTGTAGTGGGAGGAAATCATTTTCAGTACAGGGTACTTCCATTTGGCCTAACCTCCACACCCAGGGTTTTCACCAAATGCCTGGCGGTGGTGGCGGCCTATCTCAGAAACCAGGACATCTTTGTCTTTCCATACCTGGACGACTGGCTCATCAGGGGTCAGTCTCCACAGGAGGCCAGACAAGCCACTCTTCACACTGTCTCTCTTCTCCAGCACCTGGGCTTCGTCATAAACTTCGCAAATTCCACTTTGCTCCCCTCACAGGACATAGAGTTCATAGGGGCAAGGTTGGATACCTTACAAGCAATGGCTTATTTGCCCGGGAACAGGGCTCACAGACTGATGCCTCTGGCCCAGCAGTTTCGCAGTGGATCTCTGGTCTCTGCCAGACATTTCCTGAGGCTTTTGCCCCACATGGCATCCACAGTCCATGTAACCCCAAATGCTCGTCGGCATATGCAGCCTGTTCAATGGTGCCTCAGAGCTCAGTGGATATAGGCCACAGGAGACTTAAGAGACAGAGTAAGAGTGTCTAAACTACTAGCGGCCTCCCTGCAATGGTGGCTTCATCTCCCAAACCTGATCAAAGGGGTACCTTTCCAGGCACCACCACACACAGAGGTGCTGACGACCGATGCTTCTCTTCAGGGTTGGGGTGCACATTGCCAGGGAGCATGCACTCAGGGCCTCTGGTCCCCTTGGGAGGCCACACAGCAGATCAATCTGTTGGAGTTGCGAGCTATTCGATTGGCTCTGCAAACTTTCTCTCATGTCCTCTCTCACTAGTCTGTCTTGATTCAGACAGACAACCAAGTAGCAATGTTCTATGTCAACAAACAAGGGGGCACAGGATCCAGGCTTCTGTGTCAGGAAGCACAGGCCCTGTGCGCCTTTGCAGTCAAACAAGGCATGTTTCTCAAGGCAGTTTATCTACCTGGCCAAGAGAATTACCTGGCAGACAGGTTGAGCAGGATTCTACAGCCTCACGAATGGCATTTGAATCCCCTAGTGGTCCATCAGATCTTCCTATAAATGGGGTCTTCCAACCCATCCATCTCTTTGCCAGTCCACTGAACCGTCAGCTGCCCAGGTTCTGTTCCAGACAACCGCATCCTTTGCGAATAGCAGCAGATGCCTTCCTAATCTCTTGGTCTATGGACCTCCTGTATGCGTTTCCTCCAATGCCTCTAGTGGCCCGAACCCTATTCAAGGTTCTTTGGGACAGGGCCTTGCTGATCCTGGTAGTCCCCAAATGGCCGAGGCAACCGTGGTTTCCACTCCTTCTGCAGTTGGCGGTGGACACTCCACTCCCTCTGGGGGTGCAACCCGATCTCCTGTCTCAGGATCAGGGAGCTCTCCTGCATCCCAACCTCCAGTCCCTCCATTTGATGGCCTGGCTGCTGAAAGGGTAGTTCTAGCCCCCTTACTTCTACCTAGGGAAGTGGAGGAGGTGGTTTTGGCCTCTAGGAGACAATCCACCCGGAAATCTTATGCCCTCAAGTGGCGTAGGTTCTCCACCTGGTGTGCTCAGCGCCAAGAGTATCCGTTTTCGTGCCTGGTACCAGTGGTGCTGCAGTATCTGCTTCACCGGTCGGACCTAGGCCTTAAATCAAACTCTGTTCGGGCCCACCTCAGTGCTCTGTCAGCGCACCACTCGCCGGTGGAGGGCCAGTCTCTGTCAGTCCACCCCTTAGTGGCCCTCTTCCTCAGAGGCCTGGTTTTGCTCAAGCCTCCGATTCGTCCACCAGCCCCTGAATGGGATTTAAATGTGGCCTTGCAACAACTTACTCGTCCACCGTTTGAGCCTTTGGCTACCTGTCATTTACGCTTCCTTTCCTGGAAGACGTTGTTCTTGGTGGCTCTTACCTCGGCCAGGCGTGTGAGTGAACTACAGGCTCTGCTTTCTGATAGACTGTACACACGGTTCTATAAGGTGGTCTTATGGACTCATCCTAAGTTCCTTCCAAAGGTTGTCTCCTCTTTCCACCTCAATGAGGAGGTGGTTCTTCCGACCTTCTTTCCCAGGCCGCATGCCAGCCCAGCTGAAATGGTCTTGCATACCCTGGACTGTAGGAGGGCATTGTCTTTCTACATTGACCGTACGCAGGGGCATCGAAGGGCTGTTCAGCTCTTCGTATCTTTTGACCCTAATAAGCTGGGGTCACCTGTCTCCAAGGGTACCCTATCCATTTGGGTAGCAGAGTGTATTGCCTGGGCGTACAGGGCAGCCGGCCTCTCCTTGCAGGGTCGAGTCACGGCCCACCTTGTCAGGGCGAAGGCTGCGTCAGTAGCTCATCTCCGCTCTGTTCCGTTGGCAGACATCTGCCGGGCTGCTACTTGGTTTTCAAGCCAGACGTTTGCGGCCCATTACTGCCTCGAGAGGGAGTCCCGCAGGGACAGTGCTTTCGGACAGGCAGTACTCCGTAATCTCTTTGAGGTTTAGGCAACTCCTACTCTCCGGCCCTGGTGTTGGGCTACCGTTTGGGGGCGTTCTCAGAGAATATTCTTATCTCGCATGCTGAGGCTCTAGAGGGAGCTCATTTTTCAGCTTTGGGTTCTCGGTAGCCTAGAGCTGGGGAGTCCCATATGTGAGGACTGACTTCCTGCTTGGTCCTGGAGAAAGCGTAGTTACTCACCTGTAACAGGTGTTCTCCAGGACCAAGCAGGAAGTCAGTCCTCACTTATGGGTGACGTCGGCACCGACGGAGCCCTCGCGGAGCAATTTTCCCCAGCTTTCGCAGAAAGCCTTTGGGAATTGCAGCTCGCATGCGCGGTCCCCTTCCCGCCTAGGGATGCCATCTTGCTCAGTCGTCTTTTTTCCGCGGAGCCCTACAGACGTAGTCTGTTACCGCCGCAGAAAAGTTGATTTCTTTGATTTGTTTTTCCGTTAAATTTTTCTCGGTTCGTGTGTTCCTCTTCCCGCTGGGCCCCGATATCCCCTATTGGGCCCGTCTACGTTTTATTTTATTCCAACTGGCGTTCCCGCCACTTTTTTCCTTCATCCCTGGCAGCGCGGTCTTTCGACCTTGCAGGGGTTCTTTTTCCCCCGATGGCCACCAGCGGTTTTAAAAAGTGTGATCCGTTGTATCAGACTCATGTCTCTCACCGACACGCATGACTGCTGCCTCGGGGCCGAGCATGACCCTATGAGCTGCGGCCCGTGCAGCAAGATGTCCTCGAAGGCGCTGAGGAGCCGGCAGTCGCAAAGGGATCGGATCTTCTCTGACTCCGCGCGGACCTCGTCGGAGGCCTCAACGCCTCGTGGCTCCGGCTCAGAGCATCGTCAGAGTTCTTCTGAGCGGGGCTCCCCCGGCCGGGAACGCCGGCGGGAGAAGAAGACGGCGAGGGTGGAGCCGGGCGGCGATCCTGGTCCTTCGAGGGCCAGGTCACCTAGCCCGGCCCGACACCCCGGGCCGTTGGAGGGGGAAAAGCCTTCGAAGCTTCCTCGTCTCGAAGTGGAGTCTCCTGGACACGTGAGTGCTATAGTCCTCCTGGACTCCCCCCCCGGATGAACCGACGTCGGGCCCGATGCCGTCGGGGCCCGAGTCGGCGGCTGCTGGGTCTTCTGAGCTTGATCTCAGACTGACGTCCTTGGAGCGCAGTATATCTGCCTTCATGGACCAGCAGCGGGCATGGATCACCGGCCTCGCCAGTGCATCTGCCCCGACCACCGGGACGTCGACGCTCCGGTCGACCCCGGAGGCTGAGTCGATCCTCGAGTCCATGCGAGCTCGAGCCGATCCTCGACCTAGGTCTCCCTCAGCTTCCCGTTCGGGACCGAGGTCCTCGACGCCGGCCTCGGTGTCGGGGCGGAGGTCCCCGGGCCCCGCCCGTACGGAACCGCTCGATTCCTCCTCGGAGGAGTCGGGCTGGGACACGGAGGAGGACGAGTCACCCAGTTCTTTCCAGACTCGGTGCGTCCCCTCCGACTCGCCCGAGTCGGAGCCTCGGAGGCGGTCCCCCCCGGAGGATACCCGGTTCTCCGACTTCGTGTGGGGCATGGCCAAGGCTTTGGCCTTCCCCGCGGATCCGGAGGAGGAGCCCCGAGCCGAGGAGCTCGAGGCCCTTCAATACGACTCCCCCCCGAGGGAGGCCTTCACTGTACCGGTTCCTCCGATGCTGGAGCGGCTTCTCTTCCGCATGTGGGAGAGCCCAGCCTCCACGCCAGTGTTGAGCAAGCGGGTCGATTCCATGTATCGAGTCCGCAAGAGCCCCGGGTTCCAGAAGGCGCAGCTTCCGCACCACTCCATGGTGGTGGAGTAGGCCATGCATCGACTTAAGAGTCAAAAGATGCACTCCTCAGTGCCCCCGGGTAAGGAGGCCCGGAACCTGGACGCCCTCGGTAGGAAGTGCTTCCAGGGCTCTATGCTTGCTTGTCGGGTCCAGACCTATCAGCTGTATATGGGTATGTACCTCCGAGACCTGGCGAAAGAAATTGAGAGTTTCTCTGCCGGTCTCTCCGAGGAACCCTTGCAGCGGTTCCAGGCCTTGTCCTCAGGGATTCGAGAATGTTCGAAGTTCATTTCTCGAGCAGCCTATGATGGCTTCGAGGCATCGGCTCGGGTAGCCGGAGCCGGCATCGGGGCTCGCCGCCAGGCTTGGCTTCAATCATCCGACCTCGAGCCATGGGTGCAGGACAAGTTGGTCGATGTCCCATGCAGAGGAGAAAACCTCTTCGGCAAACCCATGGCCGAAAAGGCGGCGGAGCTCGAGTCAGAGACTCTCACCAGGACTCGCCTTTCCTCTGCCCCTTCACAGAAGAGGAAGGACTCGGGCAAAAAGCCTTTTTACCCGAGGAAAGGGTTTGCTTATACGCATCACCAACCACAATATCAGGCCACGACTCCCCTTCAGGGGCAGCGGCCTAGGGGACAGGGTACCGGTTCCCGGAAGCAGAAAGCCCCCAAACCCGCCACGCAGGCCCCGGCCCAGCAGGGTGGGGGTTTTTGACTATGCCAGCACGTGGGGTCGGCTGACCCACTTTGCTCACAGGTGGTCAGCCATTACATCTGATGCCTGGGTGTTGCAGGTGGTCCAAAAGGGCTACCTCCTACATTTTCACCAGGTGCCCCCCCTCTACTTCCCAGGGGAGCCTCCCAGACCCCCGCTGCACGAGGACGTACTCCTTCAGGAGCTGCAAAGTCTGCTTCAAGAACGGGCGGTGGAGCCAGTGCCCCAACACCGGTGGGGTCACGGGTTTTACTCGAGGTACTTCCTGGTTCCAAAGAGAACAGGAGGCCTCAGGCCCATTCTAGACTTGCGCAACCTCAAGTTCCTGCAGTGGGAAGGGTTCAAGATGCTTACCCTTGGAACCCTACTGCCCTACCTCCAGCGGGGAGATTGGCTATGCTCCTTGGATCTAAAGGATGCTTATACCCACATCCTTATTCATCCGGACCACCGACAATACCTAAGGTTTGTGGTGGCAGGGAATCATTATCAGTACCGAGGGCTGCCTTTTGGCCTGTCCTCCACTCCCAGGGTGTTCACGAAGTGCCTGGCAGTGGTGGCAGCCTTCCTAAGGCTTCAAGGCCTCTTCGTCTTCCCATACCTGGACGACTGGCTCATCCGAGCGTCGTTGGCTCCAGAGGTTGCCCAGGCCACCCAACGTACGGTGGCTCTGCTTCAGCACTTGGGCTTCGTCATAAACTTCGAAAAGTCCGCTTTGCTTACCTCTCAGGACCTCGAGTTCATAGGGGCACGGCTGGACACTCGGCGGGCTCGTGCCTTCTTGCCCCTGGAACGGTCCAACAGGCTCATGGCCCTAGCTGGCGGGTTCAGCGGCGGGTTGCCAGCCCCTGCCAGACGGTTCCTGCAGCTGCTCGGGCACATGGCCTCCACGGTCCATGTCACTCCGAACGCCTGTCTGCATATGAGACAGGCCCAGTGGAGCCTTCGCTCTCAGTGGCATCAGGCCACAGGGAGGCTGTCGGACCTGTTGCAGGTTTCCGACCGTCTGGTCTCCTCCCTGCTATGGTGGCTTCACCTGCCCAATCTAGTGCTCGGCATGCCCTTTCAGTGTCCACCGCCGTCCCGGGTGCTCATGACCGATGCTTCCCTCCTGGGATGGGGTGCGCATTGTCGGGGGACATGCACTCAAGGCCTTTGGACACCTTGGGAAGCCGCCCAGCAGATAAACTTCCTGGAGCTCCGGGCGATCCGCCTAGCTCTGCGGACCTTCTCTCACCTAACGTTCGGTCAGTCCGTACTGGTGCAGACGGACAATCAGGTGGCAATGTTCTACGTGAACAAACAGGGGGGCACGGGCTCCCTCCTTCTATGTCAGGAAGCCCGGAGGCTGTGCTCTTGGGCGGTCGATCACGACATCCTCCTCAAGGCGGTTTACCTGCCAGGGCAGGACAACTGCCTGGCGGACAAGCTGAGCCGGATTCTGCTACCACACGAATGGAAGTTGAACCCCGCGGTGGTCCAGCAGATCTTCCTCCGGTGGGGCTCTCCCACCGTGGACCTGTTTGCCAGTCCCCTGAACAGGCAGCTCCCCAGGTTCTGCTCCTGGCACCCTCATCCTCTTCGAGTAGCGCCGGATGCTTTTCTCATCTCGTGGTCCACGGGTCTGCTGTATGCCTTCCCTTCCACGCCTCTGGTGTCCCGGACATTGTTCAAGATAGTCCAGGATAGGGCCGCCGTGATCCTGGTAGCGCCCCAGTGGCCGAGACAACCGTGGTTCCCTCTGCTTCTGCAGATGGCGGTGGATACCCCTCTTCCTCTAGGGTTTCAGCCCGATCTCCTGACCCAGGATCAGGGGGCTCTTCTGCACCCCAACCTCCGGGCTCTGCACCTGATGGCTTGGCTGCTGAAAGGGTAGTCCTAGCTCCGCTCCAGCTCCCTCCGGAGGTGGAAGCCGTCGTCCTAGCATCTCGGCAACCTTCCACCCGGAAATCTTACGCCCTCAAATGGTGTCGTTTCTCGGTCTGGTGTTCTCAGCGTTCTGAGGACCCCTTCGCTTGTTTAGTATCGGTGGTACTGCAATATTTGCTTCACCTCTCCGATCTCGGTCTCAAATCCAACTCTGTCAGAGTCCACCTCAGTGCTCTCTCTGCACACCATTCACCAGTTGAAGGCCAGCCTCTCTCTTCGCACCCCTTGGTGGCGCGTTTTCTCAGAGGCCTCCTTCTGCTTAAACCTCCGTTGCGCCCCCCAGCCCCTAACTGGGACCTCAACGTGGTTCTGCAAAGGCTTACCTGCCCGCCTTTTGAGCCCATGGCTACCTGCCCTCTTCGTTTCCTCTCCTGGAAAACTCTCTTCTTGGTAGCCCTCACTTCCGCGAGGCGAGTAAGTGAGCTACAAGCCCTAGTGTCGGAGCCTCAGTACACTAGGTTCTACAGGAATAGGGTAGTCCTGCGGACCCACCCTAAGTTTCTTCCAAATGTGGTCTCCCACTTTCACATCAACCAGGAGGTGGTTCTGCCGACCTTCTTTCCCAGGCCGCACACCAGCCGAGCTGAGGCGGTGCTGCATACCCTGGACTGTAGAAGAGCCTTATCCTTCTACCTTGACCGTACGCGAGAGCATAGAAAAGCGGCCCAGCTTTTCGTCTCCTGTGACCCCAATCGGAGGGTACCTGTCTCTAAGCGTACTCTGTCCCTCTGGGTAGCCGACTGTATCGCCTGGACTTACGGGGCAGCCGGTCTCTCCTTGGAAGGTCGTGTCACGGCGCATCGGGTCAGGGCGAAGGCCGCGTCTGTGGCTCACCTCCGCTCTGTTCCATTGGCAGACATCTGCCGGGCCGCTACTTGGTCTTCAGGTCAGACCTTTGCGGCTCATTACTGCCTGGAAAGGGAGTCCCGCAGGGACAGTGCTTTCGGCCAGGCAGTCCTCCACAATCTCTTTGAGGTTTAGGCAACTCCTTCCTTCCGGCCCCGGTGTTGGCTACCGGCTGGATGCGTATTCAGAGAAGATTCCTTCTTTCTGTACTGTTGAGCCTCAGGGAGCTCTTTTTAGGCTTGAGGCCTCCGGTAGCCTTAAGCTTGGGAGTCCCATAAGTGAGGACTGACTTCCTGCTTGGTCCTGGAGAAAGAGTAGTTACTCACCTGTAGCAGGTGTTCTCCAGGAGCAGCAGGAATCAGTCCTCACAACCCTCCCTCCTCCCCTCGGAGTTGCAGTCATTCTTTCGCATATTTTTGCTAACTTTTGCTGTCTTTCCGCTATGTCATCAGACTGAGCAAGATGGCATCCCTAGGCGGGAAGGGGACCACGCATGCGCGCTGCAATTCCCAAAGGCTTTCTGCGAAAGCTGGGGAAAATTGCTCCGCGAGGGCTCCATCTGCGCCGACGTCACCCATAAGTGAGGACTGATTCCTGCTGCTCCTGGAGAACACCTGTTACAGGTGAGTAACTACTCTTTCTCCAGGAGCAGCAGGAATCGGTCCTCACGACCTTCCCTCCTCCCCTTGGAGTTGCAGTCGTACATATATTTCATTTTGTTTTTTTGCTGTCTTTTAGCTATGTCATCAGACTGAGCAAGATGGCACCCTTGGGCGGGAAGGGGACAGCGCATGCGCGCTGCATTCCCAAAGGCTTTCTTTGAAAGCTGGGGAATTGCTCCGCACGAGGGCTCAGTCGACGCCGACGTCACCCATATGTGAGGACTGATTCCTGCCGCTTCTGGAGAACACCTGTTACAGGTGAGTAACTATGCTATCTCTACCACCTCCACTGGGAGACTATTCCACGCATCTACCACTCTTGCCGTAAAGAAATATTTCTGCATATTACTCCCGAGTCTATCCCCTTTCACCCTCATCCTATTTCCCCTCGTAGCAGAGCTTGCTTTCAATCAAAAGAGGCTCTCGTGTGTATTTATGTCACTGAGGTATTTAAACGTCTCAATCATATCACCTCTATCCCACCTTTCCTCTAAAGTATACATATTAAGATCCGTAAGTCTGTCCTCTCGTGCTTTATAACAAAGATCACTAACCAGTTTAATAGCCACCCTCTGAACTGACTCCAACCTGTTTATATCCTTTTGAAGGTGCAGTCTCCAGAATTGCACACAATACTCCAAATGAGGTCGTAATAAAGACACATACAGAGGCACTATCAACTCCTTTTTTCTGCTGGCCATTCCTAATCGTATGTACACAAGCATCCTTCTAGCTTTCGCCCTTGTCTTTTCTACCTGTTTAGCTACTTTAAGATCATTGGACACAATCATGCCAAGATCCCACTCTTCTTTTGTGAACAGAAGTACTTCACCCCCTATGCTATATTGCTCCCTTGGATTGCTGCAGCCGAAATGCATGACCTTGCATTAAATCTCAGCTGCCAAATTGTAGACCATTCTTCAAGCTTAGCTAGATCCTTTCTCATGTTATCTACACCTTAATGGGTGTCTACTCTATTGCAGATTTTGATATCATCCGCAAAGAGGTAAAACTTATCCGACAGCTCTTCCACAATATCACTAACAATATCACCCCCAAATTCCAGAACCTACACTGCTACCTATAGTCTCGAGTGAAATATAAAGTCAGCACAACAGTCTGCAAGACCTATCAGGAAACCATCTCAAACCACTAATAAACAGAGCCCCTGAATCCAGAGCACGAAGATCCTGCTATCAAAACCTACTCAGGATCCCAGCACTCAGAACAAAAAGCAATCAACAGACATAACAGGGCCTTTACCCTCTTTGCCCCTTCGATTTGGAACTCCCTGTCTGAACCACTGCGATCTGAGGAAACTCCACAAGACTTTAGAAAAAATCTCAAAACACACTTATTCACTGAACACTGGATTTGTTACCAATGACTAAATACAAAATGCACCCCACTTTCCAAGAGGCAATTCATGTTACCCAACCATCAGTCCTATTCGCCCCAAACATCCCATCCACCATACCCTTGCAAGCACTGATGCATTCTACTATAGTTGATCCAAGCTGAATGTACCTATCTAGTTAATTGTAATCTCGAGTCCAACGAAAACTGCACATTGTTTTATGTACAAAGTTTACCTTGTTGTTCCCTGCTATACAATATCCACGCTGATTGTACCTATTTAATTCATTGTGTTTCTGAACACAGCTGTGTTCACCTTGTTGTTTCATGTAAACCGCTTTGACTACCCAAAAAAGTGGTATAGATAAGTGTTAAATAAATAAAAGGTGTTCAGTCTTCAGTCAGGCAGCCAATTGTTGATAGAGTAGCATCCATAGCTGCTGCTGCTGTTGTATTGTTCGATCTCATTGCTGACCTTTCTCTTTTTTTTTGCATTGACCTTCAGCCTTGCCAAGCATAATTTATTTATTTATTTTTATTTATTTAACATCTTTTATATACCGCACTCTTCGTCATCAGCGCAGTTTACATTTTAACAAATTGTACTTAAGCATGAACATATGTTAAGTTTACAGATAACAGGGAATGAACTTGGATAACTGGGTTTAAATAGATAACAAGAAATCAAACTATTTACAGCAAGATAATAAGATAAAGATAATATCTTTATCCTAACGATCTCACTCTTCTTATGAAGTGTCCAAGGTATGAAAGTCAGTCTTGTCATCTGCACGTCTAACGCGAGCTTAGGTTTGATCTCCTCTAGTACTGACTGGTTTGTTCTTCAGACAGTCCATGGTATGTATACACAGTATTTTTTGCCAGCACCATAATTCAAAGGCATTGTTCCTTAACATCCCTCCAGTCCAGTTCAGTCCAGATGGATGGGTTATGCTCTATCACCAACAGGTGGAGACTGAGAACCACTGATTTGATGGTGTCACACTATAAGGATCCATGCAGACCTGCTCCCTTCAATATGTCTTTGTCTCCAGCAGGTGGTGATTAGCTTCCGTGCAGCCTGGACTCCATTGAGATGGCTTAGCTAGATCCCTCCTCATGTTATCTACACTTTCATGGGTGTCTACTCTATTGCAGATTTTGGTATCATCCTCAAAGAGGCAAACCTTACCCAACAGCCCTTCTACAGTATCACTAACAAAGATGTTAAAAAGAATCAGACCAAAGACAGATCCCTGCGACAGACCACTGGTAACTACCTCCTCCTCAGAGTGAGTTCCATTTACCTGTATCCTTTGTCACCTCCCATTCAACCAGTTTTTAACCCAATCAGTAACTTTAGGGTCCATCCCTAGGGTGCTCAGTTTGTTTTTAAGTCGCCTCTGCCGTATCTTGGCTCTCCCTCGGTCCAACTACCTAGTCACCCAATCAATCAGATTTGTTTGACAAGACCTGCCTCTGGTGAATCCATGCTGTCTCAGATCCGGCAATCTGTTGAACTACAGAAACCTCATTGTTTTCTCTTTCAGCAGCGCTTCCAATAATTTACTCACCACCGAGGTTAAACAAACTGGCCTGTAGATTTCAACCACATCCTTACTTATGCTTTTGTGTAAAGGGACCACATGTGCCTATCTCCAGTCCTCTGGCACTACTCCCGACTCCAAAGAGGTATTGAAAAGGTCAGTCAGTTGAGCTGCTAGAACGTCCCCAAGTTCTCTCAATATTCTCGGATGTATCCCACCTGGTCCCATCGTATTGTCTACTTTTAGTTTAGCTAGTTCCCCACCAACATAATCTACTGAAAATCGTTCAAAATGCCCCTCACTTCTGTTCTTGTTTGAGTGTTTTCTGAGGTCCTGCTCCTGGTCCTTCACCTGTGAAAACAGAACATAAATACTTGTTAAGCAATTCTGCTTTATCCTCTTCAGCTTCTACATATTCCTTCCCTTCACCCTCGAGTCTGACAATACCACCTTTGCCCGTCCTCTTTTCACTAACATATTTGAAAAATATCTAATCCCCCCATTTTATTCTTTTGGCTGTTTTCTCTTCATTTTAAATCTTTGCTTTCTTGACTGCCAGCCTCTCTAAAATTTTATGAATATAGATGCCTGTCTTCCTCGCTCTGTGATAATCTTGTATTCTCCAGGAACAAGCAGGAAGTCAGTCCTCACTTATGGGTGACGGCAAGCCCGTGCGGAGCAATTCCCCAGCTTTCAAAGAAAGCCTTTGGGATTGCTGCCACGCATGCATGATCCTCTTCCCGCCCAAGGGTGCCATCATGCTCAGTCTCCTTTTTCTGTGGAGCCCATCAGATGCACGTCCTCGTCCCTCGGAAAAAGTTTCATTTTTTGGGCCTCCAGGCCTTTTGTTTTCTGGTTGCACTGGTCCTCTAACCTGTCCTTCCCCTGCTATGCCTTTTTAGAGCTGTCAGGGATAGTCGTCTCCTTTTCATTTTTTGTTACATGCTTTGTGCCCTTTCTTCTCTCTAACTGCTGGCCACGTGGGTCTCGCAGGGGCCATATTTTCCCCCATGGCCATCTTCTTCAAAAAATGCAATAGATGCTCTAGGAACATGTCGCTTACGGACACCCACGACTGTGTTAAGGAGCCGACCATGATCTGTTCACTCTGCAAGAAAATGTCCTCTAAGACCCTGCTCAGCATAAGCAGAAGTCTGAAGACATTTTCCAAAAGGCCGCCTCGGAATCCCCAGTGGCACCCTTGGTCATCTCTCCCCGGGTGGGGTCTCCCCCTGCGGCCCCGCGATCTCAGCGGCACTCCGACCAGGGATCCCCTGAGGTGGAGTGGCGCAAAAAGAAGAAGGCCTTGAAGTCCCTGTCAGGGGCTCCCGACAAGCGCGAGCGCTCCCGTGCATGGTCGCTCAGCCCCCTTCGGCGTTCCCGAGAGTCGGACAGGGAGCAGCCCCGCAAGGTACCCCGCATGGAAACAGAGGCCTCCAGCGAAGGTGCCCAGTCCTCCTGAGGGCCGTCCTGGTGAGGACCCCCTCTCCTCTTCGACACCCAACCTGGTGACCCCGGGATCGGCATCGCAGGGCCCCACACCTACAAGGGAGTCCCGCATGCTGGCGCTAGAACGCAGCGTTTCTCCAGGAACAAGCAGGAAGTCAGTCCTCGCTTATGCGAGGACTCTGTTCAAGGCTCAGTGGGATGGGGCATCGTTGATTCTCGTAGCCTCAGCAGTCTTGGTTCCCGCTCCTGCTCCGGCTGTCTATGAAGCCTCCGGTCCCCCTGGGATCGGCCATGGACTTGCTAATGTAGGATGAGGGTCGGGTACTACACCCGAACTTGACCTTCCTATCCCTCACGGCCTGGCGGCTGAACGGGTCTCTCTAGCCTCTCTGGCCCTTCCGGAGGAGGTCGAGCAAATCCTCCTTGCCTTGAGGAAGGACTCCACTAGGCGGGCTTATGCCTTTTAGTGGAAACACTTTCTGGTGCTCGGAACACCAGATTGACCCCTTCTCATGCCCGGTTCGGTGGGTTCTCCAGTACCTCCTCCACCTCTCGAGGTAAGGGCTGAAGTCTAACTCTGTTAGAGT
This sequence comes from Ichthyophis bannanicus, assembly GCA_033557465.1. Taxonomy (NCBI): domain Eukaryota; kingdom Metazoa; phylum Chordata; class Amphibia; order Gymnophiona; family Ichthyophiidae; genus Ichthyophis; species Ichthyophis bannanicus. Next base: position 260,278,598 of record CM066043.1, on the reverse strand, counting down.
TCATTTGAGCGCCATATCGGCTAATCATCTCTCTATCGAGGGAAAACCTCTCTCAGGGCAGCCGCTAGTACCCGCTTCATGCAGGGCTTCCTGCTATCCAAGCCGCTCATCCGTCCTGCTCCGGCGGAATGGGACTTGAACATGGTCCACCCTTCGAGCTGATGGTGATGTGTTCGCTCCGGCATTTGTCCTAGAAGGTGGCCTTCCTGGTGGTGGCGATGTCCACGGCTCGCCGAGTCAGTGAGCTTCAGGCACTCATGGCTGGCGCCCCTTACACCAGGTTTTATTGGAACAGGGTGGTCCTCCAGACACATCCTAAATTCTTACCCAAGGTCGTGTTGGCCTTTCATCTTAACCAAAAGATAGTGCTCCCGACCTTCTTCACGAGGCCCCACGCCGACCAGGCGTTGGCGGTTCTCCAAACCCTCGACTGCAAGCGGGCCCTTGCCTTCTACTTCCAGCATACCCAGACTCAGCTCAAGTCTGATAAACTTTTCGTGACCTACAATCCCAATTGGCAGGGGCAAGCAGTCACCAAACGCACCCTCTCAGTTTGAGTGGCGGACTGCATCGCTTTCGCCCATGTGAAGGCAGGCGTCTCTCTGGATCGTCGAGTCATCACACACAGGGTCCGAGCTAAAGCAGCCTTGGTGGCCTTGCTGTGCTCCGTGCCCATGATGGACATCTGCCGGGCGGCGATCTGGTCTTCCACGAACACCTTCGCCGCCCACTACTGCCTGGAGAGAGAGTCCCGCCGGGACAGCGCCTTCGGGCAGGCTGTACTCCGTAATCTGTTTGGGGTATAAGCAACTCCAGCCCTTAGACCCTTCTTCACGGCTACTGAGGGCTTCCCCCTGAGGACCCGAGGACTCGGGCTCCTTCGGGGTTCGGCTTCTGTTTACGGCCTCGCAGAGGCAATTTTTGGTTACAGGTTCGGTAGCCTGTAGCTAGGGAGCCCCATAAGTGAGGACTGATTTTCTGCTTGTCTCTGGAGAAAGCATAGTTACTCACCTGTAACAGGTGTTCTCCAGGGACAGCAGGAATCAGTCCTCACTACCCTCCCGCCTCCCCTGTTGAGTTGCTGTATTTTTGTCCTTCCCTTGCCATCTGCTTGGTAGGGCTCGAGCTAAGGGACCTGACTCAGCAAGATGGCACCCTTGGGTGGGAAGAAGACCACACATGCGTGGTAGCAATCCCAAAGGCTTTCTTTGAAAGCTGGGGAATTGCTCCGCGCGGGGTCCATTGGTACCGACGTCACCCATAAGTGAGGACTTATTCCTGCTGTCCCTGGAGAATACCTGTTACAGGTGAGTAACTATGCTTTCTGCATTCATTGCTTCCCAGCAGACACTCACAGCCAGCTTTGCTGACTTGCACCCAAAGACCGTGGGTCCTTCGTGTGGGACACCAAAATCCGTCCAGGAAACCCCCGAGAGCTGCGAGCCTCCTGAGGGTCCTTGACTTCGGTCTTGCTTGGCCTTCCATTCCTTGGAGGCGAGATCTTCCGGGGCCTCCGGCTCCAAGCGGACACTGGCCATCGGACAAGGCGATCTGCCTGGCTTGGACTCCTTGACTGATTTTTCGGAGTGGGAGTCCGATGAGGACACCTCCCCGGAAACCCGTACCCACCGGGATCTTCCATCGGGCCCCTCCCTGCCCGCGTTCCAGCGGTGCTCGCCACCCGAAGACACCTCCATCTTCGTGTTCGTTCGGGACATGGCACGGGCCCTTAACCTGGCCACTCAGGCCAAGGAGGACCCTTGTGCTGAAGAACTCGATATTCTTCAGTACGGGTCCCCACCCAGGGAATCCCTCACTGTGCCGGTTCCTCCTATACTATCTCGGCTGCTGCTCTGCATGTGGGAGGGCCCCTGCCTCAATCCTTATCGTGAGCAAGCGCCTTGACACTATGTACAAGGTGCAACGTGGGCTAGGCTTCAGGAATACTCAACTCCCACACACCTCTATGGTGGTGGAGTCGGCCATGAGGAAGCAAAAGAGCCCAAAATCGCACTCTTCGGTACCGCGCGGCCGAGAGTCGCGAACCCTTGATACCCTGGGCCGCAAAGCCTACCAAGGCTCCATGCTCTCTTGTCGTTTTCAGGCATACCAGCTATACATCGGTATGTTCTTGTGTGATTTAGCCAAGGAGCTCGGTGGGCTTTCCGCCAGCCTCAAGGGATAGCCCCTCAATGGATTAGGCACTCTGTTGAAGTCCATTGCAGACTGCTCTAAGTACCTCTTCTGAGCTGCCTACGATGGGTTCGAATCATAGGCTCGAGTGGTGGCTGCGAGCATTGGGGCCTGCTGCCAGGCATGGCTCCAATCCTCTGATTTGGAGCAGTGGGTGCAGGAGAAACTCCTGGACGTGCCCTGCCTCGGCGAGCAGTTCTTAGGCAAGCCGATGGAGGATAAAGCCGCAGAGATAGAGACGGAGTTCGTCACCCGAACCCGTCTCTCATGCAAAACCTCCACTCTGCCCCGAATGAAACAACCAGCCAATAAGCCCTTCTTTCCTCAGAAGGGCCTCCAGTATCGGGGCTATCCGCCATACCTGACTACTCCCGCGCTGACCACCCCGGCGCAGGGTAAATCAGGCCAAGGGCATCGTAAGCCAAAAAGGTCGAAAGCCCAAACTCTGGCTCCTCCACAACTTGCTCAGGGGTTTTGATGCCATCGGCATAGCCCCTCGCCCTCCGGCGATGCATCAGCCAGTGGGGGGATGCCTGTCCCATTTCGCCCCATCGTGGGCCTCCATCTCCTGAGACACATGGGTTCTCCAGGTCGTCCGAGATGGCTATCTCCTTCACTTCGACAGACTTCCACCTCCCTTCTCCCCGGCGGAGCCTCCTCGACTCCCCTCACACCAGCTCCTACTGCAGTGGGAATTACGCTCTCCTTGCCCAGTGGGCAGTCGAGAAGGTCCCTCCGCACCTTCGAGGTCAGGGCTTCTACTCCCAGTACTTCCTCGTCCCAAAAAAGATGGGAGGTCTGCAGCCCATCCTCGACCTCTGCAAGCTGAACACATTCTTGGTACAGGAGAAATTCAAGATGTTATCCCTTGGCGTTCTGCTGCCCTTCCTCCGGCAGGGCGACTATCTATGGTCCTTGGATCTAAAGGACGCTTATGCCCACATTTTAATCCACCCCCAGCACAGGCAGTATCTGCGCTTCAGGGTGCTGGGAGAACACTTCCAGTACAGGGTGCTCCCCTTCAGCCTCGCATCTGCCCCGCAAGGTTTTACAAAGTGTCTCGTTGTGGTCGCCGCCCATCTTCGCCATCAGGGCATGCCGAACTTTCCCTACCTCCATGACTGACTTGTCACGGGCTCCTCGATCAAAAAAGCCCAGCAAGCAATGTCACACACCATCCTTCTGTTGGAGAGCTTGGGGTTCTTGGTCAACTACCCAAAGTCTCACCTCGAGCCTGTGCAGGCACTCAAGTTTATCGGGGCGCACCTCGATACTCAGCAGGCGACAGCCTTCTTACCGATGGATCGCGCCAAATGTCTCCAAGCTCTGGTGGCCCGAGTCCAAAGCACTCCTCAGGTCACCGCTTGGACCATGCTACGCCTCCTGGGCCACATGGCCTCTAGCGTGCATGTGGTCCCCCACGCCTGTCTGCACATGCAGACGACTCAGTGGTGTCTCAGTGCCCAATGGAGCCAGTTTCTTGGTCACCTCAAGGACCCTGTCAAAGTCCTTTCCGACCTCCGTTTGTCCCTGAGCTGGTGGCAAAATCCCCGCAACCTCCTACAGGGATTGCCCTTCAAGGCTTCGCAGCACAATGCGGTGCTGATGACAGATGCATCCCTATTAGGGTGGGGAGTCCACTGCGGGCAGCTATGCACGCAGGGGCAGTGGTCGCCCAAAGAGTCTCAGCAGCAGATAAACTTGCTCGAACTCCAGGCAATTTGGTGGACCCTGAGGTCCTTCGAGGAAGACCTCAGAGGAAGGTTGGTTCTCGTGCAGACCAACAACCGTGCGGCGATGTTCTATATCAACAAGGAGGGAGGGGGCACGGGATCGCGCTCCCTCTTCCGGGAAGCGGTCCTCATCTGCTCTTTCGCTGTCCAGCGGAAGATGTCCCTCAAGGCAACCTACCTTCTGGGTCAGGAGAATGTTTTGGTGCACAGGCTCAGCAGGATTCTTCACCCCCACAAATGGTGGCTGGATCCAGGAGTAGCAGACTGGCTGTTCCTCTGCTGGGGGACACCGGCGATGTACCTCTTCACCAGTCCCCAGAATGCACAGCTCCCCTGCTTTTGTGGGCTGATACCGCACCTGAGCAGGGAGAGCCCCGATGCATTCCTCCTGGACTGGTCATCCAGCCTACTCGATGCATTCCCTCCCTTCCCTCTCATTGCGAGAACCCTTTTCAAGGCTCAGCAGGATCGGGGATCGTTGAACCTCATAACCCCTCATGGCCTTGGCAGCCTTGGTTACCGCTTCACTCCGGCTGTAGACGGAGCCTCCTGTTCCTCTGGGCTCTGCCCCGGGTCTGCTAACACAGGAGGAGGGGCGGGTTCAGCACCTGAACCTAGCCTCCTTATCCTTCATGGCCTGGCGGCTGTATGGGTTTCCCTAGCCTCATTGGCCCTTCCAGAGGAGGTCGAGGAATTCCTCCTCGCCTTGAGAAAGCACTCCACTAGACGATCCTATGCCTTCAAGTGGAGGTGCTTCTCGGTTTGGTGCTCAGAGCTCCAGATCGACCCGTTCTCGTTCTCCATTCAATGGATCCTCTAGTACCTCCTCCATCTCTCGAAGGCAGGGCTGAAGTTGAACTCTGTCAGGGTCCACTTGAGCGCCATCTTGGCAGATCACATCCCCATCGAAGGAAAGCCCCTCTTGGAGCAGCCGTTAGCTTCCCGCTTTATGTGGGGTCTTCTGCTTTCTACACCGCCCATCTGTCCTCCCCCGGTGGAATGGGACCTGAATGTGTGGTGCTCATGCATCTCACCTGTTCACCTTTCGAGCCAATGGTGACGTGCTTGCTCCGGCACCTGTCCTGGAAGTTGGCCTACCTGGTGGCACTGACCTCAGCCCGCCGAGTCAGTGAGCTCCAGGCTCTCATGGCTGATGCCCCTTACACCAGGTTCTGTTGGAATAGGGTGGTTCTCTATACCCAACCAAAATTCCTGCCTAAGGTCGTCTCGGACTTCCATCTTAACCAAGAGATAGTCCTGCTGACTTTCTTCCCGAGGCCCCCCCGCTGACCAGATGTCAGCGGCTCTCCACACCCTCGACTGCAGAAGGGCTCTCGTCTTTTACTTGCAGCGCACCCAGACTCATCGCAAGTCTGGCTGACTCTTTGTGACCTACAATCCCAATAGGCTGGGACAGGCAGTTACCAAACACACCTTCTCAGTTTGGGTGGCGGACTGCATTGCTTTTGCTCATACAAAGGCGGGTTACCCCGCTAGATTGTCGAGTCACCGCACACGGGGTTTGGGCCAAGGTGGCCTTGGTGCCCTCGCTACGCTCTGTGCCCCTGATAGACATCTGCCGGGCGGCAACCTTGTCTTCCACGAATACCTTCGCTGCCCACTACTGCTTGGAGATGGAGTCCCACTGCAACAGTGCCTTCAGCCAGGCTGTACTCCGTAACCTGTTCGGGGTATAAGCAACTCATGCCCTCCGACCCTTTTTCACGGCTACCGAGGGCTTCGCCCCGAGGACTCGGGCTCCTTCGGGCATCGGCTTCTGCTCACTGCCTCGCAGAGGCGTTTTTTGGTTACAGGTTCGGTAGCCTGTAGCTGCGGAGTCCCATAAGTGAGGACTGACTTTCTGCTTGTTCCTGGAGAAAGCAGTTACTCACCTGTAGCAGATGTTCTCTAGAGACAGCAGGAATCAGTCCTCACTACCCTCCCGCCTCCCCTGATGAGTTGCTATATTTTTGTCCTTTGCATGCCATCTGCTTGCTAGGGCTCCAGCTAAGGTCCCTGACTGAGCAAGAAGGCACCCTTGGGGGGAAAAAGGGACCATGCATGCGTGGCAGCAATCCCAAAGGCTTTCTTTGAAAGTTGGGGAATTGCTCCACGCGGGCTCCATCGGTGCCAATGTCACCCATAAGTGAGGACTGATTCCTGCTGTCCCTGGAGAACACCAGTTACAGGTGAGTAACCGCTTTTAATGAAGGCCTCCCTCTTTGCCTTTTCAGCTACTTGTTTTGAGAACCATAGTGGCTTACTTTTTCTTTTACCTTTATTTACCATTCAAACAAAAAGATTAGTTGACATTAAAATAGCCCCTTTTAGCTTTGCCTACTGTTTTTCTACATCCCCCAGCTGTTCCCATGCCGCTAATGACTCTTTGAGGTATTGGCCCATCTTGCCAAAGTTAGTTTTCCTAAAGTCTACAACTTTCGCTTTTGAATGGATTTTATCAGCCCTAATATTGAACATCAATCTGATGCAACTGTTACCATACTTACAAGGCTCTGCTAGGAAATATGGAAGACAACATCATGGCCAACTGACTGGAAAAGATCAGTGTTTAAACCAATACTAAAGAAGGGTGATCCACTGACTGTGAAAATTATTGCACAGTTGCTCTGACCCCACATGCCAGTAAGATTCTAATGAAGATTATTCAAAAGAGAATACAACCATACCTGGAATGAGAACTACCTGAAGTGCAAGCAGGGTTCAGGAAAGGGTGAGGAATGAGAGACATTATCGCGGATGTGAGATTGATCCTTGAAAAGACAAAAGAATACCAAAAGGATATCTATTTGTGCTGCTTTGACTTTGTGCAAGGCTTTTGTGCAAGGCTTTTGACTTTGTAAACCACGAGAAACTCTGAACCACATTAAGAAGCATGGGTATACCAGAACAGCTGGCTGATCTCTTGCACAACCTTTACATTGATCAAGAAGCAGCAGTTTGAACGGAACAAGGAGAAACAGAATGGTTTAAAATCAGCAAAGGTGTACGACAAGCTTGCATACTTTCCCCCCACCTGTTTAATTTATATGCAGAACAAATCATCAGAGAAGCAGGATTATATGAAGAAAACTGAGGTGTGAAGATTGATGGAAGATTCTTCAACAGCCTTCGCTATGCTGATGATACCACATTACTGGCTGAAAGTGAAAATGATCTGAAACATTTGCTTCTCAAGATCAAGGAACATAGTCTTAAAATGGGCCTGCACCTTAATGTAAAGAAGACAAAGATCATGACAACTAGCAAAATCAATAAGCTCATCGTAGATGGAGAAGAAATTGAAATAGTGGACAATATTAACCTACTTGGATCAACTATCAATAAAGAAGCAACAAGCAGTTAAATCTGACGACGCATTGCTCTTGGCAGAATGACTATGAAGGACCTAGACAAGATTCTCAAGAACAGAAGTCTCTCTCCATACAAAGATTTGACTTTTCAATAACGTCATATGGATGCGAAAGTTGGATAGTGAAAACGATAGACAGGAAGAAAATTGATGCCTTTGAATTATAATGCTGGTGACGAATACTGTGCATACCATGGACTGCCCGAAGAACAAACCAGTCAGTTCTCCAGGACCAAGCAGGAAGTCAGTCGTCACATATGGGTGACGTCGGCGCCGACGGAGCCCTCGCGGAGCAATTTCCCCAGCTTTCAAGGAAAGCCTTTGGGAATTGCAGAGCGCATGCGCGGTCCCCTTCCCGCCCAAGGGTGCCATCTTGCTCAGTCTTCTTTTTTCCGCGGAGCCCTACAGACGCTGTTTGTGATCGCTGCTGAAAAAGTTGAATTTTTATTATTTTTCTTATCTCGATTCGACGCCGGATCTTTTTCCCGCCTGGACTCGATACGCCGGTATCGAGTCCTTTCCTGATTTTTTCGGTTTTTGTCCTTCGTGACTGGCATTTGCGCCATTTTTTCCTTTTTCCTGGCAGCCCTGTCTTTTGACCTCGCAGGGGCCCTTTTTCCCCCGATGGCTGCCAGCGGGTTTAAAAAGTGTGATCGGTGTAAGAAACTTATGTCTCTTACCGACACACACGACTGCTGCCTCCGCTGCCTTGGACGCGATCACGACCCGATGATCTGTGGTCCATGTAGCAAGATGTCCTCTAAAGCGTTGAGGAGTCGGCAGCAACAGAGGGAAAAAATCTTCTCTGACTCCGCGTCCGGCCGGGCTCGGACCTCGTCAGAGGCTTCGACGTCCCGGGACTCCGGTCCTGAGCATCATCGGAGTTCCTCTGAGCGGGGGTCTCCTGCCTGGGAGCATCATCGGAAGAAGAAACCCGCGAGGGCGGCGTCGGTGGATGCTCCTGGTTCCTCGAGGGCCAGGTCGCATAGCCACGATAGCCGTCCCGGGTCCTCGGAGTCGGAGAGGCCTTCAAAACATCCTCGTCTCGAGTTGGAGTCTCCTGGACACGTGAGTACTGTAGTCCTCGTGGACTCACCTCCGAAGGAGCCGACGTCAGGCCCGACACCGTCGGGGCCCGAGTCGGGGGCTGCTGGGTCTCCTGAGCTCAGACTCAGGTTGACGGCCTTGGAGAGCAGTTTGGCTGCCTTCATGGACCAGCAGCGGGCATTGATCGCTGGCCTCGCCGGTGCTTCTGCCCCGACCGCCGGGACGTCGATGTCCAAGTCGACCCCGGAGACCGAGCCGATCCTCGAGTCCATGCGGGCTCGAGTCGATCCTCGGTCGCGGTCTCCCTCGGCCTCCCGTTCAGGACCGAGGTCGTCGGGGCGGAAGGCATCGATGCCCGCCCGACCGGAGCCGCTCGATTCCTCCTCCGAGGAATCAGCCAGGGAAACGGAGGACGAAGAGTCCCTTGGTACTTTTCGGACTCGGTGTGTCCCATCGGACTCACTCGAGTCCGAACCTCGGAGACGTTCCCCCCCCCCCCTGGAGGACACCCAGTTCTCGGACTTCGTGCGGGATATGGCCAAAGCCTTGGCATTCCCCGCGGATCCCGAGGAGGAGCCTCGAGCCGAAGAGCTCGATGCCCTCCAGTATGACTCTCCCCCGAAGGAGGCCTTTACTGTACCGGTTCCTCCGATGCTGGAGCGACTTCTCTTCCGCATGTGGGAGAACCCGGCATCGGCGCCGGTGTTAAGCAAGCGGGTCTATTCCATTTATTGAGTCCGCAAGAGCCCCGGGTTCCAAAAGGCACAACTACCGCACCATTCCATGGTGGTGGAATCGGCCATGCATCGACTCAAGAGTCAGAAGATGCACTCCTCGGTGCCTCCCGGCCGGGAGGCCCGGAACCTGGATGCCCTCGGTAGGAAGTGCTTCCAGGGCTCTATGCTTGCTTGTCGAGTCCAGACTTACCAGCTCTATATGGACATGTATCTCCGAGACCTGGCAAAGGAACTTGCCGGGTTCTCTGCTGGTCTCTCCGAGGAACCTTTGCAGAGGTTCCAGGCCTTGTCCACTGGTATTCGAGAGTGCTCGAAGTTTATCTCTCGAGCAGCCTACGATGGCTTCGAAGCATCGGCTCGGGTAGCCGGAGCCGGCATCGGTGCCTGCCGACAGGCTTGGCTTCAGTCATCCGACCTCGAGCCTTGGGTACAGGACAAGTTGGTCGATGTCCCCTGCAAAGGTGAAAGCCTCTTTGGCAAGCCCGTGGCTGAAAAGGCTGCAGAACTCGAGACCGAGACTCTGACCAGGACTAGGCTGTCCAGGAAAACCTCTGCCCCTTCTCATAAAAAGAAGGGCTCGGGGAAAAAGCCCTTTTACCCGAGGAAGGCAACTGCCTATAAACACTACCCTCACTATCAGGCCCCAGTAGCTCCCCCACAGGGTCAGCAGGCCAAGGGACGGGGTAATGGGTCCCGTAGGCAGCAAGCCCCCAAGCCCACAACTCCGGCCCCTGCTCAGCAGTGTGGGGATTTTTGACTCCATCAGCTTAGCCTCTTCCCCTCCGCTGGTTTCTCTCAGCACAGGAGGCCGGCTGGTCCACTTTGCCCAAAGATGGTCAGCAATCACATCAGATACCTGGGTGCTTCATATAGTTCAAAAAGGCTATCTTCTTCACTTTCACCAGGTACCTCCCTCCTACTTTCCAGGGGAGCCTCCCAGACTCCCTCTGCACAGGGACTTACTCCTTCAGGAGTTAGCAAGTCTTCTTCAGGAACAGGCTGTGGAACCGGTGCCCCACCACCTGAGAGGTCAAGGCTTTTATTCCAGGTATTTCCTGATACCAAAACGGACAGGAGGCCTCAGACCCATCCTGGACTTGCGAAACCTCAACAAGTTCCTGACAAGGGAAAAGTTCAAGATGCTCACCCTTGGAATCCTGCTGCCCTACCTCCAGCAGGGAGACTGGCTATGCTCCTTAGATCTAAAGGATGCCTATACTCACATCCTTATTTATCCAGACCACAGACAATATCTCAGGTTTGTTGTGGGAGGAAATCATTAACAGTACAGAGTCCTGCCCTTTGGCCTATCCTCCGCCCCCATGGTGTTCACCAAATGCCTAGCTGTGGTGGCAGCCTACCTAAGGCTTCAAGGCCTCTTTGTATTTCCATACCTGGATGACTGGCTCATACGAGCCCAGTCTTCCCAAGAGGTGACTCAGGCCACTCGTCGCACTGTGACTCTGCTCCAGCACTTGGGATTTGTCATAAACTTCACAAAGTCCACTTTGCTCCCCTCTCAAAATCTCGAATTCATCGGCGCAAGGTTGGACACACTTCAGGCGCGAGCCTTCCTACCTCTAGACAGGGCACACCGGCTCATGGATCTAGCCAGCCACTTTCACAGCAATTCCTTGGTCTCCGGCAGGCAATTTCTGAGACTGCTCGGCCATATGGCTTCCACTTTCCATGTTACCCCCAATGCCCGCCTGAACATGCGGACTGCTCAATGGTGCCTTCGCACTCAGTGGCATCAGGCCTCGGGAAGCCTAGCGGCCTCAGTACATGTTTCCGACCTGCTGGTCTCTTCTCTGAAGTGGTGGCTTCATCTACCAAACCTGGTGCTGGGAGTGGATTTTCAATCTCCTCCGCCTTCTCAGGTGTTAACAACCGATGCTTCTCTCCTGGGTTGGGGAGCACATTGCCAAGGGACATGTACTCAAGGCCTCTGGACTCCTTGGGAGTCTGCTAAGCAGATAAACTTCCTGGAGCTCAGAGCCATCCGCCTAGCTCTGAAGGCCTTCTCCCACCTCACTTCTCACCAGTCTGTGCTGGTCCAGACGGACAATCAAGTTGCGATGTTCTACGTGAACAAACAAGGAGGTACAGGCTCCTTCCTTCTCTGTCAGGAGGCACGGAGACTGTGCTCTTGGGCTGTCCTTCATGGAATCCTGCTCAAAGCTGTCTATCTCCCAGGTCAAGAAAATTACCTGGCAGACAAACTAAGCAGGATCCTCCAACCTCACGAGTGGAGATTGGATCCGTTGGTGGTTCAGCAGATCTTTCTCAAGTGGAGTCTCCCCACCATGGATCTCTTTGCCAGTCCCCAGAACCGGCAGCTTCCCAAATTCTGCTCTCGTCAGCCGCATCCTCTCAGAGTGGCGGCGGATGCTTTCCTAATTCCATGGTCCACAGGCCTCTTGTATGCCTTTCCTCCCATGCCACTGGTGTCTCGGACGCTCTTCAAAGTTCTCAAAGACAGAGCCTCCATGATCCTAGTGGCTCCCCGGTGGCCGAGACAGCCCTGGTTCCCGCTTCTGATGCAGCTGGCGGTGGACACTCCTCTTCCTCTGGGGTTTCAACCCGATCTCCTGTCACAGGATCACGGGACTCTCCTACACCCCAACCTCTGGTTCCTTCATCTGATGGCCTGGCTGCTGAAAGGGTAGTCCTTGCTCCCCTCCGGCTGCCTCGGGAGGTGGAAGAGGTCGTCTTGGCCTCCAGGCGGCCCTCCACCCGGAAGTTCTACGCTCTTAAGTGGCGTCGGTTCTCCATGTGGTGTGCTCAGCAGTCTGAGAATCCCTTCTCCTGCTTGGTGGCAGTGGTCTTGCAATATTTACTTTACCTCTCCAATCTGGGCCTTAAGTCCAACTCTGTCAGAGTCCACCTCAGTGCTCTCTCTGCACATCACGCACCGGTGGATGGCAGGCCTCTTTCCAACCACCCTTTGGTGGCTCGTTTTCTCCGTGGCCTCCTTCTCCTTAAGCCTCTTTTGCACCCACCAGCCCCTGAATGGGATCTGAATGTGGTCTTGCAGCGGATTACTTGTCCGCCCTTTGAACCTATGGCTACCTGCCCTCTTCGTTTTCTTTCCTGGAAATCCTTGTTTTTGGTAGCCCTTACCTCTGCTAGGCGCGTTAGTGAACTGCAGGCCCTAGTGTCGGACCCTCCTTACACTAGGTTCTACAGGAATAGAGTAGTCTTACGGACTCACCCGAAGTTTCTTCCGAAAGTGGTTTCCCCTTTTCATCTCAACCAGGAGGTGGTTCTTCCCACCTTCTTTCCCAGGCCGCACTCCAGCCGAGCTGAAATGGTCCTGCATACCCTGGACTGTAGGAGGGCCTTGTCCTTCTTCCTTGACCGTACGCGGGAGCATAGGAGGGCTGTTCAGCTCTTTGTTTCTTTTGACCCCAATAAGTTGGGGCTCCCTGTCTCCAAGCGTACATTGTCCATATGGGTTGCTGACTGTATCGCTTGGGCTTATGGGGCAGCCGGCCTCTCGTTGGAGGGTCGTGTCACGGCTCATCGTGTTAGGGTGAAGGCTGCGTCAGTGGCTCATCTCCGCTCTGTTCCGTTGGCAGACATCTGCTGGGCCGCTACTTGGTCTTCAAGCCAGACTTTTGCGGCCCATTACTGCCTGGAGAGGGAGTCCCGCAGGGACAGTGCTTTCGGTCAGGCAGTTCTCCATAATCTCTTTGAGGTTTAGGCAACTCCTACCCTCCGGCCCTGGTGTTGGGCTACCGGTCGGGGGCGTTTTCAGAGAAGATTCCTTCCTTCTGTGCTGCTGAGCTAGAGGGAGCTCATTTTTCTGCTTGAGGTCTCTGGTAGCCTTAAGCTAGGGAGTCCCATATGTGAGGACTGACTTCCTGCTTGGTCCTGGAGAAAGAGTAGTTACTCACCTGTAACAGGTGTTCTCCAGGAGCAGCAGGAATCAGTTCTCACAACCCTCCCTCCTCCCCTTGGAGTTGCAGTCCTATCATTTCGTTTTTGCTAACTTTTTTGCTGTCTTTTAGCTATGTCATCAGACTGAGCAAGATGGCACCCTTGGGCGGGAAGGGGACCGCGCATGCGCGCTGCAATTCCCAAAGGCTTTCTTTGAAAGCTGGGGAAATTGCTCCGCGAGGGCTCCGTCTGCGCCGACGTCAGCCATATGTGAGGACTGATTCCTGCTGCTCCTGGAGAACACCTGTTACAGGTGAGTAACTACTCTTACTAGAGGAGATCAAACCTAAGCTTTCCTTAGAAGCTCAGATGACAAGACTTCGACTTTCATACTTTGGACACATCATGCAAAGAGAGAGATCTTTAGAGAAAGACATCCTGTTTGGCAAGGTAGAAGGTCAACGCAAAAGAGGAAGTCCAGCAATGAGATGGATCAATACAATAACAGCAGCTATGGGTGTCAGTCTGTCAACAATGAGCCGCCTGACTGAAGACCGAACACAATTTAGGACAACTATCCAGAGGGTCGCCATGAGTCGACACCGACTCGACGGCACTTAACAAAAACAAAAACAATATTGAACCACACCATTTGGTGATCACTGGATGCGAGATGATCTCCCATTATAACATCAGAAACAAGTTTCCCGTGCAGTCTTCAGATGTTGAAATAGATGGGGGTCAGTGTTGGTCTGTAGGGTAGTGCCTTGGTTCCAACAAAATTTTAGCCTACATGTTCAGAAATCATAGTTAACTCAGGTTTCCCCAAACAGCTTATCTAATCTTCCTATAATTGCTAGATGGAATATTTTACCTGGCTGTATGATAGTTTGCTATTTGAGTGTGCTGTTGGATGACTGATATTAGTTCCCAGTTTTCAGCTATAGCTGCACTTTAAGGACCCAATATTCAGTGGTGGTGGCTAGTGCTGTTAAAGCGGCTAGCTGCTGCTGAAACTTAAACTTAGATATCTAACCCTGACATTGAATATCTGGGTTGCCAAGATGGCCGGGGAGCTAAACTGGGCAGCGGTGATATTCAGTCACAGTCCAGCTAGCTTCTGCAGCAAAAACTAGTGCCTTACGTTTACCTCGTGTTGATATCCGGGCAGCGGGTATTGACAGGTGCCGCCTAAAGCATGCCCCGATGCTAAACATTTAGCACTGGGTCATGCAGTGGCGGCACCTGCTGTTATTCAGTAGCAGTAACAGTGTTAGTGTCGCTGAATATTCTGGTCAGCACAATTAATGCAGTTATCAGGCCTGCTAACCGTGTTAATTGCTTGAAATATCTGCCCCTCCCCCTAAAGATTTTAAGATCTATTTGTCAGTTGTTTCATCACACCACGGGGCTGATGGTTTGCAAGCTTCAAAAAAAGTTGCACTGGCTGCCTACAGAAGCTGTGATTGTAATGTGGCTCTTGACCAAGTCACTTAACCCTCCACTGCCTCAGATACTTATTTAGATTGTAAGCCTTCTGGGGATAGGAAAAGTCCTACTGTACCTGAATGTAACTAGCCGTGAACTACTACTGCAAAGGTGTGAGCTAAATACTACTCAATAAAAAAAAGTAAAAATAAAATAGTGGAAACCAATCTCCAGGAACAAGCAGGAATGTAGTCTTCACATATGGGTAACCTTGGGTACCGACGGAGCCCGTGCAGAAAGTTCCCCAGCTACCAATAGGGAAGCCTTTAGGAGTACTCCACTGTGCCTGTTTCCCACTCTCCCCAACTCCTTCTCCTCAGTTCTTCTTTTTCCGCGGAGCCGTCATATCCCTGTCACCGGAGAAAAGGACTTCAATTTTGTTTTTACAAAAGCTCTTCTGCCTCACCGCGCTGGTATCACTCGATTCCGGTATCATTTTGTCTTTTGTTTTTTACCCTAGAATCCAATTATCTCTCCTCCTTTTCAAAAAATTTTCCTCAGGGCCTCGTGCCCACCGGGCGTTGCCTACCATCTTCACGATGGAAAAACCCTCGAGTGGGTTAAAAAAATGTATCAAGTGCTCCAGCACCATTTCTGTCATAGATAAACATGATTGGTGTCTAAAATGCCTTGGTCCCGACCATGTTCCCCAAGCCTGCTCCCTCTATAAACAGATGATGAAGAGAAGCCTAGGGAACCAGGCCAAAATGTTTGGGGAACTCTTTCCATCAGACTCGGTCATTAGGCTCTATTTCCTCTAGAGCATCTTCATGCTCTCAGGGCTCTAAATATTCTAAGGACTCCAAACACTCGGAGAAAAAGAGCAAAAGACTCACGTCTCCCTTGAGGTCTTCCAAGGAAAAGCCTCGTGAATCCTCAGAGAAGTCAAAGGAATCTAAGGAGAAGTCCAAAGACTCCTCAAGCAAGTCTTGGGAATCGAGGGAAAGATCCCACTCTAAGCACTGGGAGTCTTCTAGGATCTCTTCTGACTCTGGCCATCGGCCAAGGCATCCCTGGCGGGAGGACTTGTCTTCCAAAACCGCTGTGGGGAATCGGGAGGCACTCAAGGCCTCGACCTCTGGAGAGACCCCAATACCGTGTTCTGATATGGTGGTGGTAAGCCCCATTCTTGCATTGGACCAGACATAGGCAACCTCCTTGGATCAGCAGAGGCAGGACAGCTATGTTTTCCAGAAAGGAGTTAAAGACCTTGAGTAGTCTGGATCTGCTGAGGTGGCTGTGACTTAGGAATCTGAGCCTTCTTTTGCTGCTTTGGAAGTTGCTGCCCCTTCTGAGAAGCATGATGCTGACACTGAACGGCAGGTGTATAAGAAGGATAATACTTCTTCTTACTGAAAAAAGCTGTCTTTGCTGCTTTTTTCCTAGCTGGGTTGGCAGTAGATCTAGGTAGTCTGTTGAGGGTAGTGTTCTAAGATTCTAACCGAGAGGCCTTGTCCCTGCCAATCCTTGCCAAAAAGGCATACGGGGGCCTCTTGTAGGCCAAATGATCGGTCCCATAGAGTGCCATCAAGGTCCACTAGTTCTAGTGGTGTGGTATGTTGATCTGATGTACCTTCAGTGGGAATACCTCTCTTCCCCCCCGGTGCCTCCCATCAACTTGATGCCTCCTGAGATGGGGGCTGGTCCAGCTAGTCGACTTGCCTTGCTTAAAGCTTATCTTTTGAGAAACGACACCTAGTGTGTAAGGGCTATTCTGCTGTGGTTTCCACACATTGGAAAGCACAGAGAGGCTCCACTTGTCTCTCACCTTGTGTGTGGGTTTCAGGCCCTTTTTGAGCATTCAATCGGCCTTAGTACTGCGGGCTTGCCAGCCTTGCTTTCTTTCCTTCAAGATGGCCTTGACAAGGGCCTCTCCCTCAGTTTTCGAGGATACAAGTGGTGGCCTTATCTTGTTTTAGAGGGCTGGTGCCAGGCTTTGTGGCCTTATACTATATGTGGCTCATTTTATGAGAGGACTTAAATACTTGTGTTCTCTTCTGCAATCATTTCCTTTTTGGGATCTCTATTTGGGTCTTTGGGCCTTGGTGACTTAGCTGTTAGGGATCTTGGCACAACATATTTTTGAGCATAGATCTCCTTAAGAGTTTTATCTGTTGTTTCAGAGGCAGCTATGTATATGCAGCTTGTTCCTTCCTTTTTGCCCACAGTGGTATCATCTTTCCATATCAATCAGGTGCTAGAGTATCTCCTTCACCTATCATCTTCTGGACTCAAAACCAATTCAGTGAGAGTACACTTGTGCAATTGCGGCCTCTCATCTGCCCTTAGATGGCCAACCCATCTCTTCTCAGCTGCTCATAGCACACTTCATGAGGGGTTTTCTCCCATTAAGCCGCCTCCAGTGGCATGGGACCTTAATCTGTCTTGGGTCCGCTCCTTTCCTCTCTCTATACCCAGTCCCTTGGTGCGCTCATCTCTTCCCATGGCTTTCAGTACCATCTTTATGCCAATGACTCCCAGATATACCTCTCTACGCCTGAAATCTCCCCGGCAGTCCAGACCCGGATCTCTGCCTGCCCTTCTGACATTGCTGCTTGGATGTCTCACCGCCGCTTGAAATTGAACTTGGCTAAGACTGAGCTTCTTATCTTTGCCCCCAAAACCTCCTCTCCTCTTTCCTTCTTCTCTAAAGAAGAGCGGGACCTAGGCGTTGTTGTGTCTGATGATCTTAAAGTAGCTAAACAGGTAGAAAAGGCGACGGCAAAAGCTAGAAGGATGCTTGGGTGCATAAGGAGAGGAATGGCTAGCAGAAAAAAGGAGGTGATAATGCCTCTGTATAAGTCTTTGGTGCGACCTCATTTGGAGGATGGTGTGCAATTCTGGAGACCGCATCTTCAAAAGGATTTGAACAGGATGGAGTCGGTGCAGAGGGTTGCTACTAAAATGATTAATGTGCTTCATTATAAAGCATATGAGGACAGACTTAAGGATCTTAATATGTACACCTTAGAGGAAAGGCGGGATAGAGGTGATATGATTGAGATGTTTAAATATCTCCGTGGCATAAATGTTCAGGGAGAGAGCCTCTTTCAATTGAAAGCAAGTTCTGCTACGAGGGGACATGGGATGAGGGTGAAGGGAGATAGATTCAGGAGTGATATGCGGAAATATTTCTTTACAGAAAGAGTAGTGTATCCATGGAATAATCTCCCAGTGGAGGTGGTAGAGATGAGGACAGTAACTGAATTCAAAAAAGCATGGGACCAACACAGAGGATCTCTAAAGGTAAAAAGTGGACTGTTGTAGTTGTTGTTATGGAAGGACAGACTAGATAGGCCATGTGGTCTTTTTCTGTCATCATGTTTTTATGTTTCTATGTTTCAGTCTCTGTGGATAACTCTCTACTCCTTCCTGTTTCCTTGGTTCACAACCTTGGGCTTGTCTTTGACTCCCCTCTGTCCTTCTCCACACACATCCATCTCATAGCTAAGAAGTGCTGTTTCTTTCTCTATAACATCAACAAAATCCACCCTTTCCTATCTGAACACACTACTAAGATGCTTATCCACTCCTTAATCACCTCTTGTCTTGACTACTGCAACCTTCTCCTTGCTGGTCTCTCTTTGAATCATCTCTCTCCCCTTCAATCTGTTCGGCACTCTGCTGCACAGCTAATCTTTCTCCAGCCTCATCATGCCCACATTACCCCTCTTCTCAAGTCATTTCATTGGCTCCCTATCCGTTTCCGCATCCAGTTCAAACCTCTCTTGCTGACCTATAAATGCATTCACTCTGCAGCTCCTCACTACTTTTCTTCTCTTATCTCTCCTTACACCCCCGCTCGGGAACTCCGCTCTTCTGGAAAATCGCTTCTATCTGTGTCCTTCTCTTCTATTGCTAACTCCAGACTTCACTTCTTTCACCTTGCGGCACCTTACACCTGGAATAAACTACCTGTGTCTGTATGCCAGGCACCTTCTCTGACCCTTTTCAAATCCAGGCTAAAAACTCACCTCTTTGCTGCTGCTTTTGGTTCTTGACTCACCTGATCTCTTTGTTTATTTACCACTCTCCCTTGTTTTATCCCTGTCTGCACCTTCTGTGTTGTCTGTCTTGGCTAGATTGTAAGCTCTGATGAGCAGGGACTGTCTCTTACATGCCTGTGCAGTGCTGCGTATGATTTGTAGCACTATACAAATGCTCAGTAGTAGTAGTAGAGTCTGTTCCCAGCACTTTTGAGTCCTGCAATTCCACCTCTGATTTTCTTCCTCTCCCGAATATACCTGAAGAAAGTTTTGTCACCACACTTCACATCTTAGCCATCTTTTCCTCTGCCTTTGATTTTGCTTTCCTTATTTCTCTTTTTATCTCTTTCAGTTTGATCCTGTATTCCTTTCTGTGTTCCTCTGTTTGTAAGCTTTTGAATTTTGTGAAAGCTGTGTGTTTTGCCTTTATTTGAGCAGCCACTTCTTTGGAGAACCAAATAGGTTTCCTTCTCCTCTTGTTTTTATTTACTTTCCTTACATATTTATCTATTGCCCCTTTTATTGCCACCTTTAGTTTAGGACAAAAGAACAAATATCCAGACGTGCAGAGTTTTCAGGTTTGGAAAAACCACTTTATTTCCCCTACGCGTTTCGGCCTTACGGCCTTCTTCAGGGGGGGTATTGTGAGGGTGCAAACCTCAAGAGAACAAGCAATAACAGTTAAAACAAATTAAATAATTAATATAATAATATAAAAATTAATTAAAATCAATAAGACATATAATACATAAAATAAAAAATGATAATAAAATAGCTAGAAAAACATACCGCTAACATCCATAATCTTCAAATAATGACCACAGAGATAAAATATAGATATGTAAACCCTGCTGTGAATCTATATGTACCTTGAGGAACAAGGCAACAAATGAGATGAGGAGGACAGAACTAAAACATAAATATGACTACCAATACCTTCTCTGTATAGGACCTTTATTAAATAAAGACCATATGTCACTAAAAAGAAGAAGAGTAAAAAGCCAATGAATAGTAGTTTAACGGGGTTTTCCCGCCGCGCAGAGGTAAAAGGTCATATGATAAAGAATGATATCCATATACCAGAGTTCAAAGGAAAAGAAAAACAACTACGAATAACAAAAAGTTTGATGACTCAAAATTATTGTTGTTGTTGTTAAGTGCCATCGAGTCGGAGTCGACTCATGGCGACCCTCTGGATAGCTATCCTAAATTGTGTTCGATCTTCAGTCAGGCGGCTCATTGTTGACAGACTGGTACCCGTAGCTGCTGTTATTGTATTGATCCATCTCATTGCTGGCCTTCCTCTTTTGCGTTGACCTTCTATCTTGCCAAGCATAATGTCTTTCTCTAATGATCTCTCTCTTCGCATGATGTGTCCAAAGTATGAAAGTCGAAGTCTTGTCATCTGAGCTTCTAAAGAAAGCTTAGGTTTGATCTCCTCTAGTACCGACTGGTTTGTTCTTCGGGCAGTCCATGGTATACACAATATTCGCCGCCAGCACCATAATTCAAAGGCATCAATTTTCTTCCTGTCTATCTTTTTCACTGTCCAGCTTTCACATCCATATGATGTTATTGAAAATACCATGGCTTGAGCAAGTCGAATCTTTGTATGGAGAAAGACATCTCTGCTCTTGAGAATCTTATCTAGGTATTTCATAGCCATTCTGCCAAGAGCAATGCGTCGTCTGATTTCTTGACTGCTTGTTGCTTCTTTATTGATAGTTGATCCAAGTAGGTTAAAGCTGTTCACAATTTCAATTTCTTCTCCTTCAACGATTAACCTGTTGATTATGCCAGTTGTCATGATCTTTGTCTTCTTTACATTAAGGTGCAGGCCCATTTTGAGACTGTTCTTTGATTGTGAGAAGCAAATGTTTCAGATCATCTTCACTTTCAGCCAGTAATGTGGTATCATCAGCATAGCGAAGGTTGTTGATGAGTCTTCCACCAATCTTCACACCTCTGTTGTCTTCATACAATCCTGCTTCTCTGATGATTTGTTCTGCATATAAATTAAACAGGTAGGGGGAAAGTATGCAGCCTTGTCTTACACCTTTGCTTATTTTAAACCATTCTGTTTCTCCTTGTTCCGTTCAAACTGTTGCTTCTTGATCAATGTACAGATTGTGCAAGAGAACGATCAGGTGTTCTGGTATACCCATGCTTCTTAATGTGGCCCAGAGTTTCTCATGGATTACACAGTCAAAAGCCTTGCTATAGTCGATAAAGCACAAATAGATATCCTTTTGGTATTCTTTAGTCTTTTCAAGGATCCATCTCACATCCGCAATGATGTCTCTCGTTCCTCGTCCTTTCCTGAACCCTGCTTGCACTTCAGGTAGTTCTTGTTCCAGGTATGGTTGTAGTCTCTTTTGAATAATCTTCAGTAGAATCTTGCTGGCATGTGGGATCAGAGCGATTGTGCGATAATTTTCACAGTCAGTTGGATCACCTTTCTTTAGTATTGGTATAAACACAGATCTTTTCCAGTCAGTTGGCCATGATGTTGTCTTCCATATTTCTTGGCAGAGCCTTGTGAGTACGGTAACAGCTGCATCAGATTGCTGCAATACTTCTATGGGAATGCTATCAATGCCTGGTGCTTTGTTCTTTGATAAGACCTTCAATGCTGCTTCAACTTCTTCTTTCATCACCAATGGTTCCCGATCATAAGGTACAGGTTGAAACGGCTGTTGGTCCACTTGATCTTTATTATATAAAAACTCTGTATATTCCTTCCACCTTTTCTTGATCTTCTCAGCATCATTCAACATAGAACCTTGAGCATCTTGTAACATTCCAATTCGAGGCTGGAACTTTTTCTTTAACTCTCGTAGCTTTAGCAAAGCCGATCTTGTTCTTCCTCTAATAGTTTCTGCTTCTATTTCCTTGCAAGTGTCATTGTAGTACTTTTCCTTGTCCTGTCTTGCTGCACGTTGGAAATCTCTGTTGAATTCTGCGATTGTCTTTCTTTCTCCTCTGGCTTTAGCTTCTCGACGTTTCTGGGCAATTTTCAGAGTTTCTTCCGTCATCATTTTGGCCGTTTTTGCTTTTTCACCTTTTGTAGAGACTTCTCGCTTTCTTCCAACAGAACCTTCTTGATGTCATTCCATAACTCTTCCGGAGCTCTGTCATTTGTATCTAAAGCAGCAAATCGATTTTGCAGGCAGTCTTTAAATTCCAGTGGTATATTCTCAAGGTCATATTTTGCTGCATTCATGAGTGGTTTGCTCTTTTTCAACTTTAGCTTGAGTTTGCATACTAGTAGTTGATGATCTGTACCACAGTCAGCTCCAGGTTTTGTCTTTGTTGATGTTACAGAGCTTTTCCATCGTTGACTTCCACATATGTAGTCAATTTGATTTTTATATAATCCATTCGGTGACGTCCATGTGTACAGTCGCCACTTGTGTTGCTGGAAGAAGGTATTTGAGATGAATAGATCATTGGTCTTGCAGAATTCTATCAGTCTTTCTCCAAAAAAGTGTACAAAATTATTGTACACTTGCAAATTAAGTGAAAGTCAGAAAAAAAGACAGAAAAAAGAAAGAAAGGGAAGAGGGGGAAGGGGAAGAGGAAGAGGTAAAGGGAAGAGAGGAGGTGGGATGGGGAGGGGAGGGGAAGGGGAAGGAGGGGGGATGGGGAGAGAGGAGGGAAGGGGGAGGGGAAGGAGGGGAGGTGGGGGAGGAAAAGGGAAGGGGGAAAAGGGGGGAAGGGGAGGTGGATAGGAAGAGAGGGGGAGAGGGAAGGGGGGGAAAAGGAGGAGGAAGGGGGAGGGGGAGAGAGAAAAGAAAAAGAAGGGGGAAGGAGAAGGGAAGGGGAGGCAAAAGGGGAGAGGGAAGGAGAAGAACTGATTGAAACCTCTACAAAAAAACCTGATAAATCTACCTCTTGATTCAAACCCTGTGGATGTAGAGTACTTAATTCATAGATCAGTCGTTGTTCCATACTTAAAAGAATATTGCTAATGCATTTTGGCACAGCGGGCTCTGGCTCTTTTAGTGTGTCTTTGAAAACTAAGATTTAATCAGTAATTCCTTATCGTTCCTCCAGTTTAGTCCTCAACCTCTGGGTAGTGAACCTCCTCCTGCAGCTTGGAGACTGGGCATGTCAAACTCATGACATCACTGGATATAGCCTGCTGGTCTCTCCCATCAGTCCCCAGTGTGTCCATTCTCCATGCAGCAGGAGGACGTAGTGAACCTAGCTTCTGGTTAACTTGGGGGAACAGATAAGGAGCATTTAGTGTGACAAATTCTATTCTGATTTTACTTTTGATTTTTACCTTTAATTTTACTTTTAATTCAGTTACCTTTGGTTAATTGGCAATCAGGGATTAGTCCCCTTTAGTTAGGAGCAAATTTCCTTATATATACAGTAATTTTAAAATTGAACCTGGCTCTTTAAATTAGTAGCAGCTCTCGCCTTCCGTCCTTGTCAGTTATTTTCACTTGCTGCACGCATTCGCCGGTGCCGATCTCTCTCCCTGGACGGTACGGGAGAGAGCTCCGGGACCCATACAGCCACACTGAAGCTGTGTGATTCGGAGCCTCTCCGTTGCTGTGGGATTTAAATTTTACTCTGTGGAACCGGCTGTGCGGTCCTTGCTGCGGCTGCCAGGCACGGCAGCGCGGCTTGAGGATCGGATGAATTCAAGGCAGTAGGAGCAGGCTGCTGTGCTTTTGGCCCTGCAGGTAAGGCCTTCGGGCTCTGTTTGTCTGCTGAGGCCTTCTTTTTGCAGCAGCTGCTGTTCTTGGCGCCAAAATTCGTTGGCAAAGGGGCGGCCATTTTCTCTCTAGGTATTTAGACCGCGTGGCGGGAGTTGCAGCGAGCTGCATGTGTGAGGAAGACGACAGGCAGAATAGCTAGATTTTTAGGTCTAGTGTTTTTCTTTTGTTTGTAGGATTTTTGAGGCTTAGGGGGTTCCTCAGCCTTAAGGGGGCTGTTGTCAGTCCTCTTTATTTTTAAGTTTATTCTTAGTTTTATAGGACAGCAGTTTTGGCATTGATCTCTGATGCCACATGTTCTCTCCCTCCTAATCATGTCTCTGAGGAGCATCTGTTAAGTCCCGGGATATTAAGCAAATTGCCAGCTTTTAGGTTCAAGACCCGAGCCCTAACTTGTAGTTGGAAGGAGGGACAGGCTGGAAGTGTGCTTGAGACAGTAGCTCTTTTTTTGTATTCACAAACGCCCATGGTTTCACAGGGACAGGTTTAGGAAACCTTAGGATATTAAAAAAAATATATATAATCATAATAGTTAAACTGTCAACCAAGAAGTGCCTGTGCTACGGTCTATGGCCACCAGAGGGCAGTTGGTACACTCAATAGTGCCTTTCTGTGACCGTGTGTATGCAGCCATCATCAGATTGATCTCTGCAAGTCAGGGAAGAAATAACCACAGGGCCACCTCAGGGGTTAGTGACTAAACAAGCAACTGTAATGTTCTGCAAATCAAGATTATATGACCAAGATTAAAAGCTCTTAACTTCTGTATCGTTTGTCGGGCTCTGGTGTCCTAAAGGCCACAGGAAGGCAGCGCTGCTCATGAATCACATATAGTATTCAGTGCTCCCATCCCTGGGGGCGTTTGTAAAATACGAAATCGTATTCCTCATCAGGTTCACACAGGCAGCAACCTCTAAGACCTCCACTTGCTAGGTTGTCGGTGTATCCCACTGCTATTTCTCTGACTGCAGGAAGGCCGGGGGGTGCCTGTGTGTTTCATAGCTCCACTTAGCATGCCCTTCCCAGGAAATTCTCATCTTTTTCTAGAGCCTGTGGTGTCAGAGCAGGGCTTTAAGCACTTAGCTGGGAGACTGACCCGTCTGTGCCATATTATTAAAGGGCCCGTGCTGCGGGTGAAGAGAAGGACGTCTAGGTAGCACAGTCTGGGGCTTAGCGCTCCAGGGCACTGGAAGGTTTCATAGAGGAAGTCAATACTCTGTGTATGCTCCATGCATTCAGCCTATGTTCAAGCGTGCTCACTGCACTGTGTTTGGGTGACAGGTGCTGGATCACCCGTATATGTAGATGTGCATTTTGTGTGTGCTCACAATTGCTTAGGCATGATTTTTGGGTGCACTCTTTGCAGAGTGAGACTGCATTCCTTTGCTCAGACTGTATTATCAGGCTATGGTAATTTCTCCAGTAATGGGGGGATGTCAATTGTAATGAAGTGCGTGAGGTCCTCATGGTGTTACATGGGGTTGAAGATGCAGTCGTGGGATCTGCTGTGGAGTGAGCCATCCGGAGGAGCTACAGTGTCACAGTCACCAGTTTCCCTTTCTCTTTGGGCTTTGCTCCCAGATCCTAGCCCCTTTTTCTCTCAGATGTCCAGGACGCAAGGACCCCAGCCCACTGGACAATGTATTCTCAGCCTTTTCTCAATGTTGGCAGAAGTACTGGGAGAGCGAGAAAGGAAGACCAGGAACCAGAACGAGCTCTGATGTCTCTCCATTGCCAATGTTTGCTATGGTCATATATTCCCAGTCATTTATTTATTTGAGTATACTGATTGCCTACAGGTCAGGGTGGCATACAGTCGATTACGGTTTTTCTATTTCCCTTGTCCCCTGAAGGGCTCACAATTTATGTTTTGGTACCTGAGGCAGAGGGTTAAGTCGCTTAACGAAGGCCAGAAGGACCACCTGTGGGACCAGAAACTCCAGTTTTTATGGCCCAAGGTTGGTGGTCTCAATTGGAATTCTAACCCTTGGTCCTCTGGCAACTTGCCTCAACCACTAGGCCGCACTGCTCCGTGTGAGCTAGCCACAGGGTCATAGGGCCAGGCGCAGCCTGTTACTTCCAAGGCAGAGACCTTGGGGAGGTTCCGTTCATAAGGATATGAGAAATGCCATACTGGGTCAGACCAAGCTCTTTCAGGTCCAGTATCCTGTTTCCTAGGGTAGCCAATCCAGCTCTTAAGGACCTGGCTGGTTTCCAAAAAGACGAATAGGCTACTCAATGCTTGTATTGGGGCAAGCGGTGGATTCATGTATGCTCATATTTTAAGGGTTCCGTTGCATGTACAACAGATGTGATGCTCTGTTTGGTTGTGTGCCTTGTAGAACTTCTTGAATTGGTGAAAGTTGGTATAAAAAAAAATTAATAATTTTCCAGCTTCTCTCTAATAAAAGGTTATGGATCTTTCTTCCGGGAGCTTGGTCAAAAACTTTGTTAAACTCCGCTACGTTCAGAGATCATTTCGCGCAAGGCTCTTGGAGTACACAGGAGACCCAGTGGTCAATCAACCGACTGGAAATGCGAGCGATACGCCGGGCATTGCAGGCATTCGAAGCTACGGTGACAGCTCGAGTGGTGCGGGTACTGTCCGACAACTCCGCGGCGGTGGCCTACATCAATCGGCAGGGCAGAACCGGAAGTGTGGCCATAGAGACCGTGACAGAGGGTCTGTGTGTGTGGATAGAGCTTTGGCTGCCAGCGTTTTCGGTGGCACATGTTGCGTGTAAGGACATTGTGACAGCAGATTTCCTTAGCTGGGTCCGAGTAGATGCCGGAGAATGGGAGTGGCATCCGGAGGTGTTTGCACAGATCGGTTGCATATGGGGACAGCCAGTAATGGATCTCATGGCGGCGTTTCACTCTGCGTAAACGGGTCGCTTCTTCAGCAGACAACGCGAAAGGGGGTCGGAAGGCATCGGCACACTGTTTCAATGGCGGCCATCGTCCGGTCTTCTCTATGTCTTTACACCGGGGGCACTCATAGGTCGAGTGGTTCTGCGTATCGAAGCGCTTCGGGGAAACGTGTGGTTGGGGGCCTTGGGCTGGCCAAGGTGCCCGTGGTATGCCTGCCTCATACGGTTGCTAGATGGGAATCTATGTAGGTTTCCGACATTGTGGAGATTCTGTTGCTACGGAATTCCCTTTGAATGCCTCAGGTGCATCGGTTTTCGCTTACAGGGTGGCCATTGAAAGGGCAAGTTTAAGGAAAAAGGGTTGCTCGGCAGCGGTCTTTGCCATCTTGCCGCAAAAAAAAAAGTCTACGTCCCTTGCATATGTGCTTATATGGCGCATCTTTGAGGACGGGTGCTCGCGGAAGCACGCTCACGCGACAACAGTGTCAGTTCCCTTGGTATTAAGTTTTCTGCAGGACAGGTTTGGTAAAGGCAGGTCCTGGAGAGTTCAGTTAGCAGCTCTGTCTTGCTATATGGGCAAAGGACAGGGAGTGGCTCTCATGCACAGGTCGATGTGGTACGCTTTCTCAGGCGGTTACCAGACTGTATCCCTCTCGTAGGATATTAATTCCACCAGGGAAGCTCAAGTTGGTTTTAGGAGCGTTAGCTAGCGTGCCATTGGGGCCCTTGCAACAGGCATAGGTTAAGGGTTTTTCCTTGAATACGGTATATTTGATGGTCATCTGTTTGTCGAGGCGATTTTCAGAGTTGCAGGCATTGACCTGTCAGGAATCGTTTTTTGTCTGTCTCCAGACAGAAGGTGGCCTGGTGGCTGGTTCCGTTGTTACCAAAGGTGGTTTCTATGTTCATCTAACTAAAATGGTCTCTCTTTCAGCGCTAGGTGTGGCGGAGGGGGTGTATTGAACCATAGCTTGTGCGGTTTGGACATCAAGAGAGCGCTGCGGCAGTGTTTAAAGGTTTCAGAAACTTTCGCAAGGCGGATCTTCTCTCTTTGGGGTGTTTGGAGGGCCCTGCAAAGGGGAGTGGCGGTGAAGGAGTCCATTTCTGGATGGATTGGAGCGGCGAGTGCTTCGGCTTATCTTCTACGGGACCGTACAGTCCCAGGGAGCTTACGAGCTCACTCTACCAGAGTGCAAGCGTCTTCTTGGACGGAGCACAGTTTGGTTCCACCAGTGGACCTCTGTAAGGAGGCCTCTTGATTGTCTCTCCATACTTTCAGTAAGCACTACCGCCTAGATGTTCTGGTGGCTAAGGATGCCATTTTCAGGGAGGTGGTGTTGAGATCCGGCTGGAAAGGTCCCTCCCAATGATTACTGCTCTGATACATCCCAGAGGTTGAGGACTAAACTGGAGGAACGATAAGGAAATAGGGATTACACTTACCTGGTAATTGTGGTTCCTTGAGTGACTCCAGTTTAGTCCTCATTCCCGCCCGGGGATGGGGTCTTAGCAGTGGTCTTTTTGTTGGGGGAAGTGCAAGGTTAAAAGTGGATATAGACCTTCACTGGTGTTCAGTCGTTTTGATGCTTTCATTTGTTTTGCGCTATATTATTATATTATGATATATTGCTATATTGCTCTGGATTGTTTAGGGCTAGGCATTCGACGGAAAGGAGAGGATGCAGGAAGCAGTCCCTTTCCTTCTGGAAGGGGAGTAGTAGGTATATAGGTTATATGTTCTGCGTGCCCTTGAATATAATAAGTTTAAAAAAAAGTTACCAATTTTTTGATCCTTTGAGTCTGCATTGTCAATAGTTCACTGGGGGCTGATGGGAGAGACCAGCAGGCTATATCCAGTGATGTCATGAGTTTGACATGCCCAGTCTCCAAGCTGCAGGAGGAGGTTCACTACCCAGAGGTTGAGGACTAAACTGGAGTCACTCAAGGGACCACAATTACCAGGTAAGTGTAATTCCTATTTTTTTACTTTATCATATATAGAACCATAACTTTGAAAGTGTTTAACGATATTCTACAATATGTGATCACCTTTATTTGGATGTAAAATATGATCTATGCTGACATCCAATTTAGTAAAGTTCAGTTTTATTTTTTCATTTAGTTCGGCGAAGACGCCGACATAGCAGCACTGCCTGCTCTTCTTTCTAGCTTTTAACGCATTGCTGTTTTGACACAATATTTTTCCTACATTATATATCCACAACACCTTTATTTGGATGAAAAACACAACTTACGCTGATATTTTAGTTAAAAAATTCAGGTTCACTTGTTCATTTGGTTCGGCGGGAAAACACCAACATAGCTGTTTTTCTAATTTTAACGCATTGGTGTTTGGACAGAACAGTTTTCCTACACCATTTATTTTATTGATATAATGTTATGGCATTTACTGCATTGCAGGAAAGAACAACAAAGCATTTCAAAGTACATTGTAGAAATTTATTATTCATCATTGTTCATTCTCCAGGACCAAGTAGGAAGTCAGTCCTCGCATATGGGTGACATTGATGCCGATGGAGCCCCTGTGGAGCATTTCCCCAGCTTTCTATGAAAGCCTTTGGGAATACTGCACGCATGCGCTGTCCCCTTCCCGCCTAAAGGTGCCTTCTTGCTCAGTCTCTCTTTTTCCGTGGAGCCCGTCGGACGTTTGTCCTAGTTCACCCGGAAAACAGTTAGATTTTTCTTCAAATTCTTGCGATTTCTTCGCAGATTTTTCTCTGGTTCGACACCGGTTCCCCTTCTTGCCGGGTTCGGTACACCGGTATCGAGCCCGATCTTCTTTTTTTCGGTATTTGCCCTTCGTGGCTGGCGTTCGCGCCCTTCTTTTCCTTTTCCCTGGAAGGCCGGTCCTTTGACCTCATGGGGACTCTTTTTTTTTCCCCGATGGCTTCCAGTGGTTTTAAGAAGTGTGATTGGTGCAAGAAACTAATGTCTCTTACCGACACACACGACTGCTGCCTTCGGTGCCTCGGTCCTGATCATGATCCTAAGATCTGTGGACCGTGTGGGAAAATGTCCACTAAGGCACTGCGAAGTCGTCAGCACCAAAAGGAAAGGCTTTTCTCCGATTCGGCCTCTGGCCGGGCCCGTACCTCGTCTGAGGCCTCGACGTCTCAGGAGTCTGACTCCGAGCATCATCGGGGTCCCTCGGAGAGGGGGGTCTCCTGAGCGGGAGCGAAAGAGGAAGAAGCGGCTCGCGAGGGCATCGTCGGAGGAGGTCCCTGGCTCCTCGAGGGCTAGGTCTCGGACCCCCGACCGCCGTCCCGGGCCCGTGGAACAGGAGAAGCCGTCAAAAGTACCTCGAGTGGAGCCGGAGTCTGCTGGACACGTAAGTCCTGTTGTCCTCGAGGACTCTCCTCCCAGGGAGCCGACGTCGGGCCCGGCGCCGTCGGGGCCCGAGTCGGTGGCTGCTGAGTCTCCCGAGCTTGGACTCAGGCTGACAGCCTTGGAGTTCAGATTGTCTGCCTTCATGGATCAGCAGCGGGTGCTGATGGCCAGCCTTGCTGGCGCATCTGCCCTGACCACCGGGACATCGACGTCGAAGTTGACCCCGGAGACCGAGCCGATACTCGAGACCATGAAGGCTCGAGGTCGTTCTCGATCATGGTCACCCTCGACCTCCCGGTCGGGACCGAGGGTGTCGACACCGGTGCCTTCGGCGTCGGGGCGGGTGTTGCCGGGCCCCACACGGTCGGAGCCCGACTCCTCTTCGGACGAGTCCGCCTGGGAGACGGAAGACGAGGAGTCCCCCGATACTTTCAAGACTTGGTGCGTCCCGTCGGACTCACCGCAGTCTGAGCCCCGGAGTAGGTCCCCAACAGAGGATACCCGGTTCTCGGAGTTCGTTAGGGATATGGCCACTGCTTTGGCGATCCCGAGGAGGAGCCTCGAGCCGAAGAGCTTGAGGCACTCCAGTATGACTGTCCTCTGAAGGAGGCCTTTTTTTTTTTTTTTAAGTTTATTTATAACCATCAATACAAACAACAAGAAATTATAACAGTCAACATACTCCTCCTGGGGTGGGCTCTGATCCCCAGGAGGAACCAGTGATGGTGATACATTTTTCATATTACCTCACCCCCCCCCTCGACCCCAGCCCCCCTCACCCCCCCCTCGACCCCAGCCCCCCTCACCCTCCCGCCCCCCTCACCCCCCCTCGACCCCCGCCCCCCTCACCCCCCCTCCCCCCCCCCCTCCATCACACCCATGAACAGAGTAAGTCCAGTCCCTCTGGCAGAGCTGTTTGTACCTGCCATTGGGAACTACTCATGCTGAAGACTACGAATTAACTGCCCGGTTGAAGGATTACGTTGCAGCACCGGGAGCTCAACTGGTTAATATACGGATCCCAGAGTAGGAGAAAGGCGGACCATCGCTTGGCATCATCCTGGGCGCCCCTACGCTCCAGAAGCATCAGTTGATGAAAGGAATTTCGCCACTCCCAAATAGAGGGAGGGCGGCGTTCTCGCCATCGACGTAGAATGGGTCCCTTACCCACCAGACATGCCTTTCGCATGAGACCTCGGCCCCATTTCCCTTTCGGGGAATTACAACTTAGTAAATCTAAGGTGACCAAGGCGGCATCCCAGACTACCTGTTGTCTCAGAAGGGTCGTCATGAAAGCACAGATGCGCCTCCAATAGGGGCGGATCAACCGACACCCCCACCACATGTGCAGTAGGGTGGCTTGAGGCTCCCCACATCGCGGGCAACTCCCATCCGTAGTCAGGTGACAGCGAAGAGCCCTTCTCGGGGAGAAATGAACCCTCGTCAGACATTTAACGTGTACCTCTCTCCAACGGACTCCTGCAGCCAGAGTCCCTGTTCGTCAAAGGGCTTCAAGCACTGTTCCTGGGAGAATCTCCCGCCCCATCTCAGCCCCCCATGCCTGCTCAACACTGCGGAAGTCTGGGCGACTCCGATACTGTTCCAGCCTAGCCCTAAACGCCCGTACCAAAGATTTCACCTCCCCCCTAGGTCAAAGAACTCCAAGATCTGTGCAGAACGATCTGCATGTATCTCCACCCCCGGGAGAGAGCCTATATAATGGGCAACTTGCATGTACGCGAAAACATGCCTCGGCCCCAATTCGTATTCATGACATAGGAACTGGAACGATTTAGATTTCCCAGCAGGGTCCACCACATGTCCCAAGTTGCGTATGCCCTTGTCTATCCAAGTGCGAAATAACACGCCATCAGTACCCGGAGTAAAATTAACATTGCCCCGAATTGGTAACCAACTCGACACCTGCCACTTGCGCCCCCAGTACAGGTTAAGCTGCCTCCACGTCCGCAGCACTGGTACCAATAAAACACTCTCGGCCAGGTGAGTCGGCATAGCCCGGTTTTCCGCGTGTAATAGGGCCTGAAGGGAGTGGGGGGCCACATAGGCCTCCTCCAATGCTCTGGGCGTATAAAGCTCCGTATCACCCAGCCAATCCCCCAAATGTCGGGCTTGACATGCCAATGCATAGGCGCCCAGATCCGGGAGCCCCCATCCCCCACACCTCCCGCTCCCCACCAAGCGACTATAAGGGATGCGCGCTTTTGTGCCTCTCCACAGAAACCGGCGAAACTCCGCCTCAAGACACCTTATGTCCCTTTGTAGTAGCCAGACTGGAAGAGTCTGCATCCAATACAATAATCGCGGTAAAATTATCATTTTAATCGCCGCAATTCTCCCCGAGAGAGATAAGGGAAGGGTCCGCCATGCTTGCAACTGAGCACTCACTTTGGTCATCATCCGATGCAGGTTAGCCCCATAGAGTTGTGTAGGCCGAGAGGGTAGTACTATCCCTAGATATACAAAGTGATTGTCTGCCCATTTTAAAGGGAACACCCCCGGCCAGCTATCCCGCAGCTGTCCTGAAATATCCAAAGCTTCAGACTTTTCCTCCTTAATACGAAAGCCCGCAAACTGCCCGAACGTCTGAAACTCCCGTAATAGACTGGGTAGCGATGCCTCAGGCAACAATAAATGAACCAAAAGGTCATCAGCAAAAGCCGATAGCTTAAAGTTGCATGCCCCAATACGCACCCCGCGTATCTCGTGTGATCCCTCCACCCGGCGCAGAAGGGGATCCAGTGACAAAACAAAAAGTAACGGGGATAAAGGACACCCCTGGCATGTCCCACGCTGTAATGAAAAGGCCTCGGACAGTACCCCATTACACAGAATTGCGGCAGTTGGATCCGCATATAAGCTTGCGAGCATTTTGCAAAACCCAGGCCCTATGCCATAACGCGGGAGAAGATACATCAGATACTGCCAGTCCACCCTATCAAAAGCCTTTTCGGCGTCAAAACTGATTAATAAGGACGACAGCCGTTTATGTTGGACCCATTCTAGCGAGGCGAGAATTTTACGCAGGTTTCGTACAGCATATCGATCTTTAACAAAACCTACTTGAGATTCATGGACTAGCTGCCCCAAGTAGCCCGCAAGGCGGTCCGCCAAAATTTTAGCCAGTAGCTTGAGGTCAAAGTTAAGTAACGATATAGGACGATACGATGTTGCCTGCAGG
Source organism: Ichthyophis bannanicus (assembly GCA_033557465.1). Lineage (NCBI taxonomy): Eukaryota > Metazoa > Chordata > Amphibia > Gymnophiona > Ichthyophiidae > Ichthyophis > Ichthyophis bannanicus. The sequence goes on along the minus strand of CM066043.1, from coordinate 260,246,015 downwards.
GGATCTTTGGCAGGTTTCGGAATGAGAACAATATGGGCGTGATTCTGTCCCCATCGAAAGTACCCCTGCTGCGCCCGCCGGTTGTGTACTGCTACCAACGTGGGAGAGATCAGTTCATTTAAAATCTTATAAAATTCCGCACCGAGCCCATCCGACCCCGGTGATTTATAACAACTAGCTTTAGATATAGCCGCTTGCATCTCCGCCACTGTTATTGGCAGGTCCAGCTGCGCCTTTTGCAGCTCCGTCAATTGGGGCAGAACTAATTTCCCAACATAATCTTTCATCTGTTGAGAGAAAGGTATTTCCGCCGTGTACAGTTGCTGAAAGAAAGATCAAAATATACGCGCTATCGCCGGGCTCTCCCGCTGTAGCACCCCTTGAGCATCTCGGAGTGCTGGCACCAGCTTCGTACTTCTAGGGCCTCGTAGACATCGAGCCAGTAATTTCCCTGGTCGATCTCCATGACGGTAGAGCTGGTAACGGTAATACCACGCGGATTTCTTGGCCCTCTGGTGCAGTAGTTCATTAAGTTCCGTTTGACTCTCCCACACCCGCCGTTTGAGCCCCGGCGATGGATTATGCACCCATTGACGACGCAGCTTCGTAGCCAATTTCTCCAAGCGAATTATACGTTCCACCAGCAGTCTACGTTTCCGAGCAAAAAAGCCGATAATATCTCCTCGTAATACGACTTTCGCCGTTTCCCAGACCAGTTCCGGGTCCCCCTCATGTACACTATGATCGGCCTCAAATTCCCGCCATCTCTGCTGCAGAAATAATCCGAATTGTGCATCCCTATAAAGCTCCAAGGGAAACCGCCAGATAGATGTCCGAGAGGTATTCCCGTTCCATTGGATCTCCAGCCAAATAATCGCATGATCCGATATCTCAATGGGCCCTATCTGCGCGTCCTGAACTTTCGCAAACAATCCCGCGGAAATCAGCAAATAGTCGATTCGCGCACTAGTGCCGTGTGCCCGAGATTGATGTGTGTAGTCCTTTTCCGTGGGATGTAATAGTCTCCAGGGGTCCACTAACCCCAATCTGGAACTGAGTCGGAGCAACGCACGAGCTGACTGCATTCTGTCCCGGGGCCCCCCCCCCTCTTGACGTGTCCAAGGCCACGTCCATAACACCATTAAAGTCCCCTCCCATAATTAAGGGGAGCTCCGGCAGCGTCTCGACCTTGGAAGCAAGACGGGAATAGAAGTTCAGATCCACAACATTCGGGCAGTACAAATTGCCCAGAATAACCGGCTGCCCCTCCAAAACCCCCTGTAGAAATATAAATCTACCCAATGAGTCCCCAATTTCCCGTTCAACCTCCATCCGTATACGCTTATGTATCAACAGTACGACCCCCCCCCTTCTTCCCTACCGCAGGGGAACCCCAAGCCTGTCCCACCCACTCCCTACACAGCTTACGGTGCTCCTCGGCAGTCTGGTGGGTTTCCTGGAGCATAGCAATGTCCGCCTTCCGCCTGGCTAACGCCTGCAAGACTTTAGAACGCTTAATCGGGCTACCCAGGCCGCAAACATTCCAGGATATTATCTTAAGAGGCATCAAATATCCGCACAGTATCTATCTGAACCAGGGCGAAGGACTTCGAGGTCGCCCCCCCAGCCTGGGGCCCCCTCTCACATACTTGCTCACATCTTAGCAAAAATAAGTTCTCCCTGTCATGGGTGTGATTTTGCCCCCCAGCCCCACCCCCCCTCCCCCCCTCTGTCTCACTGTCTACCTACTCTCCTTCCAACGAAGTAGAGTAGAGTCCGCTCTCGGAGATCAGTGAATGCGTGCGGTCTCCTTCAGCCCCGTTACACAGGCACTCCACACCTGCTCTCAATCACCCCTTGTTACAGTTTAAAACACTTTGTATCCCCATAGCCAGCAGTCCAGAGCAAGGAGCTCAAAGTGCAGCACAGGTACTCAAACATCACAACTGCATGCACAGGTAGCTTTAAAAAAAAAAAAAATAAATAAAAAAAATAAAACAAAACACAAGGATATGTAAAGTACATCACACCCAGGGGAGACTCCCCCATCCCCTAAGCTACCTACGAGATAACTAACCCGCCCAGAAGGTCCCCAAGAGTATCCAGGAGGCCCGACCTGCCGGTCTAACCCCCCGTCCTCTCCCCCCCCTCCCCGAAGGCCCCAGACCACTCAGCCCACAGGGTAGCTCCCCTCGGTGCAAAGGTAGCATGCCCTACCATAACTAAACAATACCCCTCGCACCCCCCAGCAGATTCCCAAGGCAGTGCCATTCCCATATTATCCGGGCACTATCTGACTTCATCAGGCCCGGTGCAAATCCTAACTAAAGGGGGGGGGGGCTCCACCCTCCGATATCATGCCCCCCCCCGGCCTCCGCCACTAGCCCCCGGTAGATGACCCCTATACGTATCCCCGGTAGGATTACCACCCGATAAGGAAGGAGAGAGAGAAAAAAACCCCCATGCAAAGGCACAAAAAGAAACACCAAAACAGCATAGAAACACTGAATAAAGGCAGTTCAAACAAAACTGGTTACGCCGGCCTGGCAGAAGAAGGTCCGCTCCTGGGTCTACGCTGTCCCTCCGTGTTGTAACAGAGCTCGGTCCTCGGCAGGGTGGAACCCAGGCAATACTCTGGAGGCCGCCGACTCCCAGAGACCACTCCGACCGTAACCTCCCCCAGGCAGGCATTATGCCAACTCTCCGCCGCGGGCGCCCTCCGGGAAGAGGCCGCGCAATCCAGGACTAACTCTTGAAGGGGCTAAAAAGGTCGAGGACCCCTCCTGTCTCTTCCAGGGAGAGGTACTCCTCTCGACACAGGATAAGCGGAGAAAACTTGATGATATCAAAACCGCTCAGGTTCTGGACGGGGATTGTCGCTCCTTCCTCCCAAGGTCCTCGATGTAGGGGCCTGCTTCAGCCGCTGATTCAAAAGATCGATGGGTTCCCTCGTAAAACACGTGCAGCTTCGCAGGGTACTGCATGGAGAATTTGACACGTAAGCTGATCAGCTTCTGGCAGAGAGGGGCATATGCTCTCCGCTGCTGGCTGACTGCCGCTGAGTAATCTTGTGCAAAGCGAAGTTTCAAGTTGTCATGCATTATCTCTCCCTTCTTCTTGGCTGCCTGCAATATAGCCTCCTTCTGCGGGTATTGTAGAAATTTTGCGAGCACTACTCTCGGCCGCGAGTCCCGCACTTGCCTAGCTCCCACCCGGTGCGCTCTCTCGATTAACAATTTGCCATGCTCGGCAAGGCCCTCAAATAACTGGGGGAGCAGGGACTCCAAGTAATGCTTTAGGTCCTTGTCTGCAACCGACTCAGCAATACCCATCACTCTCAAGTTATTCCGCCTGGAGCGGTTTTCTAAATCATCCATTTTAAGTTCATGTGCCCGCAGCTGATCTTTCAGATTCTGCACACTCTGAGTTAAAGTCTCCAGGCCATCTTCGGCCCTCCCGATACGGTCCTCCGCTTCCTGAAGTCTGCTCCCCAGGGCCCCCACCGACTCCTGGATGGTGTCCATTTTTTCATGCAGCGCCGTAAATTGCGTAGATAGGGCCTCCGCCACTGCCATGGAAACCTCTTCCAAGAAGGCTGGCGAGGTCGGCGATTTCGGCATGGTTATGGAGTCGGCCATTTTAGGCGCTGGGGTGCCCCGGTCCTTCTCCCGCCGATTAGTTTTCACAGCTGCGGCCATCCTTCCCACAATCGCACGAATCGGATTCAGCCAGAATCAGGTAGCGGAGACAGCGGCAGTTATAGCCTAATTTTGTCTCTGTGAACGGCAATAAATGCACGGTTAGGCTGAAGGAGACCGGAGCGCAAGCAGCACACGTCTGCTTCCCTCACCATATCACGTGATCTCACTCCGAAGGAGGCCTTTACTGTGCCGGTTCCTCTGATGCCGGAACGGCTCCTCTTCCGGATGTGGGAGGCACCGGCCTCGGCGCCGGTTCTCAGCAAGCGGGTCGATTCCATTTATCGACTCCGTAAGAGCCCTGGTTTTCAGAAGGCGCAGCTACCACACCATTCAATGGTGGTGGAATCGGCCATGCATCGTCTGAAAAGTCAGAAGATGCACTCCGCAGTGCCCCCTGGCAGGGAGGCCCGGAACTTGGATGCGTTTGGTAGAAAGTGCTTCCAGGGCTCGATGCTTGCTTGCCGTGTCCAGTCTTACCAGCTGTACATGGGCATGTACTTGCAGGACCTGGCAAAGGAGCTTGCCGGGTTCTCTGCTGGCCTCTCCGGGGAACCTTTGTAGAGGTTCAAGTCCTTGTCTTCGGGGATCTGGGAATGCTCTTAGTTCATGTCCCGAGTGGCCTACAATGGCTTTGAGGCCTCGGCCCGTGTTGCGGCAGCCGGCATCACGGCTCGACGCCAGGCATGGCTGCAGTCATCGGACCTCGAGCCATGGGTTCAGGACAAGTTGGTCGATGTTCCTTGCCTAGGTGAGAACCTTTTTGGCAATCCCATGGATGAGAAGGCTGCTGAGCTCAAGACCGAGCACCTCATGAGGACAAGGTTGTCTCGAAAGACTTCTGCCCCTTCACACAAGAAGAAGGGCTCGGGTAAGAAGTCCTTTTACCCAAGGAAGGCGACTGCCTACAAATAGTTCCCACCTTACCAGGCCTCCCCCGCTCCCCCACAGGGTCAGCAGGCCAAGGGGCAGTGACATGGGCCCCGTAGGCAGAAGGCCCCCAAGCCTCCCGCTCCTACTCAGCAGGGTGGGGGTTTTTGACTCCCAAGGCATAGCCTCTCCATCTCTGCTGTCCCATCCCTGCACAGGAGGTCGACTAGCCCTGTTTGCCCACCGGTGGCCACCCATTACAGGAGACAATTGGGTCTTAAGCATAGTCCACAAGGGCTACATGCTTCATTTTCATCAGTTGCCTCCTCCCTACTTTCCAGGAGAGCCTCCAAGGCCTCCTCTCCATACAGCCTCTCTCCTGCAGGAGTTTCAAGGTCTGTTGCGAGACAAGGCGATGGAGCCTGTGCCTCCCCACCTACAAGGTCACGGTTTCTACTCCAGGTACTTCCTAGTACCAAAGAGAACAGGGGATCTCAGGCCTATTCTCGACCTCAGAAATCTCAACAAGTTCCTAGAGAAGGAAAGGTTCAAGATGCTTACTCTTGGAACACTTCTGCCTTACCTCCAGCAGGGAGATTGGCTATGCTCTTTAGATCTAAAGGATGCGTACACTCACATCCTACTTCATCCAGACCACAGAATGTACCTCAGGTTCATTGTGGGAGGAAACCATTATCAGTACAGAGTGCTGCCATTTGGCCTCACCTCTGCTCCCAGGGTCTTTACCAAATGCCTGGCAGTGGTGGCGGCCTACTTAAGGAATCAGGGTATCTTTGTCTTCCCCTATCTGGACGACTGGCTCATCAGGGGTCAGACGTGCCAGGAGGCCAGGCAGGCCACCCTCCGAATGATTTCTCTACTTCAACACCTGGGGTTTGTCATAAACTTCGCAAAGTCCACTTTGCTCCCCTCCCAAAACTTGGAGTTCATAGGGGCAAGGCTGGACTCTCTGCAGGCAAAGGCTTTCTTGCCAGAGGACAGAGCCCAAAGACCGATAGCCTTGGCAAACCAGTTTCTCGGCAGGTCACTGGTCTCCGCCAGGCTCTGCCTGAGGCTTCTTGGCCACATGGCTTTGACAGTACATGTGACACCCAATGCCAGGCTTCTTATGAGGCCTGCGCAATGGTGCCTCAGAGCTCAGTGGTCACAGGCCACAGGGTGCCTCAGCGACAGAGTAAGGATGTCCAGACCATTCCTGCACTCCCTACGTTGGTGGCTACATCCCCCCAACTTACTAAAGGGGATGCCTTTTCAGCCACCTGGGTTCACAGTGGTGTTGACCACCAATGCCTCCCTGCAGGGCTGGGGAGCACACTGTCTGGGCAAGTGCACCCAGGGTCTGTGGTCTCCCTGGGAGGCCCAGCAGCAAATCAATCTACTGGAACTGCGGGCTATTCGCTTAGCCCTCAAGACTTTCTCTCAAACCCTAGCCCGCCAGTCTGTCTTAGTACAAACAGACAACCAGGTAGCCATGTTTTATGTGAACAAACAGGGCGGCACTGGGTCCAGGCTCCTTTGTCAGGAGGCACTGGACCTTTGCTTGTTTGCGCTCAGGCGCAACATGTTTCTCAAGGCTGTTTATCTTCCTGGCCAGGAGAATTACCTGGCAGACAGGTTGAGCAGGATTCTGCAGCCCCACGAATGGCAGCTCCATCCCTTGGTGGTTCAGAAGATTTTCCTGAAATGTGGACTTCCATCCATAGATCTGTTTGCCAGTCCCCTCAACAGACAGCTGCCAAGGTTCTGCTCCAGCCAACCGCATCCTCTGCGGCTAGCAGCAGATGCTTTTCTGATTTCCTGGTCCCAGGGCCTCCTGTATGCGTTTCCTTCCACGCCTCTGGTGGCCCGAACCCTGTTCAAGATTCTACAGGCCTCGGTCCTTCTGGTAGCTCCCAGGTGGCCGAGGCAGCCTTGGTTCCCACTTCTGCTCCAACTGGCGGTGGACACCCCCATACCTCTGGGGTTCCAGCCCGACCTTCTCTCTCAGGATCAGGGGTTTCTTCTACACCCCAATCTCAAATCTCTCAATTTGATGGCCTGTAGGCTGCAAGGATAGTTTTGGCTCCCTGGGGCCTCCCTCCGGAAGTGGAGGCGGTTGTCCTGGCCTCTAGGAAGCAGTCCACCAGGAAAACCTATGCCCTGAAATGGAAGAAGATGGACACCACATAAGAAGATTTAAAACATTTAACAAAGAGGACTTCTTAACAGAAACCCTACCCAATCTACAAACAAACTCCAGTGACCTCAATGGCCTAATACACAACTGGAATACCACGATCTCCACAGCGTCCAAAGCATCAAAAAACAAAGCCACCACCAGACCCCCTTCCTCAAAGGCCAGATGGTTTACCCCCAGTCTCCGAAAGCTAAAAACAAAACTCAGAAAAACCGAAAGAAAATGGAGAAAAACCAAAGACGAAAATGACAAAACAAAATACCTATATGAACTCAACGCGTATCACTACGAGACCAACAATGCAAAGAAACTCTACCACATGAAAATCATAAATACCTCCATCAACAAACCTCGTGAACTCTTTCAGATAGTCAAAAAACTGACAAAAGCACCACATAACTCCGACCAATTACCGAAGATCCCGCCTGAGCTACTGGCCTGTCAATACAAACAACTACAACGACCACAGAACCCACAGCCAAGCGTAGAGACAACTACAACAAACCTCCACCCCAACTTACACAATGACTGGACCACCTTCAAAGAAACCTCAACGGACGAAATATCAACCACCATCTCCTGCCTCAACACCACCACCTCTCCGCTGGACCCCTGCCCCACTGACTGGATAAAGAAATCTAAGAAGGAACTTAGCACACCACTAGCCCATATCGTCAAAGAATCCTTCTCCCAAGGACACATGCCAGACGCCCTCAAAACTACAATCATCCGACCATCCTTAAAAAAGCAAAACCTAGATCCCCTAGACCCAGCATCCTACAGACCCATAGCAAGCCTACCTTTCACTGCCAAGATAATCGAGAAGATCGTCCAGCAACAGCTTCAGGAACACCTGGATATCAACAACATACTGGACCCACAACAACACGGCTTCCGCCCTCTACATGGAGTTGAGACCCTCATGACCACACTGATGAACACTCTCCTCATAGGAACGCAAGAAAAACACTCTGGATATGCCATGATCTTCCTTGATATATCTGCAGCGTTCGACACCATCTCCCACAACATCCTCATACACAGACTACGGACTATTGGGATCAAAGACACAGTACTAAAGTGGCTCCAATCCTACCTAACTAACAGACAACAATTAATCCGTACCAGCACTTCGACCTCCCCCCCGTTCCAGCAACACCAAGGAGTGCCCCAAGGATCCACACTATCAGCCATGCTCTTCAACATTTACCTCCAACCACTCTGCTCAGTCATACGCACTCACAACATCAGCTTCCACATATATGCTGATGATATCATGCTCTACGCCCCCATAACAACCACAAACCCAACAAACACCCATCTATCAGCATGCTTCTCTGAGGTGTCCGACTGGTTACAAGCAAACAACCTATCCATCAACATAAAGAAAACTGAAGCCCTCATAGTGACAAAAGACCCTGACTTCACACCACCTACGCACCTCAACATAGGAACCACAAGCATTCAAATACAACCACAAATAAGATATCTGGGCATCATTATTGACCAAGCCCTCACCCTAAAACAACAAATCACTAAAACCTCCGGAACTATATTCCATAAGGCAAGGACAGTGCAACGTCTCAGACCCCTTCTTGAACATCAAGACTTCCGAACAGTGATGCAAGCCACGACACTCCCACATCTGGACTACTGCAACATAATCTACCATGGCCTTCCAGCCTCACAGACCAACCCCCTCCGAACAGCATTGAACACCACAGCAAGAATCATCCAGAGAGCAAAGAAAACCGACCACATCACCCCAATTCTCAAAGACCTTCACATACTTCCCCTGGAAGCAAGGACTAAATACAAAGCCATCCTACTCACCCACAAAGCCATCCATCAAACACACAACACCCAGCTTCGCACACGGCAGAACTACCAGACAAGCCTCCAGCAATTCCCTCACAGTCCCCCACAAAAGAACTAAATGCTCACAACGGACCTGCAACCGAGCCTTTGAACTTTATGCTCCATCCTTATGGAATTCCCTACCAAGCTGCCTCAGAAACAATGCCGACCTACTATCCTTCAGAAAACAGCTAAAAACCATCCTTTTCCAGGAATACTTCATCACGACTCCCACCGAAAAGCGCACTAACCACTGATCTCGCCCACCATGAACCTATGAATCAAAGATATCTATCCTGTATATGTACAAAGTCTGTCCCATGTCCAAAGTCTGTCCTATGTCAAAATCATCAATGTTGCCTCCTCGGTGATGGCCCCGCCCTATACTTAATTTCCCCACCCCTCTACGTAATGCCACTTTGACCCGGTGAAAAGCGGGATATAAATACAGCTAAATAAATAAATAAAATAAATAAAATAAAACCTATGCCCTGAAATGGAAGAGGTTTTCTGTGTGGTGTCAGCTGCGTACAGAAGATCCTTTCTCCTGTGCTGTACCAGTAGTGCTTCAGTACCTGCTGCACTTATCCAATCAGGGCCTTAAGTCCAATTCTGTTCGGGTCCACCGCTCAGCTCTAGCAGCTCACCACTCATTGGTGGAAGGACACTCTGTCGGGTCATCCCTTGGTGGCCAGGTTTCTCAGAGGCTTGCTCTTGCTAAAGCCTCCTCTCCGTCCACCAGCCCCTGAGTGGGAGTTGAATGTGGTCTTGCAGCAACTGACTCGCCCACCTTTTGAGCCGATGGCTACTTGTCCTCTCCGCTTCCTATCCTGGAAGACACTCTTCCTGGTAGCCCTAACCTCAGCCAGGCGAGTGAGTAAGCTTCAGGCCCTGGTCTGTGACAGGCCTTACACTCGCTTCTATAGGAACAGGATAGTCCTTAGGACTCATCCAAAGTTCCTCCAAAAGGTTGTCTCCTCTTTCCACCTCAACCAGGAGGTGGTTCTTCTGACATTCTTCCCTAGGCCTCATGCAAGCCAGGCTGAAGCAGTTCTGCATACCCTGTAGGAGGGCCTTATCCTTCTACCTTGACCGTACGCAGGGGCATAGAAGAGCTACTCAGCTCTTCATATCTTTTGACCCTAATAATTTGGGGTTGGCTGTGTCCAAGCGTACCTTGTCCATCTGGGTGGCTGACTGTATCACCTGGGCTTACAGGGCAGCTGACCTTCCTTTGCAGGGTCGGGTCACGGCCCACCGTGTCAGGGCAATGGCTGCCTCAGTAGCTCATCTCCGCTCTGTACCGTTGGCAGACATCTGCAGGGCTGCAACTTGGTCCTCAAGCCAGACCTTTGCGGCCCATTACTGCCTGGAGAGGGAGTCCCGTAGAGACAGTGCTTTTGGCCAGGCAGTACTCCGGAATCTCTTTGAGGTTTAGGCAACTCCTGCCCTCCAGCCCTCCGTTGGGCTACCGGTGGAGGTGCTTTCAGTGAAAAGCCTTTCTTTGATGTTGGGACTAGAGGGAGTTCTCTTGTTCAGCCTGGGTTCCCTGGTAGCCCAGAGCTAGGGAGTCACCCATATGTGAGGACTGACTTCCTGCTTGGTCCTGGAGAAAGAGTAGTTACTCACCTGTAACAGGTGTTCTCCAGGAGCAGCAGGAATCAGTCCTCACAACCCTCCCTCCTCCCCTGGGAGTTGCAGTTGTACATAGTTTATTTTACATTTTTGTGTGCTGTTTTTTAGCTATGTCATCAGACTGAGCAAGATGGCACCTTTAGGCGGGAAGGGGACCGCGCATGCGTGCAGTATTCCTAAAGGCTTTCATAGAAAGCTGGGGAAATGCTCCGCAGGGGCTCCATCGGCGTCGATGTCACCCATATGTGAGGACTGATTCCTGCTGCTCCTGGAGAACACCTGTTACAGGTGAGTAACTACTCTTTCATGCGTCTCATTTGGGACAGCTATTTTTAAAGATTTTAAACAGATCCTTTCTTAGATTTGTAAATTGGTACATTATTGTTTATCTATCTTGGCATCTAAACACGACAATACATTAAGATCTGGCACAATGTTTTCTTTTTCTTTTTTGATAAACATTCAGGACATCGTTACCTTGCCATTTAGGTTTTTACAGTGCTCCTCCTTTACCTATGGTTCTTTATGGTTTTTTTTTTTTATATTAATATCGTAGTTTTGATATTGATATCCTTTTTTTTAGAGGGTTTCTTCATTATGTGGCTTTTCTCCTAAAAATATTGTTTCATTATATTTTATGAATTCTATTCTTGAATATTCTTTTAATTTATCAATGTCTGCGAGATTAAAACATTGACAATAGGACTTCCTGTTGTGGCAATGAGCTGAGCAGACGTGTGGTGGTCAGCTCTGGGCATTCTACCCCGCAATTCAGCAAATATTTCCTGCAATAGTGGGTGTTTAGCACCTCTCTTCATAGTGCCTTTGTGACGGGGAGTTGTAGGAGACGACAAGAGCTGTCGGAGAGCTAGCAGCACTTCAATGACTGCAAAACTGCCGAGACGGGAGAAGGCCCGGGTCCCAGACGTGTAAAAATGGCGGATGGAGCACCTCGCAGCCCAGGATCTGACACTAACCAGACGCTGGTTACAGAGGTCAGCGCGGCTGTAGTCTGGGCACTGGATGATCGCTTTCATGAGTTAGCGGAGCAAATGCACGCGATCCGTCAGAACTTCACTGAAGTCACTGCCAGAGTGGAGCAAACGGAGACCCGAATCTCAGACGTCGAGGACACCCAAAATGTCCTGGCCGGCAGAGTGAAGGCCTTGGAAGACCTCGTGAAGCGGCAAGGTGACAAACTCGACGATCTCGAGAACAGGGGCCGCCGCAAAAATCTTCGTTTTATTGGAATCGATGAGACTGTTGCGGACGGGGGCACTCTGTGGTTTTTTGATTGCCTGGGTTGACAAGATCTCTGCTGGAGCGATAACCGGCCCTATTAAGATTGAGCGTGCACACAGGTTGGGCCCCAGGCGCGATCATGAGCGTCGGCCTCGTGCAGTCATAGCACGCTTCCTCGACTTCCATCAGAAAGAAGAGGTGTTGAAAGCCGCCAGAAACTACAAAAGATCAGCAAAGGACTCGACACAGATCCTGGTATTCCAGGATTATTCCATATTGGTTAGCCAACGACGTCGGGCCTTTTCTGCAGTGTGTACCCAGTTGGTTAACAAGGGGGTACGTCTCTCCTTATTATACCCAGCCAAGCTGCGAGTGGAACACCAAGGGAAGGCACGGTACTTGCAGTCCCCCACAGAGGCCCAGACTTTCTTGGACGGCCTGACTGGGCCTACCGACTCGGCTCCCTGAATGCAAGATGCAAATCTGGACAGGCAAAAATCGTGCAACAGTACCCCATGGAGGGATTAGAAGAGCGGTATAGCCTATAACCGGGTGAGACTGCAACAGGGGGACCCCCACGCCACTGAAACTGGACCTTTTCTTTGCTGTTCGGATGGCGCTCCAAATGTGCCTAAAAATTCTCCTGGTTCTGGTTGAGTGCTGTGAATTTGTGTGGATGTGTGGATGTATATTTTGTGCTTTAGTTTATATATTTTAAAATGTTGTTTTATCGAAGTGACCGTCCTCCCATAATTGTCGCTTGGAACACTGGCGGGTTTACTTCCTGGGGAGGGTTGCCCGCCTTGGCTCGAGGGGAGGGGGTACGAGGGCCCTTGGTGTGTCCTGGGGTCCCTTAATGGAGAGTATGCTAGTCTTGCCCCCCCCCCTTCAGGGGATCTTGGCTGGGAGGAGGCATGGCGGTGGTACACAGGGGTTCCCGCTGTTTTATAAAGCTCTCGGCTGGTAAGGGGAGGGAGAACCGGGAAGCGGGGCTGCTACTTATGCCTCGGGCGTGGTCCTCCCCGGGGATGGGCGCTGGGCTCGGGTCACGGGAGCGTGTTGCTGGCGTGGCCCAGGGACCTGCTTGCCTCGCGCCCAGGGTCTGCTCCAACGGCTTACACCGTGTGAGGTTATAAAGGCCCGAAGGATCCCACAATGTTATAACTGGATTGGGAGGTCTGAGTCACGATAATTCTATATCTGTACCGAATGTAATTACTACCTGGTTTGATTTGTGTTCTTATTGACTGGTATGCTGCCTTTTGGGTCTGGCGGGGTTAGTGGGACTATGTATTGCTGTATAATCTTGTTTCATGTATCTTAATACTGGTCACATGACTCTTGACTGGTTGTTTGTAGGAGGGGCATGGCCTGAGGATGTCCGAGGGGTAAGGGTTACCTGGAGTCCTATGGAGTCAAACTCGGGACCTGTGGCCCTGAATAGCGTGGGTGGTGGTTGTTGCCCTACGCCTCCACCCTTTGAAGGTGACTCATCCTAGCCCAGTAGGGAGTATTAATCCATGCCCGGGCTGGAGGTTTGGGGGGATCCTGGGTGATGGAGGCATGCGCCGGGGTAGGCCCACTGGAAGAGGGGTGGTGGTGAGCCCGGGGAGTCTGCAGCCCACGAAGGAGAGGGGAGCGTGAGTTTCAGGGGGCCTAGGAGGGGAACTCAAGATGGGGGTAGGCCCAATGCCACAGGAAGGGTGTTTAGCCTATGTTTGGGTTAAGCACTGTGGGCCGAGGAGGGAGAAAGGTGGTGTGTAGAGGGGAAGGGAGGGGGGGAGACCAGGGGGGGCAACGGGAGGGTTGGTGGGTTGGAAGGACAAGGTCGCCATCTTCAGCATTTACGGCATTTTAACCCGTGGTATCAGGAGGAATATGGGGGGAGACTCCAGGCTGTGGGGGTTTCCTCAAAAACGGTACAATTAACCAGTAGGATGATCCAGAACTACCCTTAGTGTGGTGAAGATTGTATCCTGGAACGTTTGTGGCCTAGGCAGCCCCATCAAGAGATATAAAATACTTAAAGCGCTGGCCAGACAACAGTGTGATGTTGCGCTATTGCAGGAAACTCATCAAACAGCAGAGGAGCACGCTAAGCTTGCTCGGGATTGGGTGGGTCAGGTTTGGGGTGCTCCAGCGGTAGGAAAAAAGGGGGCGTTGCCATTTTGGTACATAAGAGGGTGCTGTTCACGTTATTGCGACAGGTGCTGGACCCACAGGGGCGATACTTGCTTCTGCATGGTACACTGGAGGATCAGGAGGTAATTTTGGGTGGTGTGTATGGTCCCAATACACCGGATCAGGAATTCTTTAACCGTTCAGTGGCTAAGGTGGAGCAGTTACCGGAGGTACCATTGGTTTTGGGTGGAGATTTTAATGGAGTCTTTGAGGTGGGTCTCGATACCTCGAGGGACACGGGTACCAGAGAACGAGAAAGTCTCTCCCGGACGCTACAGAGGTTCAGGGCTCGTTTAGGCCTGGTAGATCCCTGGCGACTATTGCACCCCACCGAAAAGGATTTCACTCATGTGTCGCGGGCACATGGTACCAGTGCCCGCCTTGATTATCTGTTGATCTCGGCGAATCAGTTTGCGTGTGTGGAGGATGCACGGATTGGCCCGCTAGAGATCTCAGATCATGCCATGGTTTGGATAGACTGGTACGGGGGGGGGGGGGAGATCGGGTTTGACCCGCCTATGACGGTTTCCGATAGAACTGTACAATGATGTCCACTTTCGGCAATTCTTAGGTCAACGATGGCAGGACTTTGAGGTACATCATCAAGGGCATAAAGATGACCCGGAATTGCTGTGGGAAACTGCCAAAGTGGTCCTACAAGGTGACATCATTGGCTATGTGGTGCGGAAGCGACGCTTCATGGCTGAGCAGATTGTTCGACTTGAGACGCAGATTGTGTACGCGCGGCGTCTTTGTGGACGAGCCCATACAACCCCAAATAGAAAGAGACTGTGGGAGCTTCAGGTCGCGTTAAATGAATTGCTCCACCAGCGAGCTAAAAAATCTATCCTGTATTATAAATATAAATTATATTGCTTTGGAAATAAGCCGGGGAAACTGTTGGGGAGATGTCTGAAAGGGCAGGGGGGCTCGCGGTTGGTGGCGGCTCTCAGAGATGATCAAGGGAAACTGCAAAGTAATAGGACGACGATTAGTGCTATCTTTAAAGGTTTCTTTCAAAACCTCTATACCACAGAGGAGATTGCCCCTACATGTATGGAAACTTATCTACGAACCGTAGACCTGCCGCAGGTGACAGAGGAGCAGCGTGCTATCTTGGGGCAGCCCATAACTTTGCAGGAGGTGCAACAGGTGATGTCAGCTGCGAGCTGTTATAAAGCCACGGGCCCCGATGACTATGGGGCCGAATTTTACAAGATTCTTTCCGCCGGGGTGGCCCCCCCTTTTAGTGGAGACTTATCAGCAACGAACGAGGGGGGGGGGGTTTGCGATGGGGGGAGAACCAGGCGTATATCAATCTGATTCCTAAACCAGGAAAGGACCCACTACAGGCATAGAAACATAGAAACATGATGACAGAAAAAGACCACATGGCCTATCTAGTCTGTCCTTCCATAACAACAACTACAACAGTCCACTTTTTACCTTTAGAGATCCTCTGTGTTGGTCCCATGCTTTTTTGAATTCAGTTACTGTCCTCATCTCTACCACCTCCACTGGGAGACTATTCCACGGATCCACTACTCTTTCCGTAAAGAAATATTTCCGCATATCGCTCCTGAGTCTATCTCCCTTCACCCTCGTCCCATGTCCCCTCGTAGCAGAACTTGCTTTCAATTGAAAGAGGCTCTCTCCCTGAACATTTATGCCACGGAGGTATTTAAACATCTCAATCATATCACCTCTATCCCGCCTTTCCTCTAAGGTGTACATATTAAGATCCTTAAGTCTGTCCTCATATGCTTTATAATGAAGCCCATTAATCATTTTTAGTAGCAACCCTCTGCACCGACTCCATCCTGTTCACATCCTTTTGAAGGTGCGGTCTCCAGAATTGCACACCATACTCCAAATGAGGTCGCACCAAAGACTTATACAGAGGCATTATCACCTCCTTTTTTCTGCTATCCATTCCTCTCCGTATGCACCCAAGCATCCTTCTAGCTTTTGCCGTCACCTTTTCTACCTGTTTAGCTACTTTAAGATCATCAGACACAACCACGCCTAGGTCCCGCTCTTCTTTAGTGGACAAAAGTACTTCACCACCTATACTGTATTGCTCCCTTGGATTGCTGCAGCCCAAATGCATGACCTTACATTTTTTAACATTAAATCCCAGCTGCCAAATTCTAGACCATTCTTCAAGCTTAGCTAGATCCCTCCTCATGTTATCTACACCTTCCTGGGTGTTTACTCTATTGCAGATTTTGGTATCATCCGCAAAGAGGCAAACCTTACCCGACAGCCCTTCCGCTATATCACTAACAAAGATTTTAAAAAGAATCGGACCAAGGACAGATCCCTGGGGCACACCACTGGTAACATCCTTCTCCTCAGAGTGAGCTCCATTTACTTGTACTCTTTGTCGCCTCCCACCCAACCAATTTCTAACCCAAGCAGTAACTTTAGGGTCCATCCCTAGGGTGCTCAGTTTGTTTATAAGTCACCTGTGAGGAACAGTGTCAAAGGCTTTACTGAAATCTAAATACACGACATCTAGAGCTCTCCCTCGGTCCAACTCTCCCTGGTCACCCAGTCAAAGAAATCAATCAGATTTGTCTGACAAGACCTGCCTCTGGTGAATCCATGCTGCCTCGGATCCTGTAATCCGCTGGACTCCAGAAACCTCACTATTTTCTCTTTCAGCAGCGTTTCCAATAATTTACTCACCACTGAAGTTAAACTAACCGGCCTGTAGTTTTCAACCACATCCTTACTTCCGCTTTTGTGTAAAAGCACCACATGAGCCTCTCTCCAGTCCTTTGGCACCACTCCCGACTCCAACGAGGCATCGAACAGGTCAGTCAGTGGAGTTGCTAGAACGTCTCCAAGTTCCCTCAGTATTCTAGGGTGTATCCCATCTGGTCCTATCGCTTTGTCTACTTTAAGCTAGTTTCTCACGAACACAGTCTTCTGAAAATTGTTCAAGATGTCCCTCGCTTCTGTTCTTATTTGTGGGTGTTTTCTGAGGTCCTGCTCCTGGTTCTTCATCTGTGAACACAGAACAAAAATATTTGTTAAGCAATTCCGCTTTATCCTTATCAGCTTCTACATATTCCCCCCCTGCACCCCTGAGTCTGACAATACCACTTTTGCCCTTCCTCTTCTCACTAATATATCTGAAAAATGTCTTATCCCCCCATTTTATTGCATTGGCTATTTCCTCCTCCTTTTGAATCTTTGCCTTCTTGACTACTTTGCTAGCTTCTCTAAGTTTTTCCAAATACAGATGCCTGTCTTCCTCTCTCTGTGATCTCTTGTATTTCATGAAGGCCTCCCTCTTTTTCTTCACTTTTTCAGCTACTTCCTTCGAAAACCATAGCGGTCTCCTGTTCCTTTTGCCTTTATTTACCATTTTAACAAAAAGGTTGGTTGCCTTTAAAATACCCCCTTTCAGTTTTGCCCACTTTTTCTACATCCCCCAGCTGTTCCCATCCCACTAACGACTCCCTGAGGTATTGGCCCATCTTCGCAAAGTTAGTCTTCCTAAAGTCTAAGATCTTCACCTTGGAATGGATTCTAACATCCCTAGTCCTAATACTGAACCACACCATCTGGTGATCACTGGATGCAAAATGATCTCCCACTACAACATCAGAAACACTTTCACCATTGGTAAGCACCAAGTCCAGTATGGCCCCTTCACGTGTGGGGTCTGTTACCAATTGCCTGAATAGTTCTCCCTGTAGAGAATCCAGGATCTTCTTACTTCTAGATGATACTGCAGCAGGAATGTGCCAATCAACATCTGGCATATTGAAATCTCCTAGCAGTAGCACTTCCCCTTTCCTAGCAATGCTGCGTATGTCTTCAATTAACTCTCTGTCCACCTCTTCCTCTTGTGAGGGAGGTCTGTATATCACACCAATGCAAATAGATTTCTCTTTCCCTCTTTCTAGTTTAACCCACAATGCCTCCTCTCTCCCTTTTAAGCTCTGTAATTCCAAAGCTTTAATAGTAGTTTTTACATATAGTGCCACTCCTCCTCCCCTTCTTCCTACTCTGTCCTTTCTGAATAAAGTATAGCCAGGTATAGTTACATCCCAGTCATGGTTTTCTGTGAACCATGTTTCTGTAACTGCCACTAAATCCAAGTCAGCCACTCCCACCAAAGCTTCAACTTCAGGGATCTTATTTCCCATGCTACGGGCATTAATACACACTGCTTTCCATATGTTACCCCTGTTACCCATTTCCATAAAGGTATTTAATGTATCACCTACCTGGGGACTTTCACTTACCTGGGGGCTTTCTTCACCCATCCCCAACAAATCTAGTTTAAAGCCCTCTTCAGTAGATTAGCCAGTCTACTACCAAAGATGCGTTGACCTTTCTTGGACAGATGGATGCCATCTCTGCTCTGCAACCCTTGGAACAGCATCCCATGGTCTAGGAAACCAAAACGCTCTTCCTATCGGCCGATTTCTTTATTGAATTTTGATATGAAGTTGTTGGCAAAAATCTTGGCGGATAGACTGGCGGTCCTTTTAGGCGACCTGATACATGAATCGCAGGTTGGTTTCATTCGGGGATGCTTCGCCGTGCGTAATCTTCGTAAAATCTTAACGTCCTTGGAATGGGTGCACTCACACCAGTTACCTTCTTTATTGGTGAGTTTTGATGCTGAAAAAGCGTTTGATAGAGTCAGCTGGCACTATCTCCAATACTTGTTACCTCTTTATGGCTTGGGGACCCCCTTCTGTGAGATGGTGCAGAGCCTCTATGCGCAGCCAATGGCCCGAGTGCTCTGTAATGGGGTCCTATTGGATCCGTTTTCTTTATATCGAGGTACCCGACAGGGGTGTCCGCTGTCTCCCTTATTTGTTTTAGCTTTGGATCCTCTAATTCGTCGCATAGAAGCCGATAGGGAGATAAAGGGGGGTAATGGTGGGGCGTCATGAGTTTAAAGTATTGGCCTTTGCGGATGACATGCTGGTACACTTGCTTTCGCCTAGGGAATCTCTTGAGAGATTGATGGGAGAGTTTGCGTTGTATGGCCGATTTGCAGGCCTTCGTATAAACGCAGACAAATCGGAGGCCATAGATGTTTCGGGCCAGATGAGAGGAAGTTGGCCCAGGGATTTCCCCTTAAAATGGGTGGATCAGAAATTTGTGTATTTAGGTATTGTTCTGACAAGGTTGCCTCAAGACTTATATAGTACTAACTTTGACAGAATTTTGACTGGAATGAGAAACCAGATGCGAGCTTGGAATCCCCTGCCATTGTCTTTGCTGGGGAGAGTAGCCGCGGTTAAGATGGTGATTCTGCCCCGTGTTTTGTATTGGCTGCAGACCTTGCCAGTTTGGTTGTGGCGTCGCGATCTTCATCGATTGGAAATTGAGATTCGGAGATTTCTGTGGAGGGGGGCGAGGGCTCGTATCCCGATGAATCGTATGATTGGACCCTGGCGTGCTGGAGGTCTTGTTCTACCGGATTTGTGGTTTTACGCCTTGGCGTGCCAAGCGCGCCACCTGGGTGATTGGCTGGGTGAGACTGACGTCTATACACCTAGATGCCTGGAGATGGCAGCGGTGGCCCCGTTTTCCCTGTTGGGCGTTCTACATGTGAAGAGCGCCCAACTGCCTAACAGAATTAAACGCAGTATGATGATGACTTCTGCGCGACGCACTTGGCAACAGTTGAATTGCTATTGGAATCGGAACTGGAGAGTTTCGAGTTGGCTGCCCCTAGGTGGTAATGTGAATTTCAGGCCAGGCTCCGAGTCTCGTGGGTTTCGGTCTTGGCGGGAAAAGGGAATACGAACTCTAGGTAATATCGTAGGCCTGACCGGTGCGTGTAAACCGTTTCCGGAACTGTGTGCAGAGTATGAGCTTCAATCTCCCCCGTTTTTTACATACTTGCAAATATCTCACTATGTGATCTCTTTATCCAGGGAGGACCTTGCGGCGAATCGGTCGGTGCAGATTATTGAATTCTTTGGCCTCGGGGGAGACTCCCTCCCCTCGATAGTAGGATTAAAGGCCCGGCTTGATTGCTTTCGGGTATTGCTGGATTACGGCGGAGTTGAGCAGGCATGGGCCAGGGAATTGGGTTGCGAAATTCCAGCTGGGACAATCCAGAAGGCCTTAGGGTGGATTGCTCCACTGACAGACGGGGCACGTTGGAGAGAAATCCAGTATAAAGCATTACTCCGAGTACACTTCTCGCCCCGGCGGGCCTTGCAGAGCCATGTCACCCTGGATGGGTCCTGCCCTAGATGCTCCGTGCCACTGGCGGATTTAACCCACATTTGGTGGACATGTAAGCATATTCGCCCGTACTGGGCACGTATCAGTACTTTCATAGTTGGACTGCTACAGCAGCGGTTTCCTTGGACGGGATCCCTGGTAGTGTTGGATCAGCTGAATCCGTCCTGTCCTAGTGGGAGGGGGGCGCGGCCTTTGGTGCGTAAGGCGTGCTTGGTGGGCAAAGGCCCCATTCTACACAGATGGCGTGAGCAGCTCCACCAACTTTCCTGGAATGGCGCAATAGTTTTCACCAAATGATGTTGGCGGAGCACTGGAGAGCTAGGAGTCATGTTAAGCATTGGGCCACTTTTATGATAATTTGGGAACCCTATATTCAGAACTTAGGGCCCTATTGTCGGAATGAAATAGTCCGTGAGGGTCCTTAGAGTTTTCGAGCATAGTCGAAGGGGCTCTTGGGGTGGTTATGGTCCATATTCCTCCTGTAAATAAACTTAGCTGGTTATGCTGAGGCTGGAAATTGCGACAAAGTGGGGTGGGTGGGGGGGGAGGGGGGTTTCCATTCACAAGGTGCTTTGGCATAAAAATTACAAAACTGGTTAATTCATAAGGCAATGTTTGTTTTGATGTTTGATGACTGTATATGCGCTTTACCCTGCGGCGGGGATAAGAGTACACCCTGCCCGGGGCTTGTTGCCTGATATGATATTGGTTATGTTTTATTGTTGATCAATAAATAAAGTTTAAAAAAAAAAAACCATTGACAATAGAACATTACTCATGTTTTCATTTGTTTACCATGTATGATTCATTTTTTAAGTATGTTCTATTTATTTATTTTCTTAATGCAGACTAAACACTGGTCAACAAATTTTTACAAAAGTCATGTTACTGAAATAAAAATAGTCATTTCTTATCAGTTTTTATATGCTGAACACGAATATGACAGTGAAATTGCAAAGTTGGCTCTAGGTTTTTTGTAATCTACAAGAATTAATGTTTACATCACGAAATGCATGTCAATAGTAAATATAATAGGCCTTCGATTAATACCTGTAAAAAACCAAGTAATAGACTACTTCTTAGATTTTTTCGCCTGTCTCTTGTACAGCTGTTCGGGAGCTTCTCTGGGGAGTGTCCAGCAGTAGTCAGCCAGCATTGTAGTGGACCATTTTCCCTGGTATCTTTGCTCCATCGTTGAGATATCCTGGTGAAAACGTTCGCCCTGTTCATTACTAACCATACCACAGTTGTCAGGAAAGAAATTGAGATGGGAATCAAGGAAATGGATCTTTAGAGACATATTGCAGCCAAGTTTCTGATACTGCATGAGCATGTCTTCTACTAGTTCCTTGTAGTTTTTCTGCTCTAACAAGAAAGTTTGCCCTGAGAAAGTTTGTTGACATTAGGTGAAAAGCATTCCATGCTTGTTTCGTATCACCCTGCAGCAAGTTGTTGAACCGGTCATCTTTGAAGAGCTCTCAAATCTGAGGACCCCAAAAACTCACTCTTTAATCTTTGCTTCGCTGAGTCGAGGGAATTTTTCATGCAGGTATCGGTAAGCTGGCGAAGTGCGGTCCATGGCTTTCACAAAGTTTTTTTCATCAAACCTAGTTTGTTGTGAAGGGGTGGTAGCAGGATTTTGTGAGCCTCAACCAGAGCTGGGTGCTGGATATTCTTCTCTCCAACTGTTACATTTTGTCTGCAATTCCATTCCTTCTGCAAGTAGTGCCAATCCCTTGCTCGGCTATCCCACTCACATAAGAAACATTAAGTCCCATTAAAAGGGCAACTACCTTCAAGTCACCACAGAGGTGCCAGCTGTACTTGTTATAGTTAATGGAAGTCAGTAGATGCTTTAAGTTATCGTATGTCTCTTTCATGTGGACACACGTACTAAATGGTCAACTCATAAACGCTGAACTGAATATCAAAAAATATATGCGTTCAATATAACAAAAATGGGAAATACATCCAACATCCAACAGTTTAAGAGTTGTTTGTGTGTTCACAGCAGCAATAAGAAGAGATGTGTTTTATGAGAAGAAGAAATTTTTAGTTATATGACAGCTCCTTTGCTACGTCCAGGAGAAGAGTTACACGAATCTGTATGGGGCAGGTTATATAACTATATTGCTGCTGGCTACTAAGGAGGTCGTTGATGTTATCTAGCTTTTCTTTCCCTAAGTTTGACTTTTTAGTCTATGGGATAGAAGCTATTGTTGTTCTGAGACCATCCAGTAGCAGTTAAATATAGAGTATATGATTGAACAAACAAGAGATTTTTCATGTTGGATGTATTTCCCATTTTTGTTATATTGAACGCATATATTTTTTGATATTCTTTCATGTGGACGGCATGCGCTACTGGAAAAGATGGAAGACGGTTTCCATTGTTCAAAAGCACAGCCTTCAGACTCGGTTTCAAAGAGTCTATAAATAGTCTCCAGTCTTGTGGGTCATGAGTGATTTTTAAGGCATTCATGAGGCTTTCAATATCGGAACAGAATACCAGATTACTTTCCTTTCTGAGGAAAGGCTCCAACTGCTGGTGACGCTTTCATTATGAAGTAATGTTGACATCTTCTTCTAGAAGATTCCATTGTTAGAGTCTTGATCCTAGCAATTCTGCCTTGTTCTTGGATAAGTCCAAATCACAAACCAGGTCATTTAGTTCTTCCTGTGTTATTCTGTGTGGAGTTGATAATGCATCCCAGTGATAATCTGGGTCACTGCATGCTGATGGACCAGGAGAAGAACAGGTTGGCTCACCCTTGTCCTCATCAGATGAATCAAGAGAATATTCTGATGGAGGTTCTGGAATAGGAAGTCCCTCACCATGTGGAACTGGTCTCGATGCAGACGGAATGTTTGGGTAGACTATGCTCGACTTCTTTTGCTTCGTTATTCTGCTGGAAAGAGGAGGAACCAAGCAGTCATTTATGTGGTTGTTTGGCTCTCTCCACACCATGGGGACTGCAAACGGCATTGATGGTCTTTTGCAATTCAAGCACTGTGAAAGCTGTGTTGTACATGTAGCGCAGCATATATGCGGGGCCCAAGGCTTGTCTTGGTCACCAGTCTTGCATCCAAAGTAAAGATGATAATGCCTCCTTCAGTTGAGAAGTGATACTTTTCTTCTGGTTGGCAAATGTCACTTCCGCACAAATGTAGTAGAAATTGTCAACGGTATTAATGCACTTTTGCGGCATTACTGTTCTGTATTGTACCTAAATGGCTAAAATTATATGATTAATAAAAGTTACATGTAACAGTAGCTTAAACTGTCTCGCACACAGTCTGAAATATTTTAAGTGCTCAACCTTTCCGACTGCGTTTAGTACACTGCTGACGTCAGATGGCTTCAGCAGCCGTCTGGCAGTAGTATTGCATTGCATCAGAAAATGATGCTATCAACTCTGGATGATGTGTGCATGCTGGTATTATGCAATGTGATGCAATATTACATCATTCAAGGCTTATTTGGGATGTTGTTGATGTCCTACTGGATAAATTTACATGGTGAAACTTCAAAAATGAACTACATGCAATATCTTCAAAACGAGAGCCAATAAAAATTTTTTAATGTTATATTCGTGTTCAGCTCACCAAGATACTACAGATTATGGCCTTTTAAAGTCAGTAACAATTTCAATGTTGACCAGTGTTTTTATTAATGATTTTATATGGTATTAATATCATTCATTTAATTGTCTGTATTAATTTTCTTATCTTTTTCTTATTTTATCTGTTACATATTATTCATTGGCTTTTTACTCTTCTTCTTTTTATTGACCTATGGTCTTTATTTAATAAAGGTCCTATACAGAGAAGGTATCGGTAGTCATATTTATGTTTTAGTTCTGTCCTCCTCATCTCATTTGTTGTCTTGTTCCTCAAGGTGCATATAGATTCATAGCACGGTTTATATATCTATATTTTATCTCTGTGGTCATTATTTGATGATTATGGATGTTAGCGGTATGTTTTTCCAGCTATTTTATTATCATTTTTTGATTTTATGTATTATATGTCTTATTGATTTTAATTAATTTTTATATTAATTTTTATATTGTTTATTAATTATTTAATTTGTTTTAGCTGTTATTGTTTGTTCTCTTGAGGTGTGCACCCTCACAATACCCCCCTGAAGAAGGCCGTAAGGCCGAAACACGTAGGGGAAATAAAGGGGTTTTTCCAAACCTGAAAACTCTGCTAGTCTGGATGTCTGTTCTTTTGTCCGATCGTACCTTATAGATACTTTGGTTGCTTACCTGAGTCTTCACCTTTAGTTTAGCACATTGCAATTCTGCTTCTCTTATCCCCTCCAACCCTGCCAACTCCTCCTTCAGGTACTTGGCCATTTTACTGAAGTCAGTGTTTTTGAAGTCTAGGACTTTGAGCTTGCTATGATTGGACTGCACTTTGGCGTTTATCTGAAACCACACCATGTGATGATCGTTGCTGCTCACAGGGGCACTCACCTGGACATTCGACACGCTATTTCTTTTGTTGAGCACTAAATCCAGCATTGAGCTTTCCCTGGTTGGTTCCATCACCATTTGTCTAAGTAATGCATCTTGGAAAGCATCCACAATTTTTTTGCTTCTGTCCAGATTTGCAGAAGGAGTACTCCAATCCACATTGGGTAGATTAAAGTCACCCAATATTATCACGTCCCCCTTTGTGGCTATCTTGCAATATCTATAATCAATTCTTTATCTATTTCTTCAATTTGAGTCTGACGTCTGTAGACTGCACCAGTATGGATGACAGTGCCATCTCCTCTTTCCAACACAATCGAGAGTGCTTCTTCTTTTCCCCATGCCCCCTGCATTTCAGTAGCTTTAATATTGCTTTTGACACATAAGGCTACTCCTCCTTCTTTTCCACTTTCTCTGTCTCTTCTGAATAGATTATAGTCAGCTATGGCTATATCCCATTCATGCGATTCATTAAACCATGTTTCTGTAATGGACACAATGTCCAAGTCCATTTCTACATTAGGGCTTCCAAGTCAGAAACTTTGTTGGCTAAGCTTCAAGCATTTGTGCTCATTGCTTTCCAGCATTTAACTGGCTTGCATGTATTTTGCATTGATTTTGTTCTACCCACCTCTTCCCACTTGTCGTTGATGTGTGGTTGTTTCTGATGATGTTCTGCTTTTGCCGGGAGTGATGTCCTGAACTTGTCCTTTCCCATCTGTCACCCCCTTCTCTAGTTTAAATGCCTGTCCACATACTGCCTGAATTTTTCACTTAGGAATTTTTTTGCCTGTGACAGAGAGATGTAGTCCATCAGCACAGTATAGTCTCTTGTTGGTCCATCTGTTTCCCCAGTTGCCTATAATTCTGAATACTTTTTGTTTGCACCAGAAAGGGCAGGGAAGAACTTTCTCTTCAGTCTTGAAACAAAGATGCGACAACTGCTTGTGTTAGAATTATTGTTTAAGAAGTTATGTCTGAGAATACATGTATGTTTCCTCCTGATGACCTATACTAATAAGATTTGACCTATGACATAGAGACATAAGAGATGCACATTATGAATATACGTGATGCTTGACGTAGAATAATAAAGTGGAAATTATGCTGTGAGATGGAATTTTGACCAATAAAAATAATGACCGAAGTATGTGTGGTAAGAGAGACAAGGTGCAAGCTTTACTCTCTCACCCAAAGCTTTGGTTTCTTTTATAATACAATTGTGTGTGAATTGTATTATTAATGGCTTCCTTCTCATTGCTCTGAGTGTGGAAATCCGTTACCCAAGAGCCCAGATGCTGTTACCGGTGAGGGGAGGAGCAGAGTACACTTTCACTTACCAAGAACAGGTAGAACTTCTAAGAATGCTACAGTGTTAACTGTGGGCTTGAGTTTCTCTCCCAGAGTCTGGAAGTCCCTTTGAACTGCAGAAGTACTGTTTTTAGCCAGGTCATTTGTACCCAAGTGGATGACAACATCAATTTTGGAGTGCTCAGTTTCTGCGCTAACTACATCAACAATTTGGTTTGTATTCCTGTTGACTGAAGAGCCTGGGAGGCATTTGACTATCTTCTCTCCTTTGAACTGTGTTCCCAAGTTGGTGCCTCTGATGATGGAATCTCCAAGTAGTAGAAGATTTCTATTTTGTGATTTTTTTTTCTTCATATTTGGTGCTTTATCAGTAGATTGGCTATTGACTGTCTCATTTAAGGGCCCTTCAGTTTCCATGGATTGGGCATCCTCATTAACCAAGGCAGAGAAGGCATTATGCAGGGATATCTCTTGATGTATAGGGCGTCTCTGCGTTAAAGGTCGCAACCTACCAGAGCCCACTGTGATCCATTTGTTCCTGGGATGTTTGATTCTTTGTGGGAGTGGTGGTGGACTTAGTTTGGTTTGTATCCTAGAAGAGGTGCGTCTCATTGCAGGTAGTTCTTCCCTTAGTAGAGTCAACTCTTTATGCATGGCAGCTAACTTGAGGCATATAGGGCAAGCTCTTAAGTTCCAAATGATTCTTCTCAGAATGAAAGCACCACAGCTATTGCACTGAATACACGACGTGCTTATTAAGCGGTCCTAGAAGTAGAAGAAAAGGTGGGTTTAACACCTAATTAAAAGGGTAGATGTCAACATATGTGACGACTATATAGGCAAAGCAGCCCTGGGGTGGGTGGGGTGAGGGGTAGGGTGGGCGGGAACCTAAGTGTTCCTGGCCAGTAAACCTTACATGAACTGAGGGCACACTCAGATATCTGATTTAAAGGCTACGCAAGGGATGTAGGCAGTCAGAATATTCCCAAAAATGAATATATACCCAGGAGTTAAAATATATATTAGGAAACAAAACAGGCAATAGAAAGGCTGAAAGCTTAGCTGTGTGGCGTCTCTGGATCTCTGGAAGCTGTGAAGACTAGAGTTGATCAGATACTTGTGGACAGACTGTAAGGTAATTTAATTAGCTCCACCCTGTGAGCAGGCTTGCAACAGACATTCCAACAATAGAAACAGAAATAGTCAAACTGAACTTTTACTTCTATGTATCTGCCTACTGTGCAAAGGTCCCTGTAACTTTATAGTGATACCTTTGCTACTAAAGTAAGTGGGATACTCGGGTAAAAGACCAGATCCCTGCAAATCTAAGTATTTCTATTCCAAGTAGCTTTATATCACAAGTGTCCCTGGCCAGTAGACCTTACATGAACTGAGGGCACACTCAGATATCTGATTTAAAGGCTACACAAGGAATGTAGGCAGTCAGAATATTCCCAAAAATGAATATATATCCAACAGCTAAGATCTATATTAGGAAACAAAACAGGCATAAACAGGCATAAAAAGGCTGAAAGCTTAGCTGTGTGGAGTATCTGGAAGCTGTGAAGACTAGAGTTGATCAGGTACATGAGGCTGCAAGGTGGAAAATTGAAAGGCAATGTCAGGAAATATTTTTTCACTGGAGGGGTGGTGGATGCTTGGAGTGCTCTCCCGATGGAAGTGCTGGGGGCAAACATGGTGACGGAATTCAAAACAGCATGGGACTAGCACAGCAGATCCCTTAACAACAACAGGATAAAAATAAAATAAACTGAACCAACTAACTTCTCAACAAATAGGGGTGTCCTACATGGAGTGGTGGGTCCACCCCTAAACAAAGACACAGGGGGGGATGGCCTGCACAGAGCGACAGGTGCACCTACTCTTGCCGTATTGCTGGGCAGACTGGATGGACCATGCTGGTCTTTATCTGTCGTCATTTACTATGTTACTTGCGGACAGGCTGTAAGGTCATTTAATTAGCATCTCCAGGAACAAGCAGGAATGTAGTCTTTACATATGGTATCATCGGTACCGACGGAGCCTGCACGGGAACGCTCCCCAGCGTCCAATTAGAAAGCTTTTGGGAGCATCCCACAGCACCTGCGTGCTGCCTTCCTGCCTTTCCCAACTGTCTCTCTCCAGTTCTTCATTTCCGCGGAGCCGGCAGGTTGCACTTACTGTCACCGCAGAAAATATCCCTTTTATTCTTCTTTTTTGTGGTCGTGTCTGCCTTCCTTCGACGCTACACCGGTACCGCCGGTTCTTTCTTTATTTTCCTTGTTAAAAAAAAAAAAAAATCTTTCCTGGAGTCTTTCAGCTTTTTTCTCCTCTGGTGCCATGCGCCATTTTGGGCACTAGGCCCAACTTTCCTTTACAATGGAAAAACCCGCCTCAGTTTTTAAAAAGTGTTCCAAGTGTGTCGGTACCATCTCCGTCACCGACACCCATGAGTGGTGCCTCAAATGTTTAGGTCCTGACAACTCTATCTCCGAGTGTGTTGCCTTGCCTGTGGGATGATGTCGATGAGGGGTCGGCAAAACCGAGCTGCTAAACTTAGCACCCTTTTTCCCTCTGATGCAGCATCTGTGGCATCAACATCTTCCAGGGCTTCGTCTTCCTCCCATGGATCTCAGGTAACTAAACATAAGTCTAGCTGGTCCTCAAAGGGTAGATCTCCTTCTAAGTATCGAAATGCTTCTGGCGTTGCCCTTGAGGGACTCACACCGACAAAATTGCCCCAGCGAAAGGCTTTGGCTTCCAAAGCATCATCGGGGTTCCAGGATGTTCTCGAGGCCCCAACCTCGGCAGAACTGCTGGTGCCATGCTCTGGGGTACTGGCCGCTTCGCCTGGTCCTGATACCCAGGCATCGTTGTCGTCGATAGACCAGAGATTTTTGGCTATTGAACGCAGTCTGGCGGCTCTTCTCTCGGCATCGATGCCCCCGAAACCGCTTCAGACAATTCAACCGATACCAGTACCGGTACCGACATCGGTACCGAGGCTAATTGCATCGAAGTCGGCAGGTGGACTACCGGTACCGACGCAGGCTATGCCCTCCGGTACTGACAAGTCGGTACCGGACCCTGTCGATACCGACTTCGATCGGTACCGGTATTGTGCGATGCACGATTACCCGGATAGGAGATACTTTGAATCCTCTGAGTCTGAAGACTCTGACAGCTCTGTCATAAGAACATAAGAACATAAGAGATGCCATACTGGGTCAGACCAAGGTCCATCAAGCCCAGTATCCTGTTTCCAACAGTGGCCAATCTAGGTCATACGTACCTAGCAGTTTCCCCAAAAGACACAGGTTCCGCAATGCTTGTAACTGGGTCAAGCATTGATATCCTGGGTCCCTTCTTAATAATGGTTTATGGACCTTTCTTCCAGGAACTTGTCCAAACCTTTTTTAAACCCAGCTACACTAACAGCCTTTAGTACATCCTCCGGTAACAAATTCCAGAGTTTGATTACACGTTGGGTGAAAAAATATTTTCTTTTATTAGTCTTAAATAGTTTACCCTGTAGCTTCATTGTATGTCCCCTAGTCTTTCTATATTCTGATAACGTAAACAATCGATCTACGTTTACCCGTTCCACTTCGTTCATTAATTTATAGACTTCTATCATATCTCCCCTCAGCTGTCTCTTTTCCAGGTTAAAGAGCCCTAACCTTTTTAGCCTTTCTTCATAGGGGTATCCTTCCATCCCCTTTACCATTTTGGTGGCTCTTCTCTGAACCTTTTCTAATAACGCTATATCCTTTTTAAGATACGGCGACCAGAATTGCACACGATATTCAAGGTGCGGTCTCACCATGGAACGGTATAGAGGCATTATAATATCTTCTGTTTTATTTTCCATTCCTTTCCTTATGATACCTAGCATTGTATTTGCTCTCTTGGCTGCCGCTGCACACTGGGCCGAGGGTTTTAACATGTTATCCACAATGACGCCTAAATCTTTTTCCTGGGTGGTGGCTCCTAATGTGGAATCTTGCATCGTGTAACCATAGTTTGGGTTGTTCTTCCCTAGGTGCATAACTTTGCACTTGTCCACATTAAATTTCATCTGCCATTTTGATGCCCAGTCTTCCAATATATCAAGATCCTCTTGCAATTTTCCACAATCCTCTTGGGTTTTAAGAACTTTAAATAGTTTTGTGTCAGCTGCAAATTTGATAACCTCATTCGTTATTCCACTTTCCAGGTCATTTATGAATATGTCAAAAAGCAGCGGACCCAGCACAGATCCCTGGGGTACACCACTATTCACCTTTCTCCATTGGGAAAATTGGCCATTTA
The DNA here is from genome assembly GCA_033557465.1 of Ichthyophis bannanicus. Lineage (NCBI taxonomy): Eukaryota > Metazoa > Chordata > Amphibia > Gymnophiona > Ichthyophiidae > Ichthyophis > Ichthyophis bannanicus. The sequence continues at coordinate 260,216,001 of CM066043.1, read as the reverse complement.
GCCCAATCCTCTGCTTTCTATCTTTTAACCAGTTCCTGATCCACAGTAGTACACTGCCTCCTATCCTATGACTCTTTAGTTTTGCCAAAAGTCTCTGATGAGGGACCTTGTCAAAGGCTTTCTGAAAGTCTAGATACACTATATCAACCGACTCACCTTTGTCCACCTGTTTATTCACACTTTCAAAAAACATAACAGATTAGTAAGACAAGATCTTCCTTGTCTAAAGCCATGTTGGCTGTCTCCCATTAGGTCATGACTATCTACATGCTGAGCAATTTTATTCTTTATGATGGTTTCTACCATTTCTACCAGAGTACTTCTTCCTGAGGATTCTTCCTCTCCTAAACGTAGGATGTCTCCTCCAGAGGATATATCCTTCCAGGATTTTATCCAAGATGTGGCTCGAGGCCGTTCCATCACAGTGGCTCCTGAAGCAGAGCCTAGGGTGAAGGAATTGGATATTTTACAATATCCTAAAGCTCCCAAAGAGGCAGCTACTTTGCCTATTCATGAGATCTTGCATGATCTCATGCTAAAGATGTGGGAAACACTTCTCCTCATTCTCGTAGGCTCGATACCATGTATCGAGTTCCTCCCTGTCCTGGATTTCAGAAAACTCAGCTGCCCCACCATTCCATGGTGGTGGAATCAGCTATGAAAAGGATCAAGAGTGCAAAAAGACATGCATCTAATCCTCCAGGACGTGAATGTAGAACTCTTGATGCCTTTGGGCGTCGAACCTTCCAGGCCTCTATGCTTTCTGCCAGGATTAGTTCCTACATTTTATATATGGGAATGTTCCTTAAGGAAGTTACAGGAGATCTAGAGCTTATGAGCCTTCTACTTCCTGATGATAAGAGACAAGATTATCTTGCACTTATCAAACATGCTCAGGATGTTTCCAAATTTGTAAATCGTGCAGCTTTTGACTGTTTTGAGTGCATAAGCAGAACTTCTGCTATTGCCATAGGTGCACGTAGGATTGCCTGGCTCCAGTACAGAACAAATTGGGGAATATTCCTTGCAGTGGAGAGAATCTCTTTGGCAAAAATTGGCAAGAGAAAGCTAATGAGCTAGATGCTGATAATCTCACCTTGGATAGATTATCAAAATCTACAGCTGATCCTGCAAGGAAAAAGTCCTACAATAAAAACATTCTTCACTAGAAAGAAGAAGTTCTACCCCTCCTATACCCAACAAGGGCATCGTTCAGGTCAGTCTGCCCAAAAGGGTCAGCAGCAACCTAAACAAAGAAAAACAAAGGCTGCTAAACCTCAACCGGCTCAGCAGACTCGGCCTCCACAGGGGTTTTGACTTCCATCTAGAGAACTTTGTCTTCCTGGCCCTGAACGGCCAAGAGCCTTCCACCATTCCAGGAAGGCTTTGTTATTTTGCCCCCAGATGGGGGCAGATAACAGCAGAAAGTTGGACTCTGTCCATTGTAAGAGAGGGATACAAACTTCACTTCCTCAGCATGCCCCCTCCTACAATGGTAAGACAGTTCAATTGTCAGACCTCTCTCAACTCCCAGTTAGATCACGAGGTCAGGCTGCTTCTTGCCCAAGGGGCAATAGAAGAAGTATCTATTCATCAACAAGGTGCAAGGTTTTATTCGCCCTTTTTCCTTATTCCAAAGAAAACACGAGGGCAAAGACCCATTTTGGACCTCAGAGAATTGAACAAATTCCTGTTCAAAGAGAAATTCAAGATGATTTCTCTGGGAACTCTGCTGCCATACCTTCAGAGTCAGGACTGGCTTTGTTCTCTAGATCTCAAGGATGTTTACACTCATGTTCTCATCCATGCAACTCACCGAAGGTTTCTTCGCTTTCTATTTCAAGGGAAGCACTACCAATACAGAGTTCTTCCTTTTGGCCTGGCCTCGGCACCAAGGGTGTTCACAAAATGCATGGCTGTGGTGGCAGCATTTCTCTGCACCCTAAAAATATTTGTCTTCCCTTACTTGGACGATTGGCTCATTCGAGCCCCATCACAGCCAGAGTCAGGATTTCCCTATCTCGCACAATGCGTATCCTCCAATATTTGGGACTTGTCATAAATTTCCCAAAATCCAACCTAGCTCCTACTCAGTCCCTAGAATTCATAGGAGCCCTGCTGGATACCAGACAGACAAGGGCCTATCTTCCACAGTCGTGCTGCCTTCGCATTGTGCAGTTAGCTTCCCAAGCAATGCTAAAGTCTCACCTCACTGCTCGGGAAATGTTACAATTGCTAGGCCATATGGCATCCACTGTGCATGTGGTCCCTTATGCCCGCTTCCATATGAGGGCAGCCCAATGGACTCTATCCACTCAGTGGACTCAGGCGTCAGGTTGCCTGTCAGACAAAATAGCAACCTCAGATCGTCTTATGTTGTCTCTCCAATGGTGGCAGTCACCCCAGAATTTTCAGCAACCCCCACCCCAGATAACTCTAACAGATGCCTCACAGTTGGGTTGGGGAGCCCATTTGCAAGGCCTCTCTACCCAGGGTACCTGGACTCCACAGGAGACCGATCTACACATCAGTCTCCTAGAACTCAGAGCAATCTTTCTTGCTCTTCGAGAGTTTTCACACCCAGCTCAGCTACAAAACTGTCCTAATTCAAACGGACAACCAGGTAGCCATGTTCTATGTGAACAAGCAGGGCGGAACAGGCTCTCTGTCGCTCTGCAACGAAGCTTTGCGACTTTGGGCCCTCGCCAGAGAGCATCAGATTCATCTCCTTGCAGTGTATCTTCCAGGCATTCAATACTCTTGGGCAGACAGACTCAGTCGAGTTCTGCTTCCTCACGAATGGTCTCTCCATGCAGACCAGATGGCCAAAAGTTTCCAATTTTGGGGAACCCTGGACATAGACCTCTTTGCAAGTCCTCTGAATGCCAAATTTCCCTGGTTCTGTTCCAGAATTCCGGCTCAGGGTTGTCAGGCCAGGGATGCCTTCCTCCTCCATTGGGGTCAGGACTTTCTGTATGCCTTCCCACCCATTCCCCTAATTCCCAGAAATTTATTCAAGCTTCAGAGAGACAGAGGTTATATGATTCTCATAGACCCACATTGGCCACGACAAGTGTGGTACCTTCTGCTCTTACATCTCTCTCAAGCTCCATCTCTGGAGTTAGGATCCCAATCCCCAGTCTCTACATCTCAGGGCCTGGTTGCTGAAAGCCTAGAACTTCATGGTCTTAAACTTTCGTAGCAAGTAAAGGATATCCTTTGTGCTTCTAGGAAACCATCCACAAGACGCTCTTCTGCTTTCAAGTGGAAAAGGTTTACCATATGGTGTTCGCAGAAGGGTCTTAACCCTCTTGAGATACCTCTGGAATCATTACTGGAATATCTCCCTCATTTGTCTAATGCAGGTTTTAAGACCAATTCAGTGAGAGTTCATTTGAGTGCTATTGCAGCTTCTCTCAAGCCTTTAAATGGGCAACCTATTTCCTCTCATCCTATCATAGCGAGGTTTATGAGAGGCCTTTTTCTAACTAAGCCTCCCGTTAAGCCACCACCGGTGGCATGGGATTTAAATCTGGTTCTTGGCCAGCTCATGAAGCCGCCTTTTGAACCATTAACTACTACCTCGTTGAAATTCCTTTCCTGGAAGGTTATTTTTCTTATTGCAGTCACATCAGCACATTGAATCAGTGAATTGCAAGCATTGGTGGCTGATCCTCTTTATACAAGGTTCCATCATGATAAGGTAGTCCTTAGGCCTCATCCTCACCTTATCCCAAAGGTGGTTTCACCTTTTCATTTAAACCAAGCAGTTTACCTTCCTGTTTTTCCCAAGGCCTCATGCCTCTAATGCAGAAAGGAATCTTCATACTTTGGACTGTTAAAGAGCTTTGGCCTTTTACTTGCAAAGGATGCAGCAACATAGAAAGTCCTCTCAACTCTTTGTTGCTTTTGATCCTAGTCATTTAGGACTTCCAGTCTCCAAAAGGACACTGTCCAACTGGATTGCACAGTGTATATCTTTTGCCTATCGGAGTAAAAACCTCCAGAAACAAGCAGGAATGTAGTCTTCACATATGGATATCGTCGGTACCGACGGAGCCTGCGCGGGAATGCTCCCCAGCATCCAATTAGAAAGCTTTTGGGAGCATCCCACAGCGCCTGCGTGCTGCCTTCCTGCCTTTTCCAACTGCCTCTCTCCAGTTCTTCGTTTTCCATGGAGCCAGCAGGTCGTCGTTCCTGTCACCGCAGAAAATATTTCCTTATTCTCCTTTTTTGTGGTCGCGTCTGCCTTCCTCAATGCTATACCGGTACCGCGGGTTCTCAAATGTTTATGTCCTGATCACTCCATTTCTGAGTGTATGGCCTGTGCCATGATGTCCAAGAGAGATCGACAAAACCGAGCTGCTAAGGTCAGCACCCTTTTTCCCTCCGATGCAGCCTCTGTGGCATCGACGTCTTCCAGGGCTTCGTTTTCCTCCCATGGATCTCAGGTAACTAAACATAAGTCTGGCCGGTCCTCAAAGGGTAGATCTCCTTCCAAGCATCGAGATGCCTCTGGCGTTGCCCTTGAGGGTTCTGTACCGGCAAAATTGCCCTGGCGGGAGGCTTCGGCTTCCAAAGCATTATCGGGGCTCCAGGATGTTCTCGAGGCCTCAACCTCGGCAGAACTACTGGTGCCATGCTCTGGGGTACCGGCTGCTTTCTCCGGTACCAATACCCAGGCATCGGCAGCATCGATAGACCAGAGGTTCCTGGCTATTGAACGCAGTCTGGCGGCTCTCCTTGTGGCATCGACACCCTCAGAACCGCGACAGACAGTTCAACCGGTTCCGGCACCGGTATCTGTACCGGTACCGACAACATCGGCATAGACATCGGTGTCTGCTTTGCTGGCACCCAGTCATGCTATGCCTTCTGGTACCGATACACCGGTACCGATTCCCCCGGCACCGACTTCGGTCGGTACGGGTATCGTGCTCTACAAGAGCATCCAGACAGAAGGTACTTTGAATCCTCGGAGGAGTCTGAGGATTCTGACAGCTCTGTCGGTACCGGAATACTTCTCTCAGAGGAACCTTCCTCTCCTAAACATAGGATGTCTCCTCCAGAAGATATCATGGATTCAGAGAGTCACACGGAGTGGAAACACTACTCACAGCCAATGTTCCCTCTAATTTTCTGTAAGCTGTGTGCGCATAAAATATCAGCTGTGTGCAGCTTTTGAAGGAAGGTTAAATTTTTGTGCGCCACATAACGACACTCTGAGTTATATACTTTAAAATTTGACTACATGTCAGAATACAGTACGTACACCACATTGATTTTAATCAAATTAAATGAAAATAGACGATTACTAAATGAAGCGGGAAATTTCTAGTAATTACAATCATAACTTTTAAATTTTAAGACGTCTGTGTTTTCTATCAGAATCAGAGCCGTAATTTTTGTGCGCTCTGTTGTAAAGTATGTGTGCCTGCTCGGCGAGGTGTGTGCGCGCGCACACGCGCACAGCTTAGAGGGAACAGTGCTCACAGCCCTTTTCAACAATATAATTTCTGGCGTTGACAACGTCCGACATGGATTCGCACTCATTTTCTTAGATATAGCATCAGCTTTCGACTCAGTTTGCCATGAGATTCTTCTTTGCCGGCTAAGAGAGAAAGGTATCAGCGGAACGGCGCTCGAATGGTGCATATCCTACCTGTCTGGAAGATGGCAGCATGTTCGAGCAGACGGGGCTACATCGGAACCATTTCAACAAGGTCAAGGAGTGCCACAAGGAACCTCCCTATCATCCTTGATGTTTAATATATACATCCAACCCATCTGCAACATCATTAGAACCTTCAATGTCAGTTGCATGATATATGCCGACGATGTTCTGTTATACATGCCAGTATCATTGGATAAACTAGACCTCGCCTCTCTGACCAACTGCTTCAACACCATATCGGAGTGGCTTCTCTCACAAAATCTGCGAATTCAACACAGGAAGACGGAGGTTCTCTTCATCTCGAGGAATCCAAACTTCATACCACCCAACTGTGTGAAGGTAAATGATGCCAAACTACAAGTGAAACCCGCTATACATTACCTTGGAGTGACGCTGGATCAAAACCTCGACATGAAGAAACACATTGCCAATACCGTAAGAGCGATCTATTTCAAGATCAGATCCCTCAGACACCTACGCCCGTTACTCGATCCAGATGATTTCCGCACCATTTACCAAGCCCTGATCATTCCCCATTTCGATTATGCAAACTCCATACTACAAGGGCTCCCCCAATCCACCTTGAACCCCCCTGCAACTTGCTATGAACAGTGCAGCGCGGGTACTCTTTGGGGCATCCAGGAGAGACCATGTAACACCCCTCCTGAAACAGTTACACTGGCTCCCCATTCAAGCCAGGATCAGTTTTAAGACCTTGCTGATGACCTTCAAAGCTGGCAAGGGGCTTTCCTCCTCCTCCTCCTCCTCCTCCTCCCTATCTGAACTCATCCAACCACTTGCACCTAACAGACCAAGAAGAACCGCAGAGTCAAACATGCTAACAATCCCAAAAGAAATGACAAGATGCACCAAAACAACAGCTAACAGAGCTTTCCGACTCTGTGCCCCAAGACTATGGAATACCTTACCGGCACATATCAGGGCAATCCCCAACTTGAGCCAGTTCAGGAAGGCCCTTAAACATTTCCTCTTCATCAAATATCTCACTGACAACACCGAACCTCAGTCCCACTTGAATAGCGAGAACTTCAGCAGTAGTAGTAGTCAACCAGGCAAGCCCTCGCAACATGTGTCCCCAACAATGTAAAACACCATACAGTATCCTTTTCTCGTTACACTTCTTATGTATATAGTTTACCCTGTTATCCAAGTTCCATATCCTGTTAATTGTAATGACCAGACATATGCAATTTGTCAGATGTTTCTGTTCCATGTAAACTGCGCTGATGTCGAATAGTGCGGTATATAAGAAATGTTAATAAATAATAAATAAATAATAATAAATCTCCTTTCAGGATTTTATTAGGGAGGTGGCTCGAGGTCTTTCCATTACGGAGGCTCCTGAAACAGAGCCCAGGGCAAAGGAGTTGGAGATTCTACAATATCCCAAGGCTCCTAAGGAGGCAGCTACTTTGCCTATCCATGAGATCTTACATGAACTCATGCTAAGAATGTGGGAAACACCTCTTACCACCTCTCCTCACTCTCGCAGACTGGATACCATGTATCGAGTCCCTCCTTGTCCTGGTTTCCAGAAGACTCAGCTTCCTCACCACTCTATTGTAGCGGAATCAGCTATGAGAAGGATCAGAAGTGCAAAGAGGCCTGCCTCTAATCCTCCAGGACGTGAGTGTAGAACTTTGGATGCTTTTGGATGTCGTACTTTCCAGGCTTCCATGCTTTCTGCCAGGATCAGTTCCTATATTTTGTATATGGGAATGTTTCTTAAAGAAGTCACAGGAGATTTGAAGATTTTATACCCTCTCCTTCCTGATAAGAGGCAGGATTTTCTCACACTGGTTAAACATGCCCAGGATGTTTCTAAGTCTGTCAACCGTGCAGCTTTTGACTGTTTTGAGTACATAAGCAGAACCTCTGCCATTGCCATAGGTGCACGTAGAATTGCCTGGCTCCAGGCATCCGATTTGGAGCTCTGGGTGCAGGACAAACTGGGCAATATCCCTTGTACAGGTGAGAATCTATTTGGCAAAAATTGGCAAGAGAAAGCCAATGAGTTGGATGCTGACAACTCCACTTTGGATAGATTATCCAAAGCCACAGCTGATCCTGCAAGGAAGAAATCTTTCAAGAAAGCATTCTTCTCCAAAAAGAAGAGGTTTTATCCCTCTTATTCCCAGCAGGGGACGTTCGGCAGGTCAACCTGCCCGAAAAAGTCAGCAACCACCTAAACAAAGGAAAGCGAAGACTGCTAAGCCTCAACCGTCTCAGCAGTCTCAGCCTCCACAAGGCCTTTGACCTCCATCTAGAGAACGTAGCCTTCCTGGCCCTCAACGGACCAGAGCCGTCCACCATTCCAGGAAGGTTGTGTCACTTTGCCCCCAGATGGGGGCAGATAACAGCAGAACATTGGACTCTCTCCATTATAAAAGAGTGGTACAAGCTTCATTTTCTCTGCATGCCCCCTCCCACAATGGTAAGTCAGTTCAATTATCAGACCTCTCTCATCAACCTGTTAGATCAAGAGGTCACTATGCTTCTTGCCCAAGGAGCAATAGAAGAGGTACCCATTCCTCAACAGGGTACAGGGTTTTACTCCCCCTATTTACTTATCCCAAAGAAAACAGGGGGACACAGACCTATTTTAGACCTCAGAGAATTGAACAAATTCCTGTTCAAAGAGAAATTCAAGATGATTTCTCTGGGAACTCTGCTGTCATACCTTCAGAGTCAGGATTGGCTTTGTTCTCAAGGATGCATACACTCATGTTCTCATCCATCCAACTCACAGAAAGTTCCTTTGGTTCCTTTTTCAAGGAAAGCACTACCAATACAGGGTGCTTCCTTTTGGCCTGGCCTCAGCACCAAGGGTGTTCACGAAATGCATGGCTGTGGTAGCAGCATTTCTTCGCACTGTCGGAATATTAGTCTTCCCCTACTTAGACGACTGGCTCATTCGAGCCCCATCAGAGTCAGAGGCCAGGATTTCTCTATCTTGCACAATGCGTATCCTTCAGTATTTAGGTCTGGTCATAAACATCCCAAAATCCAGTCTAACTCCTACTCAGTCCCTAGAGTTCATAGGAGCTTTGCTGGATACCAGAAAAGCAAGGGCCTATCTTCCCCAGGCCCGTTGCCTTCGCATGGTGCAGTTAACTTCTCAAGCAGTGCTAAAGCTTCATCTCACTGCTTGAGAAATGTTACAACTACTAGGCCACATGGCATCTACCGTGCATGTGGTTCCTTATGCTCGCCTCCATATGAGAGCAGCCCAGTGGACTTTATCCACTCAATGGACCCAAGCATCAGGGTGCCTGTCAGACAAAATAGCAAACACAAATCGCCTTATTTTGTCCCTCCAATGGTGGCACTCCACTCAAAACTTGTTGATGGGGTCCCCATTTCAACAACCTTTACCCCAGGCAATTCTTACAACAGATGCTTCACCAATGGGTTGGGGAGCTCATCTGCAAGACCTCTCCACCCAAGGCACTTGGACTCCACAGGAGACTCATCTACACATCAATCTCTTAGAGCTCAGAGCAGTCTTCCTTGCTCTTCGAGTGTTCCACACCCTGCTCAGCTACAAGACAGTCCTCATTCATACGGACAATCAAGTAGCCATGTTCTACGTGAACAAGCAGGGGGGAACAGGCTCTCTGTCGCTTTGCAACGAAGCTTTGCGACTATGGGCCCTCGCCAGAGAGCATCAGATTCATCTCCTGGCAGTGTATCTTCCAGACATCCAAAACTCTTGGGCAGACAGACTCAGTCGAGTTCTGCTTCCACACGAATGGTCTCTACATGCAGACCAGATGGCCAAGATTTTTCAAATTTGGGGAACCCCGGACATAGACCTCTTTGCAAGTCCGTTGAATGCCAAACTTCCCCGGTTCTGTTCCAGAATTCCGGCTCAGGGCTCTCAGGCCAGGGATGCTTTCCTCCTTCATTGGGGTCAAGACTTCCTTTATGCCTTTCCACCCATTCCCCTAATTTCCAAAACCCTGTTCAAGCTTCAGAGAGACAGGGCCGTATGATTCTCATAGCTCCACATTGGCCATGGCAAGTGTGGTACCCTCTGCTTCTACATCTCTCTCAAGCTCCCTCTCTGGAGTTAGGGTCTGCTCCAGATCTCCTGTCTCAGGAGGACGGGATGTTATGGCATCCCAATCCCCAGTCTCTGTATCTCAGGGCTTGGTTGCTGAAGGCCTAGATCTTCATGATCTGAACCTTTCTCAACAAGTAAAGGATATCCTTTATGCTTCCAGAAAACTTTCCACAATACGCTCTTATGCTCTCAAGTGGAAAAGGTTTACCATATGGTGCTCGCAAAAGGGTCTTAGCCCCCTTGCGATACCTCTGGAATCATTACTGGAGTATCTCCTTCATTTATCCAAAGCAGGACTTAAAACTAACTCAGTAAGAGTCCATTTGAGTGCTATTGCAGCTTCTTTCAAGCCTTTAAATAGACAACCTATTTCCTCCCATCCTCTTATAGGAAGATTTATGAGAGGCCTTCTTCTAACTTAGCCTCCCATTAGGCCACCACCGGTGGTATGGGACTTAATCCTTGTTCTTGGCCAGCTCATGAAGCCACCTTTCGAACCCTTAGCTACTACCTCATTGAAATTCCTTTCCTGGAAACTTAGCTTTCTCATTGCAATCACATCAGCATGTCGCATCAGTAAGTTGCAGGCACTAGTGGCTGAGCCACCTTATACAAGGTTCCATCATGACAAGGTAGTCCTTAGGACTCATCCACACTTTATGCCAAAGGTGGTCTCGCCTTTTCATCTTAACCAAGCGGTCTATCTGCCTGTGTTTTTTCCAAGGCCTCATGCATCAAATGCAGAAAGAATCTTCATACTTTGGACTGTAAAAGAGCTTTAGCTTTTTACTTACAAATAATACAGCATCATAGAAAATCCTTTCAACTCTTTGTTGCTTTTGATCCTTCTCATTTGGGATTTCCAGTCTCCAAGAGAACAATGTCCAACTGGATTGCACAGTGTATTTAATTTGCCTATCAGAGTAAGAATCTTCCTCTGGAGGGCCATGTCACAGCTCACAATGTGAGAGCCATGGCAGCTTCAATGGCTCATCTGAACTCTGTGTCTATTGTCGACATCTGTCTAGCAGCCACTTGGGCCTCGGTTCATACCTTCACAGCCTATTACTGCTTGGACAAGGACTCCCGCCGGGATGCCTTGTTTGGTCAGGCTGTTCTCCAACACCTGTTCCATACCTAATCAACTCCTACCCACCATCCTTGGTTGGATGCCAGATATCCATGGGGGAAGTGGAGCCCTTTCACAGACAACTTCTGGGTTCTCTCCCTGGCATCTAAAGCTAGGGTGTCCCCACATGTGAAGACTACATTCCTGCTTGTTCCTGGCGATAGCATAATTACTCACCTGTAACAGGTGATCTCCGGGAACAGCAGGAATTTAGTCTTCACAACCCACCCACCTCCCCTAGGAGTTGTATCTATCTATCTCTTTCTCTTTCCCCTCTCTTTCTCTCTTTTGTCTTAGCTTTAAACTCAACTGGAGAGAGGCAGTTGGGAAGGGCGGGAAGGCAGCACGCAGGCGCTGTGGGATGCTCCCAAAAGCTTTCTAATTGGACGCTGGGGAGCGTTCCCGCGCAGGCTCCGTCAGTACCGACGATACCCATATGTGAAGACTAAATTCCTGCTGTTCCCGGAGATCACCTGTTACAGGTGAGTAACTATGCTTTCTCCCTGTGGACCGAGTTTTTTATGGGTTCTAAAGTTTGGATATTCCCAGTATTTTTTTTAGGCATATGCAGGAAAGGAGAAGTTTCTTCAGATCTCTCAGGAGGTTTTCTCCCTTGAAGGGACAACTTCTGCTTAGATTTCCTTGCAAATTGTAGTTTTACTTGCTGTGACTCGCTATATGTTATTTGAATCAGATCAGCTTAGATTTCTAATAGATGCTAAAATGTTGGAATTCCCAATTTCTGAATAAAGCTTTCCCTTTAGTTTATTTATTTATTTGGAGTCTTTTCTATACCGCGCTCTTCAAAATCAGCTCGGTTTACAGATAACAGCAGCTTTGTTCAGACACAGGTAACGCCCGTACTGGACTTACAGAGAACAGGGTTATTCAACTTGGATTAACTGGGGCAACTATATACAAGTTCTGGGCTAAGGTATTTTACAGTATTAGATGAATTATATACATGCCCTAGCTGGGGTCTGGTAGTGCTACCGTGGCGCGCAGGGTGCGTGTATAGTAGGAGTTCTGGTGTGTGTGTCTTGGTGAGTGCTGTTCGGTGGTTGTTGTATGGTACCATAATGCTGCAGGAAGAGGTAGTGTTTCAGTGCCTTCCTGAACTGTTTAATGTCCGTAATTGCCCGGATGTTGGGTGGGAGAGCATTCCAATGCGATGGTGCATAGAGCATGAAGGCCCTCTTTCTTGTTACTTGTAAGCATTTTGTAATCTTGTCAGGGATACATAGGGTATTGGCTGAGATCGATCTTCTAACTCTATTTGGGGGGGTGGGGAGAATGAGGTCTGAGATGGACGAGGAGGTGAGTCTATTGATGGCTTTGAAAGTCAATAGTAGAATCTTAAAGGTGATTCTACAGTAGACTGGTAGCCAGTGGAGGTGCTTCAGGATTGGTGTTATGTGATCCCTCTTGGTGGCACCGTGTAGTATTCTGGCTGCTGTATTCATGGCCAGCTGGAGTGGGAGCAGTGTGTTTTTCGGTAGACCCTGAAGGATGGTGTTGGCAAAATCAGTGTGGGATGACTAAGGCCTGGTAGATTGTCCTGAAGTCATCTGGTTCCAGAAGGGGGGCATAGGTGGTGGATTGTCCTTTACTATTACTCCTACTATTTATCATTTATATAGTGCTACAAGGCATACGCAGCGCTGTACAGAGACATGTAAGAGTCTGTCCCTGCTCCTAAGAGCTTACAGTATAGTCAAGACAGACAGAGAACAAGTGGGGATTAGGATATATCTAGGGGAATGGTAAGGAGACACATAGGAGGTGAACAGGAGACTAAGGGGATCAGGATCCAAAAGCAGTTTCAAAGAAGTGAGTTTAAGCCTGGATTTAAACAGGGCCAGAGATGGAGCCCTGACCCTCTGACTCAGGTAGTTTGTTCCAGACCTAAGTAGCAACAAGGTAGAAAGATCGAAGTCTGCAGATGACAGTGGAAGAGAAGGGTACAAATAGAAGGAACCTGCCAGAATAGTGGAGATCCAGAGGAGGGGGATGTAGGGAGAGATAAGAGGAAATGTAGTGAGGAGCAGCCAAATTAAAGCACTTTTAGCTTAGTAGTAGGAGTTTGAAGTGAATGTGGAAATGGATAGGAAGCCAATGAAGTGACTAGAGGAGAGAGATGACATGAGCATAGTGACACTTGCAGAAGATTAGCCGTGGAACTGAGTTTTGGACAGATTGAAGTGGTGAGAGATGATTTAGAGGAAGATCAGTGGAGGTTGCAATAGTCTAGATGGGGGGTGACTAGAAAATGGATAAGGGTCTTAGTAGTGTGTTCAGAAAGGAAAGGATGAATTTTGCCAATATTAGAGAACGAAAAGACAGGTCCTAGCTATCTTTTGGACGTGTATGAAGAAGGAGGTGTCAGATGACCCCAAGGTTGTGAGCCGAGAAAACAGGGAGAGTAGAGTGTTTGCCGCAGAAACAGAGAAAAGAGGAAAGCTTAGGGGGAAAAGATAAGGAGCTCAGTTTTGGCCATGTTCATTTTCAGATGGCGGTGAGAAATCTTAGGAGCATGATTGATTGTTCTTGGCTGTGTTTTTTCTCCCTTTATTTTCCTTTAGCATTTTCTTTAATTAACCTAGCTTAAGGATTTTCTCCTTGGTTTTTCCATTTGTATTATGGACTCTGTAGTATATTATTTATTTTTTTATTTTGATATTGTAAATTGCCCTTTATTTTTTGTTTGGTGCGGTTATTAACTTGTTTTATTTTTTTTTGAAATTCAATAAATGTAAAGTATAACAAAAGTGAAAATATAAATTCTGAATGAAATAATCTTGTTTTTATTTTTAATATATTTATAACTGTATCCTCTACCTTTTGGGGCCTGTCATCCTTGCTTAAATATTGAATATGTGAAGACTGAGAATGCTACCTATGGAAAATTCTGTCTATTATCTGATATTTGTGATCACCAATAATATGATTTTAAAGTGATATTGTCTACATGTTTTTAAAATTCATATTGTAATAGAATATTTGGCTTTCTGGGATTTTTTTAGTTCTTTACCTTATTCAAAAATAATAAAAATGAATAAAACTACTACTTTTAAGAACTTTACTCTCTCTAATCCCTAGGCTGTCTTAGAAAGCATCTGGCCCTCCAGCAACAGAGGTGGCTATTTTCTGTGGACAAAGATCAGAAATGTTGTGTTGGGAGCAGCACGATTTAAGACAGCTTTGAAAAAGCGACACCCAAACCCATTCCATGCAGTTCTTTCAGGTATTTCCATTTTCCTTTCCACTTATTACTGTATTCTCTGAAAATAAGATGACTCATAGAATCACATTGATAGGTGACATCCGACATGCTGATATGTTTCCAAAACCACTCACGTGGTTTGGGCGTGCATAGCAGTGTAGAATGCTATCATTTTTTTTCTGAAAACAGATTTGTTTTGTCACAGACAATTGTAGTTAGCTGCTTTATTGGTCTTTGTAAGGGCTGTTTTCTTTCTTTTCCAGCAAAAATTGTGCCGTACTTATTTTTTCTCCCTCGGTGTGTTAGTCAGGTTTTTCATTTTTTCAGTTTTCCGGGGTTTTTTTTCATTTGTTAGTAGATGTCATTTTATCGTGTTTTCTTGGTCAGTCTATTTCAGAATGTATTCTTTTGTGTCACTGTTTTTTTATTCCAGTGACTTCAAGAACTGTCCAGATGCAGTCAAATTCTCCATAATTTATTTAAATACAAACTCTTATTTTCTAGCCATTCTAGGTGGATCACAAAACAAAAGACCTGCTAGGGCAAGGATCATGTGTCCCACGGCAGCATCTGATTTAGGATGTTGCTGAGATCCATTGAAATCTACAGCCTCATCTTGAGTTCAAAAATCTGAATTCACTGAACCATTACCAAAGCACCATTGAAGTACAAAGAACATGGAACTGCATCTGCCTCTTCGAAGTTCAGAAGTATGAAGAAAATGCCTGCTTTAGCCCTGAGATCTAAAGACAGGAACAATACAAATCTTATTTCCAGGCTCTGCACAATCAAATATGGAGCTGTGGAGTGAGTAATGGTGTCAAAGGCCCATCAAAGAAAGTGGCTGATTAATACTAATAGCTTTTACACTGCTGTAAGAGGAAGGGGATACTAGAATGTGCACTTCCTTATTGTCCCCTCCAGTCCAGTCTCTTGAGTTGTCACCCTCCATCTCAACCTTGAAGACTGAGCATGCCAAGTCTTGATGATGTCACACCATATAGGCAGCTGGCACCTTCCTTCAAGCTCAGTATTCTCAGTCTCCAAGAAGCTTGGGGGGATGTTTGGTGTAGTCTGGACTCTTATCAAAGAGGCAATAAGGAACTGGAATAGAGTTAGACTTTATTTATAATTCGGATCTTGACCCTTTAAATGGGATGTTTAAAAAAACAAAACAAAACACCCAAGAAGAACAAAATTATAAGTGAAAAAAAATAAAATTAATTTTAAAAAAAGCTACGGTGAGACATAGGGTCCATGCCGCCTGATATCCTTATTGTGCCGGTGGTGTGCTTGAGCACTTGGTGCAGCTCGTGATCCCGCACTCAGGAGAGGAGTTTGCGGGACCAGAGAGCAAATGGCGCAGTCCCAGTAAGTCGCAGGAAACCCTATTCTGGCTTTGAGCAGAGGGGACCAGAGAGGCAGCAGGGTGGAGAGAGTGACTGGCAGCGAGTGGATCACTTCAGCGCGGCCTTGACTGTCTGAGGGAAACAATTCGCCAGCAGGTGACAGGCTACACTTTTGCAGGCCGGCAACTCTATGCAGAGCCGCACCGATGCCATTTTGCAGCTCACAACATGACTGACATGCTGCGGTCTATTTCTCTGTTAGTGGATGGAGAAGCACAATGTGATCTTTACAGCTAAGCAGGAGAGCCAACGGGTCAGAGGTACATTAGTAGCGGGGTTGCTAACGGACAAGGGGTTACTTCTTTGCAATCACGTTTTGTTATTTTGGGGCTTGTGGTGCCAAGTGGGGCTTCCTCTCAAGCACAGATTTTTT
Source organism: Ichthyophis bannanicus (assembly GCA_033557465.1). Classification (NCBI taxonomy): domain Eukaryota; kingdom Metazoa; phylum Chordata; class Amphibia; order Gymnophiona; family Ichthyophiidae; genus Ichthyophis; species Ichthyophis bannanicus. The sequence goes on along the minus strand of CM066043.1, from coordinate 260,200,106 downwards.
GTCGTGGTCGTGACATTGAGTCCTACTCTGTGGTAGACAATTTAGCAGGTGAAAAAGCATCAGTAGCAGGTGTGGGAGATACCTCAGGATGGCAAGATATGCCGGTCTTGGACCCGTCTGGGCAATCCCCCCCGTGGTTTGGCGGGGGGGGGGGGGCAGTGAGGAGGGACAGATCAAGCAGGTCTCTAGTTTCTCAGGGAGCAGAGGGGCGGTAGAGGTTATGCCTAAGGTATCTGCTTTGGCTGAGGGGCCCCTCTGGGTCCTCCCAGAGTGGGTTTTCCCCAGAATTCGTCATCCTTATGCACCGGGCTTTTTGCTTGGGGTAGGAGATAGCACCTCAGGGCTGGAGGTGTTGGCTAGAAAGTGGGGCTCCCTAGTGGTGCGGGGGAGGGGTCTTCAGCCAGAGGTGGAGCTCTGGGCTGAGGAAATGTTTGCCTACTGACCCGTAAGAGGACACGGGCTCCATACACTTGGAGGGCTCCGACCCCCCCCCCCCTAGAAGAAGGGGGTATGGATATCAGGAGGGGAAGTTCCGCAGGCAGAATTGGAAGAAGGGGAAATTCCTCAGAGGGATGAGCCTCGTTCAGGTGTTCTGGAGAGAAGAACTAGTAGTGCTAATTGCCCATTCCCTGGCTGTGCTTAACATGCCCCAAAGGGTGGCGATAGAGAGTGAGCTGCTGGAAGATCCCCTGTTTCAGATGGTGCAAAAACCACAGATGGTTTTTCTTGTTCATCGGGTCATCAATCAGATGGTGTATGATGAATGGGAAGTGCCAGAGGCAAGCCTTAAAGGGGTCCGTACCATGGCTTAGTTTTATCCCTTATCGGATATGGAGAAGGAGACGCTGCAGTCTCCGAAAGTGGATGTGGTGTGCTGGTGGCAAAGAAGACAATACTGGTTGAGGGTGGAGCAGCCCTCAAGGATGCTCAGGACCGAAGGCTGGAGACTATTTTGAAGTAAGCCTTTGACATCAGTGCCATGTCCTTACAGGCATCCATCTGTGGAGCTTATGTGGCCAGGGCCTGTTTGAGATGGGCGCAAGGGATTCTGGTTGTGGATGAGGAGTCCCAGTTGGCAATCGCCTATGTGGGCAAGCTGGAATCTGGAGCATCTTATCTAAAGGATGCCTTTTATGATTTGATTCGAGCCTCGTCCAAGGGCATGGCATCGGCTGTGGGATTGGGCCACCGATGGACCTTCCAAAGCTCGCTTGACTATGTTTCTTTTCAAAGGGAAGCTCTTGTTTGGTAAGATGCTAGACAAGTTGGTAAAGGAGCTCAGTCACACTAAAGGGGGCTGCCTACCAGAGGATGAGTTGAAACTGGTTAGGGCCACAGTACCTGCGCGGGGCTAGCCCTGGGAATTTCATCGATTCTGGGTGATGTGTTTTGCTCCTTTCCAGAGAGGCCGTTACCCAAGTTGGGCTCAGCCCTTTCGAGGGTCACGAGGGACTGGTTGGGGTTACTATCCTGCTCCCACTTCTACAACTAAGAAACCATAATGAGGCAAGGAGAGCCCAGGAGGGAGTGATTCCCGTGGGGGGGCAGCTCTGTGATTTTTACTCCGCCTGGTTCTGATCATGTTTGTTTATGCAATTTCTTGAAATACCGCCCAGGCTGAAGGGCATCAGAGCGGTTTACAATCACTAATTCAGGTACTGGTCTGCTCATTGGGTGCTGGAGGTCATCTGTGAGGGGTATCGCTCGAGTTTGTTTGGCCCCTCCAGGATGTCTTTGTCTCTTTGCCCTTCAGGGGACCCCAAAAGATGGAGGCCATTCGGGACATCCTGGGGTGGCTTCAGCATTAGAAGTGGTGGTGGAGGTGCCACCAGAACAGTGTGGGTTCGGTCGATACTCTGTATATTTTGTTGTTCCCAAAAAGGAAGGTACTTATTGGCCCATTTTGGATCTCAAAGGCGTAAACCAGGTGTTGCATGTTCACCATTTTTGGATGGAAAGTCTTTGGTCTGTGGTGATGACCGTAAGAGAGGGAGAGTACCTCATGGCCCTCGATTTGATGGAGACTTATCTACAAATCCCAATTTGGCCCAAGCACCAGTGTTTTCTGAGGTTTGTGGTGCCATTCAGGCATTTTCAATTGAGTGTTGCCGTTCAACCTGGCAACCATACTGCACATGTTGTGATGTAGCAGACTCTTATGAGGCAATGGAAACTGATAGTGATCTGGTGGAGAGAGCCGGTACTGCAGGGGAATGCAGGATTTTCTCTGATGAAAGGAGAAAAAGCAGAGCTAATCAGGAACCACTCCTCACTTCAAGGCAGGTGAGAAGCCAAGTCCCTGATTGGGCACGCCCAAGCAGGAGGCGGGCAGTGCAGTGCTCAGACAGCTTGTTAAGAACCCAGAAACAGAAACAGTTAGACGAGCATCAAGTTCAGGAAGGACACAAGCACCTGGACGAGGACAGGTCAGATGACCAGGAACAGGAACCGTGGGAGAGAGAACCACTAAGCAGCTGTGATCCAAGAAGGAGCAGACAGGACCTGGGAGACTCAGGGGCAGAGAAAGGCTTCTGTAAGCAGAAGAATTCTAAGGCACTGAGAGACCCAAGGCTGCAGCTCAGGAGTTTAAAGGACCAAGAAGAACCTTGGAATAGGAGGCAAAGGGATAAGGAATTACCCTGGAAGAAGCCCAAGCACAAGGTATCTGGTGGGTGTGGCACGGCTAGCAAGCTTAACAGTGGAAAGCCAGAAAGAGTGAATTTTAATTGTGAAAGGCAGGATAAAGGCAGAAAGTTTGATAGTAACTGGTTAAGCCAAGAAAAGCCTGACTGTTTTCCTTTTAACACTCTGAGAGACTCTCCAAACACAGCTGAAGTGTTTTACCCTGCACTTTCATGTGGAGATAGGTGGGGGAAGGGAAATGCTTACACGCTGAAATGTTGTCCAAGTAAAAGCACTGATAATTACCAAGAGATAAGAAATGTAAGCAAGCATTTACCTGAAGGAGGATATTCTCAGCCTAGCTCAGAAAATACACAGGCTGAATTACTTCTCACTGAATTCAGGGAGTTTCTTAAGAGAAGAGCAGTTTCTACTCAGAATGTAGCAAAGTCATTGAGCAGCTGTGAGGAAGAAATGCCTTTAATTTCTCTGCCGTCTACAGAGCAGGAAGTCCCGATGGATTACTCTACTTGTATGATTCAAAAGGACATTTAAGTGATTTGCTTGCCAGTGTTTTATGAAAGAAAATAGCAAAGTTACCTGACTGATTGCTGTGCTAAAGAAGCTTATGTGAAGAGAATAAGTGAAAGCATATTCTGTGCAATTCAGGAGCAGTGCTGTTACCCAGAGTTTTCTGTTACGTTAATGGAAAAGGAGATCACATGACAATTGAATGTGATCAGTAATGGACATTTAGTCAAGCAGTGGAAAAAGCCTTGTTTAGTTAAGTTTCTCAGCCTTGTTTTTGTGCCACATTATTTCATTTACGTCTGCTGCATTTGAACTGCGAAAGCGGGAAATAAACCTCACAAAAGAAATATTCTTTGCCTTGCCTTATCACTTGAGCACCAACACAACTACAATCTTAACCCTCAAGGGCATTCAAGGCCAGCCCCTCCCTTAACCCTCAAGGTCCAGGGAGTGGGTGGGTGGCAATGTTCACCAAGGTTTATGGTAGTGGCAGCAGCTGTGTTGAGAAAGGAAGGTGTCCAGGTGAAGGAGAAGAGCCACGGATCTCGTGATCGACTGTCTCTAGCGGCTAGGCTGGGTGGTCAGTTTTGCCAAGAGCTCCCTAAAGCCGAGCAAGGACCTGGTGTACCTCAGGGTATGTTTTCAGACTGACAGGTTGGGTCTCCCTCCCTGCAGAGAGAATGCAGAAAATTCTGTGTCGGGTCCGGCACTTTCTCCGGGTGACAGCTTGCAGGGGAGGAGTGGTCTAGTGGTTAGGACAAGGTACTTCAGGCCGGAGGACCGGGGGTTCAAGTCCCACCTGGGGACAGCAATTTCAGGCCGGACGGACTGGGATTTCTAGTCCTATAGGCACTCCTTGTGGTCTTGGTCAAGCCACTTAACCCTCCATTGCCCATGTTCCCTGTAAGTATTAGCGTATGTGTCTCATATCCCCTCGTGTTATATGTATCCTCCAGTTGACCGCTTTGACCCGGTGAAAAGCGGGATATAAATACAGCTAAATAAATAAATAAGATGGCTTGGCATTATCTTCAGCTGCTGCAGTCTATGGTGGTGGCGATAGATCTGGTTCCCTGAGCGCATGCCCAGATGAGGCCACTATAGTGGGCCCTTCTGCAGTGGGTCTCTGCAGGGGCAGGCTCTTTCCAGGCAGTTGCCCTGCCCTTTGTACATACGAGTGGCCCTTCGCTGGTCGCTGTGTTTGGACAAGCTGTTGGTTGGGATGCTGCTAGGGTCACCAGAGTGGATCCTGCTGACCACTGATGCCAGCCTGATGGGCTGGGGAGTGCACTATCAAGCGCAGGTGATGCAGGGCTGTTGGGCAACAGAGGAGAGTCAGTGCTTGATGAACCAGTTGGAGATGCAAGTGGTGTTCCTAGCCTTGCAAGTATTCTGCCCGTTCCTACACAGGAGGGCGATCCAGATGTTCTCCAACAATGCAACCACTGTAGCATACATCAGTCGTCAGGGGGGGCACTGGCAGTTTGCTGCTCGCAAACGAAGTGGGATTGCTTCTGGTGTGGGTCGAGGTGAATCTGCAGGCCATTACCGTGGCACATGTGGCCAGCAGGGAGAATGTGCAGGCTGATCATCTCAGTCTGTATCGGTTAGATCTCGCTGAGAAGTCCCTCAATGAGGCAGTGTTGCCTGGGTAATGTGGTGCTGTTATGGACCTCATAGTGATGGCGAAGGCAGCCCAGTTCTTCAGCAGACAGTGAGAAAGGATGTCTGAGGGCTTGGATGCGCTGACACAGCAGTGGCCATTGGGGGGCCTATTGTATGTATTTCTGCCATGGGCACTGATAGAGGCTCATTGATAGCTCAGGATTTGCATTAGTACACTGACCTGTTATGGCTTTATTTATTTATTTAGCAATGCTTATATACTGCTTTTCAGTGGGTCAAAATGGTGTACATTCAGGTACAGTATATATTTTCCTTGTCCTTGAAGGGCTCACAATCTGTTTTATACCTGAGGCAACGGAGGGTTAAGTGGCTTGCCCAAGGCCACAAGGAGTGCCTGTGGAACTAGAAAAGTCCCTCTGACCCAAGGTTGCTATCCTCCAATGGGATTCGAACCCCCAGCCCTCCAGCCCAAGGCAACTTGCCCCAACCACTAGGCCACTCCTCCCTCCCTGAAGGCAGACTGTCCATGGCGCCTTCCATTTTGGCACCCAGTCAATAACACGTGTTGGTTTGTTTGAAAGGATACTTTTATTCATTAACTTTGAAAACCTGAGAGCCCGACACAGGCCGTGTTTCGTTTTCTACTTCCTCAGGGGATTCAGGTTTGCTGCGAATAATAACCATAAATTGTAATACATTCAGACACATTAAAAATATAAATATAAATATAAAATCATGTTTCATACATCTATATAAAAAAAACTTAAAATCATATTTCATGCATATATAGAAAGACATTAAAGACCAATAAGAACCTGAATTTCAATGACCAATAAATAGAATAATGTAAAGACATATATATACACACAAAATTATAAGAATCTAAAACATCCTTTGTCATCATTACCACAAAAAGTATTGAAGGGGTGTGTAGATGACACAATACTTTAATTATATAAGGCTATGTGTAATCTAATGGGAGACAGGAGTGAGCAAGCTGACCAAAAGACATAATAAATTACTAAAATCAACATAATAAATAAATACATAAATAATTAAATACCTTAAAAATGAATATTACCTATCATTCTCATATAAAACCTTTGTATTAGAAACGATGTGGGAGTGGCATAAAGTTAACTTCCTTGCATTTCTATGCATAGTAGAGTCAAAATCTGCTACCTTAAAATATATACATTTGAATCTGAATGTTTAACACTTGTATGTATCACTGAAATTTAATAAACAGCTTAAATAGATAAAAGTACCATACCCGTTTGTGTGTTCAATGCGCACTGTTTTAAAATGGAAGTTAACTTTATGCCACTCCCACATCGTTTCTAATACAAAGGTTTTATATGAGAATGATAGGTAATATTCATTTTTAAGGTTTTTAATTATTTATGTATTTATTTATTATGTTGATTTTAGTAATTTATTATTGTGTCATCTACACACCCCTTCAATACTTTTTGTGGTAATGATGACAAAGGATGTTTTAGATTCTTATAATTTTGTGTGTATATATATGTCTTTACATTATTCTATTTATTGGTCATTGAAATTCAGGTTCTTATTGGTCTTTAATGTCTTTCTATATATGCATGAAATATGATTTTAAGTTTTTTTATATAGATGTATGAAACATGATTTTATATTTATATTTATATTTTTAATGTGTCTGAATGTATTACAATTTATGGATATTATTCGCAGCAAACCTGAATCCCCTGAGGAAGTAGAAAATGAAACACGGCCTGTGTCGGGCTCTCAGGTTTTCAAAGTTAATGAATAAAAGTATCCTTTCAAACAAACCAACACGTGTTATTGACTGGGTGCCTTCCATTTTGGGCCAGTCTTCTAGTATTGGCCCCCATTCGGATGCCGCAGGTGGATCAATTCTCACTTATGGCTTAGCTCTTGAAAAGGCGAGGCTGAAGAAGAGAGGCTACTTGGCCCCCATGATTACGACTCTATTGCAGGTGTGGAAATGCTCCACATCTGTCTTACATCCGAGTGTGGAGCATGTTTGAGCACTGGTATGCAAAACATGGATATCTGCCTCTGGCAGTGTCTTTGCCGGAGATTCTGGCGTTCCTACAGGTGGGTTTGGAGAAATTTTTGGCCTGTAGTTCCTTGAAGATGAAGGTGCAGGTGGCGGCGCTCACCTATTATCAGCGGCGCATTCAAGGTCAGTTCCTGGGGGCCCATCCGGAAGTGGTATGGTTTCTTCGAGCAGTGAAGCACGTGCGACCCTCGGTGTGGTCCTTGGTTCCATCCTGGGACCTGAATCTGATGTTACCGGGGCTGGTGGAGATCCTATTTGAGCCGGTGGGTGGCTGAACTTTGAAGGATTTAATGCTGAAGGTGGTGTTTCTGATGGCTGTTTGTTCAGCGTGGAGGATCTCGTGCAGGGAGCCGTTCCTCACGATGTTTAAGGAAGAAGTGGTGTTACATCCGGGGCCTTCCTACCCACCCAAGGTAGTTTCGGCTTTTCAACTCAATCAGTCAGTGACTGCCCATATTTTTGGTGGTTCTGGATGTGCGCAGAGTTCTGAAAAAGTACCTTGGTGTGAACAGACTCGTTTCACAGCTCAGATTGTTTATTTGTCCTCTTTTGGAGGGTTGCAAAAAGGGGAAGCCGTGTCCAAGGCCACCGTTGCGCAATGAGTTAAGAGGCGATAGCAGTGGCTTACCTTCTGGAGTGTTGGAAGTTGCCCGTGGGGTTGCGAGCACACTCAACTAGGGTGCAGGCTGGCTTGGTCCTGCTCATTGAGATCTGTCACTTGGCAACGTGGTCATCGTTGCATACTTTTGTCTAACATTATTGCCTAGAGCAGGGGTTGCCACCTCTGGTCCTAGTGTACCACGATACAGCCTGGTTTTCAGGATGTCCCTAATGAATATTCATGAGTTATATTTGCATCCACTGCCTCCCATTGAATACAAATATACCTCATGAATGTTCATTAGGGACATCCTGAAAACCAGGCTGGATTGTGATGCACCAGGGCTAGAGTTTGGCCACCCCTGGCCTAGAGGTTCAAGCAGCGAGGGATGCACGTTTTGTAGCAGTAGCATTCAAGAGGCTGGGCTCACAAGTCCCTTCCAGAGTTAGTACTGCTCTGGTACATCTCAAGAGTCTGGGACTGGACTGGAGGGGATGATAAGAAATGGAAAATTAGGTCTTCCCTGATAATTTGCTTTCCCTGGGTCCCACCAGTCCAGAACCCACTCTGGTGTTTGTTAGGATAGCGATCCTGGCACTGAAGAGTACATCAGATTAGTTTGGGTTGGGAATAGCTTGCAGCCATCTTAGGGCACAGGGTTTCCAGTGGAGTCCTGTGGACTGCAGGGACCCCCCCCCCCCCCCGCAAAACAGAAATAATATACAATTGTTCAATTCTTTTACCATTTGCGACCTAATACCTTCATCAGATGAAGGTGGAGACTACGGAACGGGAGCTGCACATTTGCACATGGCAGTTCTCAAGAGGAGGTTGAATTTGTTTTGGCAGTTGTTTTTTGTGATAGTTCTGTATTTGTTCGTGGAGTCTGCTTTGTCAATAGGATACTGAGCTTGAAGGGAGGTGCCAGCTGCCAGGTGTGACATCATCAAGACTTGGCATACTCAGTCTCCAAGCTACGAGTAGAGGGTGACAACTCAAGAGTCTGGACTGGACTGGAGGGACTCAAGGAAAGCAATTTATCAGAAAAGTTCTAATTTTCCCTTCCATCCATAGAGTGGTGCTTAGAGAACAAAGCTCTACCTCCCTTCCTGTCCAGTCACTGCATCAGTCTTTGGAGATCAAGCTTTGAGATTTTTTGAATCCTCTTGACATATTCCAAAAGTGCTCAGTCCTCCTGCTTAGTACAGTCGTCTCTTTGGATTGGCGCTTCATTTTTAAGGAAGAATTTTGGAGTCAAATAACAGAAATGTTTTGCTGAGTGCACGAAGAGTGCTAGTTTTTAAAAAGAGTTCCGGGGGCGATCTAAGGAACTTCAGACCAGTGAGTCTGATGTAAGTGCCAGGCAACATGGTAGAAGAAACCATTATAAAGAACAGAATTACTGCACCAATAGAGGATCCTGGTTTAATGGGACAAAACCAACATAGATTTAGCCAAGGAAAGTCTTGTCTCATTAATCCACTATATTTTTTTCAAGGTGTGAATAATAGGTAGATAAATGTGAACCAGTTGAAACAGTGTATCTGAATTTTCAGAAATCTTTTGACAGGGTCCAATATGAGAGACCCTTGAGGAAAGTAAAAAGACATGGGATAGGAAGCAGTATACTATTGTGGACAGGGAACTGGTTAAAAGATAGAAAACAGAGAATAGGGCTAAATGGCCAGTTTTCTCAATGGAGAAAGGTGAATACTCCCCCAGGGATCTGTGCTTGGCCTGCTGCTTTTTAACATATTCATAAATGACCTGGAAATGGGAACACCGAGTGAGATGATCAGATTTGCAGATGAGATAAAATTATTCAAAACTGTGAGAAATTGTGAGAGTGGGTGTCCAAATAGCAGGTGAAATTTAATGTGGGCGAATGCAAAGTTATGCACTTACGGAAGAACAACCCAAATTATAGTTAAGAACATAAGATATGCCATACTGGGTCAGACCAAGGTCCATCAAGCCCAGTATCCTGTTTCCAACAGTGGCCAATCTAGGTCATACGTACCTAGCAGTATCCCCAAGAGACACAGGTTCCACAATGCTTGTATTGGTTCAAGCATTGATATCCTGGGTCCCTTTTAATAATGGTTTATGGACCTTTCCTCCAGGAACTTGTCCAAACCTTTTTTAAACCCAGCTACACTAACAGCTCTTACTACATCCTCTGGTAACAAATTCCAGAGTTTGATTACACGTTGAGTGAAAAAATATTTTCTCTTATTTGTCTTAAATAGTTTACCCTGTAGCTTCATTACATGTCCCCTAGTCTTTCTATATTCTGATAGCGTAAACAATCGATCTACGTTTACCCGTTCCACTCCATTCATTAATTTATAGACTTCTATCATATCTCCCCTCAGCTGTCTCTTTTCCAGGTTGAAGAGCCCTAACCCTTTGTAGCCTTTCTTCATAGGAGTAGCCTTCCATCCGCTTTACCATTTTGGTGGCTCTTCTCTGTACCTTTTCTAATAACGCTATATCCTTTTTAAGATACGGTGACCAGAATTGCACACAATATTCAAGGTGCGGTCGAACCATGGAACGATACAGAGGCATTATAATATCCTTTGTTTCATTTTCCATTCCTTTCCTTATGATACCTAGCATTCTATTTGCTTTCTTGACCGCCGCTGCACACTGGTTGGAGGGTTTTAACATGTTATCCACGATGACTCCTAAATCTTTTTCCTGGGTGGTGGTTCCCAATGTGGAACCTTGCATTGTGTAACCATAGTGTGGGTTGTTCTTTCCTAGGTGCATAACTTTGCACTTGTCCACATTAAATTTCTTCTGCCATTTGGATGCCCAGTCTTCCAATTTATCCAGATCCTCCTGCAGTTTTCCACAGTCCTTTTGGGTTTTAACAACTTTAAACAGTTTTGTGTTGTCTGCAAATTTGATAACATGATGCAAGATTCCACATTTGTAATCACTACTCAGGAAAATCTAGGCATTGTCATGGATAATATGTTGAAACCCTCTGCCCAGTCTGTAAGAAAGGAATGGAGAATAAAACCAAGGATATTATAATTCTCCAGGACCAAGCAGGAAGTCAGTCCTCACATATGGGTGACGTCGGCGCCGACGGAGCCCTCGCGGAGCAATTTTCCCCAGCTTTCAAAGAAAGCCTTTGGGAATTGCAGCGCGCATGCGCGGTCCTCTTCCTGCCCAAGGGTGCCATCTTGCTCAGTCTTCTTTTTTCCGCGGAGCCCTACAGACGTTGTTTGTAATTCACCGCTGAAAAGTTGATTTTCTCTCTTTTTGTCTTTGACTTTTTCCTCGGTTCGACGCCGGTTCTTTTCCCGCCCGTTCTCGCGACGCCGGTTGCGAGTCCGTCCTTTATTTTTCGTTTTTTTTGTCCTTCGTGACAAGCTTTGCGCCTTTTTTCCTTTTTCCCTGGCAGCCCGTACGTTTGACCTCGCAGGGGCCCTTTTTCCCCCGATGGCTGCCAGTGGTTTTAAAAAATGTGTTCAGTGTAAGAAACTCATGTCTCTCACTGACACACATGATTACTGCCTCTGCTGCCTCGGACCCGATCATGAAGAAATGATCTATGGTCCTTGTGGCATAATGTCCTCAAAAGCTTTGAGGAGTCGGCAGCATCAGCGGGAACGTATCTTCTCTGACTCCGGCCGGGCTCGGACCTCGTCAGAGGCTTCGACGTCTAGGGAATCTGGCCCTGAGCACCATCGGAGTTCCTCTGAAAGGGGGTCTCCTACCCGGGAACATCATCGGAGGAAGAAACCCGCGAGGGCGGCGTCGGTGGACGCTCCTGGTTCCTCGAGGGCCAGGTCGCATAGCCCCGATAGCCGTCCCGGGTCCTTGGAGATGGAGCGACCTTCCAAGCAGCCTCGACTAGAGATGGACTCGTCTGCTCACGTAAGTCCTGTTGTCCTCGTAGACTCGCCTCCAAAGGAGCCGACGTCGGGCCCGACGCCGTCGGGGCCCGAGTCGGGGGCTGCTGGGTCTCCTGAGCTCGGACTCAGGTTGACGGCCTTGGAGAGCAGTCTGACTGCCTTCGTGGACCAGCAGCGGGCATTGATCGCTGGCCTCGCCGGTGCTTCTGCCCTGACCGCCGGGACGTCGACGTCTAAGTCGACCACGGAGACCGAGCCGATCCTCGAGTCCATACGGGCTCGAGTCGATCCTCGGTCACGGTCTCCTTCGGCCTCCCGTTCGGGACCGCGGTCGTCGACACCGACTCCCTCGGCGTCGGGGCGGACGGCGTCGGTGCCCGCCCGACCGGAGCCGCTTGACGACTCCTCCGAGGAGTCCGCCTGGGAATCTGAGGAAGAAGAGTCACCTGGTTCTTTTCGGACTCGGTGTGTCCCCTCGGACTCCCCCGAGTCCGAACCTCGGAGACAATCCCCACCGGAGGATACCCGGTTCTCGGACTTCGTGCGGGATATGGCCAAAGCCTTGGCCTTCCCCGCGGATCCCGAGGAGGAGCCTCGAGCCGAAGAGCTCGATGCCCTTCAGTATGACTCTCCCGCAAAGCAGAACTTTACTGTACTGGTTCCTCCTATGCTGGAACGACTTCTCTTCCGCATGTGGGAGAGCCCGGCGTCGTCGCCGGTGTTAAGCAAGCGGGTCGATTCTATCTATCGAGTCCGCAAGAGTCCCAGGTTCCAAAAAGCACAGCTACCGCACCATTCCATGGTGGTGGAATCGGCCATGCATCGACTCAAGAGTCAGAAGATGCACTCCTCGGTGCCTCCCGGTAGGGAAGCTCGCAACCTGGATGGCCTCGGTAGAAAGTGTTTCCAGGGCTCTATGCTTGCTTGTCGAGTCCAGACCTACCAGCTCTATATGGGCATGTATCTTCGAGACCTGGCTAAAGAAATAGCCGGGTTCTCTGCTGGTCTCTCCGAGGAACCTTTGCAGAGGTTCCAAGCCTTGTCAACTGGTATTCGGGAGTGCTCGTAGTTTATCTCTCGAGCAGCCTATGATGGCTTTGAAGCTTCGGCTCGAGTAGCCGCAGCCGGCATCGGTGCCCGCCGACAGGCTTGGCTTCAGTCATCCAACCTCGAGCCATGGGTGCAGGACAAGTTGGTCGATGTCCCTTGCAGAGGTGAGAACCTCTTTGGCAAGCCCATGGATGAGAAGGCTGCACAGATCGAGACCGAGACTCTCACCAGGACTCGGCTCTCCAGAAAGACCTCTGCCCCTTCTCAGAAAAAGAAGGGCTCGGGTAAAAAGCCCTTTTACCTGAGGAAGGCAGCTGCCTAAAACACTACCCTCATTATCAGGCCTCAGCAGCTCCCCAACAGGGTCAGCAGGCCAAGGGACGTGGTAATGGGTCCCGTAGGCAACAGGCCCCCAAGCCTGCACCACCGGCCCCTGCTCAATAGGGTGGGGGTTTTTGACTTATTCAGCATAGCCTCTCCCCCTCAACTGGTTTCTCCGAGCACAGGAGGTCGGCTGGTCCACTTTGCCCACAGGTGGTCCGGCATCACATCAGATACCTGGGTGCTTTACATAGTCCACCAGGGCTATCTTCTGCACTTCCACCAGGTACCTCCCTCCTACTTTCCAGGAGAGCCTCTGCGACTCCCTCAGCACAGGGACTTGCTCCTCCAGGAGTTAGCAAGTCTTCTTCAGGAACAGGCGGTGGAACCGGTGCCCCACCACCTGAAGGGTCAGGGTTTTCATTCCAGGTACTTTCTGATACCAAAAAGGACTGGAGGCCTCAGACCCATCCTGGACTTGCGCAACCTCAACAAGTTCCTTGCAAGGGAAAAGTTCAAGATGCTTACCCTTGGAATCCTGCTGCCCTACCTCCAGCAGGGAGACTGGCTATGCTCCTTGGATCTAAAGGATGCCTACACTCACATCCTCATCCACCCAAGCCACAGACAATATCTCAGGTTTGTTGTGGGAGGCAATCATTACCAATACCGAGTACTACCCTTTGGCCTATCCTCCGCCCCCAGGGTGTTCACCAAATGCCTAGCAGTGGTGGCGGCCTATCTCAGACTTCAAGGCCTCTTTGTGTTTCCATACCTGGACGACTGGCTCATCAGAGCACCATCTTCCCAGGAAGCCACTCACGCTACACGCCGCACTGTGACTCTGCTCCAGCACTTGGGTTTTGTCATAAACTTCACAAAGTCCACTTTGCTCCCCTCTCAGGATCTCGAGTTCATCGGCGCACGATTAGACACTCTTCAGGCAAGAGCCTTTCTGCCTCTCGACAGGGCAAACAGACTCATGGACCTCGCCAGCCGCTTTCGCAGCCATTCCATGGTCTCTGCCAGGCAATCTCTGCGACTGCTCGGCCATATGGCTTCCACTGTCCATGTGACACCCAATGCTCGCCTGAACATGCGGCCGGCTCAGTGGAGACTTCGCACACAATGGCATCAAGCCACAGGGAGCCTCGTGGACTCAGTACAGATCTCCAACTCGCTGCTCTCTTCTCTACAGTGGTGGCTTCATCTACCGAACCTGATACTCGGGATGCCTTTTCAGACTCCTCCGCATTCTCTGGTCTTGACGACCGATGCTTCTCTCCTGGGTTGGGGAGCACATTGCCAAGGGACATGTACTCAAGGCCTCTGGACTCCTTGGGAGTCTGCCCAGCAGATCAACTTCCTGGAGCTCAGAGCAATCCACCTGGCTCTGAGGGCCTTCTCTCACCTCACTTCTCACCAGTCTGTGCTGGTCCAGACGGACAATCAAGTTGTAATGTTCTACGTAAACAAACAAGGGGGCACAGGCTCCTTCCTTCTCTGTCAAGAGGCACAAAAACTGTGCTCTTGGGCCGTCAGCCGCGGCATCCTCCTCAAAGCTGTTTATCTCCCAGGTCAAGAAAATTACCTGGCAGACAAACTCAGCAGAATCCTCCAACCACACGAGTGGAGATTGAATCCCTCCGTGGTTCAGCGGATCTTTCTCAAGTGGGGCCTCCCCACCATGGATCTCTTTGCCAGTCCTCTAAACCGGCAACTTCCCCGATTCTGCTCTCGACAACCGCATCCTCTCAGAGTAGCGGCGGATGCTTTTCTAATTTCATGGTCCACAGGCCTCTTGTATGCCTTTCCTCCCATGCCACTGGTGTCTCGGACGCTCTTCAAGGTTCTCCGGGACAGAGCCTCGATGATCCTCGTAGCTCCCCGGTGGCCGAGACAGCCCTGGTTCCCGCTTCTGCTGCAGCTGGCGGTGGACACTCCTCTTCCTCTGGGGTTTCAACCCGATCTCCTGACACAGGATCAGGGGACTCTCCTACACCCCAACCTCCAGTCCCTTCATCTGATGGCCTGGCTGCTGAAAGGGTAGTCCTGGCTCCCCTCCTGCTGCCTCGGGAGGTGGAAGAGGTCGTCTTGGCCTCCAGGCGACCCTCTACCCGGAAGTCCTACGCTCTTAAATGGCGTCGGTTCTCCGTCTGGTGTGCTCAGCAGTCTCAAGATCCCTTCTCCTGTTCGGTGTCAGTGGTCTTGCAGTACTTGCTTTGCCTCTCCAATCCTGGACTTAAGTCCAACTCAGTCAGGGTCCACCTCAGTGCTCTTTCTGCACATCACTTGCCGGTGGATGGCAGGCCTCTTTCCAGCGACCCTCTGGTGGCTCGTTTTCTCAGAGGCCTCCTTCTCCTTAAACCACCTTTGCGCCCACCAGCCCCTGACTGGGATCTGAACGTGGTTTTACAGCGGATTACCTGTCCGCCTTTTGAACCTATGGCTACCTGTCCTCTTCGTTTTCTTTCTTGGAAAATCTTATTCTTGGTAGCCCTCACTTCTGCTAGACGTGTTAGTGAACTGCAGGCCCTAGTGTCTGATCCCCCTTACACTAGGTTCTACAAGAATAGGGTAGTCCTACGGACTCATCCTAAGTTTCTTCCTAAAGTGGTTTCCCCTTTTCACATCAACCAGGAGGTGGTACTTCCGACTTTCTTTCCCAGGCCTCACTCCAGCTGAGCTGAAATGGTCCTGCATACCCTGGACTGTAGGAGGGCATTAACCGTCTACCTTGACCGTACGCGAGAGCACCGAAAGGCTGTTCAGCTCTTCGTGTCTTATGACCCCAATAAGTTGGGGCTCCCTGTCTCCAAGCGTACGCTGTCTGTCTGGGTTGCTGACTGTATCGCTTGGGCTTATGGGGCAGCCGGCCTCTCGTTGGAGAGTCGAGTCACGGCTCATCGTGTTCGGGCGAAGGCTGCATCAGTGGCTTACCTCCGCTCTGTTCCATTGGCAGACATCTGCCGGGCCGCTACTTGGTCTTCAAGCCAGACTTTTGCGACCCATTACTGCCTGGAGAGGGAGTCCCGCAGGGACAGTGCTTTCGGGCAGGCAGTCCTCCGTAATCTCTTTGCTGTATAGGCAACTCCTACCCTCCATCCCGGATGTTGGGCTACCGGTTGGAGACGTATTCAGAGAAGATTCCTTCCTTCTTTGCTACTGAGCTTGAGGGAGCTCCTTTTTTGTGCTTAGGGTCTCCGGTAGCCTTAAGCTTGGGAGTCCCATATGTGAGGACTGACTTCCTGCTTGGTCCTGGAGAAAGAGTAGTTACTCACCTGTAACAGGTGTTCTCCAGGAGCAGCAGGAATCAGTCCTCAGAACCCTCCCTCCTCCCCTTGGAGTTGCAGTCCTATGATTTCGTTTTTGCTAATTTTTTGCTGTCTTTTAGCTATGTCATCAGACTGAGCAAGATGGCACCCTTGGGCGGGAAGAGGACCGCGCATGCGCGCTGCAATTCCCAAAGGCTTTCTTTGAAAGCTGGGGAAAATTGCTCCGCGAGGGCTCCGTCGGCACCGACGTCACCCATATGTGAGGACTGATTCCTGCTGCTCCTGGAGAACACCTGTTACAGGTGAGTAACTACTCTTTCCTCTGTATCGCTCTATGATGTAACCGCACCTTGAATATTGTGTGCACTTCTGATCGCCATATCTGCAAAATTAGAAAAGGTACAGAGAAAAGCGACCAAAATGATAAAAGAGTTGGAAGGATACTCCTACTAGGAAAGGCTTAAAGAGTTACAGCTTTTCATCTTAGAAAATAGATGGCCGAGGGGAGATAATTAGTGGAGTGGAACAGGTAAATATAGATCAGTTGTTTACTCCTTCAAGAAGTAGAAAGAGTAGGGGACATGCAATGAAGCTACGAGTTCTCTGGGAACAAGCAGGAAGTCAGTCCTCACATATGGGTGACGTCGGCGCCGACGGAGCCTTTGTGCGGATCAAATCCCAAATTTTCAAAGAAAGTCTTTGGGAATTGCATCACACATGCGCGGTCCCCTTCCCGGCCAAGGGTGCCATCTTGCTCAGTCTCCTTTTTTCCGCGGAGCACTCCGGACGTTGTCAAACTGTCACCGTGGAAAAAGTTTAAAAAGTTAGAAATTAGTTTTTTTCCCTTACCAGATCGACACCAGTTTCCCTTCCTGCCTTTGGCTCGGTACACTGGTATCGAGTCTGGCTTGATTTTTCGTTTTGTCCTTCGTGACTAGTGTTTGTGCTCTTTTTCTTTTTTGCTGGCAGCCCAGGTCTTCGACCTGGAAGGGGCCCCTTTTTCCCCGATGGCTGCCAGTGGGTTTAAGAAATGTGATTGGTGTGCTAAACTGATGTCACTCATCGATACGCATGACTGCTATCTCCGGTGCCTCGGGCCCAACCACGACCTGAAGGTCTGTGGCCCATGTAGGAAGATGTCTACGAAGGCTCTGAGAAGCCGCCAGCAGCAGCATGATAGGATTTTTGCTGAGTCCGTACCCGCCCGGGCCTCGTCTGAGGCCTCTACATCTCGGGGGGAACACTCCGACCCCGAGCGTCATAGGGGTTCCTCAGAGAGGGGGTCTCCCTCACAGGAACAGTGAAGAAAGAAAAAATCCTCGAAGGCGGCATCGTTGGATGCTCTGATTGGCCTGGTCCCTCCCGGGACCAGTCGCGGAGCCCCGAGTGCCGGAGATGGAGCGCCCAGTGAAGCTTCCTCGCCGGGATACTGAGCAGCCGAGGCAGGTAACAACTGTCCTCGTCGAGGACTCCCCTCCGGGGGAACCGGCGTCAGGCCTGACCGTGTCTGGGCCCGACCTGGTGGTTGCGGAGCCTTCTGGATTCGGTCTCAGAATGGTGGCCCTGGAGCGCAGTATGTCTGCCTTCATGGAGCAGCAGCGGGTACTGATTGCCGGTCTGACCAGTTCTTCCATCCTGACCACCCCGGCCACCAACATCTAAGTCAACCCCAGAGGCCAAGCTGATCCTCGAGACCATGCGGACTCGAGTCGATCCTCGGCCAAGGCCCCTCTCAGCGTCACTTCGGAGCCAAAGTCGGGGCGGTCGATGCTGGGGCCCTCGATGCTGGAGTCCATCGATAGCTCTTCGGAGGCATCGGGATGGGAAACTGAGGAGAAGTCCCCGGACACCTGTTGGCACAGGGACGTCCCATCCGATTCCCCGATGTCCGAACCTCAGAAAAGGTCCCCTCTGGAGGACACGAGGTTCTTGGACTTCGTGAGGGATATGTCAAAGGCTTTGGCATTCCCCACGGAGTCCAAGGAGGATCCTCGAGCCGACGAGCACAAGATCCTGCAGCATGACTCTACCGCCTTGGGAGGCCCTTACAGTACCCATTCCTCCGATCCTGGAAGGACTGATGCTCCACATTTTGGAGGCACTGGCGTTGGCGCTGGTGATCAGCAAATGGATTGACTCGATGTATTGAGTCCGTAAGAGCCCTGTATTTCAAAAGGCACAATTGCCGCACAACTCCATGGTTGTGGAATTGGCCATGCGCAGGCTGAAGAGCCAGAAGACGCACTCCTTGGTGCCTCCTGTCAGGGAGGTCTGCAACTTGGACGCCCTCGGAAAGAAGTGCTTCCAGAGTTCTATGCTGACTTGTTAAATCCAGGCGTACATGGGCATGTACCTCAGGGATCTGGCGAAGGAACTCGCCAGGTTCTCAGCTGATCTCTCTGAGAGCCTTTTGCAGTGCTTCAAGAGCCTGTCCACCGGTGTCCGTGAATGCTCGAAGTTCATGACTCGAGCAGCCTATAATGGGTTCGAGTTGGCGGCCCGGGTAGCTGCGGCGGGCATCGGTGCACGCTGCCAAGCATGGCTATAGCTGTCGGACCTCGAGCAATGGATTCAGGACAAGTCGGTCGATGTCCCCCATGCCAGGGAGAGAACCTCTTTGGCAAACCCATGACCGACAAGGCTGTTGAAATAGAGTCCGAGTACATGACGAGGACACGGCTCTCAAAGAAGACCTCTGCCCCTTTTCAAAAGAAGGGCTCTGGTAAGAAGCCCTTTTACCTGAGGAAGGGTTCTGCTTACCGAAGCTACCCCCATTTTCAGGCCTCCCCGGCTCCCCAACAGCGGCAGCAGGCCAAGGGACAGGGGCATGGCCCGTGTAAGCAGAAAGCCCCCCAAACCCCAGGCACCAGCTCCGGCCCAGCCTGGTAGCGGCTTTTGACTCTCACAGCATGGCCCCTCTCCCCACAGGGGACAGGCAGTGCACAGGAGGAGGGCTTGCCCTGTATGCCCATAGATGGACAGCCATTACCACCGATGCCTGGGTACTGCAGATAGTCCATCAGGGCTATCTCCTTCATTTGACCCAGGTATCCCCTCCTTATTTCCCAGGAGAGCCCCTCAGGTCTCCCCTTCACCGGGACCTTCTTCTGAAGGAGTTGGCAGGTCTTCTTGAGGATAAGGCAGTAGAACCGGTGCCCCACCACCTACAAGGTAAGGGCTTCTATTCCAGGTACTTTCTGGTACCAAAAAGAGAAAGAGGCCTCAAGACCCATCCTCGACCTGCGCAACTTAAACAAATGCCTGGTGAGAGAGAAGTTCAAGATGTTCTCACTTGGAATATTACTGCCTTACCTCCACCAGGGAGATTGGCTATGCTCCTTAGACCTAAAGGATGTGTGTACACACATCCTCATACACCCAGACCACAGGCAATATCTACGCTTTGTGGTGGGGAGCAATTACTACCAGTACAGGGTACTTCCTTTTGGCCTGGCCTCCTCCCCCTGGGTATTCACAAAATGCCTGGCGGTGGTGGCCGCCTTTCTAAGACTTCAAGGAGCTTTTTTCTTCCCCTACCTAGACGACTGGCTCATCAGAGCCACTTCAGCCAGAGAGGTCCATCAGGCCACATCCCGCACCATCCAGGTGCTCCAGCATCTGGGGTTTGTAATCAATTACTCCAAGTCCAGCCTTGTTCCCACTCAACAACTAGAGTTCATTGGGGCCAGACTCGATACCCTTCAGGCAAGAGTCTACCTGCCGGCAGACAGGGCAAAAAGGCTCCTGAACCTGGCACACCAAGTAAGTCGCAGATCCCAAGTGTCAGCAAGGCACTTTCTGCGACTCCTCGGGCACATGGCCTCCACAGTCCATGTAACACCAGATGTCCGCTTCCTCAAGCGAACTGCTCAGTGGTGCCTCAGAGACCAGTGAACACAGGCCACAGGCGGCTTCCAAGACAGAGTTACGGTGTCCAGACAACTACTACAGTCCCTGGACTGGTGGCTTCAACTATTCCACTTGGAGGTGGGAATGCTTTTCCAGGTTCCTCAACAAACGTTTCCAACAATCACTTTTCCGAGCTAATCTACTACTCAGTAACTAGAAAATTATTAGCTCTACTCTTCAACTTAGATAGTGTGATTTTCTGTTATTTCCAATAGAGTATCAAACTTATATCACAATAACCATTAAGGCTGAATAATTGTCCATAGCGACAAGGTCTCAGACTTTGGCGGAGCTATCGTCCAAATTCAAACAATGGACTATACGCATCCTTTTACATCAATGACCTTATAATGTCGCTTAAAGTTATGTGGGTTTTTTTTTAAACTTATTTGTTCAAAAAATTATTAATTCAATTGTGCTTTAAAGAAATCAGAACTTGGTGCTTATCTTAGTCCTTCCTGGAATTGGTGCTTATCTTAATTCTTCCCAAGATTGATGTAAAAGGATGCGTACAGTCCATTGTTTGAATTTGGACGATAACTCCACCTAAGTCTGAGACCTTGTCGCTATGGACAATTATTCAGCCTTAACGGTTATTGTGATATAAGTTTGATACTCTATTGGGAATAATAGAAAGTCACAATCTCTAAGTTGAAGAGTAGAGCTAATAATTTTCTAGTTACTTTCCAGGTTCCTCGACACACGAGGATCCTGACCATGGATGCATCTTTGCTGGGCTGGGGAGTCCATTGCCAGGGGCTTTGCACTCAGGATGTGTGGTCTTCAAACGAGAGGACACAACAAATCAATTTCTTGGAGCTCCATGCCATCCGTCTGGCTCTAGGAGTGTTCTGGCGGACCTTGGCTCACGAGCCTGTCTTGGTATAGACAGACAACCAAGTAGCCATGTTCTATGTGAACAAGCAGGGCAGTACGGGGTCCCACCTACTGTGTCAGGAAATTCTGGATCTGTGCTCCTTTGCAGTCCGGCATGGCCTTCATATGCAGGCAGTTTACCTGCCAGGCCAGGACAATTACGTAGCCAACAGGCTAAGCAGGATTCTCCAGCCCCACAAGTAGCAGCTGGACAAGGTAGTAGTCCATTGGCTTTTTCAGACCTGGGGACGGCCAGTAATGGACTTCTTTGCGAGTCCGCTCAATCACCAGTTGCCCCGGTTCTGCTCCAGGCAGCCACACCCACACGGTGGCTGCCGATGCATTGTCTTACTAATCTGTTATGTTTTTTTGAAGGAGTGAATAAACAGGTGGACAAAGGTGAGTCGGTTGATATAGTGTATCTGGACTTTCAGAAAGCCTTTGACAAGGTCCCTCATCAGAGACTTTTGGCAAAACTAAAGAGTCATGGGATAGGAGGCAGTGTACTATTGTGGATCAGGAACTGGTTAAAAGATAGAAAGCAGAGGGTAGGGCTAAATGCCAATTTTCCCAATGGAGAAAGGTGAATAGTGGTGTACCCCAGGGATCTGTGCTGGGTCCGCTGCTTTTTGACATATTCATAAATGACATGGAAAGTGGAATAACGAGTGAGGTTATCAAATTTGCAGATGACACAAAACTATTTAAAGTTGTTAAAACCCAAGAGGATTGTGAAAAATTGCAAGAGGATCTTAATAAAATGGAAGACTGGGCATCAAAATGGCAGATGAAATTTAATGTGGACAAGTGCAAGGTTATGCACCTAGGGAAGAACAACCCAAACTATGGTTACACGATGCAAGGTTCCACATTAGGAACCACCACCCAGGAAAAAGATTTAGGCGCCATTGTGGATACCATGTTAAAACCCTCGGCCCAGTGTGCAGCGGCGGCCAAGAGAGCAAATAGAATGCTAGGTATGATAAGGAAAGGAATGGAAAATAAAACAAAAGATATTATAATGCCTCTATATCGTTCCATGGTGAGACCGCACCTTGAATATGTGTGCAATTCTGGTCGCCGTATCTTAAAAAGGATATAGCGATTTTAGAAAAGGTTCAGAGAAGAGCCACCAAAATGGTAAAGGGGATGGAAGGATACTCCTATGAAGAAAGGCTAAAAAGGTTGGGGCTCTTTAACCTGGAAAAGAGACGACTGAGGGGAGATATGATAGAAGTCTATAAATTAATGAACGGAGTGGAACGGGTAAACGTAGATCGATTGTTTACCTTATCAGAATATAGAAAGACTAGGGGACATGCAATGAAGCTACAGGGTAAGCTATTTAAGACTAATAAAAGAAAATATTTTTTCACTCAACGTGTAATCAAACTCTGGAATTTGTTACCGGAGGATGTAGTAAAGGCTGTTAGTGTAGCTGGGTTTAAAAAAGGTTTGGACAAGTTCCTGGAGGAAAGGTCCATTAACGATTATTAAGAAGGGACCCAGGATATCAATGCTTGAACCAATACAAGCATTGTGGAACCTGTGTCCCTTGGGGAAAGTGCTAGGTACGTATGACCTAGATTGGCCACTGTTGGAAACAGAATACTGGGCTTGATGGACCTTGGTCTGACCCAGTATGGCATATCTTATGTTCTTATGGTCTCCCACCTGGGAGCACAAAAGGAAGAAGAAGCTCGTGAAGGCGTCGTCGGTGGAGGCCCCTGGGTCCTCGAGGGCCAGGTCGCGTAGCCCTGCCGGCCGCCCCAGGCTCTCGGAGTCGGAGATGCCGTCCAAGCTACCTCGCATGGAGCCGGAGTCCCTGAGTCACGTAAGTTCTTTTCTCCTCGTGGACTCTCCTCCGGGAGAGGGCCCGAGTCGGGGGCTGCTGAGTCTCCTGAGCTTGGACTCAGGCTGACGGCCTTGGAGAGCAGCTTGGCTGCCTTCATGGAACAGCAGTGGGTGCTTATCGCCAGTCTGGCCGGTGCATCTGCCTCGACCACCGGGACCTCGACATCTAAGTCAACCCCGGAGGCCGAGCCAATCCTCGAGTCCATCAATTCTCAAGTCAATCCTCGGTCAAGGTCCCCCTCGACCTCCCGTGTGGGGCCGAGGTCGTCGACGCCGGTGCCCTTGGTGTCGGGGCGGGTGGCACCGAGGCCCACACGGCCAGAGCTACTCAACTCCTCCTCGGAAGAGTCGGCGTGGGAGATGGAGAACGAGGAGTCCCCAGACACCTTCCGGACCCAGTTCATCCCTTTGGACTCCCTAGAGTCCGAGCCTCGGAGAAGGTCCCCCCCGGAGGATACTTGGTTCTCGGACTTCGTGAGGGACATAACCAAGGCTTTGGCATTCCCTGCGGACACTGAGGAGGAGCCTCGAGCCGAGGAGCTTGATGCCCTCCAGTATGGTTTTCCTCCAAAGGAAGCCTTTACTGTACCGGTTCCTCTGATGCTGGAACGGCTGCTCTTCCGTAAGTGGGAGGCACCGGCCTCGGCGCCGGTTCTTAGCAAACGGGTCGGTTCCATTTATCGAGTCCGTAAGAGCCCCGGGTTCCAAAAGGCACAGCTACCGCACAATTCCATGGTTGTGGAATCGGCCATGCACCGCCTAAAGAGTCAGAAGATGCACTCCTCTGTGCCCCCCAGCCGGGAGGCCTGGAACCTGGATGCCCTCAGTAGAAACTGCTTCCAGGGCTCTATGCTATCTTGCCGTATCCAGACTTACCAGCTGTACATGGGCATGTACCTACGAGACCAGGCAAAGGAGATTGCTGGGTTCTCAGCTGGCCTCTCCGAGGAACCCTTGCAGAGGTTCAAAGCCTTAACAGAGTAACATAGTAAGTGACGGCAGATAAAGACCAGCATGGTCCATCTAGTCTGCCCAGCAAGATGGCAAGAGTAGGTGCACCTGTCGCTCTGTGCAGGCCACCCCTCCCCATGTTTTTGTTTCTGTTTAGGGGTGAACCCACCACTCCATGTAGGACACCCTTATTTGTTCAGATGCTAGATAGTTCAGAAGTTAGATGGTACTGTTTGTTTTGCTTTTATCCTGTTGCTGTAAAGGGATCCACTGTGTTTGTCCCATGCCGTTTTGAATTCCATCACCGTGTTTGCCCTCACCACTTCCATCGGGAGGGCATTCCAAGCATCCACCACCCTTTCAGTGAAGAAATATTTCCTGACATTGCCTTTCAATTTACCACCTTGCAGCTTCATGTTATGCCCTCTAGTTTTACAGCTTCCCCGTCTTTGGAAGAGGTTTGTTTGTTCATCATTTCTCTTTAAGTATTTAAAGGTCTGAATCATATCTCCCCTGTCCCTCCTCTCCTCCAAAGTGTACATATTTAGGTCTTCAAGTCTCTCCTCATAAGGCTTCTGACGCAAGCTCCAAATCATTTTGGTCGCCTTTCTCTGAACAGTTTCCAGTCTTTTTACATCTTTTGCAAGATATGGCCTCCAAAACTGAACACAGTATTCCAAGTGAGGCCTCACCAGTGACTTGTACAGTGGCATAAGTACCTCTTCCTTTCTGCTGGTAATCCCTCTTTGAATGCAGCCCAACATCCTCCTGGCTTTTGCCACCGCCTTGTCGCACTGTTTTTCCACCTTGAGATCATCAGAGATAATCACACCGAGGTCTTTCTCCTGAACCGTGCATACCAACCTCTCACCCCCTATTGTGTACTTTTCCCTTGGATTTCTGCTACCCAAGTGCATGACACTGCACTTTTTCACATTAAATCGTAGTTGCCAAGCATTAGACCAGTCTTCCAGCTTTTGTAGATCTTTCCTCATGTTATCCACTCCCTCTGGGGAGTCCACTCTGTTGCAAATTTTTGTGTCATCTGCAAAAAGACAGACCTTTCCATTCAGTCCTTCAGCAATATCACTCACAAATATATTGAACAGTGCCGGGCCCAGGACCGAACCCTGAGGCACCCCGCTAATCACCTTCCTCTCATCCGAGTGAGCTCCATGTACCATCACCCTCTGTTGTCTGTCAGTCAACCAATTTCTAATCCAGTTTACTATTTTGGGACACATCCCCAAGCTACTGAGTTTATTGACAAGCCTCCTATGAGGAACAGTATCAAAGGCTTTGCTGAAATCCAGATAGATGACATACATTGCATGCCCCAGATCTAGTTCCTTGGTCACCCAATCAAAGAACTCAATCAGATTTGTTTGGCAAGACCGTCCTTCGGTAAAACCATGTTGCCTGGGATCTTGCAACCTGTTGGTTTTGAGAAAGTTCACTATTCTCTCTTTCAGGAGCGCCTCCATTACTTTTCCTGCCACCGAGGTAAGGCTCACGGGCCTGTAATTTGACACTTCTTCCCTGTCACCACTTTTGTGTAGAGGTACAACATTAGCCATTCTCCAGTCCTGAGGAACCACTCCTGTTTCCAAGGATCTGTTGAAGACATCCTTTAACGGTCCTGCAAGAACCTCTCTGAGCTCTTTCAGTATCCTGGGATGTATCCCATCTGGTCCCATGGCTTTGTCCACTTTCAGTTTAGCAAGTTTAGCCTTGTCGACAGGGATCTGAGAGTGCTCAAAGTTTATCTCTCGAGCAGCCTATGATGGCTTCAAGGCTTCGGCCAGGGTAGCCGCGGCCGGCATTGGTGCACGCCATCAGGCCTGGCTACAGTCATCGGACCTGGAGTCATGGGTGCAGGACAAGTTGGTCGATGTCCCCTGCTGAGGTGACAACCTATTCGGTAAGCCCATGACTGAAAAGGCTGCAGAAATCGAGACTGAGACTCTCACCAGGACAAGGCTGTCCAGAAAGACTTCTGCCCCTTCTCAAAAAAAGAAGGGCTCGGGAAAGAAGCCCTTTTTCCCAAGGAGGTTGCTGCCTACAAATCCTACCCTCAATATCGGGTCTCTCCAGCTCCCCAACAGGGTCTGCAGGCCAAGGGGCAGGGGCATGAGCCCCGTAGGCAGAAGACCCCCAAGCTGCCAGCTCTGGCTCCTGCACAGCAGGGAGCAGGGTTTTGACTCTCACAGCATAGCCTCTTCCCCGCTGGTGGCTCCACTCAGCACGGGAGGTCGGCTGACCCTGTACGCCTACAGTTGGCCAGCCATCACTGGGGATAGCTGGGTACTGAGCATAGTCCAAAAGGGCTACATGCTCCACTTACACCAGCTACCCCCCTCCTACTTCCCAGGGGAGCCTCCAAGACTCCCTCTACACAGGAACCTCCTCCTTCAGGTGTTGGAAAGTCTTCTAAAGGAAGAGGCGGTGGAACCGGTGCTTCACCACCTGTAAGGGCAAGGCTTCTACTCCAGGTACTTCCTGGTACCAAAAAGGACAGGAGGCTTCCAGCCTATCCTAGACTTGCAAAACCTAAACAAGTTTCTGGAGAGGGAAAAGTTCAAGATGCTTACCCTTGGGATACTGCTACTCTACCTTCAGCAGGGAGACTGGCTATGCACCTTAGACCTAAAGGATGCTTATACTCACATCCTCATTCATCCAGAGCACAGACAATATCTCAGATTTGTGGTGGGAGGAAACCATTTTCAGTACAGGTACTCCCCTTTGGCCTAACATCTGCCCCCAGAGTTTTCACCAAATGCCTGGCGGTGGTGGCGGCTTATCTCAGAAATCAGGGAATTTTTGTCTTCCCATGCCTGGACGACTGGCTCATCAGGGGCCAGTCTCCCCAGGAGACTCGACAAGCCACTCTTCACACTGTCTCTCTTCAGCATCTGGGCTTTGTCATAAACTACGCAAAGTCCACTTTGCTCCCCTCTCAGAACCTAGAGTTTGTAGGGGCAAGATTAGACACCCTTCAGGCAAGAGCCTACTTGCCAGAGGACAGGGCCCACAGACTGATGGCCAACCAGTTCCAAAGCATTTCTCATGTTTCCTCCAGCCACTACCTGCGGCTCCTGGGCCACATGGCATCCATTGTACATGTGACTCCCAACGCCCGTCTGCACATGCGGGCTGCTCAATGGTGCCTCAGAGCTCGGTGGACGCAGGCCACAGGCGACCTCAGTCCACAGGCGACCTCCAAGACAGAGTAGAGGTGTCCAAACCACTTTTGGACTCCTTAAAGTGGTGGCTACATCTCACAAACCTTCTCAGGGGGGGTACCTTTTCAGACCCTAACACACACAAGGGTGCTGACGACCGATGCTTCCTTAAAGGGCTGGGGTGCACATTGCCAGGGCATGTGCACTTAAGGCCTGTGGTCTCCTCGGGAGGCCATGCAGCAAATCAATCTGTTGGAGCTGCAAGCAATCTGCTTAGCTCTGCAAACATTATCGCATGCCCTCTCTCACCAGTCTGTTCTAGTTCAGACGGACAATCAAGTGGCAATGTTCTACGTGAACAAACAAGGGGGTACGGGATCCAGGCCCTTATGTCAGGAGGCACTAGATCTCTGCTTCTTTATGGTCAAACAGGGTATGTTTCTCAAAGCAGTTTACCTACCTGGCTAGGAGAATTTCCTGGCAGACAAGCTAAGCAGGATTCTCCAGCCTCACGAATGGCAGTTGAATCCACTAGTGGCCCAGCAGATCTTCCTCCGCTAGGGACTTCCTTCCATCGATCTCTTTACCAGTCCACTGAACCGTCAGCTGCCCAGGTTCTGCTCCAGGCAGCCACATCCCCTGCGGATGGCAGCAGATGCTTTTATGATCTCTTGGTCTACGGGCCTCTTGTATGCGTTTCCTCCCACGCCCCTGGTGGTCCGAACTCTGTTCAAGATCCTCTGGGACAAGGCCTCGGTAATTCTGGTAGCCCCCAGATGGCCAAGGCAGCCATGGTTTCCACTTCTGCTACAGTTGGTGGTGGAAACTCCATTCCCTCTGGGATTGCAACATGATCTCCTGTCTCAGGAGTAAGGTTCCCTTCTGCACCCCATTCTCTGGTCCCTCAATTTGATGGCCTGGCTGCTGAAAAGATAGTGTTAGCTCCCTTACTTCTACCTAAGGAAGTTGAGGAGGTGGTCTTGGCCTCTAGGAGGTAGTGCACCAGAAAGTCCTATGCCCTCAAGTGGCATAGGTTTACGGTATGGTGTGCTCAGCGCAATGAAGATCCTTTCTCTTGCCTTGTGCCAGTAGTACTGCAGTATCTACTTCACCTGTCAGACCTAGGCCTTAAGTCTAACTGTGTTCGGGTCCATCTCAGTGCTATGTCAGCGCACCACTGGAAGGACAGTCTCCGTCGGTTCACCCCTTGGTGTCCAGATTTCTCAGAGGTCTGCTTCTACTCAAGCCTCCGGTTCGTCCACCAGCGACTGAGTGTGATTTGAACGTGGTCTTGCAGCAACTTACTCGCCCACCGTTTGAACCGATGGCTACTTGCCATTTGCGCTTCCTCTTTTGGAAAGCGCTCTTCCTGGTGGCTCTTACCTTGGCCAGACGTGTGAGTGAACTACAAGCTCTGGTTTCTGATAGGCCGTACACACGGTTCTGTAGAAACAGGGTGGGCCTACAGACCCATCCCAAGTTCCTTCCAAAAGTGGTCTCCTCTTTCCACCTCAACCAGGAGGTGGTTCTTCGAACATTCTTTCCCAGGCCGCATACCAGCCGGGCTGAGACAGTCTTGCATACCCGGGACTGTAAGAGGGCGTTGTCTTTTTACATAGAACGTACGCGGGGGCATCGAAGGGCTACTCAGCTCTTCGTCTCCTTTGACCCTAATAAGATGGGGTTACCTGTCTCCAAGCGTACGTTGTCCACTTGGGTAGCAGATTGTATCGCCTGGGCGTACAAGGCAGCCAACCTCCCCTTGCAGGGTTGAGTCACGGCCCACCGTGTCAGGGCGAAAGCCGCGTCAATAGCTCATCTCCGCTCTGTTCTGTTGGCAGACATCTGTGCTGCAACTTGGTCTTCAAGCCAGACTTTTGCAGCCCATTACTGCGTGGAGAGAGAGTCCCGAAGGGACAGTGCTTTCGGACAGGCGGTACTCCGTAATCTCTTTGAGGTTTAGGCAACTCCTACCCTCCGGTCCTTGTGTTGGGCTACCGTACGGGGGCATTCTCAGAGGATATTCTTATCACGAATGCTGAGGCTCTTGAGAGGGAGCCATTTTTTCAGCTTAGGGTTCCCGGTAGCCTAGAGCTGGGGAGTCCCATATGTGAGGACTGACTTTCTGCTTGGTCCTGGAGGAAGAGTAGTTACTCACCTGTAACAGGTGTTCTCCAGGAGCAGCAGGAATCAGTCCTCACAACCCTTCCTCCTCCCCTGGAGTTGCAGTCATATCCTTCATTTTGTTTTTTGCTGTCTTTTAGCTATGTCATCAGACTGAGCAAGATGGCACCCTTGGGCGGGAAGGGGACTGTGCATGCGCGCTGCATTGCCAAAGGCTTTCCTTGAATGGTGGGGAAATGCTCCGCATGAGGGCTCTGTCGGTGCCGACGTCACCCATATGTGAGGACTGATTCCTGCTGCTCCCGGAGAACACCTGTTACAGGTGAGTAACTACTCTGTGCAGGAAAAGCTCCTGGACATCCCCTGCCTCGGCGAGCAGCTCTTCGGCAAGCCAAAGGAGGATAAGGCCGCGGAGATAGAGACATAGTTTGTCACCAGATCCCATCTCTTGCGCATGAGCTCCACTCTACCCTGGAAAAAGCAACAGGCCAAAAAGCCTTTCTGTCCAAGGAAGGTCCTTCAGTACTGTGGCTACCCACCGTACCTAACCACTCCCACGCCGACCTCTCCAACACAGGGTAAGTCTGGCCAGGGGCATCCCAAGCCAAAAGCCTAAACCCCGGCTCCACCTCAACCCACACAGGTGGTTTTGACGCCATTGGTATAGCCCCTCGTTTTCCGGTGACTCAGCAGCCAGTGGGGGGAGGTCTGTCTTCTTTCACCCCTCTGTGGGCTTCCAACACCTCGGATGCCTGGGTTTTCCAGGTTGTCCAAGACAGCTATCGCCTTCGCTTCGGCAGGCTTCCTTCTCCCCAGCAGAGCCTCCTCGACTCCCCGCGTACCCAAGTCTTACTGCAGTGGGAACTACTCTCTCTCCTCGCACAATGGGCAGTCAAGAAGGTCCCCCCGCACCTCCGAGGTTGGGGCTTCTATTCCCATTACTTCCTTGTCCTGAAGAAGACGGAGGGTCTGCGGCCCATCCTCGACCTCCGAAAGTTAAAGTGCGGGAGAAGTTCAAGATGCTGTCCCCCTTTGCGTTCTGCTGCCCTTCCTCCGGCAGGGCGACTGGCTATGCTCCTTGGATCTAAAGGACGCTTATGCCCACATCTTAATCCACCCCCAGCACAGGCAGTATCTGCGCTTCAGTGTGCAGGGAGAGCATTTCCAGTACAGGGTGCTCCCCTTTGGCCTCGCGTCCGCCCCCACGGATCTTCACGAAATGCCTCTCCGCAGTCACCCCTTGTTTCAGGCATTAGGGCAAGCTTGTCTTCCCCTACCTCGACGACTGGCTCGTTACGGGATCCTCGATCGAAACCCGGCGAGCAACATCGCTCATAATCCTTCTGTTGGAAAGCTTGGGGTCTTGATCAACTACCCAAAGTCTCATCTCTAGCTGGTGCAGACACTAGAGTTCATCAGGGCACGCCTCGATACTCAGCGGGCGGTCGCATTCCTGCCAGTGGATCGCGCCGATCGCCTCTGAGCCCTGGCGGCTCGGGTCCAAAGCACCCCCGAGTCACAGCTCAGACTATGCTACTCCTTCTGGGCCACATGACCTCTACCGTCTATGTGGTCCCTCATGCCCACCTGCACATGCAGACAGCTTAGTGGTGCCTCAGCGGCCAGTGGAGCATATCCATCGGTCACCTCCGGGACCCAGTCCGGGTCCTCCCCGCCTTTGGGTGTTCCTGAGTTGATGGCAAAACCCCTGGAGTCTCCTCCAGGGGTCACCCTTCCAGGCTCCACAGCACAACGTAGTGCTAACAGATGCCTCCCTGTTCGGGTGAGAGACAACTGCGGACCATTGTGCACGCAGGGGCAGTGGTCATCCGAGGAGTCTCAGCCGCAGATAAACTTGCTTGAGTTCTGGGCGATTCGGTGGGCCCTGAGGGCCTTCGAGAACCACCTCAAGGGAAAGTCGGTACTTGTGCAGACCGACAACTGCTTGGCGATGTTCTACGTCAGAAAGGAAGGAGGCACTGGATCGCGCTCCCTCTGCCGAGCAACAGTCCTCCTTTGCTCCTTTGCTGTACGACAGAAGATGTCCCTCAAGGCAGCCTACCTTCCAGACCAGGAGAATGTCCTTGCAGACAGGCTCAGCAGGATTCTTCGACCTAACGAGTGGCGGCTGGATCCAGGGGTGGCGGGCTGGCTGATCCTTTGCTGGGAGATGCCGGCAATAGACCTGTTCTCCAGTCCCCAGCTCTTCTGCTTTTTCGAGCTGGCACCGCACCCTAGCAGGGAGAGTCCAGATGCATTCCTTCTGAGCTGGTCATCCAGCCTGCTCTATGCATTCCCTCATTGCGAAAACCCTCTTCAAGGCCCAGCGGGGACTGGGCATCGTTGATCCTTGTAGCCCCTTCATGGCCTCAGCAGCCCTGGTTCCCTCTTCTGCTTTGGTTGTCGACAGAGCCCCCTGTTCCCCTGGGCTCTGCCCCAGGTCTGCTAACGCAGGAGGGGGGGTGGGTGCAGCACCCGAACCTAGCCTCCTTATCCCTCATGACTTGGCAGCTGAACGGGTTTCCCTAGCTTTGCTGGCTCTCCCAGAGGAAGTTGAGGAGGTCCTCCTTGCGTCGAGGAAGGACTCCACCAGACGAGCCTACACCTTCAAGTGGCGGCGCTTCTTAGTCTGGTGCTCAGGGCTCCAGATCGACCCATTTTCGTGTCCCACTCGATGGGTCCTTCAGTACCTCCTCCATCTCTCGAGGGAAGGTCTGAAGTCAAACTCTGTCAGGGTGCATTTGAAAGCCATCTCGGCAAACCACCTTCCCGTCGAGGGAAAACCCCTCTCGGGGCAGCCTTTGGTCTTGCTTTATGTGGGGTCTCTTGCTATCCAAGCCACCCATTCGGCCTCCCCCGGCAGAATGGGACTTGAACGTGGTGCTCATGCAGCTTACACGTCCACCTTTCGAGCCAATGGCGATGTGCTCTCTTCGGCAGCTATCCTGGAAGTTGGTCTTCCTGGTGGTGCTGACCTCGGCCCACCGAGTTAGCGAGCTCCAGGCTCTTGTGGCTGATGCTCCTTGCACCAGGTTCTATAGGAATAGAGTGGTCCTCTGTACCCATCCCAAATTCCTACCTAAAGTGGTCTTGGACTTCCATCTTAACCAGGAGACAGTCCTACCGACTTTCTTCACGAGACCCCAGGCCGACCAGGCATCGGCAGCTCTCCACACACTTGACTGCAAGAAGGCCCTTACCTTCTATCTGAAGCGCACCCAGGCTCATCGTAAGTCCGGCCGGCTTTTTGTGACATATGATCCCAATCGACTGGGGCAAGCAGTCACTAAACGCACTCTCTCCATTTGGGTGGCAGATTGCATCGCTTTTGCTCACACGAAGGCAGGTGCCCCGTTAGATCGTCGAGTCACTGTGCATGGGGTCCAGGCCAAGGCGGTCTCGGTGGCCTCGCTGCGCTCTGAGCCCCTGATGGACATTTGCAATGCGGCGATCTGGTCTTCAGCAAATACTTTTGCTACACACTACTGCCTGGAGAGGGAGTCCCGCCAGGACAGCGCTTTTGGCCAGGCTGTACTCCGTAATCTTTTCGGGGTATAAGCAACTCCTGTCCTCAGACCCTTCTTCATGGCTACCGAGGGCTTCGTCCCGAGGACTCTGGCTCCTTCGGGCATCGGCTTCTGCTTCTGCTCACGACCTCGCGGGGGCGTTTTTTGGTTACAGGTTCGGTAACCTGTAGCTGGGGAGTCCCATAAATGAGAACTGAACTTGCTGCTTGTTCCTAGAGAAAGCATAGTTACTCACCTGTAACAGGTGTTCTCCAAGAACAGCAGGAATCAGTCCTCACTACTCTCCCACCTCCCCTAATGAGTTGCTGGATTTTTACCCTTCCCTTGCCATCTGCTTGGTAGGGCTCAAGCTAAGGGACCTGACTGAGCAAGATGGCACCCTTGGGCGGGAAGAGGACCACGCATGCGTGGCAGCAATCCCAAAGGCTTCCTTTGAAAGCTGGGGAATTGCTCCGTCTGGGCTCAGTCGGTGCTGCTGTCGCCCGTAAGTGAGGACTGATTCCTGCTGTCCCTGGAGAACACCTGTTACAGGTGAGTAACTACGCTATGTGCATGCCATCCAACAAGGACAGTTCATGTCATACCTCTGGCTTGATTAAAAATGTGAAGACTACAATGGGATCTGAAACGTCAGTGGAATAATCTCAACTCTTATCCTTTGGTCATTTACTGACAATCTGAACTATGTTTTACCCTACAATGGTCAACACTTAGATCTGGTGTGTCACTAGACGTCCCCGTGGCAACATCAGTTAGTTCTTACCAGAGATGCCTCCAGCTGGGACTGAAGTGCTCATCTTGACAACCATCATTCACAAGGAATGTGGTCCAGCTACAAGATGTCTCTTCATATCAACCATCTCAGAGAAATATTCTGTGCACTCAGTCTTCTTACAAAAACTCCAGAACTCTTCTATACTGATTCAGACAGACAAACAAGTAGCCATGTTTTATGTCAACAAACAAGGGAGCTTGGGCTCTCTCCTGCTCTGTCAGAAAGCAATCAGAATTTGGGATTTTGCCATTGCAAATCACATTCTGATACAGGCAATCTACATCTCAGGTCCACAAAATCAATTAGGAGACTGATTCAGCATAGTGCTTTGTCCTCATGAATGATCCCTTATTATGACCCCGCTCCACTCTATGTTCCAAGAATAGTGAATCTCATAAGTGGTCTTTTTGCCAGTGAGAATAATGCAAAGTGTCCTCTCTTCTACTGCATCCTAGTGGTTCAATAGACTTGGATGATTCTTTATGTATATCCTCTAATCCCTCTCATTACAAGAGTCCTTCACAAATTCCAGCAAAGCCGAGCTACCATAATTCTAATAAGTTCCTTACTGTCCTCGCCAAAACTAGTTTTTCCTTCTGTGGAAATTGGTGATCTTTCTCCTAGCAGACTACACCAATTCCCAGAGTAAACTCTGCAAGAGGACAGTTTATTTCATCTGGACTTGCAGTCCCTAGCCCTGACAGCCTGGAAATTGAAAAGTCCTTAATATTGGCACTTGGCTTTCAGCAGCCTCTTACAGTATCTTTAGCATCTTGGGCCTTCAACTTCCTGTAAGTCCATCTTAGAGCCCTGTCAGTTTACCATGACTCAGTGGCTAATGTTCCAGTGTCTCATTGGTGTTTTCTTTCTCATTTCATGAAAGGTCATCTTTATGTAAACCTCCTCTTCAAAAACTCCCTGTTCCTTGGTACTTGCTTGCTATTTACTACTCTTATGAAATCACCATTTGAGCCTTTGGAATCTGCTTATCTCCAGGAACAAGCAGGAATGAGTCTTCACATATGGGTACGTCAGTACCGACGGAGCCTGCGCGGGAACGCTCTCCAGCTCTCAAAAGAAAGCTTTTGAGAGCATCCCACACGCATGCGCGCTGCCTTCCCGCCCAAATACTTCCCTCACATCAGTCTTTCGTTTTCTGCGGAGCCGACAGGACGTGTCCCTGTCACCGCGGAAAAGTTATCTTTTTTATTTTTATTTTTTGTGGTTGCGCCTGCCTCCGCCCGACCCCCACCAGTACCGCCGGTGTTTTTCTTTCTTTTTCTTTGAAAATTTATTTTTCCCTGAAGAAATTTTCCTCATTTAGTGCCTGACTTCTGGCCACTAGGCCTCCATTTTTTCCATTATGGAAAGACCAGCCACTACCTTTAAGAAATGTTCAAACTGTGGCGGTACACTTAAGTTTCACACTCAATTTTGGTGTCTGCCTTGTTTAGGTCCTGACCATTGTCCTAAAGTTTGTTTTTCTTGTAGGAATGTAACCAGAAGAGATCTTCAGAACCGAGTACAACTTGATACCGGATCTACATCTACCATGAGATCACCGGGCAGAATTTCTTCTCCTTTCCACGGTCAGGTAACCAAACAACAGTCTGTTAAGACTAGCCAGTCCTCGAGAGGTAGATCTCTTGCTAAGCATCGAGATGCCCCTGGGCTTGCCCTCGAGGACACTATGGCTC
Source organism: Ichthyophis bannanicus (assembly GCA_033557465.1). Classification (NCBI taxonomy): domain Eukaryota; kingdom Metazoa; phylum Chordata; class Amphibia; order Gymnophiona; family Ichthyophiidae; genus Ichthyophis; species Ichthyophis bannanicus. Next base: position 260,165,242 of record CM066043.1, on the reverse strand, counting down.
AATCCCGGCGGGAGTCTTCGGGCTCCAAAGCATTAACGGGATCCCAGGTTGCTCTCGAGGTTTTTTACCTCCGTAGATGCACCTGGGCCATGCTCGGTGGTCTGGACCGCTTCGAGCAGTACCGATACCTCGGCATGGACTATGGTGTTGGATGAAAAACTCCTCACCATGGAACGTAGTCGGGCGTATCTCTCAGTTACTTCGGTACCGTTAGAGTCGCCGCAGACCATTCTTCGACCACCGGTATCGGCGTCGATGCCGGTGCAGGTATCGTCTTTGGTGCCAGCACCAGTAACGGTGTCGGTACGCGTACCAACATCAGCGTCACCCCCGGTACCAGATTGGTCATCGATGCAGATGCCGGGACCGACATCGGTACTGACGTCGATGACTTCGATGCCTCTTCCAACAGGCTCGCTTCCTTCGATGCCGAGCCTGGAATCGCTATCTAGCCTGGAAGATTCGGTACAGACTCCTCTTGGTATCGACATCGAGGAGTACCGAATGCACCTCGTTCCAGAGGATCCGGTGCGTCATCCTCCCCGGTTTCCTAAGCCCGATGTTGCAGATGCATCTATCGGTACCGTACCTGAATTTTCAACAGGTCCAGTTGTTACTCCTCATTGCAGAGAATTTCTCTTAGAGGAGAACTCTTTTCAAGCTTTTCTACTTGATATGGCAAGAATACTCGCCATCTCTATACCTGGGAAGGAGTTTATACCAAGGGATTCAGAAATTCTGCATTCCCCCTGGTTTCCAGAGGAGGCAGTCATGCTTCCCCTACACCACATCCTACAGGATTTGTTATTTAGAATGTGGAAAACTCCCTTAACGGTATCTCCACATTCCAAAAGGATTGACACTATCTATAAAGTGCCACCTTCTCCAGGGTTTCAAAAGACTCAACTCCCTCACCATTCTATAGTAGTGGAATCAGCAATGAGGAGTGTTAGGAGTGCAAAAAAGCACTCCTCCTATCCGCCAGGTCATGAGTCTAGAACCTTAGATGCTTTTGGGCGTCGATGCTTCCAAGCATCTATGCTTTCAGCAAGAATCATTTCATATATTTTCTATATGGGATTCTCTCTGGAACAGGTTGCCAGAAGTTTAAAACTTTTGTACCCTTTCCTTCAGGAACATAAAAGAGCTCACTATTTATCACTAGTCAATCATGCTCATGATATTTCTACATTTCTTCATCGTGCTTCCCTGGATTCTTTTGAATCTGTTATCAGATCTTCTGCTATAGCCATAGGGGCACAGCGTTTAGCCTGGCTCCAAGCTTCAGGCTTGGACAAATGGCTACAAGAAAAGCTGGGAAATAGTCCTTGTACTAGAGAACATCTCTTCAACAAGGATTGCCTATTTCAAGCTAGTCAGTTAGACACTGATACTGCTACCTTAAGGGACTTGTCAAAACTTCCCTCTGTTCCAGCTGATAATGGATCTTCTAAAAACCTTTATTCCTCTAGGGGGAAAAAGTTTTACCCATCTTCTTCCCCTCAGACAGATGTTTCCCAACAAGGGAGACATCCAACCAGGCTAAGACAACACAAATCTCAGCAGATTCAGCAAACCCAGTAATTACAGGGTTTCTGATTTTTTTTCTGTCATTATGAGGTTTTAGAACCTGTAGATATACCTTTTTATCAAAAGAGCCGTCTGGTTTGACTCTCATCTATGCTGAGACCACACTGAGTTGCCTCTAGATATGACTCTCTTATTTAAGAGAACTTTACTCTGACAGCTCCAAGAGCTCTTGAGATATTTCAGGCCTACAGGTAATACGTTTCTACTTCCCTATTAAAAAAAAAAGAAAAAAGGGAAGAACAATCACGAAACTTAACAAGGTGAGTGAAAACTTTCACCTTTTTTGACAGTTACCTGTAACACCTTGACTACAGAGGACTCTATCTATAAGGACTTACTAAATTGTAAGTTTTTCAACTCTGTATTATTTTTTTCCTTTTAGTTGGGACATCCAGTCTCCAACCTGAATGTTATTCAACTGGAGAGCTTCTTCTGAAGCTATAAAAATTCCTACTCCAGTAAATCTTGTCAATACAGAGTTTTTTCCTGTTGGGGTATTTCTGCACTGGGGGTTTTTACAGGATGCAATCTAGCATTCTGAAAGCCCCTACCAGATTATACATTTGAGCAGAGTCAGCTCAAAGAGCGTCTAAACCCTCCATAATACAAATATGAAGAACCCACCAGGTGGGTTAGATGAGCTTCTTGAACAGATAGCTCACATGGGTTTCGGCCTTTTTCTACACTGCTTGTGTTTTTAGAGCTGACCTCTCAAATACTCCTTTATGACAACTCATCAGACAGGAATTTAGTTTCATCATTCCTAATGTCTGTCAGTCCTTTTCTTAATCTTCATGGGACCTCTTTTCTGCTGTCTTTATGACAGATGGCTACACAACGGTTTTGGAATCCCTCTGTTTAATTGATCATTGCAAGGTAAAAAAAAGCCTATCACTATTTTTACCATCTTCACTTCTGTCCTAACAGAATTGATTGAGTTGCAGACTGGCTACTCGACAGCCAGATCTCACCTAAGCAACCTATAACATGCTCTCTGCAACTCTGCAATGAAGTTCTGCAACTATGGGCCTTTGTCAGAGAACATAGTAGTCCACCCCTGGTAGGGAACTTCCAGGTGGTCAGACGACCTTGACTGGTAGGCCCTGCTCATTCATACTCCCACATGGCTGTTTGTTCCTATTTTACCATCTTCCTTAAATTTTTTTTCTTTTAAGGAAAGGGAGCCAGGGCCTGGAAGACTTCAAGTTAAGGAATAGCACCACTCCCTAGGTTCCATATCCTTAATGGAACTTCCACCACAGGGATGCATTCCTAATTATTTCAGTTGATCCTCATCTACTGGAAATTTTTTTCTCACAATCTCATTGAAGTCTACCAGAGACAAAGAACTCATGATACTCATACTGCTCTCATAGAGAGTCAGACAAGGGATCCCCTTACATTGCGTTATTTCTTCCACCTTCTATCCTGAAGTGATAAAGGGATCCAGATCTTTTATCTTAGGATTAAAGATCTCCTCTGCACTCCTTCAGGTACCTTTCAAGGTCTAGTTCTCTGAGGACTAGTCTTTTAAGACCTAGACCTCTTGTCAAGGGTAAGAAGCACCTTACTGGTTTCCACCAAACCTTGCATAAGATTCTGATACCTTGACTAATAAGTGATTCCCACTAACTATTCGCAAGAAGGTCTTAACCCTTCTTGTTGTTAGACGAGTCTCCTTATACAATCTGACCCTGAAATATTCTAACTGTCCATATCAATGCTCTCAGCATACCATAAAGTTTTAAATGGACATCCAATTAATCTGGTAAAGATAGGAAATTCTTTCTTTACCATAACCTTTTTTTCTATCAAAATCAGGTTACCTTACATCTGAAGCTTTCTAGGTAAGTTGTTAACCTATGTGCTATCACTTACGCAACACACATTACTGATCTTCAGAAATCGGGGCTAATCGCCCCATACGGTATTCTTGTCTGGATAAAGGGGTTTTAGGAACCCATCTCCTTTTCTGTAAAGGGTTTTTTACCTTTTCATCCAGACTAGTCAGATTTCTCTTTTCTTTCCCAAGGTACCATCCTGCCTAGGGACAGAAATATCTTCAACTGTAGACTATTGAGGTCTATCTTCTCTCATGGGTCCCAACTTCTTATAAACTCCCCAGTTTCCTGGGGTTACTCCTAGACAATGATATTTTCCTATCTTTGTCTATATGGCAAATTTCAATTCCCGCTACTCCTCACGGTAAGGGAATTCCATATGAGGACAATGTGATGGTTCTTACAACAGACCCATGTCTACTTCCCCATATGTGTAATTTTGTTTGTGATACTTGGATGACATCCCTTTTCAAGAGTTGGGACTTCCTATTCTTACTAACAGTTATCTCTACACAAGGACACTTTTTTCTGCATTCCTTGTTTAGTTCAGCTGTCCACAGCACATCATTTTTACACTGTTAGCTCAACTCCTACCCTCCATCCCTTGGATGCCTGAGGTCCTTAGGAGGAAGCATATCCCATCCATTAGTTTTTGCTACATGCTGGGCCTCTCCCAGGCATCTCAGCTTGGGAGTCCCCATATGTGAAGACTCATTCCTGGAGATAGCACAGTTACTTACCTGTAACAGGTGATCTCTGGGAACAGCAGGAATAAGTCTTCACAACACACCCACCTCCCCTAGGAGTTGCTCTCTCTCTCTCTCTCTTTATAATTTGTTTACTTCCCTCCTTCGGTCTCAGCTACAAACCCAACTGATGTGAGAGAAGTATTTGGGCGGGAAGGCAGCGCGCATGCGTGTGGGATGCTCTCAAAAGCTTTCTTTTGAGACACTGGAGAGTGTTCCCGCGCAGGCTCCGTCGGTACCGACATACCCATATGTGAAGACTTATTCCTGCTGTTCCCAGAGATCACCTGTTACAGGTAAGTAACTGTGCTCTCTCAGATTCCTCACATGGAAAGTCCTTTTCCCGGTGACAGTCACTTCAGCTAGAAGAGTTAGCTTTGGTGATTTATGAGCCAACCCACAATTCAATCATTGTAAGCTTGTCCTTTGGACACACCTAAAGTGGTCACTCCTTTCTATCTCAGTGAAGAAATAGTTCTTTCTACCTACTGTCCAAAGCCTCATATGAACTCTTGTGAAAAAAGCCATTCATGCTCTGGAGGATAGACACTTTGGCTGCATTTGGAATCTGATTTGCTTAGTCGCCAGTTTAACCTCCTATGTGTTTCCTTACCATTCCCCTAGACCAGGCATGTCCAAAGTCCGGCCCGCGGGCCAATTGTGGCCCGCGTTCCGGACTGAAACGGCCCCACAGGTGAGCTACCCAAATATATAACTTACGGCCCCCGGTAGTGATTCCCTGAAAGCTACTGAGGACTCCAGCGATCTCTAGCTGCGGCACTTGACATCATCAGCTGGCGCAGGAAGGAGAGCCCAAATCTCGCGACGTCCGAGATCTCGTGAGATTTGGGCTTTCCTTCTCTGTGTGCCGGCTGATGATGTCAATTCCCGCTCGACAGATCCCTGGAGTCCTCAGTGGCGTTCGCAGAATCACTAGTGGAGGGCCGTAAGTTATATATTGGGCAGCTCATCTGTGGGGTCCGGAACGTGGGCCGAGGGATCCCAGGTGGTGCGCAGGGAATTACTACTGGGGCTACCATTTATCAATTTGGGCTATAATAGATTGGTGCTCAGGATCGCTTGACGTCATCAGACAGTGCATAACTTCTCCCCTTCTGGCCAATTTTTATAATGGCAACTACAAATAAGAAACGAAAAGTTGGCAGTGAGAGACGCCGCTTCCAGGACAGGTGGAAAGTGGAATATTTTTTCACTGAAATAGTGTTTGTCTGATATGCCAAGAGACTATAAGGAATTTAATATCAAGAGACACTACCAGTCGAGACATAGCACATACGACAAGCTAACAGGGCGCGACTGCAGTGAAAGGTTGAAGCAACTTGAAGCTGTTTTAATGTCACAACAGCGATTTTTTACAAGAGCCCGTGAATCAAATGAAAATGCCACAAAGGCTAGCTATGAGGTGGCAGCATTAATTGCTAAAAATTGCAAATCTTTTGCTGAGGGTGAGTTTATCAAAGAATGTGTTATGAAAATGGTGCAGAATATCTGTCCCGAGAAGAAGCAAGAGTTTGCCAACATTTGCCTGGCTCGTAACACTGTAGCAAGGAGAATTGAAGAAATTTCATCAGATATTAAGAGACACTTAACATCAAAAGGAGTTGATTTTGACTTCTTTTCAATAGCCTGTGATGAAAGCACGGACCTCTCTGACACAGCTCAGTTGCTGATTTTTCTGAGGGGTGGACCATGAAATGAATGTGACTGAGGAGCTGCTTGACCTCCAGAGTCTTAAGGACCAAACAAGAGGAAAAGATTTATTTGTCTCTGTTAGTTCTGCCATAGATGACATGAAACTGCCTTGGAACAAGGTTACTGGGATTATTACTGATGGGGCACCTGCCATGACTGGTGAACGAAGTGGATTATCAACCCTAATCTGTAACAAGGTGATTGAAGAAGGAGGCAACGCTATCAAACTTCATTGTATCATTCATCAACAAGTTCTCTGTGCTAAACATCTCAAATATGATCATGTTATGAAACCGGTGCTAAAGACCATTAATTGCATCCGCTCTAAAGCCCTGTGCCACCGCCAGTTTAAACAGTTTTTACTGGATATCCAGGCTGAATACGAAGATGTTTTATATCATAATGATGTAAGATGGCTCAGTCGGGGGTCTGCACTGCAGCGTTTCTACTCTCTCAGAAAGGAAATTGGAGAATTCTTGGAAACAAAGGGACAACCGATGCGAGAACTATCTGATCCTATTTGGCTGGCTGATTTGGGGTTTCTAGTCGACATAACAAAGCATCTGAATGTACTGAACACGAGTCTTCAGGGCAAAGATGCAGCGGTGAACCAGCTTTATTCACACCTCAAAGCCTTTGGAACAAAGCTGCAACTTTTCCTAAGGCATTTGTCACAAACGCAGCCCAATACTGTTCACTTTTCAGCGTTGCAGGAAATAATGAACAGTTTTCCACAGGATGATATCAGTGCACAAACGAGCAGGTATGCAGCGGACATCGCATCTCTGGCTGGGGAGTTTAAACGGCGCTTTCAAGATTTTGCAGCTATTGAAAAGGAGATCAGCATTTTCTCCTCTCCATTCTCTGTTGACCCCGACAATGCTCCAGATCAGCTGCAGCTCGAGCTCATTGAGCTGCATTGTGACAGCGAGTTACGCAGTCGTCACCAACAGCTCTCTTGTGAACTTTTACCGCCAACTGGATAAGAGCCGGTTTCAAGAGATTCGAACATTGGCTAAGAAAATGTTGAGCTTGTTTGGCTCAACATATTTGTGTGAGAAGACATTCTCTGTTATGAACTTTAACAAGAACCGTGTGAGGACAAGACTAAGTGACTCTCACCTGCGTGACATTTTGCGCATCAAAACCACGGCCTTTGAACCAGACCTAGTCTATGTGCTGCAGTCCAGATCTCAGTTTCACCCTTCACATTAGTGCAGGCAAGTTTTTTTTTCAATTGAGAGGAATGCATTGTAAAATCTCAGTTAATGTCAGTTGGTCTAAATCAGTTCTAAATATATTTGAACACATGTATACTTGGTGTTATGTTCCTGTTCACATTTTTTGAACTTAAAAGTTGACAGACAACCTTCATACTTTGTGTAATGTACTTTCTAATGTTTCTGACATATTTCAGCTTCCTGTTTTTTTGAGATTAAAGGCAGAGTGATTTAACACCTGTTTAGATTTGTCATCCAAGTCACAAAATGAAAAGTATGCCGTTTTCAATAAACTTTTGCATAAAATAGTTCATTTGCATTTAATTTTAATGGTTCATCAGAATGTCGGGCAAAATGGTCGGCCCTCGCACATGTTCACTTCATCAAATCTGGCACTCTTCCAAAAAAGTTTGGACACCCCTGCCCTAGACATATCCTAGTCCCCAGTTGTATTGTCTGTCTTGATTAGACTGTAAGCGCCGATGAGTAATGGACTGTCTCTTACATGTCTCTGTACAGCACTGCATATGCCTCTTGCTCCCCTTCCCCCTCCTTTGCTCTCCACCTCCTATACCTCATTTTTTAAGTTTTCCTATTTCCATTATTATATTTAATTCCCATGCTATTTTAGAACACATTTTTAAATTATCCTTATTTCTTTGTGGTCCTGATATGCAGCCAACGAGCCTTCCTTTTTTTGAAGATGTCATACAGTTATTGCCACTAGGATCCCTAGGATATGAGGTAGTGTCTTCATATGCCTAATCAGGATACTCGTTATAATACCTCTAGACTCAACTATGCCATTACTCATATGTTTCCACTTGGCTTAAGGAAGGCACGCTTCTACTTCTTTGAAAGCTATTGATTTACTGCCTACTTACCCACCAAGATCTCCCAGGCAATACTTTCCTGTCAATTTTATTATATTTTTATTTTGATTTTCATTTTAGTTCCCTTTTGCCTTTCAACTACGATTTTAACGTGGTTTTATTTTATTTTAATGACACCAATTTTTATCTCCTTTCATAAGTTTTTATCCCCTCTTTTGGTATCTTTTTAACCTTTTTTGATTTTACCATATGTTTTTATTTACAGTTTCTATGCTGTTTTTTGATTCATGAATTTCTACATGTCCTGCGTCTCTATATTGTGTTCTTATCTGCCCCATATGCTCTTATTTATTTTAGATTCAGCCAAATTATTTATTTATATTCTTTATTAAGTGCTGCAACTTTTAATGTTTTAATTTTGTATTCTTCAATTTATGAGACCTTCACTGTTTTATCAGTAATCAACACAAGTGATCTGTGTTTGATTTTGTCATCCTCTGTCACATCTTTTCGGTGTTCCTCTGAATTCCAGTCATTTCTTTTGTCTATTTGATTTCCATGATTCCCCCTTGCTATTGGCGCCAAATTTAACTTTAAAGCGCAGGCTGAAGTTTCCTGCCATCTTAATAGTTATTTGTTGAATGGCATCATGCTGATGGTGTTGGATTCTAGACTCCCACAGTATCTTTGCGGTCTTTGGCATAAGGTAATCTTAAGCTTTTTTTTTTCTTTATTACATGGTTCCATACCAATGGTCTTTCATCTTTTATTTATTTAATCAGTTTTATATACCACCTTATCCTTCAATCAAAGTGGTCAACAAGACAACAGAGGGACTACATTGAGGGGGGGGGGACCAAATAGTACATTACAGTAAACTACAATACATTACATTAAATTATACATAAACTACAACAAAATTACATTTCATAATTCATTACAATTACATTAAACAAATAACTGCAATCTTACAAAATGTTAAAATAATTTAAACATTATAGGAAAATTGAAATTCAAAGGGTTAAAACATTTTGTTCTATTGGAATTAGATTAGTTGCCATATGCTTCAATAAATAGGTACGTTTTAAGGGACTTTCGAAAATCTTTGATATCATACTCATTTCTTAAATCACTAGGAATAGAATTCCATAGTTGTGGTGCCATAAAGGAGAAAGACCTATTAGATGTCATTTGTTTGGATCTATTAAACTTCAAGTGGGAATTAATCTTTTATATGTTTGCATTATATGTCTCCTCTATGTTGTTCTTAGGTGCTTCTCCCCTCGCCGGCATTCACATAGCAGTTTCCCTTCTGAACCGATCTTTATCTGTTTAATCCGCACAAGTTTGACCAATTTCAAAATGTTTGAGGTAGCTCTCCTCTTCCGATTCACATGCAGTTATAGATTTCATTGTTCTAATGTCTATTGTAGATTGCTTCATCTACAATGGGACTTTGTTTTCCACGTACCATTGTCTAGCTTGTACTGCACCCCCTACATCCATTCATCATATCGTAAGTTTGGATTGTGCCTCTTGCTTTGTTCTATGATTTTTCTTAATCATCACAACACTTTTTAGTTTGTCTATCACAAAATCATGGGTACTGATAACATTTTTTTAATATGTTTGATGATTTTGTTTGTACATTTTAACCATATTTATGTATGTTTTCTTTTTTAAACCTTCTCATAGTTTTAAGCACAGTATTCAATGGTTATTTATTTATGCACATTATACAATGGTTATTTATCTAATTATTCATTAGTTATCTTTTTAGTCCTCCTCTCACACTTGATCTCAAGCCATTCCTATTTTAAGTGTTGAAATTTTACTTATGTTCTTATTAAAGTTGGTAACTCACCTAATTACATGATTTGCTTGTGTGTTGCTTTTCTTATATGCTAAATTTTGAATCTATATGTTTCATGTTTTATTCTTTTTATGGTTTTATTTGATTATTCACATCACATTGTTGTAATTTGCTCATGTATGTGTTTTGTTTAGAATTGTCTCACTCCTGACAAAGGCTTCTGCTGAAACATGGCCGTGCTGGTTTATTGTCAACCTTTTTTTCTTCAATAAAATTTGTTGTTACCTCACTTTGGACTTGTTTGATGCACTTCTTTGCGAGTGTACTGTGCTTTGTGTTTTGACTCTTACATGTCTCTGTACAGCACTGTGTATGCCTTGTAGCACTATATAAAATAATTAGTAGTAGTAATAGTAATATTCTCCAGGACCAAGCAGGAAGTCAGCCCTCACATATGGGTGACGTCTGTGCCAATGGAGCCCTCGTGCAGAGCATTTCCTCAGCTTTCAAGGAAAGCCTTTGGGAATGCAGCGCACATGCGCGGTCCCCTTCCCGCCCAAGGGTGCCATCTTGCTCAGTCTTTCTTTTTCTGTGAGTTCATGTCACCCGGGAAAAGTAGATTTTTTTTCTGCAATTTTCGCTTTTTTCTTATCCGGTTCGACGCCGGTTAACCTTCCCGCCTGGGCTTGGTACACCGGTATCGAGTCCGGAATTTCTTTTTTCATTTTTTGTCCTTTGTGACTAGCGTTCACGCCTTTTTTGTTATATTCACTGGCAGCCCGGTCTTTTGACCCTGCAGGGGCCCTTTTTCCCCCGATGGCTTCCAGCAGGTTCAAAAAATGTCATCGGTGCAAGAAACGTATGTCTCTCACTGACACACATGACTGCTGCCTCCAATACCTCAGGCCCGACCATGACCCGCTGGTCTGTGGCCCGTGCGGCAAAATGTCGTCGAAGGCACTTCGGAGCCGTCAGCATCAGTCCGTGTCCGGCCGGGCCCGGAGTCCGACCCTGAGCGCTGTCGTCGTTCCTCTGAGAGGGGGTCTCCCACCCGGGAGCACAAAAGGAAGAAGAAGCTCGTGAGGGCGGCATCGGTGGAGGCCCCTGGGTCCTCGAGGGCCAGGTCACGTAGCCCTGACCGCTGCCCCGGGCTCTCGGAGACGGAGGGGCCATCCAAACTACCTCGCATGGAGCCAGAGTCCCTGAGTCACGTAAGTTCTGTTGTCCTCGTGGACTCTCCTCCGGGAGAACCGACGGGCGTTGGGCCTGAGTCGGGGGCTGCTTAGTCTCCTGAGCTTGGACTCAGGCTGACAGCCTTGGAAAGCAGCTTGGCTGCCTTCATGGAACAGCAGTGGGTGCTGATCGCCGGTCTGACCGGTGCATCTGCCCCGACCACTGGGACCTCGACATCTAAGTCGATCCCGGAGGCCGAGCCGATCGAGTCCATCAAGTCTCGAGTCGATCCTCGGTCAAGGTCCCCCTCGACCTCCCGTGCGAGACCAAGGTCGTCGATGCCGGTGCCCTCAGGGTCGGGGCGGGTGGCACCGAGGCCCACATGGCCGGAACTGCTCGACGACTCCTCGGAGGAGTCGGCGTGGGAAACGGAGGATGAGGAGTCCCCGGACACCTTCCGGACCCGGTGTGTCCCTTCGGACTCCCTGGAGAAGGTCCCCCTTGGAGGATACCCGGTTCTCGGACTTCATGAGGGACATGGCCAAGGCTATGGCATTCCCTGCGGACGCTGAGGAGGAGCCTCGAGCCGAGGAGCTCGATACCCTCCAGTATGATTTTCCTCCAAAGGAAGCCTTTACTGTACTGGTTCCTCCGATGCTGAAACGGCTGCTCTTTCTTAAGTGGGAGGCACCGACCTCGGCGCCGGTTCTTAGCAAATGGGTCGATTCAATTTATTGAGTCCGTAAGAGCCCTGGGTTCCAAAAGGTGCAGCTACCGCACAATTCCATGGTTGTGGAATCAGCCATGCACCGCCTGAGGAGTCAGAAGATGCATTCCTTGGTGCCCCCCGGCCGAGAGGCCCGGAACCTGGATGCCCTCGGTAGAAAGTGCTTCCAGGGCTCTATGCTATCTTGCCATGTCCAGACTTACCAGCTGTACATGGGCATGTACCTATGAGACCTGGCAAAGTAGATTGCCGGGTTCTCAGCTGGCCTCTCCGAGGAACCCTTGCAGAGGTTCAAGGCCTTGTCGACAGGGATCCGGGAGTGCTCGAAGTTTATCTCTTGAGCAGCCTATGATGGCTTCGAGGCTTCAGCCGGGTAGCCGCGGCCGGCATCGGTGCATGCTGTCAGGCCTGGCTACAGTCATCAGACCTGGAGTCATGGGTGCAAGACAAGTTGGTCAATGTCCCGTGCCAAGGTGACAACCTATTCGGTAAGCCCATGACTGAAAAGGCTGCAGAAATCAAGACTGAGACTCTCACCAGGACAAGGTTGTCCAGAAAGACTTCTGCCCCTTCTCAAAAAACGAAGGGCTCAGGAAAGAAGCCCTTTTTCCCAAGGAGGGTGCTGCCTACAAATCCTACCCTCAATATCAGGCCTCTCCAGCTCCCCAACAGGGTCAGCAGGCCAAGGGGCAGGGGCATGGGCCCCGTAGGCAGAAGACCCCCAAGCTGCCAGCTCCGGCTCCTGCACAGCAGGGAGCAGGGTTTTGACTCCCATAGCATAGCCTCTTCTCCGCTGGTGGCTCCACTCAGCACAGGAGGTCAGCTGACCCTGTACACCTACAGTTGGCCAGCCATCACAGGGGATACCTGGGTACTGAGGATAGTTCAAAAGGGCTACATGCTCCACTTCCACCAGCTACCCCCTCCTACTTCCCAGGGGAGCCTCCAAGACTCCCTCTACACAGGAACCTCCTCCTTCAGGAGTTAGCAAGTCTTCTAAAGGAATAGACGGTGGAACCGGTGCCTCACCACCTGTAAGGGCAAGGCTTCTACTCCAGGTACTTCCTGGTACCAAAAACGACAGGAGACCTCCGGCCTATCCTAGACTTGCGAAACCTAACAAGTTTCTGGAGAGGGAAAAGTTCAAGATGCTTACCCTTGGGATATTTATGCCCTTCCTCCAGCAGGGAGACTGGCTATGCTCCTTAGAGCTAAAGGATGTTTATACTCACATCTTCATTCATCAAGAGCACAGACAATATCTCAGATTTGTGGTGGGAGGAAACCATTTTCAGTACAGGGTACTTCCCTTTTTGCCTAACTTCTGCCCCCAGGGTTTTCACCAAATGCCTGGCGGTGGTGGCGGCTTATCTCAGGAATCAGGGAATTTTTGTCTTCCCATACCTGGACAACTGGCTCATCAGGGGCCAGTCTCTCCAGGAGGCCAGACAAGCCACTCTTCGCACTGTCTCTCTTCTTCAGCATCTGGGCTTTGTCATAAACTATGCAAAGTCCACTTTGCTCCCCTTTCAGAACCTAGAGTTTATAGGGGCAAGCTTAGACACCCTTCGGGCAAGAGCTTACTTGCCCGAAGACAGGGCCCACAGACTGATAGACTTGGCCAACCAGTTCCAAAGCAAGTCTCATGTCTCTGCCAGGCACTACCTGCGGCTTCTGGGCCACATGGCATCCACGGTACATGTGACGCCGAATGCCCGTCTACACATGCGGGCTGCTCAGTGGTGCCTCAGAGATCAGTAGACGCAGGCCACAGGCGACCTCCGAGATAGAGTAAAGGTGTCCAAACCACTTTTGGACTCCTTACAGTGGTGGCTGCATCTCCCAAACCACCTCAGGGGGGTACCTTTTCAGGCGCTAGCACACACAAGGGTGCTGACGACCGATGCTTCCTTAAAGGGCTGGGGTGCACATTGCCAGGGCACGTGCACCCAAGGCCTCTGGTCTCCTCGAGAGGCCACGCAGCAAATCAATCTTTTGGAGCTGCAAGCAATCCACTTAGCTCTACAGACTTTTTCTCATGCCCTCTCTCACCAGTCTGTCCTACTTCAGACGGACAATCAGGTGGCAATGTTCTTTGTGAACAAACAAGGGGGCACGCGGTTCAGGCTTCTATGTCAGGAGGCCCTTTGCTCCTTTGCAGTCAAACAAGGCATGTTTCTCAAAGCAGTTTATCTACCTGGTCAGGAGAATTTCCTAGCAGACAAGTTAAGCAGGATTCTCCAACCTCACGAATGGCAGTTGAATCCACTAGTGGCCCATGGGTGGTCCAGCAGATCTTCCTCCGCTGGGGACTTCCATCCATCGATCTCTTTGCAAGTCCACAAAACTGTCAGCTGCCCAGGTTTTGCTCCACACAGCCGCATCCCCTGAGGATGGCAGCAGATGCTTTTCTGATCTCTTGGTCTACGGGCCTCCTGTATGCGTTTCCTCCCACGCCCCTGGTGGCCCGAACTCTGTTCAAGATTCTCCGGGACAAGGCCTTGGTGATTCTGGTAGCCCCCAGATGGCTGAGACAGCCGTGGTTTCCACTTCTGCTGCAGTTGGTGGTGGAAACTCCATTCCCTCTGGGGTTGCAACACGATCTCCTGTCTCAAGACCAGGGTTCCTTTCTGCACCCCAATCTCAGATCCCTCAATCTGATGGCCTGGCTGCTGAAAGGATAGTGCTAGCTCCCTTACTTCTATCTAAGGAGGTTGAGGAGGTGGTCTTGGCCTCTAGGAAGCAGTCCACCAGAAAGTCCTATGCCCTCAAGTGGCATAGGTTTACGGTATGGTGTGCTCAACGCAATGACGATCCTTTCTATTGCCTTGTGCCAGTAGTACTGCAGTATCTACTTCACCTGTCAGACCTAGGCCTTAAGTCTAACTTTGTTCGGGTCCACCTCAGTGCTCTGTCAGCGCACCACTCACCGGTAGAGGGACAGTCTGTCGGTTCACCCCTTGGTGTCCCGATTTCTCAGAGGTCTGCTTCTACTCAAGCCTCTGGTTCGTCCACCGGCGACTGAGTGGGATTTGAACGTGGTCTTGCAGCAACTTACTCGCCCACCGTTTGAGCCGATGGCTACTTGCCGTTTACGCTTCCTTTCTTGGAAAGCGCTCTTCCTGGTGGCTCTTACCTCGGGTAGACATGTGAGTGAACTGCAAGCTCTGGTTTCCGATAGACCGTACACACGGTTCTGTAGGAACAGGGTGGTCCTACGGACCCATCCAAGTTCCTTCCAAAAGTGGTCTCCTCTTTCCACCTCAACCAGGAGGTGGTTCTTCCGACATTCTTTCCCAGGCCGTATACTAGACGGGCTGAAACAGTCTTGCATACCCTGGACTGTAAGAGGGCGTTGTCTTTTTACATAGAACATATACGGGGGCATCGAAGGGCTACTCAGCTCTTCGTCTCCTTTGACCCTAATAAGATGGGGTTACCTGTCTCCAAGCGTACGTTGTCCACTTGGGTAGCAGATTGTATTGCCTGGGCCTACAAGGCAGCCAACCTCCCCTTGCAGTGTTGAGTCACAGCCCACCGTGTCAGGGCGAAAGCCGCGTCAGTAGCTCATCTCCATTCTGTTCCATTGGCAGACATCTGCCGGGCCACAACTTGGTTTTAAGCCAGACTTTTGCAGCCCATTACTGCGTGGAGAGAGAGAGTCCCGAAGGGACAGTGCTTTCGGACAGGTGGTACTCCGTAATATCTTTGAGGTTTAGGCAACTCCTACCCTCCAGCCCTTGTGTTGGGCTACCGTACGGGGGCGTTCTCAGAGGATATTCTTATCATGAATGCTGATGCTCTTGAGAGGGAGCCATTTTTTCAGCTTAGGGTTCCCGGTAGCCTAGAGCTGGGGAGTCCCATATGTGAGGACTGACTTCCTGCTTGGTCCTGGAGAAAGAGTAGTTAGTCACCTGTAACAGGTGTACTCCAGGAGCAGCAGGAATCAGTCCTCACGACCCTCCCTCCTCCCCTGGAGTTGCAGTCATATCCTTCATTTTGTTTTTTGCTGTCTTTTAGCTATGTCGTCAGACTGAGCAAGATGGCACCCTTGGGCGGGAAGGGGACCACGCATGCGCGCTGCATTCCCAAAGGCTTTCTTTGAAAGCTGGGGAAATGCTCTGCATGAGGGCTCCATCAGCGCCGATGTCACCCATATGTGAGGACTGATTCCTGCTGCTCCTGGAGAACACCTGTTACAGGTGAGTAACTACTCTTTTTTTTTTTTTTTGAAAAGGATTGAATCTCTTCAAAAGACTACTCAACTTGTCTCCTTTGATCCTACCATGCCTTTCATAGCAATTGTCAAAAGAGCTCTAGCAAACTGGCTTGCTTCTTGTATACAAGTTTCTGCTGATCAATCAGATCCTCACAGCCCCAAAGTCAAGTCTCAACATATCAAAGCTACTGCAATAACAATTGCTCTCCTGAAATCTGCCCCATTAGAGCCCATATGTAAAGCAACTACTTGGTCTTATCTTGGTTCCTTTGCTGCTTATTTCTATCTAGATGAAGAATCAGAAAAGGACAGTGCTTTTGGTAAGTCTGTGTTAAGTGCCATAGAGTCTGTCTCGACTCATGGTGACCCTCTGAATAGTTCTCCGAAATTGTTCGGTCTTCATTCAGACAGCTCATTATTGATAGAGTGGCATTTATAGCTGCTGTTATTGTATCAGTCCATCTCATTGATGGTCTTCCTCTTGCATTGGCCTTCAACCTTGCCAAGCATGATGTCTTTCTCCAATGATCTCTCTTCACATGATGTGTTCAAAGTATGAAAGTCAGTCTTGTCATATGCATTTCTAAAGAAAGCTTAGGATTGATCTCCTCTAGTACTGACCTTTTTTGATCTTTAGGCAGCCCATGGCATATACAGTATTCTTCGTCAGCATCATAATACAAAGACATTGATTTTCTTCCTGTTTATCTTTTTCATTGTCCAACTTTTGCATCCATATGATGATATTGAAAATACCATGGCCTGGACAAGTCAAATCTTTGTATGGAGAGAGACATCTCTGCTCTTGAGAATCTTGTCTAGGTCCTTCATAGCCATTCTGCCAAGAGCAATGCGTCATCTGATTTCTTGATTGCTCATTGTTTCATTATTGATCCAAGCAGGTTAACATTTTCAATTATTTCAATTTCTTCTCCATCAACGATCAGCTTATTGATCTTTCCAGTTGTCAGGATCTTTGTCATCCTTACGTTAAGGTGTAGGTCTATTTTAAGAGAGAGCAAATATTTCACATCACTTTCAGCCAGTATTGTGGTATCACCAATCTTCACACCTCTGTTGCCTTCATACAGTTCTACAGTTCTGCATAAGCATGCAGTCTTGTTGTACACCTTTGCTGATTTCAAACCATTTTGTTTCTCGTTGTTCCATTTGAACTCTTGATATTTGATCAATGTAAAGATTGCACAAGAGAACAATCAGGCGGTCTTCTTAATGTGGCCCAGAGTTTCTCATGGTTTACACAGTCAAAACCCTTACTCTTGTCAATAAAACACATATAGCTATCCTTTTGGTAATCTTTTGTCTTTTCAAGAATCCATCTCACGTCCGCAATGTCTCTTGTTCCTCACCCTTTCCTGATCCCTGCTTGCACGTCAGGCAGTTCTCGTTCCAGGTATGCTTATAGTATCTGCTGAATAATCTTGAGTAGAATTTTGCTGGCATGTGGGATCAGAGTGATTGTTCGATAATTTCCACAGACGTACCATCTTTCTTCAGTATTGGTATAAACAGATCTTTTGGGGCATTTTCTCCAAATCGGTGAGTTTTGCGCATACCATGACAGTCATGAACCTTACTTGTAAGCCAGGGTTTGTGGCGTATGATCTGAGTCTCTGAAATTTACTGCTAATGCTCAGTGTAATAATTGCATCGTGCCAAAGAGAGCCTCCCACTGGAATTCGTAAGATGTTGCATGTATGTGTAATTTATCAAGGTCATAATGTTGTCTTCCAAATTTGCTGACAGAGCCTTGTAAGTATGGTAACAGCCACATCCAATTGCTGTAGTACTTCACTAGGAATGCCATCAATGCCCGGAGCTTTATTCTTTGGTAATGCTTTGAATGCTGCTTCAACTTCTTCTTTCATTACCAGTGGTTCCTGATCAAAAGGAACAGGCTGAAATGACTATTGGTCCATGTGATCTTTATGGTATAATGACTCTGTATATTCTCTCCACCTTTTCTTGATCATCTCAGCATCTTCAACCTGGATCCTTGTGCATCTGTAGTATTCCAATTCGAGGCTGGAATTTTCTCTATAACTCTCATAGCTTTAGGAAAGCTGATCTTTGTTCTTACTCTAATAGTTTCTGATTCTATTTCCTTGCATGCATCATTGTAGCACTTCTCTTTGTCTCGTCTTGCTGAATGTTGGAAATCTCTGTTGAGTTCTGTGATTGCCTCTCTTTCTCCTCTGGCTTTAGCTTCTCTGCATTTCTGGGCAATTTTCAGAATTTCTTCAGTCATTCATTTTGCCTGTTTTTGCTTTTACACCTTTTGTAGAGACTTCTCACTTTCTTTGAGCACAACTTTCTTGATGTCATCCCATAACTCTTCTGGTGCTCTATCATTTGTATCTAAAGCAGCAAATTGATTTTGCACACAATCTTTAAATTCTGGTGGTATATTCTCAAGGTCATATTTTGCTATATTCATGAGTGACTTGCTCTTTTTCAGTTTTAACTTGTTTGCATACTAGTAGTTGATGATCTATACCAGAGTCAGCTCCAGGTTCTGTCTTTGTTGATGTTGAGCTTTTCTATCGTTGACTTCTACAGTTTTAGTCAGTTTGATTTTCGTACAGTCCATTGAGTAAAGTTCATGTGTACAGTTGCCACTTGTGGTGCTGGAAGAAGGTGTTTGAGATGAATAGATTGTTGGTCTTGCCCAATTTTATCAGTCTTTCTCCAACTCCATTTCTGTTACCAAGTCCATATTTTCCAGCCACTTTGCCTTCTTTTTTGTTGCAAACATTTGCATTTGAGTCATCCATGGCTATCGGGATATCTTATTTGTATATTCTGTCAATTTCAGCTTGTACTAGTTCATAGCGCTCATAAACGTCATTCTTTTCTGCAGCTGTTATTGGGGCACACACCTGAATAATAGTTATGTTGATGGGCATTCCTCGTAGACGAATAGGAATTAAGCATTCACTGATTGATTATATTGTATTTCATTACATTTTTTGCAAGCTACTCCTTAATTATAAGTACAACACACTTTCTTTGTTTTTCATTTCCAACATGTTATACCATGTGATCATCAGACACACAGTGACCAATGCCACTCAATTTCATTTCGCTGACACCCAACAGATCAAGTTGTACACGTTTCCATTTCATTCTTGACCATCTCCAACTTCCCTTGGTTCATGCTTCATACGTTCCACGTCCCAATATGCAAGATATATCTGCAGCTTCTGACTCTCATTTCATGCACTACTACATTAGCAGTCAGATGTCCCGAGGACTTTAATCCAACCACATCATAAATGCTGGCTTTGCTCTGAAAAGTCTTCAGCTTATCTTCAGTAGCCAGTTGAGTGCCTTCCGACCTGGAGGTCTTCCAGCACTATAGTGCAGTTTGTTTTGTTGTGACTATCCACTTTGTTTTTGTTTTCTTTTGCGCAGGTAAAGCTAGTGGTGTTGCCGTTGTCTCAGAAACGTGATCCTCTATTGCCAACACCATCCCATTCTGCTGCTGGCCAAATGGTTGGTTTGACTTAGTCTGGCACCTCAGCAGAGACTTGTCCATCTTGGGAGATCCTGCCAGTAGTTAAGCTACCATTAGCTTATCTCTCAACTTCGCTGATGCACACAAGCCCTCACAGCACAACAAGCTGCAAAGCAGTCTATACTCTGTTCTTTTCTCCAAGCATCTCTTGCAGTTAACTTAGCGGGCTATTCTAAAGACTAAGTTTGATAACATAGAAAAGGAGCACTCTAAGTATGGGAGTCACCCACTTGTGTGGCTGACTTAATCCTGCTTGTCGACGGATAATGTAGTGTTGCTCAGCTGTAACAGGTGTTTACTGTAGACTATAGAATTGAAGAGACCCTGAGAGTCTTATTTAGCTGAGCTTTGTAACCAACTGAGGAGCTGAGAGGGACCACTCTGTGCAGGAAGGCCCATGTATACTTTAGTATAACGTACTGAGCTAAGGGAGAGCAGTTGAATCCTGGTGTTGCCAGATGAGGTCACCACAATCCTACTGCATATGGAAAGTATCTGTTACAAGTTAGCAACATTGTTATATCATCCACTTCTATTTTCTCATTGTTAAAATACAAAAGACCAGTGTTCTATTTTCTGCCTGTAGAGTGGGAGGGGGAAATTTATAAAACTGGGAGCTGGGAAGTAGCAGTATATTGCATACTGATGAACTTTCTGCTAGATGTCCTTCCTGCTTTGTTCTTAAGCAGATGGCAGTGACTTGGATACACTTAGTCATGGAAGCATGGATAGTTCTAATGACATCAACAGC
Source organism: Ichthyophis bannanicus (assembly GCA_033557465.1). Lineage (NCBI taxonomy): Eukaryota > Metazoa > Chordata > Amphibia > Gymnophiona > Ichthyophiidae > Ichthyophis > Ichthyophis bannanicus. The sequence continues at coordinate 260,145,078 of CM066043.1, read as the reverse complement.
ATGGAGCAGGCACACAGGGATTTAAGCAAAGGGGATTCTGCTGAAGATGGATCCAGTACAGGTTTGTTTACATGTGTACTGTAGTTATAGCTACAATAGAAATTTGTTTTAGTGAATTTCTGGACAAATGGCACTTATGTCAGAGTTCTATTTCATTCACTAAAATATTATTGGAAGCAATCTGAGAAATCACCAGGTAGTATTGTTTTAGTTTAAGGCCCATACAGAGTTTCCTACTATCATATGGCCTCAGAAAAATCCTGAAGTGCCTATAACAGAGATGTTGTGCTGTGTCCTGGCAGCAAAGGGTAGATAACACAGAGGTGTGTTAAATGTGTCCCGGTCAGCACGTTTGTTTTTCAGATACTTCAGGCAGATAAAGGGGAATACCTCTTTCCCAAAACTCACTTGCCTAAAATACTGATTTCTTTTTCCTATGAAAAATATGGGATCATTGTAAAAGTTCCCATCTTGCATACATTACCCAGATATACTGATCTCTCATTGCATATAGAGATCTGTTTTCCTGACAAGTTCTTTTTTGCACAAAGTTGCTTGTGTCCTTTGTACAATTTTGAAATATCTTTGACATTAAGAGGAAGATGTTAAAAATCTGCATGTGTTTGCTATTTCCAGAGGCCTGCAAGCACATTGCCAAATCCTCCTGCTAGACCAGTCCAGACTAGTGGGTTATATCCCCCTGCCAGCAGATGATGGAGATAGAGAACCAATCAGAAGCTTCAGTGACATCATTACTTGCGCATATACTTGCTCTGCTAGGAGATGGTGAATTTCGGCTACTCTGCTCCTGGCTTTCACTTTGAGAATTTCAGTCCAGTGTAGCTCTTTTTTTTTATATTGGACTTCCCCAGCGCCCACAAGAGGCTGTTTTTTCATTAAAGTTAAAAAAAAAAAAAAAAAAAAAAAAAAAGTGAGCGCCATTTGTTTCAGTGAAGCGGTTTACCTCAGCCAGTGGCTGGTTCCTGCAGGACTCAGGTGGTAACTGTGAATGCTACTGCATCCCTTCTCTCTTCACTTTATTTTTTCATTTTATTTCTCTCAGCCAGCTGTGCCATTTTTTCTGTTCAGCCTTTTTATTCCCCTGTGTCGTTTCTTCACAGGACCAGCTGGTTTTTTTAGCTTCTTTCACTCGCAGTTTGCCTCCTGGATTGATTTTTTTAACCGCAGGAGCCCTATTTTCACTGTTTTTGTACCATGTTCAATTTCTTGCACTACAAGTGTATAGACAGCTGTCACTGTTCTTGTTTTTGGCATACCTGCTCTTTTTCTCTGTGAAACAGCGTATCACATTTTTTTTTCTTTATGAGTGCCCGCTTCTCTTCTGTGCTGCCTTGACTGTGGCTGCAAGCTCCAGGTTTTGATACACAGCTTCTGCACTTCCTGTGCTTCTGACCCAGGGGAGGGCATGGAGCGTTCATCTGTGTCCTTCTCATTTGGTCCCTCTTGCGCCAGCCCCACTGAGGGATGTCTCTCTTCCTCCTGTTCTTTTTCGGAACAAATGCAGCCTCTTGGGGAGCCCAATATTTCCCAGTTTATGTTCTTGTTCCATCAGGCCTGGGATCTTTGGCATTCTGGCTCTATCTGACCCACACAACACACACACCACACACTGTAAATATACATTTGTAAAAAGTTAGATGTGTTTGTTTTAATACCTACAAAGTTTATATTACTGTTCAATGTAAATAGTTGAATTCTATTGTTCTATGTAAAATGTATACAAACTGTGTACAAGACTGTTAACCTGTTATATGTAAACCGCCCTTGATCTCTGGAAGGGGCGGTATAAAAGAAATAGTTAAATAAATAAAAAATAAAAATTCCTTCCAAAGCCCCCTCTCCAGGGCCTTCTGGTCTGTCAGCATCCAAGGACCTGTCATCCTGAAAGTGAGCAAGCTCTACTTTGCCTGCTCAGGAGGAACATCCCTCCAAGGAGGTCTCCTGAGCTCCTGGAGAGTGGAATCCCTCAGAGGAGCCAGTTTCTGGGGATGACAGTATGGTCAGTGAGTCTGACCACAAAGATGGGGAATTGTCACCTCCAGAAGAGGGTCGCCGATCTTCAGAATGACTCCCAGGATGTACGTCTTTTTCATAAGGAGGAGCTGCCGGCTCTTATTTCTCAAATTGTGGAGTCCCTCCATATTGCTGACCCTCCGGAAAAGCAGGAGTCTACCGAGTCCAAGTCTCAGGCGGATCCCATTCTTACAGGCATTCGTGAGCCGTCTAGAGCCTTCCCTTTTCCTTTAGAGCTGCAGCAGATGGTTTCCTTGGAGTGGGTCTCTACTGACTCTTCCTTGTGCTCAGCTAGGCATCTGGGCCATTTTTATGTCTGGTCACCTGCAGACCTTGATAAGTGGCTCCACTTTCCTACGATGGATGCCCTGATGGCGGTGGTTACTAAGCACACCACCATCTCAATGGAAGGAGGTGTAGTGCTTCGGGATCAGCAGGATAAGAAGGTTGAAGGCCTTTTGAAAACAGCTTTTTCTTCTTCCTCCCTTGCTCTCCAGGCTTCTCTATGTGGAGGTTTAGAGACATGTTTTCTGCTCAGATGGATTCAACTCCTACCACAGGACTTTTCTTCAGCTCATTTGGAATCTGTGGCTGCCTTTTTGGCTGATGCCCTCTGTGACCTCCTTCAGTTGGCAGCATGGTCAGTTGCAGATGTTACAGTGGCGAGGCATTTGTTGTGGCTGCGGCATTGGAATGCTGATGTGGCCTCCAAAGTGCACCTGGCCAAACTCCCATTCAAGGGCAGGCTCCTGTTCGGGGAGAATTTGGAAAAACATGTCAAGGATTTGTGCAAGGTTAAACCTGTGTTTGCCCGAAGACAAACTCAAAGGGGCATCTTGTCAGTCGGGAACCAGGACATCATCTTAGTCTTCCTCCAGAGCGCATTTTCAATTCAATGCGCAAATTGAGAGGCAAGTTGCAGACCTTTCGAGGGATCTGTTGATCTCGAAGCAATTACTCCTCTTCCAACAAGTTCTCCAGACCGGGGTGCTGCAGGTTGGCAGGTGGTTGCGCCTCTTTTTCCGTGAATGGGTCTGAGTTACCACGGACAGATGGGTCCTCGACATAAAATCTCAGGGTTACATTCTCGACTGCACCAGACCCATTAGGGATGACTTTATGATCTTTCTTTGCATGTCAACTTGCAAGAGGGCTGCAATGCAAGAGACTCTTCAGCGGTTTCTGCAGCTTGGGCAATTTGTCCAGTTCCCACTCCAAGGTTGGATCTGGCTGCTATTCCATCTACTTCGCCATGCCCAAGAAGGATATTTTCTTCCGACCCATCCTAGATCTTCGAGGGGTCAATCACTGTCTCCGCATGCCACAGTTTTGCAAGGAGACCTTGAAGTCTGTGCTTCAAGTGGTCCGTGCAGGTGAGTTCTTGGCTTACCTGGACCTTGCAAAGGCCTACTTCCATATTCCCATTCGAGATGACCAGCAGCGTTTCCTGTGCTTTGCGGTACTGGGTCGTCATTTCCAGTTTCGAGCCCTATTGTTTGGTCTTGCCACAGCTCCTCACACCTTCTCAAAGGTAATAGCATCGTCAGGGGGGTGTGTCTCCTTCCTTAACTGGATGATTGGCTCATCCGAGCAAAGTTTTACGCAGAGACACAGGGAGCGGTGGCACGGGTCCTTTCCTTCTTCGAAAGCATCAGTTTGGGTGGTCAACCACTCCAAGAGTTCCTTATTCACATCTCAGGGGTGTGTGACCTGTGGCATATGGAAGATTGCTTCGCCAGCGCAGCTCAGGGGCCCATCTTTTTGATCGAGGCCCAGCCCACGGACAGTGTTAGGCTGGTAGCGGTCCCCAGTGCACTGGGCTCAGGTCTTCCCAGACTCGGGTTGTTTGGGAATGCAGCCCAGAGTGGATGGTGAACTCTGTCTAAGGCTAAATACTGACACGAGACCAATAGCAAGCAAGTGTACCGTAAGGGAAAGTTGAAAAGAAATTTGAAGATAGAGTTCAAGAGGGCATGAAACCGTTAAGAGTTAATTAGGTGGAGTCAGTGCAGTAGGCCTTTCCGGGGTCCTGGCAGACCACCTTCCTCGCCGTCCCTCAAAAGGCGGTCGGGGAAGCATGCCTCCTGGATGGTACTGGTGTCTGTAGGTTGCATTTCCTCCCCAGTGGTGCACTGTGACCGACTCTGGTCGGGTGGGGAAGGAGGCCTGCCGCTCCACGGTGGCACGTCTTATAGCCCCGCGGCAGCAGCATCACCATTTCCTCCGGGATCGAGGGAGATGATCGCCACCGTGCCCCTCCCCTGGAACCCCATTCCCTGTTGTTTCAGGCTCCCTTATTTTCTGCTTGTTGCCGCCCTTTGTGCACTGATTTGCCAACCAGTCTCCAAGGTAATCCAGCACATATACAGAAGACAGCAGTGGCGTTCTCAGGGGACAAGCAGGAAGTCAGTCCTCGCATATTGGTGATGTCAGTGCCGACAGAGCCCACACGATAACCTCTCCCAGCTTTCAAAGAAAGCCTTTGGGAGATGCACCATGCTTGCTTGGTCCCCTTCCTGTCTAAGGGTTCCATCTTATCTCAGTCTCCTTTTTTCTGCGGAACAATTGGACAAGCCTTCTGGTCTCAGGGCCAGGATGACGGCCTTAGAACGCAGCTTGTGTGCCTTCATGGCCCAGCAGTAGGCTCTGATGCCCTGGTTCCTCTGGGTAATCACTCTCGACCACCATCCTCTCCACGGCAAGGGAGTCCACAGAGGTGGAGCCGATCCTTGAAAGCCACCAGCTTCGAGAGACCCCCTCAGCACTGTTCCAGTTCAGGGCCGAGAACTTCCCCACCAAGCACACCTGACTCAAAACTCAGGGGCATCAGGGCTGCCAGGCCGTCCGGGCTGGGGCATGAAATCGAGGCCCAGAGGACCCTCGAGGTCTCCTGCGGGTCAGAGTGGGAAAACCGAGGATGATGAGTCCCTAGACACTCGGCTCCACAGGGACGTGCCTTCCCCTCCCAAAGCCCAGCACTGGTCCCCATCCAAGGACCTGGCCTTCCTGGACTTCATCTGGGATATGGTGAAGGCCTTTGCCTTCACTACCGAGTCCGAGGAGGAGCCTCAGATGGAAGACCTCCTCCAGTATGAGGCTCCCCCTAAGGAGGCACTCAAGGTGCCCATTCCCACCTTCCTGGAATGGCTGTTCTTCTGTATGTGGGAGACCCCGGCCTCGGTGCCTATTGTGAGCAGGTAGCTGGACTCGATGTACCGGGTATGCCAGAGCCCTGGTTTCCAAAAAGCTGAAATGTCTCAAGTCCATGGTGATGTAGTCAGCCATGCGTAGGCTTAAGAGCCAAAAAATGCACTCCTCAGTCCCCTGGCAGGGAGCCTGCACCAAGGATGCTCTTGGCAAAAAATGCTTCCAGGGTTCTGTGCTTATCAGCCGGATCAAGGCATAGTACTACTAGTAATCATTTATATAGCGCTACAAAGCGTATGCAGCACTGTACAAACATACTGTATAAATATATATGGGCATGTAGTTGTGGTACATGGTGAGGGAACTCGCCAGATCCTCGACTGGTCTCTCCGAGGAGCCTCTCCAGCGGTTCCGGACCCTGACCTCCATGGTCAAAGAGTGCTCCAAATTTATGACTCGGTAGGCCTATGACTGCTTTGAGCTGTCGGCTAGAGTAGCCGGTGTGGGCATACTGTCCACCGCCAGGCCTAACTATAGTCTTCAGACTTGTAGCAATTGGTGCTTCACCCACCCCTGTCTTAACATTCATTCACCAGGACCACCCCCCCCCCCCCCCACCTATATCTCCTTGATTTGCATTCTCTCCTCTTACCGCTCTCCTATGGATCCATATCACCTTTTGTTCTTGATGTTAACTCTCCCTAATGTTTTCCACTCTTTCCCTCAGCTCCATGGCCTTACTTTTCATTACCCACTCCTTACTCTACCCACCTCCTCTAACATTTTGTCTTTGACCTTATCTGCCCTTGAGCTTCACCTTTTTCTTCCTCTCATTCAGCCATCTCCACTCTCACTGAGGGAACATCACCCTTGCTTCTGTCGTGCTGCCTCCTCTCTCCCCCTTTTCTCTTACTCCTCTTCCTCCTCTCATCTGGAGATCTCAACCCCAACCCTGACCCACCCTAGAATTTTTCCTCCTAGGGCAGGTCAATGCGTAATCTTTCTAATCTTGTTCATATCCCTCTCTATCCTTCTAAAGCATTGTGGAATGCACATTCCAATAAACTTGTCTTCATTCATGATCTCTCTATCTCTAATACCTCTCTATCATCTTCTGGCTCTTACTGAAACTTTGCTTCTTGAAGATTCAGTTTCAGTTGCTGCCCTCTCATGGAGGCTACCTATTTTCCCATACACCTTGGCCCATTGACAGTGTTGGGTTCCTATTCTCTCATTCCTTCCAGCTCCTCCTCCTGCCTCCATCTAATTCCTTTGCTTCTTTTGAAGTCCATACGATCTGCCTATTTTCTCCACTACTTCTCTGCGTAGCTGTCATTTATTGACCCTCCAACAAGTCCACCTCTATCTTTCTCACAGATTTTGAATCCTGGCTGTCTTCCTTTCTGGATGCATCTTCCCCTTCCCTTATTCTTGGGGATTTTAACATTCACATTGATAACCCTTCTGACCCTTCTGCCTTTAAGCTCCTTTCCCTAACCTCCTCATTCAGCCTACACTTGTACTTTACCGCTCCTACTCACAAGCATGGCCACTGCCTTGACCTTGTCATCTCCTCCAACTGCTCACCCTCAAACTTCGCCACTTCATTCTGCCCTTATCTGACCATCCCCTGTTAACCTTCACCCACAACCATCCCCCATCTTGGTCTCACCTGATCTCCACCCTGTCAAGAAAGGCAGAGTGCGAGACGTAAAACATGGCCGCATTTCGGCATGAATCTTCGTCAGGGGGTGAACCTCAAAACATAATGAATACATTAAAAATCACTTTCATATAAAAAGAACATATACATTGTTAAAGCAATAAATGCTAAGCTTGAAGAATGGTCTAGAATTTGGCAGCTGGGATTTAATGTTAAAAAAATGTAAGGTCATGCATTTGGGCTGCAGCAATCCAAGGGAGCAATACAGTATAGGAGATGAAGTACTTTTGTCCACTAAAGAAGAGCGGGACCTAGGCGTGGTTATGTCTGATGATCTTAAAGTAGCTAAACAGGTAGAAAAGGCGACAGCAAAAGCTAGAAGGATGCTTGGGTGCATACGGAGAGGAATGGCTAGCAGAAAAAAGGAGGTGATAATGCCTCTGTATAAATCTTTGGTGCGACCTCATTTGGAGTATAGTGTGCAATTCTGGAGACCGCACCTTCAAAAGGATGTGAACAGGATGGAGTCGGTGCAGAGGGTGGCTACTAAAATGATTAGTGGGCTTCATTATAAAGCATATGAGGACAGACTTAAGGATCTTAATATGTACACCTTAGAGGAAAGGCGGGATAGAGGTGATATGATTGAGATGTTTAAATACCTCCGTGGCATAAATGTTCAGGGAGAGAGCCTCTTTCAATTGAAAGCAAGTTCTGCTACGAGAGGACATGGGATGAGGGTGAAGCAAGATAGATTCAGGAGTGATATGCGGAAATATTTCTTTACAGAAAGAGTAGTGGATCCATGGAATAGTCTCCCAGTGGAGGTGGTAGAGATGAGGACAGTAACTGAATTCAAAAAAGCATGGGACCAACACAGAGGATCTCTAAAGGTAAAAAGTGGACTGTTGTAGTTGTTGTTATGGAAGGACAGACTAGATAGGCCATGTGGTCTTTTCTGTCATCATGTTTCTATGAAAGGAAAGCATGTCTAAATAATGTGCATCACAATGTTTAAAAGGTTAGAAAACATAGCAGAAATAAATAATTAAAAATCAAATTATATTATATATATATATATATATATATATATCTATATACACACACACACACACATAGATTAAAACTTAGAGGACACACAACTCTAATCTATGAACAAAAAGGAAGGAACATGTGAAACTTAGACTGTATCCAAACCACCCCCTATCCAGTCCAAAGAATGTTCACCAATGAAATGGTGTGAAGAACCAGCACAAGCATAGGAAAGGAACAAACAACTTGCTGAACAGTGAACAATGTTAGTTGTATAAATCTAAAACAGGACAAAAACTATAGTCTGCAAATAAATAATATAAAACTGATCATAATCCTACTTTCTTGTTGTAAAGAGAAACTTGCAATGATGGGAAAACCACATACTTAGAAACAATCTTGTGGAAATTTCTGCATGATTACCAATCGTGACTTATTTTTTTAAAGATAAAGAACATACATTGTGAAAGTGAGCTATGTATAGCATAAAATGGAGCGCAGAATACATAGCAGAAAGGCGCATATTATAATTTACCTATCCACTAGTGGATACTTTCTGTTTCTCTTTGAAAGCGATTAAACAGAAGTTGTCTAGAGTATTTTTTGTCAGCTACAGCCTTTATGCTGTGGTGTTGCATTCTCTCCTCCATTTGTCCATTGGTTATATGGATTAGTGCATAACATTTTTATGAAAATAACACAGGTACACTAAAAAAAAATTTTTTTAAACTGCCTTTAATGTTTCGATTGATTTTTACATTTTTTGGTGCGCTGAATCCAAATCTGGTAACCAATTTGCTCCATCACGTACAGATTTTTTGCTACATTGGGTTAGCAGTTTGAGGTGAACGTTTCAGATTGAGTGCGATCGAGATAAAAGTTTCTTGGATGAATTCTTTATACTAATTGTTTAGTAGTTATTCAAATAAGAATAAAGAAAATTGTAACAAGGCAGCACATAAGAATAGAGTAATGTCAACAAAACACACTGTGATGGTAGCAAAATTGTCTGCACTTAAAACAGCCACATACATGTGCACAAACATTGAGCATATAAGAGCGAGTTTAGACACAAAGCAAAGCAAAGAAATGTGCAAAAAATGTTGTACAGGTATGTATGTAAGAATAGAAAACGCAAACTGCACCATTGCAATACATGAAGACAAACACCCGATGGTGTGAAAATAAAATTCTAATAAATGAGATCCGACACTGTGGTAATAACTAGCAAATTTTTATTTCAAAGTTTAGTAAAAACACGATATTTGTCAACACAGTTTAGATTTTAAAGTCATTCTTGGGTCAATCAATCTCCTGGTGGGCCCGTTTCTTCTTCCCCCAAATGCTTCTCTTGGTGCGCTGCTTGGCGTATTTTTCATCTGGGGTTTCCCGCAGCAGCAACCAGCAGAAATCAGCCATCATAGTGGTGTTCCATATTCCTTGGTACCTTCTCTCTGCGTCCTTGATGTCCTGGTGAAACCTTTCACCTTGTTCTTCACTGTACGCCCCCAGGTTTTCGGGAAAGTAGTTCACATGGGAGTGCAAGAAATGGACTTTCAGGCTCATGTTACAGCCTTGTTCTTTGAAGGCATTGAGCATCCTGGCAACAATATCCTTATAGTTCTCATCCCGCCTGTTCCCCAAGAATTTGAGAACAACATCCTTGAAGGAATCCCAGGCTTCTTTTTCCTTCTCAGACATCGTTTCAGCGAATGCTCCATCTGAAATGAGTTTTCTTATATCAGGGCCAACAAACACTCCTTCCTTTAGCTTTGCTTCAGAAAGTTGGGGGAACTTTGAGCAAAGGTACCGAAAGCACTCACCATCTTTTGGAAGGGACTTGATGAATTGCTTAATGAGACCCAACTTAATGTGGAGAGGTGGTAAAAGAATTTTATCACGAGGTACCAAGCTTTCATGAAGAACATTTTTCTCACCGGATCTCAAATACTCCCGAATTGGCCAGTCTTTTTTCCCCCAGTGTAGGTCGCGGGCCCGGCTATCCCACAAGCAAAGGAAGCAGGGATATTTGGTGAAACCGGATTGCTGCCCTAATAGCATGGATATAATTTTAAAGTCTCCACAAATTATCCACTTATGCTCATCATAACGAATCTTCTGAAGAATCAGGGCCAAATTGTCGTATTTTTCTTGGAGAATAACCGAGTGAGCAATAGGAACTGAAGCGAATGTGTTGCCATTATGAAGAAGAACACCTTTTATGCTGTCTTTTGACGAATCAATGAACAGCCGCCATTCAGCAGGATCATACTTGAGTTTAAACTTTTCCATCACTCCGTATATATATCGTTGCAAAATACCAAATCTTCCTCTTTGCTGAAATACTTCAAAAATTGTCTCTCGCGGTTGCGGTACCAATAAAAAGTTGTTCCTGGTGACAATAGATTTTTCTGTTTAAGCCGAGAACCTAGCAGTTGGGCAGCATCTTTTGGGAGTCCTAAATCCCGGACTAAATCATTCAATTCAGCTTGAGAAAAAAGTTCAGGTTTCGGATCTGGTTCAGTTTCAAACTCTGAAGTACTGGACTCATCGGGAAAAGCCATCTGATGAGTCTCATCATGATCAGAACCGTCCACACAAATATGATCCAAAGATTTTGGTGGTTCAGGCACAGGTACTTCGTTGCTATGAGGCATAGGCCTAATTGCTGAGGGAAGGTTGGGGTAACTTATTACGTTCTTATTTTTTAAGTTGTATCCCTTCACAATGCAAGAGCAAAAATAGCAGTCACTGCTGTGGTCTCTTTGTTCACGCCACATCATAGGTATTCCGAAATGAAATGCTTGTTTTTTACCTTTCATCCATAAGCGTAGATCTTCCTCACATGTCTTGCACACTTTGTGAGGAGCCCACGGTTTGTCTTGATCACCTAACTTCAATCCGAAATAGGCGAAATATACTTTTTTAATAAATGCAGAAATGTTCCTCTGCCGCTTTTTCACGGTATATTCCCCACAAATAAAACAAAAACTGTCCGGAGAGTTGACGCAACCTCTGGCTCTGTGAGCCATCACAAATACACAGCTCTGCAAACTACAACTGTAGTGAACCACTTCGGAATAAAGCTGGATTACGACTGAGCAAACAAAAGGTAATAATGAACTTGCAAGAAACTGAAATTTGACAGGAACGTTCATGTCGCAACCACCGTGTTTGAGCGAGCGAACGAGGCGAGGCGAACAGGAAAGAACATGCGCCAGCGCGAGTACTGGATTTAGCCCCCCGCCTCCCAATTGTCCTGTTAATGTATAAAATGAATACAAAACACACTAAAATATCATGAGGGAGTGTTTCTAGTTAGTTAACCATTACAACCTCTATTTTGGGCCAAGAAAATAAACTGCAGTCGGCTAAAAAGAAATTATGTGAACATTCCTTATATGGGTAAGAAATCTAATTTTGCAAGAAAACGTGACGTGATGGAACATTTTGGCTATTTTTCCTGGATTCAGCACCCCAAAATCTATAGGAATCAGTTGCAAAACTGGAGGCAGTTTTTTGGTAGTGTACCTGTGTAAGTGATCTGAGGTCCCTAGTCACCACACACTCATTCCATGATTATAGTGTTCTCATGAGATTATTTCTGATGTGGGTTCCTCCCTTTTTTAGCAACACATTACAAGCTAATTAGCATACCTATTATGTATTACAATTGCATTTCTCAAATTATAAATTATAATTTGTCCCTTTCTGCTATGTATTCTCTGCTCCATTTTATAACCCGTTTAATAAGAAATTTTTTTTTTCACTCAATGCGTAATGAAACTCTGGAATTCGCTACTGGAGGATGTAGTAAAAGCAGTGTAGCTGGTTTTAAAAAAAGGTTTGGACATGTTTCTGGAGGAAAAGTCCATAAGCCATTATTAAAGAGGACCCGGGAAATCCACTGCTTGCCCCAATACAAGCATTGTGGAACCTGTGTCCTTTGGAGAAACTGCTAAGTACATGTGACCTAGATTGGCCACTGTTGGAAACAGGATACTGGACTTGATGGACCTTGGTCTGACCCAGTATGGCATATCTTATGTTTTTATGTACCTTTCTGTGCCTGAAATCTCTCCAGGTATCTAGGCCCAGATTTCTGCCTGCATATCTGACATTGCTGACTGGATGTCTCGCTGCTGTCTGAAACTGAAAATGGACAAAACTGAGCTCTTTATCTTTACCCCTAAACCTACCTCCCCCCTTCCTCCCTTCTCTGTTCCTGTGGATAATACTACACTCCTCCCCATTTCATCAGCTCACAACCTTGGGGTCATCTTTGACTCCACTCTCTCTCTCTCTCTCGCTGCACACATCCAACAGATAGCTAAAACCTGTCGCCTTTTTCTCTATAACTTTGGCAAAATGTGTCCCTTCCTTTCTACACACACTACTAAGATACTTATCCAGTCTTTAGTCACTTCCTGTCTAGACTATTGCATCCTCTTCCTTGCTGGTCTCCTTCTGAATCATTTCTCTCCCCTTCAGTCCATTCAAAACTCAGCTGCATGGCTAATCTTCCACCAGTCTCTGTATATGCTCATATAATCCCTCTTCTCAAGCCACTTCACTGGCTCCCTATCTATTTCCATATCAGTTCAGACTTCTCCTACTGACTTTTAAGTGCACTCATTCTGCTACCGTACTCCTCACTACCTTTCCTCTCTTATCTCTTCTGGCAGATCCCTTCTATCTGTGCCCTTCTCCTGCCAACTCTAGACTTCGATCCTTCCACCTTGCTGCTCCTTTATGCCTGGAACAAACTACCAGAGTCTGTGCATCAGGCTGCATCTCTGGCACTTTTCAAATCCAGGCTGAAAACTCATCTCTTTGAGTCTGCTTTTTGGATCCTGATCCACTTGGTCTATGTGTTTCCTTGCCACTCCCTTGGATATGTCCTTGTCCTCAACTGTTGTGTTGTCTGTCTTAACTAGATTGTAAGCTCTGATGAGCAGAAACTGTCTTTTACATGTGTCTGTACAGTGCTGTGTATGCCTTGTAACACTATACAAATGACAAGTAGTAGTAGTAAGTTGGTTGATGTCCCTTGCTGGGGAGATAACCTCTTCAGCAAGGCCATGATGTACAAGGCCACCAAGTTGGAGTCTGAGTTCATGACCAGGACCAGACTCTCCAAAAAGACCACTAACCCTTCTCGAAGGAAGGGTTTGGGTAAAAAGCCCCTATACCCGAAAAAGAGGAAGGCTTACAGAAACTACCCTCAGTACTGAGCCTTCTCCAGGACCAAGCAGGAAGTCAGTCCTCACTTATGGGTGACGTCGGCGCCGACGGAGCCCTCGCGGAGCAATTTTCCCCAGCTTTCAAAGAAAGCCTTTGGGAATTGCAGCGCGCATGCGCGGTCGTCTTCCCGTCCGAGGGTGCCATCTTAGCCAGTCTTCTTTTTTCCGCGGAGCCCTACAGACGTCCCCGTCTTGTCCCCGCGAAAAAGTTGATTTTCTTCTTTATTTTATCCTTTTTTCTTTCGGTTCGACGCCGATCGTTTTCCCGCCCGGACTCGCGACGCCGGTCTCGAGTCCTCTTACTTTTTTCGGTTTTTCTGACTTAGTCAGCTTTCGTTTTTCGGTTTCCCTGGCAGCCCGGTCCTTTGACCTCGCAGGGGCCCTTTTTCCCCCGATGGCTGCCAGTGGGTTTAAGCGGTGTGGTCGGTGTGACCGAAATATGTCACTAACCGACACACACGACTTTTGCCTCCGCTGCCTGGGCCCGGATCATGAGGAACTGATCTGTGGGCCCTGCAGCAAACTGTCCTCAAAGGCGTTGAGAAGTCGGCGGCATCAGCGTGAGAGAATCTTCGCTGACCCCAGCCGTACCCGGACCTCGTCGGAGGCCTCCGCGTCGAAAGGCTCCAGCTCGGACCGTCGCCGGAGCTCCTCCGACCGGGGTTCTCCCTCCGGGGACCATCGTCGGAAGGAAAAACCCGCGAGGGCGGCGTCGGTAGACGCTCCTGGTTCCGCGAGGGCCAGGTCGCATAGCCCCGACAGCCGCCCCGGGTCCTTGGAGAAGGAACACATCCCGAAGCGACCTCGCCTGGAGTCGGAGATGCCTGCCCGGGTAAGTCCTGTGGTCCTTCTGGACTCGCCTCCGCGACAGCCGACGTCGGGCCCGACGCCGTCGGGGCTCGAGTCGGGGGCTGCTGGGTCACCTGAGCTCGGACTCAGGTTGACGGCCTTGGAGAGCAGACTGTCTGCCTTCATGGACCAGCAGAGGGCACTGCTCGCTGGCGCCGCTGCCCCGACCGCCGGGACGTCGACGTCCAAGTCGACCCCGGAGACCGAGCCGATCCTCGAGTCGATGAGAACTCGAGTCGATCCTCGGTCGAGGTCACCCTCGGCCTCCCGTTCGGGACCGAGGTCGCCGACGCCGACTCCCTCGGCGTCGGGGCGGCTGGTGCCGCACCCTGCCCGGGCCGACCCCACCGAGTCCTCGTCGGAGTCGGTCTGGGAGTCTGAGGAGGAAGAGTCACCTGATTCTTTCCGGACTCGGTGTGTCCCATCGGACTCACCGGAGTCCGAGCCTCGGAAGCAGTCCCCCCCGGAGGATGCCCGGTTCTCGGACTTCGTTAGGGATATGGCCAAGGCTTTGGCCTTCCCTGCGGATCCCGAGGAGGAGCCTCGAGCCGAAGAGCTCGACGCCCTCCAGTATGACTCTCCCGCGAGGGAACACTTTACTGTGCCGGTTCCTCCTATGCTGGAACGACTACTCTTCCGCATGTGGGAGAGTCCGGCCTCCTCGCCGGTCCTGAGCAAGCGGGTCGATTCTATCTATCGGGTCCGCAAGAGCCCTGGCTTTCAAAAGGCACAGCTGCCACACCATTCCATGGTAGTGGAATCGGCCATGCATCGTCTTAAGAGCCAGAAGATGCACTCCTCGGTGCCTCCTGGAAGGGAGGCCCGTAACCTGGATGGCCTTGGCAAGAAGTGCTTCCAGGGCTCTATGCTCGCATGTCGTGTCCAGACTTACCAGCTATACATGGGCATGTATCTCCGGGATCTGGCTAAAGAGCTAGCCGGATTCTCCGCTGGTCTCTCCGAGGAGCCCTTGCGGAGGTTCCTAGCCTTGTCCACGGGCATTCGGGAATGCTCAAAGTTCATGTCCCGAGCAGCCTATGATGGCTTTGAAGCCTCGGCTCGAGTGGCCGCAGCCGGCATCGGTGCCCGCCGACAGGCTTGGCTTCAGTCGTCAGACCTTGAGCCCTGGGTACAGGACAAGTTGGTCGATGTCCCCTGCCGAGGCGAAAACCTCTTTGGCAAGCCCATGGCGGACAAGGCTGCACAAATTGAGACTGAGACTCTCACCAGGACCAGGCTTTCTAGGAAGACCTCCGCCCCTTCCCAGAAAAAGAAGGGCTCGGGGAAAAAGTCCTTTTACCTGAGGAAGGCGGCTGCCTACAAACAATACCCCCATTATCAGGCCCCTGCAGCTCCCCAACAGGGCCAGCAGGCCAAGGGACGGGGTAACGGGTCCCGTAGACAGCAAGCCCCCAAGCCTGCGCCACCAGCCCCTGCTCAGCAGGGTGGGGGCTTTTGACTCGCTCAGCATAGCCTCTCCCCCCCCGCTGGTTCCTCCCAGCACCGGAGGCCGGCTGGTTCACTTCGCCCACAGGTGGTCCAGCATCACCGCAGATGCCTGGGTGCTTCAGGTCGTGCGAGAAGGCTACCTTCTCCACTTCCATCAGGTCCCTCCCTCCTATTTTCCGGGAGAACCTCCGCGCCCCCCTCTGCACAGGGAGTTGCTCCTTCAGGAGTTAGCAGGTCTTCTGCAGGAACAGGCGGTGGAACCGGTGCCACACCACCTGAGAGGTCAAGGCTTTTATTCAAGGTATTTTCTGATACCAAAGAGAACAGGGGGCCTCAGACCCATCCTGGACTTGCGCAACCTCAACAAGTTCCTGGTGCGGGAGAAGTTCAAAATGCTTACCCTTGGAATCCTTCTGCCCTACCTCCAGCAGGGAGATTGGCTATGCTCCTTGGATCTAAAGGATGCCTACACGCACATCCTCATCCACCCAAGCCACCGCCAATACCTAAGGTTTGTGGTGGCAGGAAATCATTACCAGTACAGAGTACTGCACTTTGGCCTGTCCTCCGCACCGCGAGTCTTCACAAAATGTCTCGCGGTCGTGGCGGCCCATCTCCGGCTTCACGGCCTCTATGTCTTTCCGTACCTCGACGACTGGCTCATCAGAGCAGCGTCCGCTCAGGAGGTCACCAACGCCACGTGCCGCACGGTGACTCTGCTGCAGCACTTGGGCTTTGTTATAAACTTCGCAAAGTCCACTTTGCTCCCCTCACAGGATCTCGAGTTCATCGGCGCAAGGCTGCACACTCCGCAGGCGAGAGCGTACCTACCGCTCGACAGGGCTCAACGGCTCATGGACCTAGCCGACCGCTTTCGCAGCCAGCCCCTGGTCTCCGCCAGGCGCTTCCTGAGACTGCTCGGCCATATGGCTTCCACCGTCCATGTGACCCCCAATGCCCGCCTGAATATGCGGTCTGCTCAATGGTGTCTCCGCCAGCAGTGGCGACAAGCCACGGGCGGCCTAGCAGACCTAGTGCGCGTTTCCGAGCCGCTGGTCTCGTCTCTCCGGTGGTGGCTCCGGCAGCCGAACCTGATATTCGGAATGCCTTTCCAGTCACCTCAGCCGACCCGGGTGCTGACCACCGATGCATCCCTCCTGGGCTGGGGAGCACATTGCCAAGAGGCACGTACTCAGGGCCTCTGGACCACGTGGGAGTCGGCTCAGCAGATCAACTTCCTGGAGCTCAGGGCGATCCGCCTAGCTCTCAAGGCCTTCTCCCACCTGACTTCCCAACAGTCCGTCCTTGTCCAGACGGACAATCAAGTTGCCATGTTCTACGTGAACAAGCAGGGGGGCACGGGCTCCTTCCTCCTCTGCCGGGAGGCACAGAAGCTCTGCTCTTGGGCCGTCAGTCACGGCATTCTCCTCAAGGCAGTTTATCTCCCGGGCCAAGAAAATTGCCTTGCAGACAAACTCAGCAGGGTCCTCCAGCCGCACGAGTGGCGTCTGGATCCCTTGGTAGTTCAGAAGCTCTTCCTCAAGTGGGGTCTCCCCACGGTGGATCTCTTTGCCAGTCCTCACAACCGGCAGCTTCCTCGCTTCTGCTCTCGTCAGCCACACCCCCTTCGGGTTGCGGCGGACGCCTTTCTGATCTCGTGGTCGGGGAGCCTTCTGTACGCTTTCCCTCCCATCCCGCTAGTCTCTCGGACTCTTTTCAAGGTTCTCCGAGACAAAGCCTTCATGATCCTGGTGGCCCCTCGCTGGCCCAGGCAGCCGTGGTTTCCGCTCCTGCTGCAACTGGCGGTGGAGGATCCAATCCCTCTGGGGGTACAACCGGATCTCCTCACTCAGGATCAGGGGTCCCTCCTGCACCCCAACCTCAGGTCTCTCAACCTCATGGCCTGGCTGCTGAGAGGGTAGTCCTTGCTCCCCTTCTCCTGCCGGCGGAGGTGGAGGAGGTCGTCTTGGCTTCACGACGGCCTTCTACCCGCAAATGCTACGCCCTTAAATGGCGTCGCTTTGCAGTCTGGTGTACCCAACAGTCTCAGGATCCCTTCTCCTGCCCGGTGTCGGTGATCTTGCAGTACTTGCTGCACCTCTCTGATCTGGGACTTAAGTCCAACTCCGTCAAAGTTCACCTCAGTGCTCTTTCAGCACATCATGTGCCGGTGGACGGCAGACCTCTCTCCAATGACCCTCTCGTAGCGAGGTTTCTCCGAGGTCTCCTTCTACTTAAACCACCTCTGCGCCCGCCAGCGCCTGACTGGGACCTGAATGTGGTTTTGCAGCGGATCACCTGTCCGCCTTTTGAACCTATGGCTACCTGTTCTCTCCGTTTTCTGTCTTGGAAAACTCTGTTCTTGATAGCCCTCACTTCCGCTAGACGCGTAAGTGAATTGCAGGCCCTCGTGTCTGATCCCCCTTACACTAGGTTCTACAAGAATAGGGTGGTCCTACGGACTCATCCGAAATTTCTGCCTAAAGTGGTCTCCCCTTTTCACATCAATCAGGAGGTGGTACTTCCAACCTTCTTTCCCAGACCACACTCCAGCCGAGCTGAGACGGTCCTCCATACCCTGGACTGTAGAAGGGCTCTGAACTTCTACCTTGACCGTACGCGGGAGCACCGTAAAGCTGCTCAGCTTTTTGTGTCTTTTGACCCCAATAGATTGGGGCTCCCGGTGTCCAAGCGTACTCTGTCCATCTGGGTGGCGGACTGTATCTCTTGGGCTTATGGGGCAGCCGGACTCTCCTTAGAAAGTAGAGTCACGGCTCATTGCGTTCGGGCAAAGGCCACGTCAGTGGCTTACCTCCGCTCTGTTCCGCTGGCAGACATCTGCCGGGCCGCTACTTGGTCTTCGAGCCAGACTTTTGCGGTCCATTACTGTCTCGAGAGGGAGTCCCGCAGGGACAGTGCTTTCGGACAGGCAGTCCTCCGTAATCTCTTCGAGGTCTGAGCAACTCCTACCCTCCATCCCGGATGTGGGCTACCGGTGGGTGATAATTCAGCGAAGATTCTATCCTTCTGTGCTGCTGAGCTAGAGGGAGCTCATTTTTGTGCTTAGGGTCTCCGGTAGCCTTGAGCTTGGGAGTCCCATAAGTGAGGACTGACTTCCTGCTTGGTCCTGGAGAAAGCGTAGTTACTCACCTGTAACAGGTGTTCTCCAGGAGCAGCAGGAATCAGTCCTCACTACCCTCCCTCCTCCCCTTGGAGTTGCAATCGTCTGCTTATGTTCTTTTTGCAAATTTTTATGCTGTCTTTTTTAGCTATGTCATCTGACTGGCTAAGATGGCACCCTCGGGCGGGAAGACGACCGCGCATGCGCGCTGCAATTCCCAAAGGCTTTCTTTGAAAGCTGGGGAAAATTGCTCCGCGAGGGCTCCGTCGGCGCCGACGTCACCCATAAGTGAGGACTGATTCCTGCTGCTCCTGGAGAACACCTGTTACAGGTGAGTAACTACGCTTTCCGAGCTCCCAAACAGGGCCAGCAGGCCAAGGGACCAAGGGCACGGCCCTTATAAGCCTAAGAGCCCCAAACCCCAGACTGTGCCTCTGGCGCAACTTGGAGGGGGCTTTGATTCCTTATCCACTGGGAGGTCCTGCCCCACACCACACCGGGGGGGGGGGGGAGGGGGCGGGGCAGGGCAATCTGGTATTTTATGCCGACCAGTGGTCCCTCATTACCATTGATGCATGGGCCCTACAAGTGGTGAAGAAGGGTTCTCCAGGACCAAGCAGGAAGTCAGTCCTCACATATGGGTGTCATCGGCGCCGATGAAGCCCCAGCGGAGCATTCCCCCAGCTTTCCATGAAAGCCTTTGGGAATGCTTGCACGCATGCACGGTTCCCTTCCTGCCTAAAGGTGCCATCTTACCTCAGTCTCTTTTTTTCCGAGAAGCCCATCGGATGTGTGTCCTGTTCTCCCAGATAAAAGTTTTTTTCTTTGGCGATTTTCGCTCTTTTTTCTCCGGTTCGACGCCGGTTCCCCTCCCGCCGGGTTCGGTACACCGGTATCGAGCCCGTTTTCTTCATTTTTCGGTTTTTGCCCTTCGTGGCTGGCGTTCGCGCCCTTTTTTCATTTTTCACTGGAAGGCCGGTCTTTTAACCTTGCTGGGGCTATTTTTTCCCCGATGGCTTCCAGTGGTTTCAAAAAGTGTGATCAGTGTAAGAAAATTATGTCTCTCACCGACACACACGACTGCTGCCTTCGGTGCCTCGGCCCTGACCACGACCCAAAGTCGTGTGGGCCATGTGGGAAGATGTCTTCCAAGGCACTAAAGAGTCGACAGCATCAAAAGGAAAGGTTTTTCTCGGACTCTGCCTCCGGTCGGGCCCGGACCTCGTCTGAGGCCTCGACATCTCGGAATTCCGATCCCGAGCACCGTCGAAGCTCCTCGGACAGGGGGTCCCCCGACCGGGAACGTAAGAGGAAGAAGCGGCTCGCGAGGGCAGCGTCGGAGGAGGTCCCTGGTCCCTTGAGGGCCAGGTCTAAGACCCCTGACCGCCGTCCCGGGCCCGTGGACCAAGAGAAGCCTGCCAAAGTTCCTCGCGTGGAGCCGGAGTCTGCTGGACACATAAGCCCCGTAGTCCTCGTGGACTCTCCCCCCAGAGAGCCGACGTCGGGCCCAGCGCCGCCGGGGCCCGAGTCGGTGGCTGCTGCGTCTCCAGAGCTGAGTCTCAGGATGACAGCCTTGGAGTGCAGACTGTCTGCCTTCATGGAGCAGCAGCGGGCACTGATGGCCAGCCTGTCTGATGCATCTGCCCCGACCACCGGGACGTCGACTTCGAAGTCAACCCCGGAGACCGAGCCGATACCCGAGACCCTCGTGGCTCGAAGTTGTCCTCTGTTGAGGTCTCCCTCGACCTCCTGTTCGGGACCGAGGGTGTCGACGCCGGTGCCCCCGGCGTCGATGCGGGTGCCTCGGGGCCCCGCGGGGTCGGACCCTGACTCCTCCTCGGACGAGTCCACCTGGGAGACGGAGGACGAGGAGTCTCCCGATACTTTTAAGACTCGGTGCGTCCCGTCGGACTCACCGCAGTCTGATCCCCAGAGTAGATCCCCTCCGGAGGACACTAGGTTCTCGGAGTTTGTCCGGGATATGGCCGCTGCCTTGGCTATCCCTGCCGATCCCGAGGAAGAGCCTCAAGCCAAGGAGCTCGATGCTCTACAGTACGACTCTCCTCCGAAGAAGGCCTTTACTGTCCCGGTTTCTCCGATGCTGGAACGGCTCCTCTTCCGAATGTGGGAGGCCCCAGCCTCGGCGCCAGTTCTAAGTAAGCGAGTCGATTCCATTTATCGACTCCGCAAAAGCCCTGGTTTCCAGAAAGCACAGCTACCACACCATTCCATGGTTGTGGAATCGGCCATGCATCGTCTGATAAGCCAGAAGATGCACTCCACGGTGGCCCCCGGCAGGGAGGCCTGCAACCTCGATGGCGTCAGTAGGAAGTGCTTCCAGGGGTCGATGCTTGCTTGCCATGTCCAGTCTTACCAGCTGTACATGGGCATGTACTTGCGGGACCTGGCCAAAGAACTGGCCGGCTTCTCTGCTGATCTCTCCGGGGAACCCTTGCAGAGATTTCAGACCTTATCCTCGGGGATTCGGGAATGCTCGAAGTTCATTTCCCGCGCCGCCTACGATGGCTTCGAGGCTTTGGCCCGAGTTGCGGCAGCCGGCATCGCGGCTCGACGCCAGGCGTGGCTGCAGTCATCGGACCTCGAGCCATGGGTGCAGGACAAGTTGGTCGATGTCCCCTGCCGAGGTGAGAACCTTTTTGGCAAACCCGTGACCGAGAAGGCCGCTCAGCTCGAGACAGAGCACCTTACCAGGACAAGGCTGTCGAGGAAGACCTCTGCCCCTTCACATCAGAAGGGCTCGGGTAAAAAGTCCTTTTACCCGAGGAAGGGCACTGCCTACAAACAGTACCCTCAGTATCAGGCTGCCCAAGCTGCCCCCCAGGGTCAGCAAGCCAAGGGCCAGGGTAATGGGCCCCATAGGCAGAGGACCCCCAAGCCTCAGGCCCCTGCTCCAACTCAGCAGGGTGGGGGTTTTTGACTCCTTGAGCGTAGCCTCTCCTCCACTGCTCTCCCCACCCTGCACAAGAGGTCGCCTCGCCCTCTTTGCCCACCAGTGGCCCCTTATTACCGGGGACAGTTGGGTGCTGGACATAGTCCACAATGGCTATGCCCTCCATTTTCACCAACTGCCTCCACCATATTTTCCAGGGGAGCCTCCAAGGCCTCCCCTGCACACAGACCTCCTTCTAAAAGAGCTTCATGGTCTGTTGGTGGACAGGGCGGTGAAGCCTGTGCCTCCCCACTTGCAAGGTCACGGATTCTACTCCAGGTATTTCCTGATACCCAAACGAACCGGTGGCCTTCGACCCATTCTGGACCTCAGAAACCTCAACAAGTTCCTAGAGAAAGAAAAGTTCAAGATGCTTACTCTTGGAACACTTCTGCCCTACCTCCAGCAGGGAGATTGGCTATGCTCCTTAGATCTAAAGGATGCGTACACTCACATCCTCATTCATCCAGACCATAGAAAGTACCTCAGGTTCATTGTGAGAGGAAACCATTATCAGTATAGAGTACTACCTTTTGGCCTATCCTCTGCTCCCAGGGTCTTTACCAAGTGCCTGGCAGTGGTTGCGGCCTACCTAAGAAATCAAGGCATCTTTGTCTTTCCCTATCTGGACGACTGACTCATTAGGGGTCAGACATCCCTGGAGGCCAGACAAGCCACCCTCAACACCATTGCTCTGCTTCAGAAGATGGGCTTTGTCATAAACTTTGCAAAGTCCACTTTGCTCCCATCCCAGAACTTGGAGTTCATAGGGGCAAGGTTGGATTCTCGACTGGCAAAGACAGGGCTCAAAGGCTGATGGACGTGGCAAAGCAGTTTCTGAACAAGTCCCTGGTCTCTGCCAGACTCTGCCTCAGGCTTCTGGGTCACAGGGCTTCAACAGTACATGTGACTCCCAATGCCAGGCTCCATATGAGGCCTGCACAGTGGTGCCTTCGGACTCAGTGGTCTCAAGCCATAGGCCACTTACGAGACAAGATAAAGGTGTCCAAACCCCTTTTGGCCTCCCTCAGCTGGTGGCTACATCCACCCAATCTACTCAAAGGCATGCCCTTCCAAATGCCAGAATACTCAGTGGTCCTCACCACCGACGCCTCTCTGAAGGGCTGGGGTGCTCATTGTCTGGACAAGTGCACCCAAGGCCTCTGGTCTCCCTGGGAGGCAGCCCAATAGATCAATCTGCTGGAACTTCGAGCTATCCGCGTGGCTCTCAGTTTTTTCTCCAGCCCTGGCTCACCGCTCAGTCTTGATTCAAACAGACAACCAGGTGGCCATGTTTTATGTGAACAAGCAGGACGGCACTGGGTCCCAGATCCTTTGTCGAGAGACTCAGGACCTTTGTTCCTTTGCCCTGAAGCACCACATGCTTCTCAAGGCAGTGTACCTCCCAGGCCAGGAGAACTGCCTGGCCGACCGGTTGAGCAGGATTCTGCAGCCCCACGAGTGGCAGCTGCATCCCTTGTTGTTTCAAAAGATCTTCCTGAAGTGGGGTCTCCCTTGGATAGATCTCTTTGCCAGTCCACTAAACAAGCAGCTACCCAAGTTCTGCTCCAGGCAACCACATCCTTTGAGGATCGCACCAGATGCTTTTCTGATGTCCTGGTCTCAGGGCCTCCTGTATGCGTTTCCTCCCACGCCCTTGGTGGCCCGAACTCTGTTCAAGATTCTTCGGGACAAGGCCTCGGTCCTGCTGGTAGCTCCCATATGGCTGAGACAGCCTTGGTTTCCTCTTCTGCTTCAACTGGCGTTGGATCCCCCACTGCCTCTGGGGTTGCAACCCGACCTTCTCTCTCAGGAGCAGGGTTCCCTATTACACCCCAATCTCAAGACTCTCAATTTGATGGCCTGGAGGCTGCAAGGGTAGTCTTGGCTCCCTGGGGCCTGCCTCAGGAAGTTGAAGAGGTTGTCCTAGCCTCTAGAAAACAGTCCACTAGGAAAGCCTATGCTCTCAAATGGAAGAGGTTTTCTGTGTGGTGTCAGCTACGTACAGTGGATCCTTTCTCCTGTACTGTGCCAGTAGTGCTTCAGTACTTACTGCACTTATCAAATCAGGGACTTAAGTCCAATTCTGTTCGGGTCCACCTCTCAGCTTTAGCAGCTCACCACTCCCTGGTGGAGGGACATTCTTTGTCAGGTCACCCCTTGGTGTCCCGCTTTCTCAGGGGCTTGCTTTTGCTCAAGCCCCCCATCCGTCCTGCTCCTGAGTGGGAGCTGAATGTGGTCTTGCAGCAACTGACTCGCCCACCCTTTGAGCTGATGGCTACTTGTCCACTACGCTTCCTCTCCTGGAAGACACTCTTCCTGATAGCCCTTACCTCGGCTAGGCGAGTGAGTGAGCTTCAGGCTCTCGTCTATGATAGGCCTTACACCAGGATTTATAGGAACAGGGTAGTCCTCAGGACTCATCCCAAGTTCCTCCCTAAGGTTGTCTCCTCTTTCCACCTCAATCAGGAGGTGGTTCTTCCAATATTCTTCCCTAGGCCTCATGCAAGCCAGGCTGAAGCAGTCCTACATACCCTGGACTGTAGGAGGGCCTTATCCTTCTACCTTGACCGTACGCATGGTCATAGAAGGGCTGCTCAGCTCTTCGTATCCTTTGACCCCAATAAGTTGGGGTTGGCTGTGTCCAAGCGTACCTTGTCCATCTGGGTGGCTGATTGTATCACCTGGGCTTACAAGGCGACTGACCTTCCTTTGCAGGGTAGGGTCACGGCCCATCGTGTCAGGGCAATGGCTGCCTCTGGCTCATTTCTGCTCTGTGCCCTTGGTAGACATCTGCAGGGCTGCAACTTGGTCTTCAAGCCAGACTTTTGCGGCCCTTTACTGTCTGGAGAGGGAGTCCCGTAGGGACAGTGCTTTTGGCCAAGCAGTACTCCGGAATCTCTTTGAGGTTTAGGCAACTCCTGCCCTCCTGCCCTCTGTTGGGCTACCGGTGGAGGTTGTGTCCTTGAAAAGCCTTTCTTTGCTGCTGGGACTAGAGGGAGTTCTCTTATTCAGCCTGGGTTCCCTGGTAGCCCAGAGCTAGGGAGTCACCCATATGTGAGGACTGACTTCCTGCTTGGTCCTGGAGAAAGAGTAGTTACTCACCTGTAACAGGTGTTCTCCAGGAGCAGCAGGAATCAGTCCTCACAACCCTCCCTCCTCCCCTTGGAGTTGCAGTTGTACATAGTTTGTCTTTTTACATTTTTGTGTGCTCTTCTTAGCTATGTCATTTGACTGAGGTAAGATGGCACCTTTAGGCGGGAAGGGAACCGCGCATGCGTGCCAGCATTCCCAAAGGCTTTCATGGAAAGCTGGGGAAATGCTCCGCTGGGGCTTCATCGGCGCCGATGACACCCATATGTGAGGACTGATTCCTGCTGCTCCTGGAGAACACCTGTTACAGGTGAGTAACTACTCTTTATCTCCTCTACCTCGAACTTATGCCCCTGCCTTTCTTTCTGGGAGAGCCCCCTATGACTCCCCTTCATCGGGACCTGCTTCTGTAGGAATTCACATGTCTTTTGGCATCCCCCTCCACCTCAGGTGCAAGGGGTTCTACTCCCGCTACGTTCTGATACCCAAAAGGACCGGAGGGTTTCAACCCATTCTAGAATTGCGGGACGTCAACCGGTTCCTGGTGCGGGAGAAGTTCAAGATGCTCTCCCTTGGAGCATTGCTGCCATACCTCCGGCAGGGAGACTGGCTATGCTTCTTGTATCTAAAGGATGCGTATGCTCACATCCTCATCCATCCCCTTCACAGGCAGTACCTCTGCTTTATGGTAGGAGGTTGCCACTATTAGTACAGGGTTCTATCCTTCGGTCTGGCCTCCGCACAAGGGTATTTACCAAGTGCCTGGCGATGGTTGCCACCTTCCTGTGTCTCCAGTGGGTGTTTGTCTTCCCCTATCTGGACAACAGGCTCATAAAGGGAAGCACCACCGCCAAAGCTCATCAGGGGATGGCCTGCACCATTCTCATTCTCAAGCACTTGGGGTTCATCATAAACTACCCAAAGTTCCATCTCCATCCGGCACAATGCCTGGAGTTCATAGGGACACTGCTGGACACTGTCCAAGCCAGGGCCTTTTTCCTTCCAGACAGGAACTGGTGCCTTAAGACGCCTGCAGGGAACATCCAGGTTCACCTCTCTGCGTCTGCCTGCCTCCTGCTTTATCTGCTGGGTCACATGGCATCCACAGTACATGTCACTCCAGTTACCTGCCTACATATGCGGCCAGCTCAGTGGACCCTCTGCTCCCAGTGGTCTCAAGCGGCAGGGAACCTGCGGGACAGAGTGGTCATGACCCATCCTCTGGCCAACTCCCTCAGCTGGTGGCAACAGCTCCAGCACCTACAGGCTGGGATGTCCTTCCAGGCCCCCACTCCCCAGAGGAATTTTTACCAAGGATGATCTAGCCCATTGTGACAACCTCTGCACTCAGGGCAGTTGGTCGCAGGCAGAGAACCTCCAGCAGATCAACCTCCTGGAGCTTCAAGTCATAGCGCTAGCCCTCCGGGCCTTTCACCACCTCTTACAGCACCAATCGGTACTGATCCAGACCGACAATGAGGTGATGTTCTTTATCAACAAGCAGGGAGGTACGGTATCGTCCCTCCTGTGCCAGGAAGTGGTGAGCCTCTGCTCTTTCACCAGCAAAAGTGGGATGCTCCTGTGGGCAGTCTATCTCCTGGATCAGGACAGTGCCTTGGTGGACCGGCTGAGCCGGGTCCGCCAACCACCTGGGTGGCAGATAGACTCCATGGTGGCCTGCCGGCTGTTCCGTCTCTGGCGGCTTCCACAGATGGACCTCTTCGCCAGCCCAGCCAATGCTTGGCTGTCTTGCTTTCTACTCCAGGCAGCCACATTGCTCTTGGGTGGCTGCGGATGTGTTCCTCATACCGTGGACAGGAGTCCTCCTATATACCTTCCTGCCCATGCCACTGATCACCAAGACTCTGTTCAAGATCCTGCTTGACAGAGCCACCTTTATCCTGGTGACTCCTTGGTGGGCCCAGCAGCCCATGGTTCCCCCTGCTCTTCTACCTGTTCCAGGCGTTCCTGGCTCCTCTGGGGTGTGCCCCAGGCTTGCTATCGCAGGAGGATGGCTCTCTACTGCACCCCAGTCTGGGGTCCCTGATGGCCTGGCTACTGAAAGGGTAGCTTTGGCCCCCTTCCATCTCTCAAGCGAATTGGAGGAGGTCTTCCTAGCTTCCCACAAAACTTCCACCTGCTGGGCCTATGCCTTCAAGTGGCAGAGATTCTCTGTGTCGGGCATGGAGAAATGGATCAACCCCTGCAGAACTTAATTCACCTGTGCCAAGCAGGGCTGAAGTCCAACTCCATTATAGTACACCTTGGATCACCACCATCTTGTTGAGGGCAAGCTCTTCTCTACTCAGCCCCTTATGACTCTATTCCTGAGGGGCCTACTACTCTCAAGGCCACCCGTCCACCACCCGGTGGCGGAGTGGAATTTCAATGTGGTTCTCTCAAAACTTACAGTGCCACCTTTCCTCTACTACTAATCATTTATATAGCACTACAAGGTGTATGCAGCACTGTACAAACATATAAAGAACACAGTCCCTGCTTGTAGAATTTACAATCTAATCAAGACAGAACAATACAAGAGAAATAAGGGGGGTTCAAATAGGGAAGGGAAAACAAGTGGTTAAGATCCTAATGCAGCCTCAAAAAGGAAACCTTTAGCATAGATTTGAAGAGGGGGAGAGAAGATACTTGACGTAAAGATAGAGGAAGTTTGTTCCATGCATAAGGAGCAACAAAATGAAAATATTGAAGGCTGGAGTTTGCAGAAGAAGAAAAGGCCATAGAGAGAAGAAAGCCAGCGGAGGAGAAAAGTTTACAAGGAGGAGTGTAGGGATAGAGGAGAGGAAAGGTGTAATGAAGGGCAGTGGAGTAAATGTGTTTATATGTTAGAAGGAGAAGTTTGAATTGGATAAGGAAACTGAAGTGAAGCCATTGAAGTCATTTTAGAAGAGGGATATATGAATGTATCAGGGCTGGCGGAAGATTAGCTGCACTGCAGAGTTTCGGATAGTTTGAAGAGGAGAGAGATGATACTGAGGGAGACCAGCAAGGAGGAGGTTGCAATAGTCAAGATGGGAGGTGACCAAAAAGTGGACAAGAGCCTTAGTAGTGTGTTCAGAGAGGAAGGGAAAATTTTATTAATGTTGTAGAGAAAGAAATGAGGGTTTTTGCTATATGTTGAATATGTGTGGAGAATGAAAGGGAGAAATCAGAGATGACCCCAAGGTTGCGGACTGAGGAAGCAGGAAGAAGAGTATTGTCAACAGTGATAGAGAAAGGAGGAAGGGGGGGGGAGGAGGGTTTAGAGGGAAAGATAAGAAGTTCCGTTTTAGCCATAATCCATTTTAGGTGGCAGTGAGATATATAAGTGGCGATGTCAGATAAGGAAGTAGAGATACGGCTTTGGAGTGAAGGAGGGATATCAGGTGTAGATAGATTTGAGAGTCATCAGCATAAAAATGATACTGAAAGCCATGGGAAGAGATGAGGGCTCTAAGGGACTGGGTATAGAGAAAGAAAAGGAGAGGGCCAAGAACAGACCCTTGAGGTACACCATTTGAGAGAGGGATGGCAGTATAGGAGGAACCTCCAGAACAAACACTGAAAGAATGATTAGAGAGATAAGAGAACCAAGACAGTACAGGGCCTCTAAAACCAAATGAGGATAAAGCATCAAGGAGGAGGAGGTAGTCAGCAGTGTCAAAAGCAGTAGAAAGATTGAGAAGAATGAGCACTGAGTAAAGGTCTTTGGACTTGGTACAGATTGCTGGAGACTTTGGCAAGAGTCGTTTCAGTAGAATGAAATGGATGAAAACCAGATTGAAGTGGACCAAGGGGGGCTTGAGAAGAGACAAATTCGAGACCGTGGCAGAGAACTGCATGTTCAAGAATTTAGGAAATCAATGGGAGAAGGAAGATGGGTCAATAATTAGAAGGACAAGTAGTGTCAAGTGAGGGTTTTTTGAGGAGAGGCGTGATTACAGCATGCTTGAAGGCTGCAGGGAAGGTGTTGCGGAAGAAAACAAAAGATTGAGAGTATGTGAGATGAATGGAATGACGGAGGAGAAAATGAAGTTGAGGAGATGGGTGGGGATAGATCAGAAGAACAGGTAGTGAGTTTAGAGGAGGAAAGGAGAGGTTTCGTCATCAGAGATTTTAGAAAATGATGAAAGGGTGATAGAGGTTGAGGGGAAAAGTTGGTAATGGAAAGGGGGAAGAGCAGATGAAGATTTAGTGGGAAATTGAAGAGTAATCTTATGCATTTTGTCATGGAAATAGTCTGTTAGGGTTTGGGCAGAGAGAGAAGGAGCCTTAAGAAGAGAATTGAGAGTAGAAAAGAGGGACAGTGAGGGTTAGAGGCAAGACAATCGGATGGAGAAAATAGTTTTGCTTAGCGAGTGCAATGGTGGACTGGAAAGAAGAAAGCATGAATTTGAAGTGAAGAAAGTCAGAGAGAGAATGGGATTTGAGCAAAGTATGCTCATGTGAGCAGGCACAGGAATGTAGGTAGCGGGTAGCTAAAGACAACCAGGGCTGAGATGAGATGTGCCTCACAGGATGTGGAATGGGCGGATCAAGGGTATCCAGAGTAGAGGAGGGAGCAGTATTATAGGAAGCTATGGCTTCATCAACAGACTTAGAGGACAAAATGAAAGAGAGAAGAGATGAGATAGTAGTGAATAGTCAGTGGATTGAAAGCATGAAGATTCCTAAAAAGATAGGAGGTGATTGGGCGAAATTGAGGAGGGAGTAAGGAAGAGTGAAACTTAACAGGTGATGATCTGATAAAGGGAAGAGTGGAGAAATAGAAGGTAAACAATTAGCGTAAAAAACTAGATCAAGGCAGTGACGAAGCTGATAAGTGGGGGCAGAAGAGCAATGCTGGAGGTTGAAAGAGGAGGTAAAGGAAAGGAGCTTTGACACATAGGGGTCAGAGTGGTGGTTGTTAAGTGCCATTGAGTCGGAGTCAACTCATGGCGACCCTCTGAAGAGCTATCCTAAATTGTGTTCGGTCTTCAAACAGGCGGCTCATTGTTGACAGACTGGTACCCATAGCTGCTGTTGTTGTATCGATCCATCTCATTGCTGGCCTTCCTCTTTTGCGTTGACCTTCTATCTTGCCAAGCATGATGTCTTTCTCTAATGATCTCTCTCTTCGCATGATGTGTCCAAAGTATGAAAGTCAAAGTCTTGTCATCTGAGCTTCTAAAGAAAGCTTAGGTTTGATCTCCTCTAGTACCGACTGGTTTGTTGTTCAGGCAGTCCATGGTATACACAGTATTCGCCGCCAGCACCATAATTCAAAGGCATCAATTTTCTTCCTGTCTATCTTTTTCACTGTCCAGCTTTCACATCCATATGTTATTGAAAATACCATGGCTTGAACAAGTCGAATCTTTGTATGGAGAGACATCTCTGCTCTTGAGAATCTTATCTAGGTCTTTCATAGCCATTCTGCCAAGAGCAATGCGTCATCTGATTTCTTGACTGCTTATTGCTTCTTTATTGATAGTTGATCCAAGTAGGTTAAAGTTGTTCATGATTTCAATTTCTTCTCCTTCAACGATGAACCTGTTGATTATACCAGTTGTCATGATCTTTGTCTTCTTTACATTAAGGTGCAGGCCCATTTTGAGACTGTTCTTTGATTGTGAGAAGGAAATGTTTCAGATCATCTTCACTTTCAACCAGCATAGCGAAGGTTGTTGATGAGTCTTCCACCAATCTTCACACCTCTGTTGTTTTCATACATTCCTGCTTCTCTGATGATTTGTTCTGTATATAAATTAAACAGGTAGGGGGAAAGTATGCAGCCTTGTCTTACACCTTTGCTTATTTTAAACCATTCTGTTTCTAGTTGTTCCGTTCGAACTGTTGCTTCTTGATCAATGTTCAGATTGTGCAAGAGTACGATCAGGTGTTCTGGTATACCCATGCTTCTTAATGTGGCCCAGAGTTTCTCATGGTTTACACAGTCAAAAGCTTTGCTATAGTCGATAAAGCACAAATAGATATCCTTTTGGTATTCTTTAGTCTTTTCAAGGATCCATCTCGCATCTGCAATGCTGTCTCTCGTTCCTCGCCCTTTCCTGAACCCTTCTTGCACTTCAGGTAGTTCTTGTTCCAGTTATGGTTGTAGTCTCTTTTGAATAATCTTCAGTAGGATCTTGCTGACATATGGGATCAGAGTGATTGTGCGATAATTTCCACAGTCAGTTGGATCACCTTTCTTTAGTATTGGTATAAACACAGATCTTTTCCAGTCAGTTGGCCATGATGTTGTCTTCCATATTTCCTGGCAGAGCCTTGTAAGTACGGTAACAGCTGTATAAGATTGCTGTAATATTTCTATGGGAATGCTATCAATGCCTGGTGCTTTGTTCTTTGATAAGGCTTTCAATGCTGCTTCAACTTCTTCTTTCATCACCAATGGTTCCCGATCATAAGGTAAAGGTTGAAACGGCTGTTGGTCCACTTGATCTTTATCATATAAAAACTCTGTATATTCCTTCCATCTTTTCTTGATCTTCTCAGCATCATTCAACATAGAACCTTGAGCATCTTGTAACATTCCAATTCGAGGCTGGAACCTTTTCTTTAACTCTTGTAGCTTTAGGAAAGCCAATCTTGTTCTTCCTCTAATAGTTTCTGCTTTTATTTTCTTGCATGCGTCATTGTAGTACTTTTCCTTATCCTGTCTTGCTGCACGTTGGAAATCTCTGTTGAGTTCTGTGATTGTCTTTCTTTCTCCTCTGGCTTTAGCTTCTCTGCATTTCTGGCCAATTTTCAGAGTTTCTTCCGTCATCCATTTAGGCCGTTTTTTTTCTTTTTCACCTTTTGTAGAGATTTCTCGCTTTCTTCCAACACTACCTTCTTGATGTCCTTCCATAACTCTTCTGTTATCAATATGAAAATTAAAGTCACCAAGAATAAGGGAGGGGGAAGAAGAATCTAGGAAAAAAGAGAGCCAAGAGTCAAAATAATTGAGGACGGTAGAAGAGAACTTATCAGGGGGTCTATAGATGACAGCGATCCGGAGAGGTAGGCGATTAAAAAGACTGATGGAATGGACTTCAAAGGAGGAAAAGGAATGAGATTGAGGGAAAAGGAGGGGTTGAAATTTGCAAAAAGGCTAAAATAGAAATCAAACACCATCACCGCCACGGCCACTGGGGCAAGGAGAGTGGGAGAATTGATAGCAGCCATGAAAGAAGGCAGCAACTGAAGCAGTGTTTTCATGGAGGAGCCAGGTTTCAGTAAGAGCGAGAAGATGGAAAGCACGAGAGATGGAGATCATGGGTAAATGGAAGTTTTAGAAATGGAATGAGCATTCCATAAAGCACAAGAGAAAGGGAGAGAGGAGGGGGAAAGGAGAGGGATGTGGATGAGATTAGGGTAGTGGAAAGAGGAACTAATATGGGAGTGAGAGAGAAGTGAAGGGGAGCAGGGTTGAGATTAATGTATGTATGTCTGTACAGCGCGCTTGTGTGGCACTATATAAATGTTTAATAATAATAATAATAATAGTAGTAGTAGTAGTAGCAGTGGACAGAAGAAGAATGTGAGGGAGAGAGGAGGAAGCACATCCGAAACGGGGATGAGGTGGTTTTAGAGAGAGGGATGAATAAGAGGAAGGAGAAGGTGAATCTCAAGAGCTGAGGAAAGGATGGAGGATAAGATGGGGGGGGGGGAAATGGGGAGGGTGGAGAGAGGGTAAGAAAGAGAGGGGAATTAGATTGGTGGAGTGAGGGAGAAAGATTAGGGAGAATCAGTAAAAGGAGCAAAGAATAATGTGGAGTCATAAGAAATGGCAGAGAGGGCAAGTAAAGTTAGAAGAAGGAGAGGGATAATAGGTAATAAGGGAATAAAGATACAGTAAATGAAATAAAGTAGAATAAATACAACAGAGTAAAATATAGATAAGTAAAAGTATTAAAACACTGAGATTATCAGATTGGGAAACATTAGCAGAGGAAATAAAATAACAGTGAGTGAAAACAGTAGGCAGGCAAGCGTTATCTCAAGCAGACTATAAGTCTATAAAGTGTAAAATATAAAATACTAAATTATTAGAGACATCAGATATGGATCAATGAGTCATGTGAGCTGCCTCAGTGCAATGGGAATAAGGGTCTGCAGCCCAGAATGACTGAGATGCGATAAAGGAACAAACAGATATGACCAGGCAATGTCAATTAAACTATAACTTAGGACTTTTTATAGTAGGTAATTTGAGAAATTAAAGTAATTCAAGGGGGATGGGGGGGGGAGCCTCTAGACCGCACGGGTTCCCTCTTTTTTTTCTTCTGCCGGTGCTGCTTGTACTCATTTAGACGATGGATAAGCTGCAGGCTGTAAGTCAATAGTTGTGCAGAGCTGTTGTGGCATTCAGAATTACCCAGTTGGCTTCTTAACATCTTTGTTAGTGATATTGTGGAAGGGCTGTCAGGTAAAGTTTGCCTCTTATGGATGATACCAAAATCTGCAATAGAGTAGACACCCTGGAAGGAGTAGATAACATGAGGAGGGATCTAGTTAAGCTTGAAGAATGCTCTAGAATTTGGCAGCTGAGATTTAATCCTGAAAAGTGCAAGATCATGCATTTGGGCTGCAATAATCCAATGGAGCGGTACAGTGTAAGGGGTGAAGAACTTCTATCCACAAAAGAAGCACGGGACCTGGGCATGATTGAGTCTGATGATCTTAAAGTAGCTAAACAGGTAGAAAAGGCAACTGCGAAAGCCAGAAGGATGTTTGGGTGTATAGGGAGAGGAATGGCCAGCAGAAAAAAGGAGGTGATAGTGCCTCTTGTGTCTTTGGTGTGACCTCATTTGGAGTATTTGGGGAATTCTGGAGAATGCACCTTCAAAAGGATATAAACAGATTGGAGTCAGTGTAGAGGATGGCTACTAAAATGGTTAGTGGTCTTCGTTATAAAGCATATGAGGACAGACTTAAGGGTCTTCTTATGTGTACTTTAGAGGAAAGTTGGGATAGAGGAGATATGATTGAGATGTTTAAATACCTCTGTGGCATAAATGCACAGGAGGAGAGCCTCTTTCGATTGCAAGCAAGCTCTGCTATGAGGGGACATAGGATGAGGGTGAAAGGTGATAGACTCAGGAGTAATATGCGGAAATATTTCTTTACGGAAAGAGTGGTAGATGCGTGGAATAGTCTCCCAGTGGAGGTGGTAGAGATGAGGACAATATCTGAATTTAGAAAAGCATGGAACAAACACAGAGGATCTCTAAAGGAAAAATTGGGACTAATGTAGTAGTTGATATATAAGGCCAGACTAGATAGGCCATGTGGTCTTTTCCTGTCGTCATGTTTCTCTGTTTTCTAAAGTACCCAGTCTTGTTCATATGCCTAAAATGTAGATGGATAGAAGGATCTCCAGGAACAAGCAGGAAGTCAGTCTTCACATATGGGTGACATTGGCACCGACGAAGCCTTGCGCAGGAACACTCCCCAACATCCAATAGGAAAGCTTTTGGGAACATTCCTCCATGCATGCATGGCTGCCTTCCTGCTTTCACTACTGGTCTCCTCAGTTGTCTTTTTTCCACAGTGCCATCGGGACCTTGTCCCTGTCAGCCACGTAAAGAGACTTCTTAGTTTTTTCGTGGTACCATCGAGTACTTTTAGTTTTTTGCCTACCTGTCGCTGACTTGAGTTCCCGTTGATTCCACTCCTGTTCCCATTTTTCTTTTCTTATTTTATATAATTTTCTTCTTTCAATTTTTTCTTGTATCTTGTCGAGCTTAAGGCCTGCGGTTTTACTGTACACCATCACGCAATTTGACTTTGCCTCAGTCCTTTTCCCAGAAATGGAAAAGCCCTGCAGTGGTTTAAAAAAAAAATGCTAGAAGTATGCTAGTACCATTTCCGTCACCGATGCGCATAGCTGGTGCCTCAAGTGTTTAGGCCAAAACCACGATGTAGATTTCTGCCCCTCCTGTTGCCACATGACTGCCAGAGGTAAGAAGAATTGGGATAAACAGAATGCTAAGCTGTTTCCAACAGATTCAACTCCTTTGGTGCACTTCTCGGTTACATCGACTCCATCTAAGTCCTCCCATACCTCTAGATCCCCACTTAGTCAAAAGGACAAGCATCGATCTGAGTCTCCAGTGCAAAAGAAGAAAAAGACATCAATAGCATCGAGATCATTGACCTCGAGGTCGGAGTCAGCATCGGACACTTAGCATCATCATCGTCACCAATACTCCTCTCACTCCGATGCAGACCGGCCAGCGAAGCAGCCCCAGCGGAAGGCCTCACTCTCCAAAGCCATAAAGAGGTTCGGTGATGCCCCTGAGGTACAATTCTTGGCGGAGCCCCTGATACCAGCATCAGAAGTTGTGGCCCACACAATCATGTCCGGAGCCACTCCTCCCCCGGTACAGACTCTCGATAACCAGGTCATCATCATTGCAAAGAGCATCACTGTGCTCCTGGCAGTAGTGCCACCATCGGCATTGGGGGTATCGCAGTCGGCACCAATTCCACCACCACCGGCGGCCACAGAGAACCGTCTCGATACCCGTCTGCAGGCATCATCTGCATCACATCGGGCTGTCGAGCAACCAGTATCGAGGTCTCCAGTACTGCTGCTCTCGATACCCTCGACATCTAAACACGCCGAACACTGGAGTTATAGGGAGCCTCATAAGGTTTATTTTGATTTCCTTCCAGACTCTGATTCAGCGCTAGAGGCCTCTGACTCCGAATCTATTGGTTCTGATACCATCAGGGATGTGCCATCAGATCCATCGCCTCCCTGTGAGCGTTGGAGGTCTCCCTCTGAGGACATGTCCTTTCAAGATTTTATTAAGGACATGGTGGCTGCCCTGGAGGTATTGATGGCTCTGGAGACAGAACCCAGGGCAGAGGAGCTGCATATTCTCCAGTATCCATCAGCACCGAAGGAGGAGGCAACCCTCCCAGTGCATAACATCTTGAGAAACTTGATAGCTCGAATTTGGGAATCCTCATGTCAACTCCTGCAGTCTCTAAGAGGCTGGATACTCTTTACAGAGTTCTTCCTTCAGGGTTTCAAAAACCTCAACTCCCTCACCACTCTATGGTAGTTGAGTTAGCCATGAGAAGAATTAAGTCAAAAGAATTGCTGCTAGGTTCCTCCTGGAAGGGAGGCCAGAACACTTGATGCCTTTGGGAGAAAGGCCTTCTAGGTAACATTGTTAGCTTCCAGAATAGATTCTTACATACTATATATGGATATGTTCCTTATAGATGTCTCGAGAGTTTAGCAGAATTTACCACTTTGCTGCCTCCTGAGTAATAGACAGCTCATCAGATTTTAGTCGCACATGCCCAGAACACTTCAAAATTTCTAACAAGGGCAGCCTTTGATGTCTTTGAGGCCAACAGCAGGGTGGCGGCAGCCTGCATTGGAGCTAGACAAACAGCCTGGCTTCAAGCATCTGACCTGGAGCAATCTGTCCAAGATAAGTTAATTAACATTCCATGCAATGGTGAGAACCTTTTTGGCCAGAGGTAGAGGGAAAAAGCAGGTGATATAAAGACGGATGACCTCACCATGAAGAATCTTTCTAAAAAGACTGCATATCCTTCTAGAAAAGACTGCCACCAATAAACCCTTCTTCCCAAAGAAGAAATGTTACTATCCACCCTATCATTCTTATTCATTCTATTCTGCTCCACAACAACAGAGACAGCAGGGCCAAAAACAACCCAGGAAACCAAAGGTTACCAAGTCACAACCTGCTCCTCCTGCTCAGTCATCTCTTAGTTTTTGACTCCTTTCTGAGGAGCATGGCGAATCCTCCCAGGATCCCAGGGAGACTAGTGCATTTCGCACACCGAAGGAGCAACATCACCTCAGAACCCCCTGCATCTTATATCTAGTAAGCCAGGGTTTACAGTTGAAATACAGAGATCTTCCATCCACTCATCCTCCTTTAGATCTCCATCAAACCATGTTGTTACAACAGGAGATCCACTTTCTACTGCTTCAGGGGGCAGTAGAGGATGTACCTCTCTCTCAATAAGGCTTGGGGTTCTACTCCCGATACTTTTCAGTCCCAAAGATGGCAGGATGCCACAGGCCTATACTAGATCTCCGAAATCTCAACAAATTCCTGGTCAAGGAAAAATTCAAAATGATTTCTCTGGGTACCTTTCCTCCTTACCTTCAACCAAATGATTGGCTTTGCTCCTGAGACCTAAATGATGCTTATACACACATCCTCATCCACCCAGATTACAGAAAGTTCCTCAGATTTGTTTTCCGGAATAATCATTACCAATATTGGGTCCTTCCCTTTGGTTTAGCCTCGGCATCCACTGTGTTCACAAAGTGTCTGGCTGTGGTTGCAGCCTACCTTCGAACTTTGGGGATCTTTCTGTTTCCCTACTTAGATGATTGGTTGCTAAGGGCAGGTACCGATCTGACAGTCACTGCTGTCCTCAAAAAGACCATCCATGACCTACAGGAGTTAGGATTTGTCATAAATTATCCAAAATCACACCTTACTCTATCTCAAAATGTAGAGTTCATAGGAGCTCATCTGACACGCTCCAAGCTTCAGCTTTTCTGCCAGACGACAGATGTGCCAAACTAATGGCCTTGGCCTCACAAGTACAACAACAAGCATCAATAAAAGCCAGAACATTTCAAAGCCTTCTAGGCCAAATAGCCTCCACAGTCTATGTTGTCCCATATACCCATCTAAACATGAGGCTACAACAATGGACTCTCTCACAACAGTGGAAGCAGTCCACAGACCACCTCTCAGATTCCATCATCATCACTCCTCAGATGAGGTCAGCCCTTCAGTGGTGGTGCAAACTGTACAACCTTCTCATAGATTTACCTTTTCAAAGGTCTATACTACAGTGTACCCTGATGACCGATGCATCAAAGCTAGGATGGGGGGCTCACCTGAAGGGTCTTACGACTCAGGGTGTATGGACTACTCAAGAATCTCCTCCACATCAATCTCCTCAAACTCAGAGTAATCTTCAACGCCATCTGCGTCTTCTCTGCCCAACTCAGGGACCACTTAGTCCTCATCCAGATGGACAGCCAGGTGGCCATGTTTTATATAAACAAACAAGGAGGGACAGGCTCTCTCCCCTTATGCAGAGAGGCCATCCGGTTGTGGAACTGGGCAATCTCAGGGAATTCATGCAGTATACCTTCCAGAACAGAGAATTCCTTAGCTGACCGACTGAGTCGCATCCTCTATCTACACGAGTGACAGCTGGAGCCTCAAGTAGCACAGCACTTGTTCCATCTTTGGGGAAGGCTGATAATTGACCTCTTTGCTTCTCCTGCAAATGTTCAACTACCTCGTTTCTGCTTGAGGATCACATCCACTCGCAGGGAGAGCTCGGATGCATTTCTCTTCCACTGGGGACAGAATCTTTTCTATGTTTTTCCTCCTTTCCCCCTAATAGCAGAGACTTTATTCAAGCTTCGGGCCGACAGGGGAATGATGATCCTCATTGCCTCTTACTGGCCCAGGTAACCATGCTTTCCTCTGCTTCTTCAACTAGCTCGGAAACCTCCCCTCAACCTCAGTTACTCTCCCAACCTTCTCTCTCAGGAACAGGGGACCCTCCTGCACCCCAAACTCAAAACACTTAAATTGACAGCCTGGCTCCTGAGCAGATAGTCTTCTCACACCTAGGACGCCAAGAGGAGGTTTTACAGGTTCTCATGTCTTCCAGAAAAGATTCCACCAGACATTCTTACACTTTCAAGTAGCGCAGATTTGCCATTTCATGTTCACAGAAAAAACTAGATCCTTACACATGTTCAGGTCCGGATGTAGTTCTCTACCTGCTCCTCTTGTCCTGCTCTGGTCTCAAGACTAACTCGGTGAGGGTACATTTATCTGCCATTGCGGCCTCTCACCATACTTTGGAAAACCGGCCTATCGCCACATATCCCTTGGTGGCTAGATTCATGAGGGATGTACTCCTGACCAAACCGCCTCTCCACCCACTATCTACAGCATGGGATTTAAATGTTGTTCTTGCACAGCTCATGCGCAGTCCTTTTGAACCCATGGCATCAGCTTCTTTAAAATTCTTAACATGGAAAGTTCTTTTTCTCATTGCAGTAACCTCTGCCCGTAGGGTCAGTGAACTGCAAGCTTTGGTTGACTATGATCCATATATTACATTCCACCATGACAGGGTGGTCCTTTGGACACATCCTAAGTTCTTACTGAAGGTCGTCACCTCCTTACACCTGAACCAATTCATCTCACTCCCAACATTCTTTCCAAGACCTCATAGCTCCCCTGCTGAGGCTAGTCTACATACACTGGATTGGAAAAGAGCATTATCCTTCTACCTTGACCATACTAGGGCTCATTGGCAATCCTCTCAGCTGTTTGTCTCCTTTGACCAAAGTTATCTGGGGCTACCAGTTTCCAAAAGAATAATTTCTAATTGGCTAGCAGACTGCATATCTTTCACTTACACGCAAGCTGGTCTATCTCTTCAGCACCGTGTCACTGCCCATAATATCTGGGCCATGGCTACCACTCTAGCCTACCTTCATTCCGTCCCTATTTCGGAAATCTGCCAAGCAGCTACCTGGTCTTCACTTCATATCTTTGTAGCACACTTTTGCCTGGACAAAGGATTCCAGAAGTGATGCTCAGTTCGGTCAATCTGTTCTACATAATCTTTTTCAAATTTAGACAACTTGCCCTCCACCCACTGGACTACCTCACGAGGAGTGCTCCAAATGAGCTGAGTCTGTTCAGTCCTTGCTGCAACCTTTGGTTACGCCAGGACTCTTCTCTCGCTTGACAGTCAGTAGTTAGGGAGTCCCATATGTGAAGACTGATTTCCTGCTTGTTCCTGGAGATAGCGTAATTACTCACCTGCAACGGGTGAGCTCTGGGAACAGCAGGAATCGGTCTTCACAACCCACCTACCTCCCCTTCAAGCTGTCCCAATTTTTCTTTTTAATCTCAATTTGTTTTCGCTATAC
Source organism: Ichthyophis bannanicus (assembly GCA_033557465.1). Taxonomy (NCBI): domain Eukaryota; kingdom Metazoa; phylum Chordata; class Amphibia; order Gymnophiona; family Ichthyophiidae; genus Ichthyophis; species Ichthyophis bannanicus. The sequence goes on along the minus strand of CM066043.1, from coordinate 260,105,535 downwards.
ACCTGACTGAGGAGACCAGGAGTGAAGGCGGAAAGGCAGCCATGTATGCATGGAGGAACGCTCCCAAAAGCTTTCCTATTGGCTGCTGGGGAGTGTTCCTGCACCAGACTCCGTCGGTGCTGACGTCACCTATATGTGAAAACGGATTCCTGCTGTTCCCAGAGATCACCCGTTACAGGTGAGTAACTACGCTTTATGGTTACTGGCACTCAGAGGCCACTGTAAGGGCCCTTTGGCATGGTCCGCCAGGTGCACCTGTTAGCCCTTTAAATTTAAACTGTTCTTCGGGCTGCCTGGTTGGAGGAGTGGGGGAGGAGCTCATGTCCTTGCTCTCTGCTGCGACTAAAAGGGGCTCTGATGAGAAAGAAGCTTCAACTCCTGTTAGCCCTTCAAATTTATACAGTTGTCGGTCTGCCTGGTTGGAGGAGCAGAGGAGCGCTGACCTCCACTCACAGGGTTGCGAGCTCCAGGCTCTTGTGGCCCATCTACCTTATACGAGGTTCCACAAGAACAGGGTTGTGCTCTGCATGCAACCCAATTTTCTCCCCAAGGTGGTGTCTCCATTGCACCTCAACCAAGAGGTGGTTCTCCCTACCTCCTTCCCACGGCCTCACGCTAACAGGGCGAATGCCGATCTCCACAATGTGTACTGTAAGCTGGCCCTGGCCTATTATCTGGAGCGTACCCAGGCCCACCATCATAGCTCTTCATCTCCTATGACCCAAATCTGCTGGAGACAGCGATCTTTAAGCATACCTTGTCCATTTTGGTGGCGGACTGCATCACGTTCACCTATAAGCAGGCCAGTCTCTTTGCTGGAGCGCCGTGTTAACGGTGTACAGCGTCTAGGTCATGGCAACTTCTGTGGTGAGCTGCACTCTGTTCCCTTGTTGGAGATCTGCCAGGCCGCCATCTGGTCCTCAGTCCATACCTTCGCTGTTCATTACTGCCTAGAGAGGGAGTCCCGCCGGGACAGCGCCTTCTGCCAGGCATGACTGTCATTTGTTTGGGGTGTAAGGCAACTCCTGCCCTCCAGCCCTTCGATGTGTTCAGGCTAACAGAACTGGTTCCTCACTTGACACTTGGGACCGCTCAGGAGTCTGCTGTTCCATTGCAGCTTCTTACGGTTCACCTTTTTCTGGTCATTCGTGGCTTTTACAGGTTTTTTTCTGTAGCCTGTAGCTGGGGACGTCGTCCTTGTTCCCGGAGAAAGCGTAGTTACTCACCTGTAACAGGTGTTCTCCGGGGACAGCAGGATTCAATTCTCATTACCCTTCCTCCTTCCTCCCCATGGGGTTGCTTTGTTATTTTTGCCTTCTTGAGCTACATCGTCATACTGAGGCAAGATGGCACTCTTAGGCGGGAAGCTGGGGAGAAGTTACTGTGCAGGCTGCTCCGGTGCCGATGTCACCCATGTGTGTGGACTGATTCATGCTGTCTCTGGAGAACACCTGTTACAGGTGAATAACTACGCTTTCCATGCTGCAGCGTTCCATGCTGTGGGTGTGTGGCCAAGGAGCAAGGCATGCTCCTTGGGCAAGCTCCTTGGGGTGACACAGCCGGGGCAGATAACACAGCATTTCTGCATTCCTTCCCTGAGGGTCCCTTTGGAACATCTTTCAACTGCTCGCAGCGAGATAAGGTCCTTGGCCACATCCTACTTTCTATGCTCTTTCTGAACTTCTTGTTTGCCCCCCGCTGCCTCCTCACCTCTGATGTCTATCATTCCCATTTACTGAGGATGGCGCCCCCTTCTCTGCAGCTACACTTGCATGGTTCCTTCACCGGATCTCTCAGAATCTAATCCCCTGACTGATGACACCTATGTCCCATCTCTCTCCCTCCACTGCCACCTCTTCACATCTTTTTCCCTGCCTTGCCCTTATAAACTGCCACTCTCTTAGATCCAAGTCTTTCTTGCTGCATGATCTCAACACCCAGCAGTTCCTTGCCACCTTGTTTGTCACAGAGACCTGGCTGAGGAAGGGCGAGATCTCTCTTCTTATTCCTTGTCTCCCTCCAGGGTACTCAACCTTTGCTGTTCCCCGCCTGTGTCGCACTGAATGTGGGGTCACCATCCTTCATCGTTCCTCTCTTCCCTTGACCCACATTCACTCCCCAACACTTCATTATCCAGAGACCCTCTTTCTCCATCTGAATTCGTCTCCCACCTTTACTTCCTTCTTATCTATTCCTCTCCTATAAAGCCACACTTATGGGGATGCTCTCCTTCTCACCTTGATGGAGGCCTCCTTTCAATACCCACATGTAGTGATTCTCGGAGACTTCAACGTTCACTTTCACTCCCTGATGTTATGTCTTGGCCTTCTTATCTCCCATTCTGACACACTTCTACTATTCTCCTCAATCTCAGCCTTTCCGTTACCTTGGTCCAATTACTTTTCTATTTTGTTTTCTCTGTTTCCTTATGATTTTACGCTCTCCTGTTATCCCTTCTCCTGGCTTGGCTCCTATCACCCCCTCCACTCTTAATTCCTTCCCCTCCTCCAACTCCCTTCTTCCTTCGAACTTCACCTCTCTCTCACAGATGCTCAAGTTTCAACTTGGAATTCTAACCTGTCAACTGCCTTGACTTAATTGCTCCCTTGAAACCTTTCATTCCCTGCCGTTCCAGTCAGGTCTCTTTCTACACCGCTGATGTCTACGTCATTCCAAACATCAATGGAGAAAACACCGTACCCCTGAATCCCTTTACGTTTTCCAACATTGCCACATTCACTATCATTCCCTTGTCCACAATGCCAAAAAAAACTACTGCTCTAATCTCATCTCACCCTTGTCCAACTCCTCTCGGCAACTATACTCAGTTTGGTGCTCTCTTTTTGCCTCATGCTCTCTTCCTCCTCTCTTCTCTCATCACTGCCCGATTCTGCCCAGATTGCCTCATTCTTCTATCATAAGATTGAATCCTTCCGTACCTCATTCCCTAATTGCTCCCTCTTCTTTCTCCCTCCCCCCCATCACGCCACCTCCAGTCCCATCTCTTTCACATTCTTGGACTTCCTTTCGCCCCATTCCTCTGCTGAGCTTGTCAAATTCCTCTCTTCCTCCCATAAGATCACCTGTCCTACTAATCCTATTCCATCCCTGTGGCTGGCTGAACCCTTTCTTTCCCTGCTCCTTCTGGCCCTCACCATTCTCAACATCAGTCTTTCCGTAGGTCTCTTCCCTGCTCCCTGGAAACATGCTATATTCCGTCCCCTACTCAAGAAGCTCTCCCTTGACCCTTCTGATCCTGCTCACTTCCGACCCATATCAAACCTTCCATTCCTTTCCAAGATCTTAGAAAAGTTTGTTTTCCCCAGTTTTCTTCTCATCTTGATTGAACCCATTACCTGCACCCCTGCCAATCTGGATTTCGGCCGGGCCACAGCACGGAGACCATTGGTCTGTCCTCCTTTAATGAACTTCATGTTGCGCATGGCCATGGTGATCTTTCCTTGGCAGTTTCCTTGGATCTTTCTGCGACTTTTGACCTTGTAGATCATCACACTCTTTTGACTCATCTCTGGGATGCTGGGGTACATGACAAAGTTCATCGCTGGTTTCATTCTTTTCTTTCCTCCTGTTCTTTCATGGTTGTTTCGGATAGCTCGTTCTCTGCTCTCATTCCGCTCTCTTCTGGTGTCCTGCAGGGCTTGGTGTTGGCCCCCCTCCTTTATAATGTTTTCTTGGTACCTCTCACTCCACTCATACAGCAGCATGGTCTGTCAGCATATTGCTATGCTGACGATATTCTCCTTCTATTTCACACCAGCTCTACCGCCCCTGATCTCTCACCACTCAATGCATGCCTTTCCCATATTGCCCATTGGTTTTCCTATAATTTCCTTCACCTCAATCTGTCAAAAACTGCTGCTATCTGGTTTACTTTTGGGTTTCCCTGCCCTTCTCTGGCTCCTTTGCTGTTGGGCACGCCCGTCCCTTTAGTTTCCTTTCTACAGCATTTAGGTGTTACTCTTGACTCTGCCTTATCATTCAACAAATATATTTCTCTTCTCATTCATTGGTCTTTTCTAACTCAGACAAATTTGGGCACTCCGTCCTTTCCTATCTACTCCCTCTCTGACTAATCTCTTGCTTTCTCTTGTCATATCCCACATTGACTACTGTAATGTTGCATTGGCTGACCTTCCTAAATTTCAGGTTCAACATTTGAAACTGCTCCAAAATACTGCTACTCTGATCATTTCACATTCCAGCCATTATGACCACGTCAATCTACTATTCATCTTCACTGGCTTCCTTTTAAATTTTGTATCCAGTACAAAATCCTTACTTTAGTTCATAAATCCCTTCACACATGCATTCCAGTTTACCTCGCCGATCTTCTGCACTTTCACACACTCCCCTCGTCTGCTTCGTTCCATTCACGCCAACCGCCTCCGTTTACCATATGTTAACCATGCTCACTTGGAATTTACCTTCCCCTCTGCCTTCTTTTTCCTTGGTCCCACCCTCTGGAATTCACCCCCATCTGCCCTCCATCTAGAACTCCTCTACTACAGATTTAAGTCCCTGCTCAAGACCCAGCTATTTCAGACTGCTTTTGACCTCCAACTGCCTTAAAACCTGTTTTCTCTGCAACTCTCCTCCCTCTGCTCCACTACCCTGCACCTTTCTGTAGCTTACTCTTTCTTTCCTGTCACCTAATGGAGTTTGTTCTCTCTCTATTGCTTGTCTTGGCAGTTGCCTTTTATTATTGTAAACTGCCCTGTTGCCTGTGAAGTTGCGGTATAGCAAATTGCATATAAAGATAAAGATACTGAATCCGGAAGCTCTGCTGCCTTGTATATAGTTGCATTAGTAACTTTTGTTTAGCCTGCTGTGGAGGTTCTCTTTTTCTGGGTGCTGTTCTGAAGTCCTCCTGCTTTGCCAGTGTCATACTGAAGCTATCCCCTAGAGAAGCATGTATATGTGCCAGTGATGATGTCACTGAAGCTTCTGATTGGTTCTTTCTCCTAGGACAAACAGGATGAGTCAGTCACACCTGGGTGATGTCATCCGACGGCGCCAAGACAGATATCTCTCCATAGCCCAGAAGGGCTTTTCGCCCTTCTGAGCATGAGTCACTAGCCCAACCCTCCGAGCCCACCCCTAGCTGGCCAGTTTCATTTCTTCCGCCTTGCCTGCAAGACGGACTTCTCTCCTCTTTACATTTTGAGTCAATTGAAAGGATTCATCCCAAGAAGAACAAAAGGAACAACTCACCATGCCCGGGTTTAAGAAGTGCTCCTCCTGTTCCAGAAAAATGAGCAATGCTGACAACCACGACAAATGTCTCTGCTGCCTGGGTAAGGATCACCCAGTTCAGGACTGTGTCTATTGTGCTCGGATGTCCCTGAGAGCGAGGAAAGCTCACAGGCATGCCCTAAAGGACTTTCTCGCTCTCTTGCCTAGTGCAGAAAAATCTGCTGTTCGCGAGGGAAGGGGCACAAGAGGAAGACTTCAGGACCAAAATCTGCTCCCATGGCGGCCCAGGACGTTCTTGATAAGGCCCCCGTCTCCGGCCAACCCCCCTCCCCCATACAGCTACTTCCCTGCTCTTCCTCTCGTGATGCTCTGGAGCTCATCCATGCACGTGGAGACCTTGGGGGTGGCCATCTTGCTTCTGAACACATGGTCTTGCAAGCCACTGCCCCCTTTGATGCCATTGGTCATCCTCCCGGCTCCCAGCACCACCCCAACCAGTGCCGACAGAGAAACACACTCCCCTCAGCGCAGAAGCTGCTCCGGCACTTCCAAACATAAAAGGAGACATTCCCTCGACAGCCTGGGAGCCAGTCGGCCCAGAAAGAATCACCGTGGCGCAGAGCGGACCGCTGACCACCGCAGACACCGGAGCAGAAGGGGAAGCAGCCGACGCAGACGCAGGTCTAAGGAGCACAGAGGACACTCTGGAGGCAGCAGGAAAGACTTCTCGCCATGGGACAGGAGACTCAGGTACTCCTTCACCCCCCCCCCCCTCCTCACCGGCCTCCTTTTTTCGGAATACAGTCCTGCTGAGTTTCCCCTTGAAGCCCCTATGTTATCTGAGGTGCAGGTCCCAGAGCCCAGGGTAGCTCAGTCGCCCCCTGCACCCCCCACCATGGCAACAGGCACCCAGGGGCCACACCAAATCCTCCATATGCTGTCTGAATTCCTCCATCACTGGTCTTCCACTAGAACCAACACCCCTATAGAGACACAGCAGCCTACAGGAAAAAGCCTGGTAACTTGCACAGACCAACCTGACTACCAAACTGACTGAACCACGTCTGTCATCTCTAGGGACTCATTGCAGCCCACTCCTCCCAGACCACCACAGACACCCATAGTGGGAATGAAGAGACAGCCCAGAGACTACCACCAACCCGGAGGACGTGACATACCCCAAGTTCCTGCGGAGGATCCCATCAACCCTAGGGATCTCTTCCTCCAACATAAACAACGCCTGGAAACTCAAGGGGCCCTAAAGTTCCTTGAAGCGCCTAAAATAACTGCAATCCTGCCAGTCCACCCATTGATGAGGGAGAACCTTCTGAAAATATGGCAGAGCCCAGCTACTGGTCCCGCTACAGCATGGAAGGTGGACTCCAAGTACCTGGTACAACCGTCACCTGTGTTTGAAAAGCCCCAACTCCCTTGTGGTGGAGTCAGCCTTAAAGCGGGTAAAATCTGCACGCACCCACGCGAACTGCCCACCAGGAAAGGACCTTAAACTCCTGGATGAGGTTGGAAAGAAAGCATTTCAAGGAGCCATGCTGTCTGCGAAAGTGGCAGCACATCAACTTCATCACGCCCTGTATCAAGACGTCATCGTACAAGACCTTAGATCTGCAACTTCATCCCGTACTGGCGAGGCACAAACATCTGCGAACGCAGCCCTGATGGACCTGCACAAATGCATGAAACATAAGGTCAGAGTGGCTTTTGATGAGTTCAACACCGCCGCCCTACAGCGGGGACCGCAGTCTCGGCTCGCCGGTCTTCAGGACGATACACACCATCACATCGTGGATGCACCCTGTTTGGGAGACTCCTTGTTCGGCGACAAAGTGAAGGACTCCATGGATGGTATCAAGGACTTCATCATCCAGCCAGAGAGAATCCTACCACAAATCCTACTCAACAGCCAAACATCATCCCACCTATAACTCCTACCGGAAGTGGCAAGCGCCTCGTTATAAACAGCCCCATCAAACCATAACAAGCCTTGCCAGCACGATCAAAAACAACAAAAGTCTACCCTGGCAGGCTCAGGGAAGACAAACCCCTCCTTTTGACGCCAGTGCATCAGCTGCACCCCCCCACCGGAGGCTAGCTGACTGCCTTCAGAAAGGCATGGAAATTCATCACCACGGACAGATGGGTCCTGCGCATAATCAAAGAAGGTTATAGTTTAAGGTTCACCTCAACCCCCTTACAACACAAGCCGCCATGGAACAGTAGGGACTGGATCCAGGAAACTGTGCAAGGAAGCCCTACAGCTCTGGAGGTTTGCACTGTCTCCCACGGGCCTCCTACCTTCCAGGCACACACAGTCAGTTGGCAGACAGGCTCAGCTGACAAATAGATCCGCACGAATGGTCCCTCAACCCTCACATTGCAAGACCAAGAAGTGGGGACAGCCACAAATCGACCTGTTTGCCACAGAATCCAACACGAAATACAACCAGTTTTACTCCAAACGCCCATCCATACTCAGCATTGCCTCGGATTCCTTCGCCGTGTTGTGGGGGGAATGGTTGCCAATATATGCATTCCCGCCTCTACCACTTATCCCGATGACTATCCAGCAGATCATATCAGACAGGGCACAAACCATTCTCATTGTACCCTACTGGCCCCGGCAGATGTGGTTTCCTTACCTCTGATGACTAGCACTGGAGCCGCCAGTGAGGCTTCAGCTGAGGGAAGACCTCCTCTCTCTAGAAGGGGAACCCGCACCCCACCAGTACCTGCAGACACTAGCGCTCACTTTTTGGAAGCTGAAAGGGTAGCACTGTTTACGCTCGATCTCCCCTCAGAGGTCCAAGAGGTGATTCTCGCATCATGATGACCAGTGACACGGAAATCATATGGATTGAAATGGAAGCGCTTTACCGCTTGGTGCTCAGATTGACACATCGATCCCTTCTCCTGCCCGGTTCCGAAGATTCTCCAATACTTTACCTCCCTCCTTCATGACGGTTTGAAGGCACAATCCATACGGGTGCACCTTTCAGCTATTGCCACGCTCCATAACTATCGCAACACCATCGCTAAGCTTCCACTGGTAGCGAGGTTCATGAGAGAGCTAACTAACATTCGCCACCCATCTGGGACCCTGTACTCTACTGGGACCTCAACACTGTCCTCAATGAGCTCACACAGCCACCGTTTGAACCCCTACACTCTGCAAAGCTGAAGTACGTCTCTTGGAAAATGCTATTCCTAATAGCCATTACTCGGCCAGAAGGATAAGCGAACTACAAGCCCTGGTTGCACACCCACCATACACAGTGCTCTCACAGGACCGCGCTTCTCTAAGGACACACCCTATGTTCATCCCAAAAGTGGTATCCGCCTTCCACATCAACCAGGTCATCGAACTTCTCTTTCTGTCTGGATGGGGAGGAACAACTGCACACTCTCGACTGCGTAAGGGTATTGCGTACGTACTTCCAACGGACAGCGGCACTGGGAAAGGGCACACAACTATTTGTCTCCTACAACCCCAACAAACCGGGTCGACTGGTCAGCAAAAGGACACTTTTCCTGTGGATAACAGTCTGTGTCACCTTCTGCCTGGAGAAGGCAGGAAGACAGACAACTCCGAGAGTTAATGCACATCATCACAGAGTGTTGGCAACCTTCAATTGAGAACCTACACGCTGTGTCGGCAGCCAACATCTGTAAAGCCACAACCTGGTTCTCGATCCACACCTTCCAGAGGCATTACTATCTGGACTTGGACTCAGGCCGCGATTCCACCTTTGGTCAGGCGGTCCTAGCCACAAAGGGACTTCTTTGGATTAAAGCTGATTAATCTGTGAACCCAGTGTATTTGTTAAATCAGTCAGGGCCTAGTAGCAGCAGTTTAAGTTTAAATTTAAATTTAAAACACAGAAGAGAGCTTTCTGGTTAGATTTCATACCCAGCAGAGAGCTTGTAGTTTAAATTTAATACTCACTCGGGGCCTAGTATCAGCAAAGTACTTTTGGTTTAAATTTAAAACACAGAAGAGAGCTTTCTGGTTAAATTTAGAACCCAGCAGAGATCTTGTAGTTTAAATTTCATAATAAGTCAGAGCCTAGCAGCAGCAAAGAGCTTTAATTTAAATCAAATCAGAATATAACTTGGCATAAAAGGCAAAACAGGGTCAGTATTCTTTGAGCAACAAATAGTCTTCTAGAGACCTTTACAAAGAGGCATTCTACCTAGTGGGCAAGAGACCTGTGAAACGTTTTCAATAGGTGTTAACGCCAGGTAGCAGGTCAAAAGACCATTTTGAAAGACTCCTTCTATCCAAGCAAGGACTGTTAATCACCCAGGAAGTTGGTCACAGATTACCTCAGAAGCACAGGACAGGGTACTTTGCAGCAGCCCTCTTTTAATAAGTGTTATTTCCCTCCCTCCCTCCCTCCCTCCCTTCCTCCCCAATCGTAGCTTTATAGGTACTTACACATCTTAAAGGAAAGGAGGTGTTCTCAGGTGCAGCTCGTTATCCAAATCAGTCATACACTAAGGACCTGAGATTAATTAAGCTTCAGGTGAGCAAGGTATATTAAATGTATTATGTACAATTTTATTAGTATAAGTATCCATAGCAACCCTTAGTACACCCTCATACAACCAGACACCAGCACACGCCCAAGAAAAAAAGGAACCTCCAACCGAGTTAACACCCCTAGAGACTTCAGAAAAACACGCAAAGACACCACAGAAAGAGCATTCTCCCTGGCTGCCCCAACAATCTGGAACCTCCCTCCCAGACGAACTGAGATTGACGACGGACCTCAAAGACTTTCGCAAACAGCTGAAGACAACGCTGTTCATAGAACACTATGGACACGTCACCTGACCTAACCAACAGGAACTACCAACATTCCCCCTTCCGACCCCCTGATAAGAAAATGTATAATGGCTCATGATGTATCTTAAACCCTCATTGTATAGAAGAATGTATTATAGCTCATGCTGTATCATAGCGCACAATGTACATAGTTCAACCTAATCTAACACACTATAACATCTTACACACAAATCATGACATATCTTTCACTGCATGAATTACACGACCACTACTTTTGATTGTCTTGTTGTGATACCGCCTTGATTGTAGGATAAGGCGGTATAGAAATACTGTTAAATAAATAAATAAATAAAGTAAAGAACTTAAAGATCTAAACACAAGCTTAAAACTAAGATGCAGACAGCAGTCCAGCAGCAAGATGGGGGCTTTCCAGTCTTTTGCATTGAGTGTCACATGTATGATTTTCTCCCAGTTGGTGAGAGGTCTTGTGCACTAGGTGCAAGGAGCTCTTTTCTCTCGGGGAACGATTCCATTCTTTAGAGGCTAGAGTAGCAGACTTGGAAGACATAAGAAAGACAGAGAGGTACATAGATGAGACCTACAGGGATATAGTCCTGAACTCCCATCACCAGTCTGGCAGCATTCCTGTTGCCATGGAGGAGAGAGGTCACGTGACAGGAGAGCATGACCCTGGTGTGGCAGGAAGTGATCCTGTAACTAGGTTCTGTCCTTCAGGTGATGTAAAACTCTCTCACACCGAGGAAGTTTGTCCAGGGCTATGTGCCCATGAGGGAAGGGTTAGGACAGCAGTTATAGTTGGTGGTTTGATCATTAGGCATGTAGATAACTGGGTGGCTGGTGGACGTGAGGATCGCCTGGTAACATGCCAACCTTGTGCGAAGATAGCAAACCTCACGCGCCACCTAGATATGGTCTTAGATAGTGCTAGGGAGGAGTCTGCTGTCTTGGTACATGTCGGTACCAATGACATAGGAAAATGTGGTAGGGAGATTCTGGAGGCTAAATTTAGGCTTTTAGGTAGGAAGTGGAAATCCAGAACTTCCAGGGTAGCGTTCTCCGAAATGCTTCCCGTTCCACGCGCAGGACCCAAAAGGCAGGCAGAGCTCCGGAGTCTCAATGCGTGGATGAGACGATGGTGCAAGGATGAGGGTTTTGGATTTGTTAGGAACTGGGGAACATTCTGGGGAAAGGAGGGGCTCTTCTGAAGGGATGGGCTAAACCTTAACCGGGATGGAACCAGGCTGCTGGCATTAATCTTTAAAAAGGAGATAGAGCAGCTTTTAAACTAGATAATAGGGGAAAGCTGACAGTCACACAAGAGCGCATGGTTCGGAAGAATGTATTCTTGAAGGATACTACCGAAAGCAGAGAGGTTCCAAAAAAGAGTAAAGTAGCCCGAATGCCCTCGAGTATGGAGCAGACAGAGCTTAAAGATCCCAAATTACCCATGTCTACCAATAGCCAAATTAATATGAATAAAATACAGTCTCTAAAATGCTTGTATGCAAATGCTAGGAGTCTAAAAATTAATATGGGAGAGTTAGAATATATAGCACTAAATGAGAGGTTAAATATGATTGGAATCTCAGAGACATGGTGGAAGGAGGACAACCAGTGGGACACTGTGATACCTGAGTACAAACTATATCATAATAGAGCTGATCAAATTGGTGGAGGGGTTGTGCTCTATGTTAGAGAGGGCATTGAGTCAGAAAGGATTAAAGTTTTGCAGGAAACAAAATTTGCTGTAGAATCTCTATGGATTGAAATTCCATGTAAAAAGGGGAAGGCAATGGCAGTGGAGGTGTACTATCGACCGCTTGGCCAGAATGAACAAATGGATGATGAAATGCTCAAAGAAATCAGGGAAGCTAACAAACGTTACAGCACAGTAATAATGGGTGATTTCAATTACCCCGGTATCGACTGGGTCAGTGTCACGGCAGGACATGCTAGGGAGATAAAGTCCCTCATTGAAATAAATGACTGCTTCTTGGAGCAGCTGGTTCGTGAAATGACCAGAGGGGAAGCCATATTGGACCTAGTCCTTAATGGAACAGCAGATCTGGTGCAAGAGATAAGGTTGTTGGGGCCACTTTGCAATAGTGATCATAGCATGATCGCGTTTGATCTAATTAATGGAGGAGGGATGGTAAGGAAATCCACAGTACTACCTTTTAACTTTCGAAAGGGAGACTATGATAAAATGAGGAAAATAGTTAAGAAAAAACTAAATGGAGCAGTTGCAAAGCTTAAAGACTTACATCAAGCTTGGGTATTGTTTAAAAATACTTCCTTGGAAGCCCGGACCAGCTGTATTCCAAGCTTTTAGAATAGTGGAAGGAAGTCTAAAAAACTGCCAGCATGGTTTAAAGGTGAGGTCAGAGAGGCGGCTGTTGCCAAAAAATTATCTTTCAGGAAATGGAAAAAAGAGCCAAAAGACAAAACCTGGAAACAGCACAAGCACTGGCAAGTTAAATGCAAGGCATTGATAAGGCAGGCAAAGGGAGAATTTGAGAAGAAGCTTTCTACGGAAGCAAAAACGCGTAATAAAGACTTTTTCAAGTACATTCGTAGCAAAAAAAACCCTGTGAGAGTCAGTTGGTCCATTAGATGATAGAGGGGTTAAAGGGGCACTAAGAGGCAACAAGTCAATAGCGGAGAGACTGAATGAATTCTTTGCTTCGGTCTTTACTGAGGAAGATGTAGGGATGTTACACATGACTGAAGTGGTATTTAAAGGTGCGGAAGAATTGAAGGAAATAACGATACATCGAGAAGATGTACCACAAATATTAGATAAACTGGAGTAGCAGATCACCTGGGCCGGATGATATACATCGAATGGTGTTGAAAGAACTGAAATATGAGATTGCAGACCTGCTATGAGTAATCTGTGAACTATCATTAAAATCATCTGTAATACCTGAAGATTGGAGGATGGCGAACGTAACACCAATTTTTAAAAAGGGTTCCAGGAGTGATCCGGGAAACTACAGGGCAGTGAGCCTGACGTCAGTACTTGGAAAAATGGTAGAAACCATCATAAAGAACAAAATTGCTGAACATGTAGATAGTCATGGCTTAATGGGAGACAGCCCACATGGCTTTAGACATGGAAGAACTTGTCTTACTAATCTGTTATGGTTTTTTTTTAGTAGGATTTTATTACAAATTAATGAAACATAACATAAAAGAAACATTACACAATAGTAATTACATGTCCACATCAAGGAGCAGCTTCATACCATACAATAATTGTATAAGCAAAACCTGTAACAGTAATTTAAGCTCATTTATACAAAATCAAGAGGCCAGCACAATAAGAACTACAAGCATTAAGAAATTATGTATGTTCCCTCTCACTCAAAAAAGTTACCAACTGATCTATTTCAAAAAACAGATAACGTTTACCATGAAAAGAAACCTGACACTTGCAGGGAAATTTAAGATGAAATAATGTGCCAATGGCAAGAACACACGGACGAATATCTAGAAAAACCTTACGACCTTCCTGTGTAGTTTTAGCCACGTCTGGAAATATCTGGATACTTTGACCACAAAACTTTTCAGGCTTCTCTGAAAATAGAGCCTCAAGATCCTATCCTTATCCATCTCCCGAACAAAGGAGACTAACAAGGGTATCTCTAGTGAGGATATCCTCAGAGGAAGACTCAAGGAAACCAGATATATCCAGTGTGGAAGACACCAACTGATCATATTGAACTCCACCAGAAGCATTTTCATCTCTAATTACCTTACCTTTAGGCAAATAATATAATCTCGAAATTAAAATATCTGCCACATCCTTAAATAAGAATACTTCTTTAAGGTATTTCTGTAACAACAATAAGGCAGAAAGATAGTGTGTCCTAGGGAAATTTAAGAAACGTAAGTTTTTTGATCGTAAAGCATTTTCCCTGAACTCATCTTGTCGTTGCAAGAAACGCAAGTCCTGAGAGAACTTTATACTAGAAACCTGCTGAGAAGAAACCAACATCTCCAGGAACAAGCAGGAATGAGTCTTCACATATGGGTACGTCGGTACCGACAGAGTCTGTGCAGGAACGCTTCCCAGCGTCCAATCAACGAGCTTTTGAAAGCATCCCACCATGCCTGCGTGCTACCTTCCCACCTTTCCCAACTGCCTCTCCTCAGTTTTCGTTTTCCGCAGAGCCGGCAGGACGTCGTCCTGTCACCGCAGAAAATTCTTGTTTTATTTCTTTAGTTTTCTTGTGGTCGCGGCTGTCTTTCCCGACGCCACCGGTACCGCCGGTGTTTTCTTTTCTTTTCTTGTAAAATCTTCCTTTTTCAAGGGATATTTTTTCTTCATAGTGTCCCACGGTTTCTTAGGCCTTTTAGGCCTCTTCTTTTTCCTTCATGGAACCACCAGCCACTTTCTCCAAGAAATGTTCAAACTGTGGCGGTACAACTTTATTTTTAGACCCTCGAAGTCGGTGTCTAACCTGCTTGGGTCCTGACAACAGTTTGGTGAGAAGAGGTCTTCAACATCCAGGTTCCCTCGATACACGTTTTCCCTCCAACTTCGGGGCACCGTCCCCTTCTTCTTCTACACAGGATCAGGTAAGCCACAAACAGTCTGTTAAGACTAGCCAGCCCTCGAGTGGTAGGTCTCATGCACAGTATGTAGATGGCTCCGGCCTTGCCCTCGAGGGACCACTGGCTTCAAAACCCCGGCGGGAGTCTTCGGTCTCCAAAGCCTTTCAGGGGTTTCAGGTTGTTCCTGGGGTTCACCCCTCACAGAACATACCTGAGCCGTGTCCGGTGGTGGCATCCGCTTCGAGCGGTACCGATACCCCGGCATCGGCACTGCTGTTGGATGAAACACTCCTCGCCAGGGATGGTCATCTGGCGTCCTCGGTGCCTTCGGGACCGGTGGATACTCTCCAGACTGACTTTCCATTATTGGTACCAGAACCGATACTACCACCGACGTCGGTACCCTCCAGACGTGCATCGATAGCCTCGCTTCCTTCGATGCCGAGTCTGGAATCAATCTCCAGTCTGGAGGACTGGGTACCGACTCGCCTTGGTACCGGCTCTCGTAGGTACCGAAGGCTCGGTTCCGATGATTCGGATCCGCAACTCTCGGTTCCCCCGAGGCCGATTGAGTTGCCACTGGTTGACCTTCATCCACCGGTATCAGACACGGTACCGAAGTCGGTACCGATGTCCTCATTACCCTTACGGTCGGTGCCTTCCATGCTTCGCTTATCAGGCTCTCTGCCCTCGATGCCGAGTTTGGAATCGATCTCTAGTCTGGAAGACTGGGTACCAATACGCTTTGCTACCGACACCGATCGATACTGGTGGCTCGGTACCGAGGATAGCGGCCGGAGGTTTTCGTTTACCTCGATACCGATTGAACTGTCACCGATGACTGCTCCGATGTCTCTGTCGGGCTCGACTCTGACATCGGTACCGGGATTGGCATCGGTACCGGTATCCACAGTAGCATCGTGGCCAACTCCTGCCATGCTTTTTTCAACAGGATTGCTCCCTTCTATACCAAGCTTGGAGTTGATACCTGGCATGGATAATGTGGTAATGACAGTCGCTGCTCCTGACAGCCAGTACCGGCGACCATCCCTTAAGCATTCCACACAGCACTGTGCAGGATCTTCTATTCCTATATATTTGGATAGCTCTGTCGGTGCTCAGGCTAGTTCTTCAGATCTAACCTGTCCAAGGGAGATTCCTGTTGGGGATCCCTCTTTTCAGAGTTTCCTCCTGGATATAGCAAGATCTCTTGCCATTCCTATCCCAGGACATGATCCTGCACAAGGCTCTGTTTCTACCAAAGCAAAGGAGAACATAATGCTTCCTTTGCATCATTCCTTGCAGGATCTCCTTCTAGGAATGTGGGAAACACCTTTAAGGGTACCCCCACCTTCCAGGGCAACTGATCTCTTATATCAGGTGCCCCCCTCTCCAGGGTTTCAAAAGACTCAACTTCCTCATCATTCCATAGTAGTGGAATCAGCAATGAGGCGGGTAAAGAGTAAGAAAAAGCACTCTTCTTATTCGCCAGGTCGTGAGTCTAAGACACTAGATGCCTTTGGACGTCAAACCTTCCAGACATCTATGCTTTCTGCAAGAATTCTCTCATATATTTTTTATATGAGTCTATCTCTTGAGGAGGTCACAAAGCAATTACATCTTTTGACTCCTTCCCTTCCAGAGTCCAAGAGTGCAGGCTATTCTTCACTGCTCAAGCATCTTCAGAATATCTCTTGGTTTCTTACTCGTGTTTCCCTAGACTCTTTTGAGTCTGTTAGCAGGACTTCTGCTATAACTATAGGGGCATGACCTAGAGCCTGGCTCCAAGCTTCAGACTTGGACAAATGGGCACAGCAAAGACTGGGACATACTCCTTGCACTGGAGACAATCTTTTCAACAAGGAGTCTTTACGTCAGGTTAATCAGTTGTCCACTGACTTACCTGTTCCTAGGGGGCTGTTCTGCACCTTCTTCTGTCCCAGTAGGTAGGAAATGTCCTGCCAAACTTTCTTCCCGTAGGAGAAGAAGGTTTTATGCATCATCTGCCCATCATACAGATGTTCCCAAACAAGGGAAGCATCGTCCTGGTCTGCAGAATTCAACCTCTCACCAGGCTCAGCAAACCCAGCAACCACAGGGTTTCTGATCAATCTCAATCAGATGCTTGTGACTCTTGGGGTTAGAATCTGCAGTTGCTTCTTCTCAATAGAGGCAATCCACTGCTGTCATTCTAAATCCTAAACATGGATCTCTTCCCAAAAGACATCCATTATTTCTATGTTCTATGAGCTGTCAGGATGTTCATGCTTCTAGGTCACAGGGTTCTCCTCTTCTTCCTGCTAGGGAAAGAGGTCTAACCACTATCAAACGATAGTTTCTTGTGCCAGCATGTCTTTTTTTCCTTTCTATAGACTTACTACTTTGTAAGTCTTCTTCAGCTCCATTCTCTTTACCCTCTTACCAGGTTTTTTTCTCTGTAAGAGCGGTATTGCTTCACTGGAGGGCTTTTTCTTCAGCCTCTCTAGTTTTGTTACTTTTCCAGTGCGGAGTTCTCTTCTCTGAGTTGACTCCTCTTTTTCAATCTTGCTTTGAAGCAGTTCATCAGACATGTCCAGAGTTTTCTACTCCTGTTCTGTCTGTTCTTTCTATTTTTAAACCGTAACATTCTTTCTGCTGTCTGGCAAGCAGCTGCCAATGCAGGAGCCTTAATGTTTGGACCACTGGTTCTTGGCCACCAGCAACCAGATTTGTCCTCCACTAACATTCTGTCTGGTCTTAGTAGTGGCTCCAAGTCAGTGCTGTCATCTGTCTTGGAAATTTTTTCACTACAAGCTTGTTGGGTTGTCTTCTCTTTCTGTCATCTCCATTCCTCTGGGTTTGGCAGCATAGTTGACATATAGGTACTGGCTCTTCAGCAGCCAGTTCTATCTCCTCTTTCTCCTGCATCATGCTCTCTGCAATTCTACAGAGAAGCTCTCCACTATGGGCCCTTGCTAGAGAGCATGAGTTTTTTTTCTCCAACAGCTATCCTAGATGGTTGGAAAAGGTGTTTTCAGTCATGTCTCCCATGACTAGAAAGGTTCTCCCTTTTTTCACTATCTCCATTTCAATATAAAGGACATAGGCCTTCTCTTACGTGAAAGCTTAAGGAGTTGCCAATTCCCTGCTTTAGTCCATACTATTTCTAATTGGGAATATGCTTTTCTCCTTGCAGCTCGTCCTCATGGTAAGAACGCATGATACTTCTTTGCCCTTAAGCAGGTCAGCATGGTATCTCATTTTTATGCGTCTTCTGTTCACTTACCATGCTAGAGTTCTGGAATACTCGGGACTTGCTGGCTGCAGACTGTTTTCATCCTCTGCTTTTCACGTAACCGTCCTGGTTATTTCACTAGCTAGCATCCCTGTAGCCATAACCACTGGGAATAGATTCTCTATATATCTTCTCAAGTAGGTTTCACCTTCTTGTTATTAGATGAATCTTTCCTCTCCACATTTTCCTATGTGAATACCGTTCTGTAGGACATATCTCTGTCTGCTTCTTGCAGACACCCATATAGAGGCATATATATTTATACGTATATCTATATATATATATATCTATATATATATATATATGTATCTGTCGAGATATTTATCATGGGTAGATATGAATTCTGCATTATCTACCTGACTGTCGAGGCTCATATAGCTATATGATTCTGATAGATGGGCTTTACCCATACCTATGCTCTCCAGCATGTTTGGGGTTCTACACTCCCAACCACTTCTGTGGTAGTTAACAACTCCACCATAACCTTAAGGTTTAGGTACCTCTGAAGCTCTCCATGTTCCAGTATCTCTCCTAGCTGACTCCAGTTAGGAGAGACATTGCGGATCTTCAGCTAATCACAGGCTCTAACGCCTCAGGCGTTTGTCCTTTCTTTTGGGATACAAGGGGTTTCCATACCTTTTCCTCACACAAGGACTGTGCCTGTTAGTCCAATTCGGTCGGCCGTCTCTTTTTGCTTCCAAAGGTGAGCCACTCTGTCGCCAAAAGAGTTCGGCTTTTACCATAAAGCCTTCCGCTGAAGGCCCACCAATTTTGGTACCAGCCCAGTTATTACCGGGGTCCCCTCTTACCTTTCAGGATTCTGACCTCCACTGTTTTTTCCTAACAGGTTTATTACCTCCACTTCACAGTGAGGTCCTCCTTGAGGTTCCTCTACTGGGTTCCCCAGTAGATCCCATGAACCTCCTTACCGCTGTGTAATCCTGTTAGGGGAGGTCCATATTGCTATATTTCTTTCAATATCATTGATGATAATTATCATCCGCACATGGACTCCTTGTCTGCAGTCCTATGCTAGGTTAGCTGTTCCACAGCACCTTTCTTTCTTCAACTCCTACCCTCCATCCTCAGGATGCCTGGGGTTGTGCGGGATAGCATGTTCCAACCTATAACATGCTGGGTCTCCAGGCATCTTAGCTTGGGAGTCCCCATATGTGAAGACTCATTCCTGCTTGTTCCTGGAGATAGCACAGTTACTTACCTGTAACAGGTGATCTCTGGGAACAGCAGGAATAAGTCTTCACAACCCACCCACCTCCCCAGGAGTTGTATCTCTATCTATCTCTCCTTTCCTCTCTCTCTCTCTCTCTCTTTGTCTCAGCTTTAAAACTTAACTGAGGAGAGGCAGTTGGGAAAGGCGGGAAGGCAGCACTCGGGCGTGGTGGGATGCTTCCAAAAGCTCTTTGATTGGACGCTGGGAAGCGTTCCCGCGCAGACTCCGTCGGTACCAACGTACCCATATGTGAAGACTTATTCCTGCTGTTCCCAGAGATCACCTGTTACAGGTAAGTAACTGTGCTTTATCAGTAGACATAACAGTCCTCTCAACAGATGACAGACGGGCTTCAACCGTTTCTTCGAGAAGGCCCAAACCTTCCAAGAAACTACAAGCCAAACATCCCTTAAAGAATCATTCTCAGGAGGTGAAGGCCGTTCACCCACCACAGGAAAAGAAATCACCGCAGGTAAAGGAGATGACAATGGCATTATGTTATGTTTTTTGAAGGTGTGAATAAACAGGTAGACAAAGGTGAGTTGGTTGATAGTGTATTTGGACTTTCTCCATGACCAAGCAGGAAGTCAGTCCTCACATATGGGTGACATCGACGTCGTTGGAGCCCTGCGGAGCATTTCCCCAGCTTTCCATGAAAGCATTTGGGAATGCAGGCACACATGCGCGGTTCCCTTCCCGCCTAAATGTGCCATCTTGCTCAGTCTCTCTTTTTCCGTGAAGCCCGTCGGACGTGTGTCCTAGTCCTCCCGGAAAAGTGTTAGATTTTTTGGCGATTCCTTTGCTATTTTTTTCTCCGGTTCGACGCCGGTTCCCCTCCCGCTGGGTTCGGTACGCTGGTATCGGACCCGATCTTCTTTTTTCGGTTTTTGCCCTTCGTGGCTGACGTTCGTGCCCTTTTTTCTTTTTCCCTGGGTGCCTGTCCTTTGACCTCGCGGGGACTCTTTTTTCCCTGATGGCTTCCAGTGGTTTCAAGAAGTGTGATCGGTTTAAGAAACTAATGTCTCTCACCGACACACACGACTGCTGTCTTCGGTGCCTCAGTCCGGACCACAATCCTGAAACCTGTGGACCATGTGATAAAATGTCCTCCAAGGCGCTTCGAAGTCGTCAGCACCAAAAGGAAAGGCTTTTCTCCGACTCGGCCTCCGGCCGGGCCCAAACCTCGTCTGAAATCTCAACATCTCGGGAATCTGATCCCGAGCACCGTCGGGGCTCCTCGGACAGAGGGTCCCCCGACCGGGAACGAAAGAGGAAGAAGCGGCTCACGAGGGCGGCGTCGGAGGAGGTCCCTGGTTCCTCGAGAGCTAGGTCTCGGACCCCCGATCGCCGTCCCGGGCCTGTGGAAGAGGAGAAGCCACCAAAAGTACCTCGTGTGGAGCCGGAGTCTGCTGGACACGTAAGTCCTGTAGTCCTCGTGGACTCTCCTCCCAGAGAGCCGAAGTCGGGCCCGGTGCCGCCGGGGCCCGGGTCGGTGGCTGCTGAGTCTCCTGAGCTGGGTCTCAGGCTGACAGCCTTGGAGTGCATATTGTCTGCCTTCATCAAACAGCAGCGGGTGCTGATGGCCAGCCTGTCTGGCGCATCTGCCCCGACCACCGGGACATCGACGTCGAAGTCGACCCCAGAGACCAAGCCGATACTCGAGACCATGAAGGCTCGAGGTCGACCTCAGTCGCGGTCACCCTCGACCTCCCGTTCGGGACCGAGGGCGTCGATGCCGGTGCCTTCGGCGTCGGGGTGGGTGCTCACAGGCCCCGTGTGGTCGTACCCCGATTCCTCATCGGACGAGTCCGCCTGGGAGACGGAGGACGAGGAGTCCCCCGACACCTTCCGGACTCAGTGCGTCCCGTCGGACTCACCGCAGTCCGAGCCCCAGAGTTGATCCCCCCCGGAGGATACCCGGTTCTCGGAGTTCATTCGGGATATGGCCACGGCGTTGGCTATCCCTGCGGATCCCGAGGAGGAGCCTCGAGCCGAAGAGCTCGAGGCCCTCCAGTATGACTCTCCTCCAAAGGAGGCCTTTACTGTTCCAGTTCCTCTGATGCTGGAACGGCTCCTCTTCCGGATGTGGGAGGCACCGGCCTCGGCGCCAGTTCTAAGCAAGCGGGTCGATTCCATTTATGGACTCCAAAAGTGCCCTGGGTTTCAAAAGGTGCAGCTACCACACCATTCCATAGTGGTGGAATCGGCCATGCATCGTCTGAAAAGTCAGAAGATGCACTCCGCGGTGCCCCCTGGCAGGGAGGCCCGGAACCTGGATGGTTTTGGTAGAAAGTGCTTCCAGGGCTCGATGCTTGCGTGCCGTGTCCAGTCTTGCCAGCTGTACATGGGCATGTACTTGCGGGACCTGGCCAAGGAGCTGGCCGGGTTCTCTGCTGGTCTCTCCGGGGAACCCTTGCAGAGGTTCAAGTCCTTGTCTTCGGGGATACGGGAGTGCTCCAAGTTTATGTCCCGCGCTGCCTACGATGGCTTCGAGGCTTCGGCCCGTGTGGCGGCAGCCGACATCGCGGCTCGACGCCAGGCGTGGTTGCAGTCATCGGACCTCGAGCCATGGGTTCAGGACAAGTTGGTCGATGTCCCTTGCTGAGGTGATAACCTTTTTGGCAAGCCCATTACCGAGAAGGCCGCACAGCTCGAAACCGAGCACCTCACGAGGACAAGGCTGTCTAGAAAGACTTTTGCCCCTTCTCACAAGAAGAAGGGCTCGGGTAAAAAGCCCTTTTACCCGAGGAAGGGACCTGCCTACAAACAGTACCCCCAGTACCAGGCCTCCCAATGGGAAGGGAATGGGCCCCCTTAGGCAGAGGACCCCCAAGCCTCCGCCCCCTGCTCCCACTCAGCAGGGTGGGGTTTTTTGACTCCTTAGGCATAGCCTCTCTGTCCCTGCTCTCCCAACCCTGCCCCAGGAGGTCGACTTACCCTGTTTGCCCACAGGTGGCCACTCATCACTGGAGACAGTTGGGTGTTAAGCATCGTCCACAAGGGCTATGTGCTACACTTCCAGCAGCTACCTCCTCCATACTTTCCAGGGGAGCCTCCAAGGCCTCCCCTGCACACAGATCTTCTCCTTCAGGAGCTCCAAGGTCAGTTGCGGGACAAGGCGGTGTAGCCTGTGCCTCCCAACCTCCAAGGTCAGGGGTTCTACTCCAGGTACTTCCTAGTACCAAAAAGAACCGGTGTCCTCCGGCCTATTCTCGACCTCAGAAATCTCAACAAGTTCCTAGAGAAAGAGAAGTTCAAGATGCTTACCCTTGGAACACTGCTGCCCTACCTCCAGCAGGGAGATTGGCTATGCTCCTTAGATTTAAAGGATGCATACACTCACATCCTCATTCATCCAGACCACAGAAAGTACCCCAGGTTCATTGTAGGAGGAAACCATTATCAGTACAGAGTACTGCCTTTTGGCCTCACCTCCGCTCCCAGGGTCTTACCAAATGCCTGGCAGTGGTGGCGGCCTACCTGAGAAATCAGGGAATCTTTGTCTTCCCCTATCTGGACGACTGGCTCATCAGGGGTCAGACGTGCCCGGAGGCCAGACAAACCACCCTCCGAACTATTGCTCTTCTTCAAAACCTGGGATTTGTCATAAACTTTGCAAAGTCCACTTTGCTCCCCTCCCAGAACTTGGAGTTCATAGGGGCAAGGCTGGACTCTCTTCTGGCAAAATCATTCTTACCAGAAGACAGAGCCCAAAGACTGATAAACTTGGCAAACCAGTTTCTCAGCAGGTCACTGGTCTCCACCAGACTCTGCCTGAGGCTTCTTGGCCACATGGCTTCGACAGTACATGTGACCCCCAATGCCCGGCTCCATATGAGGCCTGCACAGTGGTGCCTCAGGACTCAGTGGACACAGGCCACAGGCAACCTCAGAGACAGAGTAAGGGTTTCCAGACCATTTCTGAACTCCCTCAGCTGGTGGCTGCACCCACCCAATCTACTGCAAGGGGTGCCTTTTGAGATTCCTGGGTTCACAATGGTGTTGACCACGGATGCCTCCCTGCAAGGCTGGGGGCTCATTGTTTGGGCAAGTGCACCCAGGGCCTGTGGTCTCCCTGGGAGGCCACACAGCAGATCAATCCACTGGAACTCAGGGCTATTCGTTTAGCCCTCAAGACTTTCTCTCAAACACTGGCTCATCAGTCTGTCCTAGTTCAAACGGACAACCAAGTAGCCATGTTTTATGTGAACAAGCAGGGCGGAACTGGGTCCAGGCTCCTTTGTCAAGAGGCGCAGGACCTTTGCTTGTTTGCTCTCAGGCACAACATGCTCGTCAAGGCTGTGTATCTACCTGGCCAGGAAAACTACCTGGCGGACAGGTTGAGCAGGATTCTGCAGCCCCACGAATGGCAGCTCTATCCCTTAGTGGTTCAGAAGATTTTCCTGAAAATGGGGACTTCCAACCATAAATCTGTTTGCCAGTCCATCGAACAGACAACTGCCCAGGTTCTGCTCCAGGCAACCGCATCCTCTGCGACTGGCGGCAGATGCTTTTCTGATTTCCTGGACCCAGGGCCTCCTATATGCGTTTCCTTCCACGCCACTGGTGGCCCGAACCCTGTTCAAAATTCTTCAGGACAAGGCCTCGGTCCTGCTGGTAGCTCCCAGATGGCCGAGACAGCCTTGGTTTCCACTTCTGCTTCAGCTGGCAGTGGATCCCCCACTGCCTCTGGGGTTCCAGCCCGACCTCCTCTCTCAGGATCAGGGGTCCCTTCTGCACCCAAATCTCAGAGCTCTCAATTTGATGGCATGGAGGCTGCAAAGGTAGTTTTGGCTCCCTGGGGCCTACCTCAGGAAGTTGAGGAGGTCGTCCTAGCCTCTAGAAAGCAGTCCACTAGAAAAACCTATGCCCTGAAATGGAAAAGGTTCTCTGTGTGGTGTCAGCTACGTACAGAGGATCCTTTCTCCTGTACTGTACCAGTAGTGCTTCAGTACCTGCTGCACTTATCTAATCAGGGACTTAAGTCAAATTCTGTTCGGGTCCACCTCTCAACTCTAGCAGCTCACCACTCACTGGTGGAGGGACATTCTCTGTCGGTTCACCCCTTGGTATCCAGATTTCTTGGAGGCTTGCTCTTGCTAAAGCCTCCAATCCGTCCTCCAGCTCCTGAGTGGGAGTTGAATGTGTTCTTACGGCAACTGACTCGCCCACCTTTTGAGCCGATGGCTACTTGTCCTCTCCGCTTCCTGTCCTGGAAGACACTCTTCTTGGTAGCCCTTACCTCGGCCAGGAGAGTAAGTGAGCTTCAGGCCCTGGTCTGTGACAGGCCTTACACCCACTTCTGTAGGAACAAGGTAGTCCTTAGGACTCATCCAAAGTTCCTCCCAAAGGTTGTCTCCTCTTTCCACCTCAACCAGGAGGTGGTTCTTCTGACATTCTTCCCTAGGCCTCATGCAAGCCAGGCTGAAGCAGTTCTGCAAACCCTGGACTGTAGGAGGGCCTTATCTTTCTACCTTGACCGTACGCAGGGGCATAGAAGGGCTACTCAGCTCTTCATATCTTTTGACCCTAATAATTTGGGGTTGGCTGTGTCCATGTGTACCTTGTCCATCTGGGTGGCTGACTGTATCACCTGGGCTTACAGGGCGGCTGACCTTCCTTTTCAGGGTCGGGTCACAGCCCATCGTGTCAGGGCAATGGCTGCCTCAGTGGCTCATCTCCGCTCTGTACCGTTGGTAGACATCTGCAGGGCTGCAACTTGGTCTTCAAGCCTGACTTTTGTGGCCCATTACTGTCTGGAGAGGGAGTCCCGTAGGGACAGTGCTTTTGGCCAGGCAGTACTCCGCAATCTCTTTGAGGTTTAGGCAACTCCTGCCCTCCAGCCCTCTGTTGGGCTACCGGTGGAGGTTCTTTCGGTGAAAAGCCTTTTTTTGAAGCTGGGACTAGAGGGAATTCTCTTGTTCAGCCTGGGTTCCTGGTAGCCCAGAGTTAGGGAGTCACCTATATGTGAGGACTGACTTCCTGCTTGGTCCTGGAGAAAGAGTAGTTACTTGCCTGTAACAGGTGTTCTCCAGGAGCAGCAGGAATCAGTCCTCACAACCCTCCCTCCTCCCCTGGGAGTTGCAGTTGTACATAGTTTAATTTTTTCATTTTTGTGTGCTGTTCTTAGCTATGTCATTTGACTGAGCAAGATGGCACCTTTAGGCGGGAAGGGAACCACGCATGTGTGCCTGCATTCCCAAAGGCTTTCATGGAAAGCTGGGGAAATGCTCCGCAGGGCTCCATCGACGTCGATGTCACCCATATGTGAGGACTGATTCCTGCTGCTCCTGGAGAACACCTGTTACAGGTGAGTAACTACTCTTTCAGAAAGCCTTTGACAAGGTCCCCTCATCAGAGACTTTTGGCAAAACTAAAGTCATGGGATAGGAGGCAGTGTACTATTGTGGATCAGGAACTGTTTAAAAGATAGAAAGCAGAGGGTAGGGCTAAATGGCCAATTTTCCCAATGGAGAAAGGTGAATAGTGGTGTACCCCAGGGATCTGTGCTGGGTCTGCTGCTTTTTTGACATATTCATAAATGACCTGGAAAAGGGAATAACGAGTGAGGTTATCAAAATTGCAGATGACACAAAGCTATTTAAAGTTGTTAAAACCCAAGAGGATTGTGGAAAATTGCAAGAGGGTCTTGATAAATTGGAAGACTGGCCATCAAAATGGCAGATGAAATTTAATGTGGACAGGTGCAAAGTTATGCACCTAGGGAAGAAGAACCGATACTATGGTTCTCCAGGACCAAGCAGGAAGTCAGTCCTCACATATGGGTGACGTCGGCGCCGACGGAGCCCTCGCGGAGCAATTTTCCCCAGCTTTCAAAGAAAGCCTTTGGGAATTGCAGCGCGCATGCGCGGTCCTCTTCCCGCCCAAGGGTGCCATCTTGCTCAGTCTTCTTTTTTCCGCGGAGCCCTACAGACGTTGCCTGTGAATCCCCGCAGAAAAGTTGATTTTTTCTCTTTTTTTCTTCGGTTCAACGCCGGTTCTTTTCCCGCCCGGACTCGCGACGCCGGTTGCGAGTCCGTCCCTTATTTTTCGTTTTTTTGTCCTTCGTGACAGATTTCGCGCCTTTTTCCTTTTTCCCTGGCAGCCCGGTCATTCGACCTCGCAGGGTCCCTTTTTCCTCCGATGGCTGCCAGCGGCTTTAAAAAGTGTGATCTCTGTAAGAAACTCATGTCTCTTACAGACACTCATGACTTCTGCCTCCACTGCCTCTGCCCAGATCATGACTCCATGATCTGTGGGCCATGCGGCAAAATGTCCTCAAAAGCATTGAGGAGTCGGCAGCACCAGCGGGAGCGTATCTTCTCTGACTCTGGCCGGGCTCGGACCTCGTCAGAGGCTTCAACGTCTCGGGACTCTGGTCCTGAGCATCGTCGAAGTTCCTCTGAAAGGGGGTCTCCTACCCGGGAACATCATCGAAAGAAGAAACCCGCGAGGGCGGGATCGGTGGACGCTCCTGGTTCCTCGAGGGCCAGGTCGCATAGCCCCGATTCCCGTCCCGGGTCCTCGGAGACGGAGAGGCCGTCAAAACATCCTCGACTCGAGGTGGACTTGCCCGCTCACGTGAGTACTGTTGTACTCGTTGACTCGCCTCCGAAGGACCCGACGTCGGGCCCGACGCCGTCGGAGCCCGAGTCGGGGGCTGCTGGGTCTCCTGAGCTCGGACTCAGGTTGACGGCCTTGGAGAGCAGTCTGACTACCTTCTTGGACCAGCAGCGGGTATTGATCGCTGGCCTCGCCGGTGCTTCTGCCCTGACCGCCGGGACGTCGACCTCCAAATCGACCCCGGAGACCGAGCCGATCCTCGAGTCCATGAGGGCTCGAGTCGATCCTCGGTCGAGGTCTCCTTCGGCCTCCCGTTCGGGACCGAGGTCGTCGACGCCGACTCCCTCGGCGTCGGAGCGGATAGCATCGGTGCCCGCCCCGACCGGAGCCGATCGACTCCTCCTCCGAGGAGTCAGCCTGGGAATCTGAGGACGAAGAGTCATAACATAAGATATGCCATACTGGGTTAGACCAAGGTCCATCAAGCCCAGTATTCTGTTTCAAACAGTGGCCAATCTAGGTCATATGTACCTAGCAGTTTCCTCAAGGGACACAGGTTCCACAATGCTTGTATTGGTTCAAGCATTGATATCCTGGGTCCCTTCTTAATAATGGCTTATGGACCTTTCCTCCAGGAACTTGTCCAAACCTTTTTTAAACCCAGCTACACTAACAGCCTTTACTACATCCTCCGGTAACAAATTCCAGAGTTTGATTACACGTTGAGTGAAAAAATATTTTCTTTTATTAGTCTTAAATAGTTTACCCTGTAGCTTCATTGCATGTCCCCTAGTCTTTCTATATTCTGATAAGGTAAACAATCGATCTACGTTTACCCGTTCCACTCCGCTCATTAATTTATAGACTTCTATCATATCTCCCCTCAGCCATCTCTTTTCCAGGTTAAAGAGCCCTAACCTTTTTAGCCTTTCTTCATAGGAGTATCCTTCCATCCCCTTTACCATTTTGGTGGCTCTTCTCTGAACCTTTCCTAATAATTCTATATCCTTTTTAAGATACGGCGACCAGAATTGCACACAATATTCAAGGTGCGGTCTCACCATGGAACGATATAGAGGCATTATAATATCCTTTGTTTTATTTTCCATTCCTTTCCTTATCATACCTAGAATTCTATTTGCTCTCTTGGCCGCCGCTGCACACTGGGCCGAGGGTTTTAACATGGTATCCACAATGACGCCTAAATCTTTTTCCTGGGTGGTGGTTCCTAATGTGGAACCTTGCATCGT
Organism: Ichthyophis bannanicus; assembly: GCA_033557465.1. Taxonomy (NCBI): domain Eukaryota; kingdom Metazoa; phylum Chordata; class Amphibia; order Gymnophiona; family Ichthyophiidae; genus Ichthyophis; species Ichthyophis bannanicus. The sequence continues at coordinate 260,077,618 of CM066043.1, read as the reverse complement.
GTAACCATAGTTTGGGTTGTTCTTCCCTAGGTGCATAACCTTGCACTTGTCCACATTAAATTTCATCTGCCATTTTGATGCCCAGTCTTCCAATTTATCAAGATCCTCTTGCAATTTTCCACAATCCTCTTGGGTTTTGACAACTTTAAATAGTTTTGTGTCATCTGCAAATTTGATAACCTCACTCGTTATTCCACTTTCCAGGTCATTTATGAATATGTCAAAAAGCAGCGGACCCAGCACAGATCCCTGGGGTACACCACTATTCACCTTTCTCCATTGGGAAAATTGGCCATTTAGCCCTACCCTCTGCTTTCTATCTTTTAACCAGTTCCTGATCCACAATAGTACACTGCCTCCTATCCCATGACTCTTTAGTTTTGCCAAAAGTCTCTCATGAGGGACCTTGTCAAAGGCTTTCTGAAAGTCCAGATGCACAATATCAACCGACTCACCTTTGTCCACCTGATTATTCACTCCTTCAAAAAAACATAACAGATTAGTAAGACAAGATCTTCCTTGTCTAAAGCCATGTTGGCTGTCTCTCATTAGTTCATGACTATCTACATGCTGAGTAATTTTATTCTTTATGATGGTTTCTATCATTTTTCCCAGTATTGACGTCCGGCTCACCGGTCTGTAGTTTCCCGGATCACCCCTGGAACCCTTTTTGAAAATTGGTGTTACATTGGCGATCCTCCAATCTTCAGGTATTAGAGATGATTTTAATGATAGTTCACAGATTACTAATAGCAGGTCTGCAATCTGATATTTCAGTTCTTTCAATACCCTTGGATGTATACCATCCGGCCCAGGTGATTTGCTACTCTTCAGCTTATCTAATAGTTGTAATACATCTTCTCGATGTATCGATATTTCCTTCAATTCTTCTGCACCTTTAAATACCACTTCAGTCATGGGTAACATCCCTACATCTTCCTCAGCAAAGACTGAAGCAAAGAATTCGTTCAGTCTCTCCGCTATCGCCTTGTCACCTCTTAGTGCTCCTTTAACCCCTTTATCATCTAATGGACCAACTGACTCACAGGTTTTTTGCTTCGAATGTACTTGAAAAGGTCTTTACTTCGCATTTTTGCTTCTGCAGCAAGCTTCTTCTCAAATTCTCCCTTTGCCTGCCTTATCAATGCCTTGCATTTGACTTGCCAGTGCTTGTGCTGTTTCCAGGTTTCGTCGTTTGGCTCTTTTTTCCATTTCCTGAAAGATGCCACCTGGTTCCTTTCGGACTCGGTGTGTCCCTTCGGACTCCTCCGAGTCCGAACCTCGAGACGGTCCCCCCCGGAGGATACCAGGTTCTCGGACTTCGTGAGGGATATGGCCAAGGCTTTGGCCTTCCCTGCGTATCCCGAGGAGGAGCCTCGAGTCGAAGAACTCGATGCCCTCCAATATGACTCTCCCCCGAAGGAGGCCTTTATTGTACCGGTTCCTCCGATGCTGGAACGACTTCTCTTCCGCATGTGGGAGAGCCCGGCGTCGTCGCCGGTGTTAAGCAAGCGGGTCGATTCCATTTATCGAGTCCGCAAGAGCCCCGGCTTCCAGAAGGCACAACTACCGCACCATTCCATGGTGGTGGAATCGGCCATGCATAGACTAAAGAGTCAAAAAATGCACTCCTCGGTGCCCCCTGGTAGGGAAGCCCGAAGCCTGGCTGCCCTCGGTAGGAAGTGCTTCCAGGGCTCTATGCTTGCTTGTCGAGTCCAGACATACCAGCTCTACATGGGCATGTATCTCCGAGACCTGGCTAAGGAAATAGCCGGGTTCTCTGCTGGTCTCTCCGACGAACCTTTGCAGAGGTTCCAATCCTTGTCTACTGGTATTCGAGAGTGCTCCAAGTTGATCTCTCGAGCAGCCTACGATGGTTTTGAGGCGTCGGCTCGAGTAGCTGCGGCCAGCATCGGTGGACGCCGCCAGGCTTGGCTTCAGACGTCTGACCTCGAGCCCTGGGTACAGGACAAGTTGGTAGATGTCCCCTGCCGAGGTGATAACCTCTTTGGCAAGCCCATGGATGAGAAGGCTGCACAAATCGAGACGGAGACTCTCACCAGGACTCGTCTCTCGAGGAAGACCTCTGCCCCTTCTCAAAAGAAGAAGGCCTCGGGGAAAAAGCCCTTTTACCAGAGGAAAGGTGCTGCCTATAAATACTACCCTCACTATCAGGCCTCCGCGGCTCCCCCACAGGGAAAGCAGGCCAAGGGACGGGGTAATGGGTCCCGTAGGCAGCAAGCCCCCAAGCCTGCACCACCGGCCCCTGCTCAGCAGGGTGGGGGTTTTTGACTTCCTCAGCATAGCCTCTCCCCCTCAGCTGGTTTCTCTCAGCACAGGAGGCCGGCTGGTCCACTTTGCCCAAAGGTGGTCCAACCTCACCACAGATACCTGGGTACTTCACATAGTTCAAAAGGGTTATCTTCTTCACTTTCACCAGGTACCTCCCTCCTACTTTCCAGTGGAGCCTCCCCGACTACCTTTGCACAGGGACTTACTACTTCAGGAGTTAGCAAGTCTCCTTCAGGAACAAGCCGTGGAACCGGTGCCCCACCACCTGAAGGGCCAGGGGTTTTACTCCAGGTACTTCCTGATTCCAAAAAGAACAGGAGGCCTCAGACCCATCCTGGACTTGCGAAACCTCAACACGTTCCTTACAAAGGAAAAGTTCAAGATGCTTACCCTTGGAATCCTGCTGCCCTACCTCCAGCAGGGAGACTGGCTATGCTCCTTGGATCTGAAAGATGCATATACTCATATCCTCATTCATCCGGACCACAGACAATATCTCAGATTTGTTGTGGGAGGAAATCATTACCAGTACAGAGTGCTGCCCTTTGGCCTATCCTCCGCACCCAGGGTGTTCACCAAATGCCTCGCAGTGGTGGCGGCTTATCTGCGACTTCAAGGTCTGTTTGTGTTCCCATACCTGGACTACTGGCTCATCAGAGCCCAGTCTTCCCAAGAGGCCACTCAAGCCACTCATCGCACTGTGGCTCTGCTCCAGCACTTGGGTTTTGTCATAAACTTCGCAAAGTCCACTTTGCTCCCCTCTCAAAATCTCGAGTTCATCGGCGCCCGGTTGGACACACTTCAGGCGCGGGCCTTCCTCCCTCTGGACAGGGCCAAGCGGCTCATGGATCTTGCCGGCCACTTTCACAGAAATGCGCTGGTCTCAGCCAGGCACTTTCTGCGACTGCTCGGCCATATGGCTTCCACGGTCCATGTGACCCCCAATGCCCGACTGAACATGCGTCCTGCTCAGTGGTGCCTTCGCAATCAATGGTATCAGGCCACGGGGAGCCTAGCGGACTCCGTAAAGATCTCCGACCAGCTGGTCTCTTCTCTACAATGGTGGCTTCATCTGCCCACCCTGGTACTAGGAGTGACTTTTCAGTCCCCTACGCATTCTCAGGTCCTGACGACCGATGCTTCTTTCCTGGGTTGGGGAGCACATTGCCAAGGGACATGTACTCAAGGCCTCTGGAGTCCTTGGGAGTCAGCTCAGCAGATAAACTTCCTGGAGCTCAGAGCCATCCGCCTAGCGCTCAAAGCATTCTCTCACCTGGTTTCTCACCAGTCGGTGCTGATACAGACCGACAATCAGGTTGCAATGTTCTACGTGAACAAACAAGGCGGAACAGGCTCCTTCCTTCTCTGTCAGGAGGCACAAAAACTATGCTCTTGGGCAGTCCACCACGGCATCATCCTCAAGGCTGTCTATCTCCCAGGTCAAGAAAATTACCTGGCCGACAAGCTCAGCAGGATCCTCCAGCCACACGAGTGGAGGTTGGATCCGCTGGTGGTTCAGCGGATCTTTCTCAAGTGGGGCCTCCCCACCATGGATCTGTTTGCCAGTCCTCTGAACCGGCAGCTGCCCAGATTCTGCTCATCACAGCCGCATCCTCTCCGGGTAGCGGCGGATGCTTTTCTAATTCCATGGTCCATCGGCCTCTTGTATGCCTTTCCTCCCATGCCACTGGTGTCTCGGGCGCTCTTCAAGGTTCTCAGAGACAAAGCATCGATGATCCTAGTGGCTCCCCGGTGGCCGAGACAACCTTGGTTCTCGCTTCTGATGCAGCTAGCGGTAGACACTCCTCTTCCACTGGGATTTCAGCCCGACCTCCTGTCGCAGGATCAGGGGACTCTCCTACACCCCAATCTCCGGTCCCTTCATCTGATGGCCTGGCTGCTGAAAGGGTAGTCCTTGCTCCTCTGCAGCTACCTCCAGATGTGGAGGAGGTCGTCTTGGCCTCCAGGAGGCCCTCCACCCGAAAGGCCTACACTCTCAAGTGGCGTCGGTTCTCCGTCTGGTGTACTCAGCAGTCTCAAGATCCTTTCTCCTGTTCAGCATCAGTGGTCTTGCAGTACTTGCTCTCTCTCTCCAACCTTGGACTTAAGTCCAACTCGGTAAAGGTCCACCTCAGTGCTCTTTCTGCGCATCACATGCTGGTGGATGGTAGACCTCTTTCCAACCACCCTCTGGTGGCTCTATTTCTCAGAGGCCTCCTTCTCCTTAAGCCACCTTTGCGCCCACCAGCCCCGGACTGGGATCTTAATGTGGTGTTGCAGCGGATTACCTGTCCGCCTTTTGAGCCTATGGCTACCTGTCCGCTACGTTTTCTTTCGTGGAAAACCTTGTTCTTGGTAGCCCTCACTTCGGCTACACGCGTTAGTGAGCTGCAGGCCCTGGTTTCTGATCCTCCTTACACTAGGTTCTACAAGAACCGGGTAGTCCTACGGACTCACCCTAAATTTCTTCCCAAAGTGGTTTCCCCTTTTCACATCAACCAGGAGGTGGTACTTCCGACCTACTTTCCCAGGCCACACTCCAGCCGAGCTGAAATGGTCCTGCATACCCTGGACTGTAGAAGGGCGTTGACCTTCTACCTTGACCGTTTGCGGGAGCACCGAAAGGCTGTTCAGCTCTTCGTGTCTTATGACCCCAACAAGTTGGGGCTCCCTGTCTCCAAGCGTACTCTGTCCATCTGGATTGCGGACTGTATCGCTTGGGCTTACGAGGCTGCCGGCCTCGTGCTGGAAGGTAGAGTCACAGCTCATCGTGTTCGGGCGAAGGCTACGTCGGTAGCTTACCTCCGCTCTGTTCCATTGGCAGACATCTGCCGGGCCGCTACTTGGTCTTCAAGCCAGACTTTTGCAGCCCATTACTACCTGGAGAGGGAGTCCCGTAGGGACAGTGCTTTCGGACAGGCAGTCCTCCGTAACCTCTTCGAGGTATAGGCAACTCCTACCCTCCGTCCCGGATGATGGGCTACCGGTTGGAGACATATTCAGAGAAGATTCCTTCCTTCTGTGCTACTGACCTCGAGGGAGCTCATTTTTGTGCTTAGGGTCTCCGGTAGCCTTAAGCTTGGGAGTCCCATATGTGAGGACTGACTTCCTGCTTGGTCCTGGAGAAAGCGTAGTTACTCACCTGTAACAGGTGTTCTCCAGGAGCAGCAGGAATCAGTCCTCACAACCCTCCCTCCTCCCCTTGGAGTTGCAGTTATATGCTTTCGTTTTTGCTAATTTTTGCTGTCTTTTAGCTATGTCATCTGACTGAGCAAGATGGCACCCTTGGGCGGGAAGAGGACCGCGCATGCGCGCTGCAATTCCCAAAGGCTTTCTTTGAAAGCTGGGGAAAATTGCTCCGCGAGGGCTCCGTCGGCGCCGACGTCACCCATATGTGAGGAGTGATTCCTGCTGCTCCTGGAGAACATCTGTTACAGGTGAGTAACTACTCTTTACACAATACAAGGTTCCGCATTAGGAACCACCACCCAGGAAAAAGATTTAGGCGTCATTGTGGTTAACATTTTGAAACCCTCCGCCCAGTGTGCAGCTGCGGCCAAGAGAGCAAATAGAATGCTAGGTATCATAAGGAAAGGAATGGAAAATAAAACAAAGGATATTATAATGCCTCTATATCGTTCCATGGTGAGACTGGACGTTGAATATTGTGTGCAATTCTGGTCGCTGTATCTTAAAAAGGATATAGCGTTATTAGAAAAGGTTCAGAGAAGAGCCACCAAAATGGTAAAGGGGATGGAAGGATACCCCTATGAAGAAAGGCTAAAAAGGTTAGGGCTCTTTAACCTGGAAAAGAGACGGCTGAGGGGAGATATGATAGACGTCTATAAATTAATGAACGGAGTGGAACGGGTAAACATAGATCGATTGTTTACGTTATCAGAATATAGAAAGACTAGGGGACATGCAATGAAGCTACAGGGTAAACTATTTAAGACTAATAAAAGAAAATATTTTTTCACTCAACATGTAATCAAACTCTGGAATTTGTTACCGGAGGATGTAGTAAAGGCTGTTAGTGTAGCTCGGTTTAAAAAAAGGTTTGGACAATTTCCTGGAGGAAAGGTCCATAAACCATTATTAAGGGACCCAGGATATCAACTCTTGACCCAATTACAGGCATTGTGGAACCTGTGTCTTTTGGGGAAACTGCTAGGTACGTATGACCTTGATTGGCCACTGTTGGAAACAGGATACTGGGCTTGATGTATCTTGGTCTGACCCAGTATGACATATCTTATATTCTTATCTTATCCATGTGTTGATGTGTACAACCCTACTGGATTACACAGAGTCCCTTGAAGGGCACGTCGGCTGTGCAATAATTTAATGCACCCATTACTTGCACTGTTAACACATAGGTGGCTTGTTTGCACTGCCTATTGGCATTGTTCGCAGTACTGAACATTGTTCATTGTTTCTTGTTGCACGCTTGTTTGCACTGTTGGTTTTGCACTTTTTGCACAGTTGCACAGAGTATCTGTTTGCACAGTTCATCCTTGTTGTCCACATGTGCACTTGTCCACATTGTTGGATGTGGGATTTTAACAGTGAACCACACAGGTTACTTTATATGTCTTCACTCTGTTCATGGCATTACTAATAAAGTCACCAGATGATATATCGCTTGGTGTGGTCTTGCTCATTACATCCCTGAATGAAGATGCCGGATTGTGAGCGACATAGTCAGTCTCCCCCTACCACAGCAAGTCTAAGCTTGGAAGGCACCAGGTGTGGCTGACTCATCCTGCTTGTCCTAGGAGAAATCGAGGTTACTTATCTGTAACGGGACAGCAGGATAAGTCAGCCACACCATTCTACCCTCCTCCCCTATCCAGGGATCGAACTGACAACACCCCGCACCTAGCGAAAATGTATATACTCAGCTAGTGACGCACTGGCCAGCTAGGGGCGGGCTCGGAGGGTTGGGCTAGTGACTCATGCTCAGATGGGCGAAAAGCCTTTCTGGGCTATGGAGAGATATTCTCCTCTGCGCCATCGGATGACATCACCCAGGTGTGGCTTACTTATCCTGCTGTTCACAGAGAACCCCCTTTACAGGTAAGTAACCTCGCTTTCTCTGCCTCCATCATCTGCTGGCAAGGGGATATAACACAATAGTCTGGACTGGTCTAGTAGAGTTCTGGTAAAGGACATTTAACGGTAAGTAAAATGTCATCTTTGAAAGGGAACCCTCCTGCTGGAGTCTCCTTTTGAAAATTTTGAGTTGACTCTTGCTGTGGATACCATTAATTGCACACTGAAATGTCAAAATGAAATCCCCTGTATTATCTGCCTGTTCTGTTGCCTGGTCCTTTTTCCTATTCTGATATGTCTACTTATAGAATGGCAGTGGAATTTTCAGCCCTCAGTTTTATCTGGGTAAATATTTTGAAACTGTCCCTCCTATGTAGAATTTTTTTGAGAGGAAGATGCTGTATTACCCCTTTAAAACTTGACGAAAGGAATTGTTTTTTTGTTGTTGTGGATCAGCTTGTCCAAACAAAGTGAAAGTAGTATCAAGTTAATGCATTAGTGAGGCTAATTTATTAAAATTAAAATATGTACCCAAACATAGAAAATCATGAATTTGATAAAAGTAGTACCCTCATTCTCTTCACCTATATTCCCACTGTAGAGAGATTTCACAGTAAGTCTATAAACTGGTTTTCTAGATAAATTAATTTCCTTCATTGTGCAGCATCCTCATGACTGTGACAATTCAAAGAGCTGCTAGTAGTAATTTAAAGCAACATTTCAACATAGCAGACTCAAAAGTTGATTGATGAAATGAACCACATGATTATACCACATTTCTATAGCAGAATACACCTTTGGGTGCTAAATAACTTTAAAATAAGATATTTCCCTTTATATTCTTGAGGCTTCTCCGGATGTGCTCCATGCCCCTACTGTGCCTATTGTAGAGCAGTGTTTATAGAGCCTGCTTACAATCATGGTAACAGATTCTATACAGATAGCTATAATTGCTGGCTGAGTGGTTTGGTTATACTTATTGGCTCGCTTTATTAAAGTATTTCTCAGCTTTCACTTTACCACAGAATACTACTACATACCACTGGCAATGTTTTCTATCTGAGAGAACAATTTTACCATGACCATTTTTTAAATTCTCTTTTCCAGGTGGCCAGTCAGATCTTGGCTACAACTCGTTATCTAAGGAAGAGGTTCAATGTGGAAATGTATCCACGCAAGACATACAAAAGGAAAAAAATGACAAGAAAAGTGATACCAGCTCCTGTATGTATCTCTTAAATGACATTATTCTAATCTAATGCAAATTTCACATCTCAGAAATGTTGTTCTTACCTTTGTTCCTTGTGTTAAAAATTATGAAAGTTCTATAATTTTCTGGTGACTGCGGGACAAATGCAGCCATTATATGTGGTGACCATCCTACGACAGTAGCCAAACTTACACCTATTATGCATGTTGCCTTTAAAAACAAAATCCTTCTGCCTCGTACACCTTTGCTCTCATGCCAACAACAGCAGACACACACTAGTCTGTTAAATTCATTCGTTGCAGCTATGTACATTTTCACTGCACTCCAAAAATAAAAAAAAAAGAGAGAGATAATCTCAACAGTTCATCAAATAGTTATCACAACCACTGAATCGGAGATACTCTTTCCCTCATGGATCTAAAAGAGGTACCAGAGGGAGAAATGCTGTCTGAAGCAACTGTAACTTCTAAACAAAAGGGCCAGAACAAGGAACCTGTGGGAATTGCTGCCCATTCTGCAAAGGGGATTTTTCTACTACCAGACTTCAAATTAGCACCAGAGGCAGCTGTAATGCAGAGTCCTGATGTATTCTCTCAGGATCATCATTGGGCGAGCCATGAAAAATCTAAACGCAAGCATCAATCCAGGCATAAAAAAAAAATCAAAGAATGACTTGTCTGTTCAAAATAATCAAACCTTCTCTGTTAAGAAGTCTGTAACTGCAACCACCGGATCTGCTCACAAGATCTCATAAGACCCATATTAAAGCAAAGGACAAGCCTCTTAAAGAGAGCACATGATTCCACCAAGGAGCTCTGACCCTGTGACCCTGGTCTCAAGCATGGAAGCAGGCAAACCCTCCCCACACTACATTAAAACCATTTAGCAACTGGGGAGCCAACGACCCAGCAAATCACATAGAATTTGCCTGACAAGCCAAGCCGTCTAGCCCAGGAGCCTTACCTCCCTTCAGATCTTTAATGGCCAATAGCACCTTTTCTACCTGTATGTGTGCATAAAGTTTCCCCACCTGCTTCTCCATGATCATGGGTAACACCATCCCTCTCAGATATGTCTTAATAGCCCTCTCCCCTCTGCCCTTTTTGGCTTATACAAATTCCTATAAAAGCCCATAAATACTTCTCTAATCTTGTCATCCTCTACACACCATCCCTTCCCCATTGTTTTGCATTGAAACAATATGACTCTGCTGCCTCTTTGCTTTCCACCAACAAGCACCTTTCCTGCCCTATTCCCCCCTCAAAATACCTTTGTCGAGACCTAGTTCTCCAGGACCAAGCAGGAAGTCAGTCCTCACATATGGGTGACGTCGGCGCCGATGGAGCCCTCGCGGAGCAATTTTCCCCAGCTTTCAAAGAAAGCCTTTGGGAATTGCAGCGCGCATGCGCGGTCCCCTTCCCGCCCAAGGGTGCCATCTTAGCCAGTCTTCTTTTTTCCGCGGAGCCCTACAGACGTGGTCTTCTTGTCCCCGCTGAAAAAGTTGATTTTTGTGATTTTTCGTGATTTATTTCTCTTTTTTCTTCGGTTCGACGCCGGTCTCTTTCCTGCCTGGACTCGCGACGCCGTTGCGAGTCCTTCTCTTATTTTTAGTTTTTTCTGATTTTTCTGTCAGTTTCGGTTTCGGTTTTTTCGCTGGCAGCCCGGTCCTTTGACCTTGCAGGGGCCCTTTTTCCCCCGATGGCTGCCAGTGGTTTCAAGAGGTGTGTTCAGTGTGACAGAAATATGTCACTCACTGACACACATGATAATTGCCTCCGCTGCCTTGGCCCAGATCATGAGGAACTGATCTGTGGGGCCTGCAGCAAAATGTCCTCCAAAGCGTTACGGAGTCGGCGGCATCAGCGGGAAAGAATCTTCGCAGACCCCGCCCGTACCCGGACCTCGTCGGAGGCCTCGGCGTCCAGAGGCTCCAGCTCTGAGCATCGCCGGAGTTCCTCCGACAGGGGTTCTCCCTCCGGGGATCATCGGCGGAAGGCGAAACCCGCGAGGGCGGCGTCGGTGGACGCTCCTGGTTCCGCGAGGGCCAGGTCGCATAGCCCCGATAGCCGTCCCGGGTCTTTGGAGAAGGAACATCTCCCGAAGCGACCTCGTTTGGAATCGGAGATGCCTGCTCGGGTAAGTCCTGTAGTCCTCCTGGACTCGCCTCCGAGGGGTCCGAGTCGGGGGCTGCTGGGTCACCTGAGGTCGGACTCAGGTTGACGGCCTTGGAGAGCAGACTATCTGCCTTCATGGACCAGCAGCGGGCACTGATCGCTAGCCTCGCTGGCGCCTCTGCCCCGACCGCCGGGACGTCGACGTCTAAGTCGACCCCGGAGACCGAGCCGATCCTCGAGTCCATGCGGGCTCGAGTCGATCCTCGGTCGAGGTCACCCTCGGCCTCCCGTTCGGGACAGAGGTCGTCGACGCCGACTCCCTCGGTGTCGAGGCGGCCGACGCCTCCGCCCGCCCGAACTGACCCCACCGATTCCTCCTCGGTCGGCCTGGGAGTCTGAAGTGGAAGAGTCACCTGATTCTTTTCGGACTCGGTGTGTCCCCTCGGACTCCCCTGAGTCCGAACCTCGGAAACAGTCCCCCCCCCGGAGGATGCCCGGTTCTCGGACTTCGTCAGGGATATGGCCAAGGCTTTGGCTTTCCCTGCTGATCCCGAGGAGGAGCCTCGAGCCGAAGAGCTCGACGCCCTTCAGTACGACTCTCCCGCCCGGGAGCACTTTACTGTACCGGTTCCTCCCATGTTGGAACGACTACTCTTCCGCATGTGGGAGAGTCCGGCATCGTCGCCGGTATTAAGCAAGCGGGTCGATTCCATCTATCGAGTCCGCAAGAGCCCTGGCTTCCAAAAAGCACAGCTACCGCACCATTCCATGGTGGTGGAATCGGCCATGCATAGGCTTAAGAGCCAGAAGATGCACTCCTCGGTGCCTCCTGGCCGGGAGGCCCGCAACCTGGATGGCCTCGGTAAGAAGTGTTTACAGGGCTCTATGCTTGCTTGTCGGGTCCAGACCTACCAGCTCTACATGGGCATGTACCTTAGAGACCTGGCTAAAGAGATAGCCGGATTCTCTGCTGGGCTGTCCGAGGAACCTTTGCGGAGGTTCCTAGCCTTGTCCACTGGTATTCGAGAATGCTCCAAATTCATTTCTCGTGCAGCCTATGATGGCTTTGAAGCATCGGCTCGAGTGGCCGCAGCCGGCATCGGTGCCCGCCGACAGGCTTGGCTTCAGTCGTCTGACCTTGAACCCTGGGTGCAGGACAAGTTGGTCGATGTCCCCTGCCGAGGTGAGAACCTCTTTGGCAAGCCCATGGCTGAGAAGGCTGCACAACTCGAGACGGAGACTCTCACCAGAACTAGGCTTTCTAGGAAGACCTCTGCCCCTTCCCAGAAGAAGAAGGGCTCGGGAAAGAAGTCCTTTTAACCCGAGAAAGGCGGCTGCCTATAAACACTACCCTCAATATCAGGCCTCCGCAGCTCCCCAACAGGGTCAGCAGGCCAAGGGACGGGGTAACGGGTCCCGTAGGCAGCAGGCCCCCAAGCCTGCACCACCGGCCCCTGCTCAGCAGGGTGGGGGTTTTTGACTTCATCAGCATAGCCTTTCCCCCTCAGCTGGTTCCTCCCAGCACAGGAGGCCGGCTGGTCCACTTTGCCCACAGGTGGTCCAACATCACTTCAGATGCCTGGGTGCTTCATGTTGTGAGAGAAGGCTATCTTCTCCACTTCCACCAGGTCCCTCCCTCCTATTTCCCGGGAGAGCCTCCACGACTCCCTCTACACAGGGACTTACTCCTTCAAGAGTTAGCAAGTCTTCTTCAGGAACAGGCTGTGGAACCGGTGCCCCACCACCTGAGGGGTCAAGGCTTCTATTCCAGGTATTTCCTAATACCAAAAAGAACGGGAGGCCTCCGACCCATCCTGGACTTGCGCAACCTCAACAAGTTCCTCGTGAGGGAGAAGTTCAAGATGCTTACCCTTGGAATCCTTCTGCCCTACCTCCAGCAGGGAGATTGGCTATGCTCCTTGGATCTAAAGGATGCCTACACGCACATCCTCATCCACCCAAGCCACCGCCAATACCTAAGGTTTGTGGTGGCAGGAAATCATTACCAGTACAGAGTACTGCCCTTTGGCCTAACCTCCGCACCACGAGTCTTCACAAAATGTCTCGCGGTGGTGGCGGCTTATCTCCGGCTTCAGGGCCTCTATGTCTTTCCGTACCTAGACGACTGGCTCGTCAGAGCATCGTCCTCTCCGGAAGTCACAAAAGCCACACACCGCACTGTGACTCTTCTCCAGTACTTGGGCTTTGTCATAAACTTCGCAAAGTCCACTTTGCTCCCCTCGCAAGATCTCGAGTTCATCGGCGCAAGATTGCACACTCTTCAGGCGCGAGCTTTCCTGCCTGTCGGCAGGGCTCAACGGCTCATGGACCTAGCCGGCCGTTTTCGCAGCCAGTCCCTGGTCTCGGCCAGGCGCTTCCTGCGACTACTCGGCCACATGGCTTCTACCGTCCACGTGACCCCCAAGGCCCGCCTGAATATGCGGCCTGCTCAGTGGTGCCTTCGCAAGCAGTGGCAACAGGCCACGGGCGGCCTAGCCGATTTAGTGCGGATCTCCGGCCCGCTAGCCTCTTCTCTACAGTGGTGGCTTCATCGGCCGAACCTGGTACTCGGAATGCCTTTTCAGTCTCCTCCGCCGGCTCAAGTGCTGACGACCAATGCTTCTCTCCTAGGATGGGGAGCGCATTGCCAGGGGGCATGTACTCAAGGTCTCTGGACCACGTGGGAGTCTGCGCAGCAGATCAACTTCCTGGAGCTCAGAGCGATCCGTCTGGCTCTCAAGGCTTTCTCCCACCTGACTTCTCACCGGTCCGTCCTTGTCCAGACGGACAATCAAGTTGCCATGTTCTACGTGAACAAACAGGGGGGCACGGGCTCCTTCCTTCTCTGTCGAGAAGCACAGAGACTCTGCTCTTGGGCCGTAAGCCACGGCATTCTTCTCAAGGCAGTTTATCTCCCAGGCCAAGAAAATTGCCTGGGGGACAAACTCAGCAGAATCCTCCAGCCGCACGAGTGGCGACTGGATCCCTTGGTAGTTCAGAAACTTTTTCTGAAGTGGGGCCTCCCCACGATGGATCTCTTTGCCAGTCCTCTCAACCGGCAACTTCCTCGCTTCTGCTCTCGGCAGCCGCATCCCCTTCGAGTAGCGGCGGATGCTTTTCTGCTCTCATGGTCGAAAGGCCTTCTCTATGCCTTTCCTCCCATTCCGCTAGTCTCTCTAACTCTTTTCAAGGTTCTCCGAGACAAAGCTTCCATGATCCTGATAGCTCCTCGGTGGCCCAGACAGCCGTGGTTTCCACTCCTGCTGCAACTAGCGGTGGAGGATCCGTTCCCTCTGGGGTTTCAACCAGATCTCTTAACACAGGATCAGGGGTCCCTACTGCACCCCAACCTCAGATCTCTACATCTAATGGCCTGGCTGCTGAAAGGGTATTCCTTGCTCCCCTTCTACTGCCGGCAGAGGTGGAAGAGGTCGTCCTAGCTTCCCGGCGACCTTCTACCCGCAAATGCTACGCCCTTAAATGGCGTCGCTTTTCCGCTTGGTGTGCCCAGCAGTCTCAGGATCCCTTCTCCTGCTTGGTGTCGGTGATCTTGCAGTACTTGCTCTACCTCTCTAATCTGGGACTTAAGTCCAACTCCGTTAAAGTTCACCTCAGTGCTCTTTCAGCACATCATGTGCCGGTGGACGGCAGACCTCTTTCCAGTGACCCTCTCGTGGCAAGGTTTCTCCGAGGTCTCCTTCTACTTAAACCACCTCTGCGCCCGCCAGCACCTGACTGGGATCTGAATGTGGTTTTGCAGCGGATCACCTGTCCGCCTTTTGAACCTATGGCTACCTGTTCTCTCCGTTTTCTTTCTTGGAAAACCTTATTCCTGATAGCCCTCACTTCCGCTAGATGCGTAAGTGAATTGCAGGCCCTCGTGTCTGATCCCCCTTACACTCGGTTCTACAAAAATAGGGTAGTCCTACGGACTCACCCTAAATTTCTTCCAAAAGTGGTCTCCCCTTTTCACATCAATCAGGAGGTGGTACTTCCGACCTTCTTTCCCAGGCCACACTCCAGCCGAGCTGAAATGGTCCTGCATACCCTGGACTGTAGAAGGGCGTTAAACTTCTACCTTGACCGTACGCGGGAGCACCGTAAAGCTGCTCAGCTTTTTGTGTCTTTTGACCCCAATAAATTGGGGCTCCCGGTCTCCAAGCGTACTCTGTCCATCTGGGTTGCTGACTGTATCGCTTGGGCTTATGGGGCAGCCGGACTCTCGCTAGAAAGTCGGGTCACGGCTCATTGTGTTCGGGCGAAGGTTATGTCAGTGGCTTACCTCCGCTCTGTTCCATTGGCAGACATCTGCCGGGCCGCTACTTGGTCTTCGAGCCAGACTTTTGCGGTCCATTACTGCCTCGAGAGGGAGTCCCACAGGGACAGTGCTTTCGGACAGGCAGTCCTCCGTAATCTCTTCGAGGTTTGAGCAACTCCTACCCTCCATCCCGGATGGGGGCTACCGGTGGGTACTAATTCAGTGAAGATTCCTTCCTTCTGTGCTGCTGAGCTGGAGGGAGCTCATTTTTGTGCTTAGGGTCTCCGGTAGCCTTAAGCTTGGGAGTCCCATATGTGAGGACTGACTTCCTGCTTGGTCCTGGAGAAAGCGTAGTTACTCACCTGTAACAGGTGTTCTCCAGGAGCAGCAGGAATCAGTCCTCACAACCCTCCCTCCTCCCCTTGGAGTTGCAATTATCTGCTTTAGTTTTTTTGCAAATTTTATGCTGTCTTTTAGCTATGTCATCTGACTGGCTAAGATGGCACCCTTGGGCGGGAAGGGGACCGCGCATGCGCGCTGCAATTCCCAAAGGCTTTCTTTGAAAGCTGGGGAAAATTGCTCCGCGAGGGCTCCGTCGGCGCCGACGTCACCCATATGTGAGGACTGATTCCTGCTGCTCCTGGAGAACACCTGTTACAGGTGAGTAACTACGCTTTAAATCAAAAGCAGCCCCCTCCACTCAAATTCCTTTGATCCGTTCCCTCAACCCTTTTAATCACACTACATCTTCCTTTGAATCACCGTCTCACTACCCCCTCCAAATGTTTCAGTTCAGCCAACGCTGATTCTAACCTGATCTGCTCTCTCCTTCCTATTCCTATATGCACATTTCAACAACACTCTCCTAATAACTGCTTCCTTATCGTTCCTCCAGTTTAGTCCTCAACCTCTGGGTAGTGAACCTCCTCCTGCAGCTTGGAGACTGGGCATGTCAAAAACTCATGACATCACTGGATATAGCCTGCTGGTCTCTCCCATCAACCCCCAGTGTGTCCAGTCTCCATGCACCAGGAGGACGTAGTGAGCCTAGCTTCTGGGCTCACTTGGGGGAACAGATAAGGAGCATTTAGTGTGACAAATTCTATTCTGATTTTACTTTTGATTTTTACCTTTAATTTTACTTTTAATTCAGTTACCTTTGATTAATTGGCAATCAGGGATTAGTTCCCTTTAGTTGTTAGGAGCAAATTTCCTTATATTTGCAGAAATTTTAAATTAAAGCCTGGCTCTTTAAATTAGTAGCAGCTCTCGCCTTCCCTCCTTGTCAGTTATTTTCACTTGCTGCAGGCATTCGCCGGTGCGGATCTCTCTCCCTTGACGGTATGGGAAAGAGCTCCGGGACCCATACAGCCACACTGAAGCTGTGTGAGACGGAGCCTCTCCGTTGCTGCGGGATTTTAATTTTATTCTGTGGAACCAGCTGAGCGGTCCTCGCTGTGGCTGCTGGGCATGGCAGTGCGGCTTGAGGATCGGATGGATTCAAGGCGGTAGGAGCAGGCTGTGTGGCTTTCGGCCCTGCAGGTAAGGCCTTCGGGCTCTGTCGGTCTACTGAGGCCTCCTTTTTGCAGCGGCGGCTGTTCTTGGCGCCAAAATTCGTTGGCAAAGGGGCAGCCATTTTCTCTCTAGGTATTTGGACCGCATGGCGAGAGTTGCAGTGAACTACCTGTGTGAGCAAGACGACAGGCAGAATAGCTAGATATTTTAGGTCTAGTGTTTCTTTCTTTTGTTTGTAGGTTTTTTGAGGCTGGGCAGGTTCCTCATCCTTAAGGGGGCTGTTGTCAGTCCTCTTTATTTTTAAGTTTATTCTTAGATTTATAGGACAGCAGTTTGGGCATTGATCTCTGATGCCACATGTTCTTTCCCTCCTAATCATGTCTCTGAGGAGCATCTGTTAAGTCTCGGGATATTAGGCAAATTGCCAGCTTTTAGGTTCTTCAAGAGCAGAGCCCTAACTTGTAGATGGAAGGAGGAAAAGGCTGGAAGTGTGCTTTTGTGTATTCTATAGTGAAAGTTGCCCAAATTCCTGTGGTTTCACAGGGACAGGTTTAGGAAACCTTAGGATATAAAAAAATATATAATAATAATGACAGTTAAACTGTCAACCAAGAAGTGCCTGTGCTATGGTCTATGGCCACCAGAGGGCAGCTGGTACCCTCAATAGTGCCTTTCTGTGACCGTGTGTATGCAGCCATCATCAGATTGATCTCTGCAAGTCAGGGAAGAACTAAACACAGGGCCACCTCATGGGCACTCTGGGGTTAGTCACTAAACAAGCAACTGTAATGTTCTGCAAATCAAGATTATATGACCAAGATTTAAAGCTCTTAACTTCTGTATCGTTTGTCGGGCTCTGGTGCCCTAAAGGCCACCAGATGGCAGTGCTGCTCATGAATCACATATAGTATTCAGTGCCCCCATACCTGGGGGGGGGGGGGGTTGGTAAAATACGAAATTGTATTCCTCATCAGGTTCACACAGGCAGCAACCTCTAAGACCTCCACTTGCAAGGTTGTCGGTGTATCCCACTGCTATTTCTCTGACTGCAGGAAGGCCGGGGGGGGGGGGGGGGCCTGTGTGTTTCATAGCTCCACTTAGCATGCCCTTTCCAGGAAATTCTCATCTATTTCTAGAGCCTGTGCTGTCAGAGCAGGGCTTTTAGCATTTAGCAGGGGCACTGACCCATCTGTGCCATCTTGTTAAAGGGCCCGTGCTGCGGGTGAAGAGAAGGACGTCTATGTAGCACAGTCTGGGGCTTAGCGCTCCAGGCCACTGGAAGGTTTATAGAGGAAGTCAATAGTCTGTATATGCTCCATGCATTCAGGTTATGTTCAAGCATGCTCACTGCACTGTGTTTGGGTGACAGGTGCTGGGTCACCCGTATATGTAGATGCGCATTTTGTATGTGCTCACAATTGCTTAGGCATGATTTTTGGGTGCACTCTTTGCACCCATTTCTTTGCTCAGACTGTATTATCAGGCTATGGTAATTTCTCCAGTAATGGGGGTGATGTCGATTGTAATAAAGTGCGTGAGGTCCTCATGGTGTTACATAGGGTTGGAGATGCAGTCGTGGGATCTGCTGTGGAGTGAGCCATCCGGAGGAGCTACAGTGTCACAGTCACCAGTTTCCCTTTCTCTTTGGGCTTTGCTCCCAGATCCTAGCCCCTCTTTCTCTCTGATGTCCAGGACGCAAGGACCCCGGCCCACTGGACAATCTATTCTCAGCCTTTTCTCAATGCTGGTAGAAGGACTAGGAGAACGAGAAAGGAAGACCAAGAACCAGCACCAGCTCTGATGTCCCTCCACTGCCAGTGTTTGCTGCGGTCACATATTCCCAGTCAGTTATTTATTTGAGTATACTGATTGCCTACAAGTCAGGGTGGCATACAGTCTATTACGGTATTTCTATTTCCCTTGTCCCTGAAGGGCTCACAATTTATGTTTTGGTACCCGAGGCAGAGGGTTAAGTCGCTTAACGAAGTCCAGAAGGACCACCTGTGGGACCAGAAGCCCCAGTTTTTATGGCCCAAGGTTGGTGGTCTCGATTGGAATTCAAACCCTTGGTCCTCTGGCAACTAGGCCTCACTGCTCCGTGTGAGCTAGCCATAGGGCCAGGCGCAGCCTGTTATTTCCAAGGCAGAGACCTTGGGGAGGTTCTGTTCATAAGGATACGAGAGATGCCATACTGGGTCAGACCAAGCTCTTTCAGGTCCAGTATCCTGTTTCCTAGGTTAGCCAATCCAGGTCTTAAGGACCTGGCTGGTTTCCAAAAAGACGAATAGGCTACTCAATGCTTGTATCGGGGCAAGCGGTGGATTCATGTATGCTCATATTTTAAGGGTTCCGTTGCATGTGCAACAGATGTGACGCTCTGTTGGGTTGTGTGCCTTGTAGAACATCTTGAATTGGTGAAAGTTGGTATAAAAAAATAAAATTTTTATAATTTTCCAGCTTCTCTCTAATAAAAGGTTATGGACCTTTCCTCCGGGAGCTTTGTCAAAAACTTTGTTAAACTCCGCTACATTCGGAGATCGTTTCGCGCAAGGCTCTTGGAGTACACAGGAGACCCAGTGGTCAGTCAACCGACTGGAAATGCGAGCGATACGCCAGGCATTGCAGGTGTTCGAAGCTACGGTGACAGGTCGAGCAGTGCGAGTACTGTTCAACAACTCCGCGGCGGTGACCTACATCATTCGGCAGGGCAGAACCGGAGGTGTGGCCATAGAGGCTGCAGCAGATGGTCTTTGTGTGTGGATAGAGATTTGAGTGCCAGCGTTTTCGGTGGTGCATGTTGCAGGTAAGGACATCATCTTCACTTTCAGCCAATAATATGGTATCATCAGCATAGCGAAGGTTGTTGAGTTTTCCACCAATTTTCAAACCTCTGTTGTCTTCATACAATCCTGCTTCTCCAGGACCAAGCAGGAAGTCAGTCCTCACATATGGGGTGATGTCGGTGCCGACGGAACCCCCGTACTGAGCATTTCCCCAGCTTTCATAGAAAGCCTTTGGGAATGCAGCGTGCATGCGCGGTCCCCTTCCCGCCCAAGGGTACCATCTTGCTCAGTCTTCTTTTTTCCGTGGAGCCTGACGGATGTATATTCGTTTCACCCGAGGAAGAAGTTGATTTTCTCTGCGTTAACCTGTTTTTCTTCTGTTCGACGCCGGTTTCCCTTTCCCGCCTGGGCCCGATACGTCTGTATTGAGCCCGGATCTCTTTTTCGGTTTTTGTCCTTAGTGACTAGCGTTCGCGCCATTTTTTATTTTTTCACTGGCAACCCTGTCTTTTGACCTTTCAGGGGCCCTTTTTCCCCCGATGGCTGCCAGCGGGTTTAAAAAGTGTGATCGGTGTAAGAAACTTATATCTCTCACCGACACACATGACTGCTGCCTCCGGTGCCTCGGACGCGATCATGACCCGATGATCTGTGGTCCGTGTGAGAAGATGTCCTCTAAGGCATTAAGGAGTCGGCAGCATCAACAGGAAAGAATCTTTTCTGACTCTGCGTCCGGTAGGGCCTGGACCTCGTCAGAGGCCTCGACATCTTGGGACTCCGGCCCCGAGCAGCGTCGAGGCTCCTCTGAAAGGGGGTCTCCCTCGCGGGCACATCGTAAGAAGAAAAAACCCACGAGGGCGGCGTCGGTGGACGCACTTGGCTCCTCGAGGTCTAAGTCGCATAGCCCCGAGCACCGTCCCGGGTCTTTGGAGTCGGAGAGGCCTGCAAAACAACCTCGTGTGGAGATGGAGTCCCTGGGTCACGTGAGTACTGTAGTCCTCATGGACTCACCTCCAGGGGAGCTGACGTCGGGCCTGGCGCCACTGGGGCCCGAGTCAGGGGCTGCTGAGTCTCCTGAGCTCGTACTCAGGTTGACGGCCTTGGAGAGCAGCTTGGCTGCCTTCATGGAACAGCAGCGGGCACTGATCGCCGGTCTCACCGGTGCATCTGCCCCGACCACCGGGACATCGATGTCCAAGTCAACCCTGGAGGCCGAGCCGATCCTCGAGTCGATGCGAGCTCGAGTCGATCCTCGGCCAAGGTCCCCCTCGGCCTCGGTCCCCCTCGGCCTCCCGTTCGGGACCGAGGTCGTCGACGCCGGTACCCTCGGCGTCGGGGCAGATGGCATCGATGCCTGCCTGACCGGAGCCACTCGATTCCTCCTCGAAGGAGTCCGGCTGGGAGACGGAGGATGAGGAGTCGCCCGACACCTTTCGGACTCTGTGCGTTCCTTCGGACTCGCCCGAGTCCGAGCCTCGGAGAAGGTACCCCCCGGAGGATACCCGGTTCTCGGACTTCGTGCGGGACATGGCCAAGGCTTTGGCATTCCCCGTGGATCCCGAGGAGGAGCTCGAGGCCCTACAGTATGACTCTCCTCCGAAGGGGGCCTTTACTGTTCTGGTTCCTCCGATGCTGGAACGGTTGCTCTTCCGCATGTGGGAGGCGCCGGCATCGACGCCGCTTTTAAGCAAGCGGGTCGATTCCATCTATCGAGTCCGCAAGAGCCCCGGGTTCCAAAAGGCACAATTACCGCACCACTTCATGGTTGTGGAATCGGCCATGCATCGTCTGAAGAGTCAGAAGATGCACTCCTTGGTGCCTCCCAGCCGGGAGGCCCGGAACCTGGATGCCCTCGGTAAGAAGTGCTACCAGGGCTCTATGCTTGCTTGCTGTGTCCAGACCTACCAGCTGTACATGGGCATGTACCTTCAAGACCTGGCGAAGGAGATTGCCGGGTTCTCTGCTGGTCTCTCCGAGGAACCTTTGCAGAGGTTCAATGCTCTGTCCCCGGGTATTCATGAGTGCTCGAAGTTTATATCTCGAGCAGCCTATGATGGCTTCGAGGCTTCGGCCCGAGTAGCCGCAGCCGGCATCGGTGCACGCCGTCAGGCTTGGCTGCAGTCATCGGACCTCGAGCCATGGGTGCAGGACAAGTTGGTCGATGTCCCCTGCCGAGGTGAAAACCTCTTTGGCAAGCCCATGGCTGACAAGGCTGCCGAACTCGAGACTGAGACTCTTACCCGGACAAGGCTGTCCAGAAAAACCTCTGCCCCTTCTCAGAAGAAGGGCTCGGGGGAAAAAGACCTTTTACCCGAGGAAGTCATCTGCCTATAAACAGTACCCTCATTATCAGGCCTCTGTAGCTCCCCAACAGGGTCAGCAGGCCAAGGGGCAGGGTCATGGGCCCTGTAGGCAGAAGGCCCCCAAGCCTTCTACTCCGGCTCCTGCTCAGCAGGGACGGGGATATTGACTGCATTGGCATAGCCTCTCCTCCTCAGCTGGCCCCCATCAGCACTGGAGGCAGGCTGGCCCTGTTTGCCCACAGGTGATCAGCCGTCACAGTGGATACCTGGGTTCAAAGTACAGTCCTTAAGGGCTATCTCCTCCACTTCCAGCAGGTACCCCCCCCCCCTCCAATTTTCCAGGGGAGCCTCCCAGACTCCCTCTGCACAGGGACTTACTCCTGCAGGAGTTGGCAGGTCTTCTGAAGGAACAGGCAGTGGAACCGGTGCCCCACCACCTGAGAGGTCACGACTTCTATTCCAGGTACTTCCTGGTACCAAAGAGAACAGGAGGCCTCAGACCCATCCTAGACTTGTGAAACCTAAACAAGTTCCTGGAGAGGGAAAAGTTCAAGATGCTTACCCTTGGAATCCTGCTGCCCTACCTCCAGCAGGGAGATTGGCTATGCTCCTTAGATCTAAAGGATGCTTATACTCACATCCTTATTCATCCAGACCACAGACAATATCTCAGATTTGTAGTGAGAGGAAACCATTATCAGTACAGAGTACTGCCTTTTAGCCTTACATCCGCCCCCAGGGTATTCACGAAGTGCCTGGTGGTGGTGGCGGCCTACCTCAGGGTTCAAGGCCTCTTTGTCTTTCCATATCTGGACGATTGGCTCATCAGGGGTCAATCCCCGCAAGAGGCCAATCAAGCCACCCTTCGCACTGTCGCTCTGCTTCAGCACCTGGGGTTTGTCATAAACTTCGCAAAGTCCAGTTTGCAACCCTCCCAGAACATGGAGTTCATAGGAGCTCGACTGGACACCTTTCAGGCAAAGGCCTTTCTACCAGTGGACAGGGCCCACAGATTGATGTCTCTAGCTAGGCTATTCCACAGCAATTCTCTGGTCTCCGCCAGACAATTCCTGAGGCTCTTAGGCCACATGGCATCCACGGTCCATGTGACTCCAAATACCCGTCTACACATGAGGCCAGCTCAATGGGGCCTCCGGACTCAGTGGCACCAGGCCACGGGAAGCCTCACGGACAAAGTGAGGGTGTCCAGCCTACTACAGTCTTCTCTGCAATGGTGGCTTCATCTTCCGAATCTAGTACAAGGGGTGCCTTTTCAGGCACCTCCACACTCTCAGGTGCTGACAACCAATGCTTCTCTTCAAGGTTGGGGTGCACATTGCCAAGGGGCATGTACTCAAGGCCTGTGGACTCCTTGGGAAACCACACAGCAGATCAATCTCTTAGAACAGAGCTATCTGCTTAGCCCTGAGAACTTTCTCCCATCTCATCTCTCACCAGTCCGTCTTGGTTCAGACAGACAATCAATTGGCTATGTTCTATGTGAACAAACAAGGAGGCACAGGGTCCCGCCTTCTCTGTCGGGAAGCGCAGAAACTGTGCTCCTGGGCAGTCAATCACGGAATTATTCTCAAAGCAGTCTACCTTCCAGGTCAGGAGAATTACCTGGCGGACAGATTGAGCAGGATCCTGCAGCCGCACGAATGGCAATTGAACCCTTTAGTGGTTCAACAGGTCTTCCTGAGATGGGGGTCTTCCAACCATAGATCTCTTTGCCAGTCCTCTGAACCGTCAACTACCCAGGTTCTGTTTCAGACAACCGCATCCTCTCAAGAGTAGCAGCGGATGCGTTTCTCATTCCATGGTCTACAGGCCTACAATATGCGTTTCCTCCCACGCCTCTAGTGTCCAAGACACTATTCAAGGTGATCCGGGACAAGGTCTCAGTGATTCTGTTGGCCCCCAGGTGGCCAAGGCAACCCTGGTTCCCACTACTGTTGCAACTGGCGGTGGACACTCCTCTTTCTCTGGGGATGCAACCCGATCTCCTTTCTCAGGAGCAGGGGTCCCTCTTGCACCCCAATCTCCAGTCCCTCAATTTGATGGCCTGGCTGCTGAAAGGGTAGTCCTAGCGCCTTTACTACTGCCTAGGGAAGTGGAGGACGTAGTCTTGGCCTCTAGGAGGCAGTCCACCAGAAAGTCTTATGCCCTTAAGTGGCGTAGATTCTCTACCTGGTGTACTCAACACAACGAGAATCCCTTCTCATGCCTGGTACCAGTGGTGCTGCAGTATTTGCTTCACCTGTCCAACCTAGGCCTTAAGTCCAATTCTGTTAGAGTTCATCTTAGTGCTCTTTCAGCACACCACTCACAGGTGGAGGGTCAATCTCTTTCCAGCCATCCTTTGGTGGCTCGCTTCCTCAGAGGCCTGCTTTTGCTTCAGCCTCCAGTGCGTCCACCTGCCACTGAACGGGATTTAAATGTGGTCTTGCAACGGCTTACTTGCCCACCATTTGAACCTATGGCTACTTGCCCTCTCCGTTTTCTGTCCTGGAAAACGCTATTTCTGGTTGCCCTTACCTCAGCAAGGCGAGTGAGTGAGCTTCAGGCCCTAGTATCGGAAGCACCTTATAATAGGTTCTATAGGAACAGGGTAGTCTTACGGACTCACCCTAAGTTCCTTCCAAAGGTTGTCTCCTCCTTCCACCTCAATCAGGAGGTGGTTCTTCTGACTTTCTTTCCCAGGCCTCATGCTAGCCGGGCGGAAATGGTCTTGCATACCCTGGACTGTAGGAAGGCGTTGTCCTTCTACGTTGACCATACGCGGGAGCACCGGAGGGCAGTTCAGCTCTTCGTCTCTTATGACTCCAATAAGTTGGAGTTGGCTGTCTCCAAGCGTACTTTGTCCATATGGGTAGCTGACTGCATCGCCTGGGCTTACAGGGCAGCCGGCCTCTCGTTGCAGGGTCGAGTTACAGCTCACCGTGTCAGGGCGAAGGCTGCGTCAGTGGCTCATCTCCACTCTGTTCCATTGGCAAACATCTGCCGGGCTGCTACTTGATCTTCAAGCCAGACGTTTGCGGCCCACTACTGTCTTGAGAGGGAGTCCCGCAGGGACAGTGCTTTCGGGCAAGCAGTACTCCATAATCTCTTTGGGGTCTAGGCAACGCCTACCCTCCGGCCCTGGTGTTGGGCTACCTTTCGGGGGCGTTATCAGAGAAGATTCTGTTCTTGCATGTTGAGGCTCTAGAGGGAGCTCATTATTTCAGTTTGGGGCCTCTGGTAGCCCTGAGCTAGGGAGTCCCATATGTGAGGACTGACTTCCTGCTTAGTCCTGGAGAAAGAGTAGTTACTCACCTGTAACAGGTGTTCTCCAGGAGCAGCAGGAATCAGTCCTCACAACCCTCCCTCCTCCCCTTGGAGTTGCAGTCATATTTATTTTTGCTATTTTTGCTGTCTTTTAGCCATGTCATCAGACTGAGCAAGATGGCACCCTTGGGCGGGAAGGGGACCGCGCATGTGCGCTGCATTCCAAAAGGCTTTCTATGAAAGCTGGGGAAATGCTCCGCATGGGGGCTCCATCAGCGCCGACGTCACCCCATATGTGAGGACTGATTCCTGCTGCTTTTGGAGAACACCTGTTACAGGTGAGTAACTACTCCATCTCCAGGAACAAGCAGGAATGAGTCTTCACATATGGGTACGTCGGTACCGACGGAGTCTGCGCGGGAACGCTTCCCAGCGTCCAATCAAAGAGCTTTTGGAAGCATCCCACCACGCCTGCGTGCTGCCTTCCCGCCTTTCCCAACTGCCTCTCCTCAGTTTTTGTTTTTCCGCGGAGCTGGCAGGACGTCCTCCTGTCACTGCAGAAAATTCTTGTTTCATTTCTTTAGTTTTCTTGTGGTCGCAACTGTCTTCCCGACGCCACCGGTACCGCCGGTGTTTTCTTTTCTTTTCTTGTAAAATCTTTTTTTTTCAAGGAATATTTTTTCTTCATAGTGTCCCACGGTATCGTAGGCCTTTTAGGCCTCTTCTTTTTCCTTCATGGAACCGCCAGCCACTTTTTCCAAGAAATGTTCAAACTGTGGCGGTACAACTTTATTTTTAGACACTCAAAGTCGGTGTCTAACCTGCTTGGGTTCTGACAACAGTTTAGTGAGAAGAGGTTTTCAATATCGAGGTTCCCTCGATACACGGTTTCCCTCCAGCTTCGGGGCACCGTCCCCTTCTTCTACACAGGATCAGGTAACCCACAAAAAGTCTGTTAAGACTAGCCAGCCCTCGAGTGGTAGGTCTCATGCACAGCATGTAGACGGCTCCGGCGTTGCCCTCGAGGGCCTACTGGCTTCAAAACCCCGGCGGGAGTCTTCGGTCTCAAAAGCCTTTCAAGGGTTTCAGGTTGTTCCTGGGGTTCACCCCTCACAGAACATACCTGAGCCGTGTCCGGTGGTGGCATCCGCTTCGAGCGGTACCGATACCCTGAGATCGGCACTGGTGTTGGATGAAACACTCCTCACCAGGGATGGTCATCTGGCGTCCTCGGTGCCTTCGGGACCGGTGGATACACTCCAGACTGACCTTCCATTATCGGTACCAGCACCGATACTACCACCGACGTCGGTACCCTCCAGACGTGCATCGATAGCCTCGCATCCTTCGATGCCGAGTCTGGAATCAATCTCCAGTCTGGAGGATTGGGTACCGACTCGCCTTGGTACTTGCTCTCGGCGGTACCGAAGGCTCGGTTCCGATGATTCTGATCCGCAACTCTCGGTTCTCCCGAGGCCGATTGAGTTGCCACTAGCTGACCTTCATTCACCGGTATCAGACACGGTACCGAACCCGGTACAGATGTCCTCATTACCCTTACGGTCGGTGCCTTCCATGCTTTGCTTATCGATGCCGAGTTTAGAATCGCTCTCTAGTCTGGAAGACTCGGTACCAATACTCTTTGGTACCGACACCAATCGATACCGGTGGCTCGGTACCGAAGATAGCACCCGGAGGTTTTCGGTTACCTCGATACCGATTGAACTGTCACCAATGACTGCTCCGATGTCTCTGTCGGGCTCGACTCTGACATCGGTACCGGGATTGGCATCGGTACCGGTATCCACAGTAGCATCGTGGCCAACTCCAGCCATGCTTTTTTCAACAGGATTGCTCCCTTCTACACCAAGCTTGGAGTCGATACCTGGCATGGACAATGTGATAATGACGGTCGCTGCTCCTGACAGCCAGTCCCGGCGACCATCCTTTAAGCATTCCATACTGCCCTGTGCAGGATCTTCTATTCCTATATATCTGGATAGCTCTGTCGGTGCTGAGGCTAGTTCTTCAGATCTAACCTGTCCAAGGGAAATTCCTGTTGGGGAACCCTCTTTTCAGAGTTTCCTCCTGGATATATAGCAAGATCTCTTGCCATTCCTATCCCAGGGCATGATCCTGCACAGGGCTCTCTTTCTACCAAAACAAAGGAGAACATAATGCTTCCTTTGCATCATTCCTTGCAGGATCTCCTTCTAGGAATGTGGGAAACACCTTTAAGGGTACCCCCACCTTCCAGAGCAACTGATCTCTTATATCAGGTGCCCCCCTCTCCAGGGTTTCAAAAGACTCAACTTCCTCATCATTCCATAGTTGTGGAATCAGCAATGAGGCGGGTAAAGAGCAAGAAAAAGCACTCTTCTTATCCGCCAGGTCGTGAGTCTAAGACACTTGATGCCTTTGGACGTCAAACCTTCCAGACATCTATGCTTTCTGCAAGAATTCTCTCATATATTTTCTATATGAGTCTATCTCTTGAGGAGGTCATAAAGCAATTACATCTTTTGACTCCTTACCTTTGAGTCCAAGAATACAGACTATTCTTCACTGCTCAAGCATCTCCAGAATATCTCTTGGTTTCTTACTTGTGCTTCCCTAGACTCTTTTGAGTCTGTTAGCAGAACTTCTGCTATAACTATAGGGGCACGACGTAGAGCCTGGCTCCAAGCTTCAGACTTGGACAAATGGGCACAGCACAGACTGGGACATACTCCTTGCACTGGAGACAATCTTTTCAACAAGGAGTCTTTACGTCATGTTACTCAGTTCTCCACTGACTAACCTGTTCCTAGGGGCTGTTCTGCACCTTCTTCTGTCCCAGTAGGTAGGAAATGTCCTGCCAAACTTTCTTCCCATAGGAGAAGAAGGTTTTATGCATCATCTGCCCATCGTACAGATGTTCCCAAACAGGGGAAGCATCGTCCTGGTCTGCAGAGTTCAACCTCTCACCAGGCTCAGCAAACCCAGCAACCACAGGGTTTCTGATCAATCCATCAGATGCTTGTGACTCTTGGGATTAGAATCTGCAGTTGCTTCTTCTCAATAGAAGCAATCCACTGCTGTCATTCTAAATCCTAAACATGGATATCTTCCCGAAAGACATCCATTCTTTCTATGTTCTATGAGCTGTCAGGATGTTCATGCTTCTAGGTCACAGGGTTCTCCTCTTTTTCCTGCTAGGGAAAGAGGTCTATCCACTATCAAACGATAGTTTCCTGTGCCAGCATGTCTTTTTCCTTTCTATAAACTTACTACTTTGTAAGTTTTCTTTAGCTCCATTCTCTTTACCCTTTTACCAGGTTTTTCCTCTGTAAGAGCGGTATTGCTTCACTGGAGGGCTTTCTCTTCAGCCTCTCTAGTTTTCTTACTTTTCCAGTGCGGAGTTCTCTTCTCTGAGTTGACTCCTCTTTTTCAATCTTACTTTGGATCACTTCATCATACACGTCCAGAGTTTTCTACTCTTGTTTTGTGTCTGTTCTTTCTGTTTTTAAACAGTACCATTCTTCTGCTGTCTGGCAAGCAGCTGCCAATGCAGGAGCCTTAATGTTTGGACCACTGGTTCTTGTCCACCAGCAACCAGATTTGTCCTCCACTAACATTCTGTCTGGTCTTAGTAGTGGCTCCAAGTCAGTGCTGTCATCTGTCTTGGAAAATGTTTCACTACAAGCTTGTTGGATTGTCTTCTCTTTCTGCCATCTCCATTCCCCTGGGTTTGGCAGCATAGTTGACATAGGTACTGGCTCTCCTGCAGCCATGTCTATCTCCTCATTCTCCTGCATCATGCTCTCTGCAGTTCTACAGAGAAGCTCTCCACTATGGGCCCTTGCTAGAGAGCATGGGGGACTTTTTCTCCAACAGCTATACTAGATGGTTGAAAAAAGGCTTTTTCAGTCATGTCTCCCATGACTAGAAAAGTTCTCCTTTTTAATATAAAGGACATAGGCCTCCTCTTACGTGAAAGCTTAAGGAGTTGCTAATTCCCTGCTTTGGTCCATAGTATTTCCAATAGGGAATATGTTTTCTCCTTCCAGCTCGTCCTCATGGTAAGAACGCATGATACCTTTTTGCCCTTAAGCAGGTCAGCATGGTATCTCATTCCTATGCGTCTTCTGTTCACTTACCATGCTAGAGTTCTAGAGTACTCGGGATTTGCTGGCTGCAGACTGATATCATCCTCTGCTTTTCACGTAACCATCCTGGATATTCTCCTACCCAGCATCCCTGTAGCCTTAACCAGTGAGAATTGATTCTCTATATATCTTCTCAGGTAGGTTCCACCTTCTTGTTATTAGATGAATCTTTCCTCTTCACATTTTCCTATGTGAATACCTTTTTGTAGGCATATCTCTGTCTGCTTCTTTGCAGACTTCCATATAGAGGCCTATATATTCATACCTATAGCACACATCTTACAGATGTCTATGTCTATCATTTGTGTGTATTTTATGCCCTTCATATCTCACTATAGATATATTCTCATATATCTATATATTATATATCTATATATATCTATATCTATATGTATCTGTCGAGATATTTTACTATCGGTAGATATGTATTCTGCTTTATCTACCTGACTGTCGAGGCTCATATAGCTATATGATTCTGACAGATGGGCTTTACCCATACTTATGCTATCCAGCATGTTTTAGGGTCCTACACTCACAACCACTTTGGTGGTAGTTAACACCTACCATAACCTTAAGGTTAGGTATCCCTGAAGCTCTCCATGTTCCAATATCTCTCCCAGCTGACCTCAGTTAGGAGAGACATTGCGGATCTTCAGCTAATCACAGGCTCTAACGCCTCCGGCGTTGTCCTTTCTTTTGGGATACAAGGGGTTCCCATACCCTTTCTCCCCACAAGGATTGGGCCTGTTTGTCCAAATCGGTTAGCCTTTCTCTTTTTGTTCCTAAGAGTGAGCCACTCTGCTGCCAAAAGAGTTCGGCTTTTATCATAAAGCCTTCCGCTGAAGGCCCACCGTTTTTGTACTACCCCAGTTTTTCCTACTGGGGTTACCTGTTACCTTTCAGGATTCTGACCTCCATTGCTTTTCCTACAGGTTTTCTACCTCCACTTACAGTGAGGTCCTTCTCGAGGTTCCTCTACTGGGTTCCCCAGTAGACCCCATGAACCTCCATACTTCTCTGAAGTCCTGTTAGGGGAGGTCCATATTGCAATATTTTTTCTTTGCAATATCATTGATGACAATTATCATCCACACATGGACTCCTTGTCTGCAATCCTATGCTAGGTTAACTGTTCCACAGCACCTTTTTCTCTTCAACTCCTACCCTTCATCCTCAGGATGCCTGGTGTTGTGGTAGATAGCATGTTCCAACCTATGACATGCTGGGACTCCAGGCATCTCAGCTTGGGAGTCCCCATATGTGAAGACTCATTCCTGCTTATTCCTGTAGATAGCACAGTTGCTTACCTGTAACAGTTCATCTCTGGGAACAGCAGGAATAAGTCTTCACAACCCACCCACCTCCCCAGGAGTTGTATCTCTATCTATCTTTCCTTTCCTCTCTCTCTCTCTTTGTCTCAGCTTTAAAACTTAACTGAGGAGAGGCAGTTGGGAAAGGCGGGAAGGCAGCACGCAGGCGTGGTGGGATGCTTCTAAAAGCTCTTTGATTGGACGCTGGGAAGCGTTCCCGCGCAGACTCCGTCGGTACCGACGTACCCATATGTGAAGACTTATTCCTGCTGTTCCCAGAGATCACCTGTTACAGGTAAGTAACTGTGCTTTCTCTGATGATTTGCTCTTCATATAACTTAAACAGGTAGGGGAAAGTATGCAGCCTTATCTTACACCTTTGCTTATTTTAAACCATTCTGTTTCTCCTTGTTCCATTTGAACTGTTGCTTCTTGATCAATGTACAGATTGTGCAAGAGTACGATCAGGTGTTCTGGTATACCCATGCTTCTTAATGTGGCCCAGAGTTTCTCATGGTTTACACAGTCAAAAGCCTTGCTATAGTCGATTAAAGCACAAATAGATAACCTTTTGGTATTCTTTAGTCTTTTCAAGGATCCATCTCACATCTACAGTGATGTCTGTCGTTCCTTGCCCTTTCCTGAACCCTGCTTGCATTTCAGGTAGTTCTTGTTCCAGGTATGGTTGTAGTCTCTTTTGAATAATCTTCAGTAGAATCTTGCTGGCATGTGGGATCAGAGCGATTGTGCGATAATTTCCACAGTCAGTTGGATCACCTTTCTTTAGTATTGGTATAAACATAGATCTTTTCCAGTCAGTTGGCCATGATGTTGTCTTCCATATTTCTTGGCAGAGCCTTGTAAGTACGGTAAACAGCTGCATCAGATTGCTGTAATACTTCTATGGGAATGCTTTCAATGCTGCTTCAACTTCTTCTTTCATCACCAATGGTTCCCGATCATAAGGTACAGGTTGAAACGGCTGTTGGTCCACTTGATTTTATCATATAAAAACTCTGTATATTCCTTCCACCTTTTCTTGATCTTCTCAGCATCATTCAACATAGAACCTTGAGCATCTTGTAACATTCCATTTCGAGGCTGGAACTTTTTCTTTAATTCTCGTAGCTTTAGGAAAGCCGATCTTGTTCTTCCTCTAATAGTTTCTGCTTCTATTTCCTTGCATGCGTCGTTGTAGTACTTTTTCCTTGTCCTGTCTTGCTGCACGTTGGAAATCTCTGTTGAGTTCTGTTATTGTCTTTCTTTCTTTCTCCTCTGGCTTTAGCTTCTCTGCGTTTCTGGGCAATTTTCAGAGTTTCTTCCGTCATCCATTTTGGCCGTTTTTGCTTTTTCACCTTTTGTAGAGACTTCTCGCTTTCTTCCAACACAGCCTTCTTGATGTCATTCCATAACTCTTCTGGAGCTCTGTCATTTGTATCTAAAGCAGCAAATCGATTTTGCAGGAAGTCTTTAAATTCCAGTGGTATATTCTCAAGGTTATATTTTGCTGCATTCATGAGTGGTTTGCTCTTTTTCAACTTTAGCTTGAGTTTGCATACTAGTAGTTGATGATCTGTACCACAGTCAGCTCCAGGTTTTGTCTTTGTTGATGTTATAGAACTTTTCCATTGTTGACTTCCGCAAGGTTTTTCTCTGCCCATGAGCAGCTGAGGACTGATTATGACAGAGTTCTGAAGTCATCCTAGAAGGGCTGCCTCTTCAACTCCTTAACTCACTCTTTCAGTCCTTAGTGGCTGGGTGAAGACCTTTTGAGTAGTGGACTCCACTGGATGGTGATTAGGAATACGATAAATAACTTAAAATAAAGATTATAGTAGAAGCAGGCTGCTTATGCTGGCTGGGGTCCGCAGCCATACCTGTGCTAAGCAGGGGCTGCAGGACTTGCCTATAGTCCTGGCTCTAGCAGATTGAATGATTGCCCAGGTTAAACTACCTGGGTTCCCCACGCCCATTTCCTCCCCTATCAAGATCATCCAGTAGTCCGTTAGCTGCAGATCTCTGGACTTTCAAGAGACCCCAGGCTCCCTTTGTGCTGCCCAGTGCTTCCCGTGTAGACAAGAAAAAAAAAAAACAAAGATAAGAGAATGAAGCTAAAGCGTTTTTGGTAGGAGTAGGACGGCTGATCCTTCTGCGATTAGCGGGGCCGGGGGGGGGGGATGGGAGTGGCGCATCTGGTGTTCCTTCTCTTCACCTCCACCCATGTTTGAAGGGGAAGCAGCGCGGGGCAGCATGTCCTGTGGCGTGCTTCAGGCCTTCCGTTTCCGTGATTGCCGATAGCTGCATCGGGGCTCGGGCTGCAGAAGCGGGTAGTTCCCTTGCATATCAGTTCGGCGGAGTCGACAAGGGCAGCGTGTACATGGCCACGGCAGTCAGACAAAGACAAGGCCGTGAGAGAGATGGTGGATCTTGTGGGGACCTGATTTTGGTGGGAAAGAAGGCCATTTCCAATGAGGCAGCCATTTTGTCAGCAGAGACATGCAGTACAGCTAGGAAAAAGGCAAACAAGAAAGGGTAACAGGGTTCAGGGCCTGTGCAGGCGGCTTAGAGATGTTTTTTTTCGCCAGACTTCATTTTATCTCTGCACAAGGCATACTGCCCCAAAGAGAAAGTCTTGGCCTGCAACAGATGGGAGCTGGAGCTGGGGCAGAACAGGATATCCTGCCAGAGGTAGACCTTGAGGAAGGGGGTATTTCTACTTAAAAAGGCTAGAGAGGTTCTGGAAACCTGGCTGGGTCAGGACTCTCCACCATCACAAACCTTGGAGGACGTGGTGGAGGGTCCCTCGGACCTTTTGGGGGAGCCGGGGGAATCGATCCTGGAATAAGGTGAGATCACAGCAGAAGAAGAGCCCAGTATGTTTAGGGTCTTCCACAGAGAGGAGCTGGCAGCCCTCATTAAATACTCCATGACAGCACTGAATATGGTAGCTCCACCCGCGGAGGCGGAGAAGCCATTGGAGGATCCCTTACTACAAGGTTTTAAGGGTGCCTAGGTTTGTTTTCCAGTGCCCAGAGTGATCCGGAAGATGATTGATTCGGAATGGGAATTTCCCAAGGCTACGCTGCGAGGCAGCAGGACAGTGGGCCATCTGTACCCTATTCCACAGGATGACCGGGAGTTGCTCTGGATGCCCAAGGTAGATGCCTTGATCTTGGCAGTGACCAAGAAGACCACCATCCCAGTAGAAGGAGGAGCAGCGTTAAGACCTTCAGGATCGTAAGCTGGAGTCCCTACTTAAGCAGGCATTTGATACTAGTGCTCTGACTCTACAGGCAGCCATCTGTGGGGCTTATGTTTCCCGGGCATCCATCCACTGGATACAGGGATTAGCACCACCTGATCTGGAGAGGCAGGTGGCATCGGATGGAGCTGTGCTGGAGTCAGCATCAGCTTATTTAGCAGATGCCTTCTATGATCTCGTCTGGGCATCCTCTACATCAGTAGCCTTCATTATTGCGGTGCGTCTGTTTCTGTGGCTCTGAAATTGGTCAGCTGATGCCTCCTCTAAGGCCAGATTGAGTAAATTGCCTTATAAGGGCAGATTGCTCTCTGGTGATGCGCTGGATAAGTTGGTCAAGGACCTTGGGGACTCCAAGAGTGGCCGGCTGCCGGAGGATTGTCCGAAGTGTCTGAAACGGGGCTTCTCAGCTGGGTCAGCCTAGAGATTTTTGAAGATTCTGGGCCAACCGTTTTGCGCCCTACCAGAGGGGTTGCTACGGTGATAAAACACGGTCCTTTTGGGACTATCGGGGGGCCATTCAGAGTTCCTTTTTGTCCTTTCAGATTCCTGCTAAGTAGCCCCAATGATGCCAGTTCGGTCCAGGCGGAGTGCGTACCAATCGGCGGTCGACTACAGCAGTTTTATACCATCTATACCGCAATTACAACCGACCAATAGGTATTGGAGCTTGTTTTGGAAGGGTACGCACTGGAGTTTGCCCGGCCTCTAGCCGACATATTCGTAGCCATACCATGCAAGACCCCAGAGAAGGCCGCAGCGGTCAAGGACATGCTGGAGCAGTTGTTACAGCTAAAAGCAGTAGTGCTTTTGCCTCAAGACCAGTGTGAATTAGGTTGATACTCCTTTTATTTCATGGTACCCAAGAACGGGAAGGCACTTTTCGACCCATTCTCAATTTCAAGCATGTAAATAGCGCCCTGAGGGTATCTCATTTCCGGATGGAATCCTTGCATTCGTTCATCCTGGCCATGTGGAAGGGTGAGTTCCTGTTGGCCCTGGGTCTCATGGAAGCCTAGCTGCATATTCCAGGACAACCAGAACATCAGCGCTTCCTGTGCTTTGCAGTGCCGATGGGTCACTTTCAGTTCTGCCCTCTGCCCTTCGGACTAGTGACCGCCCCCCACCCCTTCACCAAGATCACGGTGGTGGTGGTGGCGGCGGCCTTGCGTAAAGAAGGCATCCTGGTTCATCCTTATCTGGATGACTGGTTGATCTGAGCAAAGTCCGACGATAAAAGATTCACCACTATGCAGAGAATGGTGGAGTTTCTTCAGAGTCTGGGCTGGGTGGTCAACACAGCCAAGTCAGCTGCAGCCAGTCCAGAGGCTTGTTTATCTAGGGGTGCTGTTCAATATGGAAGCGGGCCTGGTGTCTCTTCCAGAGTGCGAAAGATTCAGGGGCAAGTGCAGCAGTTCTTGAACATGAAGGCCCTTATGGCATGGTACTATCTCCAGTTGATGGGGTTGATGGCGGCAGCCTTGGACCTCGTGCCCTGGGCCAGAACGCACATGAGACCATTGCAGCAGGCGCTACTCACGTAATAGTCTTTGCAGCACCATACCTTATCCTGAAGGTTGGAATGCTCGGTGAAGTTGCGCGAGAGTCTGGAATGGTGGCGGCAATCCAAGAACCTGACAGCTGGGGTGCAACTGGAGCCACCGCAATGGATATTAGTAATGACGGATGTCAGCCTTACCGGGTGGGGAGCTCGTGGTTCATCAACTGCCTAAAGATGAGGGCAGTGTGCCTAGCTCTCGAGTACTGTAATGTTTTACTGTGCCATGCTTTGATAAGACAAACATCCTTCCGCAGACTTCCAAATGTGAAAGTCACATCCTTAAATAACCAACTGGTATTGCAAAAGATTGCCATCTTGTGCCATCCTGACCCCACATTGCTGAAACTGCTTCCAGAGCTCCAGTGGGGTTACAAAATTGGTTGTCCTTGCCTTCCTAATAAATCCATGCTTTTTCTTTGCTGAATCACAGGCTGTGTTTTCATGTCATGATCGGGCCTGTGTTCTGGCTTTTTCTCACTCCAGCTTCAATTCCAGGCAGTTGTGCATTAGGAAATGAAGCTGAAGTGAGAGAAAAGTGAGAATAACGTGGCCACTTTCCTGCCAGATGAGGGAGTATGTTCCTTCTACTACGACTACTGAGCATTTGTATAGTGCTACAAGATGTATGCAGTGCTGCACAGACACTGCTTTTTCCATAATGTCTAGGTTTTCAGGATTTCTTTCCCAAAATTATACACTTCTTCAGAGTGAGGTAAAAATAGAACTCTCACATGCAGGCATCTACATTGTCTGCAAAAACTAAGATAATATTTAATAAATGTATTTTCTTGATGAAAGGAACAAGCATGTCTTCGGATTTCAAGCTGTTGTAACAGCAAGGACAACCTATTTATTAACAAGAAGCTTTAAGTTTAAAGAGCATAAGCCAGTTGCATTTGTACCAAAGCATTAGATGAAATGAAATAACACTACCAATAATAATGATTCTATGCAATTGTTAAAATCTCTGTATCTTAAAATAAAGGCGATACAATTGATGACATGCTCTGCAACCTTTAAAATAAAGTACAAACCTGCAAATAAACCTCTTGCCAATTTGAGAGAGAAATCGGAATGGCTGAATTCCAGCCAAAGTTGCCACTGTCGCAAAGCCCAGTTTCTGCCTCAGATTCTTAACATACATTTGTATTTATCTCCTGTGGGTTTTTTTTATAGTAGATCAGATTCTAGAATATGAACCAAAGGTAACTTTAATCTACCCAATGTGGATTGGAGTATTCCTTCTGCAAATCTGGAAAGAAGTAAAAACAAATTGTGGATGCCTTCCAAGATGCATTACTTAGACAAATGGTGATGGAACTAACCAGGGAAAGCTCGATGCTGGATTTTAGTATTCACCAACAGAGATAGCATGTCAAATATCCTGATGGGTGGCCATGTGAGCGGCAGCGATCACACGGTGTGGTTTGAGATATGAGCCGAGGTGGAGTCCAATCACAGCAAGCTCAAAGTCCTAGACTTCAAAAACGCTGACTTTAGTAAAATTGCCAAGTATCTAAAGGAGGAGTTGGCAGGGTGGGAGGGGATAAGGGAAGGGAATTGCAGTGGGCTAAACGAAAGGAGGCAATAAAAGGAGCAACAGATACATATGTAAGGAAAGTAAATAAAAACGAGGCAAAGGAAACCTATTTGGTTCTCCAAAGAAGTGGCTGCACAAATAAAGGCAAAAAACCACAGCTTCCACAAAATTCAGAAGTTCACAAACAGAGGAACACAGAAAAGAATACAGGATAAAGCTGAGAGAGACAAAAAGAGAAATAAGGATATCAAAATCAAAGGCAGAAGAAAAGATAGCTAAAGATGTAAAGTTTGGTGACAAAACGTTTTTCAGGTATGTTCGGTGGAGGAGGAAGATCAGAGATGTAATTACAGGACTCAAAAATACCGGGAAAAGATTTGTGGAAAGTGACTTTGAAAAAGCAAAAATGCTAAACAAATATTTCTGTTCTGTTTTTACAAAAGAAAATCCTGGAGAAAGGACCACCTGTGATTGACAAATACACAAAAGGGAATGGAGTAGATATCGCACCATTCAAGGAAGATGATGTGTTAGAACAGCTTGCAAAACTGAAAGTGGACAAGGCCATGGGACAGGATGGGATACATCCCAGGATACTGAAAGAGCTCAGAGAGGTTCTTGCAGGACCTTTAAAGGATATTTTTAATAGATCCTTGGAGACAGGAGACGTTTCATAGGACTGGAGAAGGGCTGATGTGGTACTTCACAAAAGTGGTAATAGGGAAGAAGTGGCAAACTACAGGCCAGTAAGCCTTACCTCAGTAGCGGGAAAAGTAATGGAGCTGCTCCTGAAAAAGCAAATAGTGGACTTTCTCGAAACCAACAGGTTGCATGATCCGAGGCAACATGGTTTTACCAAAGGACGATCTTGCCAAACAAATCTGATAGAGTTCCTTGACTGGGTGACCAGAGAACTAGATCAAGGGCATGCAATGGATATGATCTACCTAGATTTTAGTAAAGCCTTTGATACTGTTCCTCATAGGAAGCTTATCAATAAACTCAACAGCTTGGGGATGGATCACAAGGTGGTGAACTGGATCAGAAATTGGTTGACTGACAGATGACAGAAGGTGATGGTAAACAGAACTCACTCGGATGAAAGGAAGGCGATTAGCAGTGTGCCCCAAGGTTCGGTCCTGGGACTGGTACTGCTCAATGTATTTGTGAGCGATGTTGCTTAAGGACTCATTGGAAAAGTATGTCTTTTTGCAGATGACACCAACATTTGCAACAGAATGGACTCCCCTGAGGGTGTGGATAACATGAGGAAAGACCTACAAAAGCTGGAAGAATGGTCTAATGCTTGGCAGTTAAGATTTAATGTGAAGAAGTGCAGTGTCATGCACTTGGGAAGCAAATACCCAAGGGAATTGTATGCGATAGGGGGCGAGAGGTTGTTGTGCATGGACCAGGAGAAGGACCTCTGAGTGATTATTTCTAAGGATCTCAAAGTGGTGAAACAGTGTGACAAGGTGGTGGCAAAAGCCAGAAGGATGCTGGGTTGCAAATAGAGAGGAATTACTAGCAAAAATGAGGAGGTAATAATGCCACTGTAGAAGTCATTGGTGAGGCCTCACTTGGAATATTGTGTTCAGTTTTGGAGACCATATCTCGCAAAGGATATAAAAAGATTGGAAACGGTTCAGAGGAAGGTGACCAAAATGGTTTGGAGCCTGCGCCAGAAGATGTATGAGAAGAGAGTTGAAGTCCTAAATATGTATACTCTAGAGGAGAGGAGGAACAGGGGAGATATGATTCAGACCTTTAAATACTTAAGAGTATTAATGAACAAGCAAACCTCTTCCAAAGATGGGGAAGCTGTAAAACCAGAGGGCATAGCATGAAGCCACAAGAGGGTAAACTTGAAAAGCAATGTCAAGACATACTTTTTCACTGAAAGGGTGGTAGATGCTTGGAATGCTCTCCTGATAGAAGTGGCGGGGACAAATACAGTGACAAAGTTCAAAATGCAATGAGACAGACACAGTGGATCCCTTTATAGCAACAGGATAAAATCAAAATAAACATAACTATTTCTTATATCTCAACAAATAGGGGTGACCTGCACGGAGCAGTGGGTACACCCCTAAACAAAGGCATGGGGAGGGGTGACCTGCACAGAGCAGCAACTGCACCTACTCTTACTGCCTTGCTGGGCAGACTAGATGGACCATACTGGTCTTTACCTGCTGTAATATACTATGTTACTATGAACACGTACCCAAATATCCTTCTTGACTGAACTTTTCTAGGGCTGTAAGATTCAAGGGCATGACAGGCAAGATTTAATTAGAAATGCAAAGTACTAACCCAGAAAACCAAAGAATGTTTGCTGTTTCTGTTCTAGCATTCTGAAACTTCTCAGGCTGCAAATTACATTTCTAATTAAAAAAAGAAAAAGAAAAAAAGACTGATCTAGGTAGTCTTTTTTAATACCTGGTTAATGCAGGCTGTAATATGTATGCCTTCTCAGAAGTAGTACTTTAATGTGGTTATTTTGGCTTTGTTTTCCATAGGCTGTGCCCCACCTTTCTGTTTCCCACCAAACTTGGGATATTTTGAAAAGATGATGTTTGCATTAGTGGCTGAAACCAGCTGTGTGTCCCGTTTGTGCAGCCATATGTCAGACTTCCTTCACTCCCAAAATATAACACAATACACAAACAGTTACTCGAGTTTAGAGACGGCAAAAACAACCATAAACAGCCAGGTTAGTAGCTAGAGAGGATCGAGAAAGATGCTGATGGCTATGTGCTATCTTGCCCCCTCGACCCACCAGAGATCAGGACATGATATCCAGGTGCCATGGTGACCTGGTACCTAAGATTTGTGGAGCCCCTGAAGCACTGCCGTAAGAAAATTTAAACAAGTTGAAAAGTATACTTGCAGTATGACACAATGGCATATTTCCCCCATTTGCATTATCAGGCTTTTGGGGGGCAGGGGTTCATCTGTGTGTCATTGGACCTGTCATGGAGTACATGTATTTGTATCAGTGGGTGCATACATGTCTCTACGTGCATCATGGACTGTCAGGACTGTATACAAACGTATTCATATGGTGTGGGCATGGAGTACCTGTGCATGTGCGGTATGGTGCAGGCATGGGGGTGCCTGTGCACGTGTGGAATGGTGCAGGCACTGTGTGTGGGGGTGGGGGTAGTGGGCTCTTAGCGAGGATGCCTTGAATTATATCATGGTTCAGTGGGGCACTCCATTTCTAGATGCCTACTCGAGCAAATTCTGGAGGGCACCTTCAGCGAGAGAAGGGAGTTAAGCTCTGATGTTGTAGATGTACTAGTGCAGGTTTGGTTGTGAAGGAATCTTTTATATGTGTTTCTGCCATAGTCTCAGATAGGCTGGGTCCTTTGGCGGATAGAGGCTCATCCAGGCTTGGTGGCCTGGTGTGCGCTGACCTGGTATGACTCCTGGTGGGAATGCCTTTCCCTTTTTGCCATGAGAGGGGTCATCTTTATCAGGGCCCCATCCTCCTGGATGACCCGCATCTATTCTTACTTATGGTTTAGCCAGTGAAAGGCAAATCTGCGGCGTAAAGGATAGTCTGCGGTAATTGTGACGCTCAACACAAGGCACACAAGGTCCATGTTGTTGGCCTTTGTCCGCGTGTGGCGTCTCTTTGAGGGGTAATATCAGGATTGAATAACTTCCCTGCGACATACTGGGAGATAGTTTTTAGATGGAGCAGCTGGTTCTGAAACAGACACGAGGGCAATTTTAGACCTAGTCCTTAGTAGAACACAGAATCTAGTGTGAGAGGTAACTGTGTAGGGGCTGCTTGATGATAGCGATCATAACATGATCACATTTGATTTAATAAATGGAGGGAGAATAAAAAGGAAATCCATTGCATTGGTATTTAACTTTCAAGAAGGAGACTATGATAAAATGAGGAAATTGGTTAAGAAAAAACTAAAAGGAGCAACTACAAATGTGAAGACTGTACATCACGCCTGGACATTATTTAATTTACATTTTTTTTATTAATTTTCTTTTCTATTTAAATTTTATTAGATTTTGAATATAAATCCAGAATTCATCTGAATAAGAATACACACTTCAAGTACAGGAAAACATTTCAAACATAAGAAATCATACATATTTGGATTAGACCACAATAATAATAAAAAAAACCCCAATAAGGTCCCAAACAAGAAATACAAGAAGAAAAGAAACGGGGAATCCCCCTCCCATATGGAGAACACCCCTTAAACCATCTCAGGAGCAAAGATGTCAAATATGGCAGCCAGTACAGGAATCAAGCCTTCTCCTCACCCTCCTTTCCCCAAAGAAATTGAACCAATTGCTGGGGTTCAAAAAAAAAGAAATTGCTTAGATTGACACAAAACCAAACATTTACACAGATACTTTAATCTAAATTGAATCCCCAGGGCGGTAGACCTTTGACGTAAAGCCCAAAACTCTTTCCGCCTTTTCTGGGTATCCCTAGAAAGGTCAGGAAATATCAACATTTTTGACCCCATAAATTGGGGAACAGACATTTTACAGAAATACAATCTAAGAACAGAGTTGCGATCAGATTCAAGCGCAAAGCAGACTAATAATGTAGCTCGACTAGTCACCACTTCCAGGGAACTCTCTAAAAATTCCGATAGATCCAACTGGGCAGGCCCGATTGCACCCTCAGAGCCCATCTCTGCACCCACTTCAGAAGAAATCGCAACATATTGAACTCTAGCTATAGGAGGTAAGTTATCTGCGGGTAGCAGAAGGACGTCTGTAAAGTACTTACGAACCAAACCCAAGGGTTCCATCAAAGGAGATCTTGGAAAGTTCAAAAACTTCAAATTATTCCTTCAGAGCTGATTATCCATGAACTCCAAACGCCTTACAGAAATCAAACGCTCCCTGGTCTGGATCACACCCAAGGTTTGTAGATCTTCCACTTGGGCCTCCAGCCGAGTCACCTTTCCGCCTGATCTGCCAACTTTGTCTCCATCGCTGAACACCGAACTTTTACAGCATTTAATTCCTGCGAAATACCTCCCACAACAGGTAACAGGGATCTCTGAAGTGTTGAGATGGCTTCCCATAAGCTATCCAAAGTTACCCATGACGTTTTTTTCATTCCGCAAACCATCCGGACCTCTGAGGCAACTGGGGAGCTGGTCTTCAACTGCTCTGCTCCAAAATGAGCTCAGAAAGAGGCATTTACATCCCTGCCCCCAACCGAAGTTACTGAATCACTCAGGTCAAGCTTAGAGGAGGCGCCCCCCGCTGCTGCTGTGCCTTCCTGATCCTGAGGCACTCCTGCACTCAGCTCCTTCTCAGCGCTTCTTCTGGGCTGTGGCAGCAACGTCTGAGCGGGGCTCAAATCCACCCCGTTGCTCAGATCCGCCGAACCAGTCAACAGACCCGCCAAAGCCATATCCGCCGTTGTAGGTGAGCAGAAGGGTATAATGGATGACTGAATCAAGCCGCTAGTTGGGGTAGAGGTACTGGGGGGCTTTGGTGTCCGTTGCTTCCTCTTTCTCCCCATCAGCTCGAATCCGTAATCCCGTCCTCTCTGCTGATCTCTCTCGGCATCTTACTCCACCGCCATCTTGGGACCGACCTTTTTATTAATTTTAACCCTCACTTGGTCTGCAGCTTGTCGTGCTGTGAGGGCTTGTGTGCATCAGTGATGCTGAGTGCTAAGCTTATCAGTAGCTTAGCTACTGGCAGGGTCTCCCAAGATAGCTGAGATGCCAGACTAAGAAAAACCAACCATCTGGGCAGCAGCAAATGACACGGTGTTGTAAGTGGAGGATCATATTTCTGTGACAAATGCAACAATGGAATTAACTGCACAGAAGAAAAGCTTGGCAAATTTACTTCTGTATCTTTCCTCAAAAACCCAATGGATAGTCACAAATCAAATTGCACTATAGTGCTGGAAGATGAGACCCCCAGGTTGGAAGGCACTCAAATGGCTACTGGGGATGAGCTGAAGACTTCTCAGAGTAAAGACAGCATTTATGATGTGGTTGGATCTGCTGATTTAGCTGTGCATGAAGAGAGAGTCAGAAGTTGCAAAGATGTCTTATATATTGGGACATGGAACATACAAAGCATGAACCAAGGGAAGCTGGAGGTGGTCAAGAATGAAATGGAAAGTGCACAACTCGATCTGTTGGGTATCAATGAACTGAAATGGACTGGCTTTGGGCACTTTGCATCTGATGATCATATGGTTTACTATGCTGGAAATGAAAGACAAAGAAGAAATAGTGTTGCATTTATAGTTAAGAAGAAACTTGCAAGAACTGTAATGAAATCCAGTGCAGTCAGTGAATGCTTAATTTCTATTCGTCTATGAAGGAAACCCATCAACACAACTGTAATTCAGGTATATGCCCCAACAACAGCTGCAGAAGAGGAAGACGTTGATGAGTTCTATGAACAAGTACAAGCTGAAATTGACCGAACATGCAAACAGGATATCCTGATAGTCATG
The DNA here is from genome assembly GCA_033557465.1 of Ichthyophis bannanicus. Lineage (NCBI taxonomy): Eukaryota > Metazoa > Chordata > Amphibia > Gymnophiona > Ichthyophiidae > Ichthyophis > Ichthyophis bannanicus. The sequence continues at coordinate 260,034,525 of CM066043.1, read as the reverse complement.
GGTGACTGGAATGCAAAGTTGGCAACAAAGAAGAAGGCAAAGTGGTTGGAAAATATGGACTTGACAACAGAAACAAAGCTGGAGAAAGACTGATAAAATTCTGCAAGACCAATGATCTATTCATCTCAAACACCTTCTTTCAGCAACACAAGCGCCGACTGTACACGTGGACGTCACCCAATGGATTGTACAGAACTCAAATTGACTACATCTGTGGAAGACAACGATGGAAAAGCTCAATAACATCAACAAAGACAAAACCTGGAGCTGACTGTGGTACAGATCACCAACTACTAGTATGCAAACACAAGCTAAAGTTGAAAAAGAGCAAATCATTCATGAATGTAGCAAAATATGACCTTGAGAATATACCACTGGAATTTAAAGAATGCTTTAGATACAAATGACAGAGTTCCAGAAGAATTATGGGATGACATCGTTGTATTGGAAGAAAGTGATAAGTCTCTATGTAACATGAAAAAGCAAAAACGACCAAAATGGATGACTGAAGAAACTCTGAAAATTGTCCAGAAACGTAGAGAAGCTAAAGCCAGAGGAGAAAGAGAGGCAATCACAGAACTCAGCAGAGATTACGAATGTGCAGCAAGACAACACAAGGAGAAGTACTACAATGACGTATGCAAGGAAATCGAATCAGAAGCTATTAAAGGAAGAACAAGATCGGCTTTTCTAAAGCTACGAGAGTTAAAGAAAAATTCCAGCCTCGAATTGGAATGCTACAAGATGTTCAAGGATCCATGTTGAATGATGCTGAGAAAATCAAGATAAGGTGGAAAGAATATACAGAGTCATCATATGATAAAGATCAAGTAGACCAACAGCCATTTCAACCTATACCTTATGATCAGGAACCATTGGTGATGAAAGAAGTCGAAGCAGCAATGAAAGCCTTATCAAAAAATAAAGCACCATTGAGTTACAGCATTCCCATTGAGTTATTACAGCAGTCAGATGAAGCTGTTACCATACTTACAAGGCTCTGCCAGGAAATTTGGAAGACAAATTCATGGCCAACTGACTGGAAAAGATCTGTGTTTATACCAATACTGAAGAAAGGTGACCCGACTGACTGCAAATTATTGCACAATCGCTCTGATCCCACATGCCAACAAGATTCTACCAAAGATCATTCAGTAGCAACTGCAACCATACCTGGAACGAGAACTGCCTGAAGTGTAAGCAAGGTTCAGGAGAGGGAGAGGAACGAGAGACATTATCGTAGATGTGAGATGGATCCTTGAAAAGACAAAAGAATACCAAAAGGATATCTATATGTGTTTTATTGATTACAGCAAGGCTTTTGACTGTGTAAGCTATGAGAAACTCTAGGCCACATTGAGAGGCATGGGATACCAGAACACCTGGTCGTTCTCTTGCACAACCTTTGCAGTGGTTGGGAAGCAACAGTTTGATCGGAGCTGGGAGAAACAGAATGGTTTGGGATCAGCGGAGGTGTGCGGCAGGGCTGCATGCTTCCCCTTGCCTCTTTGATTTATATGCGGAACAAATCATCAGAGAAACGGGACTGTATGGGGACAACAGAGGTGTGAAGATTGGTGGAAGACTCATCAATAACCTTTGCTATGCTGATGATACCACATTACTGGCTGAAAGTGAAGACAATTTGAAACCTTTGCTTCTCAAGATCAAGGAATATAGTCTTAAAATGGGCCTGCACCTTAATGTTAAGAAGACAAAGATCCTAACAACTGGCAAAATGAATAAATTCATCATTGATGGAGAAGAAATTGAAATAGTTGACGTCTTAGAAGGGATCCTTCCCACTTAAGTGGGCTGAACACGCTTTTACTACTACTACTACTACTACTCATTTGTATAGCGTTACATTAGTTGTCCAAATCCCATCTCACTCTCAAAATGTCTACTGGGTTAATGTGACAACCAAACAAGCAGGTACAAGAAAGAGACTGGCGGTAATCCAAATCGGGTGGAAACCTTTATTATTTGCCCCGACGTGTTTCGGCTAAAAAGCCTTCTTCAGGGGGTCTTTGGAGGGAACACACCTCAAAAATAATAACATCACAAATAAACATGAAAAACATTTCAAAATCAATTGATAATTAAAATAAGTATAAAATTTAATTAAAAAGTTAAATTAGTTAAAAACTAATAAGTGCTGCTAAACATATAAAACAAAATATAAATTATAATTAGACGATGTAGATCAAATATATAAATATAGTTCTAATAATATAAAAATGTTAAAAACATAAATAGAATATCAAAATTTGTGAACATAAATATAATTATACGAAAAAACTTAAAAACATAAATGAACTACCCAAATCACAGATGAATCGTACAATCAATTAAATCAAACTTATTCCTAAAAACAGAGGGCATTAGAAGGAGAGAACGATGAGGAGGACACAAACAAAAAGATAACTACTAAAAAAAGACCTTATTTGTCTCGTGGTACACTAAAATGATCACTAAAAAATAAATAATAAATAAATAATTACATTATTAGAAAAATCATAAAGGCATAAAATAAAAGATGAAAAAATATCATAGAACATGAGAGGGACATCCTACAGATTTTTAAAAGTGTTTAAAAAAAACCCTTTTTTGAAAAAAAGAGACACAGGACGTTGCCATTAGGAGTATTTAAGATCAGTATGATATGAGGAACCGCATACCCAGAGAAATAGGCAATATAATGTTTAAAACTTATAAAACAGAGCATCTCAGCTGCATAGTGAACATGCCATAACAGTAATCAAATTTACAAAACGGACTATCTGAACTTTGATGGTAAAACTGTCATAATGCTAATTCGCTGAACCAAATAAAATAATGTGATAGTTGTCTAATCTATCATTTCTTTCTTCTTGCAAGTCAAGGATATCGGAAGATAAAAAAAAAGAGTGAATGTGTGTTGCTCAATGAATCCAATACGACCTTTGTGATTGAGTTGAATGTATGGCGCGATTTCTCATATGGATAAGGAACACTCAGAAAACTAAAGATGAATACTTATTAAATGAAAATTTAAAAAATAATTAAAAATGCTTGAAAATGTATACACAGTCATATATTCCAAAATGCACGTATGAATATTAAAGAAATTTAATGCTTGAGAACCAAGATGGAAGTCAAAACACTAAAAAAACAAATTGCTTTTATTGCTTAGGAAGTAAAATGAAAACAACTTTAAATTCTAAAACACACATGTAAATGTTAAAAAGTTTAAGTGCTTGTGAGCTAGAATGGAAGGCAAAATTCTAAAAAAAACGCTCTTGGTGCATAAACCGTAAAATGAGAACAATTTTAAATAATACCTAATACTAGTGCAAATACTATATAGTGCCACCAAAGGGAACATAACCCGCTAATGTCACCTATTTTCAAAGGAATTTGTTCAATGATAAAAGTAAACCGGAGGTAAGAAGACTTTACCGTTTCATACACGCTTCAAAGTTTATTGCTTTAAAATGAAATACTCTGCAAAAAAGGCGTTTTCCCATCCTGGCTAAACCGCCAGAAGAATAACATGAAAAAATGAAACTAACTATATAGGTGAAGTATTTAAAAAGAATAAAAGTTAAAACCAAAAACGGAAGAGCCTTACCGTTAAATGCAGGCTACACTGCTACTTTTGAAATGGAGCGCACTGCTTGCAAATCCTCAAAAATATAGGCGTTTTCCCGCCCTAGTAAGGTGAAGGGTCATGAGTGCGCAGGAGTGCAGCGCAAAAGAACTGTCAAAGGAAAGAGAAGGAGCATAGGACACTGATATATATGCATTCAATGCAGAATTCAATGTTTCCTTTTCCAAAGAGGAAATGCCCTAAGACCCCGTTACAATTATAAATAAAAATTTCAGTGTTAAGATCAGTCAAAGAATATAGGAATGAACAGGACTTTACCGTGTAATGCGAAGTTTAATGTGTTACTTTACCAGCAGCTATTTAAAAATAAAATATTTTTGTTTTCCCAAGTTAGATCCTTAATAAGGATACATAAGAGATCAAAATAAACTGTTAATTGCATACCGGAAAACTGAGAGACCCTATTATTTTACTACTTTTAGATAACCGCTCTACGACTACTGTTCAATAAAGGGGAAAATAGGGGGGGGGAGGAAGGGGGGATGGGAGGGGTTGGAAGAAAGAAGAAGGGGGAGGGGGGAGAGGAAGAAAAGGGGAGGGGGAAGGGAAGGAAGGAGGGGGGAGGGAAGGGAGGGAGAAGGAGGGGAGGGAAGAGGGAAAAAATGGAAGAGAGGAGGGGGAGGGAGGGGACACGAAAAGGGGGGGTAGGAGGGGGAGGGGAGAGGTGGAAGGGAAGGGGAAAGGGAAAGGGAGGGAGGAAGGGGAGGGGAAGAAAAAAGAAGAAAACAGAGAAAAAAGTATGCAAGATCTTTCATAGAAAAACAGACAGGTCTACCTCTTGATTGAGGCCCAAAGGATGTAGAGTACGAAGTTCATATATGAATCTTTGTTCCAGGCGTAGGAGGAGCTTGTCTAAGTTTCCTCCCGGAAACTTTTCCATGAGGATACGTTCAGGAAAAGACCAATATTGACGTAAGTTTCCTCCCTGCCAATGTGGACGTACTATTTTAAGGACCAAAAAATGGAGATCAGAAAGTGAATGGTGGGCTTCCACCCAATGTTCCACTAAGGGTTTGTCCATCGCTTTTCTACGAATATTACTTTTGTGTTCAGTTATACATGTTTTTATGCTTTTTTTTGTCTTGCCAATATAGCACAGGTTACAAGGACAAATCAGATAAATTACATTTGTAGTTTCACAATTAGAGAAATCTTTTATATACACCTTACGTGTAGAACCTGGATCTACAAATTCTTTCCTTGTCACTAATGCGTTCTCACAAACACTGCATTTTCCACACTTAAAATGCCCAAAGGCTTTTGGTATAAACTGAGGTTTACTAAGTGCAGAAGGATTTGCAAGCAGTGCGCTCCATTTCAAAAGTAGCCTGCATTAAACGGTAAGGCTCTTCCGTTTTTTGTTTTAACTTTTATTCTTTTTAAATACTTCACCTATATAGTTTCGTTTTTTCATGTTATTCTTCTGGCGGTTTAGCCAGGATGAGAAAACGCCTTTTTTGTAGAGTATTTCATTTTAAAGCGATAAACTTTGAAGCATTTATGAAACGGTAAAGTCTTCTTACCTCCGGTTTACTTTTATCATTGAACAAATTCCTTTGAAAATAGGTGACATTAGCGGGTTATGTTCCCTTTGGCACTATATAGTATTTGCACTAGTATTAGGTATTATTTAAAATTGTTCTCATTTTATGGTTTATGCACCAAGAACGTTTTTTAGCGTTTTGCCTTCCATTCTAGCTCACAAGCGCTTAAACTTTTTAACATTTACATGTGTATTTTAGAATTTAAAGTTGTTTTCATTTTACTTCCTAAGCAATAAAAGCAATTTGTTTTTTTAGCGTTTTGACTTCCATCTTGGTTCTCAAGAGTTACATTTCTTTAATATTCATACGTGCATTTTGGAATATATGACTGTGTATACATTTTCAAGCATTTTTAATTATTTTTTTAATTTTCATTTAATAAGTATTCATCTTTAGTTTTCTGAGTGTTCCTTATCCATATGAGAAATTGCGCCATACTTTCACTCATAATCACAAAGGTCGTATTGGATTCATTGAGCAACACACATTCACTCCTTTTTTTCTTCCGATATCCTTGACTTGCCATAAGAAAGAAATGATAGATTAGACAACTATCACATTATTTTATTTGGTTCAGCGAATTTGGATTATGACATTTTTACCATCAAAGTTCAGATAGTCCGTTTTGTAAATTTGATTACTGTTATGGCATGTTCACTATGCAGTTGAGATGCTCTGTTTTATAAGTTTTAAACATTATATTGCCTATTTCTCTGGGTATGCGGTTCCTCATATCATACTGATCTTAAATACTCCTAATGGCAATGTCCCGTGTCTCTTTAAAAAAAAAAATGTTTTTTAAACACTTTTAAAAATCTGTAAGATGTCCCTCTCATGTTCTATGGTATTTTTTCATCTTTTATTTTATGCCTTTATGATTTTTCTAATAATATAATTATTCATTTATTTTATTTTTTAGTGATCATTTTAGTGTACCACGAGATAAGGTATTTTTTAGTAGTTATCTTTTTGTTTGTGTCCTCATTGTTCTCTCCTTCTAATGCCCTCTGTTTTTAGGAATAAGTTTGATTTAATTGATTGTACGATTCATCTGTGATTTGGGTAGTTCATTTATGTTTTTAAGGTTTTTTTTGTATAATCCTATTTATGCTCACAAATTTTGATATTCTATTTATGTTTTTAACATTTTTATATTATTAGAACTGTTTATATATTTGATCTACATCTTCTAACTATAATTTATATTTTGTTTTATATGTTTAGCAGCACCTATTAGTTTTTAACTAATTTTAATTTTTTTCATTAAATTTTATACTTATTATTTTAATTACACAGGTACACTACCAAAAAACTGCCTCCAGTTTTGCAACTGATTCCTATAGATTTTGGGGTGCTGAATCCAGGAAAAATAGCCAAAATGTTCCATCACGTCACGTTTTCTTGCAAAATTAGATTTCTTACCCATATAAGGAATGTTCACATAATTTCTTTTTAGCCGACTGCAGTTTATTTTCTGGCCCCAAATAGAGGTTGTAATGGTTAACTAAACTAGAAACACTCCCTCATGATATTTAGAGTGTTTTGTATTCATTTTATACATTAACAAGACAATTGGGAGGCGGGGGGCTAAATCCAGTACTCGCGCTGGGCGCATGTTCTTTCCTGTTCGCCTCGCCTCGTTCGCTCGCTCAAACACGGTGGTTGCGACATGAACGTTCCTGTCAAATTTCAGTTTCTTGCAAGTTCATTATTACCTTTTGTTTGCTCAGTCGTAATCCAGCTTTATTCCGAAGTGGTTCACTACAGTTGTAGTTTGCAGTGCTGTGTATTTGTGATGGCTCACAGAGCCAGAGGTTGCGTCAACTCTCCGGACAGTTTTTGTTTTATATGTGGGGAATATACCGTGAAAAAGCAGCAGAGGAACATTTCTGCATTTATTAAAAAAGTATATTTCACCTATTTTGGTTTGAAGTTAGGCGATCAAGACAAACCGTGGGCTCCTCACAAAGTGTGCAAGACATGTGAGGAAGATCTACGCTTATGGATGAAAGGTAAAAAACAAGCATTTCGTTTCGGAATACCTATGATGTGGCGTGAACAAAGAGACCACAGCAGTGACTGCTATTTTTGCTCTTGCATTGTGAAGGGATACAACTTAAAAAATAAGAACGTAATAAGTTACCCCAACCTTCCCTCAGCAATTAGGCCTATGCCTCATAGCAACGAAGTACCTGTGCCTGAACCACCAAAATCTTTGGATCATATTTGTGTGGATGGTTCTGATCATGATGAGACTCATCAGATGGCTTTTCCCGATGAGTCCAGTACTTCCAAGTTTGAAACTGAACCAGATCCGAAACCTGAACTTTTCTCTCAAGCTGAATTGAATGATTTAGTCCGGGATTTAGGACTCCCAAAAGATGCTGCCCCAACTGCTAGGTTCTCGGCTTAAACAGAAAAATCTATTGTCACCAGGAACAACTTTTTATTGGTACCGCAACTGCGAGACACAATTTTTGAAGTATTTCAGCAAAGAGGAAGATTTGGTATTTTGCAACGATATATACGGAGTGATGGAAAAGTTTAAACTCAAGTATGATCCTGCTGAATGGCGGCTGTTCATTGATTCGTCAAAAAGACAGCATAAAAGGTGTTCTTCTTCATAATGGCAACACATTCGCTTCAGTTCCTATTGCTCACTCTGTTATTCTCCAAGAAAAATACGAGAATTTGGCCCTGATTCTTCAGAAGATTCGTTATGATAAGCATAAGTGGATGATTTGTGGAGACTTTAAAATTCTATCCATGCTATTAGGGCAGCAATCCGGTTTCACCAAATATCCCTGCTTCCTTTGCTTGTGGGATAGCCGGGCCCGCGACCTACACTGGGGAAAAAAAAGACTGGCCAATTCGGGAGTATTTGAGACCCGGTGAGAAAAATGTTCTTCATGAGAGCTTGGTACTTCGTGATAAAATTCTATTACCACCTCTCCACATTAAGTTGGGTCTCATTAAGCAATTCATCAAGTCCCTTCCAAAAGATGGTGAGTGCTTTCGGTACCTTTGCTCAAAGTTCCCCGACTTTCTGAAGCAAAGCTAAAGGAAGGAGTGTTTGTTGGCCCTGATATAAGGAAACTCATTTCAGATGGAGCATTCGCTGAAACGATGTCTGAGAAGGAAAAAGAAGCCTGGGATTCCTTCAAGGATGTTGTTCTCAAATTCTTGGGGAACAGGCGGGATGAGAACTATAAGGATATTGTTGCCAGGATGCTCAATGCCTTCAAAGAACAAGGCTGTAACATGAGCCTGAAAGTCCATTTCTTGCACTCCCATGTGAACTACTTTCCCGAAAACTTGGGGGGCGTACAGTGAAGAACAAGGTGAAAGGTTTCACCAGGACATCAAGGATGCAGAGAGATGGTACCAAGGAAGATGGAACACCACTATGATGGCTGATTTCTGCTGGTTGCTGCTGCGGGAAACCCCAGATGAAAAATACGCCAAGCAGCGCACCAAGAGAAGCATTCGGGGGAAGAAGAAACGGGCCCACCAGGAGATTGATTGACCCAAGAATGACTTTAAAATCTAAACTGTGTTGACAAATATCGTGTTTTTACTAAACTTTGAAATAAAAATTTGCTAGTTATTACCACAGTGTCGGATCTCATTTATTAGAATTTTATTTTCACACCATCGGGTGTTTGTCTTCATGTATTGCAATGGTGCGGTTTGCGTTTTCTATTCTTACATACATACCTGTACAACATTTTTTGCACATTTCTTTGCTTTGCTTTGTGTCTAACCTCGCTCTTATATGCTCAATGTTTGTGCACATGTATGTGGCTGTTTTAAGTGCAGACAATTTTGCTACCATCACAGTGTGTTTTGTTGACATTACTCTATTCTTATGTGCTGCCTTGTTACAATTTTCTTTATTCTTATTTGAATAACTACTAAACAATTAGTATAAAGAATTCATCCAAGAAACTTTTATCTCGATCGCACTCAATCTGAAACGTTCACCTCAAACTGCTAACCCAATGTAGCAAAAAATCTGTACGTGATGGAGCAAATTGGTTACCAGATTTGGATTCAGCGCACCAAAAAACGTAAAAATCAATCGAAACATTAGAGGCAGTTTAAAAAAAAATTTTTTTAGTGTACCTGTGTTATCAATTGATTTTTAAATGTTTTTCATGTTTATTTGTGATGTTATTATTTTTTGAGGTGTGTTCCCTCCAAAGACCCCCTGAAGAAGGCTTTTTAGCCGAAACACGTCGGGACAAATAATAAAGGTTTCCACCTGATTTGGATTACCGCCAGTCTCTTTCTTGTACCTGCTTGTTTGGTCGTCTGTTTTAGAGTGCAGGTACTTGCTGCTCTCCTTGGTTGTCTACTGGGTTAATGTGGACATAATCCTTAATGTCATGAAGGATAACTTAGGAAGTAGGACCTATCTCCCACTTGTACTGTTGGGATGAGTGAATCTTTTAAGATGACACTATTCCCCAAAATTGTGTATGTTTTACAATTCCTCCCTATCTGACTGCTGAGACAAGATTAGAGATGTATGGATGAGTTCTTACGTTCTTTTTAATGCGGAGGGAGGAAGTCTCGTGTTTAATTGGAGCTCCAAAAATCATCGTGGGATCACGGGGGAATCACTTAGCCAGACATTGAAACATACAATATGGAATGCATACAGAGGGATGTCTTTGATTGGATTTATTGGACTGCTAATGATTTGGAGTTGGTGAGAGGATTATGCTATCCTTTGAACCCTGAAATTCATGCTGCAGGCTAGGGATATGGCCATGATGCATGGTTTTAGGTGGAGCATTGTGGTTGAGCCTTTGAGATTTCTGAATAGGCTCTAATCTCCACATACCTCCCCATGCAGGATAATGCTGATTTTGAACCGGGAAATACTAATTGGACCTTCAGGGCCTGGGAACACAAGGATCTAACATATTTTGCCAGTGTTTTAGATGAAGAGGGGCATTTAATACCCTCTAAGCAATTAAGCAAGGATCATGGGTTAAATTTTTCAAACGCATTTGCATATAAACAACTGAGCCACTATATGTGCTCCTTGAACTTGCAGGCTCTTACTGATGTGAAGTGAGGCAAAGACCCATCATCTCAAGGGTATATAGAGCATTATTTAGAGTGTGTGCCTCTGAAGAAGTTGGAGCAGATTCTGGAACACTAGAAAGCAGAATTAGGAGTGGATATGCCAGTGGACCAATTCCAGAAAAAGATAAATAACATCCCTAAGATAATGGTTAATAATTATCTGAGGGAGGTACAATATACATTTCTGATACATGCTCACTTCTCACAAGTCCAGCTGTTCCAACAAGTGTGGCATGGCGTCCACGCCATTAGGACACAAATGGTGGCTGTATTCACAGGTTACTGCATTCTGGAATAAAGCCTTTAGTTATATGAGGAAGCTGGATTTAAATCTATCTCCAGGAACAAGCAGGAATGAGTCTTCACATATGGGTACGTCGGTACCGACGGAGTCTGCGTGGGAACGCTTCCCAGCGTCCAATCAAAGAGCTTTTGGAAGCATCCCACCACGCCTGCGTGCTGCCTTCCCGCCTTTCCCAACTGTCTCTATTCAGTTTTTGTTTTTCCGCGGAGCCGGCAGGACGTCCTCCTGTCACTGCAGAAAATTCTTCTTTTAATTCTTTGTTTTCTTGTGGTCGCGGCTGTCTCCCCGACTCCACCGGTACCGCCGGTGTTTCGTTTTTTCTTTTTCTGTAATTTTTCCCTTCAGGGAATATTTTTTCCCTCAGTTTTTTGTCTTAAATTTTTAGGCCTTCTAGGCCTGTCCATGTCCCTCATGGAACCGCCAGCCATTTTCTCTAAGAAATGTTTAAGCTGTGGCGGTACAGCTTTATTTTTAGACTCCAAAAACTGGTGTCTAACCTGTTTGAGTCCTGACCATTTTCCTCCGGAGCCCTCGGGCTACAGTATTGTGAGAAGAGATTTTCAACATCGAGTTCCCCTCGATACCAGGTTCCCTTCCAGTGTCAGGGCACCGACCGTTTCTTCTTCTATACAGGATCGGGTAACCCACAAACAGTCTGTTAAGACTAGCCAACCCTCGAGTGGTAGGTCTCATGCACAGCATGAAGATGGCTCCGGCCTTGCCCTCGAGGGTCCATTGACTTCAAAACCCCGGCGGGAGTCTTCGGCCTCTAAAGCCTATGAGGGGTTTCAGGTTGTTCCTGGGGCTCACCCCTCACAGAACATACCTGAGCCATGCTCGGTGGTGGCATCCGCTTCGAGCGGTACCGATACCCCGGCATCGGCACTGGTGTTGGACGTTACACTCCTCACCAGGGATCGTCATCTGGCTTTCTCGGTACCTTCGGGACCGGTGGATACGCTCCAGATTGACTTTCCAGTATCGGCATCGACGCCGATACTACCACCGGCGTCGGTACCCTCTAGACATGCATCGATAGACTCGCTTCCTTTGATGCTGAGTCTGGAATCGATCTCTAGTCTGGAAGACTGGGTACCGACATGTCTCGGTACCGACACTTACCGGTACCGGACGCTCGGTACCAAGGCTGATTACCGAAGGCGTTCGGTTACCTCGGTACCGATTGAGCTGCCACCGATGACTGCTCTGATGTCGGTGTCGCCTTCGATTCCGACAGCGCTATCGGTATCGGTACCGGTATCCACAGTAGCATCGGGGCCAGCTCCTTCCATGCTTCTTTCACCAGGGTCGCTCCTTTCTATACCAAGTCTGGAGTCGATACCTGGCATGGACGATGCAGTACTGACTGTCACAGGTCCTGACCTCCAATACCAGCATCCATCCCTTAAGGACCCTTTTTTGCACCATGCAGTATCTTATATTCCTATATACTCAGGTAGATCCTCCGGTGCCCAGGCTAGTTCTTCAGGTCTAGCCTGTCCAGGGAAGGTTCTCTTTGGAGATCCTTTTCAGAATTTCCTCCTGGATATGGCAAGATCTCTTGCCATTCCTATCCCTGGCCATGATCCTACACAAGGCTCTGTTTCTACTGAAGCAAAGGAAAACATAATGCTTCCTTTGCATCATTCCTTGCGGGATCTTCTTCTAAGAATGTGGGAAGCACCTTTAAAGGTACCCTCACCTTCTAGAGCAACTGATCTTCTGTATCAGGTGCCCCCCTCTCCAGGGTTTCAAAAGACTCAACTTCCTCATCATTCCATTGTGGTGGAATCAGCAATGAGGAAGGTGAAAAGTAAGAAAAAGCACTCTTCTTACCCACCAGGTCGTGAGTCTAGGACACTAGATGCCTTTTGACGTCAAACCTTCCAGACATCCATGCTGTCAGCAAGGATTCTCTCATATATTTTTTATATGAGTCTGTCTCTTCAGGAGGTCTCAAAGAAATTATATCTTTTGACTCCTTTTCTTTCAGAGCCCAAGGCTGCAGACTATTCCTTACTACTTAGTCATATTCAAAATATCTCTTAGTTTTTTACTCGTGCTTCCCTAGACTCTTTTGAGTCTGTTAGCAGAACTTCTGCTATAGCCATAGGGGCACGACGTAGAGCCTGGCTCCAAGCTTCAGACTTAGACAAATGGGCACAACAAAGACTGGGTAATACTACTTGCACTGGAGAAAATCTCTTCAATAAGGAGTCTTTACATCAGGTTGCTCAGTGTTCCACTGACTTCCCTGTTTCTGAAGGCTATCCTAAGCCTTCTCCTTCCCCAGTAGGTAGGAAATGCCCTGCCAAACCTTCTTTCCCTAGGAGGAGAAGGTTTTATTCTTCTCCTGCCCATCATACAGATGTTCCCAAGCAGGGGAAGCATCGCCCTGGTCTGAAGAATCCAAACTCTCGCCAGGCTAAACAAACCCAGCAACCATAGGGTTCTGATTAATCTTTTTTCTACCTCTTGGAGTTTAGAACCTACAGTTGACTTCTTCTCAGTAGAAGTTTTTCACTGTTTTCATTCTAAACTTTACACATGGCATCCAGTTCTCCTAGATATACTGAGCTGTCAGGATATTCATGTCTATGGATCACAGCTTTCTCCTCTTCTTCCTGCTAAGAAGAGGGGTTTAACAACTATCACATGATAGTTTTCCTGTACCAACATGAATTCTTTCCTTCTACAGACTTACCACATGGTAAGTCACTTTGCAGCTCTTGTTTCTCTACCCTCTTATCCAGTTTTTCCGCTGTAAGAGTGGTACCTTTGCACTGGAGGGCTTCTTCTTCAGCCTTTCTAGTCTTTCCATTCCAGTGTGGAGTCTTTTCTCTCGAGTAAACTCCCTTCCTTTTGCTTGGGCAGCTCATCAGACAGGGACAGAGATTTCTTACTCTTGTTCTGTCTGTTCTTTCTGTTTTACACAGAAAGATTCTCTCTGCTGTCTTATCAGCAGCTGCCCATGCAGGAGCTCTAGTGATTAGACCACTGGTACTTTTCCACAAGTATACACAGTTGTCCTCCACCACTTTCTGTCTGGCCTTAGTAGTGATTCCAAGACAGTGCATACATCTTTCTTGGGCAATCCTTATCACTACAGGCTTATCACACTATCTTCTATTCTCGCCATCTCCAATTCCTTTGGGTTTGGCAGCATAGTTGACGTGGCTGCTGGCTTTTCCAACAGCCAGTTATCTCCCAATTCTCCTGCATAATGCTCTCTGCAATTTTACAGAAAAGCTTTCCACTATGGGCCCTTGCTAGAGAGCATGGGGTTTTTTCTCTAATGACTATCCTACATGGTTGAAAAAAGGCTTCCTCAGTCATGCCCCCCATGACTGTGAGGGTTCTTCATACCCTACTATTTCCTTTTAAAACAAAGGACATAAGCCTTCTCTACGTGAAAGCCTAAAGAATGGTCAATTCCTACAGGGAATATGCTCTTTTTTCCTTGCAGCTTGTCCTCATGGTATCCTAATCCTTCAGGGACAGCACATATTTAACTAAAGAACGCATGATACCCTTTTTGTCCCTCAAGTGGGTCAACCTGGTATCTCATTCTTATGCGTTCTCTGTCCCTTTACCATGCTAGAGTTCTACAAGACTTGGGACTTGCTGCTTACTGACTGTTTTTTCACGTAACCATCCTGCTTATTTCACTGGATAGCATTCCCATCATAACCAGGGGGAATAGATTCTCTATATATCTTTTCAAGTAGGTTCTTCCTTCTTGTTATCAGATGAATCTTTCCTCTTCACATCTCTCATGTGAATGTACTTATAGGCATATCTCTGTCTGCTTAATTGCAGACATTTATCTTTCGACCTATATATTCATATATATATATACATCTCTATAGATATATATGTCTGTCAGCTGTGTGTGCATATGTTATGCCCTTCTAGATCTCACTATAGATATATATATCCTGTATATCTATCTATATATCTATATGTATATACATATATATGTGTGCGTATCTGCCGAGATACTTTATTATAGGTAGATATGTATTTACATACTTATCTATCTGTCTATGCTCATATAGGTTTTACCTTCCTATATGTTCCAAACAGTGGGCTTTACCCATGTCCATGCTGTTCCACAGCATGTTTGGAGTGCTACACACACAACCACTCCTGTGGTACTGACAGCTCCTATCATAACCCTAAGGGTTAGGTATTCCTGAAGCTCCATGCTCCAATATCTTTCCTACCTCTCACCAGTTCGGAAAGACATGGCGGATCTTCAGTAGATCTGAGGTTCCAAATCCTCAGACACCTATCCTTTCTTTGGGAATACGGGGTTTTTTCCATACCCCTTCTTCCCTCAAGGACTAGGCCAGTTTGTCCAAATCGGTCAGTCTTCCTCTTTTGCTCCTAAGTGTGAATAACTCTGTAGCCAAAAGAGTTTGCAGCTTTTTCCATAAAGCTTCCCACTGAAGGCCTACCGTTTTTGTACTACCCCAGTTGAATCCTGGGGTCACCTTTCTCTTCCAGATTTTGACCCTCACCTTCTCTCAGTGAGGTCACCTTGAAGATTCCTCTACTGGATCCCCAGTAGATTCCATGAGCTTCTCTACTTCCTGCAGTCCAGTAGGTGAGGTCCATATTGCAATTGTTCATTTCAATATATATTCATGATGATTATCATACATACAAGGACTCCTTGCCTGTAGTCCTATCTTAGGTTAGCTGTTTTTTACAGCTCCTTTCTATTTCAACTCCTACCCTCCATCCTCAGGATGCCTGGCCATATGAGGTATAGCATGTTTTCAATCCCCTACATGCTAGGGCTCCAGGCATCTTAGCTTGGGAGTCCCCATATGTGAAGACTCATTCCTGCTTGTTCCTGGAGATAGCACAGTTACTTACCTGTAACAGGTGATCTCTGGGAACAGCAGGAATAAGTCTTCACAACCCACCCACCTCCCCTAGGAGTTCTATCTCTCTATCTATCTTTCCTTTCCTCTCTCTCTCTCTCTTTCCTTTCCTCTCTCTCTCTCTCTTTGTCTCAGCTTAAAACTTAACTGAGGAGAGACAGTTGGGAAAGGCGGGAAGGCAGCACGCAGGCGTGGTGGGATGCTTCCAAAAGCTCTTTGATTGGACGCTGGGAAGCGTTCCCGCGCAGACTCCGTCGGTACCGACGTACCCATATGTGAAGACTTATTCCTGCTGTTCCCAGAGATCACCTGTTACAGGTAAGTAACTGTGCTTTGCCTGTTTGATTAAATTAAATGGCAAAGGATCAAAGGAAAACATCAGAGAACCTGGGTGAGAAAGCCCGATTGTTGGTTAAAAAATGCATCCTGCTCAAATGGAAAGGAGAAAACACCCTTCCTTGGTCTTAGAGGAATCTATTGCATGGCCAAGTGGAATGGCTGGACCTTAAGATAAGAGTAGGGGGGGAGTACAGATTAAGGAGATGGGGAACCTAGATGATTTCTGGATAGATTGTGGTGTAGGGGAAGAAGAGGGTGGGGGAATCAGCTGGTTTACCTTGGGAAGTGAGTGTGTAGCAGCAATTCCAGGGAAACGCCAGTTCCCATCTCAGCCAGATACATGACTATGTGATGGGAAGGGGGAACTGCTGAAATAGACATGCTTGTATAATTTTGGACCGGGGGTGATTGTGTTTAAGGGGTTGTGGATGTAAGGAATCCCACATGCAGCACTGTATAGCTTGTTGTACCTGTTCATATCAATAAAGAAAATTTAATTTATTAGAAATCGGGAGGCGAGGGGGTAATAATGAGAAAATGATTATTTCACCTTCACTCGAGTGTGTGTATAGAACCTTACATATTTGCTCCATGTGGTTAAATGCTTTTGTTGTGATGAATAAAAAGTTTGAAACTAAAATATTTCTCATTCTGCAGGAACAAGCAGGAAGTCGGCCCTCACTTATGGGTGACATTGGCACCGACAGAGCCCGCGCGGAGCAATTCCCCAGCTTTCAAAGAAAGGCTTGGGGATTGCTGCCACGCATGCGTGGTTCTCTTCCCGCCCAAGGATGCCATCTTGCTCAGTCTCCCTTTTCCGCGGAGCCCTTGTCGCTCAGAAAAAGTGTTTCGTTTCCTGGCCTCTGGTCTACTAATTTTTCCAGTTGCACCAGTCCTCTACCCGTCCTTCCCCTGCTCCCATTCCTTTTGAGCATAGGGGACATTTTTTCCTAACATTTTTGCTGTTAGCGGGCTTCGCACCCTTTTTTCTCCCAACCTCTGGCCACATAGGTCTTCGACATCGCAGGACCCCTTTTTGCCCTGATGGCCACCGGCTTCAAAAAATGCGATAGATGCTCCAAGAACATGTCGCTTACGGACACCCATGACTGCTGTCTGCAGTATCACAGGGCCAACCATGATCCAGAGCTCTATTCACTTTGTAAGAAAATGCCCTGCTCAATCGTAAGTAGAAGTCAGAGGATATTTTCCGTAAGGCTGCCTCGGAATCCCCGGTGGTGCCCTCGGTCATCTCTCCGCCGGTGGAATACCCCACCCTGGCTCTGTGCTCAAGACGGCACTCCAACCAGGGGTCCACTGAAGTGGAGCGGCATAAGAAGAAGGCCTCAAAGTCACTGTTGGGGACTCCCAACAAGCGCGAGTGCTCCCACGCTTGGTTGCTTAGGCCCCCTCGGCATTCCCGAGAGTCGGACATGGAGCGGCATCGTAAGAAACCCTGTACAGACTCGGAGACCCCCGGCGATGGTGCCAGGTCTTCTGAGGGCCGTCCCTGCGAGGACCCCTTCTCTCCTTCGACACCTGACCCGGTGACTCCGGTGTTGGTGTCGCAGGGCCCCACGCCCACGTGGGAGTCCCATATACTGGCGCTAGAACGTAGCATTTCTGCATTCATAGCTTCCCAGCAGGCTCTCGTATCTAGCTTCGCTGGCCCACGCCTAGAGACCGAGGTTACCTAAAGAGGGACACCAAAATCCGCCCTGGAACCCCCCCCCCCCCCGAGAATCATGGGCCTTGTGAGGGTCCTCGGCATCGGTCTCGCTCACCTTTCTGTTCCTCGGGGGCGAGATCCTCCAGGGCCTCAGCTCCAAGTGGGCCTTGGCGTCCAGACAAGGCGACCAGCCTGAATTGAGTTCTTCCTCCGATTTCTTGGACTGGGAGTCAGACGGGGATACCTCCCCAGATACCCAGGCCCATCGGAACCTCCTGTCGGACCCGTCCCCGCCCACCTTTCAGAGGCGCTCGCCACTCGAAGACACCTCCTTTGTGGAGTTTGTACACTGGCTCTCAACCTGGCTACCCAGGCTGAGGAGGAACCTCGAGCTGAAGAGCTAGATATCTTGCAGTACGAGTCCCCGCCTCAGGAATCTCTTATTGTTCCAGTTCCCCCCATTCTGTCCAAGCTGCTACTCCGCATGTGGGAGACCCCTGCTTCGGTCCCCATTGTGAGCAAGCACCTCGACGCGATGTATAGGGTCCAGCGCGGCCCCAGCTTCAGGAAAACCCAACTCCCCCACACCTCCATGGTGGTGGAATCGGCTGTGAGAAAACAAAAGAGCCCGAAGTTACACTCTTCGGTTCTGCCGGGCAGGGAATCGAGAGCCCTCGACGCCCTAGGCTGCAAGGCCTATCAAGGGTCCATGCTCTCATGCCGTATTCAGGTATACCAATTGTATATGGGCATGTTTTTGTGAGACCTAGCCAAGGAACTCTGAGGTTTCTCCGCGGGCCTCGCAGGCGAATCCCTCAGTAGGTTCCGGACCCTTCTGAAGTCCGTCGTGGAGTGCTCGAAATACCTCTTCCGCGCTGCCTATGACAGATTTGAGTCCTTGGCTTGAGTGGCGGCCACTGGCGCCTGACGCCAAGCATGGCTCCAGTCTTCGGACTTGGAGCAGTGGGTCCAGGAAAAGCTCCTAGACGTCCCCTGCCTTGGTGAGCAGCTCTTCGGTAAACCGATGGATGATAAGGCCACTGAGATAGAAACCTAGTTCGCCACCCGAACCCACCTTTCGCGCAAGACCTCCTCCCTCCCCCGGAAGAAACAGCAAACTAAGAAGCCGTTCTTTCCGCGGAAGGGTCTTCCCTACCCAGGCTACCCACCCACTCCCGCACCGACCACCGCAACGCAAGGAATATCTGGGCCCCACGGTCATCGCAAGCGAAAAGGGCCCAAGGCCCAAACCCCAGTGCCGCCTAAGCCCGCCCAGGGGTTTTGACGCCAGCAGCGTAGCTTTCGCACTCCGGCAGCCCCGCTTGTCCTCCTTCGCCCCTCATTGGGCATCTATCACGTTGGACACTTGGGTCCTCCGAGTAATCTGGGATGGCTACCGTCTCTGCCTGGACAGGATTCCCCCCTCCCTTCTCCCAGCGGAGCCTTCTCGACTTCGCGCACCAGACATTCCTACATCGGGAGTTAGACAACCTCCTTGCCCAGCGAGCGGTCAAGAGGGTACTGTTGCACCTCCGAGGTCAGGGCTTCTATTCCCGATACTTCCTCATTCCGAAGAAGTCGGGGGGCCTACGGTCCATCCTCAACCTCCAAAAACTAAACAAGTTTCTGGTGCGGAGAAGTTTAAAATGCTATCACTTGGCGTCCTACTGCTCTTCCTCCAGCAGGGCAACTGGCTATGCTCCTTGGATCTCAGGGACGCTTACACCCACATTTTGATTCACCCCCCAGCACAGGCAGTTCCTGTGCTTCAGGGTGCAAGGGGAGCATTACCAATACAGGGTGCTCCCCTTTGACTCACTACCCTCCCACCTCCCCTGATGAGTTGCTAGATTTTTATCCTTCCCTTGCCATCTGCTTGGTAGGGCTTGAGCTAAGGGACCTGACTGAGCAAGATGGCACCCTTGGGCGGGAAGAGGACCACGCATGCATGGTAGCAATCCCAAAGGCTTTCTTTGAAAGCTGGGGAATTGCTCCATGCAGACTCAGTTGGTGCCAACGTCACCCATAAATGAGAACTGATTCCTGCTGTCCCTGGAGAACACATGTTACAGGTGAGTAACTACACGTTAAGAAATATGATTGCAAATTCTGAATTCATACTTTAGTAAACCTGTATAAACATCTGTATTTTTTGGGGGGTAGGGGGGGGGAAGGAGAAGGTAGACTGTCAACTAACCCTCAGCACTAGGCCATAGATCTAGATTGGAACCCATTCAATTCATGGCATACTAAGATTCCATGAACCATAATTTATAACTATCTCTTTCCCGTTTTTGACCATGGGACTTGGACTTTGGCTTTCTACCAAGTTTTGACATACATGTGTTCCGAGTTGGCCAGCAGAATTTGCTGCATATTTATTTGTTTGGGAACTTTTCTATATCGCTTCTCCCAGAGATCAAGGGCGGTTTACAATTAACAGATAACGTTGAACTTTAAGCATGGGTATAACAAGTTCTCTGTGGACAAGCAGGAAAAGTAAGTCCTCACATATGGGTGTCGTCGCCGATGGAGCCACACGCAGCAACGCTCCCCATCTTCCATTGGAAGCTTTTGGGAGGCTGCACTACACATGCGTGCTTGCCGTGGCACTATCTTCTCTAGGCTTCTTTATTCTTTTCAGAGTCCCATGGACGTGTCCTGCACCAGCAGAGAAAGTTTTCTCTCGTTTTACCTATTGTGGGTCCCTTTTCTTCTAATTTTACCACCTGTTGTCAATTGTCTGCTCCCAGTCACCTTTCGGTTTTCAGTTTTGTCTTTTTTTTCTGTGCTTTTCGCTTACCGGGTTCTTTTCCTGCCGTCGGCACAATCGAGACCTTCGACCTTGCTGATGTGGACTTCCCAGATGTGTCTAAGCCAGTGAGTGGCTTTAAGAAGTGCACAAAATGTGGCTGTACCATCAGCTGGTGCCTTCAGTGCCTTAGGCCTGATCCACCTGCCCGCTTTCTACAACCTGTACCTGCAGATGATGAGGAAGGGCCCAAAGGGTCGGGAAAAGCAGGAGGAATCCCTCTTTAGAGCATCAAATTTAGCATCCTCTGCTCCAGCATCGGCAATGCTGTCAAGAGGTTCTGCCGAGGCATAACCTTGAGGGACTACTGGGCACACTCGGAACCAGAAGGCCGTGGCATCGGGTGGAGACTCTCCGTCAATATCCAACTGGAATCGAGGAAGGACTTCACACCGATCCTTTCGAAGGGGCACCCAAGCACCAAGATGAGCCCCATGTGCAAGGGTACTGAAGCCCTTCCCAACACAACACCGAGAGCAAGGGCCGGAAGTGGTCCACTAAGCTCCCCCGATGGAAGAAATTGACTCCCATAGCCCCGGAGGGAAGCCGGATGTCTCCCCATCATCGTGGAGTCCCTGCCAGAGGTATTGGCACCAGTCCTCTCTGAGGCAGTGGTACTGGAGGAATGCCTTAGGACCCTCGAGGCTTGCATGGTAGCAATCCTGATCATGTAGCAAGCTGGCCCTTTGATGCCTTTAGTGGCATCACCGCACTCCATCCAGCCCATTCTGGAAGCCCATGTTCTGCCGGTCAAGGCAGGCACATTGGGTGGGAGATCAGAATTGACGCTGGTTCCCACAGCTATCTCTCTGTCTAGCATCTCAGGGTCTGATATCCCAGGACATCCGCGTTCCGGCTTGAGGTGTCACGGGTCCCACCGACACCTGTCCTCTTCACATGACTGGAGCAGGCAGCAAGAGGAGACCCTATGCTACGCCAGTTTCCTCTTGGAATCTGAATCAGTGGGCTGGGAAACGGAAGACAAATCTGGGATATCAGACAGGAGACCATACCCTTCTCCTTGTAATTGGAGGACTAGCCAAGAGGGGAGGAGCTCGAGCTCCTCCAGTCCCCCTCGGTCCCCAAGGAGGCAGTGACGGTGCCTGTGCACCATATCCTTCAGAGACTGCTGCTGCGGCTGTGGAAGAACCCCCTCACGGACTGGGTCTAGAAAGCCCCAGGCTTCGAGAAGCCCCAGTTGCCACACAACTCTATCATAACATAATCGGCCTTGAAGAGGTGAAGAGCACCAAGACTCATTCTTCTGTGCCCCCCGGGTAGGGAGGCTAGAACCTTGGATTCCTTCAGGAGGAGATGCAACCAGTATACACTGCTGGTGGCCAGGATCCTTTCCTACCAGTTATGTATTGTGGTGGCGAGGAGGTAGGGGAGCAGAAACAAAGAGGAAAAAACCAGGTATTTTCCTCTGAACAAAGAATTAGCTCCAGGAGTTTAGGGGTTAAAACTCCAGCTTTAGAAAAAAACTCCCTGCAGAAAGTAAGTGATAGGGAGCCACGCCCTAGCTCCATGGTAACCAGGCATGATCACGAGGATCATGGGGGGGTGGAGCTGGGGAACAGAAGGAAAAACCCCACATATAAGCTGAAGGAAGCGAGAGGAAGTGGAACGGAGGAAAGGGCTGGAACTGCTGAGACTTCTGAAACTTCTGAGGTTTCTGGAGAGGCTTCCGGGGAAGTAAGAGACAAGCAAGCTCCCAGGACAGTAAGAAGTTCCCGGGGGAGTTCCCAGAGAGGTTCCAAGGGAGAGTTGTCTTCTTGGAGGA
Source organism: Ichthyophis bannanicus (assembly GCA_033557465.1). Lineage (NCBI taxonomy): Eukaryota > Metazoa > Chordata > Amphibia > Gymnophiona > Ichthyophiidae > Ichthyophis > Ichthyophis bannanicus. The sequence goes on along the minus strand of CM066043.1, from coordinate 260,012,433 downwards.
AGGTAGAGTTTGCCAGAGAAGCAGAAGCTGCCAGGAAGGCAGGGACTGTGAGAGGCAGAGCCTTCCAGGGGTAAAGAAGTTATCCACGAGCCCTGTAAGGAACACAAGAGGAACCTGGTAAGAGAGAGAGTTTACCAGGGGGAGAAGCCTGACTATGAGAATGGCAGAGAGGTGTCTCTAGGAGAGCCGATGGAAACAGAGCCTTCTTCAGTAAAGTCTGGAAAGAGCTTGGATCCAAAGAGAGAGGTGAGCACCTTGAAATCCTCCCAGAGTGTATTAAGAGTTAAAAAAACTCCATAATCCTTCTAGTAAGCCTCAGCAGAGAGAGGAATCTGTATTGAGGAGAGTTTTAAGAGTTTTAGAGAAACTGAAGCCTGCCATTTCTGATACAGAGTTGAATCAGTTACAAACGGACTCTGATATTGAGAGCATGGAAATGGAAGAATATTTGCCAGATGAGGTTTGCTCAGACAATGAAATGGATTGCTCTCTAGTTGTATCTCAGAACTAAAAAGCTGTAAGGTTTTAAAGAGTAGGAAAACCTGGAGGCTTAGTTAACAGAAGTGCAGTGCTGTGAATTATGCAAATGAGTTGCTGGTCTCCTGGGCTTGTTCCGGTGTTTCAAAAAGGACTGTTTGAATAAGGGAAGCCAGGGTGTGCAATATAGCAACTGAGAAAAAGCAAAGAGTGCCAGAGATAAAACAGCTTGCAGTGAAGAAGCCAAGGTTGTGTATAGCTTAGAGAATATAAAGCTTTTGTTTTAAACTAAGCTAAAGAGCCCAAAGCTGATGTTTGGCGCAGGAAAGTTGCTGACTGTTTTCAAGTGAAGAAACACTGCTGTTTTTATACTCTAGCAAGTTCACCTGAGAAGCATCTATTCTTTTGTTTCACTGGAGAAAATAATCCAAATTTATGTTATGATATTTTGAACTACTAGAAAGAAAGGTTCACTGGCCTGAAGTAAAAAAATAATAAATAATCCTGTTTGCCTTTGGAAACCTTCTTGGCTGATTTTTTCAACTACACGCCTACATTACCCAGCAGGCCAAGTGCTGGGAACATAGGTGATTAAACAAGGGACATTTAAAGAGGTCACGTCTCCTGCTCCTAGGCTACCACCTAGCGAGTAGGGGGCACGATAGTATATGAGTATGTTCCTGAAGGACATCATGCCGAACCTGGCAGACTTTGCCTCTTTTGTCCCCACTGACCGCCTTAACTCCTTCCAAGCTCTGATAGGCCACAGCAAGGATTTCTCAAAGTACATAGTATGAGTCACCTATGATGCCTTAGTCTGCAGGCAGAGTGGAGGCCTTGCTTTGTTACCGGAGGATGTAGTAAAGGCTGTTAGTGTAGCTGGGTTTAAAAAAGGTTTGGACAAGTTCCTGGAGGAAAAGTCCATAAACCATTAATAAGAAGGGACCCAGGATATCAATGCTTGACCCAGTACAAGCATTGTGGAACCTGTGTCTTTTGGGGAAACTGCTAGGTACATATGACCTAGATTGGCCACTGTTGGAGACAGGATACTGGGCTTGATGGACCTTGGTCTAACCCAGTATGGCATATCTTATGTTCGTATGTTCTCTTCAGTTGGCCTTGCTCCAGTCCTCTGACCTGGAGCAGTGGGTCCAGGATAAACTGGCCAATGTCCCCTTCAGAAGGGAGAACCTCTTTGGGAATCCAGTTGAGGAAAGGTGGGAGAACTCGAGAAGGAGCACATGATGCTCTCCAGACTTTTGAGGAAGACCTCTGACTCCTCATAAAAATGTTCCAGGGCAAGAAGGTCTTTATCCATGTCTACATGGGTACTATCTTGGCCCCCAGAGTGCCCAACCAAAGGTGCAGGCTCCTAGCCAGCAGTGGAGGGAGAAGCTTGAGAAGGCCCAGCCAGCCCCACAACCCAAGCCGGGGGTGGGCTTTTGACTGATTCCTCAGAAGCATAGCCAACCGCCCATTGCTCCTCAGGATTCCTGCTCAGATAAGGGAGAGACTCATCCATTTTGCCCACCAGTGGCCACTAATCACCTTAGATGCCTGGGTACTGTAGTTTGTCCAGCATGGATACTGGCTGCACTTTGCCCAGTTGCTGCCTCCTTTCGCCCAGGAAGAGTACCCTGTGGACCCGCTGCACTGAAGCCTGTTGCAGGAGGAGGTCTCCATTTTTCTGGCCAACCTCGCTATCGAGCCAGTTCCACTGGCTCAGGTCAGAAGGTGCTTCTACTTCAGGTACTTACTGGTCCCCAAAAAGACGGGAGGGTTCCCGCCTATTTTGGACCTTCGGAACCTCAACCATTTCTTGGCACGTGGAAGATTCAAGATGGTCTCGCTGGAATGGAAGGATACCCCTATGAAGAGAGGCTTAAAAGGTTGGGGCTCTTCATCTTGGAAAAGAGATGGCCGAGGGGGATATGATAAAGGTCTATAAATTCATGAATGGAGTGGAATGGGTAAACGTACATCGGTTATTTACGCCATCAAAAAGTAGAAAGACTAGACAACATGCAATGAAGCTACATTTAAGACTAATAAGAGAATGTTTTTTACTCAACGCGTAATCAAACTCTGGAATTAGTTACTGGAGGATGTAGTAAAAGCTGTTTGTATAGCTGGGTTTAAAAAAGGTTTGGACAAGTTCCTGGGGGAAAGGTCCATAAACCATTATTAAAGAGGACCAGTGAAATCCACGGCTTGTCCCGGGACAAGCATTGTGGAACCTGTGTGCCTCTTTGGGGACCTGCCAGGTACTTGTGGCCTGGATTTGCCACTGTTGGAAACAGGATACTGGGCTTGATGGACCTTGGTCTGACTCAGTATGGCATTTCTTATGTTATGTTACTTCCTAAAGGATGACTGTCTTTGCTCCTTGAATCTCAAGGATGCATATACACACATCTCGATCCATCCAAGTCGTAGAAAATGCCTCAGGTTTGTGCTTGGAAATCAGCACTATCTGTACCAGGTGTTCCCCTTTGGGCTGGCTTCAGCACTCTAGGACTTAATGAAGTGTCTCATAGCAGTGGCTGCTTACCTCCGAATCATGGGCATCTTCCCCTATCTGGATGACAGGCCCATCAAGGATGCTACGCCAGCAGCCCACCCATCTCACCATACAGGTTCTCGAGTGGCTGGGATTCATTATCAACTACCCCAAGTCCCATCTCCAGTCCATACAGCAATTGGAGTTCATCTAGGCCCTCTTCGATATCACTCGAGCGTGGGCAATGGACCTCATGCAGCAGCTAACAGAAATGGTTGATGATGTCGGTGCCACATGCCTTGGGAGATACTTAAGATTCTAGGCCACATGGCCTCCACATTACCCCCCTGGCCCATTTCATCATGCAGCAGGCTCAGTAGACACTCTGCACGCAGTGGAAGCAGTCCACGGGCCATCTCCAGGACAGAGTGGCTGTCACTGCTCCCCTGGTACAGTCCCTCGACTAGTGGCTGGAGCCACTAAACCTGCTCAAGGGCTTCCCGTTCCAAGCAGATCCTCCCATAGGATGCTGATAATCGATGCGTCCAAGCTCTGGTGGGGGGCTGATCTGGACGGCCTGTGCACAGAGAGGGCCTGTTGTCCAAGCAGGAGAGCCTGCACCAGATCAACTTCCTCAAGTTGTGGGCCATGGCAAATGCCCTCTGGGTTTTCTTGGTGCACCTGGTGAATCAGGTGATCCTGATTCAGACAGACAACCAGGTGGCAATGTTCTTTCTAAACAAACAGGGAGGCATGAGCACGTACCTCCTCTACTGTGAAGCATTCAGGTTGTGTAAGTTCACCTTGGCCCATGGGATGAAGCTGAGGGCGACCTACCTGCCTGGCGAGCTCAATGTTCTGGCTGATCAGCTGAGTCACATCCTCCAACCGCAGGAGTGGACCCTCCACTGGAATGTGGTGGAACGGATATTTTGAGTAGGGTACTCCACAGTAGATCTCTTTGCCATGCCGCAAAATGCCCAGGTGGGCATATTCTGCTCCAGGAGGCCATCCAGTGACCAGCAGGCCTTGGATGCATTTCTCCTCCACTAGGGGGGGGGGGGTATTTGCTTTATGCATATTCCCTTATCCCACTTGTGGTGAAAATTTTGCTGAAGCTTCAGGCCGACGGGGGCACCATGATCCTCATTGCCCTGTGCTGGCCTCGGCAGCCCTGGTTTCCTCTGCTGCTCCAAATCTCTCGGAGGGAGCCTCTCCACCAGGGCTCTGCCCCAGAACTCATCTCCCAGGATGGTGGAATCCTTCTGTATCCCAATGTTTGTTCCTTGGCCCTTATGGCCTAGATGCTGACTGGATAGTCCTCTTGGAGCTCAGTTTGCCCAAGAATGTTACAAACATCCTAGCTTCTTGTAAGGATTCGACGCACTAGGCTTATGCATTCTGGTGGTGGAGGTTCGCCTTCTGGTGTGCAGACAGAGCACTGGATCCCTTTTCCTGCTTGGTGGATCAGTTGCCTGAGTACTTCCTGCACCTCTTGGACTTGGGCCTTAAATGAAGCTCCATCCAGATTCACCTCAGCGCGATTGGGGCCCACCTCAGCGGCTCGGGGGAAGGCCCGTTTCAGCTCAGCCTCTTTTGGCTTACTTCATATGGGGCTTACTTCTCTCAAGCCCCCTATGGTGGCTTAGGATCTCATTGTGGTCTTTGCTGAGCTCATGCAGGCTTCTTTTGAGCCACTTGACTCTTGTCCTCTGATGTTCTTGACCTGGAAGGTCCTGTTTCTGGTGGCGGTCATGTTGGCATGCCGCATCAGTGAGCTTTCAAGCCTTGGTAGCTCACCCGCCTTATACCAGATTCCACCAGAATAGAGTGGTCTTATGAGCTTACCCATGTTTTCTGCTGAAGGGGGTCTCCACATTCCACCTCAACCAGTCTTTTTTGTTCTGCCAACATTTTTCCTGAAGCTGCACGCAAACCAGGGCAAGGCGGCATTGCACACAATGCACTGCAAGCGAGCCTTGGCCTTCTACCCCAAGCGTACAAAGGCTCACCAGCGGGCACCCAACTCTTTGTCTCCTTTGACCCCAGTAAGCTGGGTGCTGCCATCTTTAGCCCTATTAGACAATCAGAACTGGTCCTTATTTTTCAGAGTAAAAATACAGTTGAGCTATGAATGTCACTATTACTCTTATCTTACAAGAATGATTGAATTTAGTCTTTAACATCAAGGGTGAACAGTCTTTGAAGAATCGGTTTGAACCTTTGGGTGAAATTAGGTCGGCTTATGAGCCCCTGACGAAACATAATACCTGTGAAACGCAGCAGTGCTGAGTCTGGCGTTGGGATTTTCCAAAACGAGATAAGCCTGACTTTTTTTCATTTTTCAGTTTCATGATCACGTTGTTTATGCGAAAGTTACAAAAAGTTATCAAGTTTTACTGAACGTGAAGGGTCATTGATGCAATCCGGAGCATTTGGTGAAAAACAATCAATACCATAGCTCCTTGTAAGTATGAGACCCGTTCAAAAGTAAAACTAAACTGAAAATGAATAATATTGTATAAAGCATATGTTACCAGTAAGATGGGTAGTTAAAGACTAAATTCAATCATTCTTGTAAGATAAGAGTAATAGTGACATTCATAGCTCATCTTTATCCCTATGGCTAGCTGATTGCATTTCTCTGGTGTATTCCCAGGCAGGCTTGAGCCTTGATGGTCATGACATAGCTCACAGTATCCACGTCATGGCCGCATCTTTATTTATTTATTTAAGAGGGTTTTTTTTATACCGCTTTATCATTTCAATCAGAGTGGTTTACATTGTAACTTAAACTTGGTAAACGTACATTAAACAGGGACATTGATAACTTGGATTTGCTATCCTGCACTCAGTTGCTATCCTGCACTCAGTCTCCATGGAGGAGATTTGCAAGGCTGCTATGTGGTCTTTGGTTCACACATTCACAGCTCATTACTGTCTGGATGAGTATTTCTGACAGGACAGCAATTTTGGTGAAGCCGTGCTCCGGCATCTTTTCGGGTCTTGGGTCAAACTTCTTCCCACCTGCCCTTCTGTCCACCCATCCATCCTGGCTTGCCTACAAATTTAAGAGAGATGTCAGTACTGCTGTATGCTGAGGATTCTGAATCTGTGGAATCCCTAGGGGGGACTACCTTTACTGTTCTTCCCGTTTTTCCAGTTTGTTGCTGCTGTTGGGTTTTTACTGTCTTGGTTTTCAGTAGCCTGTAGCTTTGGAGTCCCATACATGAGGACTTACTTCCTGTTTGTCCATGGAGAAAGCATAGTTACTCACCTGTAGCAGGTGTTTTCCATTGATGACAGGAATAAGTCCTCGCAACCCTCCTACCTCCCTGAGGAGTTTGGCTACAACTTTGATATTTGACTGGAGAAGATGGCAGGCAGGCGTACATGCACAGTGCAGCCTCCCAAAAGCTTCCAATGGAAGTTGGGAGTGTTTCCACGTGGGGCTTCTCCTTCAGTGATGTCACCCATAAGTGAGTATTTATTCCTGCTGTCCACAAAGAACACCTGCTTCAGGTGAGTAACTATACTTCAGGCACCTTGCCTTGAGCTTTGAACACTGCTGCTGTGTTCCTAATTTTAGCTAGCTGAAGGGGGGGGGGGGGAGGGCAGATCTGGAATATAATTCTGTTAGATCTCACCCTCACAGACACCTTAATAAGATACATTTATGGGCCTGATTCATAACCACCTTTTACTTTTTCGGTTTACATACAGTGTCTGAGATAGAGAGCACCAAGTTGGTTTATAAGGATTTAAACTGTGTAAAGCCGCCTTCAGGAATAGTGCAACTCGATGGTGCTGTTGGAAATTCAGTGAAAATCTCAGATGTTGGTACTGGTAAGTTGATGTTCATCCATCATTATTTTCATATATGGTTTCTTGTAAAATACTTTTATACAGTTTTTATCGGGGAACTATCATACCCGACCTCTCTGCTTCCCATACAATTATTGAGGAACAAAGTTTCTCTTAACTCTTTATCTTCCTTTATTAGAGAGCCAAAATACGAAGCCTCATGCCTTTCTCTTTTTCATTTGACTTGCAGGAACAAGCAGGAAGTCAGTCCTCAAATATGGGGTGACATCGGTGCCGATTGAACCCATGCGGAACATTTCCCCAACTTTCAAAAAAAGCCTTTGGGACATGCTACCATGCATGCATGGTCCCCTTCCCGCTCAAGGGTGCCATCTTGCTCTGTCTCCTTTTTTTTCATGGAGCCCAATGGAAGTCTGTCCTGTTTCTCTGGAAAAAAATCCTTGCTAATATCCTCAAAAGTTAGCTTTTCCCGGTTTGCGTACCATTTCCTCTTCCCGCCTCAAGTCAGCACCAGTTCTGGTTCTGTTTCGGCTTTTTCCCCTTTTGTGCCTCGAATGGCATTTGTGCCTTTTTTCGCCTGGGGGTCGTCAAGGCTGGCCAGCTGTTAACCACCATGTCTCCCGGTGGGTTCAAAAGTGTGACCATTGCAGTTAAACCATGTCAGTAACAGACACCCATGACTGCTGCCTACGCTACCTGGGACTAGACCATGATAGCACCTCCTGTGACCTGTGCCAGGCCATGATGCCTAAGACCAATAAAAACAAGTCTGAGTTGCAAGAGAAACTGTTCCCAAGGTTCGACTCGGCACTGGCTTCCCCGAAGCTGAGCTCCAAGCCCAGCACTTCCTGTGAGGCCCGAGCATCCTCGGAGTCTCAGAGCAGTGGCTCCTCCAAGAAGACCTCAGACCCCGAGACAAAGAAGAAATCCTCAAAGTCCGTCGAGGTTCCACCAGAGAAACCTGGTAAAATCTCTAGGAGGGACTTGGGCGGCTCCGAGAAGCGCCCTACCAAGGTCCGCAAAAAGGAGTCCTTGGCTGGCGGAGACCGTGTGAGGTTCCTCGAGACCATAATCCTAAATGAAGGTGCACTCGAGAGCGTGCCGGCGCCGGGCCCGAGATCCTCTGTGCCTGCGCCAAAATCTGCGGAGCCTTCTGGCTTGGAAACCAGAATGGCCATCCTGAAGCAGAACATCACGGCTATCCTGGCCCTGCAGCAGGTTCATCCGCATCTTCTGCCCCGACGATCGGCCTCCCCAACTGCAGGGGGCACCCCAGTTGTTGAGCCGCGCTCCAAGAGCCACCAGCCTTGGGTAAGCCCTCGGCGTCAATCAAGGTCCTGTTCCCGTTCCTTGGGAATACAGTCCTCCCCGGCCAGTTTCTGCGACTTGGGCACCAGGTCCTCTGGAGGCCCCCTGCCCCTCAGCACTGGCCTCGAGGAAAGGAGTTGCACGACCTTGGATTCGTCGTCACCCCTCGACTCCGAGTGGGAGACCGATGATGAGGCATCCCCGGAAACCAGACGCCACAGAGACATCATCTCGGACCCATCGCCCCTGGTGCCATTCTCCTCCAGAGGACATGGCCTTCCATGATTTTGTCAGGGATATGGCCAGAGCCCTCTCTGTACAACCTGAGGTGGAGGAGTACACATGCACCGAAGAGTTGGAGATTCTCCAGTACGAGTCTCTCCCCCCCCCCCCCCAAAGAAACTCTCACGGTGCTGGTGCAGCCGATCCTTGAGCGGCTCCTATTGAGGATGTGGGAGACCCCGGCATCGGTACTGGTGGTCAGCCAGTGCCTCGACGCCATGTACCGCATCAGGAAAGGGCCGGGGCTCCACAAAACCCAACTCCCACATAACTCCATGGCTGTCGAGTCAAACATGCAAAACCTTAAGAGCCAGAAGACCCATTCTTCTGTTCCCCTTGGTAGGGATGCTTAGAGCCTTCAATGCCCTTGTGCACAAGTGCTACCAGGGCTCAATGCTAGGGTGTCTGGCCCAGGCCTATGAACCTCAAGGCCCTAACCCAGAAGTTGTCCAGGTTTTCAGCAGGGCTTGCTGGGGAATACCTCGAATGGTTCCAATCCCTGACCTCCGGGATCAAGGGCTGCTCAAAATTCCTTTCCCGTGCGGCCTATAATGGCTTCAAGCCAGTGACTTGGGTAGGAGCGGCCAGTATCAGTGCCAAACCTGACTGCAGTTTTCAGATCTCAAGCAGTGGGTCCAAGACAAGCTGCTCGATGTCCCTTGTACCAGTGAGAACCTGTTCAGCAAGCCTATGGCCAACAAGGCGGCCAAGATAGAGGCCCATGTGGTGACTTGACAGAGGCTTTCCAAAAAAGACCTAATCCTTCCCCCATAAGAAACCATCGGGGAAAAGACCCTATTCCCAAGGAAAAAGGGGACCTTTCATCAGAGTCACCACTACCAGCCCTTCTCAGGCCAGCAACAGAGTTCTCATCCTAAAAGACAAAATCATGGTGCCCAGAAACCAAAGACACAGAAGCCCAGGCCTCAGCTCCCACCCAGCCCTGGGAGAGCTTTTGACTCCCGGTGCAGATCCTCCCCTCCACAGGGTGCCGCCTGGCACACTTTGCCCACAGATGGTCAATTGTCACCCCAGACCCTTCCTCTCTGTTAACACTACTAAAACGATTGTACACTCCTTAATCACATCCTGCCTTGATTACTGTAACCTTCTCCTTGCCGGCCTCCCTGAAAGCCACCTCTTTCCGCTTCAGTCTATTCAACATTCTGCTGCTCGTCTGATTTTCCGCCAGTCTTGTTTTTCCCACATCACTCCTCTGTCTGGAGAAAAGTTGTTTACCCTGTCAGTCATTTTTGTCATTCAGTGCTTCCTTTTTTTCTTTTTTTTCACCTTCCTGTGCTTCCTGGTATCATTGCTGCCTCAGCGCCACATTGTGTTTTGGGGTTTATTTTCTTTTTCTTTTCCTCATGTTCGATGCATGAGTTTTTTCTTGTGTCCTCCTGGTTGGGGCATTGGAATATTTTTTGACCTGGCAGAATCCGTCCTCCCCAATATGTAAGAAGTGTGCCAAATGTAGCCGGATCATTTCCATCATGGACCACCATAACTGTGCCCTCTACATGTGCTCTCTGGTTACAGGTAACATGCAAGGGGCTGAAGAACTGTGAAAAGCAGCAGGAATTGCTGTTCGGCTCCAAGACTTCGGTGTTAACCCCGGCATCGACATTGGATTCAATGCCTTTGAAGGACACTGCTGAGGACTCGACCTCTGGTGGTGATTGGGCCCTTTCTCCAGGAATAAGCAGAAAGTGAGTCCTCACAAATGGGTGACAAATGCGCCGACGGAGCCTGCGTGGAAGCATCTCCCCAGCTTTCAAAGAAAACCTTTGGGAGATGGCACCACGCATGCCTGGTCCCCTTCCTGCCCAAGGGTGCCATCTTGCTCAGTCTCCTTTTTTCCATGGAGCCCAATGTATGTACGTACAGTGACCCCAAAAAATTCCATTAAAACTTAGTAATTCAGTTTAGCTTTCCGGTAAGCGTACCGGTTCCTCTTCCTGCCCTGAGCTGGCATCTTCAACGCCGTTCTCCGGCCTATTCTTTTTCACCTTTTTTCTTCGAGGTTTTTTTTATTTATTTATTTTATTTATTTAGTAGACATTTGTATACCGCCGCTTCCTACGATCAGCCGCGGTTTACTTTATAGAATCATCGTGTAACGTACCATACAATGAATTTCTAGGAGTACAATTTTGATTTGGGCAATGATTTACATAACACACGAAATAGAGATTATATACTTTTATAAATCTAAATAAACATTCGATTAAAGGGTGCGAGGGAGGGGGGTAAAATATACATATATACATGGTTACCTAACGGTCATTGAATGCTGCGTGTGTTCTGAGTGACATTAGAAGAGAGCTTATTGTGGTAAGGTGCTGCAATTAGGTCGGGTTGTAGTATGTCTGAAATAAATGAGTTTTGAGGTTCTTTCTGAATTCATTAAGGCTATTCGACATTCGGAGCTCAGAAGGGAGCTGGTTCCAGAGGATTGGCGCTGCATAGGTGAATGCTCTGTTGCTTGTTTCTGTTTTAACAGATCTCATGCTGGTAGGGACACAGAGTGTGTTGAGATGTACGGTTCTTCTGCTCCTGTTGTGTGCTTGCTTAGTGATTAGGTTGTCAAGGTATGAGGGTGCAATCTTGTGAATGAGTTTAAACGTTGTTATGAGGAGTTTGTAGATGATGCGGGCGGCTACCGGGAGCCATTGTAGTTCCATAAGCACTGGCGTTATGTGGTCCGTGACATTTTTTTCCATGATGATTCTTGCAGCGACATTCTGGGCCATTTGCAAGATATTTAGGGTGTTCTTTGGAAGCCCTTGTAAAATGGCGTTGCAGTAGTCCAGGTGAGGCATGATTAGCGCTTGTGCGACAGTCCTGAAGTCCGATTTTTCTAAGATACTGCGAAGTGGTTGAAGAACTTTCAATTTGTAAAAGATGGCTCTGTTGACTGTCCGGAGATGTTTATCCATCTTGAGGTTGTTGTCTATTAGGACCCCTAGGTACTTTATTGCAGGTTTCGCATGGTATATGTTTTTGTTGAGGGCTACTGTAGTGGGTGGGCTGAAGTTAGTTTTTTTGGAGATAAACATGACCTCTGTTTTCTTGTGGTTTATTGACATGTTGTTTTGTTGAAGCCATGTTTGCAACATGTCAAGGCATTTTTCCAGTGGGGTGAAATCCGGCTGCGTTGCGTTTAGGCGTGTGTACAGCATCACATCGTCAGCATAGATGTGGTAATTGATGTTGCACTTCTGAAAGATTTCACAGATTGGTTTTATGTACAGGTTGAAAAGTAGAGATGACAAGGCAGATCCTTGCGGGATGCCCTGCGTCTGGGGGAAGGCATCAGCTTTGTCGTTGTTGAACAGGACTTGTTGCATCCTATTGGAGATGTATGATGCAAACCATTTTAGGGGGGTCCCTGTTATACCTATTGATGATAGTCGTTTTAAGAGAGTGCTATGATGTACTGTATCAAATGCTGCCGAGATGTCTATAAATACAAGTATGAACATGTCATTTTTGTTCTCTAGCCCCCTGAGGAGGTTGTCAAGGAGTGCTAGCAGAAGGGTTTCTACTCCGTGATGTTGGCGGAATCCATATTGATGCATGTCTAGGGCTTTCCTATCATCAATGTGATCTTGCAGCTGCTGCTGAACCGCTTTTTCAATTGTTTTTGCTAAGAAAGATATACTTGAGATTGGCCTATATGACGCAGGGTCACTTTTGTTGAGCGATCTGTTCTTTAAGATGGGCCTTATAAGTGATCTCTTGAGATAGGTAGGCATTTCACCTTGTTGAAGTGATTGATTGACAATGTGGGTGATTGGTTCTGCTATTTCATTTTTGGTTGCTTTTATCCATGCTGCAGGGCATGGGTCAAGAGGGGAGGTGGTGGATTTTAAATTGGTTATGATGTTAATGACCTGTTGTTTGTTCAATTGGTGGAAGGTGTTCCATTCTGCAGCAGATTCCTTATGAGGGGACCGTGTTGGCTTCCTGAGGGGTGATGGCTAGAGAAGATGGCTAGAGAAGGTTCCCTCGACTGGCGCTTCGTGCCCTTTTTGGCCCGGGTGTCATTGACCCAGTCCACGTACATGCCACCATGTTCCCCGGTGGTTTCAAAAAATGTGACCGCTGCAGTCGAACCATGTCCATCACAGACACCCATGACTGCTGCGTGGGTTGCCTGGGACCTAAGCATGACGGTTCCAATTGTGAGATTTGCTAGGCCCTGTCGGCAAAAACCAACAAAAAGAGATTGGAATTGCAAGAAAAGATATTCCTGAGGTCTGACTTTACGCCCACATCCCTGGCACCCAGCTCCCAAGACAAGCATATCCCACGATGCATGGGCATCCTTGGAGTCCCATGACCACGGAGCCGGAGCAGAAGAAAAAGAAGTCCTCGAGGATCCCGGAGGTCAGTCCGGTGAAACCCGGTAAATCGCACCAGAGAGACTCGGAGTAGTCAGAGACATGCTCAGCCAAGCTTTCCAAAAGGGATCCTTCGGCAGGCGGAGACTGGCCAAGGGCACTCGAGGCCATAGTGGTTATTGAGGATCCACTCTCTGGACTGTCGACATCGGGCCCAAAGCTGATAATCTCTGGAGTTGTCTGCATTATGCCTGAAGCCGTCTGTGCCTGCGACAAAAGCTGCAGAGCCTTCTGGCATGGAGACTAGAATGACAGCCTTGGAGCAGAACATCACTGCTATCCTGGCCCTGCAGCAGACAATGATGGCTGGTTCGCCCGGCTCATCCGTCCTGACAACCGGCCCCTCGACTGCGAGAGGGTCACCTGTCATCGAGCCGAGCATAGAGTGCGGCCAGCCTTGAGTAAACCCTCTGTTCCAGTTGAGGTCCCAGTCCTTTTCCTTGGATATCTAGCCCTCACCTGCTAGTGTCTGCGACTCAAATCTCAGGTCCTAGACAAGCCCCTGGGCACAGGCCTTGACCAACGGAGTCGCATGGCCTCTAAATCCTCGTCACTGCTCAATTCCGACGGCGAGAGATCCCCGGATACCCAGAGATACTGAGATGTCCCCTCAGATCTGTCTCCACTGGCCCCTCAATGTTGGTCTCTGCCCAAGGATATGGCCTTCCACGACTTTGTACGGGATATGACTAAGGCGCTTTCGGTCCAGACCGAGGCCGAGGAGAACCCGCGCACCGAGGAAATGGAGATCCTCTAGTATGAGGCCCCTGAGAGACCCTCGCAGTGCTGGTGCAACCGATCCTCGAGTGGCTGCTCCTCCGGATGTGGGAAACATGGGCATCAGTGCCCATTGTCAGCTGCCGGCTCAACACGATGTACCACATCCGCAAGAGCCCAGGGTTCCACAAAACACAGTTACCACATAACTCCATGGTCGTCGAGTTGACCATGCATAAACTAAAGAACCAGAAGACTCACTCCTCCATCCCCCTGAGTAGGGAGGCTCAAACCCTCGACGCCATCTGGTGTAAATGTTTCCAGGGCTCGATGCTGGTCTGCAGAGTCCAGGCCTATGAGCTCTACATCGGCATGTACCTCAAGGCACTAGCCAAGGAGCTTGCTGGGGTCTCATCAGTCCTCGACAGGGAACCCCTTCCAGCAGTTTAAGACCCTGACCTCGGTGGTACAAGATTGTTCAAAGTTCCTCTCTCGAGCAGCTTATGACTGCTTCAAGTCATCGGCTCGAGTCGTGGCAGCCGGCATCAGGGCCCGATGCCAAGTCTGGTTGCAATTGTCCAACCTCGAACAGTGGGTCCAAGACAAACAACTCGATGTCCCCTGTACCAAGGAGAATCTTTTTGGTCAACCTATGTCTGACGAGGCTGCCGAGATCAAACAAGAGTTTGTGACTCGACAAAGGCTCTCCAAAAAGACCTAGGGGCCTCCCCGCAGAAAACCACCAGGAAAGTAGCCTTTTTCCCCCAGAAAGAAGGGAGCCTTCTCTCATACCCAACAATAACAAGGCTACTTAAGGCCTCTGCAGGGTACCCAAACCAAAAGACAAGGGCACAGGACCCAGAAGGCCAAAGCCCCTAAGCCCCAAACTCCAGCTCCGTCCCAGTCCGGGGGAAGCATTTGACTCCCAGGGCATGGCTCCCCTCTCCCCCAGGAGGCCTTCCTCAGCTTACAGGGGGACGCCTGGTACTCTTCGCCCACAGGTGGGCCTTAGTCACCATAGACCTTAGGGTACTGCAGGTGGTCAGGGAGTGTTACCTTCTCTGCCTACAGCAGGCACCTCCAGACTTTTTCCCAGGAGAGCCACTGAGGCCTCTCATTCACCGGACCTTGCTCCTCCCAAAGCTCACTAGTCTCCTCAAGGACAAGGCAGTAGAGCCAGTACCCAAGCACCTTTGAAGGAAGGGCCTCTATTCCAGGTACTTACTTGTCCCCAAAAGGACTGGAAGACTCAAGCCCATCCTAGACCTGCGAAACTTGAACAAATTTCTGATGAGGGAGAAGTTCAAGATGCTCGCCCTTGGAACACTGCTGCCTTACCTTCACCAGGGAGATTGGCCATAAGAACATAAGTTATGCCATACTGGGTCAGACCAAGGTCCATCAAGCCCAGTATCCTGTTTCCAACAGTGGCCAACCTAGGTCATAAGTACCTAGCAGTCTCTACAAAAGACACAGGTTCCCCAGTGCTTGTATTGGGTCAAGCAGTGATATCCTGGGTCCCTTTTATTTATTTACATTCTCTTATATACCGCGCTATTCTGCATCAGTGCGGTTTACATTGAACAAACTGAAATTACATTGAACAGGACATTATAACTTGGAGATAATGGTTTATGGACCTTTCCTCCAGGAACTTGTCCAAACCTTTTTTAAACCCAGCTACACTAACAGCTTTTACTACATCCTCCAGTAACAAATTCCAGCGTTTGATTACACGTTGAGTGAAAAAATATTTTCTCTTATTAGTCTTAAATAGGTTACCCTGTAGCTTCATTGCATGTCCCCTAGTCTTTCTATATTCTGATAACGTAAACAATCGATCTACGTTTACCCGTTGCACTCCATTCATTAATTTATAGACTTCTATCATATCTCCCCTCAGCCGTCTCTTTTCCAGGTTAAAGAGCCCTAACCTTTTTAGCCTTTCTTCATAGGAGTATCCTTCCATCCCATTTACCATTTTCGTGGCTCTTCTCTGTACCTTTTCTAATAACGCTATATCCTTTTTAAGATATGGCGACCAGAACTGGACACAATATTCAAGGAGTTGTCGCACCATGAAACGATACAGAGGCATTATAATATCCTTTGTTTTATTTTCCATTCCTTTCTTTATGATACCTAGCATTCTATTTGCTGACTTAGCTGCCGCTGCACACTGGACGGAGAGTTTTAACATATTATCCACGATGACACCTAAATCTTTTTCCTGCGTGGTGGTTCCCAATGTGGAACCTTGCATCATGTAACCATAGTTTGTGGTGGTCTTTCCTAGGTGCATAAATTTGCACTTGTCCACATTAAATTTCATCTGCCATTTGGATGGCCAGTCTTCCAGTTTATCAAGATCTTCTTGCAATGTTCCACAATCCTCTTGGGTTTTAACAACTTTAAATAGTTTTGTGTCATCTGCAAATTTGATAACCTCGCTCGTTATTCCCTTTTTCCAGGTCATTTATGAATATGTCAAAAAGCAGCGGACCCAGCACAGATCCCTGCGATACTTCACTATTCACCCTTTTCCATTGGGAGAATTGGCCATTTAGCCCTACCCTCTGCTTTCTATCTTTTAACCAGTTCCTGATCCACAATAATACACTGCCTCCTATCCCATGACTTTTTAGTTTTGCCAAAAGACTCTGATGAGGGACCTTGTCAAAGGCTTTCTGAAAGTCCAAATACACTTTATCAACCGACTCACCTTTGTCTACCTGTTTATTCATACTTTCAAAAAAAACATAACAGATTAGTAAGACAAGATCTTTCTTGTCTAAAGCCATGTTAGCTGTCTCCCATTAAGCCATGACTATCTACATGCTGAGTAATTTTGTTCTTTATGATGGTTTCTACCATTTTTCCCAGTACTGACGTCAGGCTCATCGGTCTGTAGTTTCCCGGATCACCCCTGGAACCCTTTTTAAAAATTGGCGTTACATTGGCGATCCTCCAATCTTCAGATATTACAGATGGTTTTAATGATAGTTCACAGATTACTAATAGCAGGTCTGCAATCTCATATTTCAGTTCTTTCCACACCCTTGGATGTATACCATCCAGTCCAGGTAATTTGCTACTATTCAGTTTATCAAATAGTTGTAATACATCTTCCCGGTGTATCGATATTTCTTTCAATTCTTCTGCAATATCACCTTTAAATACCACTTCAGTCATGGGTAACATTCCTACATCTTCCTCATTAAAGACCGAAGCAAAGAATTCATTCAGTCCCTCCGCTATCGCCTTGTCCCCTCTTACTGCTCCTTTTACCCCTTTATCATCTAATGGTCCACTGACTCTCTCACAGTCTTTTTTTTTGCTACGTGTGTACTTGAAAAAGTCTTTATTATGTGTTTTTGCTTCCACAGCAAGTTTCTTCTCAAATTCTCTCTTTGCCTGCCTTATCAATGCCTTGCATTTAACTTGCCAGTGCTTGTACTATTTCCAGTTTTCGTCATTTGGCTCTTTTTTTCCATTTCCTGAAAGATGCTTTTTTGGCAACAACAGCCTCTCAGACCTCACCTTTAAACCATGTTGGCAGTTTTTTTGGAATTCCTTACACTTTTCTTAAAGCATGGAATACAGCTGGTCTGGGCTTCCAAGATAGTATTTTTAAACCCCCAAGCTTGATGTAAGTCTTTAACCTTTGCAACTGCCCCTTTTAGTTTTTGGTTACCACATTTCTTAACTATTTTCCTCATTTGATCATAGTTCCCCTTTTGAAAGTTAAAAGGTAGTACTGTGGATTTCCTTACCATCCCTCCTCCATTAATTAAATCAAATGTGATCATGCTATAAGAACATAAGAAATGCCATACTGGGTCAGACCAAGGTCCATCAAGCCCAGTATCCTGTTTCCAACAGTGGCCAATCTAGGTCATACGTACCTAGCAGTTTCCCCAAAAGACACAGGTTCCGCAATGCTTGTACTGGGTCAAGCATTGATATCCTGGGCCCCTTCTTAATAATGGTTTATGGACCTTTCCTCCAGGAACTTGTCCAAACCTTTTTTAAACCCAGCTACACTAACAGCCTTTACTACATCCTCCGGTAACAAATTCCAGAGTTTGATTACACGTTGAGTGAAAAAATATTTTCTTTTATTAGTCTTAAATAGTTTACCCTGTAGCTTCATTGCATGTCCCCTAGTCTTTCTATATTCTGATAACTTAAACAATCGATCTATGTTTACCCATTCCACTACGTTCATTAATTTATAGACTTCTATCATATCTCCCCTCAGCCGTCTCTTTTCCAGGTTAAAGAACCCTAACCTTTTTAGCCTTTCTTCATAGGAGTATCCTTCCATCCCCTTTACCATTTTGGTGGCTCTTCTCTGAACCTTTTCTAATAATGCTATATCCTTTTTTAAGATACATAGAAACATAGGCCATGTGATCTTTTTCTGTCGTCATATTTCTATCTAGTCTGTCCTTCCATAACAACTACAATAGTCCCTTTTTTACCTTTAGAGATCCTCTGTGTTTGTCCCATGCATTTTTGAATTCAGTTACTGTCCTCATCTCAACCATCTCCACTGGGAGACTATTCCACGGATCCACTACTCTTTCCGTAAAGAAATATTTCCGCATATCACTCCTGAATCTATCTCCCTTCACCCTCATCCCATGTCCCCTCGTAGCAGAACTTGCTTTCAATTGAAAGAGGCTCTCTCCCTGAACATTTATGCCACGGAGGTATTTAAACATCTCAATTATATCACCTCTATCCCGCCTTTCCTCTAAGGTGTACATATTAAGATCCTTCAGTCTGTCCTCATATGCTTTATAATGAAGACTACTAATCATTTTAGTAGCCACCCTCTGCACCGACTCTATCCTGTTCACATCCTTTTGAAGGTGCGGTCTCCAGAATTGCACACTATACTTCAAATGAGGTCACACCAAAGACTTATACAGAGGCATTATCACCTACTTTTTTCTGCTAGCCATTCCTCACCGTATGCACCCAAGCATCCTTCTAGCTTTTGCCGTCGCCTTTTCTGCCTGTTTAGCTACTTTAAGATCATCAGACACAACCACGCTTAGGTCCCGCTCTTCTTTAATGGACAAAAGTACTTCACCTCCTATACTATATTGCTCCCTTGGATTGCTGCAGCCCAAATGCATGACCTTACATTTTTTAACATTAAATCCCAGCTGCCAAATTCTAGACCATTCTTCAAGCTTAGCTAGATCCCTCCTCATGTTATCTACCCCTTCCTGAGTGTCTACTCTATTGCAGATTTTGGTATCATCCGAAAAGAGGCAAACCTTACCTGAAAGCCCTTCCGCTATATCACTAACAAAGATGTTAAAAAGAATCGGACCAAGGACAGATCCCTGGGGCACACTACTGATAACATCCTTCTCCTCAGAGTGAGCTCCATTTACTTGTTCTCTTTGTCGCCTCCCACCCAACCAATTTCTAACCCAAGCAGTAACTTTAGGGTCCATCCCTAGGGTGCTCAGTTTGTTTATAAGTCGCCTGTGAAGAACAGTGTCAAAGGCTTTACTGAAATCTAAATACACCACATCTAGGGATCTCCCTCGGTCCAACTCCCTGGTCACCCAGTCAAAGAAATCAATCAGATTTGTCTGACAAGACCTGCCTCTGGTGAATCCATGCTGCCTTGGATCCTGCAATCCGCTGGACTCCAGAAACCTCACTATTTTCTCTTTCAGCAGCATTTCCAATAATTTACTCACCACCGAAGTTAAACTAACCGGCCTGTAGTTTTCAACCACATCCTTACTTCCACTTTTGTGTAAGGGCACCACATGAGCCTCTCTCCAGTCCTTTGGCACCACTCCCGACTCCAACGAGGCATTGAAAAGGTCAGTCAGTGGAGCTGCTAGAATGTCCCCAAGTTCCCTCAGTATTCTCGGGTGTATCCCATCCGGTCCCATCGCTTTGTCTACTTTAAGTTGAGCTAGTTTCTCACGAACACAGTCTTTTGAAAATTGTTCAAGATGTCCTTTGCTTCTGTTCCTGTTTGTGGGTGTTTTCTGAGGTCCTGCTCCTGGTTCTTCATCTGTGAACACAGAACAAAAATATTTGTTAAGCAATTCCGCTTTATCCTTATCAGCTTCTACATATTCCTCCCCTGTACCCTTGAGTCTGACAGTGCCACTCTTGCCCTTCCTCTTCTCACTAATTTATCTGAAAAATGTCTTATCCCCCCATTTTATTGCATTGGCTATTTCCTCCTCCTTTTGAATCTTTGCCTTCTTGACTACTTTGCTAGCTTCTCTAAGTTTTTCCAAATACAGATGCCTGTCTTCCTCTCTCTGTGATCTCTTGTATTTCATGAAGGCCTCCCTCTTTTTCTTCACTTTTTCAGCTACTACTTTCGAAAACCATAGCGGTCTCCTTTTCCTTTTTTTTTTTTTTTCAAAATCTGTTTATTTTGTCCACAACCTTTGTTTACCATTTTAACAAAAAGGTTGGTTGCCCTTAAAATATCCCCTTTCAGTTTTTCCCACTGTTTTTCTACATCCCTCAGCTGTTCCCATCCAACTAATGACTCCCTGAGGCATTAGCCCTTCTTCGCAAAGTTAGTCTTCCTAAAGTCTAAGATCCTCGCCTTTGAATGGATTCTAACAGCCCTAGTCCTAATACTGAACCACACCATCTGGTAATCACCGGATGCTAAATGATCTCCCACTACAACATCAGAAACACTTTCACCATTGGTAAGCACCAAGTCCAGTATGGCCCCTTCACGTGTGGGATCTGTTACCAATTGCCTGAATAGTTCTCCCTGTAGAGAATCCAGGATCTCCTTACTTCTAGATGATACTGCAGCAGGAATGTGCCAATCAACATCTGGCATATTGAAATCTCCTATCAGTAGCACTTCCCCTTTCCTAGCAATGCTGCGCATGTCTTCAATTAACTCTTTGTCCACCTCTTCCTCTTGTGAGGGAGGTCTGTATATCACACCAATGTAAATAGATTTCTCTTTCCCTCTTTCTAGTTTAACCCACAATGCCTCCCCTCTCCCTTTTAAGCTCTGTAATTCCAAAGCTTTAATAGTAGTTTTTACATATAGTGCCACTCCTCCTCCCCTACTTCCTACCCTGTCCTCTCTGAATAAAGTATAGCCAGGTATAGTTACATCCCAGTCATGGTTTTCTGTGAACCATGTTTCTGTAACTGCCACTAAATCCAAGTCAGCCACTCCCACCAAAGCTCAACATCAGGGATCTTATTTCCCATGCTATGGGCATTTATACACACTGCTTTCCATATGTTACCCCTGTTACCCATTTCCATAAAGTTATTTAATGTATCACCTCCCTGGGGGCTTTCACTTAGCTGGGGGCTTTCTTCACCCATCCCCAACGAATCTAGTTTAAAGCCCTCTTCAGTAGATTAGCCAGTCTACTACTGAAGACGCGTTGACCTTTCTTGGACAGATGGATGCCATCTCTGCTCTGCAACCCTTGGAACAGCATCCTATGGTCTAGGAAACCAAAACGCTCTCGATGACACCATCCACGCAGCCATGCATTCATCTCCAGGATGCGAGCCTCTCTGCCTTGGCCTTTACCCTCAACAGGGAGGATTGAAGAGAACACCACCTGTGCACCTAACTACTTCACCCTCTGTCCCAGAGCCATGAAGTCACTTTTGATACGTTCCGAGTTATACCTGGCAGTATCATTTGTTCCAACATGGATTAGCATCATTGGGTAATAGTCAGTGGGCTTGATGAGTCTCCTCAAACTCTCCGTAACATCTTGGATTTTGGCACCAGGCAGACAGCATACCTCTCTGGACATCAAGTCTGGTCGGCAGATGGACGCCTCAGTACCCCTCAGAAGACAGTCTCCAACCATCACTACCCTTCGTTTCCTTGTGGTCACTGATTCTGCAACTTTGGGGTACTTGAGCTCTGGTTCTTCCCTTTCCAGGGATGCTTTCACCTCCACTTCCAGGACTGCATAATGGTTCTTCAATTCAAGGGCTGGAGAAGTTGGATTGGATACGGCGACCAGAATTGCACACAATATTCAAGGTGCGGTCTCACCATGGAACGATATAGAGGCATTATAATATCTTTTGTTTTGTTTTCCATTCCTTTCCTTATGATACCTAGCATTCTATTTGCTCTCTTGGCCGCTGCTGCACACTGGGCCGAGGGTTTTAACATGTTATCCACAGTGACGCCTAAATCTTTTTCCTGGGTGGTGGTTCTTAATGTGGAACCTTGCATTGTGTAACCATAGTTTGGGTTGTTCTTCCCTAGGTGCATAACTTTGCACTTGTCCACATTAAATTTCATCTGCCATTTTGATGCCCAGTCTTCTAATTTATCAAGATCCTCTTGCAATTTTCCACAATCCTCTTGGGTTTTAACAACTTTAGATAGTTTTGTGTCATCTGCAAATTTGATAACCTCACTCATTATTCCACTTTCCAGGTCATTTATGAATATGTCAAAAAGCAGCAGACCCAGCACAGATCCCTGGGGTACACCACTATTCACCTTTCTCCATTGGGAAAATTGGCCATTTAGCCCAACCCTCTGCTTTCTATCTTTTAACCAGTTATTGATCCACAGTAGTACACTGCCTCCTATCCCATGACTCTTTAGTTTTGCCAAAAGTCTCTGATAAGGGACCTTGTCAAAGGCTTTCTGAAAGTCCAGATACACTATGATCACTATTGCCAAGTGGCCCCAACACCCTTATCTCTTACACCAGATCTGGTGTTCCACTAAGGACTAAGTCCAAAATGGCTTCCCCTCTGGTTGATTCATGAATCTGCTGCTCCAAGAAGTAGTCATTTATTTCATCTAGAAACTTTATTTCCCTAGTATGTCCTGCCGTGACACTGACCCAGTCGATACCGGGGTAATTGAAATCACCCATTATTATTACTGTGCTGTAACTTTTGTTAGCTTCCCTGATTTCTTTGAGTATTTCATCATCCATTTGTTCATTCTGGCCAGGCAATCGATAGTACAACCCCACTGCCATCACCTTCCCCTTTTTACATGGTATTTCAATCCATAGAGATTCTACAGTGAATTTTGTTTCCTGCAAAACTTTAATCCTTTGTGACTCAATGCCGTCTCTAACATAGAGTGCAACCCCTCCACCAGTTTGATCAGCTCTATCATTACGATATAGTTTGTACCCAGGTATCACAGTGTCCCACTGGTTGTCCTCCTTCCACCATGTCTCTGAGATACCAATCATTTCTAACTTCTCATTTAGTGCTATATATTCTAACTCTCCCATCTTATTTTTTAGACTTCTAGCATTTGCATACATGCATTTTAGAGACTGTATTTTATTCATATTAATCTGGTTATCGGTAGGCAGGGGCAAAGAAGACTTATTAAAAGCTGGCTTCTTCAAAGTACCCTGTCCTGTGCTTCTAAGGTAATCTGTGACCAATCTCCAGGGGAGTCCCACAGTCCTTGCTTGGATAGAGGGAGTCTTGGGTTCAAAATTTAACCTGAAAGCTCTCTACTTTGTTTTAAATTTAAACTGAAAACACTTTGCTGCTACTAGGCCTTGACTGATTTAACAAATACACTGGGTTCACAGATTAATCAGCTTTAATCTAAAGAATTCTTTTTTCCCCAAGATTTAGAAAAATTCCCTGAAGTAAATACTTACAATTGCAGATTTCTCTCCAGAAGTAGCTGTCCCCTTTTCTAGTCCTTTGCTCCTTGGACTTAAAGGATGTTTAAACACACATCCTAATCCATCCCTCCCACAGGCAGTACCTAAAGTTTGTGATGGGAGGAGGGCACTATCAGTACAGGGTGCTGCCCTTTGGACTGGCCTCCTCACCAGGGTGTCACCAAATGCCTAGCAGTGGTCACAGCCCACCTTCATCTACAAGGGGCCTTCATCTTCCCCTACCTGGACAACTGGCTCATAAAAGTTAGCACTGCCATAGAGGCACACCAGGCCACAGGGTACGCTGTCCTCCTTCTGCAGCACCTGGGGTTTGTTATCAGTGGTCCCAAGTCTCACCTAACCCCAGCCCAAAACCTAGAGTTCATAGGGGCTCATTTAGACACTCCACAGGCCAGAGCTTTTCTTCCCAGAGAGAGGGAAGAACGCCTCAAGGGACTAGCAGCTCAGATGCAGTGCCAGCAGTTGGTCCCAGTCCGATGCCACCTCCATCTGCCGGGCCATATGGCCTCCATGGTCCACATGGCCTCCATGGTCCACGTGATCCCACTAGCCCACATGCAGGCAGCTCAGTGGTGCATATGCTCTCAGTGGACCCAAGCTACTGGCAGACTACGGGACAGGGTCAGAGTTAGCCACCAGTTAGCAGAATCCCTCGATTGATGGCAGTGCTGCTGCCACCACCAGGCCGAGAAGCCCTTCCAAGCAGCCCCCCACAGAGTCCTGACCTCGGATGCCTCACTCCTCTGTTGGGGAGCCCATTTTGAGGATCTTCGCACACAGGGCTGCTGGTCCCAGGCGGAATATCCGCTACAGATCAATTTTACTGGAACTCAGGGCGATCTTCCTGGCCCTTCAAGCATTCCGCCATCAGTTGCGGCACCAGAGAGTACTGGTCCAGATGAACAACCAAGTCACAATCTTTTATGTCAACAAGCAAGGGGGCGCACGGGGTCGTATTTCCTCTTCCAGGAGGCGGTAGCCCTCTGCTCCTATGCGACTCACAACAGCATGCTCCTCTGGGCCGCCTACCTACTGAGCCAGGACAATGCCCTGGCAGAGCAGCTGAGTGGAGCCCTTCAGCCACACGAGTGGCATCTGAACCCCAGAATAGCCTCTCAGCTCTTTCGTCTCTGGGGCTTCTGCTGATAGTCCACTTTGCCAACCCAGGCAACACGTAGCTGCCCCACTTTTGCTCACAGCAACCGCACCCGTCAGTAGTAGCGGCGAAAGCATTCCTAATCCTGTGGACGGAAGGCCACCTCTACGCCTTCCCTCCAACCCCACTGGTTGCCAGGACCATCTTCAAGGTCCAGCGCGAGGGGGCATTTCTGATAGTAATCGGCCCCAGATGGCCCAGGCAGCCCTGGTTCCCACTACTGCTCGAATTGTCGGCAGTACTCCCAGTCCCGCTGGGTAATGCACTGGACCTTCTGTCTCAGCAAGAGGGCTCCCTCCTACACCTCAACTTGGGATCCCTGACATTAACATCATGGCTGCTGAAAGGTTAGCTCTGGCTTCCTTCAACTTCCCACAAGAGGTAAAGGAGGTCTTGCTGGCCTCCCGCAAGCCCTCCACAAGACGAGCATACGCCTTTATGTGGTGCTGGTTCTCAATGTGGTGCACAGAGAGACAAGAGAACCCATTCTTCTGCCCCATGCAAGTGGTGCTCCAGAACCTGCTACATTTGTTGCAGGCCAGACTGAAGTCCAACTCAGTCAGAGTGCACCTAAGCACAATTGCGGCACACCACCACCCCACCGAGGGAAAATCCCTCTCGTTTCAGCCCCTGATCTCTTGATTCCTCCAGGGCCTCTTGATATCTAAACTCCCTGTCCGTTTCTTGGCGGCAGAGTGGGACCTCAACATGGTGCCTCTCGTAGCTCACTAGACCGCCACCTGTGGTATTTTTCCTAGAAGGTCGCCTTTCTGATGACTCTTACATCCACTCGCAGAGTAAGGAACTCCAAGCTCTGGTGGCAAAGCCACCTTATACAAATTTCTACAAGAACAGAATGGTGCTCTGCTTGCACCCCAAATTCCTCCCGAAGGTGATATCCCCTTTCCACCTCATTTAGGAGGTGGTCCTCCCCATCTTCTTCCCCTGGCCCCAAGCAGTTCGGGAGGAGACCATACTCCATACTTTGGATTGTAAAAAAACCCTGTCCGTCTACCTTCAATGGACTGAGGGTCACCGCAAAGCTTCTCAACTTTTTGTTTCATGCGACCCCAGTAGGCTGGGGCTCCCAGTGACTAAACACTCTGTCCACTTGGGTGGCAAACTGTATTGTGCTCGCCTATGAGCAGACTGAACTCTCCCTGGAGCACGGGATCACAGCACATCGCGTGAGAGTGATGGCCACTTGGGTGGCAAACCTACGCTCAGTGTAGGTGACTGAGATCTGCAAGTCCGCCACATGGTCTTCAATTCACATGTTCGCTGCTCACTACTGCCTGAGGAGCAAGTCCCATCAGGACAATGCCGCCAGGCGGTATTCCGCAGTCTATTCAGGGTGTAGGCAACTCTGGCTCTCTGACCCTTCTGTGTTCAGGCTACCGGAGTGATAGCCCCTCTGGACACTTGGGTCTCGCAGATTGTCTCATTCGAGGACTCAACTTCTGCAACTCGCAGCTACCCTGCCACGGTTGCCGCTTTTGCTGTTGTGGTTCTGTTCCTGACAGCCTGGAGTTAGGGAGTCCCATATAGAAACATAGAAACATGATGACAGAAAAAGACCACATGGCCTATCTAGTCTGTCCTTCCATAACTACAACAGTCCACTTTTTACCTTTAGAGATCCTCTGTGTTGGTCCCATGCTTTTTTGAATTCAGTTACTGTCCTCATCTCTACCACCTCCACTGGGAGACTATTCCACGGATCCACTACTCTTTCTGTAAAGAAATATTTCTGCATATCACTCCTGAATCTATCTCCCTTCACCCTCATCCCATGTCCCCTCGTAGCAGAACTTGCTTTCAATTGAAAGAGGCTCTCTTCCTGAACATTTATGCCACGGAGGTATTTAAACATCTCAATCATATCACCTCTATCCCGCCTTTCCTCTAAGGTGTATATATTAAGATCCTTAAGTCTGTCCTCATATGCTTTATAATGAAGCCCATTAATCATTTTAGTAGCAACCCTCTGCACCGACTCCATCCTGTTCACATCCTTTTGAAGGTGCGGTCTCCAGAATTGCACACCATACTCCAAATGAGGTCGCACCAAAGACTTATACAGAGGCATTATCACCTCCTTTTTTCTGCTAGCCATTCCTCTTCGTATGCACCCAAGCATCCTTCTAGCTTTTGCCGTCGCCTTTTCTACCTGTTTAGCTACTTTAAGATCATCAGACACAACCACGCCTAAGTCCCGCTCTTCTTTAGTGGACAAAAGTACTTCACCTCCTATACTGTATTGCTCCCTTGGATTGCTGCAGCCCAAATGCATGACCTTACATTTTTTAACATTAAATCCCAGCTGCCAAATTCTAGACCATTCTTCAAGCTTAGCTAGATCCCTCCTCATGTTATCTACACCTTCCTGGGTGTCTACTCTATTGCAGATTTTGGTATCATCCGCAAAGAGGCAAACCTTACCCGACAGCCCTTCTGCTATGTCATTAACAAAGATGTTAAAAAGAATTGGACCAAGGACAGATCCCTGGGGCACACCACTGGTAACATCCTTCTCCTCAGAGTGAGCTCCATTTACTTGTACTCTTTGTCGCCTCCCACCCAACCAATTTCTAACCCAAGCAGTAACTTTAGGGTCCATCCCTAGGGTGCTCAGTTTGTTTATAAGTCGCCTGTGAGGAACAGTGTCAAAGGCTTTACTGAAATCTAAATGCACCACATCTAAAGCTGTCCCTCAGTCCAACTCCCTGGTCACCCAGTCAAAGAAATCAATCAGATTTGTCTGACAAGACCTGCCTCTGGTGAATCCATGCTGCCTCGGATCCTGTAATCCGCTGAACTCCAGAAACCTCACTATTTTCTCTTTCAGCAGCGTTTCCAATAATTTACTTACCACCGAAGTTAAACTAACCGGCCTGTAGTTTTCAACCACATCCTTACTACCGCTTTTGTGTAAAGGCACCACATGAGCCTCTCTCCAGTCCTTTGGCACCACTCCCGACTCCAACGAGGCATTGAAAAGGTCAGTCAGTGGAGTTGCTAGAACGTCCCCAAGTTCCCTCAGTATTCTAGGGTGTATCCCATCCGGTCCCATCGCTTTGTCTCCTTTAAGTTGAGCTAGTTTCTCACAAACACAGTCTTCTGAAAATTGTTCAAGATGTCCCTCGCTTCTGTTCTTATTTGTGGGTGTTTTCTGAGGTCCTGCCCCATATGTGAGGACTGACTTCCTGCTTGTTCCTGTAGAAAACATAGTTTCTCCAGGACCAAGCAGGAAGTCAGTCCTCATTTATGGGTGACGTCGGCGCCGACGGAGCCCTCGCGGAGCAATTTTCCCCAGCTTTCAAAGAAAGCCTTTGGGAATTGCAGCGCGCATGCGCGGTCCCCTTCCCGCCCAAGGGTGCCATCTTAGCCAGTCTTCTTTTTTCCGCGGAGCCCTACAGACGTACCCGTCGTGTCCCCGCGAAAAAGTTGATTTTTATTCATAATTACTCTTTTTTTCCTTCGGTTCGACGCCGGTCTTTTTCCCGCCCGGACTCGCGACGCCGGTCACGAGTCCTCTTCTTCTTTTTCGGTTTTTCTGACTTAGTCAGTTCTTCGTTTCGGTTTTTCCCTGGCAGCCCGGTCCTTTGACCTCGCCGGGGCCCTTTTTCCCCCGATGGCTGCCAGTGGTTTCAAGCGGTGTGGTCAGTGTGACCGAAATATGTCACTAACTGACACACACGACAATTGCCTCCGCTGCCTGGGCCCGGATCATGAAGAAATGATCTGTGGGCCTTGTGGCAAACTTTCCTCCAAAGCGTTGAGAAGTCGGCGGCATCAGCGGGATAGAATCTTTGCTGACCCCAGCCGTACCCGGACCTCGTCGGAGGCCTCCGCGTCCAGGGGTTCCAGCTCGGACCGTCGCCGGAGTTCCTCCGACAGGGGCTCTCCCTCCGGCCGGGGACCATCGACGGAAGGTGAAACCCGCGAGGGCGGCGTCGGTGGACGCTCCTGGCTCCGCGAGGGCCAGGTCGCATAGCCCCGATAGCCGCCCCGGGTCCTTGGAGAAGGAGCACCTCACGAAGCGACCTCGCCTGGAGTCGGAGCTGCCTGCTCGGGTAAGTCCTGTGGTCCTTCTGGACTCGCCTCCGCGACAGCCGACGTCGGGCCCGACGCCGTCGGGGCCCGAGTCGGGGGCTGCTGGGTCACCTGAGCTCGGACTCAGGTTGATGGCCTTGGAGAGCAGACTGTCTGCCTTCATGGACCAGCAGCGGGCACTGCTCGCTGGCTTCGCTGGCGCCGCTGCCCCGACCGCCGGGACGTCGACGTCTAAGTCGACCCCGGAGACCGAGCCGATCCTCGAGTCGATGCGAACTCGAGTCGATCCTCGGTCGAGGTCACCCTCGGCCTCCCGTTCGGGACCGAGGTCGCCGACGCCGACTCCCTCGGCGTCGGGGCGGCAGGCGCCACGCCCTGCCCGGGCCGACCCCACCGAGTCCTCGTCGGAGTCGGTCTGGGAGTCTGAAGAGGAAGAGTCGCCTGATTCTTTTCGGACTCGCTGTGTCCCCTCGGACTCACCTGAGTCCGAACCTCGGAAGCAGTCCCCCCCGGAGGATGCCCGGTTCTTGGACTTCGTCAGGGATATGGCCAAGGCTTTGGCCTTCCCTGCGGACCCCGAGGAGGAGCCTCGAGCCGAAGAGCTCGACGCCCTCCAGTATGACTCTCCCGCCAGGGAACACTTTACTGTGCCGGTTCCTCCCATGCTGGAATGACTACTCTTCCGCATGTGGGAGAGTCCGGCCACCTCGCCGGTCCTGAGCAAGCGGGTCGATTCTATCTATCGAGTCCGCAAGAGCCCTGGCTTCCAAAAAGCACAGCTACCACACCATTCCATGGTAGTGGAATCGGCAATGCATCGTCTTAAGAGCCAGAAGATGCACTCCTCGGTGCCTCCTGGCAGGGAGGCCCGTAACCTGGATGGCCTTGGTAAGAAGTGTTTCCAGGGCTCTATGCTCGCATGTCGTGTCCCGACCTACCAGCTGTACATGGGCATGTATCACCGAGACCTGGCTAAAGAGCTAGCCGGCTTCTCCGCTGGTTTGTCCGAGGAACCCTTGCGGAGGTTCCTGGCCTTGTCCACTGGCATTCGGGAATGCTCAAAATTCATGTCCCGAGCAGCCTATGATGGCTTTGAAGCATCGGCTCGAGTGGCCGCAGCCGGCATCGGTGCCCGCCGACAGGCTTGGCTTCAGTCGTCTGACCTTAAACCCTGGGTGCAGGACAAGTTGGTCGATGTCCCTTGCCGAGGCGAAAACCTCTTTGGCAAGCCCATGGCTGATAAGGCTGCACAAATTGAGACGGAGACTCTCACCAGGACTAGGCTTTCTAGGAAGACCTCCGCCCCTTCCCAGAAAAAGAAGGGCTCGGGAAAGAAGTCCTTTTACCCGAGGAAGGCGGCTGCCTACAAACAGTACCCCCACTATCAGGCCCCTGCAGCTCCCCAACAGGGCCAGCAGGCCAAGGGACGGGGTAACGGGTCCCGTAGGCAGCAAGCCCCCAAGCCTGCACCACCAGCCCCTGCTCCGCAGGGTGGGGGTTTTTGACTCAGTAAGCATAGCCTCTCCCCCCCCGCTGGTTCCTCCCAGCACCGGAGGCCGGCTGGTTCACTTCGCCCACAGGTGGTCCAGCATCACCTCAGATGCCTGGGTGCTTCAAGTCGTGCGAGAAGGCTATCTTCTCCACTTCCACCAGGTCCCTCCCTCCTATTTTCCGGGAGAACCTCCACGACCCCCTCTGCACAGGGAATTACTCCTTCATGAGTTAGCAGGTCTTATACAGGAACAGGCGGTGGAACCGGTGCCCCACCACCTGAAAGGTCAAGGCTTTTATTCCAGGTATTTTCTAATACCAAAAAGAACAGGAGG
Source organism: Ichthyophis bannanicus (assembly GCA_033557465.1). Classification (NCBI taxonomy): domain Eukaryota; kingdom Metazoa; phylum Chordata; class Amphibia; order Gymnophiona; family Ichthyophiidae; genus Ichthyophis; species Ichthyophis bannanicus. The sequence continues at coordinate 259,982,197 of CM066043.1, read as the reverse complement.
CCTCAGACCCATCCTGGACTTGCGCAACCTCAACAAGTTCCTCGTGCGGGAGAAGTTCAAGATGCTTACCCTTGGAATCCTTCTGCCCTACCTCCAGCAGGGAGATTGGCTATGCTCCTTGGATCTAAAGGATGCCTACACGCACATCCTCATCCACCCAAGCCACCGCCAATACCTAAGGTTTGTGGTGGCAGGAAATCATTACCAGTACAGAGTACTGCCCTTTGGCCTGTCCTCCGCACCGCGAGTCTTCACAAAATGTCTCGCGGTGGTGGCGGCCCATCTCCGGCTTCACGGCCTCTATGTCTTTCCGTACCTCGACGACTGGCTCATCAGAGCGGCGTCCGCTCTGGAGGTCACCAACGCCACGCGCCGCACGGTGACTCTTCTGCAGCACTTGGGCTTTGTTATAAACTTCGCAAAGTCCACTTTGCTCCCCTCACAGGATCTCGAGTTCATCGGCGCAAGGCTGCACACTCCTCAGGCACGAGCGTACCTGCCGCTCGACAGGGCTCAACGGCTCATGGACCTAGCCGACCGTTTTCGCAGCCAGCCCCTGGTCTCCGCCAGGCGCTTCCTGAGACTACTCGGCCATATGGCTTCCACCGTCCATGTGACCCCCAATGCCCGCCTGAATATGTGGCCTGCTCAATGGTGTCTCCGCCAGCAGTGGCGACAAGCCACAGGCGGCCTAGCAGACCTAGTGCGCGTCTCCGAGCCGCTGCTCTCGTCTCTCCGGTGGTGGCTTCAGCGGCCGAACCTGATATTCGGCATGCCTTTCCAGTCACCTCAGCCGGCCCGGGTGCTGACAACAGATGCATTCCTCCTGGGCTGGGGTGCGCATTGCCAAGGGGCACGTACTCAGGGCCTCTGGACCACGTGGGAGTCTGCTCAGCAGATCAACTTCCTGGAGCTCAGGGCGATCCGCCTGGCTCTCAAGGCCTTCTCCCACCTGACTTCTCACCAGTCCGTCCTTGTCCAGACGGACAATCAAGTTGCCATGTTCTACGTGAACAAGCAGGGGGGCACGGGCTCCTTCCTCCTCTGCCGGGAGGCACAGAAGCTCTGCTCTTGGGCCGTCAGTCACGGCGTTCTCCTCAAGGCAGTTTATCTCCCAGGCCAAGAAAATTGCCTGGCGGACAAACTCAGCAGGGTCCTCCAGCCGCACGAGTGGCGTCTGGATCCCTTGGTGGTTCAGAAGCTCTTTCTAAAGTGGGGCCGCCCCACGATGGATCTCTTTGCCAGTCCTCACAACCGGCAACTTCCTCGCTTCTGATCTCGTCAGCCACACCCCCTTCGGGTTGCGGCGGACGCTTTTCTACTCTCATGGTCGGGGAGCCTTCTGTACGCTTTCCCTCCCATCCCGCTAGTCTCTCGGACTCTTTTCAAGGTTCTCCAAGACAAAGCCTTCATGATCCTGGTGGCCCCTCGCTGGCCCAGACAGCCGTGGTTTCCACTCCTACTGCAATTAGCGGTGGAGGATCCATTCCCTCTGGGGGTACAACCGGATCTCCTCGCTCAGGATCAGGGGTCTCTGCTACACCCCAACCTCAGGTCTCTCAACCTAATGGCCTGGCTGCTGAGAGGGTAGTCCTTGCTCCCCTTCTCCTGCCGGCAGAGGTGGAGGAGGTCGTCTTAGCTTCGCGACGACCTTCTACCCGCAAATGCTACGCCCTTAAATGGCGTCGTTTTTCCGTTTGGTGTACCCAACAGTCTCAGGATCCCTTCTCCTGCCCGGTGTCGGTGATCTTGCAGTACTTGCTATACCTCTCTAATCTGGGACTTAAGTCCAACTCCGTCAAAGTTCACCTCAGTGCTCTTTCGGCACATCATGTGCCGGTGGACGGCAGACCTCTCTCCAACGACCCTCTCGTAGCGAGGTTTCTCCGAGGTCTCCTTCTACTTAAACCACCTCTGCGCCCGCCAGCGCCTGACTGGGACCTGAATGTGGTTTTGCAGCGGATCACCTGTTCCGCCTTTTGAACCTATGGCTACCTGTTCTCTCCGTTTTCTGTCTTGGAAAACACTGTTCTTGATAGCCCTCACTTCCGCTAGACGCGTAAGTGAATTGCAGGCCCTCGTGTCTGATCCCCCTTACACTCGGTTCTACAAAAATAGGGAAGTCCTACGGACTCACCTAAAATTTCTTCCAAAAGTGGTCTCCCCTTTTCACATCAATCAGGAGGTGGTACTTCCAACCTTCTTTCCCAGACCACACTCCAGCCGAGCTGAGATGGCCCTCCATACCCTGGACTGTAGAAGGGCTTTGAACTTCTACCTTGACCGTACGCGGGAGCACCGTAAAGCTGCTCAGCTTTTTGTGTCTTTTGACCCCAATAAATTGGGACTCCCGGTCTCCAAGCGTACTCTGTCCATCTGGGTTGCGGACTGTATCTCTTGGGCTTATGGGGCAGCCGGACTCTCCTTGGAAGGTCGAGTCACGGCTCACTGCGTTCGGGCAAAGGCTACGTCAGTGGCTTACCTCCGCTCTGTTCCGCTGGCAGACATCTGCCGGGCCGCTACTTGGTCTTCGAGCCAGACTTTTGCGGTCCATTACTGTCTCGAGAGGGAGTCCCGCAGGGACAGTGCTTTCGGACAGGCAGTCCTCCGTAATCTCTTCGAGGTCTGAGCAACTCCTACCCTCCATCCCGGTTGGGGGCTACCGGTGGGTAATAATTCAGCGAAGATTCTTTCCTTCTGTGCTGCTGAGCTAGAGGGAGCTCATTTTTGTGCTTCGGGTCTCCGGTAGCCTTGAGCTTGGGAGTCCCATAAGTGAGGACTGACTTCCTGCTTGGTCCTGGAGAAAGCGTAGTTACTCACCTGTAACAGGTGTTCTCCAGGAGCAGCAGGAATCAGTCCTCACAACCCTCCCTCCTCCCCGTGGAGTTGCAATCATCTGCTTTAGTTGTTTTTGCAAATTTTTATGCTGTCTTTTTTAGCTATGTCATCTGACTGGCTAAGATGGCACCCTTGGGCGGGAAGGGGACCGCGCATGCGCGCTGCAATTCCCAAAGGCTTTCTTTGAAAGCTGGGGAAAATTGCTCCGCGAGGGCTCCGTCGGCGCCGACGTCACCCATGAGTGAGGACTGATTCCTGCTGCTCCTGGAGAACACCTGTTACAGGTGAGTAACTACGCTTACTCATCTGTAACAGGTGTTCTCCAGTGATAACAGGAATCAGTCCTCAACCCTTCCTCCTCCCCTTGGAGTTTCCTCCTTTACCTTATTTTATTTTTATGCTTTCCTAGTTATGTCATCTGACTGAGCAGGATGGAACCCTTGGGTGGGAAAGGGACCACGCATGTGTGGCGGCATCTCCCAAAGGCTTTCTTTGAAAGCTGGGGAGATCCTTCTGAGTGGTCGCAGTTTGTGCCAATGTCACCCATATGTGAGGACTAATTCCTGCTGTCCCTGTTACAGGTGAGTAACTACACTTTTGGAGCCGTGAAGTCACAGGGCTCTGGAATGGAGACTCTCCCTCGAACGGGAGCATCCCCTGAAGGAACAGACTCTGTCCCATTCATTGTTGAAGGATGATGCCAAGTCCAGGGTGAAGACCCATGGACATCGGCATTGAAGCCCTCAGTGTGACTCTGAAGGTGAAGACCGGGCCTTCAAAACTGCCCTGGGGAAGAGGTGCCTCCCATGGCCTCGGAGGACTAGCATGGGACTCCTGAGCTTGCTACCATGAGGAGTCCCTACCAAAGGAACTGGCATCTGCACAGAAGAGTACAGCATTGCTGCCAGCAGCTGTGGAGCACACCCTCCTAATGGAGCGGTTATTGACTCATGAGCGCAATCTGACTGCCTTTATGGCAGAACACAAGCCTTGGGAACTGGGAACTGGAACGTCCACTGTGGGTGCCTCACCGGTGAATGTGCTGCCGATTCTTGAGAAACACTCTGTCCCCTCCAATTCCTGGGGTTGCTCTCTGTCCCGCTGTGTTCCGAGGATCTTCCCCTTGAGTGCTTTGGACTTGGATCGCCTGGCACCAAATTTGCCCTAGACTCCTCACTGGGTCATCAACATGGATCCCATACCTGTTGATACTTTGAGTTCCTGTCTGACTCATAGTCCGAGTGGGAGACCAAGGAGGAATCCCCGGAGATGGTACGGCACAAGGATGTCCCTTTGGATCCCTTGCTCCCACATGAGTGCACAAGGTCCCATCCCAAGGACATCTCCTCCTTGGAGTTCATCAGAGACATGGGGAAGACTTTACCCTTCACCATTGAGGCCAAAGAGGAACCTTGGGCAGAGGAACTGGAGATCCTCCAGAATCCAACTCACCCGAAGGAAGCCATCACCGTTCCGGTGTACCCTATCCTGGAAAGGTTACTATTGAGGATGTGGGAAACCCCGGTTATGGTGCAGATTGTGAGCAGGCATCTTGATTCTATGTATCAGGTCCGCAAGACCCCCATCCTTTGAGAAAACACAGCTGCCTTACAACTCCATGATTGTGGAATCAGCCATGTACCGTATTAAGAGTAACAAGACACACTCCTTGGGGCCCCCTGGTAGGGAGACACGCACCATGGAAGTGTTGGGCAGGAAATGTTACTAGGGCTCGATGCTCGTGGCCCGTATCCAAATGTACCAGCTGTGCATGGGCATGTACTTGGGAAATCTGGCAGGGGAGCTTGTCGGGTTCTTGGCTGGCTTATCTGGAGACCCTCTTCAGCGCTTCCGGAGCCTGGTTGCTATGATCAAGGAATGTTCCAAATATGTGACTCATGCAGCCCTACGGTAGCTTTGAGTCTATGGCTAGTGTGGCTGTGGTGGGCTTTGGTGCCTGTCTCTTCACATGGTTAGTCATCTGATTTGGAGCAATGGATTCAGGACAAGTTGGTCAATGTCCCGTGTTGGGGAGAGAACATCTTCGGCAAACCCATGACAAAGAAGGCCGTGGAGTTGGAGACTGAACAGGTCACCATTGACAGGCTCTCGAGGAAGTCTGCTGATCCTTCCCAACGGAAGGCCTCAGGGAAAAATGTCCTCCTACCCGAAGAAGAAAACTTACAGTACTTATGTCCCATATCATTCCTACCAGCCGCCCCAGCAAGCACAGAAAGCCAAGGCCAGAAGCAGTGACATCCTAAAGCCCCAAAACCCCAACTGGCCCCACAACCACAGCCTGGTGGGGGTGGGGTCTTTTTGACTCCCGGACCATGGCCCTTCTTTCCCTTTCCGGCCCAGTTCTGCAGCACATTAGGGGGCATCTCACATCATTTGCCCATCATTGGTCCAGCATTACCACTAACGCTTGGGCTCTACAAGTGGTAAAGGAGGGCTGCCTCCTACACTTTGAACAGGACCCCCCCCCCCACCTATTCTTTCCAGGAGAGTGTCCTTTGAACCTTACCATCGCAAACTTCTTTAACAAGAGCTCAGGACTCTTTTACAAGAGAGAGCAGTGGAGGTTGTTCCACCATCTCTAAACAGAAGCGGGATTATACTCATGCTACTTTCCGCTTACGAAGAAAACAGGCAGATTCCATCCCATTCTCAATCTCAATCGCATCCTAGTCCACGAGAAGTTCAAAATGGTATCCCTTGGAACATTGCTGCCTTACCTCCAGCGGGAAGATTGGCTGTGCTCCTTGGATCTAAAAGATGCCTATACCCACATCCTCATTCACTTCTTTGAAAGCTGGGGAAATGCTCCACGCGGTCTCAGTCGGCACCGACATCACCCATATGTGAGGACTGATTCCTGTTGTTCCTGGAGAACACCTGTTACAGGTGAATAACTACACTTTCCTTTCAGTGCACGAGGAGTTTGGGCTCTGTACACCATCAAGGCTTGCACTTGAAGTCACTTTTAGCATTTGCACAGAAAAGCAATGTGGAACGATCCTTAAATGATTTAAAGCCAGATGTTTTGGCAACAGTTTTTGAAATGTAGGTAACTTTGCTGTCTGCTTATAAAACAAGCCTGTCTCATCAGCATTAAGTACTTGCTCAGGCACATACCTGTTAATGAATTACAGCAGATAGTTTAGAAATGCTTCAGCACTTTCACATCTTCTGAACCTGCTTCACCAGAAAGTTTGAAGTTTTTCAGGCCATATCTGTTTTTGAAGCAAGCAAGCTATCCACTACATTTTTTTTAAACTTTTGTGACATGTTCATAGATCTGCCTGGCTTTAAGGCGTATAGAAGTGGTATCAGCAACATTTTATCATCACCCTCATTGATCCACAAACGTAAATGTTTTTCCAGTTTTCCATGGCCTCATCATGAACCACTGAAGTAACCTTTGCACTTTCTGCTGCAGATTCACGCACAGATTTATGAATATCTTCTTCCTTATGGTGGATTGACCTAATTGTGAATTCATTCACACTGAATTTGTGGCTTACCACTACTACAGACATCCCAGGACGAAGTTTGCCTAGTACACAAACTTTATCAATGAGGCTTATAGCAGCCTTCTTTTGCAGAGGCACACTTGTAAGCACACTTTCATTAGCATTTGCACTATGCTTGGATGCAATTATTAATATATAAAAAAAGCAAATATAAGTACACAACGAGATCCATGAGAACAAGGAAGCAGTGTCGCCTCGCTGAACACCACTCCGACGCTGTGCGCTAAGATCAGAAAAGTTTTGCCTACTGCGCAAGGCCACGAGTTGCCCATGAATAGCGAAAAGTGAGTTACTCTTTATTTCGTGTGAATAAGTGAATCCATGAACATGGAACACGCAAATACCGAGGATTGACTGTATCCCCTGTCATTTTTTACACATGCCTTTGGATTGGTGTATAATGCCTGGATCCACCTTCGAAACCCAGCCCCAAATCCCATACGCTCCAGAACCCTGAACATAAACTCCCAAGATACATGGTCAAAAGCCTTTTCTGTGTCCAGAGCAAGCTGCAGCACGGGGTCTCTTCCCTCTTTTGTAGCCCAAATAATATTGAGAATCTTCCTCATATTGTCCACTGCTTGCCTGGCTCATCCTCGTGGATCAAGCCGAGGACTACCCTGTTCAATCTATTCACCAAGATCTTGGTCAACAGCTTCACGTCTAAGTTGAAGAGTGAGATGGGCCACTAGGAAGCACAAGCTTGATTATCTTTTCCCTCCTTAGATATCAGGGAAATGCCCACCCAGCCCATAGTAGCCTCCAAGAAACCACCCTCTCTTGGCTGATTGAAAAGCTGGAGAAGGGGCCCCATCAATGAGTACTGAAATTTCCTATAAAAGTGGGCTGTAAACCCATCTAAACCAGGTGCCTTATCCAACTCGAGAGACTGGATAGCTATATTAATCTCCTTCTCAACAATTTCCTTGTCCAGATCCTCAGCCCACCCCCCTGTCCAGTTTCCACAACAATATAGAATCTAGGAAACTGTCAATCTCCCCTTCTGGGGGCTGGGGTTGAGCGGCATAGAGATTATCATAAAAAGCAGCACATGCTTCCCTCATGTCCTTCCCATTTGTAAAAGGTTGATCCTGACTTCCCCTAATGGCAAGTATCTGGGATCTTAATCTCTGTTGTCTTCATTGTTAAGCAAACAGTTTTCTCTCTTAATTGCTACCCTCAAAGTTTTCTTTCCTCGCCAGCCACAGTCTGTATTTAATAAGTTTAGACTTCACTTCCAACAATTGCCATTTAAATTACCCCCCATGTCCCCACATTCACAGCTTCCAGTTCCATCAACTCCACAACTTTGAGCATTCCACCGCCCCCCTTCCTCTTAATCCTCACTCACAATTTGATGAAGGTTCCCCTAATAGTTACTTTAAAATCATCCCAAATATCCCTAGCCCATATCGCCAGTGACATTCTAATCAAAATAGTCCCTTATGACCATTTCCACAGCATTAACCATCCATGCATCTTCCAACAGAGAGTCGTTTAACCACCAAAATTTTACTTCTCCCTGATCCCCCTTAAACGAAAGCCGCAGCTCTACTTGTGCATGGTCTGACCATGAAATTAGATCACTATCAGCTCCCACCACTCTAGAAACACTTTCCTTCTCTACCCAGAATATGTCAATCCTAGAATAAGACCCATGTGCACTAGAGTAAAGGGTGATCAAGCTTTTACCTGGGTGCAAAAGATGTCATGCCTCTGATACTTCCACTTCCCGCATAAAGCATTTAAATTTCCTCCTATCCACCCCTCTACTCCCCTTCCTCCCCCCGTGTTGTTTTTCCCCAGATCCCAAGTCATGTTGAAGTCCCCTCCCACAATCGGTACCCCCTCCCCCAGACCCATCATATGCTCCCCCAACTCCTCAAAGAATTTCCCCTGAGCACCATTCGGACCATAGACGTTCACTATTTTAACCCCTGCCCCCCCCCCCCACCTCCCACCATGACCCAACACCTGCATCACTATAACACACTATAACGCATTGATTTTAGAGCACAGGATTTAAAAAATCTAACCTGGTATGTAAACCCTATATAAAATAGGATGTAAATAGTTAATCTATTATAACCTATGTTATCACTGTTAAATGGCTTACTTATTCTATGTAAAAACCTGTTCCATGTAAACCGCCCCTGATCTCTGGAAGGGGCAGTATAGAAAAACGATTCAAATAAAATAAAAAATTCATTCTCAATTCACACCCAAACCACTAAAAACCTCCCACCCTTGTCCTTGATCACTTCCCCTAACTCCAGTTTAAGCCCATCAGAGAAGAAAATAGCCACCCCTCCTTTTTTTTTCTTTTCTTTTCAGTAACAATGGATGCAAACAATTTGGTGTTTTTATGCTTCAGGCAAACAAGTTTCTCATGTGCCCTTAGGTGTGTTTCCTGAATCAAAAACACCTAAGCCCTCTGCCTACCCATCTCTTTGTAAAGTTTCTGGCATTTTAAAAGGGAGTTAAGATCGCTCATGTTCAAGGTAACTACTTTCAGCTCATCACCAACCATCCCCGCCTTTTGCTCACTAACATCCATCCACCCAAACCCCAGCCTTGTCGAGTCCCACCTATTGCACTCAAACATCCAACCAACCATTCGCCCACTAAACTCACTCTCCCTTGCAACATCAAACATACAGGTCCCCCAACTCCTATGCCCCTGCAGGATAACAGCGTGAGATTGTGGTCGCCATTTCATATAACTGGCCCAAATTCATCCCACCTTAACCGTTCCCCCTTCAACCCCCACAACATCCATAGAACAAAGAAACCCCCATAGCCAGCAAAACATCCCACAAATGAGCAAAAGCAGGTCCCCCCCCCCCCACCATACCCCCAATGTAGGTAATACCCTTAAAGTCTCATTATCAAGCCAGACACAGCCCTAGTCAAGGGCCAGTAAGCCATGTAATAAGGGTTCAAAGGAACACAGGCCCCAAGAATCCCACTAAACAACAGCTTGTACGGCACCTCAATAAGAGCTGGGGACCTGAAAAAACAAAAGGCCACAAAACAAAGCACAAGCATCTTTTTGGTCAGTGCTCCTCCCAGCATAGTCATAAACTAGCAGAATACGAGATAATGCAGTCCATTCCCCTTTGTTAATTCAAGCGTCCTAGTCCCCTCGCATCTCAGCCTTAGTGGAATCAGTCCAAGTCATAATAGCAAATTCAACCAGGAACAAGTAGAAATAAGGCACAGCTTATGGAAAGCACAGTTCATTTGCTTCCATTAGTTCTCCTCGCGTCTCATCCGCCACAGCTTGCTCCAACTCTGAAGGTTGATGATGGAGTCTTCGTCTCTCATGTGACACTTTGTCACTGGGGGTAATCCTTTCGTTGAGATGTCTCCTTGGACGGATGTAGCTCCAGCCCTGAAATATGGCATACAGCAACGCCGTCACGGCATCTTCCCAGTTATGTACTCTCCAACGTTCGCCTTTCAGGATAAATACCAGATCAAAGGGGAATGCCCTGTTATAAAGGGAGTGGAGGAGTGGCATAGTGGTTGGGGCAAGGTACCACAGGCCGGAAGGTCGGTGGTTCAAATCCCACTAGAGAACAGCAACCTTGGGCTGGAAGGACACAACCACAGGCCGGAAGGTTGGAAGGACAGCAACCACAGGCCGGAAGGTCGGTGGTTCAAATCCCACTAGAGGACAGCAACTTTGGGCCGGAAGGACTGGGGTTTCTAGTCCCACAGGTGCTCCTTGTGGTCTTGGGCAAGCCACTTAACCCTCCATTGCCCATGTTCCCTGGAAGTATTAGTGTATGTGTCTCATATCCCCTCGTGTTAAATGTATCCCCCAACCGCTTTGACCCAGTGAAAAGCGGGATATAAATCCAGCTAAATAAATAAATCTTCTCTCAGTTTTTGCAACACATCCTTTATATCCCTGTGTCTCTGTAGTGGAGCCTCAGTCTGACACATTTCCTACTTAAAGATGCCAGAGAGACAGAATTTAGCAGATCACCCTCTTACCACCCCATAGTCATGAAAGCAGGCAATTATATCTCTTGGTTTATTACTAAGCCCCAAAGGGCCAGCAACCCAGTGGACTTGATTGATCCTGAAGTCCAAATCTGCCGACTCAACTCCAGCCGCCACCAGAATGGCTTTAGAGATTCTCTGCGCTACAGAGGCACAGTCCAGAAGATCCACCTCTTCTGAAACCCCTTGGTACCTGAGGTGGTTCCTCCTCCTCAAGGTCCTCCATTTCCTCACACAGCTGCTCTATCGCACCGTTTTCTGCTCCAGTCGCCCCAGCCTGCTCCTCCAGAAGCAATTCTGCCTCTTCCATGTGTCTCCTCAACTCTCGCATGTCTTGGTGCAAGCTCTCAATACTCCCCATTACCTTTTCCTTAACATGGGCGATGTCGACTTTAATCTTTATGAACCATGCCCACATTTCTACATGAAAGGTGGCATCACCATCAGAAGAATCCATCTTCTCCTCACTCACAGCCACCGAATTCTGCGCTGTATCTTCAGTCTGACACAGTGTAGCTACCGTGTCTGCATAGGAGAACTCCTTTAGATCACTTGTTTCTTTTTAGCTGCCATTCAGGGGGCTTCAGCCCTTGGGCTGTTAATCCCGATGCACTGTCAAACAAGGGTAAGAACATGCTTCTTTTTCCTCTGGCTAGCCAGAGCCTGGGCTTAGGCAGCCAGATTTGATCGCGACATCGGCAGTCTTCCTGTGTAATATATCTAAACTAAGTAAATTGTCAATGTTTGTATCACTAGACATTTAAAGAATTTTAGATTTGTCAATATTTTATAGTATAAAACTGGAGAGAAAACTGAACTGGTATTGATTTTTATAGTGAGTAATATGATTTTTGTCAAAGCTCTCAAATTGATCTTAAATGTGACAATGGTCATCCTCCGCTTTATGTATTCTTTGGAGGCAAAAATCACTATTTAATGAAAAATTATGTATATGAAAAAAATAGCCCAAATAACAGATCCAGTCTAAGGCATTGGCACAGATTAACATTTCCCAGTTTACTAAGTCTCACACTAACAGTACCAGTAAAGTATATCTTAGAATTAGATTCTGTAGATCACTTTTTCTGCTGCAGTTCTTTATGAAATGCCTAGCAATCCTCCTACCATGTTACTACAGGTGATTACTAATGGATTAGCAGTACCCTCTGGAATTGATGAGGTGGTATAATCCAAGAACATTTACTTGCCTTTCCTAGAAAAAAAAGGTGTTGGTACTCATATGCAGTACTCTTTCATTAATATGAGTCAGTTTTAACAGGAAATGAAGAGGGTGCTGGTACTCCATACCATCACGTACCCCCTCAGAAAAAGCCCTACCTTTCAGCCAACTTACTGATCCCTATTGGCTCTTCACGTAGTATAGGCACTGTATTAGTATCAGCCAAGTAGGACCCATGAAAGAGATGGGAGGCAAACATAGGAAGCAGGAACTTGCTTCAGATGTTAGAGGAAATAAGTTCTAAATATACAATGGTAGTTTCCTGTACTGAGAAGATCAGTGTACTATAATGTTTGATTGTAGTACTGAAAAGGTATTTAAGAGGAACTTTAGTTGCTTAAAAAAAAGGGGGTGGGGCAAGAGATGCTCAGGAGCATGATAATCTGCTCCAGAGAGAGAAATAAAAGTTCACCAAACTGTATGCTGCGAGCGGGTCAGAACACAAACCCCCATGGAGTGGGGGATTAAAGAAAAATGCTTTATTTACAGGAAGTTCACAGCAGTGGTAGCAGACACAGTTATCCCCTCCCCCAAAGTTCCTTCACTCTGGAATTCATAGCAGTAGCAGAGAAACAATTCTCCCCTCCCCCAAAGTTCCTTTTCTGTGGGCTTCACAGCAGTAGCAGAGAAACATTACTCCCCTTCCCCAAAGTTCCTTTACTCTGGGCTTCACAGTAGTAGCACCACAAGCCTGCTGACCAACATGGAAACACCCCGGCTCCTACCTTCTCATAGGATCTCCTTAGAGGTAGGTGGTCATATAGTAACATAGTATATGACGGCAGATAAAGACCAGTATGGTCCATCTAGTCTGCCCAACAAGGCGGCAAGAGTAGGTGCACCTGCCAGTCGGTGCAGGTAATTTATTTATTTATTTATTTATTTATTACAATTTCTCCCACCTCGCCTCTCACCAGTCTGTACTGGTTCAGACGGAAAATCAAGTTGCCATGTTCTATGTGAACAAACAAGGAGGCACAGGCTCCTTCCTTCTTTGTCAGGAAGCTCAACGGCTGTGCTCTTGGGCTGTAAATCACGGGATCCTTCTCAAGGCTGTCTACCTCCCAGGTCAGGAGAATTACCTGGCAGACAAACTGAGCAGGATCATGCAACCACACGAATGGAGATTGAACCCATTGGTGGTTCAGCAGATCTTTCTCAGGTGGGGACTCCCCACCTTGGATCTTTTCGCCAGTCCTCTGAACCGGCAACTCCCAAGCTTTTGCTCCAGGCAACCGCATCCCCTCAGAGTAGCAGCGGATGCGTTTCTGATCTCGTGGTCCACAGGCCCTACTGTATGCGTTTCCTCCCACACCTCTAGTGTCCAGAACACTGTTCAAGGTCCTCAAGGACGGGGCTTCATTGATTCTCATTGCCCCCAAGTGGCCGAGGCAACCGTGGTTCCCGCTTCTGCTACAGCTAGCGGTGGACACCCCTCTGCCTCTGGGATTTCAACACGATCTCCTGTCTCAAGATCAGGGGACTCTCTTGCACCCCAACCTCCAGTCCCTTCATCTGATGGCCTGGCTGCTGAAAGGGTAGTTCTGGCTTCCCTACTGCTGCCTAGAGAGGTGGAAGATGTCGTCTTAGCTTCTAGACGGCAATCCACCCGGAAATCCTACGCTCTTAAGTGGCGTAGATTCTCCACATGGTGTACTCAGCACGACGAGAATCCTTTCTCGTGCTTGGTAGCGGTGGTATTGCAATATTTGCTTTACCTCTCCAATCTAGGACTTAAGTCTAACTCTGTCAGAGTTCACCTGAGTGCTCTCTCAGCTCACCACTCGCTGGTGGACGGCAGGCCTCTTTCCAACCACCCTTTGGTGGCTCGTTTCCTCAGAGGCCTCCTTCTGCTTAAGCCAGCCCCTGAGTGGGATCTGAATGTGGTATTGCAGCGGCTTACTTGTCCGCCTTTTGAACCTATGGCTACCTGCCCTCTCCGTTTTCTCTCCTGGAAAACTTTATTTCTGGTAGCTCTCACCTCTGCTAGGCGGGTGAGTGAACTGCAGGCTCTAGTGTCTGATCCTCCTTACACTAGGTTCTACAGGAATATGGTAGTCTTACGGACTCATCCTAAGTTTCTTCCTAAGGTTGTCTCACCTTTTCACCTCAATCAGGAGGTGGTTCTTCCGACCTTCTTTCCCAGGCCGTATGCCAGCCGGGCTGAGATGGTCTTGCATACCCTGGACTGTAGGAGGGCATTATCCTTCTACCTTGACCGTACGCGGGAGCATCGGAAAGCTGTTCAGCTTTTCGTTTCTTTTGACCCCAATAAGTTGGGGCTCCCTGTCTCCAAGCGTACGCTGTCCTTATGGGTCGCTGACTGTATCGCCTGGGCTTATGGGGCAGCCGGCCTCTCGTTGGAGGGTCGAGTCACGGCTCATCGTGTCCGGGCGAAGGCTGCGTCAGTGGCTCATCTCCGCTCTGTTCCGTTGGCAGACATCTGCCGGGCCGCTACTTGGTCTTCAAGCCAGACTTTTGCAGCCCATTACTGCCTTAAAAGGGAGTCCCGCAGGGACAGTGCTTTCGGACAGGCAGTACTCCGTAATCTCTTTGGGGTTTAGGCAACTCCTACCCTCTGGCCCTGGTGTTGGGCTACCGGTCGGGGGCGTTCTCAGAGAAGATTCCTTCCTTCTGTGCTGACGAGCTAGAGGGAGCTAATTTTTCCGCTTGAGGTCTCCGGTAGCCTTAAGCTAGGGAGTCCCATATGTGAGGACTGACTTCCTGCTTGGTCCTGGACAAAGAGTAGTTACTCACCTGTAACAGGTGTTCTCCAGGAGCAGCAGGAATCGGTCCTCACAATCCTCCCTCCTCCCCTTGGAGTTGCAGTCATATGATTTATTTTTGCTAATTTTTTGCTGTCTTTTAGCTATGTCATCAGACTGAGCAAGATGGCACCCTTGGGTGGGAAGAGGACTGCGCATGCGCGCTGTAATTCCCAAAGGCTTTCTTTGAAAGCTGGGGAAATGCTCCGCACGAGGGCTCCGTCGGCGCCGACGTCACCCATATGTGAGGACTGATTCCTGCTGCTCCTGGAGAACACCTGTTACAGGTGAGTAACTACTCTTACCACGCTGTGTGAATGATTGCTGCTGCTCACATGGGCACCCACCCAGATATTCGACACGCTATCTCCATTGGTGAGTACTAAATCCAGCATCAAGCCTTCCCTGGTCAGTTCCATCACCATTTGTCTTAGTAATGCATCTTGGAAGGCATCCACAATTTTTTTACTTCTTTCCAGATTTGCAGAAGGAATGCTCCAATCCACATCAAGTAGATTAAAGCCACCCAATGTGATCACTTCATACTTCATGACTATCTTTGCAGTATCAATAATCAATTCGCTATCCATTTCTTTGGTTTGAGTTGGAGGCCTGTAGACTACACCAGTATGGATGACAGTGCTATCTCCTCTTTCCAACACAATCCACAGCGCTGCTTCTTTTCCCCATGTCCCCTGCATTTCAGCAGCTTTAATATTGCTTTTGACATATAGGGCTACTCCTCCTTTTCTACCCTCCCTATCTCTTCTAAATAGGTTATAGCTACCTATGGATATATCCCATTCATGTGACTCATTAAACCATGTTTTTGTAATGGCCACAATGTCCAAGTCCATTTCCTTCATTAGGGCTTCCAGATCAAGGAACATTGTTGGCTAGGCTTCGAGCCTTTGTGCTTATTGCTTTCCAGCAGTTGTTGACTGGTTTGCCTGGATTTTGCCTTGATTTTGTTTTACACGCCTCTTCCCACTTGGCATTGATGTGTGGGTTAATACTGCAGCTGTTATGTTATGTTTTTGCTGGGAGTAACGTCCTGAACTTGTTCTTTTCCATCCGTTACCCCCTTTCCCTAGTTTAAATGCCTTTCCACATGATGCCTGAATTTTTCACTTAAGATCCTTTTTCCTGCAACAGAGAGATGTAGTCCATCAACATAGTATAGCCTCTTGTTCCATCTATATCCCCAGTTGCCTATGTATCTAAATCCTTCTTGTTTGCACCAAGTTTGGAGCCATGTATTAAAGTTAATTATGCAATGCAGCCTTTCTGCCCCCTTACCATAAAGAGGTAGAACTTCTGAGAATCCTATACTGTCTGCAATTGGTTTGAGTTTCTCTCCCAGTGTAAGTTCCGAAAGGTCATCTCTCCTCCGGTGGGTTCACCCCTTGTGGTCCCACGTTCTCGGCAGCATTCCGACCAGGAGTTCCCTGAGGTGGAACGACGCAAAAAGGAGGAGGCCTCAAAGTCGCTGTCCGGGACTCATGACAAGCGCTCGCGCTCCTGTGCCCGGTTTCTTAGTCCCCTTCAGCATTCCCGAGAGTAGGAAATGGAGTGGCCTCGCAGAAAAGCGGAGGCCTCCGGCGAAGACACCCAGCCTCCTGAGGGTCGTCCCAGTGAGGACCCCCTCTCCTCCTCGACGCCCAATCCGGTGACCCCAGTATCAGCGTCCCAGGGTCCCACGCCCACGTGGGAGTCCTGTATGCTGGCGCTCGAATGCAGCGTTTCTGCATTTATTGCTTCCCAGCAGGCGCTCATGGCCAGCTTTGCTGACATGCGCTTAGAGACCTCGCTTGGAACACCCAAATCCATCCAGGAAACTCCTGAGAGCCACGGGCCTTGTGAGGGTTCTCGACGTCGGTCTCGCTCGCTCTCCCGTTCCTCGGAGGCGAGATCGTCCAGGGCCTCTGGCTCCTGGCCATGGGACAGGGCAACCCACCCAGCTCGGATCACTTGACTGATTTTTCAGACAATGGGGACACCTCCCCGGAAACCCGTACCCACCGGGATCTTCCGTCGGACCCTTCACCACCTGCATTCCAGTGGCCCTCACCACCCGAAGACACATCTTTCTTGGTGTTTATTCGAGACATGGCTCAGGCTCTCAGCCTGGTCACCCAAGCCAAGGAGGACCCTCGTGCTGAAGAACCCAATATTCTTCAATATGAGTCCCTGTCCAGAGAATCCCTCACTGTGCCTGTCCTGCTGATTCTATCTTGACCAAGCGCCTTGACACAATGTAGAAGGTGCAGCGCGGTCCCGGCTTCCGAAACACCCAACTCCCACACACCTCGATGGTGGTGGAATCGGCCATGAGGAAGCAGAAGAGCCTGCACTCATTGGTACCACCGTGCCGAGAGTCGAGAGCCCTTGATGCCCTAGGCCGCAAGGCCTATCAAGGTTCCATGCACTCTTGTCGCATCCAGGCATATAAATTGTACATCGGTATGTTCCTGCACGACCTGGCTAAGGAACTAGGAGGTTTCTCCGCCGTCCTCAAGGGAGAGCCCCTCGACAGATTCCGCGCCCTGTTGATATCAGTGGTTGACTGCTCCAAGTACATCTCTCGAGTCTCTTGTGATGGCTTCGAGACATTGGCTCGGGTGGCGGCCGCAGGCATTGGAGCCCGCCGCCAGGCATGGCTAAAATCCTCAGATTTGGAACAATGGGTGCAGGAGAAGCTCCTGGAGTACCCTGCCTCAGTGAACAACTTTTTAGTAAGCCGATGGAGGAGAAGGCTGCGGAGATCGAAACGGAGTTCATTGCCAGGACTCCTCTCTCCTGCAAGACCTCCACTCTGCCTTGGAAGCAGCAGCCAGCCAAGAAGCCCTTCTTCCCCAGGAAAGGTCTTCAGTATCACAGCTACCCACCGTACCCAGCTACCCCTACGCCGATTGCTCCAACGCAGGGAAAGCCCGGCCAGGGGCACCGTAAACCAAAGGGTCCAAAGGCCCAAACACTGGCCCCTCCGCAACCCACTTGGGTTTTGATGCCATCGGCATGGCCCCTTGCCCTCCGGCAATACAGCAGTCAGTGGAGAGACGCCTGTCCTGCTTCGTCCCATCGTGGGCGCTCATCACCTCGGATACTTGGGTTCTCCAGGTTGTCCGTGAGGGCTATCGCCTCCTTTCGACAGGCTTCCACCCCCTTTCTCCCTGGCAGAGCCTCCTCGACTCCCCGCACATCAGCTTCTGCTGCAGTGGGAATTGCACTCCCTCCTTGCCCAACGGGCAGTCAAGAAGGTCCCTCCCCACCTTTGAGGTCGGGCTTTTACTGCTAGTACTGCCTCATCCCGAAAAATACAGGGGGTCTGCGGCCCATCCTCGATCTCTGAAGGCTAAACAAGTTCCTGGTGCAGGAGAAATTCAAGATGTTATCTTTTGGCGTGCTGCTGCCCGTCCTCCGGCAGGGCGACTGGCTATGCTCCTTGGATCTAAAGGACACTTATGTTCATATCTTGATCCACCCCCAACACAGGTAGTACCTGCGTTTCAGGGTGCAGGGAGAGATCTTCCAGTACAGAGTGATCCCCTTCGGCCTTGCAGCCGCCCCATGGGTCTTCACGAAGTATCTCGTCGTGGCCACCACTCACCTTCAGTGCTGGGGCGTACCGTTTTTTTCCCTACCCAGACGACTGGCTCGTTACGGGCACCCCGTCGAGGAGGCCTGGCAAGCGATGTCATGCACTGTCCTCCTCTTGGAGAGCTTGGGGTTCTTGGTCAACTGCCCAAAGTCTTACCTCGAGCCGGTGCAGGCTCTCGAGTTCATCGGTGCGCACCTCGATACTCGGCAGGCCATTGCCCTCTTGCTGGTGGATTGCTCCACCTTCCTTCGAGCTCTGGCGGCTCGCATCCAAAGTGCCCACCAGGTTACCGCTCGGTCCATGCTACGTCTCCTGGGCCACATGGCCTCGACTGTGCATGTGGTTCCTTACTCTCACCTGCACATTTGGACAGCTCAGTGGGTGTTTCATTGCCCAATGGAGCCAGTCCCTCGGACACCTCAGGGAACCCGTCACAGTTCTCCCCAACCTCTGCTTGTCGCTGAACTGGTGGCAAAACTCACGCAACCTCCTGTGGGGATCGCCCTCTCAGACCCCACAGCATGATGTGGTGCTGACTACAGATGCTTCCCTGTTAGGGTGGGGAGCCCATTGCGGGTCTCTCTGCAAGCAGGGGCAATGGACACCCATGGAGGCTCAGCAGCAGATAAACCTGCTCGAGCTTCGGGCCATCTGGTGGGCCCTGTGGGCCTTTGACGATCTCCTCAGCGGGAAGTCGGTCCTGGTACAGACCGACAACTGTGTAGCAATGTTCTACCTCAACAAGGAGGGGGGCACGGAGTTGCGCTCCCTCTGCAGGAAAGCAGTCCTCATCTGCTCTTTTGCCACCCAACGAAGGATGTCTCTTGGGGCGGCATACCTCCCGGGTCAAGAGAATGGTCTGGCAGACAGCAGAATCCTTCACCCCCACGAATGGCGGCTGGATCCCAGAGTAGCAGGCTGGCTGTTTCTACGCTGGGACACTCCAGCGATAGACCTCTTCGCCAGCCTCCAGAACATGCAGCTCCCTCGTCTTTGCGGCCCGGTACCGCACCCAGATGCATTTCTCCTGGACTGGTCCTCCAGTCTTCTGTATGCATTCCCTCCTTTTCCCCTCATTGCGAGGACTCTGTTCAAGGCTCAATGGGACGGGGCATCGCTGATTCTCATGGCACCTTCGTGGCCTCGGCAGCCTTGGTTCCCGCTCCTGCTTCGGCTGTCGACAGAGCCTCTGGTTCCCCTGGGCTCAGCCAGGGACTTGCTAACGCTGGAAGAGGGTCAGGTACTACACCTGAACCTAACCTCCCTATCCCTCATGGCCTGGCGGCTGAAGGGTCTCTCTAGCCTCTCTGGCCCTTCCGGAGGAGGTCGAGGAAATCTCCCTTGCCTTGAGGGAAGGACTCCACTAGGCGAGTTTACACCAGATCGACCCCTTCTCATGCCCGGTTCGGTGGGTTCTCCAGTACCTCCTCCACCCCTCGAAGGAAGGGCTGAAGTCGAACTCTGTTACATTTGAGTGCCATATCGGCTAATCATCTCTCTATCAAGGGAAAACCTCTCTCGGGGCAGACGTTAGTCTCCCGCTTCATGCGGGGCCTTCTGTTATCCAAGCTGCCCATCCATCCTCAGACGGAATGGGACTTGAATGTGGTGCTCATGCAGCTCACCCGTCCACCCTTTGAGCCAATTGCGACATGTTTGCTTCGGCATTTGTCCTGGAAGGTGGCCTTCCTGGTGGCGCTGACCTCGGCTCGCCAAGTCAGTGAGCTTCAGGCGTTCATGGCTGCCGCCCCTTACACCAGGTTTTATCGGAACAGGTTGGTCCTCTGGACCCATCCTAAATTCTTACCCAAGGTTGTGTTGTCTTTTCATCTCAACCAAGAGATAGTGCTCCCAACCTTCTTCCTGAGGCCCCACACTGACCAGGCGTCGGCAGCTCTCCACACCCTCATCTGCAAGCGGACCCTTGCCTTCTACTTGCAGCGTAACCAGACTCACCACAAGTCTGACAGACTTTTTGTGACCTACGATCCCAATCGACAGGGGCAAGCAGTCACCATGTGCACCCTCTCAGTTTGGGTGGTGGACTGCATCGCTTTCGCCCATGCAAAGGCAGGCGTCCCTCTGGATCGTTGAGTCACCGTCCACGGGGTCCGAGCCAAAGCGGCCTCGCTGTGCTCCGTGCCCATGATGGACATCTGCTGGGCGGCGAACTGGTCTTCCACAAACACCTTCGCTGCCCACTACTGCCTAGTGAGGGAGTCCCGCCAGGACAGCGCCTTCGGCCAGGCTGTATTCCGTAATCTGTTCGGGGTATAAGCAACTCCTGCCCTCCGACCCTTCTTCACAGCTACTGAGGGCTTCGTCCCGAGGACTCGGGCTCCTTCGAACTTCGGCTTCTGCTTACGGCCTCACAGAGGCATTTTTTGGTTACAGGTTCAGTAGCCTGTAACAGCTAGGGAGTCCCATAAGTGAGGACTGACTTCCTGCTTGTTCCTGGAGAAATTGTAGTTACTCATCTGTAACAGGTGTTCTCCAGGGACAGCAGGAATCAGTCCTCACTACCCTCCCGCCTCCCCTGTTGAGTTGCTGAATTTTGTCCTTCCCTTCCCATCTGCTTGGTAGGGCTCGAGCTAAGGGACCTGACTGAGCAAGATGGCACGCTTGGGCGTGAAGAGGACCATGCATGCGTGGTAGGAATCCCAAAGGCTTTCTTTGAAAGCTGTGGAATTGCTCTGCGCGGGCTCCATCGGTGCCGACGTCACCTGTAAGTGAGGACTGATTCCTGCTGTCCCTGGAGAACACCTGTCACAGGTGAGTAACTACGCTTTTCCCCACTCCCAAGCACACATTTTCCCATTCCTTCTCCATCCATTCTTCTTCAATGTCGCGCTCCAAAGCAACCACATAAGGGAGTTTGGCGAATTTGGTACCCTGTAAACGTCTATATAGCAGTCAGAGTAGACCCTGACTTTTAAAATGGGCCATCCACAAAGCTTCCAAGTCATTGAGCCCATCAGCTAGGGTTGCCCAGTGCGGCTGCTGGCGTAGGAAATGGGCCACCTGCATGTGTGCAAAGAAATCTCTTGAGGGTAGCCAATATTGTCCTTTCAGCTTATCAAAAGGGAGGATTTCACCCTGCTTTAATAATTTAATAAAGGTATCTAGGCCCAACTGTTCCCAGCATCAAAATGTCTCCTCTCACCCAGGGGCAAAGGAGGGGACCCCCCCCCCTCCCAGTGGGTGCCAGAGTAGTAAATTCCACTTATGGGGCTACCCTTCTCCATCCCCTCCGCCATTGATTCCAAAGATGCATTCAATTGGGGTTCTTCCTCCACCTCCCCCCAGGAGTCCCCTTCAACATCCAGGGGAGATGAGGCAATTTCATCTGATCTGCTCAGGATTGCTCTAACGCCCAGAACCTCTTATTCCCCTCCCCTCCTCCAATCCGTGACCTGGTGCATCTGGGAAGCTAAATAATGTAGGTTAACCTCTGGGACGTCCAAGTCCCCTCTGCGGCATGCAAGATAAAGAACCTGACATAAATATTCGTCTCTGGAGCCGCTGAAGTACAGAAGGGGGGTACTGCCACAGGAAGAACCTGGAAGAAATACAACAAACATGGCAGCACATTCATTTTTATGGTTGCCATTCGTCCCAGCCATGAAAGTTCACCAGAATGCCATTGGGCAAGTCCTTCTCCACTTCTCGCAATAGGGCCGGATAATTAGCCTGCTGACAGTATTTTGATTGCATCGGGAGCGGGATCTGGGCCGCTGGACCACCAGGGATAATTTTATTGTCGGGCACGCCCCCCAACAGTATTTTCATGGCTTCGGGGGCTTTTTCTGATGCCTAATCATCTGAGGAGGAGGAGATCTAGGCATCAACGGAAGCACCCGATCCATCAAAATACTGTCAGGGGCACACATTAGAGGTTTACTTCTACTCAGACCCTGAAGTAAAACATTTGGTGCTGTGGCCTTCATGAGAGACTTTTGGCAAAATTAAAAAGTCATGGGATAGGAGGCAGTGTACTATTGTGGAATAGGAACTGGTTAAAAGATAGAAAGCAGAGGGTAGGGCTAAATGGAGGAGGGATAGTAAGGAAATCCACAGTACTACCTTTTAACCTTCGAAAGGGAGACTATGATAAAATGAGGAAAATAGTTAAGAAAAAACTAAAAGGAGCAGTTGCAAAGGTTAAAGACTTACATCAAGCTTGGGTGGTGTTGAAAAATACTATCTTGGAAGCCCAGAACAGCTGTATTCCACGCTTTAAGAAAAGTAGAAGGAAGTCCAAAAAACTGCCAGCATGGTTTAAAGGTGAGGTCAGAGAGGCTGTTGCCAAAAAAGCATCTTTCAGGAAATGGAAAAAAGAACCAAACGACAAAACCTGGAAACAGCACAAGCACTGGCATGTTAAATGCAAGGCATTGATAAGGCAGGCAAAGGGAGAATTTGAGAAGAAGCTTGCTGCGGAAGCAAAAACGCATAATAAAGACTTTTTCAAGTACATTTGTAGCAAAAAACCTGTGAGAGATTCAGTCGTTCCATTAGATGATAGCGGGGTTAAAGGGGCACTAAGAGGCGACAAGGTGGTAGCAGAGAGACTGAATGAATTCTTTGCTTTGGTCTTTACTGAGGAAGATGTAGGGATGTTACCCATGACTGAAGTGGTATTTAAAGGTGCGGAAGAATTGAAGGAAATATTGATACATCGGGAAGATGTCTTACAACTATTAGATAAACTGAAGAGTAGCAAATCACCTGGGCCGGATGATATACATCCAAGAGTGTTGAAAGAACTGAAATGTGAGATTACAGACCTGCTATTAGTAATCTGTGAACTATCATTAAAATCATCTGTAATACCTGAAGATTGGAGGATGGCGAACGTAACATCAATTTTTAAAAAGGGTTCCAGGGGTGATCCGGGAAACTACAGACCGGTCAGCCTAACGTCAATACTGGGAAAAATGGTAGAAAACATCATAAAGAACAAAATTGCTGAAGATGTAGATAGTCATGGCTTAATGGGAGACAGCCAACATGGCTTTAGACAAGGAAGATTTTGTCTTACTAATCTGTTATGTTTTTTTGAAGGTGTGAAGAAACAGGTAGACAAAGGTGAGTCGGTTGATATAGTGTATTTGGACTTTCAGAAAGCCTTTGACAAGGTCCCTCATCAGAGACTTTTGGCAAAACTAGAGTCATGGGATAGGAGGCAGTGTACTATTGTGGATCAGGAACTGGTTAAAATATAGAAAGCAGAAGGTAGGGTTAAAAGGCCAATTTTCCCAATGGAGAAAGGAAAATAGTGGTGTACCCCAGGGATCTGTGCTGGGTCCGCTGCTTTTTGACATATTCATAAATGACCTGGAAAAGGGAAAAACGAGTGAGGTTATCAAATTTGCAGATGACACAAAACTATTTAAAGTTGTTAAAACCCAAGAGGATTGTGGAAAATTGCAAGAGGATCTTGATAGATTGGAAGACTGGGCATCAAAATGGCAGATGAAATTTAATGTGGACAAGTGCAAAGTTATGCACCTAGGAAAGAACAACCCAAGCTATGGTTACACGATGCAAAGTTCCACATTAGGAACCACCACCCAGGAAAAAGATGTAGGCGTCATTGTGGATAACATGTTAAAACCCTCGGCCCCGTGTGCAGCGGCGGCCAAGAGAGCAAATAGAATGCTAGATATCATAAGGAAAGGAATGGAAAATAAAACAAAGGATATTATAGTGCCTCTATATCGTTCCATAGTGAGACCGCACCTTGAATATTGTGTGCAGTTCTGGTCGCCGTATCTTAAAAAGGATATAGCATTATTAGAAAAGGTTCAGAGAAGAGCCACCAAAATGATAAAGGGGATGGAAGGATACCCCTATGAAGAAAGGCAAAAAAGGTTAGGGCTCTTTAACCTGGAAAAGAGACGACTGAGGGGAGATATGATAGAAGTCTATAAATTAATGAATGGAGTGGAACAGGTAAACGTAGATCGATTGTTATCAGAATATAGAAAGACATGGGGACATGCAATGAAACTACAGGGTAAATTATTTAAGACTAATAAAAGAAAATATTTTTTCACTCAACGTGTAATCAAACTCTGGAATTTGTTAACGTAGGATGTAGTAAAGGCTGTTAGTGTAGTTGGGCTTAAAAAAGGTTTGGACAAGTTCCTGGAGGAAAGGTCCATAAACCATTATTGAGAAGGGACCCAGGATATCAATGCTTGATCCAGTACAAGAATTGTGGAACCTGTATCTTTTGGGGAAACTGCTAGGTACATATGACCTAGATTGGCCACTGTTGGAAACAGGATACTGGGCTTGATGGACCTTAGTCTGACCCTGTATGGCATATCTTATGTTTTTATGAGAAAGGTGAATGTGCTGGGTCCGCCGCTTTTGAACATATTCATAAATGACCTGGAAATGGGAATAACGAGTGAGGTTATCAAATTTGGAAATGACACAAGACTATTCAAACTTGTTAAAATCCATGAGGATTGTGGAAAATTGCAAATTGGAAGGCTGGACATCCAAATGGCAGATGAAATTTAATGTGGACAAGTGCATTGTTATGCACCTAGGAAAGTACAACCCAAACTATGGTCACACGATGCAAGGTTCCACATTAGGAACCACCACCCAGGAAAAAGATTTAGGCATCATCGTGGATAATATGTTGAAACCCTCTGCCTAGTGTGCAGCTGCGGCCAAGAGAGCAAATAGAATGCTAGGTATCATAAGAAAAGAAACGGAGAATAAAACAAAGGATATTATAATGCCTTTGTATCGTTCTATGGTGCGACCGCACCTTTGTGTGCTGTTCTGGTCACTGTACCTTAAAAAGGATATAGTGTTATTAGAAAAGGTATGGAGAAGAGCCACCAAAATGGTAAAGGAGATGGAAGGATTACCCCTATGAAGAGAGGCTAAAAAGGTTAGGGCTCTTCAACCTGGTAAAGAGACAGCTGAGGGGAGATATGATAGAGGTCTATAAATTAATGGATGGAGCGGAACAGGTAAACGTAGATCGATTGTTTATGCCATCAATATATAGAAAGACTAGGAGGCATGCAATGAAGCTACAGGGTAACCTATTTAAGACTAATAAGAGAAAATATTTTTTCACTCAACGTGTAATCAAACTCTGGAATTTCTTACCAGAGGATATACTACGAGTAAAAGCTGTTAGTATAGCCGGGTTTAAAAATGTTTTGGACAAATTCCTGAAGGAGAAGTCCATAAACATTATTAAAGTGGACCCAGAATATCCACTGCTTGCTGTAATACAAGCATTGTGGAACCTGTGTCTTTTGGGGAAACTGCTAGGTACTTGTGACTTAGATTGGCCACTGTTGGCAACAGGATACTGGGCTTTATGGACCTTGGTCTGACCCAGTATAGCATATCTTATGTTCTTATATTCCTCTACGCCTGTCTCTGAATTGGGTGTAGCTATGATTTGCATACCAGCCTGGCTGATTATAATAGATTTAAATCAGGTTTATTTAAATACTAGGACAGACTAGATAGGCCATGTGGTCTTTTTCTGTCGTCATATTTCTATGTTTCTAAATACGCTTGACGTTAGTTGGGCGCTAGTTTTTCCATCGGCGTTTACATCTGTTTCCTGCATTTGCAGGATCGTTAAAAGTGCTTAAACATGGCGTTAGGGGCTCGTAAATCCCATACTAGCTTTCTGCATTGGCTAGCTAGACAGTTGAGCGTCTGGCACTCCCAGCTCCTTAATAATGCCATGGAAGATAAACTGGGTAAGTCCTGGAACACAGGAGAACCAATTTTTATTCCGCCATATTCGGCGAGTCCAATTCCGTTTCTGGGTATTTGAGAAGGCTTCCCCAAATAGAACCTGGTCTGCGTTTGAAGGTAGCAGCACTTTGGGTCCACACTCTTCTCCTTGGACTGTTGCAGTCAGGATGGGAGTACATTTCTTTAGCCAGGTCACCGGGTAGACTGAGACTCTCCTCCTTTTGTCTGGCTATGCAATCTTGCAGTGAGTAGGTCTCACCGGCTCTATCACCTCATAGGGACCTTGCCATGAAGAGGAAAACTTACCCGCCAGTGCAGGGTAAGAAACCAGGATTGTCCCCAGATTTAAAAGCTGTACCGTCTCTTGCTGATAGGCACTATTCCGGGGCCTCTGTGTCTCTCCCCTAGGTACAGTTTTGCTGTTTCTCCAGCATCCTTTAATCGCTTCTGCATCTGGAGTATGTAGCCCTTTACGTTAAGGCTGTGATGGGTTTCTCATCCCCTTGGGTTCTTTTGTGTTGACTTAGACTCCCCACACTTGTCTGCTCAGAGGGACTGTCACCGTATTTGAGGGTTTCCCCTTCGAAGAGGTGGAATCTCTCAAGAGATAGCTGTAGGCCTTTCAGGAGACTCTTCGGCCTCTAAGCCCTCCTCTACAGCTGTCCACATAGTTTATGAGAGACCTTCTCCCCCTCTGGGTTGTTTTTCCTCTGGTTCCAGAGGTCCTTGAAATTTGGAAAGTCTCTACCTATAATTATGGGGTGCGTTAGCCCCAAGGTAAGACAGCCACCTCGAGGGTCTCCAACTCTACAGGGGTTTTCAAGTCAACTAGTACTCTTGGATGTTTCTGTTGGTCTCCATGAGCACAACCCAAAGTCAGAAGCTTGTTATAGTTGATTTGATGTCTTAGCCTCATGCTCTGAGTTTACCAGGGCTTGCCGCTGGGTACCGTCCAGCTCCACGGTTATCACAAACATTTCACCCTCGCAGGGGACATTTCCACAAGACTGAACAGATGGGAGGTCATAAAATTTGTATCCATTGGTTCCCAGAATGTTAAGGGGCACTCCTGGGCATAGTGGCCCCTGCCCCCACACTTGAAGCAGGTCAGAAAGCCACCATCTGACCCTTGGGGGAGGGGGGGAAGAATGTGCAGACCTTGGCCTAGGAACCCTCAATGGCTCGGGTTTTCCTGTCCAGCCCCACTGGGCTACGGATGGCTTTATTTCCTCCTCCTTGGGGGTCTCTGCTTTAGGCTGAGCTTCAAATCCTTCTGCAATTTCCAAAGTGATTTCTAAGGTTGATTTTGAGAACTGGCACACCCATTGTCTCATGGGAGAGGTGAAGCCCTTTATGAACTGCTCCAACAGAGCAATGTTGGCCACCTCAACTCCAGTCTTCGACTCAGGTTTCAGCCACTTCCAGGCAGTCTTTCAATCAATAAAAGAAATATTGGGGGGTTTCCTTCGGTCCCAGAACCCCTCCTCTGAACCTTTGCTGGTTGGCTTACACCCGACCCGCTTCAAAATGGCAGTCTTGACTGCTGCATAGGTGGTCCTCCATCAGTGTTAGCCTCCTGGAAGGTGGCTTGACAGCTTTCAGTCAGCAAGTTTCCCAGATATGTAGTCCACATCATCTCTGGCCAACCAGCCAGTCGAACTGTCCGCTCAAAGTTTACTAGGAAGTGATCCGGGTCCTCGCTCTCCATCATCTTAAGCAGGAGTGGTACTGGAGGGTGGGGCTGCTGCCGTTGAAGTGCCTGGGAGACTTGCGCTAGCGAACCCTGCTGCATTTTACAGATTTCTGTAGTACCTGTGATTGCTGCACCCCTTGGGCTTGCAAAATGTCCTGCAGCAGCTGTTGCTGCTGCTGTCCTTCCAGTAGGGCACGCTGTAACTGCTGCTGTTGTTGCTCCACAAGGGTCTGGAGTAATCTCTCTATTTTCGTTTATTTTTCCTTTCGAACCCATCCTGGGTAGGAGAAAGCAAACAAAATTCCTGCTTGTCCAGCTTCTAACTAAACTGAGCTTTCTTCCCTAACTACAGTAGGGCTAACCCCTTTGGCTGTATACCAACAAAAAAAAAACCCTTCCTTTCTTGCCCATGGAGAGGTCAGAGCCCAGGAGGTATGTGGGGTTTCTTCTGTTCCTTGGTGAAGAAGGATCCCACCACTGCCATCATATGTAGGACTTTGCGAGCGGGTCAGGAGACAAACCATCACCGAGCCAGGCCGGGGGGGGGGGGGGTATTTAAAAATGCTGTATTTACAGGGAGTTCATAGCAGTGGTAGCAGAGACACACTTCTCCCCTCCCCCAAAGTTCCTTCACTCTGGGCTTCACAGTGGTAGCAGAGAAACAGTTCTCACCTTCCCAAATTTCTTTCACTCTGGGCTTTACAGCAGTAGCACCACAAGCCTGCTGACCAATTTGGAAATACCCCGGCTCCTTCCTTCCCATAGGATCTCCTTAGAGGTAGGTGGTCACTCCGTACTCTGGAATACCTTGGACTCTTCTCTCTCTCTCAAACGTAACTGGTCACTGCATATTCCAGAGAACCCCAGGCTGCTCTCTATCCCTCTCCAGGTACCTTGCTTCCTGGGATAAAGCCTGGAGCCTGGCCACACCTTTCCCAGGCATTCTCCAGCCCTTCTTAAAGGGACAGTGCAATACCTCACTTGTGCTAGGCTTGGCTGGGGCATTTCCCTGTGGGGGATGGGGTGTTTCTCAAACACTCCATCACACAAACATAAATAGAATCCGTACGTGATCATATTTTGACTTTGTATTAAAAACAGTAACGACTTCAACTGTCTGCACACTATTATTTATTTATTTAACAGGTTTTTTTAATACCGCTTTATCATTTTAGACAAAGCAGTTTATATTGTAACTTAAACTTGGTAAAGTACATTAAACAGGAACGTTGATAACTTGGATTTTTCTGAGGCAATGGAGGGTTAAGTGACTTGGCCAAGGCCACAAGGTGCTATTAAACTTATTAAAGCTGTTTTTGTTACTGGACTAGATTTATTTTATTTAATTATTTAACAGGTTTTTTATACTGCCCTATCTTCCATTCAGGGTGGTTTACATTACAACTTCAACTTTTGATATCTTCAATAATGAAAACTGTTTCAATATATATTTTGTCTTGCTCATTGTTTTTTCAGTTGACTCATTTATGTAATTACATATCTTAATTTGCTGGCCTATACTTGTTTTTGTTTTATAGGAAGCTCAACAGGGCTATTGTTTGCATCCTTATTTGATGATGATATCAGTGAAGTGGGTGCCCTTCAAAGCCAAAGCTTTAGAAAGCGACATAAAAGTGCAGTGGAGCCTAGCCTGAAACAGCAGATGGCCTTGGACAGCAGGAGCCGGCACCATAGTGGAGATGCATTAATGGGGCTTATGATCAACGGAATTCATCAGGAAACCAGTTCAGAAATGGTTAAAAAGTTGGGAGATGATGTAAAAATTCTCTCTAGTATGTTCCAGAAAAGCATAAGACCTACCACTCTGAATATCAGAAAGGCATCCCAAAGAGAAAAGAGAGGCAGTCTTGAGAAGGAGTCAAGTGATGAGGATATACCTTTAGATGTTAGCGAGAGTTTGGGGAACAAGGCAGAGTCACCTGTAATCTTTGACTTGGAAGACTTGGATGAGGCTGTAATGCCAGCTTATTCAACATCTCACAAACTACAGGGGTGTAACAGCAGTGGCCTTGCTGTTACACCAGTGCAGAAAACAGATGTTGAGACTGGATTTGACCCATTATCATTGCTAGCTGCTGAGAGAGAGCAGGAGGAAGATGAAGAAGGAGAAGAGGAGGAAGAGGAAGATAATGTTCTGACGCTATCTGTACGGCGGGATTTGGCAGAGGAAATTGAGATGTATATGAACAATATGAATAGCCCCTTAATGAGTCGCACACCCAGTATTGATTTGCAAAGAGCATATGATGATAAAGCCTTTAGCAAAAGTTCACCTGTGGTTCACTCCTGCAGGAGATCCAGCCTCCCGCCAAATTCTCCCAGACCTGTAGCATTTCCCAAGTCTAAGACATACCATGTAAAGCACACTGAGAAGGCCAGGGATCGGTTCTGGTCCTCACCATCCTTCTCTCCAAGCAGTTTGCAAAAGGAAATGCCCCAAAACCCAGATGGAGCTTTTTCTCCTGTGTCTCCCCCTTCATTTAACTTGGATATGTTGTTGACACCTAAGTTTGATGCTCTGAAGAGTAGTATGTTCTCTGCTGGTAAAGGTGTTGCCAAAAAGGCCAGCAGTTGGTATTCAAAGTTCGCTATGTATGCTGTGCCTTTGAAGGTGAGTTTTTCTATCTTATATTGTAACTGATTCAGTAATTCAGTTTTAATAGATGTTTTTGATTAAATGTTTAGACATATTTTTATTAAATTTAATATACACAGCATGACACATATTGTTTCTTATGTACTCTGTGCTGTTGCATAAGAACAAAACAGCTCATAAATATAAAATAACCCCCAAACCACCCACTACTCCTCTCCCCTGTCCAGGAATTTTTTGGTTAATTTTTTTAAAATGTTGAAAGTTCTTCGTTCACCACATTAATGTTTTTAGCTCTCCTGCTTGTAGAAATTGTAAATTTACTACAAGTTTTAATCAGTCTTAAGTATTTTTAACATTTTTAAAGGTATATCAGGTGCTTGCATGTTTTTCTTTCCTCAGGGTCAGGGTACAGTTGAACAGCAGGTTGGCACTCTTGACAGCACCTTAAAGGAGATGGGTAGCCTGGACCCTAGGGCATTGAAGATTTGTTTCTATATAGACCATTAAAGAAGCATTTTAGCAGAGACAGCCTTAAAACTGCCTGTGTTGAAATGCTATGGTTTGAGTGTGAGACGCTATTATATTGCTTATTATACTTAAAAAAGTAAAGTATTTCATAGCCTTTGGCTCGACTATGTTGTGACATGCTTGTGCTATTTTGTGAGAACAACTGTGGTGAAATACATTTCCTATTCGTCTCTCCGGGCCAGTCCAGGTACATTAGGGTAGTCAACCTCCTCCAGCAGCTGAGGACTGAAAACTGAAAGTCTCTGTTGACAGCCTATCTAGCTCCCCCTGGCTTCAGAGACTCAGTCTTTCAGTCCTCAGTAGCTGAGCAGGACGTGTGGCTGACAGGCTCCCAGGAGAGATGAATAGGGAATAGGCTGTTAGGCTTTTAAATAGATCAATTAAAATAAGAAAGAAAAGAAAGACAAACTTGTTTGCTTGATTGCCCTGGCAGGGCAGTATCGGCAAGGGAAGTATCCTGTAAAGTTGGTTGAAAAAAGAAAAAAGGAGCAGATCGAACGGTTCTCAGCTGCCATCCCACACATGGTCTTCCTTCTCCCTGACCACCACTGCCGAGCTTCACCATCTCATCTCCTCATCCAACAAAACCTTCTGCTCCCTTGACCCCATCCCTCCCTCCTGGCTACTGACTCCCTCTCAGTCTTTCCTTCCCTATATTCAAACTATCCTGAACAATAGTCTTTCCACTGGAACCTTCCCCTCCTTCTGGAAGCACGCTCTAATTCGCCCACTCCTCAAGAAACCTTCTCTTGACCCTCTAGACCCCAACAACTATCGCCCAGTCTCTAACCTTCCTTTTCTGTCTAAACTTCTCGAAAAGGTTGTCTTTGCCCAACTATCTCATCACCTTGACTCCACCAATTTCCTTCACCCCCGCCAATCCGGCTTCCGTCCCGGGCACAGTGTTGAGACCATTCTTCTTGCCTTCACCAACGCCCTGCCATGTAGCTCATGACCGCGGTGAAATCTCGGTGGCGGTAGCCCTTGATCTTTCCGCTGCATTCGACCTGGTAGATCACTCGCTCCTCTTGTCCCGACTGCACGATGCAGGCCTCTGTAGCACTGTCTTTCGGTGGTTCCACTCCTTTCTTTCCTCCCGTTCTGGTGCTGTTCTTTCCTCCTCCCCTTCCTGCCCCCCCTCTGACTCCTTTCCCCTCCCTTGTGGGGTCCCCCAAGGTTCTGTGCTGGCTCCTCTTCTCTTCAATCTCTTCTTAACCCCTCTCACACTCCTTATACAACAGTTTGGAATTTCAGCTTTTTATTATGCGGACGATATTATTCTTCTATACCACACCTCCCCAGCTTGCCCCGACCTTGCCCCTCTCAACTCCTGCCTGGCTGCTGTTTCTGATTGGATGACTCACAACTGTCTGCACCTCAGCCTCTCCAAAACTACAGCCATTTGGTTCCCGCACGGTCACCAGCCCCCCTCTATTGCCCCCTCTTTCCCTACCATTCCTATCTCTGTGGTTTCCATCTTTTGGTATCTTGGGGTGCTTTTCGACTCGGATCTCTCTTTCTCCGCTCACATATCTCTAAAACCTCCTTTTACTATCTCAGACAAATTCGTGCCATTCGCCCCTTCCTCTCTCCACCCGCTCTTGCTACCTTGCTGCTGGCTCTTGTTATCTCCCGTATTGACTTCGCTAATTCCGTTCTCTCTGGCATCTCTAAACTCCAACTTTCACGACTTCAACGAATCCAGAACACCGCTGCCCGTCTCGTGTCTTATTCCTCCCCTAGAGACCACGTCACGCCCCTTCTTTTCCATCTTCATTGGCTTCCCATTTTCTTTCGTATCCAGTTCAAACTTCTCACACTCGTTCACAAAGTTCTTCATACCACCACACCACAATACCTGGCTGATCTCATCCACTTTCACACCCCCAGGCACCCCCCCCCCGTTCCTTCCATCTCAACCGCCTCACACTGCCTCCCCCCTCACTTGCTCACCTCCAATCCACCC
Source organism: Ichthyophis bannanicus (assembly GCA_033557465.1). NCBI lineage: Eukaryota > Metazoa > Chordata > Amphibia > Gymnophiona > Ichthyophiidae > Ichthyophis > Ichthyophis bannanicus. The sequence goes on along the minus strand of CM066043.1, from coordinate 259,949,653 downwards.
GCTCCTCAGCTTTCTTCTTCATAGGTCCGGCCCTTTGGAACTCTCTTCCCTCTGCTCTCCGTCTGGAGCCCCATCACCCTACCTTTAAACAGGCCCTGAAAACCCACCTCTTTTCCCTTGCCTTCAATCCCCCTCCCTCCTAGCCTTTATCCTTTCCCTACGCTGACGGTCCTCGCTCGTCTCTGTCTCTCTATCCTTTATTAAGTTGTAATTTCCTTTTCTCTTTCCGGCCTTGTGCCTTGCTGTTATGAAGATTTATTTTTTGTAAACCGCTCTGTTTATCACTGAAGGGCGGTCAATCAAGTCAATAAACATAAACATAAGTTTTAAGCAGCAAGGAGCAGAGCCTGCCCCGACTGAGGGTCCGTCACTCCGGGAGAGGCGGGGAAGGAGCTGGGAGCCCCAGATTCCTCTTCCCTTCCTCCGATAGCTTCCAGTTCCGTTGTCCGCTGGCAGCGGGGAGACGGAGAGCAGGAGCGCAAGCACAGGTGGTCAGGTAGGAGCGTGGCAGGTGATTGCTTCACAGCGGGGGTGTTTGGATTGCCGCGTGCGTCGGGGATCGGGTTCCACTGATCGGGGTGCTTCTTGGTTCTTGTGGGTTCTTTTGGTGCGACATGGAACACAGAGTAACATCGGGGGAGAAAGAGTTGTTGCGGATGCCTAAGGTGGATGCGCTAGTGTCAGTGGTCACCAAGAAGACAACAATTCTGGTAGAAGGAGGTGCAGCACTTAAGGATCTTCAGGATCGTAGGTTAGAGGCACTTTTAAAACAGGCTTTTGATTCCAGTGCCTTAGCTCTGCAGGCTTCTATTTGTGGGGCGTATGTGTCTAGGGCTTCTATCTGGTGGCTGCAAGGGGAACCGGGCCCGGATAAGGAGGAGGACTCCTCCATGGAAGGAGCAAAGCTAGAGTCGGCGGCAGCCTATCTGGCAGATGCCTTCTATGATTTGGTGAGAATATCGGCGAAATCCATGGCATCTGTGATTGCCGCTAGGCGCTTTCTCTGGTTAAGAAATTGGGCGGCGAATGCATTTTCGAAGTCTTGCCTCAGTAAGCTTCCCCACAAGGGCAAGCTGCTCTTTGGAGAAGCTTTGGAGAAAATTGTAAAGGATTTGGGTGATTCCAAGGGAGGTCGCCTTCCAGAGCACCGTCCGAGAGCGGCAAAGTTGGGATCCATACCGAGAGGTCAAGGGAGAGATTTTCGCAGGTTCCAAGGACCTCAGTTTGCGCTTTATCAAAGAGGCCGTTTTGTAGCCAGGGGGCAGTCTTTTCAAGGAGCTAGAGGGTTCAGCAGGGGCTATTTTAGCTCCCAGCAGAGCTCTTCTAAGAAACCACAATGAAGGGCGGCTGGTCCAGGCGGAGGTTCCCGTAGGAGGACGTTTGCAGGAGTTTCTCTCCACCTGGACCGCCATAACTACGGACCGGTGGGTGCTGGAGATTATCCGTGAGGGGTATGCGCTGCCGTTTGCGCATCCGCTAGCGGAGGCTTTTGTGTTGTCCCCGTGTGGGCCGCCCTCAAAGAGGACAGCGATCAGCGACATGCTGCAGCGCTTGCTGCGGCTTCAGGCAGTGGTGCCAGTGCCTCCAGACCACTGCGGTTTAGGTCAATACTCGATTTATTTTGTGGTCCCAAAGAAAGAAGGATCTTTTTGGCCAATTCTGGATCTCAAGCAGGTGAACCGCTGCTTGCAGGTGCCTCATTTTCGGATGGAAACCCTAAGGTCGGTTATTCGGGCGGTAAAGCCAGGGGAAGTGCTTTCGTCCATAGATCTAACAGAGGCTTATCTACACATCCTGATCAGAGGGGATCATCAAACGTTCTTGCGTTTTGTAGTTCCCATGGGTCATTTTCCGTTTCGAGCATTGCCGTTTGGGCTGGCGACAGCGCCGCAAACTTTCACCAAGGTGATGGTAGTGGCTGCAGCAGCGCTGCGAAAGGAAGGAATTCGGGTGCATCCCTACCTGGACGACTGGCTGATCCGGGCTGGATCGCTCGAGGAATCGGTCGCAGCAGCCTCTTGAGTAGTAGAATTCCTGGAGCAGCTAGGTTGGGTCATCAACCATGCAAAGAATCATTTACAACCAGTGACGCGGCTGACGTACCTCAGAGCCGTGTTCGACACGGAGATTGGGTCGGTGTTCCTACCGGCGGACAGGGTGCAGAAGATTTTGTCTCAGGTAGGGACGTTCTTGAGAGTAAAGGCGCCGACGACTTGGAGGTACTTGCCGTTGTTGGGTTCAGTGGCGGCGGCCTTGGACCTTGTTCCGTGGGCAAGAGCGCATATGCGTCCGCTTCAGCAAGCGTTGCTGTCCAGATGGTCTCCACAGGATCACCCTCTCTCTCGGAGACTGGTATGCCCGGAGGAGGTGCACAACAGTCTGCAGTGGTGGTTGGTTCCACAGCATCTTCAAGCGGGGGTGCCTCTGAAACATCTCGAGTGGGTGTTGGTTATGACGGACGCCAGCCTGTCCGTTTGGGGGGCTCATTGTCTGTCACAGATAACGCAGGGAACATGGTCTGCGGACGAGAGCAGTTGGTCGATAAATCGTTTAGAGCTGAGAGCAGTACGTTTCGCCCTGCAGGAGTTTGTCAGTCTGATCGAAGGTCAGGCGGTTCGGGTGTTCTCTGACAATGCGGTGACGGTTTCTTACATCAACAAGCAAGGAGGTACGGGCAGTGCGATGTTGCTGGATGAGAGTCAACAGCTGTTGCAGTGGGCAGAGATCCATCTCGTAGCACTCTCAGTGGCGCATGTAGCAGGAAAGACAACATTCAAGCCGAATACCTCAGTCGAAATGTCCTGGATCCCGGAGAGTGGGAGCTGAACAGGGCAGTATTTAACGAGATCACGTTTTTATTTATTTATTTATTTTTCTTATATACCGCGCTATTAAAATCAGTGCGGTTTACATTATAACTGAACAATACAACATTGGCTTACCCCACGTTGTGGTGGGGTAAGCCAGTCATGGATCTTATGGCGACCCTTACCCAATACCAAGGCGGCCCGGTTTTACAGCAGGCGCAGAGAACACATGTTGGAAAGGCTCGACGGCCTGGTTCAGCCCTGGCCATCGGGAGAGCTGCTTTATGTGTTTCCTCTGTGGCCGCTGATAGGGCGAGTCATTCGGAGGGTGGTGGGCCACGACGGAAGAATTATTCTGATTGCTCCGGATTGGCCCAGGCGGCCTTGGTATGCGGATCTGGTGCGGCTGCTAGTGGATTCACCTTGGAGGCTGCCCAATCAAATCAACCTGCTGAGCCACAGTGGGATCGGTTCTTGCTTATGGCTTGGCTCTTGAAAGGGAACAGTTGAGACGTCGAGGGTACTCGCGGTCGGTGATAGCCACTATGTTAAAGGCCAGGAAGAGGTCGACATCCTTGGCGTATGTTCGAGTCTGGCGCATTTTTGAAGCGTGGTGTGAAAGCCGTTCAGTTAAGCTGGGTTCATCGGGGCTACCGGATGTCCTGTCGTTTCTTCAAGGGGGACTTGAAAAGGGGCTAGCCCTAAACACTCTCAAGGTTCAGTTGGCAGCGCTAGCTTGTTATAGAGGAAGAGTGCAGGGGGGGAACTCTCTCGTCACACCCAGATGATCGTCGATTTCTTAGAGCGGCAAGGAATATTAGACCTCCGGTTAGACAGATAGTGCCTTCTTGGGACTTGAACTTGGTGTTAGAGGCTTTGACGCAGCCACCTTTTGAGTCGAAGTCGACAGTGAATCTGAGAGAGCTATCGTGGAAGACGGCTTTCCTCGTGGCATTGTGCTCTGCAAGAAGAGTTTCGGATCTGCAAGCGCTTTTGTGTTGAGAGCCGTACATTCAGTTTACGGCGGAAAAAGTGGTGTTGCGGCCGGTGCCATCCTTTCTTCCTAAGGTGGTGTCCACGTTTCACATAAATCAATCAGTCTCGCTTCCCACATTTCCGTGTCAGGAAGGGGATAAAATGGGTCGCTCGCTTAGGAAGTTAGATTTGGGACGTGTGCTTAGGCGGTACCGCAGAGCAATGGAGCCAGTTCGGAGGTCCGCTAGGTTGTTCGTGCTGTTTGGGGGACCTTGTAAAGGTGAAGTGGCTACGAAGGCTTCTATCGCCCATTGGGTGAAGCGGGCCATAGGGGCGGCTTATGAAGCGGAGGGGAGATCGCCTCCGCAGGGACTCAGAGCACATTCTACTCGAGGTCAGGCAGCGTCTTGGGCTGAGTTGGTGTTGGTTCCGCCGGTGGATATATGTCGAGCGGCAGCGTGGTCATCGCTTCATACATTTGCGAAGCACTGTAGGTTAGATGTTCATGCAAGAGGGGATGCGAAGGTTGGGGCCTCGGCTATTGTGGCAGGGCTCGCAGGACCCTCCCGAATTTAGGTACTGCTTTGGTACTGCCCTAATGTACCTGGACTGGCCCGGAGAGACGAATAGGAAGGAGAAATTAGACCTTACCTGCTAATTGTCTTTCCATGAGTTCTCTCTGGGCCAGTCCAGGTCCCGCCCAGTTCGTCTGCGAGTCATTGCCAAGTCTGGAAGCGCGGCTTTAGTGCGGAGTTGGAGTTTACAGAAGTTTGGTTTGTTGTCGGCGAAGTGGAATTTGGGGGTTCCTCTGGGGTTAGGAGGAGACTCTTTTTATTTTAAAAAAAAAAGAATTCATATACTGAGTCAAAGGATTATATAGGATGCTTCCTAAAGATATAGGGAATGGTCATAGATATCTAGGTTGGTAGCCGGCTCTCAAGTCAAGTTTGTTATTTTTCAGAGTTATAGTTTGTTTCTGCTGCTTGGACAATAGTAGACTGAGTCTCTGAAGCCAGGGGGAGCTAGATAGGCTGTCAGCAAAGATTTTCAGTTTTCAGTCCTCAGCTGCTGGAGGAGGTTGACTACCCTAATGTACCTGGACTGGCCCGGAGAGAACTCAAGGAAAGACAATTAGCAGGTAAGGTCTAATTTCTCCTTACCCCCACTTCTTCTTGTATGAAGCAGCATATTCAAGTGCCTTCTCAGATACAGACAGCACATGATAGTCAAGGGAAATAAACAAAAAACAACCCTGTTCTCTATTAGTCCGTTCTGACTTAGGCATGTGTGGGAAGACCTCTCTAAGTATCATCATAAGCATCAAAAAGTGCCATTTCATACACCCAATGTCTCATGTTCAGCGTTCAGTTTTGGCTTCCACTGTTTTCAGACTGACCATCTTCCCAGCCTGTCCTTTTTTCTTCTGTTTTTCTCTTTCTCCAGGACCAAGCAGGAAGTCAGTCCTCGCATATGGGTGACGTCGGCACCGACGGAGCCCTCGCGGAGCAATTTTCCCCAGCTTTCAAAGAAAGCCTTTGGGAATTGCAGCGCGCATGCGCGGTCCCCTTCCCGCCCAAAGGTGCCATCTTGGCCAGTCTTCTTTTTTCCGCGGAGCCCTACAGACGCTGTCTACAAGTCACCGCTGAAAAGTTGATTTTCTTTCTTTATTTTATGATTTTCTTCGGTTCGACACCGGTCCCTTTTCTGTCCGGCCTCGCGACGCCGGTTGCGAGGCCTCCCCTTCTTTTCGGTTTTTCTGTCCTTCGTGACAGATTCGCGCTTTTTTCACTTTTCCCTGGCGGCACGAACGTTCGACCTCGCAGGGGCCCTTTTTCCCCCGATGGCCGCCAGTGGTTTTAAGAAGTGTGTTAAGTGTAAGAAACTTATGTCTCTTACTGACACACATGATTGCTGCCTCCGTTGCCTGGGCCCAGATCATGAAGAAATGATCTGTGGAGCCTGTGGCAAGATGTCCGTGAAATCTTTGCGGAGTCGGCAGCATCAGCGGGAGAGAATCTTCTCTGACCCCAGCCGTACCCGGACCTCGTCAGAAGCTTCGGTGTCCAGGGAATCTGGCTCTGAACACCGTCGGAGCTCCTCTGAGAGGGGGTCTCCTACCCGGGAACATCATCGGAGGAAGAAACCCGCGAGGACGGCGTCGGTGGACGCTCCTGGCTCCACGAGGGCCAGGTCGCATAGCCCCGATAGCCGTCCCGGGTCTTTGGAGCTGGAGCGGCCGTCCAAACAGCCTCGTCTGGAGATGGACTCGTCTGCTCACGTAAGTCCTGTTGTCCTCGTTGACTCGCCTCCGAGGGGTCCGACGTCGGGCCCGACGCCGTCGGGGCCCGAGTCGGGGGCTGCTGGGTCTCCTGAGTTTGGACTCAGGTTGACGGCCTTGGAGAGCAGCCTGGCTGCCTTCATGGACCAGCAGCGGGCATTGATCGCTGGCCTCGCTGGCGCTTCTGCCCTGACCGCCGGGACGTCGACGTCTAAGTCGACCTCGGAGACCGAGCCGATCCTCGAGTCCATGCGGGCTCGAGTCGATCCTCGGTCGAGGTCCCCTTCGGCCTCCCGTTCGGGGCCGAGGTCGTCGACGCCGACTCCCTTGGCGTCGGGGCGGACGGCGTCTGTGCCCGCCCGGCCAGAGCCGCTCGACTCCTCCTCCGAGGAGTCTGCCTGGGAATCCAAGGTGGAAGAGTCACCTGACTCTTTTCGGACTCGGTGTATCCCTTCGGACTCCCCCGAGTTCGAACCTCGGAGACAGTCCCCCCCGGAGGATGCTCGGTTCTCGGACTTCGTGAGGGATATGGCCAAGGCCTTGGCCTTCCCTGCGGATCCCGAGGAGGAGCCTCGAGCCGAGGAGCTCGATGCCCTCCAGTATGACTCTCCTACAAAGGAGCACTTTACTGTACCGGTTCCTCCGATGCTGGAATGACTTCTCTTCCGCATGTGGGAGAGCCCGGCGTCGTCGCCGGTCTTAAGCAAGCGGGTCGATGCCATTTATCGAGTCCGCAAGAGCCCTGGCTTCTAAAAAGCACAGCTGCCGCACCATTCCATGGTGGTGGAATCGGCCATGCATAGGCTCAAGAGCCAGAAGATGCATTCCTCGGTGCCTCCCGGCAGGGAAGCCCGCAGCCTGAATGGCATCGGTAAGAAGTGTTCTCTGCTGGTCTCTCCGAGGAACCTTTGCGGAGGTTCCTAGCCTTGTCCACCGGTATTCGGGAGTGCTCAAAGTTTATCTCTCGAGCAGCCTACGATGGCTTTGAGGCATCGGCTCGGGTAGCCGCAGCCGGCATCGGAGCCCGCCGACAGGCTTGGCTTCAGTCATCCGACCTCGAGCCCTGGGTGCAGGACAAGTTGGTCGATGTCCCCTGCAGAGGGGAAAACCTCTTTGGCAAGCCTATGGACGAGAAGGCTGCACACCCCGAGACAGAGACTCTCACCCGGACTCGGCTCTCCAGGAAAACCTCTGCCCCTTCTCAGAAGAAGAAGGGCTCGGGGAAAAAGCCCTTTTACCCGAGGAAGGCTGCTGCTTATAAACACTACCCTCATTATCAGGCCTCCCCTGCTCCCCAACAGGGTCAGCAGGCCAAGGGACGGGGGTAACGGGTCCCGTAGGCAGCAAGCCCCCAAGCCTGCGCCACCGGCCCCTGCTCCGCAGGGTGGGGGTTTTTGACTCTTTCAGCATAGCCTCTCCCCCTCCGCTGGTGTCTCTCAGCACGGGAGGCCGGCTGGTCCACTTCGCCCACAGGTGGTCCAACATCACGTCAGATACCTGGGTGCTCCACATAGTCCGAGAGGGCTATCTTCTGCACTTCCACCAGGTACCTCCCCCCTACTTTCCAGGGGAGCCTCTGCGACCCCCTCTTCACCGGGACTTACTCCTTCAAGAGTTGGCAAGTCTTCTTCAGGAACAGGCGGTGGAACCGGTGCCCCACCACCTGAGAGGTCAAGGCTTTTATTCCAGGTACTTCCTGATACCAAAGCGTACTGGAGGCCTCAGACCCATCCTGGACTTGCGGAACCTCAACAAGTTCCTGGAAAGGGAAAAGTTCAAGATGCTTACCCTTGGAATCCTGCTGCCCTACCTCCGGCAGGGAGATTGGCTATGCTCCTTGGATCTAAAGGATGCCTACACTCACATCCTCATCCACCCAAGCCACTGACAATACCTAAGGTTTGTGGTGGCAGGCAATCATTACCAGTACAGAGTACTGCCCTTTGGCCTATCCTCCGCACCACGAGTCTTCACAAAATGTCTCGCAGTGGTGGCGGCTTATCTCCGGCTTCAAGGCCTCTTTGTCTTCCCTTACCTAGACGACTGGCTCATCAGAGCACCGTCCTCCACGGAGGCCACTCACGCCACGCAACGTACTGTGCCTCTACTCCAGTACCTGGGCTTTGTCATAAACTTCGAAAAGTCCACTTTGCTCCCCTCTCAGGATCTCGAGTTCATCGGCGCCAGGTTAAACACGCTTCAAGCGCGAGCCTTTCTGCCGCTCGACAGGGCACAACGGCTCATGGCTCTAGCCAGCCGCTTCCGCAGCAATTCCCGGGTCTCGGCCCGGCACTTTCTGAAACTGCTCGGCCATATGGCTTCCACGGTCCATGTGACCCCCAATGCCCGCCTGAATATGCGACATGCTCAATGGTGCCTTCGCTCACAATGGCGTCAGGCCTCGGGGAGATTAGCGGACTCAGTACGAATCTCCAGCCCGCTGGTCTCTTCTCTACGGTGGTGGCTTCATCTGCCCAACCTAGTGCTCAGAATGCCTTTTCAGTCTCCTCCGCCTGTTCAGGTACTGACGACCGACGCTTCTCTCCTGGGTTGGGGAGCACATTGCCAGGGGTCATGTACTCAGGGTCTCTGGACCCCGTGGGAATCTGCCCAGCAGATCAACTTCCTGGAGCTAAGAGCGATCCGCCTGGCTCTCCGGGCCTTCTCCCACCTTACCACTCGCCAGTCCGTCCTAGTCCAGACCGACAATCAAGTGGCCATGTTCTACGTGAACAAACAGGGGGGCACGGGCTCCTTCCTTCTCTGTCGGGAAGCTCAAAAGCTCTGCGCTTGGGCTGTCAGCCGAGGAATCCTCCTCAAAGCTGTCTATCTCCCAGGTCAAGAAAACTACCTGGCAGACAAACTGAGCAGAATCCTCCAACCACACGAGTGGAGATTGGACCCGTTGGTGGTTCAAAGGATCTTTCTCCAGTGGAGCCTCCCCACGCTGGATCTCTTTGCCAGTCCTCTGAACAGGCAACTTCCTCGGTTCTGCTCTCGGGAACCGCATCCCCTCCGAGTAGCGGCGGATGCTTTTCTGCTCTCATGATCCACGGGCCTCCTGTATGCCTTTCCTCCCATGCCGCTGGTGTCTCGAACACTGTTCAAGGTTCTCCAGGACAAGGCTTCGATGATCCTGGTAGCTCCCCGGTGGCCCAGGCAACCGTGGTTCCCGCTTCTGATGCAACTGGCGGTAGATACTCCGTTGCCTCTGGGGTTTCAACCCGATCTCCTGACCCAGGATCAGGGGTCTCTCCTACACCCCAACCTCAGATCTCTTCATCTGATGGCCTGGGTGCTGAAAGGGTAGTCCTTGCTCCCCTCCTGCTGCCTCCGGAGGTGGAAGAGGTCGTGCTGGCTTCCAGGCGACCTTCTACCCGGAAATCCTACGCCCTTAAATGGCGTCGCTTCTCCACCTGGTGTACTCAACAGTCTCAAGACCCCTTCTCCTGCTCGGTGTCGGTGGTCTTGCAGTACTTGCTTTCCCTCTCCAATCTTGGACTAAAATCCAACTCGGTCAAGATTCACCTCAGTGCTATTTCTGCACATCATGTGCCGGTGGAAAGCAGGCCTCTTTCCGGCCACCCTCTCGTGGCACGGTTCTCCCAAGGTCTCCTTCTCCTTAAACCACCTTTGTGCCCCCCAGCCCCCGACTGGGACCTTAACGTGGTTTTACAGTGGATCACCTGTCCGCCTTTTGAACCCATGGCTACCTGTCCTCTCCGTTTTCTTTCTTGGAAAACCTTATTCCTCGTAGCCCTCACTTCCGCTAGACGCGTTAGTGAACTGCAGGCCCTAGTGTCTGATCCCCCGTACACTAGGTTCTACAAGAACAGGGTAGTCCTGCGGACTCACCCTAAATTTCTTCCAAAAGTGGTCTCCCCTTTTCACATCAATCAGGAGGTGGTGCTTCCGACCTTCTTTCCCAGGCCACACTCCAGCCGAGCTGAGATGGTCTTGCATACCCTGGACTGTAGAAGGGCGCTGAACTTCTACCTTGATCGTACGCGGGAGCACCGTAAGACTGTTCAGCTCTTCCTGTCTTACGACCCTAATAAATTGGGGCTCCCTGTCTCCAAGCGTACTCTGTCCATCTGGGTAGCTGACTGTATCGCTTGGGCTTATGGGGCGGCAGGCCTCTCGTTGGAAAGTCGAGTCACCGCTCATCGGGTTAGGGCGAAGGCTGCGTCAGTGGCTTACCTCCGCTCTGTTCCATTGGCAGACATCTGCCGGGCCGCTACTTGGTCTTCGAGCCAGACTTTTGCAACCCATTACTGCCTCGAGAGGGAGTCCCGCAGGGACAGTGCTTTCGGACAGGCAGTCCTCCGTAATCTCTTCGAGGTTTAAGCAACTCCTACCCTCCATCCCGGATGTTGGGCTACCGGTTGGAGATTAGTCAGAGAAGATTCCTTCCTTCTGTACTGCTGAGCTAGAGGGAGCTCATTTTTGTGCTTAGGGTCTCCGGTAGCCTTAAGCTTGGGAGTCCCATATGTGAGGACTGACTTCCTGCTTGGTCCTGGAGAAAGCGTAGTTACTCACCTGTAACAGGTGTTCTCCAGGAGCAGCAGGAATCAGTCCTCACAACCCTCCCTCCTCCCCGTGGAGTTGCAGTCATATGATTTAGTTTTTGCAAAATTTTTTGCTGTCTTTTCGCTATGTCATCTGACTGGCCAAGATGGCACCTTTGGGCGGGAAGGGGACCGCGCATGCGCGCTGCAATTCCCAAAGGCTTTCTTTGAAAGCTGGGGAAAATTGCTCCGCGAGGGCTCCGTCGGCGCCGACGTCACCCATATGTGAGGACTGATTCCTGCTGCTCCTGGAGAACACCTGTTACAGGTGAGTAACTACGCTTTCTCAATCCCTTCAGTAGTAAATTTAGCAAATCTCAGCTTCCTTTTCAGCAGGTCTTCTCCCTGGGTTCTTCCACCTCCCATCATCTCATGTGCTTTCATTTGGGATCATGATTTCCCAGTTAATCTCCAGAAGTCTCTTATAACACCACATTTCAAATGCCCATATTTTATTCTAAAACGTCTTATATATCCAAAAGTCATTTTTGCCTTCCAATTCTTTTTTACTCCTGGTAACATCTTCCAACTCTTGTGATTTTGTAATCAAACTGCCTATATATGTCTTCTTTAATTGCTTGTTTTATCATCATAGGTGATACTCCATTCATAATCAGGATTCAGAATACAACATAGTATTGGAAGAGTAACGGTAGAAATTTTGTATTTATTTATTTATTGCTTATTTATTTAACTGATTTTGGTATACAGATTTTCTACCAATCAAAACGGTGAGCAATTAATGGTGTAACGACAATGACCATTTAATAGGTGGGACACTGGTTGGGGAACGACGGGATACATTGAGATCAAGTGGGATGGCGTACAAAGCCAAATGCAAAGGATGGGGTAAGAGGGCAGATGTAGAGGCTAACACACAGGGGTGGTTAAAAGAGGTTCAGCAAGATGGGCGCAGGAATCCATCCAATAGTTCCTTGAGGGGCTATCAAGAGCAGTATTGTTCCTGGAAGAGATTAATCTTCAGGTGCTTGCCGAATACTTTAGTTGACTGGATACTTCTAAGGGAGGGTGGCAGCGCATTCCAAAGTATGGGGACATAAAGTGAGAAGGACCTTAAGAGGGCATATTGGGTGTTCCTGCAGATTTGTGTTGGCAGACTGAGCAGATTCAGTGTGCTCTGTCTGCGGGGCCTGGTGGAGCTGGGGGTGCTGATAGACTTCTGGAGGTGCTGGGCGGTGAGGCCATTCTGAGCTTTGTGGATGATGGTGAGGACTTTAAATCTGATCCTGAAGGTGATGAGTAGCCAGTGGAGGGATCTTAGGATGGGTGTGATCTGGGAGTGTCTGGGCTCGTGGAAGATTGTGCATGCTGCGGTATTCTGAACGAGCTGTAGCAGATGCTTAGTGTGCTGGGGAGCCCATGATATATGATGTTGCACTAGACGAGCAAGGGAGTAACTGTTGCTTGACAGTCTATTGATGGATGCTGAATAATATGCACTGATAATGCAATTAGATCTCTCTTCAGCATTTAATCTTGTAGATCATGATTTGTTGCTTATGAAATTGGGATATCAGGGAAAGTCATTCAGTAGCATAGAGCTTTTTTGATAGCCAGGTTGTGTATGGTTCATTAAGGGCTCTAGATACCTGCTTCATGAAGGGGAGCTACCTGCTGGCTTCGGTACATGTGGCAACTTGCCTGGCTTCAGAGGTGATGTGGCTTTTGGGCTGCAGTTGCTGATTTAAAAAAAAAGACAGGAGATACTTTGGCCACAGAAACAAGGCCGCCATGAGCCTTCCCAGAGTGGTTCTCTGCAAGCTGCATTTTTGAAGGCTACCGCCAGCTTCTCTGCTTACCATAGCAGTTTTTCTGGGTGGTGGCAGGGGGTATGACCTGGCTGACAGAAGCTGCTAAAGATTCAAGCGATGCGGCTAGAATGTAGCCCTGTGATGTCAGGGAGCTGGGGTGGTTTAATTTTGGCTTCTGGCTGTGGCAGGATTCAGGAAGCCCTGTACAGAGTTGGATCCCACGCTGCCAAGAACTGCTGCCATTTTGAGCATGTGCTGATTGTTTGTGAGCCGCACCATAAGAGGATTCCCTCCTTGGCTATACTGGGCTTCCAGTGCTATTGAACCCCACCCCCCTTTTGGGGGTGATGTTTTGTTAAAACAGTCAAGTCTCCTGGGTGGCATGGAGAGGGGGTATCTGCAGTAGGCCTTCACTTAACCCTCTACTGCCTCAGGGGATGAAAGGCTACTCCTATGAAGAGAGGCTACAAAGGTTAGGGCTCTTCAACCTGGAAAAGAGACGGCTGAGGGGAGATATGATAGAGGTCTATAAATTAATGAATGGAGTGGAACAGGTAAACATAGATAAATTGTTTGCGCTATCAGAATATAGAAAGACTAGGGGACATGTAATGAAGCTACAGGGTAAACTATTTAAGACAAATAAGAGAAAATATTTTTTCACTCAACGTGTAATCAAACTCTGGAATTTGTTACCAGAGGATGTAGTAAAGGCTGTTAGTGTAGCTGGGTTTAAAAAAGGTTTGGACAAGTTCCTGGAGGAAAGGTCCATAAACCATTATTTAAAAGGGACCCAGGATATCAATACTTGACCCAGTACAAGCATTGTGGAACCTGTCTCTCTTGGGGATACTGCTAGGTGCGTATGACCTAGATTGGCCACTTGGAAACAGGATACTGGGCTTGATGAACCTTGGTCTGACCCAGTATGGCATATCTTATGTTCTTAAATTGTAAAACCTCTGGGACAGGAAAATACCTACTGTACCTAAATGTGGCTCACCTTGAACTATACTCAAAAGGCGTGAGCTAATAGTACTACTAATAATAATAGAAAAGTAATAATAAGGAAAGACAAAACTCTCCTCCTGAGGATATGTCATTCCAGGATTTTGTTAGTGATATGGCTAAGACCGTACCATTTTCTTTGGAGACTGAGATTGAGCCCAGGGCAGAAGAATTAGAGATCCTACAGTACTCCTCTGCTCCAAGGAAGCAGTGACAATGCTCATGCACTGCATCCTTTAGAGATTACAGATAAGAATGTGAGAGACCTCTCTCTCTACCCTCTGTACCTCCAGTCAGTATAAAGCGCGACGCCATGTACGAAGTTCAGCAGGCTCCAAGATTCGAGAAATGCCAGCTTCCACACCACTCTTTGGTCATCGAATCCAGCCTCAGAAGTTCCAAAACCTGGCACCTCCAGGGAGAGAGGCTCAGACATTGGATTCATTTGAGAGGAAGATATCTCAGAGTTCCATGCTCACTGCCCACATGGCCTCTTACCAGCTGTACACGGGCATGTTCTTGAAGGACATTATGCATAGCCTTGATGATATGTCCCAGTTTCTTCCTTAAGAGAAACTAGAGCAGTATCATGTGAGAAATGACACTGTTCAAAATTCATAGTCCGAGTGACCTGTGACTGATACAGTATCCAGAGCTTCTGCAGCAGGTATTGGTGCATGGAGACTTGCCTGGCTTTGGGTCTCAGACCTCTAACTATCAGTGCAGGACAGCTTGCTGATGTACCGTGCCATGGAGAGAATCTCTTCAGAAATAAAGCCTGCCTTCTCTTCGAGTTTATCAGAAAGCAACACATTACTCTTTGAACTCTCTCAAGGCGCACATCTGAGCTGGCTTCCTACCGCAGAAGGTATCAAGGTTGCAACCAGAGAGAGACCCACTACTCTAAGGCACAGGTACTTCCTTGGTTCCTGCTATTCTCAATCTAAGCAGACTCCTCAAGCACAGTCGAAGCAAGAGAAATCACAGAAGGCCCAACTTGCTCCTCAGTAAAAACGGGGTGGGGTTCTGATGGTTCCTGCAGAGTATAGCCACTCTTCCTGTATCCTCAATGGAGGACTCTCCTATAGGAGGAAGGCTCACTTTTTTTGCCCAGAGGTGGCCCTTGTAACTTCCAGTAGATAAGAACATAAGATATGCCATACTGGGTCAGACCAAGGTCCATCAAGCCCAGTATCCGGTTTCCAACAATGGCCAATCTAGGTCACAAGTACCTAGCAGTTTTCGCCCTATATCATCACTTCCTTTCCTTACAAAGATCATAGAGAAAGTAGTACAACTTCAACTACAAGACCATCTTGACATACATGCTTCTCTTGACCCCCTCACCAGCATGGCTTTTGACCCAATCATAGTGTTGAAACACTCCTCATTCACTTGTTTGACAACCTTAGAAAAGGAATAGACAATAACAAGAATGGGTTTCTTCTAATCTTCTTAAATATATCCTCAACTTTTGACACAGTATCACATAACATCTTACTAAGCAGACTAAATGACTTAGAGCTTCTTGGAAATACAATAAAATGGTTCCACTTCTACCTTAACAACAGACACCAATTCGTAAAATCTGGAAATAATTCTTCATCACCATTCCTATCTAGTCAAGGTGTTCCACAAGGTTCTTCACTGTCAGCACTTTTATTTAATATCTACATTCAGCCTATCTGCAATATTTTCAAAAAACACAAAATCCTCTACAGTCTTTATACTGATGATATAATGGTCTACACTCCTATAAACCTTGATAATCCAACTATTCATTAATTACTTCATGTCTGGGTGACATTACTACTTTATTATTGGATAACAACCTAAATATTAACTACAGTAAGACTGAAGCTCTCTTTGTGACTCGCAATTTATTTATTTATTTATTTAAAGTCTCTTATATACCGCACTATTCGGCATCAGCGCGGTTTACATGGAACAGAAATGCTCAGTACAGATTAACACGTATGAGTTCACAGGTAACAAGGCAAATAACTTGGATAACAAGGGTAACTATTTACAAACTTACTACATAAACTTGGATAACAGTGGTAAACCTTTTACAAATATTGCTACATCGAGTCGTATAATCATGAATTCCATTGAAACAACTGCACCACTAAGGTTAGAGAATCTTTCTTGACATGTTGTTGGGAAACCATATATTAGCCTAGCGGCTTACATCTCGGTCAATACTAAGAACATAAGATATGCCATACTAGGTCAGACCAAGGTCCATCAAGCCCAGTATCCTGTTTCCAACAGTGGCCAATCTAGGTCATACGTACCTAGCAGTTTCCCCAAAAGACACAGGCTCCACAATGCTTGTACTGGGTCAAGCATTTGATATCCTGGGTCCCTTCTTAATAATAGTTTATGTGGGGGTGTACTATCGTCCGCCTGGCCAGAATGAACAAATGGATGATGAAATGCTCAAAGAAATCAAGGAAGCTAGCAAAAGTTACAGTGCAGTAATAATAATGGGTGATTTCAATTACCCCGGCATCGACTGGGTCAGTGTCGCAACAGGACATGCTAGGGAGATAAAGTTCCTAGATGAAATAAATGACTGCTTCTTGGAGCAGCTGGTTCATGAACCGACCAGAGGGGAAGCAATATTAGACCTAGTCCTTAGTGGAACACCAGATGTAGTGCAAGAGATAAGGGTGTTGGGGCCACTTGGCAGTAGTGATCATAGCATGATCACCTTTGATTTAATTAGTGGAGGAGGGATAGTAAGGAAATCCACAGTACTACCCTTTAACTTTCGAAAGGGAGACTATGATAAAATGAGGAAAACAGTTAAGAAAAAACTAAAAGGAGCAGTTGCAAAGGTTAAAGACGTACATCAAGCTTGGGTGTTGTTGAAAAATACTAACTTGGAAGCCCAGACCAGCTGTATTCCACGCTTTAAGAAAAGTGGAAGGAAGTCCAAAAAACTGCCAGCATGGTTTAAAGGTGAGGTCAGAGAGGCTGTTGTTGCCAAAAAAGCATCTTTCAGGAAATGGAAAAAAGAGCCAAACGATGAAACCTGGAAACAGCACAAGCACTGGCAAGTCAAATGCAAGGCATTGATAAGGCAGGCAAAGAGAGAATTTGAGAAGAAGCTTGCTGCGAAAGCAAAAACGCGAAATAAAGACCTTTTCAAGTACATTCGTAGCAAAAAACCTGTGAGAGAGTCAGTTGGTCCATTAGATGATAAAGGGGTTAAAGGAGCACTAAGAGGCGACAAGGCGATAGCGGAGAGACTGAATGAATTCTTTGCTTCGGTCTTTACTGAGGAAGATGTAGGGATGTTACCCATGACTGAAGTGGTATTTAAAGGTGTGGAAGAATTGAAGGAAATATCGATACATCGGGAATTTGTTACCGGAGGATGTAGTAAAGGCTGTTAGTGTAGCTGGGTTTAAAAAAGGTTTGGACAAGTTCCTGGAGGAAAGGTCCATAAACCATTATTAAGAAGGGACCCAGGATATCAATGCTTGAACCAATACAAGCATTGTGAAACCTGTGTCCCTTGGGGAAACTGCTAGGTACCTATGACCTAGATTGGCCACTGTTGGAAACAGAATACTGGGCTTGATGGACCTTGGTCTGACCCAGTATGGCATATCTTATGTTCTTATGACCTTTCCTCCAGGAACTTGTCCAAACCTTTTTTAAACCCAACTACACTAACAGCCTTTACTACATCCTCCGGTAACAAATTCCAGTGTTTGATTACACGTTGAGTGAAAAAATATTTTCTTTTATTAGTCTTAAATAGTTTACCTTGTAGCTTCATTGCATGTCCCCTAGTCTTTCTATATTCTTATAACGTAAACAGTCGATATACGTTTACCCGTTCCACTCAGTTCATTAATTTATAGACTTCTATCATATCTCCCCTCAGCCGTCTCTTTTCCAGGTTAAAGAGCCCTAACCTTTTCAGCCTTTCTTCATAGGAGTATTCTTCCATCCCCTTTACCATTTTGGTGGCTCTTCTCTGAACCTTTTCTAATAACGCTATATTCTTTTTAAGATACTGCGACCAGAATTGCACACAATATTCAAGGTGCGGTCTCGCCATGGAACGACACAGAGGCATTATAATATCCTTTCTTTTATTCTCCATTCCTTTCCTTATGATACCTAGCATTCTATTTGCTCTCTTGGCCACCACTGCACACTGGGTGGAGGGTATCAACATGTTATCCACGATGATGCCTAAATCTTTTTCCTAGGTGGTGGTTCCTAATGTGGAACCTTGCATCGTGTAACCATAGTTTGGGTTGTTCTTTCCTAGGTGCATAAATTTGCACTTGTCCACATTAAATTTCATCTGCCATTTTGATGCCCAGTCTTCCAATTTATCAAGGTCCTTTTGCAATTTTTCACAATCCTCTTGGGTTTAAACAACTTTGAATAATTTTGTGTCATCTGCAAATTTGATTACCTCACCCGTTACTCCCATTTCCAGGTCATTTATGAATGCTAAAAAGCAGCGGACCTAGCACAGATCCCTGGAGTACTCCACTATTCACCTTTCTCCACTGGGAAAATTGGCCATTTAGCCCTACTCTCTGCTTTCTATCTTTTAACCAGTTCCTGATCCACAATAGTACACTGACTTTTTAATTTTGACAAAAGTCTCTCATGAGGGACCTTGTCAAAGGCTTTCTGAAATTCCAGGTACACTATATCAACTGACTCACCTTTGTCTATCTGTTTATTCATACCTTCAAAAAAATACAACAGATTAGTAAGATAAGACCTTCCTTGACTAAAGCCATGTTTGCTGTCTTCCATTAAGCCATGACATGTTACATGTTCAGTAATTTCTACCATTTCTCCTAGTCTTGACGTCAGGCTTACTGGTCTGTAGTTTCCCAGATCACCCCTGGAACCCTTTTTAAAAATTAGCGTAACATTGGCCATCCTCCAATCTTCAGGTATTACAGATGATTTTAATGATAGTTTGCAGATTACTAATAGTAGGTCTGCAATCTCACATTTCAGTTCTTTCAACATCCTTGGATATATCAAATAGTTCTAATACATCTTCCCAGTGTATTGATAATTTCTTTGAATTCTTCTTCGACATCACTTTAAATACCATTTCAGTCATGGATAACATCCCTATAGCTTCCTCAGTAAAAAACCAAAGCAAAGAATTCATTCAGTCTCTCCGCTATGGCCTTGTCCCCTCTTAGTGCCCCTTTTACCCCTCTATCATCTAATGGTCCAATTGACTCTGTCACAGGTTTTTTGCTATGAATGTACTTGAAAAAGACTTTACTGCGTATTTTTGCTTCCACGTCAAGCCTCTTATCAAATTCTCTCTTTACCTGCCTTACCAATGCATTGCATCTAACTTGCCAGTGCTTATGTTTCAAGTTTTCGATATTTGGCTCCTTTTTCTATTTCCCGAAAGATGATTTCTTGAAAACAACAGCCTATCTGACCTCACCTTTAGACCATGCTGGCAGTTTTTTGGACTTCCTTCCACTTTTCTTAAAGGGTGGAATACAGCTGGTCTGGGCTTCCAAGATAGTATTTTTAAACACCACCCACGCTAAATGTAAATCTTTAACCTTTGCAACTGCTCCTTTTAGTTTTTTCTTAACTATTTTCCTCATTTTATCATAGCCTCCCTTTAGAAAGTTCAAAGGTAGTACTGTGGATTTCCTTACCGTCCTTCCTCCACTTATCTAATCAAACACAATCATGCTATGATCACTATTGCCAAGTGGCTCCAACATCCTTATCTCTTGCACCAGATCTTGTGTTCCACTAAGGACTAGTTCCAAAATGGCTTCCCCTCTGGTCAGTTCATGAACCAGCTGCTCCAAGAAGCAATTATTTATTTCGTCTAGAAACTTTATCTCCCTAGCATGTCCTGCCATGACACTGACACAGTTGATACTAGGGTAATTGAAATCACCCATTACTATTACTGTGCTGTAACATTTGTTAGCTTTCCTGATTTCTTTGAGCATTTCATCATCCATTTGTTCATTCTGGCCTGGCGGTCGATAGTAAACCCCCACTGCCATCGCTTTCTCCCTTCTCTTTCCCTTTTTACAAGGAATTTCAATCCATAGAGATTCTAGAGTGAATTGTGTTTCCTGCAAACTTTAGTCCTTTGTGATTCAATGCCCTCTCTAACATAGAGTGCAACCCCTCCACCAATTTGATCTGATCTAGCATTAATATATAGTTTGCACCCAGTTATCATAGTGTCCCACTGGTTGTCCTCCTTCCACCATCTCTGAGATACCAATCATATCTCTCATTTAATGCTATATATTCTCCCATCTTATTTTTTATACTTCTGCTATTTGCATACAAGCATTTTAGAGGCTGTATGTTATTCATATTAATCTGGCTATCGGCAGGCAGTGGTAATTTGGAATCTTTAAGCTCTGTCTGCTCTGTACTCAAGGGCATTTGGGCTACTTTTGTCTTTAATGAAACCTTTCTGCTGATATGCCCTAACTTCATTCTTTTACTAATATCCTTCAAGGATACATTATTCCAAACCGTGCGCTCTTGGGCGACTGTCGGCTGTCCCCTATTATCTAGTTCAAAAGTTGCTCTTTCTTCTTTTTAAAGGTTAATGCTAGCAGCCTGGTGCCATCCTGGTTAAGGTGGAGCCTATCTTTTAAGAAAAGCCCTTCCTTTCCCCAGAATGTTGCCGTTCCTAACAAATCCAAAACCCTCTTCCTTGTACCATCGTCTCATCCACGCATTGGAGCTCTTCCTGCCTTTTGGGTCCTGTGCATGGAACATGAAGCATTTCAGAGAATGTTACCCTGGAAGTTCTGGATTTCAACTTCCTACCTAAAAGGCTAAATTTAGCCTCCAGAACCTCCCTAACACACTTTCCTGTGTCATTGGTACCGACATATACCAAGACAGCAGACTCCTACCCAGCATTATCTAAGACCTTGTCTAGGTGGCACGTGAGGTCCGCTACCAGGCCATCCTCATGTCCACCAGCCACCCAGCTATCTATATGCCTAATGATCGAATCACCAACTATAACGGCTATCCTAACCCTTCCCTCATGGGCACATGGTCCTGGAGATCCCTCCTTGGTGCAAGAGGGTTTTACATCACCTGGAAAACAGGTCTTATCTACAGGATCACTTCTGCCACACCAGGTTGATGCTCTCCTGTCACATGACCTCTGTCCTCCATGGCAGCTGGGATGCTGCCAGACTGGAGGTGGGACTTAAGTACTATATCCCTGTAGGTCTCATCTATGTACCTCTGTTTTCCTTTTGTCCTCCAAGTCTGCTACTCTAGCCTCCAGAGAATCGGACTTGTTCCCTGAGAGCAAAAAGCTCCTTGCACCTTGTGCACATATAAGACCCCCACCAACTGAGAGAAAATCATACATGTAACATAGTAAATGACAGCAGATAAAGACCAGCATGGTCCATCTAGTCTGCCCAGCAAGATGGCAAGAGTAGGTGCACCTGTCGCTCTGTGCAGGCCACCCCTCCCCATGTCTTTGTTTAGGGGTAAATCCACCACTCCATGTAGGACACCCCTATTTGTTGAGACGTTAGATGGTTCAGAAGTTAGATGGTACCATTTATTTTGTTTTTATCCTGTTGCTGTAAAGGGATCCACTATGTTTGTCCCATGCTGTTTTGAATTACACTCAGTGCAAAAGACTGAAAAGCTCCCATCTCACTGCTGGACTGCTGTCTACATCTTAGTTTTAAGGTTTTGTTTATATAAGTTGTTTACTTACTAAGGTTTGCTGAGAATACTTCGTATACTAATAAAACTATACCTAATACGTTTAATGGACTTTGTTCACCTCAAGCTTAATTAATCTCCGGTCCTTAATGTATGCCTGATGAGGATAAACAGCTGCACCTGAGAGTTAATATGGCACCTCCTTTCCTTTAAGAAGTTTAAGCACCTAT
Source organism: Ichthyophis bannanicus (assembly GCA_033557465.1). Classification (NCBI taxonomy): domain Eukaryota; kingdom Metazoa; phylum Chordata; class Amphibia; order Gymnophiona; family Ichthyophiidae; genus Ichthyophis; species Ichthyophis bannanicus. Next base: position 259,928,314 of record CM066043.1, on the reverse strand, counting down.
AAAGCTACGATTATCCCAGGGGTGGGTGGGAGCTGGGGAGGGAGGAAGGGAAAGAAGACATATTAAATGCTGGCTGCTACACAGTACCCTGTCCTGTGCTTCTAAGGTAATCTGTGATCAATTTCCTGGGTGATTCACACAGCCCTTGCTTGGATAGGAGGAGACTTTCAAAATGCCCCTTCTGTCACTTGGCTTTAACATCTATTTAAAAGAGTTTCACAGGTCTCTTGCCCCCTAACTAGAAGGCCTCTTTGTAAAGGTCTCTAGAAATAATTTATTGCTCAAAGAATACTGACCCTCTTTTTCCTTTTATGCTAAGTTATATTCTGATTTGATTTAAATTAAAGCTCTTTGCTGATAGTAGGCCCTGACTGAGTATTAAATTTAAACTAGAAGCTATCTGCCTGGTTTTAAATTTAAACTGAAAGCCCTCTGCCGGGTTTTAAGCTTAAACTGAAAGCTACCTGTTGAGTTTTTAATTTAAAATTAAAGCTCTTTGCTGATACTAGGCCCTAGCTGATTTAACAAATACACTGGATTCTAATTTAAACAGATTAATCAGCTTTAATCTAAAGAATTCCTTTTTTCCCAAGTTTTAGAAAAATTCACATTAGTAAATACAATTGCAGATCTCTGTCCAGAAGTAGCAGTTCTTTTTTGTAGTCCTTTAAGTCTCAAGTCTTGCAAATTATCCAGAGAAGCTATAAATTGCATTTTTCTAGCCTTTCTCCAAATTGCCCTCCAAGGTTTCAGTTCCTAAACGCTGTGCATCAGGAACTACTTATGCAAGAAAAGAGTTCTGGCAATTGAGCTTATTCCACCATAGCAAGAAGGGCAGAGATTTTATTCAAATTATTTCCTGGTCTTCAAGAAAATGGGGAGATACTGCCCCATCCTAGATCTGAATAAATATTACTACTACTAAGTATTTATATAGTGCTACAGGGCATATACAATGCTGTACATATAGATGTAAGAGACAGTCTGTACTCATCAGAGCTTACAGTTTAATCAAGATGAACAACATTACAAAACTGGGGACTAGAGTATGGTAAAACACACATAATTGGTGAACAAGAGAGTGAGAGGCATCAGGATCAAAAAGCAGCCTCGAAAAGGTGAGTTTTTAGCCTAGATTTGAATAGGGCTAGAGAAGGTAGCTTGTTACAGGCATGTGGAGCATCAAGGTAGAATGAATGAAGTCTGGAGTTGGCAGTGGTCAAAAAAAGTTCAGAATAATTTCTCTAGGTACTCTACTTCCTTATCTCCAAAGGGAGATTGGCTATGGATCTAAAGGATGCATATTCCCACATACAAATACATCCCAATCACAGGAAGTATCTCAGGTTTGTATCATGTTCTACCTTTTGGCCTCACATCAGCTCCTCTAGTATTTATCAAATGCCTTGCCATAGTATCTGCGTTTCTCCACAGGCTGGGATTGCACTTTTTCCCCTACTTGGATGTTGGCTGCTCAAGATCAGTAGCAGTAGTAGTCAAGAACACCTCTCTGGAAGGAACTATGGAATCAACACGGATTACCATTCTGGTGCTGGATCTACTAGTATTTGAAGTCAATAATTCTAAATCTCACCTCTGTCCCACCCAAAAATATTGGAATTAATTGGAGCTCTGCTCAGCATGACTCAGGCAACGACTTTTCTCCCACACAACAGAGTATCCAAGCTGACAGCAGTAGTGCAGGAGACTCAAATGAATCAGCACATTTCAGCTTGTGCCATGTTGACATTACTAGGCCATATGGCCACGATAGTACATGTATATAGTATATGAGACAAGCTCAGTGGACTTTGAGTACTCAGTGGTCACAGGCCATAGAGAGTCTCAAAGACATTCTTTCCATTGCTGCTCTGCTCATTCAATCTCTGTTCTAGTGGATAATCCACAACAGTCTGGCAAAAGGTTTTCCCTTCAAAAATTCTCCTTTCACATATGGGATGATAGATGCTTCCAAACTGGGATGATAGATGCTTCCAAACTGGGATGGTTCCACTCTCTGCATGTTTGGTCCCCCAATAAAGTCTTCATCAGATAAACTTCTTGGAAATAAGAGCAATAGCAAACACTCTAAGGGCTTTCAAAGATCAGTTGTTCAACCAAATTATTTTTATTCAGGCCAATAGTTAAGGAGCTACTATATTTTTTACAGCAACAAGCAAGGAAGAACGGGGTCTTACCTCCTGTGTTGGGAAAATAAGTTGTGGAACTTTGCCATGTCTCATGGGATGGAGTTGAGAGCCAACTGCCTGGCGATCAGAACACACTGGCAGACAGAATGAGTTGAGTCCTTCAGCCTCAGGAATGGACCCTGGAAAGGATGTTGTGTGGCACACCCTCGATAGACATCTTTGCAACTCCTCAGAATTCCCAGGTGGATCAGTTCTGCTCCAGGATGGGATCATACAGCAAACTAGCCTTATATGCTTTTGTTCTCAGATGGAGGGAGAATCTTGTCTATGTGTATCCTCCAAGTCCTCTCATTGCCAAGACTCTCCTAAAGCTTAAAACAGACAAAGATATGGTGATTCTCATTGCTGCTTATTGACCCAGGTAACCATGGTTCTCCAGGAAAAAGCAGGAAGTCAATCCTCACTTATGGGTGACGTCGGCACCGACAGAGCCCGCGCGGAGCAATTCCCAGGTTTCAAAGAAAGCCTTTGGGATTGCTGCCACGCATGTGTGGTCCTCTTCCCGCCCAAAGGTGCCATCTTGCTCAGTCTCCCTTTTTCCGTGGAGCCCTTCGGGCGCACGTCCTTGTCCCTCAGAAAAAGTGTGTTCTTTTTTGGCCTCTGGCCCTCTCTTTTCTGGTAGCACTGGTCCTCTTCCGTCCTTCGCTTCCTTTTCCCCGGACGAAGGGATGTCCTTATTCCAGAAGGGGGGGTTTTGGAAAAAAATTTTCTTCCAGGCCTTTTCGTGCCCTTTTCAACCAATGGCCTTGAGGGTCTTCGACCTAGCAGGAGTCCTTTTTGCCCCAATGGCCACCGCTTTTAAAAAAAAAAAGCGACATGCTCCAAGAACATGTCACTCACAGACACCCATGACTGCTGTCTCCGGTGCCTGGAGGCCGACCATAACCTGGAGCTCTCCTCTATCTGTAAGAAAATGTCTGTCAAGGCCCTGTTAAGTCATAAGCAGAAGTCTGATGACATTTTCAGTAAGGCAGCCCCGGAATTCCTGGGGGCAACCTCGGCTGTCCCCTCCGCTTGCGAGATCCTCTGTTATGGCTCTGCTTTCCAGGCAGCGATCAGGGGTCTCCTGAGATGGAGAGGTGAAAGAAGACGACGACGACCTCGAAGTTGCTGTCAGAGGCTCCGGACAAGCGCAAACGTTCCTGCGCTCGGTCGCTCAGCACTCCCCGGCATTCCCAAGAGTCGGACAAGGAGTGGCCTCAAAAGGGTACCTCGTACAGACACGGAGGCTTCTGGCGATGGCACCCGGTCTCCTGAGGGTCGTCCCAGCGAGGACCCCCTCTCCTTTCCTACGCCAGACCCAGTCACCCCGGTGTCAGTGTCACAGGGACCCACGTCCGCATAGAAGTCCCGAATGCTGGCACTAGAGCACAGTGTTTCTGCCTTCTTAGTTGCCCAGCAGGCGCTTCTGCCCAGCACGACTGGCTCGCACCTCGAGACCGAGGTTCCCCTGAGGGGGACACCTAAACCCGCCCTGGAAACACCCGAGAGCCGTGGGCCTCGTGAGGGTCCTCGGCACTGGTCTCATTCGCTGTCCCACTCTTCGGGGGCAAGGTCTTCCAAGGCCTCCGGCTCCAAGCGGGCCTCAGCTTCTGGACAGGACGACCAGCCTGACTCGGACTCCCTTTCGGACCTCTCGGGCTGGGAGTTGGATGGGGATAACTCCCCGGAGACCCACACTCAAGGGACCTTCCCTCGGTCCCGTTCCCCACCCACCTCCCAGAGGTGTTTGCCTCCCGAGGACACGTCTTTTCTGGTGTTTGTGCGGGACATGGCGCAGGACCTCAAGCTGGCCACGCAGGCTGAGGAAGAGCCGAGGGTGGAGAAACTATAGTATGAGACCCCACCCTGGGAGTCTCTTATGGTCCCAGTACCCCCCATTCTATCCCGGCTGCTCTTCCGCATGTGGGAGGTGCCAGTCTCAGTCCCCATTGTGAGCAAACACCTCAGTGCCATGTATAGGGTCCAGCGCGGCCTAGGGTTCCAAAAGACCCAGCTTCCGCACACCTCCATGGTAGTGGAATTGGCGATGCGGAAGCAAAAGAGCCCGAAGTCACATTCTTCGGTCCCACCTGACAGGGAGTCCAGAACTCTTGATGCCCTGGGGCACAAGGCCTATCAAGGGTCCATGCTGTCATGCCGTATTCAGGCCTATCAACTGTACAAGGGCATGTTCCTGCGCGACCTCTCCAAAGAGCTCAGTGGATTTTCTGCAGGTCTTGGGGGGAACACCACCTCAGGTTCCAGACCCTCCTGAGGTCGGTCGCGGACTGCTCAAAGTACCTCTTCCGCGCCGCGTATGACAGGTTTCAATCCTCTGCCTGAGTAGCCGCGGCAGGCATCAGGGCTCAGCGCCAGGCATGACGCCAGTCCTCGGACCTAGAGCAATGGGTCCAGGAGAAACTCCTGGATGTCCCCTACCTAGGTGAACAACTATTCGGCAAGCCCATGGAGGATAAGGCCGCCGAAATTGAAACGGAGTTCGTAACTCAACCCGCATTTCACGTAAGACATCTTCTCTCCAAGGAAGAAGCCGCAGGCGAAAAAGCCATAATTCCAGAGAAAGGGGCTCCCCTACTGGAGATATCTGCCTTACCCGCCCACCCCTGCACCACCCATCAGCATGCAGGGTAAAGGGGGTACGCACAGACATCGCAAGCCTAAAGGGCCTAAAGCCCAACCACCGGTGCCACCTCATCCCACGCCGATGGCATAGCCTCTCACCCCTCGGCGGGGCTTCTGCCTCTAGGGGGACGCCTGTCCTTTTTCACGCCCCAATGGGCATCGATCACGTCGGACATCTGGGTCCTCAGGGTGGTCCAGGACGGTTACCGTCTTTATCTGGACAGGCTCCCTTCTCCCCAGCGGAGTCTTCTCGGCTTCCCTCGCACCAGGCTTGTTAGCATCAGGAGCTAACCAACCTCCTTGGCCAGCGGGCGTTCAAAAGTGTACCACCGCACCTCTGAGGTCGAGGGTTCTACTCTAGATACTTCCTTGTTCCGAAGAAAACGGGGGGCCTACGCCCCATTCTCGATCTCAGGAACCTAAACAAGTTTCTGGTGCGGGAAAAGTTGAAAATGCTAACGCTTGGTGTTCTTCCCCCCTTCCTCCAGGAGGGTGATTGGCTATGCTCCTTGGACCTCAGGGACTCTTACGCACACATTCTGGTCCACCACCAGCAGAAGCAGTACCTGTGCTTCAGGGTGCAGGGAGACACTACCAGTACAGGGTGCTCCCCTTCAGGCTCGCGTCTGCCCCGCGGGTCTTCACCAAGTGTCTTTCCATGGCCACCGCATATCTCTGGCGGCAGAGCATACCCGGTTTTCCTTACCTAGACGACTGGCTCGTCACAGAGACATCGATAGAAGAAGCCCTACTTGCGGCTTTGCGCACGATCTAACTCCTTGAATGCCTCAGCTTTTTGGTCAATTACTCCAAGTGGCATCTCGAACTGGTGCAGACCCTGGAGTTCATCAGCACACTCCTAGACATGGAGCAGGCGATTCCCTTCCTACCCCGGGATCGTGCATTCTCCAGGAACAAGCAGGAAGTCAGTCCTCACATATGAGTGACGTCGGCGCCGACAGAGCCCTAGTGCGGAGCAATTCCCCAGCTTTCAAAGAAAGCCTTTGGGATTGCATCTCACATGCGCGGTCCACTTCCCGCCCAAGGGTGCCATCTTCCTCAGTCTTCTTTTTTTCGCGGAGCCCGATGGAGGTGGTCCTGTTTTCACCGTGGAAAAAGTAGAAAAGTTGATTTATTTTTTTTCAGCTTCCCGGTTCGACACCGGTTCCCCTTCCTGCCTTTGGCTCGGTACACCGGTATCAAGTCCGGTCCTATTTTCGTTTTTGTCCTTCATGACTAGCGTTCGCACTCTTTTTAGTTTTCACTCGCAGCCCGGTTGTTCGACCTTGCAGGGGCCCTTTTTCCCCCCGATGGCTGCCAGCGGGTTTAAAAAATGTGATCGGTGTAAGAAGTTGATGCCTCTTACCGACATACACGACTGCTGCCGCCAATGCCTCGGCCCTGACCATGACCCGTATGGTAAGATGTCTTCGAAGTCTTTGAGGAGCAGGCAGCAGCAGCGTGACAGGATTTTTTCCAAGTCCGCCTCCGGCCGGGCCCAGACCCCATCAGAAGCATTGACATCTCGGGAATCGGAGCCCGAGCACCGTTGTGGGTCTTCTGAGCAGGGCTCTCCCTCCAAGAAACACCGGAGGAAGAAGAAACTCTTAAGGGCGGCATCGCTGGACGCCTCTGATCGGCTTGCGTCCTCTGGTTCCAGGTCGTGGAACCTGGACCGCCGCCCCGGGTCCTCGGAGTCAGAGAGGCCTGCTAAACAACCTTGCAGGGAGCCAGAAATGTCGGACAAGGTAACTTCTGTTATCCTCATAGACTCTCCGGGAGAACCGGCGTCGGGCCCAACGACGTCTGGACCCGAGCCGGGAGCTGCGGAGCCTTCTGAGCTCGGTCTCAGGTTGGCGGCCCTGGAGAGCAGCATGGCTGCCTTCATGGAGCAGCAGTGGGCACTGATGGCCAGTCTCGCCAGTCCATCCGCTCCGACCACCGGGACGTTGAAGTCGACGCCGGAGGTCGAGCCAATCCTCGAGTCGATCAGGTCTCGAGTCAATCCTCGGCCAAGGTCCCCCTCAAACTCCCGTTTGGGACTGAGGTCGTCGACGCCGGTGCCCTCAGCGTCGGGGCGGTCGGGCTTGGAGGACTCAGCGTGGGAGACGGAGGAAGACTCCCCGGACACCTTCCGGACCCGGTGTGTCCCATCGGACTCTACGGGTTCGGAGCCTCGGACTAGGTCCCCTCCGGAGGACACTCGGTTCTCGGACTTCGTCAGGGACATGGCCAAGGATTTGGCATTCCCTGCGGATGCCGAGGAGGAGCCTCGAGCCGAAGAACTCGATGCCCTCCAGTTATGACTCTCCCCCGAAGGAGGCCCTTACTGTTTCAATGCCTCCGATGTTGGAATGGCTGCTGCTCCGTATGTGGGAGTCCCCGGCCTTGATGCCGATGCTCTGCAAGCAGGTCGATTCCATCTATCGAGTCTGCAAGAGTCCTGGGTTCCAGAAAGCGCAGCTGCCGGACAACTCCATGGTTGTGGAATCGGCCTTGCACCAGCTGAAAAGCCAAAAAACACACTCCTCTGTGCCTCCCGGCCAGGAGGCCCGGAACCTGGACACCCTCGGCAGATACTGCTACCAGGGCTCGATGCTGTCATGCCGTGTCCAAACTTACCAGCTGTACATGGGCATGTACTTGTGGGATCTGACAAAGGAGATTGCTGGGTTCTCGACTGGCCTGTCCGAGGAACCCTTGCAGCATTTCAAGGCCTTCTCCACAGGAATCAGAGAGTGCTCAAAGTTCATCTCGAGTAGCTTACGATGGCTTTGAGGCTTCGGCCCGAGTAGCCACGGTCGGCATCAGTGCACACCGTCAGACCTGGCTCATGTTGTTGGACCTAGAGCCATGGGTTCAGGACAAGTTGGTCGATGTCCCGTGCCGAGGAGACAACCTCTTCGGCAAACCCATGACTGAGAAAGCTGCAGAAATCGAGTCCGAGTACTTGACCCGGACAAGGTTGTCGAAGAAGACATCTGCACCCTCTCACAAGAAGAAGGCCTTGGGGAAGAAGCCCTTTTTCCCGAGGAAGGGTGCGGCTTACAGAAACTACCCCACTTACCCCAGCTCCCCAACAGGGGCAGGAGGCCAGGGGACAGGGGCATGGCCCACGTAAGCCGAAGACCCCCCAAGCCTCCAGCTCCGTCTCCTACCTAGCCGGGAGGGGGTTTTTGACTCCCAGTGTATAGCTCCTCTCCCACCAGTGGTTTGGCCCTGCACAGGAGGAAGGTTGGCCCTGTACACTCACAGGTGGCCAGCCATTACTACCGATGCCTGGGGTTCTGCAAGTAGTCCAGCAGAGCTACTTACTTCACGTCCACCAGGCGCCCACCTCCTTTTTCCCAGGAGAGCCTCTGAGGCCCCTTCTTCACAGGAACCTCCTCCTGCAGGAATTGGCAGGTCTGCTAAAGGATCAGGCGGTGGAACCGGTGCCCCACCACCTGCAGGGGCAAGGCTTCTACTCCAGGTATTTCCTCATACCAAAAAGAAAAGGAGGCCTACGCCCCATCCTGGACTTGCAAAATCTAAACAAGTTCCTGGTGAGGGAAAAGTTCAAGATGCTTTTCCTTGGGATCCTACTGCCTTACCTCCACCAGGGAGACTGGCTATGCTCCTTAGATTTAAAGGATGCTTATACTCACATCCTCATACACCCAGACCACAGACAATATCTCAGGTTTGTGCTCGGAGGAAACCACTTCCAGGACAGGGTGCTTCCCTTTGGCCTAGCTTCCGCTCCCAGGGTATTTACCAAGTGCCTAGCAATGGTGGCAGCCTTCCTCAGAAGCCAGGGTGTCTTCGTCTTTCCATACCTGGACGACTGGCTCATCAGGGGCCAATCGGCACAGGAGGCACAGCAGGCCACTGCTCGCACAATCACCCTGCTCCTGCACCTAGGGTTTGTGATAAATCACGAAAAGTCCACTTTACTCCCCACTCAAAACTTGGAGTTCATAGGGGCAAGACTGGACACCCTTCTGGCAAGGGCGTACCTACCGCTGGACAGGGCGAGGCACTTGCTGGACTTGGTACAGCAGGTCCAGCACAAACCTCAAGTCTCCGCAAGGGTCTTCCTATGCCTCCTGGGCCACATGGCCTCCACCGTGCGTGTGACTCCATATGCTCGATTCCACATGCGCACAGCTCAATGGAGCCTCAAAGACCAGTGGACGCAAGCCACTGGCCGCCTCAGAGACAGAGTTACTGGTGACAGCCTTGCAATGGTGGCTTCACCCCCCCCCCCCAACTTGCTTCAGGGAGTACCATTCCAACCTCTCTGTAACACTAGAGTGCTGACGACATATGCCTCCTTGCTGGGCTGGGGTGCCCATTGCCAGGGTTCATGCACTCAGGGTCTGTGGTCCTCGCGAGAGGCTGCTCTTCAGATTAGTCTTCTAGAGCTTCAAGCCATCCGCCTAGCTCTTCAAGCCTTCTGTCATCTTCTTGCACATCAGTCGGTGCTGATACAGACAGACAATCAGGTAGCGATGTTCTGCATCAACAGACAGGGGGGGCACAGGATCTCGCATCCTATGCCAGGAAACTCTGGACCTCTGCTCTTTTGCAGTGGCACATCACATGTCCCTAAGGGCAGTTGATCTGCCCGGTCAGGAGAACCTCCTGGCCGACAAGTTGAGCAGGATTCTTCAGCCTCATGAATGGCAACTGAACCGGGATGTAGCCCAGCGGATATTCAGCCGTTGGGGTCTCCCAACCATGGATCTCTTTGCCAGTCCACAAAACCATCAGTTGCCCCGGTTCTGCTTGAGGCAGCCGCATCCACTGAGCGTGGCGGCGGATGCTTTCCTGATCTCGTGGGTGCAGGGCATAAGAACATAAGATATGCCATACTGGGTCAGACCAAGGTCCATCAAGCCCAGTATTCTTCCAACAGTGGCCAATCTAGGTCATATGTACCTAGCAGTTTCCCCAAGGGACACAGGTTCCACAATGCTTGTATTGGTTCAAGCATTGATATCCTGGGTCCCTTCTTAATAATGGTTTATGGACCTTTCCTCCAGGAACTTGTCCAAACCTTTTTAAACCCAGCTACACTAACAGCCTTTACTACATCCTCCGGTAACAAATTCCAGAGTTTGATTACACGTTGAGTGAAAAAATATTTTCTTTTATTAGTCTTAAATAGTTTACCCTGTAGCTTCATTGCATGTCCCCTAGTCTTTCTATATTCTGATAAGGTAAACAATCGATCTACGTTTACCCTTTCCACTCCGTTCATTAATTTATAGACTTCTATCATATCTCCCCTCAGCCGTCTCTTTTCCAGGTTAAAGAGCCCTAACCTTTTCAGCCTTTCTTCATAGGAGTATCCTTCCATCCCCTTTACCATTTTGGTGGCTCTTCTCTGAACCTTTTCTAAAATCGCTATATCCTTTTTAAGATACGGCGACCAGAATTGCACACAATATTCAAGGTGCGGTCTCACCAGGAACGATACAGAGGCATTATAATATCTTTTGTTTTATTTTCCATTCCTTTCCTTATCATACCTAGCATTCTATTTGCTTTCTTGGCCACTGCTGCACACTGGGCCGAAGGCGTTCTCTATGCGTTCCCACCCACACCCCTGGTGGCACGCACTCTGTTCAAGATTGTTCAGAACAAGGCCTCGGTCATCCTGGTAGCCCCCAGGTGGCCCAGACAGCCTTGGTTCCCTCTTCTCCTTCAACTGGCGGTCGAAACTCCACTCCCACTGGGGGTGCAGCCCAACCTCTTAACCCAGGAACAGGGTTCCTTGCTACACCCCAATCTCAGATCCCTCAACTTAATGGCCTGGCTGCTGAGAGGGTAGTACTTGCTCCTCTACTCCTCCCTAAGGAGGTTGAGGAGGTGTTTCTGGCCTCTAGGAGGCAATCTATTAGAAAATCCTACACGTTCAAGTGGCGTAGATTTGAAGGGTGGTGTGCTCAGAATCAGGAGAACCCGTTCACTTGTCAAGTACCTCAGGTATTGCAGTACTTGCTCCACCTCTCGGAGTTAAGCCTCAAGTCTAACTCTGTCAGGGTCCACCTGAGTGCGCTATCAGCTCACCACTCTCCAGTGGAGGACAACCTCTTTCAGCTCAACCTTTGGTATTCCGATTCCTCAGAGGCCTCCTCCTCTTGAACCCTTCAATTCGCCCACCGGCTACACAGTGGGGCTTAAATGTGGTCTTGCAGTGGCTTACTTGCCCATCTTTTGAATCAATAGCCACCTGTCACCTATGCTTCCTTTCCTGAAAGGCACTCTTTCTGGTGGCATCTGCTTGACGGGTGAGCGAGCTGCAGGCTTTAGTATCGGATAGACCGTATACACGGTTTTATAAAAACAGGGTGGTCTTACGTACTCACCCCAAGTTCCTTCCAAAAGTGGTTTCCTCGTTTCACCTCAACCAAGAGGTGGTTCTTCCAACCTTCTTCCCCAGGCCGCACACCAGCAGGGCAGAAGCGGTTCTGCATACCCTGGACTGTAAGAGGGCGCTTGCCTTCTACCTGGAGCATACCCGGGGACATCGGAGAGCTTCCCAGCTCTTCGTCTCTTATGACCCTAGTAAACTGGGTCTACCTGTCTCCAAGCGCACGTTATCCACCTGGGTGGCAGACTGCATCGCCTGGGCGTACAGGGCAGCTGACCTCCAGCTGCAGGGCCGAATCACGGCCCACTCTGTCAGGGCTAAGGCCGCAGCAGTGGCTAACCACTGCTCTGTTCCGTTGGCAGACGTCTGCCGGGCCGCAACCTGGTGTTCAAGCCAGATTTTTGCAGCCCACTACTGCCTGTAGAGAGAGTGTCCCTGCGGGACAGTGTTTTCGGTCCGGTGGTACTCCGTAACCGAGGTTTAGGCAACTCCTACTCTCCGATCCTTTGGGGTCAGGCTACCGTGGGGGTTGTGTTCTCGGAGAAAAATCCTATCACTGCTACTGCGGCTCTTCTAGAGGGAGCCATTTTCAGCTATGGGTTCTCAGTAGCCTATAGCTAGGGAGCCCCATATGTGAGGACTGACTTCCTGCTTGTTCCTGGAGAAAGCGTAGTTACTCACCTGTAACAGGTGTTCTCCAGGGACAGCAGGAATCAGTCCTCACGACCCTCCCTCCTCCCCTGGCGTTGCAGTCCTATTACTATTTTTCTATTCTTTGCCGTCTTTTTAGCTAGTTCAAAATATAGTTTCCAACAACAAGAGTATTCCAAGAGTACCTAATCAAAATTAAGAATACTACCAATCCCCAACTCTAATCACCTGTACAATTCAATTTTTGTCGGGTATAAACCGCAAGGCGAGGAGGACACACCTCAACCCCTTACGCAGTACATGCCCCTTTTTTTATATTTCTTAATTTCCAATATGCATTGTCCAATTTTCAAAACCAAAAGTAATAAATACACACTTATCTACTCAGGCACGACGTGCACGTTTCGAAGCGACTAGCTTCTGCTTCAAGTGTCCCCAATGAGAAAGTAGTGTATCTGTCCTTTCAAACTTCCAAAACCGCCATACTAGTGGCGGACGACGTCAGGGATTCCAAATCACAGATAGGCTAGTTATAGGACTGCCCATACCAGGCCAGCCAATCACAAAATAAGGGAAGACCCCACATGATAGGGGAATCCCTACTCGGATTGGAGAACGTTTAAAGGGTCAACCACTCAATGTCCTTGTTTAATCCAGCCGGGGCGATTGAGTTCAAATTAAAGATCCACCGCTGCTCCAAATTCCTCAGATGAGCCGTTCGATCGCCCCCCCGCTTTTTAGCTAGGTCATTTGACTGAGCAAGATGGCACCCTTGGGCGGGAAGGGGGCCGTGCATGCGCCATACAATCCGAAAAGCTTTCTTTGAAAGCTGGGGAATTGCTCCGCACGAGGGCTTCGTCGGTGCCGACGTCACCCATATGTGAGGACTGATTCCTTCTGTCCCTGGAGGACACCTGTTATAGGTGAGTAACTACGCTGACCGTCTCCATGCCCTGGCAGCCAAGGTCCAAGGCTGAGCTCAGATTCCGGCGCAAGCCATGTTGCGCCTCCTGGGGCACATGGCCTCCATGTTTCATGTTGTCCCTCACGCCTGCATGCACATGTGGGTGGCTCAGTGGTGCCTCAGGGTTCCATGGAGCCAGGCCTCTGGGACCCTGTCCGGCTCTCCCGCTGTCTTTACACCTCCCTGAATTGGTGGCAGGATCCCCAAAGCCGCCTTTGGGGGATACCCTTCCAGGCCCGCAGCACGAGCTCATCTTGACGATGGATGCCTCTAGCTGGGTTGGGGAGCCCACTGCGGCAGTCTATGCACCCAGGGGTAGTGGTCGTCCGAGAAAGCTCAGTAGCAGATCAATCTGCTCGAACTTCGTGCGGTTCGGTGGGCCCTGAGGTCTTCAAGTATCACCTGCAGGGAAAGTCGGTACTCGTGTAGACAGACAACAGAGTAGCTATGTTCTACATAAACAAGGAAGGGGGAACAGGTTCTCACCCCCTCTGCCTGGAAGCGATCCTCCATTGCTCCTTTGCCGTTTGCTGGGACATAATCCTCAGAGTGGTCTATCTCCCAGGCCAGAAGAATGTCCTCGCAGACAAACTGAGCAGAATCCTCTGCCCATACGAGTGGCGCCTGGACCCAGAGGTGGCCAGCCTTTTGTTCCATCAGTGGGGGACTCCATCCATGGACCTGTTCGCCAGTCTGATGAACATACAGCTCCCCAGATTCTGTGGACTGGTCCAACACCCGAGCAGAGTGGCTCCAGATGCGTTCCTCCTGAGTTGGGTCTCTGGGCTCTTTTACGCCTTTTCCCCCCACTCCTCTCATTGTGAGGACCCTTTCCTGTGGGATCGAGCTTCCATGATTCTCGTGGCTCCCTTATGGCCTCGACAGCCTTGGTTCACGCTTCTGCTCCAGCTCTCCTCCGAGCCTCCAGTCCCCCTAGACTGCACCCCGGGCCTGCTAACGCAAGAGGAGGGACGGGTGCTCCACCCAAACCTGACCTCGCTGTCCCTTACAGCCTGGTGCCTGAACGGGTCTCCTTAGCCCCGCTGCACCTCTCGGGGAGGTCGGATGTCGAGGAAAGACTCAACGAGGCGCGCCTATGCCTTTAAGTGACGGCGTTTCTCCTGCTCTCTCCAGTGTGTTCTCAAATATCTCCTCCACCTCTTGAAGGAGGGACTGATACCCAACTCGGTCAGGGTGCATCTGAGCACCATCTCGGCTAATCACCATCCCAACGAGGGTAAACCCCTCTCAGGACAGCCCATGGTCTCCCGCTTCATGCGGGGTCTGTTACTTTCCAAGCCTCCCATCCGACCACCTCCAGTGGAGTGGAACCTCAACATCGTGCTCATGCAGCTTACGCAGCCGCCCTTCGAGCTGATGGCGACATGCTCACTTTGGCACCTCTCCTGGAAGGTAGTCTTCCTGGTGGCTCTGACCTACGCTCGGTGAGTCAGCAAACTCCAGGCCCTCATTGCTGAGGCTCCCTACACCAGGTTCTATGGGAACAGGGTGGTCCTCCGTACCCACCCCAGGTTTCTGCCAAAGGTTGTCTCGGATTTTCATCTCAATCAGGAGATAGTCTTGCCAACCTTTTTCCCGAGACCTCATGCCGACCGGGCATTGACAGTTTTACATACACTTGACTGCAAGAGGGCTCTTGCCTTCTACCTGCAGCGCACCCAGGTTCATCGCAAGTCCGATCGACTCTGGTTGCTTACGATCTCAACTGCCTTGGGCAGGCAGTCACCAAGCGTACCCTCTCCATCTGGGTGGAGTCTACATTGCCTTCACCCAGGTGAAGGCGGGCGCCCTGCTGGTTCGGCAAGTCACTGCACACGGTGTCCGGGCCAAGGCGGCTTCAGTGGCTTCGCTACGCTCAGTGCCTCTGATGGACATCTGCCTGGCTGCGACTTGCTCTTCAGCGAACGCTTTTGCGTTGCCCTACTGCCTGGAGAGGGAGTCCCGTCGAGACAGCGCCTTCGGCCAGACTACTCTGTAATCTGTTCGGGGTATAAGCAACTCCTGCCGTCCGACCCTTCTTCGGCTGCCGAGAGCTCGCCCCCAAGGACCCGAGCTCCTTTGGGCATTGGCTTCTGCTCACGGCCTCATGGAGGCGTTTTAGAACTGCAGGTGCGGTAGCCTGTAGCTGAGGAGTCCCATAAGTGAGGACCGACTTCCTGCTTGTTCCTGGAGAAAGCGTAGTTACCGGTACTCACCTGTAACAGGTTTTATCCAGGGACAGCAGGAATTAGTCCTCACTACCCTCCCACCTCCCCTTAAGAGCTGAAGTTTTTTATCCTTCCCTTGCCATCTGCTTAGTAGGGCTCTAGCTATGGGACCTGACTGAGCAAGATGGCACCTTTGGGTGGGAAGAGGACCATGCATGTGTCGCAGCAATCCTCCACGTGGTCTCCGTTGGTGCCAACGTCACCCATAAGTGAGGACTGATTCCTGCTGTCCCTGGAGAACACCTGTTACAGGTGAATAACTACGCGTTCCCTCTATTCATAGACCCTATCCATTTGGGAGTCAATGCATCTCAGGCAAGCACCTGATCTGATATCACAGTAGACCAGAACCATGTTGCACCCCAACATTAAGTTCCTAGCCCTCACTGCGTGGATGTTAAGAGGCTAACATTATCCACTCTGTCTGCCAGCTGGTGTCACCAATGTCCTTTTGACTTCCAGGAAGGCCCAGTGAGGAAATCTAATTCTTTCAACTGGAAGACGTTTGTTTTTTGTGAAGGGCGTTCCATAGATCCTTTCGCCTATTGTGCACAGACACTGCTTAAATATCTTCAGAGTACACCTTTCAGAGTCTGGATTCAAGTCCAACTCTGTAAGGGTACATAATGCAATTGGAGCTTATTACTGAGGTATAGAGGGTAAACTCATCTCTGTACAGCCTTTAATTGTTCGCTTCATGCAGGTCTTACGTCCTGCCTATAAGCCACTCACAGTGTCTTAGGATCTCGGTGTAGTTCTCACACAGCTGATGAAAGCTCCATTTGAACTACTCAGTTCCTGCCCTCTGAAATTCTTGACCTTGAAGGTTTTATTTCTGGTGGCAGTACCTTCAACACGCTGAGTGAGCAGGCTTCAGGCCCTAGTACTTCATCCATCTTACACTAAATTTCATCACAACAGAGTAATGCTTAGTACTCATCCCAAGCTTCTTCTGAAGGGCTTACAGAGTTTCATCTTAATCAGTCGTCCTTCCAAAATTCTTTCCAAAACTCCATTCTCACAAAGGGGAAGCTGCACTACACATATTTGCTTTCAAGTGAACCTTGACTTTCCACTTGGAGCGGATGAAAGCCAAAGAAAGTACATCCAGCCTTTTTTTTTTTTTTTACCCTAGCAAGCTAGGGTTGCCGCCTTCAAAAGCACATTGACAATTTGACTCGAAGACTGCATCTCTTTCACTTAGCCCAGGCTCCCCTGGATCCTTGCCAACATGGCTTCAGAGAGTCACATGGTGTAGAAACACTCCTTACATCTCTCCTCAATAACATAATTTCTGGTATCAACAACATCCGGCAGGGTTTTGCACTTGTGTTCCTGGACATAGCCGCAGCTTTCGACTCTGTGAGCCATGACCTCCTCCTAATACGGCTAAAAGAAAAAGGAGTTGGCGGAACTGCCCTTGAAAGGTGCAGATCGTACTTATCCGAAAGATGGCAACACGTCCATGCTGGTGGAGCGATGTCTGATCCATTTCACCAAGGGCAGGGGGTCCCACAAGGTTCCTCCCTCTCTGCTTTGTTGTTCAATATTTATATGCAACCTATTTGCAAGATCATCCGGTCTTTCAATGTAAGTTGCATGGTATATGCGGATGATGTCCTGCTTTATATGCCTTTCAACATAGACAAATTGGACCTATCCCCTCTGAGCAACTGCTTTGATGCCATATCGGAATGGCTCTTGTCACAAAACCTCAGGATTCAACATAAGAAGACAGAGGTGCTCTTCATGTCAAAGAACCCGAACTTTAGCCCTCCACAATTCCTGAAGGTGAAAGATGCTGAGCTACAATCAAAACCTAAAATACGTTATCTGGGTGTTACACTCGATCAGAACCTGGACATGAAGGCACATATAGCCAACACTGTAAAAGCCATATACTACAAAATCCGGTCACTAAGACATCTTCGCCCCCTGCTTGAACCTGAGGATTTCCGTACCATCTACCAGGCTCTGATCATGCCTCACTTTGACTATGCTAATGTCATTTTGCTAGGCCTCCCTCAATCCACCTTGAACCCCTTACAGCTTGCAATGAATAGCGCTGCGAGGGTTCTCTATGGGGCATCTAGGAGTGAGCATGTGTCGCCCCTTCTGAAGCAGTTACACTGGCTTCCTATACAGGCTAGGATCATTTTCAAGATATTACTACTTACCTTCAAAGCGGTAAATAGTCTCTCCTCCACTTCGTTAACTGATCTCATCAAACCCATAACCTCGAATAGATCAAGAAGATCAATTGCATTAAATATGCTAATGGTTCCTCGTGAACTTACAAGAAGCACCTCATCAACAGCAAACAGGGCTTTTAGTCTTCGTGCCCCAAAACTCTGGAATTATTATTATTTATTTATTATTTATTATTATTTATTACAATTTCTTATATACCGCACTATTGTCAGCGCGGTTTACATACAACAAAATGACCATAACAAACTGTTTGGCTTCACATAGAACAGGAGAAAACAACTTGGATAACATGCTTATGCTTTACATAGAACAGGAGTAATAACTTGGATAACATGGAATACATTGCCACCAGATATTAGAGCAACCACCAACCTACTTCAATTTAGAAAGGCCCTCAAACATTACCTATTCCTTAAATACTTCCTGGTGAGTGCAGAAGCACGTCCCCTTTCCGTTAGTTATAGGAACTCCGAATCACCTAGTGAGCCAGAATTCCCCAAATAGTAAGGTCCACTGACCATTAAGTATAAGGTTCCACTGACCATTACGTCTCATTTGTGCTATAATTTAAAGATGTCAATAGTTTACCTTGCAATCCAAGTTTACTGTCCTGTGATTCATAATTACCTTGTTATCCAAGTTTCTTGACCCTGTTTAATATAACTCAGACGCTTGTTTTTGTGCTGAATTTTGTGTTCGATGTAAACCGCGCTGATATCAAATAGTGCGGTATATAAGAATTGTAAATAAATAAATGTCATGACTCATAATGTAGCTCACCTGGATCTTCTGGGAAGGTGTGAGCTAAATACTACTACTAATAATAATAATAATAATAATGTCAGAGGCATGGCTGCGCTTGGTCTCCATTGAAGAGATGCAAAGCTACAACGTGGTCTTCAGTCCACACCTCTACTGTTTGAATGGGGATTCCCAATGCAAAAGTAGCTTCATCTATCAGTTCAGGCTACTTTTAAAAATAAATAAATAATAAATCTATAAAAGGCCAATTGCCACCAAAAACAATAGTTCTCCGGGAACAAGCAGGAAGTCAGCCCTCACATGTGGGTTACATCGGTGCCGACGGAGCCCGCACGGAGCAAATTCCCATCTTTCAAAGAAAGCCTTTGGGAGTTGCCTCCATGCATGCGTGGTCCACTTCCCACCCAAAGGAGCCATCTTGCTCAGTCTTCTTTTTTCTGCGGAGCTCTTCAGACGTAGTCTGTCTTCTGTCTCGGAAAAAGTGATTCTTCTTGCCTTTTAGGCTATTGTTTTTTCTTCTGGCTAGCACGGGTACCCTTCCCGTCCCGCCCCCGGTATCGGGTTGTCGGGTTGGCTATCCTTTTTCTTTTTCTTTTCAGTGTTACGCCCCTGTTTTTTCCTAGCTGGTAGCCTGAAAGGTCTTTGACCTTGCTGGGGCCCTTTTTACCCTCATAGCTACCAGTAGGTTCAAAATGTGTGACAAGTGTGGTAAAATTATGCCCCTCACCGATACGCACAACTGCTGCCTCCGGTGCCTCGGCCCGGACCAGGATCCGGCTGTTTGCGGCCTTTGCAAACTTATGTCCTCAAAGGCCTTAAAAAGTAACCAGCAGCAGCTTGGGTGGCAGACTGTATTGCCCTGCCCGGGCCTATGAGGAAGCGCAGCTTCCCCTGGAAGGCTGTATCACAGCTCACAAGGTCAGGGCCATGGCAACCTCTGTCGCTTATCTGTGCTCTGTTCCTTTGGCAGACATCTGCTGGGCCACCACCTGGTCTTTGGTTCATACCTTCCAGCTCACTACTGCCTGGATAGGAAATCCCGACAGGATAGTGCCTTCGGCCAGGTTGTACTCCGTAACCTTTTTGAGGTCTAGGCAACTCCTGCCCCCCGTCCCTTCTGTGTTCAGGCTACCAGAGTGCTGTCTTTTCCTTGACAATTGTGAGTTTTCACTGCAGCTGCTCACAGCTCTCAGTGAGGGAGCCTTTTTTGGCTATGGGTTCTTGGTAGCCTGTAGCTGGAGAGTCGCACATGTGAGGACTGACTTCCTGCTTGTTCCTGGAGAAAGCATAGTTACTCATCTGTAACAGGTGTTCTCCGGGCACAGCAGGAATCAGTCCTCACTACTCTCCCTCCTCCCCTTGGAGTTGCAGTCCTCCTATTTCAGTGTTTTTGTTTTCTTTGCCGTCTTTAGCTATGTCATTTGACTGAGCAAGATGGCTCCTTTGGACGGGAAGCGGACCACGCATGCGTGGAGGCAACTCCCAAAGGCTTTCTCTGAAAGCTGGGGATTTCCTCAGCACGGGCTCTGTCAGCGCTGACGTAACCCACATGTGAGGACTGATTCCTGCTGTCCCCGGAGAACACCTGTTACAAGGGAGTAACTGCGCTTTCTGTTGGCCCATTTGGGCAGGTTATTATCATCTTTTTTGGTTCAAGGTAGCCTCTAGCTAGGGAGTCCCATAAGTGAGGACTTTTTTTCCTGCTTATCCACGGAGAAAAGGTAGTTACCTTTACCAGTTGTTTCTTTTATTGATTTATTTATTTTAAAAAGCTTATATACCTCCAATTGCTAAAGCTCCGGGTTATTTTAAAAAGTTTATATACCGACACAACCTGCGGGTTCTAGATCAGAAGAAAGGAAGAAGCCATGCTACCGTCCAGCACATGTTGCTGCTTGTCCTCTCATGCAGACTCTCATAAGTACCAGGATGAAAAGGGAGTTATTCACCTGTAGCAGGTGTTCTCCATAGACAGAAGGAAAGGTCCTTTCAACCCTTCCACCTCTCCTAGGAGTTGAATCCTCCTCATCTCTTGAAATAGACTGGGGCTAAGATGGCGCTGCCACACAGCAAGCGGGAAGATGCATGCATGTGTGGTGAGCATCCAGAAGCTTCTAGGAGGAGCTGGGCATGCTCCCACGCAGGGGCTCCATTGGATGACATTGCCCCATACATGAGGACTTTTCCTGCTGCCCACAGAGAACACCTGCTAGGGGTGAATAACTCCCTTTTCGTCCTGGTGCTTGTGGGAGTCTGCACCAGAGGACAAGCAGCAACATGTGCTGGACAGTAGCATGGCTTCTTCCTTTCGTCTGATCTGGAACCCGCAGCTTGTGTTGGGGATTCCATCAGGGAAGGCACAGTCAGAGGCCGCCTCCTTCTCCATGGATGTTGGAGTGGAGGTCCTATTCCTTATGGTTCTTGTTCTGTTCTGGAAGTTGGCAGATTTGGGGCTTTTGGAGAGAAGCCCACTGTGCTCCTTGAGGGCCCAGTAGATGTGAAATCCAGTTCACCTCAAGGAGAGTCTGGGTGGCTGCCTATACTTTCCCATGGAGGCGTAGGATGCAGCCATCTCTGTGGAGAGTAGCATGCCCTCTGTAATCAGCAAGATCAGCAGGTGGAGGTCCTCTCAAAAGACTGTCTTCTAAGCCTTCTCACTTGGCATGCAGTCATTTGCCTGTGAAGGCCTGGAGGGCTGTGTCCTTCTATGCTGAATCCATCTTTTGTCGAAGAACTCCTCTGTTCATCAGGAAACTGGTCATCTTCAGCAAGAGAGTTTGTACTGGCTGCAGTGGTCTGATGCTGAGCTGGTCGTCACTGCCAAGCTTTCTTAGAGGGCAGGCTCCTTACTCTGAACTAAGGTGGTTCCCAGAAGGTGAGCCAAGGAGGTTTGTCTAAACTCTCACTGTCTCAGTCCTGGGTCAGGCGCAGCCAGAGGCTTCAGCTAAGTGCTTATCCTCTCATGCCTGATTCAGAGACTCTGCTCTGTTCAACAAAGTTCATGATAGTTTCAGCCCCAATTCTGTTCAGCAAATTTCATTGAACTGCGTTCTCCCAGGGGCCCTTTCCGGGTGACTGGGTCCAGATTACTGCCGATTGTTGGATCCTGAGCATCATTTGGCATACCTGCACTCTAGAGGGTGTGGTGCCTATCAAGGACACAAGGGTGATCTCCTCTTGTAGCTCTACGGCCAAAAGAGCAGCCTCCAGGATCAATCTGGAAAGTCTCCTACATCTCTAGGCATTTTCCTGGTGCACTCCATTTCCATCATCATTCCCAAAAAGGGTGAGTCCTTCAGCCTGGTGGCCACACCACCCTGAATGTGCACTCTATCTCGTCTAATCTCAGAAGCTAGGTAGGGTTGCGATTGGTTGAGACTATATGAAAATATTAGGTACTGTAGCACCTATACTCTTATCTCGAAGGAATTAGCACTTTCCTACATGTGGCTCACATCAGTAGGGCCTAGGGTAGGATCTTGTCATTCAGGCAGTCAGGAAGGAAGAGTTTCCTTTTTCTCTGGGTCTGGATGAAGCCTACTTTCATGTTCCCATCAAGAAGTTCAATAGCGATTTCTGTGGTTCGCTATCCTGGGTAGGCACCGTCTGTTCCATAATCTGTCCTTCAGATTGCTGACTGTGCCCAGAACCCTTTTTCAAAGTGATGGGAGTAGTAGTGGCAGCTCCCCCGGTGGGAGGGCATTTGCATTCAGTCATATCTTCTCAATTGATTCCTTGGTGGCAAGTTGCAGTCTGGGGCTTCTTGGGCAATGGGTAAATTGCTAGAAAGTCTGGCTCAGCACTTTGCCGGTAGGGATAATGGTATGATAAATGATCTACTGACACACTCTCGCTCCTAGGGACTTGGAGCTCATGCTATCTGCATTCCAACACATTCTATATCGCTGCAGGTCATTCCTGGTTCTGATGGTGAGACAAGCCAATGCCAAGGAGCAGGGCTTCTCAGCTTTTGAAAAGAGGTCAACTCCTATGGTGTAGGTGACTTGGAGCAGCCCTGGCTGTGAAAGCCCTGGCATATCTTCTCACCAGGGTCTCTGATCAGGCACATAATGTGCTGGATAGTGGACCATCCAAGGTTGAGGATCCCAACGGTGTGGCTCCACACTGGCTATGGGAACCTTGCTAGGCTGATCTATTGGGGCTTTTGGCAGGCAGCCCTTTGGTTAGTCAGTGAAGAGAGCTGCTGCGACAAGAGCCCCTCCTTATGGAACACCTGGTTCCCTTGTTGCTTATAACTTGCGCATTGGAAGGCACTGATCAGGGTGGAAGGATTGATTGGTCTCTGTGAGCACCACTCTCTGGAAAGTGTGGGGGGAGCTCTGCCTTATTGATATCGAGACACTGGTGTGCCTGTTGACATTCGTCCAGGCCTGTTGCCAGTAAGGCTTTGTAGCCGTGGTGTCTGGTTTACCCTCCTAGTATTTCTTCAGGATGGACTCAGCAAGGCTCTGACATTTAATTCCTTCACAGTTCAGGTCATGACATTGGCATGCCTTCCTGATTTCTCTTCCGGACAGGTTCCATTTCCTCTGGTGCATGTGTCACTTGATCCTCTCGAGCAGCTCATGGTCCCACTATGAAATCTTAGTCTCCCTTTAGATGGTTCAAGTGAACCACGTTTAAGTTCTGTCCCTCTAGACAATCTTGATGCCTTACTAAAGACCACTGTTCATCTCACAAATAATATCCAAAACAAAAAAGAGATAAACACCTCATATCCCAGTGTTCCTATTTTTGTCGGAGATGTTACCTTGAGCAGAACCTTCCACTCTCATAGTAATTTCTCCTTTTATTTCTTTTTAAGAAGGGAATTCTCCTCAAATTTAAAATCCCAAAGATAATACCACAAATATCCTGAAATATATCTTTCAAAAGATCACTTATCACTTATCTTCAGATGGATCACTTATTTTCAGATAATGTTATGCGACTAGTCCATCAGAAAAGCTTTTAAGCCAGGTGTCGTTCAACACCGCTTGTTCACCATTCATTCACCGCTGGTTGAAAGGAAATGACGTCCAGAATTCCTGTACACCACGTCGTCGTGTTTCAAGCCATGAGACTCCAGGCCCTTCTTCCTGCATCATACGTCATACGTAATAAAAGAAATGGGTTTTGGTTACCTAAGCCTTAAGGCAGAGAAGGGTCTCGTTCCACCCAGCTTCTTCCTTCCTTGTCTGCCACATTAATAAGGTTGTTTCCCTTCCATCATTTTACTCTGAACAGTGCAGTATTAGGGATATGGTTCTGTATCAGGTCATCGTCCAGAGTGCAGATCTTCGTTGCCTGGAAATGGTTAGCCCTTTCCATAAGCCAGGCAGATTTTTAGTGTAGTTTACTGGACTGCGTAGGGATGAGACTGCCTCCAAAGCTGCCTTGGGGCACTGGATAATGAAGCCTACATTTTGTTAGACAAGCCGGAGTTGGCGATCCCAAATCTAGCTCCATCCGGATGCAGGATTTTTTCCTGTGCGGAGTCTAGCTTCTTCAACCCAGGCATTACTGTCTAGTTGAACGACAGCAGGGAGCGAGGTGTAAAGAAAGAAGTCCTTTATTAAATAGAAGTACCCCAATACGGTGCATTTCGGCACACTGCATTCTTCAGGGGGAACCTCAAAAGGATAAAAATACAAATATAAATAAAAAACATGAAATATAAACATAGTTAAAACAAAACAGATTAATAACAATATCAGTGACAATAATCTAAAACCAGTAATAGAATAAAACAACAATAATAACAAGCTAACGAGCCAAATAGCAGAAGTGCTTGTTGGACCATAACATCTAGGACAGATAAAACCTATAAAAGCAATAAAATACCAATAGATAATAAAAGAAATGTATATCAATATATGTACATACAAATAATACCACTCCACGATGGAGAGACAGGTGTATGGAAGATATGTTGGAGAGATGCTGAATAGACCTGACTTCAGAAGTCAAAACAGAGTAATACTCTTGAGGACCAAAAGGGGAGGGGGGAGGAAGGAAGGGAACAAAGGTGTGTAAGGCAATAGAACCAACAGAGGACTTACTATAGTGTAATGAGGGCTTTGAATAAACATAAGCTGAAGCACACAGGCTGCTGAGATATCTGTGACTGTGTCTGTATGTATATAGCAAAGGGAATAAAGCAAGAATGAAGACTATATGTAATCAAACTAATTGAAACAAAGGGTGAACCATGTAGCCCCTCCAGCGCAACACATCCAAGGGTATATAGATGGAAACTATAACCAACATAGAGCCAGTAACGGAGCGGGCACCAAGTTAAAAACACTAGCGTGTAAAAGGCAAATTAAAAGAACTCACGAATGTGCATATGAACCCGAATGTGAAAAAACAATCATAAAAAAGAACAAATGAAGAGCCCTGGTGGCCCACTGAAACATCTTGACAAATAAAAAAAAATATTAAATATCCAGTGGCAATAAAAAAAAAAACCCGTCAAAAACATGATCTATAAATCTCTACACACAAATTTAAAAAAGAGATAAAAGCCAAAAATAAAAATTATAGACCATGCTGAAAGCACTGGAGTTTTGAAGGATGCTTAAAACAAATTGTAGGATAAATACAGGGCTTATTGGCCCTGATCATGTATAGCGATCATGAAAGAGACAGTACTCTGTTGGTTCTCATACACAATAAAATAGAAACATAGAAACCTGACGGCAGAAAAAGACCACATGGCCTATCTAGTCTGCCCTTCCATATCAACCACTACAAGAATCCCCTATTTTCCTTTAGAGATCCTCTGTATTTGTCCCATGCATTCTTGAATTTAGATACTGTCCTCATCCCTACCACCTCCACTGGGAGACTATTACATGCATCTACCACTCTTTCCGTAAAGAAATATTTCCACATGTTACTCCCGAGTCTATCTCCTTTCACCCTCATCCTATGTCCCCTCGTAGCAGAGCTTGCTTTCAACTGAAAGAGGCTCTCCTGTGCATTTATGCCACGGAAGTATTTAAACATCTCAATTATATGTCTATCCCGCCTTTCCTCTAAAGTATACATTTTAAGGTCCTTAAGTCTGTGAATAAAACAATAAAAACATATAAATAATAGGAACCTGATAAAACCAATAAAACCGCAATCTGGATGTCCGCTTACCAAGCAATAAATAACTTAAAGAATCGGCATAGAGAGGAAGATTAAAAAGTCATGGACGGGAGTATCTATCTAAAGAACAAGAAAGTAACACATCAAGTGCCCAGTAATGCACACTGTACGTAAATACCTAGAAATGAATATGAGCTTGTTTGGAGTGCAAACATGATCTTATAAAAGCAATAGGGTCAAAGATAAAGTGTATAGCAATAAGAGGAGAAAAAATAATACTTATTCAATCGGACTCCCACAAGCACAAGAAACAGCGGTGTATAATAAACATGCTGGATCGTAATGTAAATCTCTCCAAATAGAAAACTAGTCTATGGGGGCCATGAATTGGAAGACATTATGAAAAAAAAGGGGGAGGGTACCTGCCCTTTTCATTGTGCCACCACCGAAACGCGGCCATGTCGGGGTATTTCTATTTAATAAATGATTTCTTTCTCTACACTTTGCTCTCTGTTGTCATTCTGCTGTTTTTATGAGTGTGTGTGCCCCCTGTGGACCCTTTGCTGTTTTTGAGCACTATGTTCTCCCCCTGGAGGAATGTGTGTTGAGCTATGGAAATGATGTACTGCAACATATGCTCCCTCAGAACTCTTTCTTTTCTAAGGAGGACCCAGGGAACTGATAAGGAAAAAGGGAGGAGTAATTTATTTATTTATTTAACGTACATTTGTATCCCGCTGCTTCCAGTGATCAGCAGCGGTTGCTATACATGGGGGAGTTGGCTGTACCGGCCGGTAATTAGAGTATATACATTTCGATTTGGGAGGGGAGATAGTGCACAGCAATCATGGGGTTACAGGATTTACAGTTGATTGAATATCACAACTACATACAGAGTACTTAAAAACATATTTACAAGTTATACAAATGATCCTTATATACATATCCCGGCTTACACAGACATGCATAAGAGAAGAGATGCATGCCTCATCACTTTTGGAATACCGAAGAAGCCAAGAGTGTCCGGAGAAGAGAGACCCCAGAAGTGATGTTACACCCAAGAAAATAAGAGGCTCAACCCAGGAGCTAGCCTGTAAACCCTGATTCCCCTTGCTGGTTGACAAGTCACCACCCTGGCTTTGTCTGAAAAAGCTTGTATTGCTCATTCCCAAATGAGATAGCAAAACTGCTGCAGGGTTAGGCCAGTAACCCACAGCTCCATATGGTTGATCATTTAGGACGCCGCATGCCTGATCCAATGATCCTGCACTCTCCAACAACTCTGTGCTGTCTGGACAGGCTGGCATCAGATACCCTTACCACTCTTTGCAAACTCTCCAGGAGCATGCATCTCTGTCATTGGAGGGATGGACCACCAGTGCAGATGCTTCACTACTGATGGAAGGAGGAAAAGGCAGAAGTTGTAGTCCAGAGAGACCTGCAAGACTGCTATGCTGCTTGGAGAAGACCCATATGGCCATATGCCCAGGGAAGAAGCTCTACCATGGCAGCCACAGAGCCAAGCGGCTGTAAACAGACCCAATCTGTGGGAGATGAACTGCTTTGGAACACCGCCAGCTGGGCCAAGGGCTTGGTTATTCTCTCCTCGCTCAGAAAGACCTTGGGTAAATGGGCACTGAACCACAATGTGAGCTATCCCTAGGACTGCGAGGGAACTAAATGGTCTCTTGTCGTTACCATCCCAAGATGGACAGGTCTCAGCTGAGGTGCGAGACCAAGACAAACCACCCATCTGGGCAGCAGCAGAAAGGGATGGTGTTGACGGCGTTGTCATTTCTGTGACAACGGCAACAATACTAGAATTACCTGTGCGGAAGAAAAGGCCTAGCAATCTACTTCCATATCTTGCCACAAAAACCCAATGGATAGTCGCAACAAAGTGTCACGCTCCCCTGCTACCGGCCGAAGGCCTTATAGTAGGGGTGACCGCTGTTTTGCTTCTGAGTGTCCTTTATACTATCTAGCAGCAAGGGTTGCTGGGATATGTAGTTTTTGGTTTCACTCTCACAAAAAATGTGTTGTGGCACAAGGGTCTTTTGGAACAGATAATTTTATTTTTTTATTGTTGGGCTTTTCCCCTCACAGAGGTTCTCAGGCAAATAAGCAAAGCAATATAATTCTTTTCCAGAATAAACAGAAAAACAGGAGCAAATGAAAAGCATCAAATAAAAGTGGAAAAACTGTTTCTTCACAACAGCACAAAACTTCCAAACAACTTTGTAATTCTTCTTACTAAAGCTTGTTTAACATAAGTTCATGTCCACTCTATTACACATAGAACAGTCCATCTCAAAAGAACCAGAGGACTCAGGAACATCAGCTGCGTCAATGATCATGTCCTCGCTTTCATTCTCACAGCTCTGCATAGGAGAACTTCTAGGCTGGCATCCTGGAATAGCCTTTTGCAGCTGCTCTAGAAAATTCCCTCCTCTACTAGCCGTGACGTCCTCTAGTTCAGGAGTTTGGTTAGTACGTAAGCTTTTCCTTATAGTTTCTACATCTGCATTAAACCATTTATTCCAAGTGTTTCTGCTAGGTGGTTTTACAGCCGTGCTATCGTGGCACTTGTTAGCACTGGCTTTTAATTGTTTTACAATGTCTTCAACAAGACTCTGATTAGGCAGAAAATCCAACGTACCTTGTCTGCTATCACTGCCCGATCTGTGCTTGGAGCTCTCTTCCCTTCTACAGGTAAAATGCTTGTCTCTGTCTTCAGGTAGCTCCCACGACGGCGTTGACTTAGCTTTAAGGTAACTGGGATTGGACCCACCAGAATCCCTCTTGCCTGGAGCTGGGTTCCAAGACTTCCTCAGTTGCTGCCTTCCTTGTTGAAGTGGTTTAGACACTTGTAAAGGCTTTTCCCTGCCTTCTTGTCTGTCCAGTTTCCTTCTCTGCTGACAATCCTGTCGGCTGTTCTGGTACTGCGTGCTGTTCTGAAAGACTAGCCCTGAAGCTGGTTTAAAATGGCTTCCTTGTTCAGGCACGCCCTTCTGACTATCCAGGTGCACCTCGCTAGGGCTGCTTCCAGCTCTTACATCATGACTCTGACTGAACTGCATTCTCTCTGAAAGCTTCTTGCTGCCATGGAAACCTGGCTTGCTCTGGCTTTTAAAGGTGCAGTGCTCACTATTTTGCCATTCCATCTGCTCAGGCATGCTTTCGGTACCACATATTCCCCCCCTTAAGATATTCCAGGCTGGGTCGATCTTATCATCACAGCATGGAATCCGAGATAACGCGTCCGCGTTCTGGTGTAAACATCCTGTTCTGTGTTCAATGTTAAAATCGAACGCTTGCAGCGCCATATACCAGCGTGTTAGCCTGGAGTTACTGTCCTTCATTTGCCCCAGCCACTTTAACGGGGCATTATCTGTCATGAGGAGAAACTTCCTACCTGCTAGGTAGAATTTTAATGACTCAATGGCCCACTTGATAGCAAGGCACTCCTGCTCTATTGTAGAATAGTTCCTCTTGGCGGGCGATAGCTTCCTACTCAAGAATAGCACCGGGTGCTCTATGCCATTGTGCTTTTGGGAGAGGACAGCCCCTAGTCCGGTGTCTGAGGCATCCGTTTACAATATAAACGGAAGGTCAAACCCGACCGCTTTCAACACTGGGGCAGCGCAGAGTTCGGCCTTTAGACATTCCATCGCCTTGAGTGCCTCTGGCGTCCAACGTAGTTGATTGAGCTGGCTCTTCTTTAACATATCTGACAATGGGGCGCTTTTCTCCGCAAATTTAGACAGAAAGCGCCTATAGTAGCCCACTAACCCCAAGAAGCTTCTAAGTTGCTTCTTATTGGTGGGCTGGGGGAACGTCTTCACGCTTTCCACCTTGTCTATCAAGGGTTTTAACGGTGCCATGTCCAACACGATGTCCCAAGTATTTTACTTCTGGGCTTGCAAACATGCACTTGTTGGGGTTTAATGTCAGGCCTGCCTCTCGCATAGCCTGCAACACCGCTCCTAGCCTTGACAGATGATCTTCCCAACTCGTACTGTGGACTATAACGTCATCCATATAGGCTGTTGCATACGCCTGATGTGGTCTCAGCACCACATCTACCAGTCTCTGGCATGTAGCCGCTGCTCCGTGTAGGCCGAAAGGCATACGTTTAAACTGGTAGAGGCCTACCGGAGTGCTGAATGCCGTCTTTGGTCGGGAGTCTCTAGTTAATGGCACCTGCCAATAACCTTTGGTCATGTCCAACGTTGTCAAGTACGTGGCTCTTCCCAAGCAGTCCAGGAGCTCTTCGATGCGTGGCATCGGGTACGCATCGAATTTTGATATGGCATTGACCTTCCGAAAGTCGATGCAAAATCGAAGTGTCCCGTCAGGCTTAGGGACTAGGACTATCGGGCTGCTCCATGGGCTCTTAGACTCCTCAATTATGTCTAGGTCCAACATTTCCCGCACTTGGTTGATGACCTCTTGCCGCCGAGCGTCCGGCAACCGGTATGGGCGCTGACGTACTACCTCTCCTGGGGGAGTCACGATCTCGTGGGCAACGAGTTGAGTATACCCAGGAAGAGGCGTTAGGACATCAGAAAAACTCTGCACCAACTGTTCCAGCTGTTTCCTTTGGGTGCAGGATAACCCTTCTCCCATCCTCAGCTCCGGGGTCTTCTGGCAGTCACTCAATTGGGGGCCCAAGTCCTCTTCTGACTGCTCCTCTACTACGGCCGCCAATCCCTGGAGGTCAGCCCTACCTGTGGACCCGAATCCTTGGGCTCCTCTGGCTGTACTGGAAACCGCATGTACTTCTTCCAGAGGTGGAAACCCGACCCTCTCACATATTAGTTGTGCTATACGATCACCCGGGTGGACTTTGAAGTCTTCAGACCCGAAGTTGAAAAGTAGGACCTTCACGGCGCCTCGGTAGTCTGGTTCCACGACGCCGGCTCCCACATCAATCGCGTATTTTATGGCCAGTCCGGAACGCGGGGCGATGCGCCCGTAACACCCAGGCGGCAACTCCAACTGCAGGGCCGTGTTTATCAAAGCCTTGCCATGTTTTGGCACAGTCGCCTCTTCCGCGCTGTATAAATCAAATCCAGCGGCCTGGAGCGACGCTCTCATAGGTGGGTGCGCGTCTGGACTCATGCGGCAATATTTCAAAACAAACACAGGCTTTTTGGGTTCCTTTTCCTCTGGCAAGGGTCGCGAAGGCTTTTGCATCTTCCCAAATAGAGGATTTGGAACCGCCATCATTTGTCGTGTGTTCTTACTTAGTACCTCTGGCGGATTGCTTGCAGCTACCAGGCTTTCCTTTTTCTGCAGAGCCTGCTGAATGCTTCTCTGAAACTGCGGCCAATCCCGGCCTAGTACTAATTCCTGTGGCAGGTGAGGAACAATGGCCAGCGAAATCTCCTTTCCTATTCCCCATCCTTTCACAAGGAGTTTGTATATAGGGTAGGAGGAGGACGCGCCGTGCACACAACGAATTTTTACAGTGCCACTGGGCAGATCAGGTACGGCTTTCCCCTGGGCTTCTATCTTTTTCCAGAGGCCATGTGAAAGCATACTCTGATCGGAACCAGAGTCTAGTAGGGCATTGGCACTTACCCCTTGGACAGTCACAGCTATGAGGAATCCCTCCTTAACCTGTCCTGGGCTAGTGGTCACCAGCACTACCTTCGCTCTGCAGCTACGCTGTAAATGATCACTACTGCCACATTTAAAGCATACTCTCTTAGCATATCTGGCTTTACATTCAGGTAAACGCAATGCAGTTACTTTCATAGCATTTTCCTTCTTTTCTGAGCTTGCCTCGGTTGGTCTCCCAGAAGTCATGCTTTTACCCTGAGCATTCCCCTCTGCTTCCAGGAACCGCTCAGCGAGCATGATCGCTTCCTGTGAGTCTTTACAACCTTGCAAGGTTAGAAAAGTTTGGACATTTTCAGGGACAGCGTTCATATACTGTTCTAACAATATGGTATCCAATATTGTTTCAATGCTTTTGCCCTCAGGCTCTAACCACTTGTTAAGCAAAGCTTTTAACCGATAGTGTAGGGCTCTAGGCTTCTCACCAATCATAAGTTTAGCATCTCTAAACAAATGATGGTATGCAGAAGACGTAAGACCAACTCTATCCTTAATCGCTTTTTTAACTTCATCGTAGTTATTTGACAAATTAGGTGGTACAGTTTGATAAGCAGTTAATGCTTCTCCTGTGAGACACATTGCCAGCCTGACTGCCCATTGGTCTTTTGGACAATGCATCAGGTAAGCAACTCGCTCAAATGTCTCTAAATAATCGTCCAGATTATCAGACTGAGACAACTTCCCAAAGTTCCATGCCTCTTTAGACCAAAGTCCCGAAGCATGAGCTTGGCTTAAGTGTTCAAAACCTGTTGAAGATGAAGCAGGCTCGGGCTCCTTCTTCGTGGATTGGATCCAGGCCTCCAGCATCTGTATGAGCGGCCGCTGCTGCGCTTCCATGCGTGCTGTAGCGTCTCTTAGAGCCTCCATGGCCAGCTCGCGTTGGCGCTCAAACTGGGCTGACATCCACGTCAAGACTTCTTTGACTTCCATTGTCTTGCTGAAAAGACAAAACACAAGACACAACCACCAAGTGCGGTATCACAAGACAGGAGGTACTTCTACCTTCCACCAACTTGCTGCGCTGCTACCAAACCAAGTATCCCCAGGTAACTCTGCTATGTACAAATTACCTGATACTTGTGGTGCATCAAGCCTTTGTGTATGCGGTGGTCTCTCCAGTATCAGACACGTCTTCTTCTTCTGTAGAAGCAGTCTTGCTTGAAGATTCTTTTTTCAAAAAAATTTTTTTTTCCAAAACTTTATTTTTCAAAACTTTTTCTTCTTGCCCTTTTAATTCTTCTGCGCATGCGCCTTTGCCTTGATCCGTAGCAACTACGCCAATCTGTCACGCTCCTCTGCTACCGGCCGGAGGCCTTATAGTAGGGGTGACCGCTGTTTTGCTTCTGAGTGTCCTTTATACTATCTAGCAGCAAGGGTTGCTGGGATATGTAGTTTTTGGTTTCACTCTCACAAAAAATGTGTTGTGGCACAAGGGTCTTTTGGAACAGATAATTTTATTTTTTTATTGTTGGGCTTTTCCCCTCACAGAGGTTCTCAGGCAAATAAGCAAAGCAATATAATTCTTTTCCAGAATAAACAGAAAAACAGGAGCAAATGAAAAGCATCAAATAAAAGTGGAAAAACTGTTTCTTCACAACAGCACAAAACTTCCAAACAACTTTGTAATTCTTCTTACCAAAGCTTGTTTAACATAAGTTCATGTCCACTCTATTACACATAGAACAGTCCATCTCAAAAGAACCAGAGGACTCAGGAACATCAGCTGCGTCAATGATCATGTCCTCGCTTTCATTCTCACAGCTCTGAATAGGAGAACTTCTAGGCTGGCATCCTGGAATAGCCTTTTGCAGCTGCTCTAGAAAATTCCCCCCTCTACTAGCCGTGACGTCCTCTAGTTCAGGAGTTTGGTTAGTACGTAAGCTTTTCCTTATAGTTTCTACATCTGCATTAAACCATTTATTTCAAGTGTTTCTGCTAGTGGTTTTACAGCCGTGCTATCGTGGCACTTGTTAGCACTGGCTTTTAATTGTTTTACAATGTCTTCAACAAGACTCTGATTAGGCAGAAAATCCAACGTACCTTGTCTGCTATCACTGCCCGATCTGTGCTTGGAGCTCTCTTCCCTTCTACAGGTAAAATGCTTGTCCCTGTCTTCAGGTAGCTCCCACGACGGCGTTGACTTAGCTTTAAGGTAACTGGGATTGGACCCACCAGAATCCCTCTTGCCTGGAGCTGGGTTCCAAGACTTCCTCAGTTGCTGCCTTCCTTGTTGAAGTGGTTTAGACACTTGTAAAGGCTTTTCCCTACCTTCTTGTCTGTCCAGTTTCCTTCTCTGCTGACAATCCTGTCGGCTGTTCTGGTACTGCGTGCTGTTCTGAAAGACTAGCCCTGAAGCTGGTTTAAAACGGCTTCCTTGTTCAGGCACGCCCTTCTGACTATCCAGGTGCACATCGTTAGGGCTGCTTCCAGCTCTTACGTCATAACTCTGACTGAACTGCATTCTCTCTGAAAGCTTCTTGCTGCCATGGAAACCTGGCTTGCTCTGGCTTTTAAAGGTGCAGTGCTCACTATTTTGCCATTCTCCAAGACCAAGCAGGAAGTCAGTCCTCACATATGGGTGACGTCGGCGCCGACGGAGCCCTCGCGGAGCAATTTTCCCCAGCTTTCAAAGAAAGCCTTTGGGAATTGCAGCGCGCATGCGCGGTCTCCTTCCCGCCCAAGGGTGCCATCTTAGCCAGTCTTCTTTTTTCCGCGGAGCCCTACAGACGTACCCGTCGTGTCCCCGCGAAAAAGTCGATTTTAATAGTATATTTCTCTTTTTTCCTTCGGTTCGACGCCGGTCTTTTTCCTGCCCGGACTCGCGACGCCGTCCCGAGTCCTTCTCTTATTTTTCGGTTTTTCTGATTTTTAGTCAGTTTCGTTTTCGGTTTTTTCGCTGGCAGCCCGGTCCTTTGACCTTGCAGGGGCCCTTTTTCCCCCGATGGCTGCCAGTGGTTTCAAGCGGTGTGGTCAGTGTGACAGAAATATGTCACTCACTGACACACACGATAATTGCCTCCGCTGCCTGGGCCCGGATCATGAAGAAATGATCTGTGGGGCCTGTGGCAAAATGTCCTCCAAAGCGTTGAGAAGTCGGCGGCACCAGCGGGATAGAATCTTCGCTGACCCCAGCCGTACCCGGACCTCGTCGGAGGCCTCGGCGTCCAGAGGTTCCAGCTCTGACCATCGCCGAAGCTCCTCCGACAGGGGTTCTCCCTCCGGGGACCATCGACGGAAGGTGAAACCCGCGAGGGCGGCGTCGGTGGACGCTCCTGGCTCCGCGAGGGCCAGGTCGCATAGCCCCGATAGCCGTCCCGGGTCTTTGGAGAAGGAGCACCTCCCGAAGCGACCTCGCCTGGAGTCGGAATTGCCTGCTCGGGTAAGTCCTGTAGTCCTCCTGGACTCGCCTCCGAGACTGCCGACGTCGGGCCCGACGCCGTCGGGGCCCAAGTCGGGGGCTGCTGGGTCACCTGAGGTCGGACTCAGGTTGACGGCCTTGGAGAGCAGACTGTCTGCCTTCATGGACCAGCAGCGGGCACTGATCGCTAGCCTTGCTGGCGCCGCTGCCCCGACCGCCGGGACGTCGACGTCTAAGTCGACCCCGGAGACCGAGCCGATCCTTGAGTCCATGCGAACTCGAGTCGATCCTCGGTCGAGGTCACCCTCGGCCTCCCGTTCGGGACCGAGGTCGTCGACGCCGACTCCCTCGGTGTCGGGGCGGCCGACGTCTGCGCCCGCCCGAGCCGACCCCTCCGATTCCTCCTCGGAGTCGGTCTGGGAGTCTGAAGAGGAAGAGTCACCTGATTCCTTTCGGACTCGGTGTGTCCCCTCGGACTCGCCTGAGTCCGAACCTCGGAAGCAGTCCCCCCCGGAGGATGCACGGTTCTCGGACTTCGTCAGGGATATGGCCAAGGCTTTGGCCTTCCCGGCGGATCCCGAGGAGGAGCCTCGAGCCGAAGAGCTCGACGCCCTTCAGTATGACTCTCCCGCCAGGGATCACTTTACTGTACCGGTTCCTCCCATGCTGGAACGACTACTCTTCCGCATGTGGGAGAGTCCGGCCTCCTCGCCGGTCTTAAGCAAGCGGGTCGATTCCATCTATCGAGTCCGCAAGAGTCCTGACTTCCAAAAAGCACAGCTACCACACCATTCCATGGTAGTGGAATCGGCCATGCATAGGCTTAAGAGCCAAAAGATGCACTCCTCGGTGCCTCCTGGCAGGGAGGCCCGTAACCTGGATGGCCTTGGTAAGAAGTGTTTCCAGGGCTCTATGCTTGCTTGTCGTGTCCAGACCTACCAGCTCTACATGGGCATGTATCTCCGAGACCTGGCTAAAGAGCTAGCCGGATTCTCCGCTGGATTGTCCGAGGAACCTTTGCGGAGGTTCCTGGCCTTGACAGCTGGTATTCGGGAATGCTCCAAATTCATGTCCCGAGCAGCCTATGATGGCTTTGAAACATCGGCTCGAGTGGCCGCAGCCGGCATCGGTGCCCGCCGACAGGCTTGGCTTCAGTCGTCTGACCTTGAACCCTGGGTGCAGGACAAGTTGGTCGATGTCCCCTGCCGAGGTGAGAACCTCTTTGGCAAACCCATGGCGGAAAAGGCTGCACAGATCGAGACGGAGACTCTCACCAGGACTAGGCTTTCTAGGAAGACCTCCGCCCCTTCCCAGAAAAAGAAGGGCTCGGGAAAGAAGTCCTTTTACCCGAGAAAGGCGGCTGCCTATAAACACTACCCTCAATATCAGGCCTCCGCAGCTCCCCAACAGGGCCAGCAGGCCAAGGGACGGGGTAACGGGTCCCGTAGGCAGCAAACCCCCAAGCCTGCACCACCAGCCCCTGCTCAGCAGGGTGGGGGTTTTTGACTACATCAGCATAGCCTCTCCCCCTCCGCTGGCTCCTCCCAGCACCGGAGGCCGGCTGGTTCACTTTGCCCACAGGTGGTCCAACATCACTTCAGATGCCTGGGTGCTTCAGGTCGTACGAGAAGGCTATCTTCTCAACTTCCACCAGGTCCCTCCCTCTTATTTTCCGGGAGAACCTCCACGACTCCCTCTGCACAGGGACTTACTCCTTCAGGAGTTAGCAAGTCTTCTACAGGAACAGGCTGTGGAACCAGTGCCCCACCACCTGAGAGGTCAAGGCTTTTATTCCAGGTATTTTCTAATACCAAAAAGGACAGGAGGCCTCAGACCCATCCTGGACTTGCGCAACCTCAACAAGTTCCTCGTGCGGGAATAGTTCAAAATGCTTACCCTTGGAATCCTTCTGCCCTACCTGCAGCAGGGAGATTGGCTATGCTCCTTGGATCTAAAGGATGCCTACACGCACATCCTCATCCACCCAAGCCACCGCCAATACCTAAGGTTTGTGGTGGCAGGAAATCATTACCAGTACAGAGTACTGCCCTTTGGCCTGTCCTCCGCACCACGAGTCTTCACGAAATGCCTCGCGGTGGTGGCGGCCCATCTCCGGCTTCACGGCCTCTATGTCTTTCCGTACCTCGACAACTGGCTCATCAGAGCAGCGTCCGCTCCGGAGGTCACCAACGCCAAACACCGCACGGTGACTCTTCTGCAGTACTTGGGCTTTGTCATAAACTTCGCAAAGTCCACTTTGCTCCCCTCACAGGATCTCGAGTTCATCGGCGCAAGACTGCACACTCAGGCGCGAGCTTTCCTACCTCTCGACAGGGCTCAACGGCTCATGGACCTAGCCGGCCGTTTTCGCAGCCAGTCCCTGGTCTCCGCCAGGCGCTTCCTGAGACTGCTCGGCCATATGGCTTCCACCGTCCATGTGACCCCCAATGCCCGCCTGAATATGCGGCCTGCTCAATGGTGCCTTCGCAAGCAGCGGCAGCAAGCCACCGGCGGTCTAGCCGACTTAGTGCGCATCTCCGAGCCGCTGGCCTCTTCTCTCCAGTGGTGGCTTCATCGGCCGAACCTGGTACTCGGCATGCCTTTTCAGTCACCTCAGCCGGCTCAAGTGCTGACGACAGATGCGTCCCTCCTGGGTTGGGGAGCACATTGCCATGGGGCATGTACTCAGGGTCTCTGGTCCGCGTGGGAGTCTGCTCAGCAGATCAACTTCCTGGAGCTCAGAGCAATTCGTCTGGCGCTCAAGGCTTTCTCCCACCTGATTTCTCACCAGTCCGTCCTTGACCAGACGGACAATCAAGTGGCCATGTTCTACGTGAACAAACAGGGGGGTACGGGCTCCCTCCTTCTCTGCCGAGAAGCTCAGAAACTCTGCTCTTGGGCCGTCAGTCACGGCATCCTTCTCAAGGCAGTTTATCTCCCAGGCCAGGAAAATTACCTGGCGGACAAACTCAGCAGGATCCTCCAGCCGCACGAGTGGCG
The DNA here is from genome assembly GCA_033557465.1 of Ichthyophis bannanicus. NCBI lineage: Eukaryota > Metazoa > Chordata > Amphibia > Gymnophiona > Ichthyophiidae > Ichthyophis > Ichthyophis bannanicus. The sequence goes on along the minus strand of CM066043.1, from coordinate 259,891,221 downwards.
CCTGGATCCCTTGGTAGTCCAGAAGCTCTTTCTAAAGTGGGGCCTCCCCACGATGGATCTCTTTGCCAGTCCTCTCAACCGGCAACTTCCTCGCTTCTGCTCTCGTCAGCCACATCCCCTTCGAGTTGCGGCGGATGCTTTTCTACTCTCATGGTCGGAGAGCCTTCTGTATGCTTTTCCTCCCATTCCGCTAGTCTCTCGAACTCTTTTCAAGGTTCTCCGAGACAAAGCTTCCATGATCATGGTGGCCCCTCGCTGGCCCAGACAGCCGTGGTTTCCACTCCTGCTGCAATTAGCGATAGAGGATCCATTCCCTCTGGGGTTTCAACCGGATCTCCTCACTCAGGATCAGGGGTCTCTGCTACACCCCAACCTCAGATCTCTCAATCTAATGGCCTGGCTGCTGAGAGGGTAGTCCTTGCTCCCCTTCTTCTGCAGGCAGAGGTGGAAGAGGTCGTCCTAGCTTCTCGGCGACCTTCTACCCGCAAATGCTACGCCCTTAAATGGCGTCGCTTTTCCGTTTGGTGTACCCAACAGTCTCAGGATCCCTTCTCCTGCTCGGTGTCGGTGATCTTGCAGTACTTGCTCTACCTCTCTAATCTGGGACTTAAGTCCAACTCCGTCAAAGTTCACCTCAGTGCTCTTTCAGCACATCATGTGCCGGTGGACGGCAGACCTCTTTCCAGCGACCCTCTCGTAGCGAGGTTCCTCCGAGGTCTCCTTCTACTTAAACCACCTCTGCGCCCACCAGCGCCTGACTGGGATCTGAATGTGGTTTTACAGCGGATCACTTGTCCGCCTTTTGAACCTATGGCTACCTGTCCTCTCCGTTTTCTTTCTTGGAAAACTTTGTTCCTGATAGCCCTCACTTCCGCTAGACGCGTAAGTGAATTGCAGGCCCTTGTGTCTGATCCCCCTTACACTCGGTTCTACAAAAATAGGGTAGTCCTATGGACTCACCCAAAATTTCTTCCAAAAGTGGTCTCCCCTTTTCACATCAATCAGGAGGTGGTACTTCCGACCTTCTTTCCCAGGCCACACTCCAGCCGACCTGAAATGGTCCTACATACCCTGGACTGTAGAAGAGCATTGAACTTCTACCTTGACCGTACGCGGGAGCACCGTAAAGCTGCTCAGCTCTTTGTGTCTTTTGACCCCAATAAATTGGGGCTCCCGGTCTCCAAGCGTACTCTGTCCATCTGGGTTGCGGACTGTATCGCTTGGGCTTATGGGGCAGCCGGACTCTCGTTAGAAAGTCGAGTCACGGCTCATTGTGTTCGGGCGAAGGCTACGTCAGTGGCTTACCTCCGCTCTGTTCCGCTGGCAGACATCTGCCAGGCCGCTACTTGGTCTTCGAGCCAGACTTTTGCGGTCCATTACTGTCTCGAGAGGGAGTCCCGCAGGGACAGTGCTTTCGGACAGGCAGTCCTCCGAAATCTCTTCGAGGTTTGAGCAACTCCTACCCTCCATCCCGGATGTGGGCTACCGGTGGGTAATAATTCAGTGAAGATTCCTTCCTTCTGTGCCGCTGAGCTAGAGGGAGCTCATTTTTGTGCTTAGGGTCTCCGGTAGCCTTAAGCTTGGGAGTCCCATATGTGAGGACTGACTTCCTGCTTGGTCCTGGAGAAAGCGTAGTTACTCACCTGTAACAGGTGTTCTCCAGGAGCAGCAGGAATCAGTCCTCACAACCCTCCCTCCTCCCCTTGGAGTTGCAATCATCTGCTTAAGTTTTTTTGCAAATTTTTATGCTGTCTTTTAGCTATGTCATCAGACTGGCTAAGATGGCACCCTTGGGCGGGAAGGAGACCGCGCATGCGCGCTGCAATTCCCAAAGGCTTTCTTTGAAAGCTGGGGAAAATTGCTCCGCGAGGGCTCCGTCGGCGCCGACGTCACCCATATGTGAGGACTGATTCCTGCTGCTCCTGGAGAACACCTGTTACAGGTGAGTAACTACGCTTTCCATCTGCTCAGGCATGCTTTCGGTACCACAAAAGATGAGACCCCAGGTCGGAAGGCACTCAACTGGCTACTGGGGAGGAGCTGAAGATTTTTAGGAGTAAAGCCAGCATTTGTGATGTGGTTGGATCAAAGCCCTCGGGACGTCTAACTGCTGCTGTAGCTGCACATGAAATGAGAGTCAGAAGCTGCAAAGATGTCTTACATATTGGGACATGGAACGTATGAAGCATGAACTAAGGGAAGTTGGAGGTGGTCAAGAACGACATGGAATGTGTACAACTCAATCTGTTGGGTGTCAGTGAACTGAAATGGACTGACATCGGGCACTTTGCATTTGATGATCACATGGTCTACTATGCTGGAAAGACAAAGAAGAAAGTGTGTTGCATTTATAATTAAGAGGAAATGTGCAAGAACTGTAATGAAATACAATGATATCAGCAAATGCTTTATTTCTATTCATCTACGAAGAAGGCCCATCAACACAACTATAATTCAAGTATATGCCCCAACAACAGCTGCAGAAGAGGATGAAGTTGTTGAGTTCTATGAACATTGACAGAACATGCAAATAGGATATCCTAATAGTCATGGGTGACTGGAATGCAAAAGTTAGCAACAAAGAAGAAGACAAAGAGGTTGGAAATATGAACTTGACAACAAAAATGAAGTTGGATAAAGACTGATAGAATTCTGCAAGACCAATGATCTATTCATCTCAAACACCTTCCAGTAACACAAGTGGTGACTGTACACATGGACTTCACCCAATGGATTGTACAAAAATCAAATTGACTACATCTGTGGAAGTCAACAATGGAAAAGCTCTATAACATCAACAAAGACAAAACCTGGAACTGACTGTGGTTCAGTTGAGTATGCAAACTCAAGTTATTGTTGAAAACGAGCAAGCCACTCATAAATGTAGCAAAATATGACCTTGAGAATATACCACCGGAATTTAAAGACTGCCTGCAAAATTGATTTGCTGCTTTAGATACAAATGACAGAGCTCCAGAAGAGTTATGGGATGACATCAAGAAGGTTGTGTTGGAAGCAAGTGAGAAGTCTCTACAACAGGTGAAAAAGTAAAAACGGCCAAGAAGAAACTCCGAAAATTGCCCAGAAATGCAGAGAAGCTAAAGCCAGAGGAGAAAGAGAGGCAATCACAGAACTCAACAGAGATTCTCCGGGAACAAACAGGAAGTCAGTCCTCACATATGGGTGACGTCGGCACCGACGGAGCCCACGCAGAGCATTTCCCCAGCTTTTAAAGAAAGTCTTTGGGAATGCTAACATGCATGTGTGGTCCCCTTCCCGCCCAAGGGTGCTTTCTTGCTCAGTCTCCTTTTTTCCATGGAGCCCTTCAGACATTGTCAGGCTTGTCCTTGGAAAAAGTTGAATTTTTCTCTCTCTAGAGTTTCACACTCACCTCCAATATCACACCGGTACTCTTCCCGCCTACCAACCTCGGTGCCTCGGCGTCGGGTTCAGTTTATTTTTGTAGTCTTTCGTTGTTTCTTTTTTCTGGCGTCTTTGCGCCCTTTTTTCTCCCGCTGGTAGCTCGGAGAGTCTTCGACCTTGCAGGGTTACTTTTTTCCCCCATGGCTACCAGTGGCTTTAAGAAGTGTGATCAGTGCTTCAAAATCATGCCTTGACCGACACATCTGCTGTCTTCACTACCTCGGGCTAGACCACGACCTGGCAGCCTGCAGTCTCTGCAAGAAGATGTCCAACAAGGCTGTCGAGCTGCCAGTGGCAGCAGCATGATAAGTTTTTTCTGATGCCTCCAAAGGCCAGGGCCTCGTCTGAGGCCCCGACATCTTGGACGGAACACTCCGAGCCCGAGCCTCATCATGGGTCCTTGGAAAGGAGATCTCCCTCTAGGGATCCCAGGGAGAAGAAACAACCCTCGAAGAAGGCGTCCTTGGATGGTTCTGACTGGCCACGGCCTCCCCGAGCCCAGTCCTGCAGTCCGAGATGCTCGCCCACGGCGTTGGAGAACGAGCAGCCTGCGAAGGTCCCCCAGAAGGATCCAACCACGGACCGACTTCGGTCCCCAGATACTATCCTTGTTGAGGATTCCACTTTGGGGGAGTGATGTCGGGCCCAAGTCCCTCAGTGCCCACGCCGAAGGCTGCGGAGCCTTCTTGTCTGGAGTCCAGAATGGCAGCCCTGAAGCGCAGTTTGTCTGCCTTCATGGACCAGCAGTGGGCGCTGTGTCCAGCATGACCGGTTTATCCGCCCCAATCACCGGGCCCTCGACATCCAAGACGTCCCCGGATGTCGAGCCAATCCTCGAGGTCCTTTGGCCTCGAGTCAATCCTTGGCGGAGGTCGCGCTCTGAGTCCCGCTCAACGGGACTGCGGTCATCCCTGGCAAGTTTGCCAGGTGCCTACCGTAGGGTATCGGGGGTCCCACGGAGCAGCCCTCTTATGAGTCCTCAATGGACTGCTCCGAGTGGGAGACTGAAGATGAGGAGTCCCCTGATACCCATTGCCACCACGATGTCCTTTCTGACTCTCCTATCTCAGAGCCTCGGCAGTGGTCCCCGCCCAAGGAGATAGGCTTCCTGGACTTTATCAAGGACATGTCTAAGGCCCTGGCATTCCTGACTGAGTCGGAGGAGGACCTTTGGGCGGATGAGTTGGAAATCCTCCAGTACGAGGCCCCTCGGCAGGAATCGCTCACGGCGCCCATTCCTCCCATCCTGGAACGGCTCATACTCCGAATGTGGAAGATACCGGCATTGATACCGGTGGTGAGCAAGCGTCTCGACTCGATGTGTCGAGTCTGCCGGAGCCCGGGCTTCCAGAAGTCACAGCTGCCACAAAACTCCATGATGGTGGAGTCGGCCATGCGTCGGCTGAAGAGCCAGAAGATGCACTCCTCGGAGCCCCCCCCCCCCCCCGGCAGGGAGGCCCGCTCCTTGGATGCTCTCGGCAGAAAGTGCTACCAGGGCTCAGTGCTCTTCTAGCGCATCCAGGCTTACCAGCTGTACATGGGCATGTACCTGAGAGAACTGGCGAAGGAAATCAGCTGGTCTCTCTGAGGAACCTTTGCAGGGGTTCAAGAACCTAGCCAAGGCAGTCTGTGAGTGCTCCAAATTCATGTCTCAAGTGGCCTTTGATAGGTTTGAGTCGGCGGCCCGGGTAGCTGTGGCAGGCTTCAGTGCATGCCACCAAGCTTGGCTTCAGTCATCCGACCTTGAGCAGTGGGTTCAAGATAAATTGGTCGATGTCCCATGCCAAGGAGAAAACCTTTGGCAAACCCATGACCGACAAAGCTGCCGAGCTGGAGACCGAGTTCATGACGAGGACCAGGCTCTCTAAGAGGACCGCTGCCCCTCCTAGACGGAAGGGCTTGGGTAAAAAGTCATTTTACCCGAGGAAGGAAACTGCTTACTGAAACTACCTGCCTTACAAGGACTCCCTGTCTCACCAGGCCTCCCCATCTCACCAACAGGGTCAGCAGGCCAAGGGACATGGGCATGGGCTGCGTAAGCAGAAGGCTCCAAAGCCCAAGGCACCAGCTCCGGCCCCAGCCCAGCCATGGGGGAGTATTTGACTCCTTGAGCATAACCTCTCTACCCCAAGGAGATCAGCAGCACCCAGGGAGGCATCTGGCCCTCTATGCCCAGAGGTGGATGTCCATCACCACTGATTCATGGGCTCTTCAGGTGGTCAGGGAGGGTTACCTCCTCCATCTGACCTAGATAACTCCCCCTTATTTCCCGGGAGAGCCCCTCAGGTCTCCCCTCCACCGGGACCATCTTCTGAAGGAGTTGGCAGGTCTTCTCGAGGACAAAGTGGTGGAACCAGTGCCCCACCACCTCAAGGGCAAGGGGTTCTACTCCAGGTACTTCATCATGCCAAAGAGGACAGGGGGCCTAAGGCCCATCCTCGACCTGTTCAACCTCAACAAATTCCTGGTGAGGGAGAAGTTCAAGATGCTCTCCCTTGGAACATTGCTGCCATACCTCCAGCAGGGAGACTGGCTATGTTCCTTAGACCTCAATGATGCTTATACACACATTCTCATCCATCCCAACCACAGGCAGTTCCTGCAGTTCGTAGTGAGGGGCAGGCACTTTCAGTACAGGGTGCTCCCTTTCAGCCTAGCCTCTGCCCCTAGAGTCTTCACAAAATGCCTAGCAGTCGTGGCCACCTCCCTCCATCTCCAGGGGGTCTTCGTCTTCCCCTACCTGGACGACTGGCTCATAAAGGGAGGCACAGCAGGCCACCGCATGCACCATCCAGTTTTACAACACCTGGGCTTTGTCATAAATTACCCCAAGTCTCACCTCCTCCCGACACAGTGTCTGGAGTTCATTGGGGCAAAGATCGATACTCGTCATTCAAAGGCTTTCTTACCCAGGGACCGAGCCGACCATCTCAGGTCTCTAGCTCGGGACGTGCAGTACCGTCCCTTAGTGCCCGCCTGGCTTTTGCTGCGCCTCCTCGGGCACATGGCCTCCATGGTCCACGTCACCCCAGATGCTTGCCTCCACATGAGAGCAGCGGAGCGGTGTCTCCGGGACCAGTGGTCCTAAGCCACAGGCCACCTCCAAGACAGCGTGTCCGTGACCTGCTAATTGGTGGTCTCCCTGATCTGGTGCCAGTCGCCCCAGCATCTCGAGGCGGGCTTGCCTTTTCAAGCCCCAAGCTTCTTGAGGGTCCTCGCCACGGACGCCTCCCTGCTCAGCTGGGGAGCCCACTGCAGAGATCTCTGCACCCAGGACAACTGGTCACCAGACAAGAGCACCCAGCAGATCAACCTCCTGGAGCTCCAAGCCATATACCTAGCCTGAGGGCCTTCTATCATCTACATCACCGGCCAGTTCTGTTCCAGATGGACAACCAAGGGGCATGGGGTCTCGTACCCTTTGTCAGGAGGCTTTAGCCCTCTGCTCGTACGCAGTTTGACAGGGCATCCACCTGCGGGCAGTGTACCTGCCCGGTCAAGACAACCAGCTGACCGACAGACTCAGCAGAGTTCTCCAGCCGCACGAGTGGCAGCTGGACCCCAGGGTAGCCAGTTAGCTCTTCAGACTATGGGGAGAACCCATGATGGACCTGTTCGCCAGCCGAGACAACTTTCATTTGCCCCGCTTCTGCTCCCGGCAGGCCCACCCCTCCAGGGTGGCAGAGGACACATTCATGGTTTCATAATCGGGAGACCTCATGTACACCTTCCTTCCTACTCCGTTGATCGCCAAGACCTTGTTCAGGACCTTTCGCGACAGGGCCTCTCTCATCCTGATAGCTCCTCGGTGGCCCAGGCAGCCATGGTTCCCGCTGCTTCTACAGTTGACGGTGGACACCCCCATCCCCTTGGGGACTGCCCTGGGACTCCTATCTCAGGAGGGAGGCTCTCTGCAGCACCCCAGTCTGGGATCCCTGTCGCTGACAGCGTGGCTGCTGAAAGGGTGACTCTGGCCCCATTCATCCTCCCGGTTGAAGGGGGGGGGGATATCCTGCTGGCCTCTTGCAAGGCCTCTACTAGGAAGGCTTACGCCCTCAAATGCAGCAGGTTCACTGTTTGATGCGCCAATCACGTGGCTGACCCTTTCTCCTACCCTGTGGCTCTGGTGTTACAGTACCTTCTTAACCTCTCTCAGTCAGGGCTTAAGTCTAACTCTGTCTGGGTGCACCTCAGTGCCTGGGCGGTGCACCACCATCCGGTGGATGGTAAACCCCTCTCGATCCAGCCATTGGTGACCTATTTTCTTTGGGGCCTACTCTTACCGAAGCCCCCAGTTGGGGCAGCTCACTCGCCCACCCTTTGAGCCTCTAGCTACCTGCCACCTCCACTACCTCTTTTGGAAGGTGGCTTTCCTGGTCACGCTTACCTACGCTCACAGAGTTAGCGATCTCCAGGCCCTTGTGGTGGAGACACCCTTATACCAGTTTCTACAAGAACAGAGTGGTGCTTCGTATGCACCCCAAATTCCTACCGAAGGTAGTGTCACACTTCCATCTCAACCAGGAAGTAGTGCTCCCTACCTTCTTTCCAAGACTTCACTCCAATCAGGCGGAGACAGTCCTCCAACCTTGAACTGTAAGAGGGCTTTGTCCTTTTACATCCAACACACTCAGGGCCACCGCAAAGCTTCTCAGCTTTTCATCTCCTAAGACCCAAGTAGGCTAGGTAAGATGGTGATCAAGCGTACACTGTCCACTTGGGTGGCAGACTGTATCGCCTTCGCGTATGAGCAGACAAGGCTCCAGCTGGAAGGCTGCGTCATGATGCACTTATCAGGGCCATGGCAGCTTCGATGGCACACTTGCGCTCTGTCCCGATGGGTGAAATCTGCCGGGCCACCACCTGGTCTTCAGTCCATACCTTTGCAGCCCATTACTGCCTGGAAAGAGAATCCCGAAGGGACAGAGCCTTCGGCCAGGCAGTGCTCCATAAACATTTCAGGGTTCTGTGTTCAGGCTACCAGAGTGCTGGTTTAATCGGACACAGGGGTCCTACTGTGGACACAGACTCAATTGCTGCAGCTTGCAGCTCCCATGAAGGAGCCCTGTTTTTGCTAAGGACTTTCATTAGCCTGTAGCTGGGGAGTCCCATATGTGAGGACTGACTTCCTGCTTGTTCCCGGAGAAAGCGTAGTTACTCACCTGAAACAGGTGTTCTCCGGGGACAGCAGGAATCGGTCCTCACAACCCTCCCTCCTCCCCTTGGAGTTGCTCACCATCTTTTATTTTTGCCATCTTTTAGCTATGTCATCTGACTGAGCAAGTTGGCACCCTTGGGCGGGAAGGGGACCTCGGATGCGTGGTAGCATTCCCAAACACTTTCTTTGATAGACGTTACCCATATGTGAGGACTGATTTCTGCACCGAGAACATCTGTTACAGGTGAGTAACTATGCTTTTTCAGCGTGCAGCAAGACAAGACAAGGAGAAGTACTACAATGATGCATGCAAGGAAATAGATGCAGAAGCCATTAGAGGAAGAACAAGATTGGCTTTCCTAAAGCTACGGGAGTTAAAGAGAAAATTCTATCCTCGAATTGGAATGTTACAAGATGCTCAACGATCCATGTTGAATGATGCTGAGAAGATCAAGAAAAGGTGGAAATAATATACAGAGTCATTATACCATAATGGAGTGGAGGAGTGGCCTAGTAGTTGGGGCAAGATACCTCAGGCCGGAAGGTTGGGGGTTCAAATCCCACTAGAGGACAGCAACCTTGGGCCGGAAGGATTTGGGGGTTCTAGTCCCACAGGTGTTCCTTGTGGTCTTGAGAAAGCCACTTAATCCTCCATGTTCCCTGTAAAATAGTTCTCCAAGTTATAATGCCCTGTTCAATGTAATTTCAGTTTGTTCAATGTAAATTGCCTTGATATCATGAAAGGCGGTATATAAGAAATGTTCAATAAATAAATAAATAAAGATCAAGCGGACCAACAGCCTTTTCAATCTGTACCTTATGATCAGGAACCATTGGTGATGAAAGAAGAAGTCAAAACAGCATTGAAGGCTTTATCAAAGAACAAAGCACCGGGCATTGATCATATTCGCATTGAAGTATTGCAGCAATCGGATCAACTCCATCCAGACGCAGGAATTTTTCCTGGGTGGAATCTAGCTCCCTCAATCCAGGCATTACTGGCTAGTTGGCCACACCAGAGCGGATGTGGCCTTTGGTGCCAAGGTCTAGAGTAGCTGTGCTTTCCCCACCCTGTTCAGTCATAGCTTTTGCACTTTTCACTAATGTGGACTGGGCTAGCAGGATGATAAGTAAGGTGAAATTTTGCTTACTTGATCATTTCCTTCCCTGTGGTCCTGCTAGATCAGTCCAGGACCTACCCTAGGGGATCTATGGCTGCCTCTGTGGTAGGCACTGTTTTAGAGTTCTGGGCTGTATTCATAGAATTCATGTCCTTGGTTGGGCAAATTCTTGGATATGGTTGAATCACTTTTCGCTTCCATCAGAGGTTGTGGGCCGTGACTCCACCCTGCAAGGGGAGGTCAGCTGCCTTATACGCCCAGGCGATACAATCTGCTACCCAGGTGGACAGTGTACGCTTGGAGACAGGTAACCCCATCTTATTAGGGTCAAAGGAGACGGAGCTGAGTAGCCCTTCGATGCCCCCTCGTACGTTCTAAGTAAAAAGACAACGCCCTCTTACAGTCCAGGGTATGCAAGACTATTTCAGTCCGGCTGGCATGTGGCCTGGGAAAAAAGGTCGGAAGAACCACCTCCTGATTGAGGTGGAAAGAGGAGACCACTTTTGGAAGGAACTTGGGATCGGTCTGTAGGACCACCCTGTTCCTATAGAACCACGTGTAGGGTCTATCAGAAACTAGAGCTTGTAGTTCACTCATACGTCTGGCCGAGGTAAGAGCCACCAGGAAGAGTGCTTTCCAAGAGAGGAAGCGCAAATGGCAAGTAGCCATCGGTTCAAATGGTGGGCGAGTAAGTTGCTGCAAGACCGCGTTCAAATCCCACTCAGTCGCCGGTGGACAAACCGGAGGCTTGAGAAGAAGCAGACCTCTGAGAAAATGGGACACCAAGGGGTGAACCGACAGAGACTGTCCTTCCACTGGTGAGTGGTGCACTGACAAAGCACTGAGGTGGACCCGTACAGAGTTAGATTTAAGGCCTAGGTCTGAAAGGTGAAGTAGATACTGCAGTACTACTGGCACAAGGCAAGAGAAAAGGGTCTTCATTGTGCTGAGCACACCATACCATAAACCTACGCCACTTGAAGGCATAGGATTTTCTGGTGGACTGTCTCCTAGAGGCCAATACCACCTCCTCAACCTCCTTAGGTAGGAGTAAAGGGAGCTAGAACTACCCTTTCAGTAGCCAGGCCATCAAATTGAGGGACCTGAAATTGGGGTACAGAAGGGAACCCTGCTCTTGAGACAGGAGATCGTGTTGCAACCCCAGAGGGAACAGGATTTCCACCGCCAACTGCAGCAGAAGTGGAAACCACGGCTGCCTCGGCCATCTGGGTGCTACCAGAATCACCGAAACCTTGTCCCGGAGAATCTTGAACAGAGTTTGGGCCACCAGGGGCGTGGGAGGAAACGCATACAGTAGGCCCGTAGACCAAGAGATCAGAAAAACATCTGCTGCCATCCTCAGGGGATGCGGCTGTCTGGAGCAAAACCTGGTTAGCTGACGGTTCAGTGGACTGGCAAAGAGATCGATGGATGGAAGTCCCCAGCGGAGGAAGATCTGCTGGAGCACCAGTGGATTCAACTGCCATTCGTGAGGCTGGAGAATCCTGCTTAGCTTGTCTGCTAGGAAGTTTTCTTGACCAGGTAGATAAACCGCTTTGAGAAACATACCCTGTCTGACCGCAACGGAACAAAGGGTCAGAGCCTCCTGGCACAGGAGTCTGGACCCTGTGCCCCCTTGTTTGTTCACATAGAACATTGCAACCTGATTGTCCGTCTGAACTAGGACAGACTGATGAGAGAGGGCATGAGAAAATGTTTGCAGAGCTAAGCGGATTGCTCGCAGCTCCAAAAGATTGATTCGCTGTGTGGCCTCTCAAGACCACAGGCCTTGAGTGCACATGCCCTGGCAATGTGCACCCCAGCCCTTTAAGGAAGCATCGGTCGTCAGCACCCTTGTGTGTGCTGGAGCCTGAAAAGGTACCCCCTGAGAAGGTTTGGGAGATGTAGCCACCGCTGTAAGGAGTCCAAAAGTGGTTTGGACACCTTTACTCTGTCTCGGAGGTCGCCTGTGGCCTGTGTCCACTGATCTCTGAGGCATCATTGAGCAGCCCGCATGTGCAGACGGGCATTCGGAGTCACATGTACAGTGGATGCTATGTGGCCCAGGAGCCGCAGGTAGTGCCTGACGGAAACATGAGAATTGCTTTGGAACTGATTGGTCATCAGTCTGTGGGCCCTGTCTTCGGGCAAGTAAGCTCTTGCCTGAAGGGTGTCTAATCTTGCCCTTATAAACTAGGTTCTGAGAGGGGAGCAAATTGGACGTTGCGTAGTTTATGACAAAGCCCAGATGCTGAAGAAGAGAGACAGTTTGAAAAGTGGCTTGTCGGGTCTCCTGGAGAGACTGGCCCCTGATGAGCCAGTCATCCAGGTATGGGAAGACAAAAATTCCCTGATTCCTGAGATAAGCCGCCACCGCCACCACCAGGCATTTGGTGATAACTCTGGGGCAGAGGTTAGGCCAAAAGGAAGTATCCTGTATTGAAAATGTTTTCCTCCCACCACAAATCTGAGATATTGTCTGTGGTCTGGATGAATGAGGATGTGAGTATAAGCATCCTTTAGATCTAAGGAGCATAGCCAGTCTCCCTGCTGAAGGTAGGGCAGCAATATCCAAAAGGTAAGCATCTTGAACTTTTCCCTCTCCAGAAACTTGTTTAGGTTTCGCAAGTCTAGGATAGGCCGGAGGCCTCCTGTCCTTTTTGGTACCAGGAAGTACATGGAATGGAAGCCTTGCCCTTTCAGGTGGTGATGCAAGGATTTTGAAAAGCATGATTGGACTGAGCTAAGTCTTTTTTACAAAAAAAAAAATATTTTTGTTAATAAAATGGATTGAGCCGCCTGGAAGTATTGTTCAAAAATCTCTACTTTGCTGCGGTGAAATCCGACAAAAAAATTTTGTGGTTTTGTCTAAGATAAATTCTGTGGTTTGTTTGGTGATTTTGTTATTTTGATTTATATATGTATCACTGAATCGGGGGTATTTTGGTTGATTCTTTCAGGTGGTGAGGCACCGGGTCCACCACCTGTTCCTTTAGAAGACTTAACTCCTGAAGGAGGAGGTTCCTGTGTAGAGGGAGTCTTGGAGGCTCCCCTGGATAGTAGGAGGGGGTAGCTGGTGGAAGTGGAGCATATAGCCCTTTTCGACTATGCTCAATACCCAGGTATCCCCTGTGATGGCTGGCCACCTGTAAGCATACAGGGTCAGCCGACCTCCTGTGCTGAGTGGAGCCATCGGCGGAAGAGAGGCTATGCTGTGGAAGTCAAAACCCCGCTCCCTGCTGTTCAGGAGCCATAAGAACATAAGATATGCCATACTGGGTCAGACCAAGGTCCATCAAGCCCAGTATCCTGTTTCCAACAGTGGCCAATCTAGGTCATACGTACCTAGCAGTTTCCCCAAAAGACACAGGTTCCGCAATGCTTGTACTGGGTCAAGCATTGATATCCTGGGTCCCTTCTTAATAATGGTTTATGGACCTTTCCTCCAGGAACTTGTCCAAACCTTTTTTAAACCCAGCTACACTAACAGCCTTTACTACATCCTCCAGTAACAAATTTCAGAGTTTGATTACACGTTGAGTGAAAAAATATTTTCTTTTCATTAGTCTTAAATAGTTTACCCTGTAGCTTCATTGCATGTCCCCTAGTCTTTCTATATTCTGATAACGTAAACAATCGATCTACGTTTACCCGTTCCACTCCGTTCATTAATTTATAGACTTCTATCATATCTCCCCTCAGCCGTCTCTTTTCCAGGTTAAAGAGCCCTAACCTTTTTAGCCTTTCTTCATAGGAGTATCCTTCCATCCCCTTTACCATTTTGATGGCTCTTCTCTGAACCTTTTCTAATAACGCTATATCCTTTTTAAGATACGGCGACCAGAATTGCACACAATATTCAAGGTGCGGTCTCACCATGGAACGATATAGAGGCATTATAATATCTTTTGTTTTATTTTCCATTCCTTTCCTTATGATACCTAGCATTCTATTTGCTCTCTTGGCCGCCGCTGCACTCTGGGCCGAGGGTTTTAACATGCTATCCACAATGACGCCTAAATCTTTTTCCTGGGTAGTGGTTCCTAAAGTGGAACCTTGCATTGTGTAACCATAGTTTGGGTTGTTCTTCCCTAGGTGCATAACTTTGCACTTGTCCACATTAAATTTCATCTGTCATTTTTATGCCCAGTCTTCCAATTTATCAAGATCCTCTTGCAATTTTCCACAATCCTCTTGGGTTTTAACAACTTTAAATAGTTTTGTGTCATCTGCAAATTTGATAACCTCACTCGTTATTCCACTTTCCAGGTCATTTATGAATATGTCAAAAAGCAGCGGACCCAGCACAGATCCCTGGGGTACACCACTATTCACCTTTCTCCAACCCCTCCACCAATTTGATCAGCTCTATCATTACGATATAGTTTGTACCCTGGTATCACAGTGTCCCACTGGTTGTCCTCCTTCCACCCTGTCTCTGATATTCCAATCATATCTAACCTCTCATTTAGTGCTATATATTCTAACTCTCCCATCTTATTTTTTAGACTTCTAGCATTTGCATACAAGCATTTTAGAGACTATATTTTATTCATATTAATTTGGCTATTGGTAGACATGGGTAATTTGGGATCTTTAAGCTCTGTCTGCTCCATACTCGAGGGCATTTGGGCTACTTTACTCTTTTTTGGAACCTCTCTGCTTTTCGTAGTATCCTTCAAGGATACATTCTTCCGAATCATGCGCTCTTGGGCGACTGTCGACTTTCCCCTATTATCTAGTTTAAAAGCTGCTCTCTCTCCTTTTTAAAGGTTAATGCCAGCAGCCTGGTTCCATCCCGGTTAAGGTGAAGCCCATCCCTTCGGAAGAGCCCCTCCTTTCCCCAGAATGTTCCCTAGTTCCTAACAAATACAAAACCCTCATCTCTGCACCATTGTCTTATCCACGCATTGAGACTCTGGAGCTCTGCCTGCCTTTTGGGTCCTGCACGTGGAACGGGAAGCATTTCGGAGAACGCTACCCTGGAAGTTCTGGATTTCAACTTTCTACCTAAAAGCCTAAATTTAGCCTCCAGAACCTCCCTACCACATTTTCCTATGTCATTGGTACTGACATGTACCAAGACAGCAGACTCCTCCCCAGCACTATCTAAGACCTTATCTAGGTGGCGCGTGAGGTCCGCTACCTTCGCACCAGGCAGGCATGTTACCAGGCGATCCTCACGTCCACCAGCCACCCAGCTATCTACATGCCTAATGATCGAATCACCAACTATAACGGCTGTCCTAACCCTTCCCTCATGGGCACATGGCCCTGGAGAAACTTCCTCAGTGCGAGAGGGTTTTACATCACCTGGAGGACAGGTCCTAGTTACAGGATCACTTCCTGCCACACCAGGGTGATGCTCTCCTGTCACATGACCTCTGTCCTCCATGGCAACAGGGATGCTGCCAGACTGGAGGTGGGACTTCAGGACTATATCCCTGTAGGTCTCGTCTATGTACCTCTCTGTCTTTCTTATGTTTTCCAAGTCAGCTACTCTAGCCTCTAGAGAACGGACTCGTTCCCTGAGAGCAAAGAGCTCCTTGCACCTAGTGCACACGTAAGACCTCTCGCCAACTGGGAGAAAATCATACATGTGACACTCAATGCAAAAGATGGAACTGGCGGCTTGGGGGTCTTCTGCCTACGGGGCCCATGCTCCTGCCCCTTTGCCTGCTGGCTCTGTTGGGGAGCTGGAGGGGCCTGATACTTGAGGGTAGGTTTTGTAGGCAGCACCCTTCCTCTGGAAAAAGGGCTTCTTTCCCGAGCCCTTCTTTTTTTGAGAAGGGGCAGAAGTCTTTCTGGACAGCCTTGTCCTGGTGAGAGTCTCAGTCTTGATTTCTGCAGCCTTCTCAGTCATGGGCTTATCGAATAGGTTGTCACCCCGGCACGGGACATCGACCAACTTGTCCTACACCCATGACTCCAGGTCCGAAGACTGTAGCCAGGCCTGATGGCGTGCACCGATGCCAGCCGTGGATACGGGCCGAAGCCTCGAAGCCATCATAGGCTGCTCGAGAGATAAACTTCGAGCACTCTCGGATTCCTGTAGACAATGCTTTGAACCTCTGCAAGGGTTCCTCAGAGAAGCCAGCTGAGAACCCGGTAATCTCCTTTGCCAGGTCCCGTAAGTACATGCCCATGTACAGCTGGTAAGTCTAGACACGGCAAGACAGCATAGAGCCCTGGAAGCACTTTCTACTGAGGGCATCCAGGTTCCGGGCCTCCTGGCCAGGAGACACCAAAGAGTGCATCTTCTGACTCTTCAGGCGGTGCATGGCCGAGTTCCCCAACCATGGAATTGTGCGGTAGCTGCGCCTTTTGGAACCCAGGGCTCTTATGGACTCGATAAATGGAATCGACCCGTTTGCTAAGAACCGGTGCCGAGTCCGGTGCCTCCCACATACGGAAGAGCAGCCGTTCCAGCATCGGAGGAACCGGTACAGTAAAGGCTTCTTTCGGAGGAAAATTATACTGGAGGACAAAGCCTTGGCCATGTCTCTCTCAAAGTCTGAGAACCGGGTATCCTCTGGGGGGGGGGGGGGGGGACCTTCTCCGAGGCTCGGACTCCGGGGAGTCTGAAGGGACGCACCGGGTCCGAAAGGTTTCAGGAGACTCCTCATCCTCTGTCTCCCATGCCTCTCCGAGGAGAAGTCGATCGGCTCTGGCCGTGTGTGCCTCGGTGCCACCTGCCCCGACAACAAGGGCACCAGCGTCGACGACCATGGCCCCCACATGGGAGGTCGAGGGGAACCTTGACCGAGGATCAACTCGAGACTTGATGGACTCGAGGATCGGCTCGCCCTCCGGTGTCGCCTTAGATGTCGAGGTCCCGGTGGTCGGGGCAGATGCACCTGTCAGACCGGCGATCAGCACCCGCTGCTGTTCCAGGAAGGCAGCCAACTGCTCTCCAAGTCCATCAGCCTGAGTCCGAGCTCAGGAGACTCAGCAGCCCCCGACTCACGTCGGTTCTCCCGGAGGAGAGTCCACGAGGACAACAGAACTTACATGACTCGGGGACTCCGGCTCCATTCGAGGTAGTTTAGACGGGCTCTCCGACTCCGAGAGCCCGGGGCGGCGATCAGGGGTACGCGACCTGGCCGATGTCACCCATATGTGAGAACTGATTCCTGCTGCTCCTGGAGAACACCTGTTACAGATGAGTAACTACTCTTACTCTGTGGAAATAGACCAGAACACATTTGCCACAGTAGCCATTTGCACAAATATAGTAGGTACAGCTGCATTCAGACTCTTTGTATGCATGTCGTATCTTATAGGCAGTTTTCAAAGGCAAATGACCCAGGTAGTTTTGAAAATTGACTACAAAGTGCATGCAATAAGTGCATATACACAGTATTTTTCAGATCTCTATCCACTGAAGAAGAGTGGGACCTAGGCGTGATTGTGTCTGATGATCTTAAAGTAGCTGAACAAGTACAAAAGGCGATGGCAAAAGCTAGAAGGATGCTTGGGTACATAGGGAGTGGAATGGCCAGCAGAAAAAGGAGGTGATAGTGCCTCTGTATAAGTCTTTGGTGCAACCTCATTTGGAGTATTGTGTGCAATTCTGGAGACTGCACCTTCAAAAGGATATAAACAGGGTGGAGTCGGTACAGAGAGCGGCTACTAAAATGGTTAGTGGTCTTCATTATAAAGCATATGAGGACAAACTTAAGGTTCTTAATATGTACACCTTAGAGGAAAGGCGGGATAGAGGTGATATGATTGAGATGTTTAATTACTTCTATGGCATAAATGCACAGGAGGAGAGCCTCTTTTGATTGAAAGCAGGTTCTGCTACAAGGGGACATAGGGTGAGGGTGAAAGGGGATAGATTCAGGAGTGATATGCAGAAATATTTCTTTACGGAAAGAGAGGTGGATCCGTGGTGGAATAGTCTCCCAGTGGAGGTGGTAGAGATGAGGACAGTATCTGAATTCAAAGAAGCATGGGATAAACACAGAGGATCTCTAAAGGAAAAAAGGGACTATTGTAGTTTTTGATATGGAAGGACAGACTAGATAGGCCATATGTTATTTTCTGTCGTCATGTTTCTATGTAAACTTGCCCCCAGGGTGATCTAGTAACATAGTAAATGACGGCAGATAAGGCCAACATGATCCATCTAGACTGCCCAGTAAGGTAGCTAGAATTGTAGAGTTGTACCTACTGCTCCATGCAGGTTACTTTCCTCTATTTATGAAGTTATTTGTTTTCTTTGATAACTACCTTGTGCCATATAAGGATCCTCTCTCTGTCACATGCCCTTTGATTTCTGCCACTGTTTTTGCTCCCACCACGTCTCTATCATATCTCCCCTATCCCTCCTTTCCTCTAGAGCAGGGGTCTCAAACTCAAATTGCTTTGAGGACCAAATGAGGACTTATAAAGTAACCCGCGGGCCGCATAAGATGTGGGGCCTCATTTGCATAAATATTTGCATAATGTTACCATACAAAGCGCAGACTTTAATGATGCACATTTCCCAGAGCTGACATATTCCAGTTAATAAATTCAAATTAGATATTTTTCTACCTTTTGTGCATTTTTTTCAGTTGCAATTGTTCCAGCCACTTTCTTCTGGTTTCTTTGTGTCTTCTGCTAACTCTCCATTGTCTGCTGTCCATTTGTCCTTTCTTCTCTCTTCTAGTTTTTTTTTCCATTCTCTCTATACATCTGCTTTAACATACTAATCTTTCTCTTGCTCCTTTCTCATTCCTATTTCATCCACTCAAATTTTATCCCTCCATCCTCAATCACCACTTACTCTCCCAATACCCGGCCAATTGTAGATTTTTCTTCCCTCCCACACAAAATATTTTTTCCCTCTCCATTTCAGTCTCCCAGCCCCATCCCATTCTAATCCTCCCCCAACATCAGCTCCCTTCTAGTTCCAGCCCCACCCAGCATCCCCTCCCTTCTAGTCCCCTCATCAGCCCATTTCCAGTCCTATCCTAGCCCCACCATCAGCCCATTTCCTGTCCTAGCTCCCCCCCACTAAGCCCATTTCCAGTCCTAGCAACCCCCCCAGTCCGTTACCATTTCTAGCCCCCCCATAGCCCATTACTAGTCCTAAGCCCCCCAACAGCCCACTTCCAGTCCTAATCCTCCCATCACCCCATTTTCATTCTTAGCCCCCCCATAGCCCATTACCAGTCCTAACCCACCAATCAGCCCACTTCCAGTCCTAACCCCCATCTGCCCATTTCCAGTCCTAGCCCCCATCATAGCCCATCACCAGTCCTAACCCCCCCCCCGCTGCCATTAGCCCACTTCCAGTCCTAACCCCCCATTACCCCATTTCAATCTTAGCCCCTCCATAGCTCATTACCAGTCCTAACTCCCCCCATCAGCCCACCTCCAGTCCTTCCTAACCCCCATCAGCCCATTTCCAGTCCTACCCCCCTCCCCCCATCAGCCCAAGTAAATAAAATAAAAACAAAACCCTGGCTTCTGCTGCTGCCGCCGTGCCAGCGGCAGAATCAACGGTCAATTTTAAAAAAAAACTGGCTTCTGCTGCTGCAGCCGTGGCAGCGGCAGAATCAGCTGTCCCGCAGCCCCTTCTCTGCCCAGAAGAGCCCTGAGTCTGCTCCTTTAGCGGCGGGCTTTTCAAGCCCCGAAGAGAGTATTTCCCTCTCGCGCGGCTTGAAAAGTGAATAGGTTTAAGCCGCGCGAGAGGGAAATATTCTCTTCGTGGCTTGAGAAGCCCGCCGCTAAAGGAGCAGACTCAGGGCTCTTCTGGGCAGAGGAGAAGGGGCCGTGGGACAGCTGATTCTGCCGCTGCCATGGCTGCAGCAGCAGAAGCCAGGTTTTTTTTTAATTGACCGTTGATTCTGCCGCTGCCACGGCGGCAGCAGCAGAAGCCAGGGTTTTGTTTTTTTGTTTCCCTCCGTCGCGGGCCACACAATGTTCTCGGGCCGCGTGTTTGAGACCCCAGCTCTAGAGTGTACATATTTAGTAATTCAAGTCGCTTCTTATATACAGTACCTTCTAGTGCAGGCTCCATATCATTTTAGTCACCTTCTCTGAACTATTTCAAGTCTTTCTAATATATTTTGCAAGGTACGGTCTCCAAAACTGAACAGAACACTCCAAAAAGAGGCCTCATTAGCAACTTGCACAGGGCACTAATACCTCCTTTATTCCTGTTGGTTATTCCTCTCTGTATGCAGCCTACTGCCTTGTCATACTGCTTTGCCATCTTGAGATCCTCAAACACTATCACCCCAAGGTCTTTCTCCTAGTCCATACACCAGCCTCTCTCCCGTATCACATACTGCTTCTTTGGTTTTCTGCATCCCAAATGCATCACTCTGCATTTTTTTTGCATAAATCTGAATTGCCAAGTAGTAAACAACTCTTCTAATTTGTGTGATCTTTTCTCATGTTATCTACTCACTCTGAATTATCCACTCTTACAAATCTTCATGTCATCTGCAAAAAGGCAAACTTTTCCTTTTAACCCTTCTGTAATATCACTTGCAAAGACATCAAACACTGCCAGTCCCAGGACAGATCCCTGGGACACTCCACTACTCACCCTCTTTCCTTCAGAGTGAATTCCATCCACCACTACTCTCTGTAGTCTGTTAGTCAACTAGTTTCTGATTCGGTTCACCACCTTGGGATCCATCCCCAGGTTGCTCAATTTATTCACAAGCTTCCTATAAGAAACAATATCAAAGGTTTTGCTGAAAACTAAGTAGACCACGTCCATCGCATGCCCTTGATCTAGTTCTATAGCCACTCGTTCAAAGAAATTAATTGGATTCATTTGGCATGATCTTTCCTTGGTAAAGCCATGTTAATTCAGATCCTGTAACCCATTAGATTCTAGGAAAACCACTATCCTTTCTGTAATCTTCAGATTTGTGATGCGATTTCGTTACCACAGATTTTGTCTAATTCTGTTCCAGTTTCACATGAGTGCAGTCAGGTTCTGAAATATTTTGTATGTCTGAGCACAGTTTGTAATATTGACATGTATTTTACTGTTTGATAGGATCAGAACTCAGATAAAGCAAGCCTGTCATCAGGTGGAGCCCTGGAAGAGTCCATCTCATTAACTGATGAAGATGTGTGTAATGATTATGACAGCACTGCTTCTGCTCAGGAAAATGGCAGTTCTATCACCATGGGGATAGGATTAAGTAGAACCAGTCTGGAGAGCACCAACTCTCAAGAGGGATCATCCAAGCAGCTTTATAATTGTGGTAAGTTGGTTTCTATTTGAGGTCAACAAGCAAACTGTAGATGATACTGAAGCAGCGAAGTGTAAACAATGAATAAATCCAGGAGTCAATTGCAGGGTCCAAGCCAATTTATTGTGCACAAGGCTCAGACAGTCAAGCTTCAAAAAGGGCTGAGCAAAGCCCTTACGGAAACATATTCATTTTATACATTTCTCTTCAGCTTGATACATGCAGACTTTCTATTGGTCCCAACGCCCCCTGCACTTGTCCAATCAGAGATCCTTTCTGGGCCTAGCACCCAGTTCCCTCCTCTAGGATTGTTCTAACAATGGTACAGTTTCTAGGTATTGATACTTCTCCAGGACCAAGCAGGAAGTCAGTCCTCACATATGGGTGACGTCGGCGCCGACGGAGCCCTCGCAGAGCAATTTCCCCAGCTTTCAAAGAAAGCCTTTGGGAATTGCAGCGCGCATGCGCGGTCCCCTTCCCGCCCAAGGGTGCCATCTTGCTCAGTCTTCTTTTTTCCGCGGAGCCCTACAGACGCTGTTTGTGATCGCCGCTGAAAAAGTTGATTTTATTTACTATTCTTCTCTCGGTTCGACGCCGGATCCTTTTCCCGCCTGGACCCGATACACCGGTATCGAGTCCGTTCTTTATTTTTTCGTTTTTTGTCCTTCGTGACTAGCGTTCGCGCCATTTTTCTTTTTTCACTGGCAGCCCTGTCTTTTGACCTCGCAGGGGCCCTTTTTCCCCCGATGGCTGCCAGCGGGTTTAAAAAGTGTGATCGGTGTAAGAAACTTATGTCTCTTACCGACACACACGACTGCTGCCTCCGCTGCCTCGGACCCGATCATGACCCGATGATCTGTGGTCCTTGTGGCAAAATGTCCTCAAAAGCGTTGAGGAGTTGGCAGCATCAAAAAGAACGAATCTTCTCTGACTCCGCGTCCGGCCGGGCCCGGACCTCGTCAGAGGCTTCGACGTCCCGGGACTCCGGTCCTGAGCATCGTCGGAGTTCCTCTGAGCAGGGATCTCCTGCCCGGGAACATCATAGGAAGAAGAAACCCGCAACGGCGGCGTCGATGGACGCTCCTATTTCCTCGAGGGCCAGATCGCATAGCCCCGTAGCCGTCCCGGGTCCTTGGAGTCGGAGAGGCCTTCGAAACATCCTCGTCTCAAGATGGAGTCTCCTGGACATGTGAGTACTGTAGTCCTCGTGGACTCGCCTCCGAAGGAGCCGACGTCGACCCGAGTCGGGGGCTGCTGGGTCTCCTGAGCTCAGACTCAGGTTGACGGCCTTGGAGAGCAGTTTAGCTGCCTTCATGGACCAGCAGCGGGCATTGATCGCTGGCCTCGCCGGTGCATCTGCCCCGACCACTGGGACGTCAACGTCCAAGTCGACCTCGGAGACCGAGCCGATCCTCGAGTCCATGCAAGCTCGAGTCGATCCTCGGTCACGGTCTCCCTCGGCCTCCCGTTCGGGACCGAGGTCATCGGTGCCTGCCCGACCGGAGCCGCTCGATTCCTCCTCCGAGGAGTCGGGCTGGGAGACGGAGGACGAAGAGTCACCAGGTACTTTTCGGACTCGTTGCGTCCCATCGGACTCGCCCGAGTCCGAACCTCGTAGACGGTCCCCCCCCGGAGGACACCCAGTTCTCGGACCTCGTGCGGGATATGGCCAAGGCCTTGGCATTCCCCACGGATCCCGAGGAGGAGCCTCGAGCTGAAGAGCTCGATGCCCTCCAGTATGACTCTCCCCCGAAGGAGGCCTTTACTGTACCGGTTCCTCCGATGCTGGAGCGACTTCTCTTCCGCATGTGGGAGAGCCCGGCGTCGGCGCCGGCGCCGGTGTTAAGCAAGCGGGTCGATTCCATTTATCGAATCCGCAAGAGCCCCGGGTTCCAAAAGGCACAACTACCGCACCATTCCATGGTGGTGGTCAGAAGATGTACTCCTGGGTGCCTCCCGGCCGGGAGGCCCAGAACCTGGATGCCCTCAGTAAGAAGTGCTTCCAGGGCTCTCTGCTTGCTTGTCGAGTCCAGACCTACCAACTCTACATGGGCATGTATCTCCGGGACCTGGCAAAGGAGTTTGCCGGGTTCTCTGCTGGTCTCTCCGAGGAACCTTTGCAGAGGTTCCAAGCCTTGTCCACTGATATTTGGGAGTGCTCGAAGTTTATCTCTCGAGCAGCCTACGATGGCTTCGAAGCATCGGCTTGGGTAGCCGGAGCCGGCATCGGTGCCTGCCGACAGGCTTGGCTTCAGTCATCCGACCTCGAGCCATGGGTACAGGACAAGTTGGTCGATGTCCCCTGCAGAGGTGAAAACCTCTTTGGCAAGCCCATGGCTGAAAAGGCTGCACAGATCGAGACCGAGACTCTGACCAGGACTCGGCTGTCCAGAAAAACCTCTGCCCCTTCTCAGAAGAAGAAGGGCTCGGGGAAAAAGCCCTTTTACCCGAGGAAGGCGGCTGCCTATAAACACTACCCTCATTATCAGGCCTCAGCAGCTCCCCAACAGGGTCAGCAGGCCAAGGGACAGGGTAATGGGTCCCGTAGGCAGCAGGCCCCCAAGCCCACAACACCGGCCCCTGCTCAGCAGGGTGGGGGTTTTTGACTCCGTCAGCATAGCCTCTTCCCCTCCGCTGGTTTCTCTCAGCACAGGAGGCCGGCTGGTCCACTTTGCCCACAGGTGGTCAGCCATCACATCAGATACCTGGGTGCTTCATATAGTTCAAAAAGGCTATCTTCTACACTTTCACCAGGTACCTCCCTCCTACTTTCCAGGGGAGCCTCCAAGACTCCCTCTGCACAGGGACTTACTCCTTCAGGAGTTAGCAAGTCTTCTTCAGGAACAGGCTGTGGAACCGGTGCCCCACCACCTGAGAGGTCACGGATTTTATTCCAGGTTCTTTCTGATACCAAAAAGAACAGGAGGCCTCAGACCCATCCTGGACTTGCGAAACCTCAACAAGTTCCTGGCAAGGGAAAAGTTCAAGATGCTTACCCTTGGAATCCTGCTGCCCTACCTCCAGCAGGGAGACTGGCTATGCTCCTTGGATCTAAAGGACGCGTATACTCACATCCTTATTCATCCAGACCACAGACAATATCTCAGGTTTGTTGTGGGAGGAAATCATTACCAGTACAGAGTACTGCCCTTTGGCCTATCCTCCGCCCCCAGGGTGTTCACCAAATGCCTAGCAGTGGTGGCGGCCTATCTGAGACTTCAAGGCCTTTTTGTGTTTCCATACCTGGACGACTGGCTCATCAGAGCCCAGTCTTCCCAAGAGGCCACTCAGGCCACTCATCGCACTGTGACTCTACTCCAGCACTTGGGATTTGTCATAATCTTCGCAAAGTCCACTTTGCTCCCCTCTCAAAATCTCGAATTCATAGGCGCCAGGTTGGACACTCTTCAGGTGCGGGCCTTCCTGCCTCTGGACAGGGCCCACAGGCTCATGGATCTCGCCAGCCACTTTCACAGCAATTCCCTGGTCTCGGCCAGGCAATTTCTGAGACTGCTCGGCCATATGGCTTCCACGGTCCATGTGACCCCCAATGCCCGCCTGAACATGCGACCTGCTCAGTGGTGCCTTCGCACTCAATGGCATCAGGCCACGGGGAGCCTGGCGGACTCAGTACAGATATCCAACCTGCTGGTCTCTTCTCTGCGGTGGTGGCTTCATCTGCCAAACCTAGTGCTGGGAGTGGATTTTCAATCTCCTCTGCCTTCTCAGGTGCTGACATCCGATGCTTCTCTCCTGGGTTGGGGAGCACATTGCCAAGGCACATGTACTCAAGGCCTATGGACTCCTTGGGAGTCTGCTCAGCAGATAAACTTCCTGAAGCTCAGAGCCATCCGCCTCGCTCTGAGAGCCTTCTCCCACCTCACTTCTCACCAGTCTGTGCTGGTCCAGACAGACAATCAAGTTGCAATGTTCTACGTGAACAAACAAGGAGGCACAGGCTCCTTCCTTCTCTGTCAGGAGGCACAAAAACTGTGCTCTTGGGCCGTCCACCACGGCATCCTCCTCAAAGCTGTCTATCTCCCAGGTCAGGAAAATTACCTGGCGGACAAGCTGAGCAGGATCCTCCAACCACACGAGTGGAGATTGGATCCGTTGGTGGTTCAACGGATCTTTCTCAAGTGGGGCCTCCCCACCATGGATCTATTTGCCAGTCCTCTGAACCGGCAACTTCCCAGATTCTGCTCTCGACAACCGCATCCTCTCAGAGTAGCGGCGGATGCTTTTCTGATTCCATAGTCCACGGGCCTCTTGTATGCTCCTCCCATGCCACTGGTGTCTCGGACGCTCTTCAAAGTTCTCAGAGACAGAGCCTCAATGATCCTAGTGGCTCCCCGGTGGCCGAGACAGCCCTGGTTCCCACTTCTGATGCAGCTGGCGGTGGACACTCCTCTTCCTCTGGGGTTTCAACCCGATCTCCTGTCACAGGATCAGGGGACTCTCCTACACCCCAACCTCCGGTCCCTTCATCTGATGGCCTGGCTGCTGAAAGGGTAGTCCTTGCTCCCCCCCTTCTGCCTCGGGAGGTGGAAGAGGTCGTCTTGGCCTCCAGGCGGCCCTCCACCCGGAAGTCCTACGCTCTTAAGTGGCGTCGGTTCTCCTTGTGGTGTGCTCAGCAGTCTGAGAATCCCTTCTCCTGCTTGGTGGCAGTGGTCTTGCAATATTTGCTTTACCTCTCCAATCTGGGCCTTAAGTCCAACTCTGTCAGGGTCCACCTCAGTGCTCTCTCTGCGCATCACGCACCGGTGGATGGCAGGCCTCTTTCCAACCACCCTTTGGTGGCTCGTTTTCTCCGAGGCCTTCTTCTCCTTAAGCCTCCTTTGCGCCCACCAGCCCCTGAATGGGATCTGAATGTGGTCTTGCAGCGGATTACCTGTCCGCCCTTTGAACCTATGGCTACCTGCCCTCTTAGTTTTCTTTCCTGGAAAACCTTGTTTTTGGTAGCCCTTACCTCTGCTAGGCTCATTAGTGAACTGCAGGCCCTAGTGTCTGATCCTCCTTACACTAGGTTCTACAGGAATAGGGTAGTCTTACGGACTCACCCTAAGTTTCTTCCAAAAGTGGTTTCTCCTTTTCATCTCAACCAGGAGGTGGTTCTTCCGACCTTCTTTCCCAGGCCGCACACCAGCCGGGCTGAAATGGTCCTGCATACCCTGGACTGTAGGAGGGCCTTGTCCTTCTACCTTGACCGTACCCGGGAGCATAGAAGGGCTGTTCAGCTCTTCGTTTCTTTTGACCCCAATAAGTTGGGGCTACCTGTCTCCAAGCGTACTTTGTCCATATGGGTTGCTGACTGTATCGCTTGGGCTTATGGGGCAGCCGGCCTCTCGTTGGAGGGTCGTGTCACGGCTCATCGTGTAAGGGCGAAGGCTGCGTCAGTGGCTCATCTCCGCTCTGTTCCGTTGGCAGACATCTGCCGGGCCGCTACTTGGTCTTCAAGCCAGACTTTTGCGGCCCATTACTGCCTGGAGAGGGAGTCCCGCAGGGACAGTGCTTTCGGTCAGGCAGTCCTCCATAATCTCTTTGAGGTTTAGGCATCTCCTACCCTCCGGCCCTGGTATTGGGCTACCGGTCGGGAGTGTTTTCAGAGAAGATTCCTTCCTTCTGTGCTACTGAGCTAGAGGGAGCTCATTTTTCCGCTTGAGGTCTCCGGTAGCCTTGAGCTAGGGAGTCCCATATGTGAGGACTGACTTCCTGCTTGGTCCTGGAGAAAGAGTAGTTACTTACCTGTAACAGATGTTCTCCAGGAGCAGCAGGAATCAGTCCTCACAACCCTCCCTCCTCCCCTTGGAGTTGCAGTCCTATCATTTCATTTTTGCTAATTTTTTTGCTGTTTTTTAGCTATGTCATCAGACTGAGCAAGATGGCACCCTTGGGCGGGAAGGGGACCGCGCATGCGCGCTGCAATTCCCAAAGGCTTTCTTTGAAAGCTGGGGAAATTGCTCCGCGAGGGCTCCGTCGGCGCCGACGTCACCCATATGTGAGGACTGATTCCTGCTGCTCCTGGAGAACACCTGTTACAGGTGAGTAACTACTCTAATTCTACTCCGAGGTCGTTTCTAACTCTAGGAATGCAAGTATTGAAACATTTCTATCATCAGAACACAAGAGAATAATGAAAGATTTATGTATTCATGAATACTTCTTATTAAGCAGTTTAAAACAGCTTTCTCAGACTTTCACAGATTTTTTGGTTCTTACTAAGATGGGGGTTGGAATCAGGGCCTAGCTTATAGGCCTTTCATATTTGCAGGTTATCATAGGCCATAGCCTACCACATTCCCCCCTTTGATTATTCTCACCCGCAAGTTAAAAAGGGTGGGAATTAAATCACTTATTATACTCGTGTAACAGCATCATCTTGGGGTATAGGGTAATATTGCCACATAGCTAAAACATTCGTAGCTGCCTTCCGTTCTACAGTGTTATCGATAACTGAGGTTATCATACGTAAGCAAAGGGGTAATAGGCATGGGAGCAACAAGCATACAGTTAATATAAATAATACAATAAACACCAGGGTCTTTAGACCACCTAACCATGAAAACGCTGAACCAAACCACCCATCAAGCTTTAGACCATACCAGGTCTGAACAGGCACATATGTTTGTTTTCGCATTTGAGTAGCTATATCTTCAACAACTTGTCCATTATTGTCAATCTGCAAACAACAGTTGGTTAAATTCAATTTCCCACATACTCCACCTTCAGCTGCTAACAAATAATCTAGAGCTAAACGATTCTGATAAATTGCTGTACGCATTTGTGTACTTTGCTTAGCTAAAAGAGTTAGTGCTTTTACTTGTTTCATTAGTTATTATTTCAACAACAGCTTGTAAACGTATAATACGATTTATCATATATACAGGAGTGCGATACCCCCATGTCCCATCTTGTGTCTAAGTGGCGGGTCCGTAGTGTGAAATGATTCTCTCAGGTGGCTACTCCTCATCATTCCATTTGTCCCATTGACCTATTTTCAAGGCCTCTCGTCTCTGTCGACTCCTGTACACAGGGAAACCCAATTGTTCTCCATGAGAAATAGTCAGAAGAAAGAAGGAAGGTCGTATAGTTCCCAATACTCAGGCTCCTCCCCAATGGTGAGGAAGCTAAGCATATGCTTGAGCTCCACAAATCCAATATAGTCCAGGTGGAGCTTGCCAGGTACTATGATACAAAACTACTTGGTCAGGTATTTGAGCGATCTCGCCTGAGTACTTCTCTATAATCCTACGCTCATCCAATATACACTTTATCACCAGTGAGGTTTCTACATTACAAGATATTTGCTTTTTTTCTTTTCTTCGGGTCTCAGACTAAACATTGGCAAGTATTTCTGGGTGTTTGAATATGCCCAGTGTTATGCCTATTAGCATCAACGACCCAATTTGCAAATATCCTAAAATTACACTACTTTGCTATTTCAACTTATATTGGTGAAACTTGTTTTTAAACTTTAAACTTTCTTGTAGACTTATTTGTTTGTTCAATCCACTTTAGCATAAAATCCCAACGCTGTTATCAAAGCGCCCCCACGTTTCACTATTATGGTTCTTCAGGGGATCGTAGATCAAACTGTGAATATACAAAGCAACATGTATTACTAAAAACCCCCTGTGGTTTAAAACCTCAACTTTATCTGCCTCTCACAATTCATAAAAAACTACCTACTTACTTGGAATGTCAAACAAAGTTCATAATAGAAACCTCACTGGTGATAAAGAGTATATTGGATGAGCGTAGGATTATAGAGAAGTACTCAGGTACTATGATACGCCAAATTAGTCCAGATGCTGGCAAGATTAGGAAAGAGGACTAAAGGGTTGGAGGGCTCTGGAGTGTTGACCCCCGACCACCAGGACGTCGTCTTAGTAGTACTGTTATAAAACCTCTGATTGAGACAGACCAGCTGTCCGATCATCATAGTAAACTGTGGTCCTGTACGAGCAAAACACAAGTTACCAACAATAGGGTGAGCCAGAACCCACTCACTAGTAGTACTATGTAAAGCAGTTTGATTATAAGGAATGGAATAGTTCACTTCTTGCGCCTCCCAGGGCCATTGATCTCCCATCTTAGTTCCACCACAGAAGAAACAATCCGAGATGTGGAGACTAGATGCTACTGCCCCAGCGAGTTCAATGAACAAGTTTTGGGAGGTGTGGGGGATTTCAAATTCCGCTTGCAAGGCCTCATAAAAGGAGTGATGTATTCGATAAGGTGCAGATACATGAGTCATAGTATTTAGCAGTATATGTATAAAAGTTCCAGGATCTATGCCTCCTCCTGCTATACATAACCCAAATCTGTACCCCTGCTTCCACTGGCTAGGGTTAAGTATAGAAACATAGAAATATGACGACAGAAAAAGACCACATGGCCTATCTAGTCTGTCCTTCCATAACAACTACAACAGTCCACTTTTTGCCTTTAGAGATCCTCTGTGTTGGTCCCATGCTTTCTTGAATTCAGTTACTGTCCTCATCTCTACCACCTCCACTGGGAGACTATTCCACGGATCCACTACTCTTTCCGTAAAGAAATATTTCCGCATATCACTCCTGAATCTATCTCCCTTCACCCTCATCCCATGTCCCCTCGTAGCAGAACTTGCTTTCAATTGAAAGAGGCTCTCTCCCTGAACATTTATGCCACGGAGGTATTTAAACATCTCAATCATATCACCTCTATCCCGCCTTTCCTCTAAGGTGTACATATTAAGATCCTTAAGTCTGTCCTCATATGCTTTATAATGAAGCCCATTAATCATTTTGGTAGCAACCCTCTGCACCGACTCCATCCTGTTCACATCCTTTTGAAGGTGCGGTCTCCAGAATTGCACACCATACTCCAAATGAGGTCGCACCAAAGACTTATACAGAGGCATTATCACCTCCTTTTTTCTGCTAGCCATTCCTCTCCGTATGCACCCAAGCATCCTTCTAGCTTTTGCTGTCGCCTTTTCCACCTGTTTAGCTACTTTAAGATCATCAGACACAACCACGCCTAGGTCCCGCTCTTCTTTAGTGGACAAAAGTACTTCACCTCCTATACTGTATTGCTCCCTTGGATTGCTGCAGCCCAAATGCATGACCTTACATTTTTTAACATTAAATCCCAGCTGCCAAATTCTAGACCATTCTTAAAGCTTAGCTAGATCCCTCCTCATGTTATCTACCCCTTCCTGGGTGTCTACTCTATTGCAGATTTTGGTATCATCCGCAAAGAGGCAAACCTTACCCGACAGCCCTTCCGCTATATCACTAACAAAGATGTTAAAAAGAATCAGACCAAGGACAGATCCCTGGGGCACACCACTGGCAACATCCTTCTCCTCAGAGTGAGCTCCATTTACCTGTACTCTTTGTCGCCTCCCACCCAACCAACTTCTAACCCAAGCAGTAACTTTAGGGTCCATCCCTAGGGTGCTCAGTTTGTTTATAAGTCGCCTGTGAGGAACAGTGTCAAAGGCTTTACGGAAATCTAAATACACCACATCTAGAGCTCTCCCTTGGTCCAACTCCCTGGTCACCCAGTCAAAAAAATCAATCAGATTTGTCTGACAAGACCTGCCTCTGGTGAATCCATGCTGCCTCGGATCCTGTAATCCGCTGGACTCCAGAAACCTCACTATTTTCTCTTTCAGCAGCGTTTCCAATAATTTACTCACCACCGAAGTTAAACTAACCGGCCTGTAGTTTTCAACCACATCCTTACTTCCGCTTTTGTGTAAAGGCACCACATGAGCCTCTCTCCAGTCCTTTGGCACCACTCCCGACTCCAACGAGGCATTGAAAAGGTCAGTCAGTGGAGCTGCTAGAACGTCCCCAAGTTCCCTCAGTATTCTAGGGTGTATCCCATCCGGTCCCATCGCTTTGTCTACTTTAAGTTGAGCTAGTTTCTCACGAACACAGTCTTCTGAAAATAGTTCAAGATGTCCCTCGCTTCTGTTCTTATTTGTGGGTGTTTTCTGAGGTCCTGCTCCTGGTTCTTCATCTGTGAACACAGAACAAAAATATTTGTTAAGCAATTCCGCTTTATCCTTATCAGCTTCTACATATTCCCCCCCTGCACCCTTGAGTCTGACAATACCACTTTTGCTCTTCCTCTTCTCACTAATATATCTGATATATATATATGAGGAGCTGTAGAGGATTACAGGCATCTCTCTTGCACTTCTGAGGCTCAGGTAGTGATAATCTTTCCAAGCTGGCTATACGTTTATCTCCCTCTCGTCCAGTAGGCCCACCAGACCAAGTAGCATAATACACACATTCCCACTTTGGACAGTAGTAAGCATCTTTAGATGATGTGCTGTAGACGGTTGGGGAATGCTTTCCAGTACACTGTCCCCATCCGTATGCTCCTTCAGGACACATATATTTATCATCGTAGTAATAGGCTTGTTCCCAAGATCCACACTTGTGATAGGCATTTCTGTTGATCACATCACAGGCATCAAAATTCAGGATAACATACTTTGTGGGGAGAGTTGTCGTGTGGCATTTATGAGGGCTCCCTCCTCATCATTCCATCACAACTCTAGTACATAATAAGAAGGGTTCTGCCGAGGGTTGAAGCAGGTTTTACTCTTCCCTTTTGTACAGATATTCAATTCTGTACCATTATACACACATTGAGTAACTATACCAGTGCAAGTATAGTAGGAATGATAAAGTAAAGTCTGAGTGACCTTTATCCCAGTTCGGGTGGTAGTTATACAAGCTGCACAAGGGGTAAGGCAAAAGTCTTTTCCAGGAATCCCAGGGCTACCGCCCCCATGAAACAGTAGTAGAGAAACATCATTACTACAGTCTTTGGAAATGAACTGAAAGATTGGGTGCGATGAACTTGTAGTCTTTTTCTTCTTCTTCTTTACTTCCGCTGCATGTAGACCTATCGACTGCCACCCTTGTGTGACAGGGGTAGGATTGTAGATTCTGAAGACTCTTACAATGCCGGTTGTCTCCGCAATGTAAGCCGCAATGGAGTTTCAGGATCATTTACTGAAGTCCATTGACCAAGTTCAGGAGCGGCTGCCGGCTTTACTCTACTGTGGTGGATCCAAGGTTCAAGTTCTGCAACTTTTACTGCAGTTGGGGTTGATAGGATGACAACATAAGGTCCCTTCCAATGCAGTGCCAATGGGGTCTTTCTCCACTCTTTGATCCACACTGACACTCCAGGCTTGAAGGGATGTAGACGTTCCGTCAGATTAATGGGCAATCGATCTTGTACCCAGGTGTGAAGACTCTGCAAAACAGAACCTAAAGCCAATAGTTCTTGTCTAGTTATTTCAGATCCAATCTGTTTCATATCTCCTTTTATTCCCTGTACAATGGGTGGGGGTCGCCCATACAAAATCTCAAAAGGGGAGGCTCCTAAAGACTTGGTTGGAGCAGAACGTATCCTAAGAAGGGCTATAGGGAGAACCTGGAGCCACTTCAGGTGAGCCTCTTGACAAAGTTTGGACAACTGAGATTTCAGGGTCCTATTCATACGTTCTACCTTCCTGAACTCTGGGGTCTATAGGCAGTGTGCAACTTCCATTGTATCTGTAGAGCTCGGGCTAACTGTTGGGTCACTTGGGACACAAATGAGGGTCCATTATCTGATCCTATAGTCAATGGTATTCCAAATCGAGGAATAATCTCATGGAGCAGTATTCTAGTGACTTCTCTAGCTTTCTCAGTTCGGGTGGGAAAAGCTTCTACCCACCCAGAAAATGTTCAGACTAGAACTAACAGGTAATGATATCCATTTGCTCGTGGCATCTCAGTAAAATCCACCTGAATATCACTCATAGGGGTCACTCCTATTGATTGCACTCTTGGGGGTGGAGTGGGATCCTGCTTAGCATTATTCTTGGCACATGTCAAACATTGATGAGCTACTGAGGCGGACAGGGGTCCTAATAGTGAGATGCAAAAATGGGGTCTTAGGGCTCTTTCCATGGCAGTTTTCCCATAATGTGTGGCCTGATGAAAGGCCTGAACAAAGGCCGGTCCTAACGCTTCAGGAATTACTGTGGGACCTGGAGGTAAGCTACCCTCTGGAGGTGGCAGCACTATCCAACCTTTTTCTGTTAGGACACCCCCCCCCCCTCCTTTTCACAGAAGTAATCTAACTCTCTTGTAGTGTATCGGGGGGCCCATGAGCTGAGGGGCACAGGGAATAAGGCTGCTTGCACTGAAGTATCTTGGGTCATAACTCATCCAGTTGTGGCTGCTTTTCGGGCGGTGGCATCAGCAAACCTATTCCCTTGGGCAACTTCTCCTACTCCTGCTTGATGACCTCGACAGTGCATGACTGCAACTTGCTTAGGGGCCCACACAGCATCCAATAATATCAATATCTCGGGCCCATACCTAATGGACTTGTCTCCTGAGGCGATCAACCCTCGTTCTTTATACAGGGCTCCATGTGCATGCAAAGTTGTGAAGGCATACTTGGAATCTGTGTACACATTTAACCGGAGTCCTTCTCCTAATGTCAGTGCTCTGGTGAGAGCTATCAGTTCAGCCTTCTGTGCTGAAGTTCCTGGGGCCAGAGCTGAGGACTCAACTACCAGATCAAGGGTCACCACTGCATACCCGGCACAACGATGTCCATTGATGACGAGACTGCTTCCATCCACAAAGTAAGTTCGTTCAGGGTCCTCCAGAGGGACATCAGTCAAATCCGGGCGACTTGAGAATACAGTGTCCATAATTTCTAAACAGTCATTATCAGGGGGGCCAGGACCAATTGGGAGCAACGTAGCAGGATTCAGAGCTTGACTGACCTTCAATTGTATCTGGGGGTTTTCACACAGCATATTCTGATACTTCAACATTCGTGAATCTGTGAGCCAGAAACTTCCTTTGTGTTCCATGAGGGTCAGAACAGAGTGTGGTACAGTAACTTGAAGATTCTGTCCCAGAGTGAGCTTGTCTGCTTCGCTCACTAAAAGGGCTGTAGCTGCAACAGCTCTCAAACAAGGGGGCCAACCTCTTGCTACCACATCCAACTGTTTTGACAAATAGGCTACTGGCCGTTGCCAAGATCCAAGTGATTGAGTCAGTACCCCTAAAGCATTTCCTTGTGACTCATGGACATAGAGACGGAAAGGTTTCTGGACATCTGGTAGACCCAGAGCTGGTGATGACATCAGAGCGGTTTTTAGAGATCGAAAGGCTGCATCCTGTTCAGGTCCCCACTCCAATGGAGACTTTTCCATTCCTTTGGTAGCTTGCTACAATGGTTTTGCCAGCAGAGCAAAATTGGGGATCCATATACGACAGTAACCTGCAGCACCCAAGAAGGCTCTCACTTGCCTCCTGGTGGTTGGAGTAGGAATACTGCATACAGCTTCTTTGCATTCTGGTCCCAAGCATCGAATTCCGCTGGACAACTGGAATCCTAGATATTTAACTTCAGGTTTGACATAAT
Organism: Ichthyophis bannanicus; assembly: GCA_033557465.1. NCBI lineage: Eukaryota > Metazoa > Chordata > Amphibia > Gymnophiona > Ichthyophiidae > Ichthyophis > Ichthyophis bannanicus. The sequence goes on along the minus strand of CM066043.1, from coordinate 259,856,863 downwards.
TGCGCCTTGGCTCTTGAGACTTTGTATCCAGCCTCATTTAGAAGGTGCAAGAGTTCACTGGTGGCTTGTAGACATTCACTTTCTGAATTTGTGGCTATGAGCAGGTCGTCCACGTACTGAAGAACCCTTTGTCCTGGGTTCACAGAGTAGCTTGAGAGATCTTGATTTAAAGCAGCACTGAAGAGAGTAGGTGAATTCTTAAATCCTCGGGGTAATCGAGTCCAGGTAAGTTGGCCCCGCCTTCCTGTTGTGGGGTCTTGCCATTCAACAGCGAACAGAAGTTGACTGGTGGGGGCTAGGCGTATGCAGAAGAAGGCATCTTTCAGGTCCAGGACGGTGAAATGAGTAGCCTCAGCGGGGATCAGTCCCAAGAGAGTTGTCGTGCACCACCCTGGTGGCCAGTGGTCGTAAGGGTAGGTGGGACACAAAAATTATTTTATTATAAGAGGAGGGTCTTTTAAGAGCCAGGTGTAACCTGGTCTTAGCAGTTCAGCTCCCAACTAAGAAAAATTGTGAATGCAGAGTAGAGGGTTAACAAGGCATTTATTTCCCTTTACGCATAAGATTCAGCTGGGTTACAACCTAAAGAAAAAGTCCTTAACTTCAAGAATGAAATCAACTTAGGTTAACGGAAAAACTGTTATGCTTCACAGTTATAACAATGCTTAGTTAAGCTTTCCAGAGTAAAGCAAATGTTTCAGCACTCTTCTTCCATTTAGTAAATGAATAACATTCTGAAGATAACATATATCATTCACAGGTTTAACAGTGACTCTGCACTGCCGGAATACACAAAGGAACAGTCCATCTCTTCCTGAGACAAAAGGCTTGGCTCTACAAGTTCCACTTGCATCGGCTCAGAATTATCTCTGTCTGTATCAGTGGTTTCACTGGCTATAATTTCTGGCCAGGCCCTAGTCCTGTTCTCTGGATGTTTAAAGAGTTCCTCTAGTGTTTGCCAATGAGCATGGCCTACCTTCGGGCGTTGGCTACTTGGCTTATGAGAGGTAGCTTGGCTTTCCTTTCTCACAGGTTTAGCATTACTTTCAAAAGGCTTTTTATAAGATAAGGTTTTCTTCATAGAAACAGAGTCAGCATACCTTGGCTTCCAGCAGCATATAGAACTGGGATTTCCTCCTTCCAGCAGTTCTTCAGGAACACAATCCCTGTATCAGTCTCCTCTCTGAAAGCTTCTGTTACCTTTCGGTTTAGCCCCAAGTTCCTCTGGTACAAGCAGGCTTCTTTCTTTCACTCTGCTTTGCCTCCAAAGGTGATTGTTCCTTTGCCCAGCACTAGTTTCCCAAGTGCTTCTTTCTGCTTGGTCCTTGCTTGTGGTGCTTCTCTCTCGTAAACCTTCAGCTTTACCTCCAGCTCCATACCTGCAAGCACTGCTCTGCCCTCTGCAGTCTCCAGTCTTCCATTTATAAAGCTCTCCTGTGTTTGAGCTTTCCGGGCTGACTGTCAGGTGCTCTCGATTAGCTAAGTGTGTCCACTCAGGCTCTGTGAGTGCATGCCAAGTTTCCAATCTTCCTTTTCTTTCGAAACTGCTCGAGAAAATTGTCTTTGCACAGCTCACTCACCATCTGGACTCCACCAACCTTCTTCATCCACGTCAATCTGGCTTTCGCTCTGGACACAGTGTCGAGACTGTTCTTCTAGCTTTCTCCAACTCTCTGCACTCTGCTCACGATCGAGGTGATATTTCGGTGGCAGTTGCACTCGATCTCTCCGCTGCTTTTGACCTAGTTGACCACTCCCTTCTTCTGTCTCGACTGCACGATATCGGACTCCGTAGTACTGTCTTACACTGGTTTCATTCATTTCTCTATTCTCGCTCAGCAGCCGTGGCCTCTTCCTCCTCGTCCCCTTCCCTCTCTGAGTCTTTTTCACTAACCTGCGGCGTCCCTCAGGGCTCTGTGTTGGCCCCTCTTCTTTTTAACATTTTTCTCACTCCCCTCACGCTTCTTGTTCAACAGTTTGGAATCACAGCCTTCTACTACGCTGATGACATTCTCCTTCTTCACCACACCTCATCCATCTCACCTGATTTAACTCCACTAAACACCTGCTTAGCTGCTGTCTCCCACTGGTTAACACAAAACTGTCTGCACCTTAATCTTTCCAAAACTATAGCCATCTGGTTTTCCCATGGACGTGAACCCCCGCCCTTGGCCCCCTCCTTCTCTAACGCACCGGTCCCATTGGTCACCATTTTTCGCTATCTCGGGGTGCTCTTTGACTCGGATCTTTCCTTTTCTGCACACGTCTCTCACGTCTCCAAACTCTCCTTCTTTCACCTTCGTCAGATCCGCGCTATTCGCCCCTTTCTCTCTCCCTCTGCCTTAACCACTCTGCTCCTCACCTTGGTTATTTCTCGTATTGATTTTTCCAATTCCATCTTCTCTGGTATTTCTAAACTGCAGCTTTCTCGCTTACAACGTATCCAAAACACCGCCGCCCGTCTAGTCACTCACTCTTCCCTCAGAGATCATGTCACTCCCCTCCTCCTACAACTACACTGGCTTCCCGTCTCCTTCCGCATTCAGTATAAGCTTCTTACGTTAGCCCACAAAGCACTACACACCTCTACCCCGCAATACCTGGCTGACCTTCTCCATTTCCACACTCCACGTCACACCCCCCGCTCATTTCACCTTAACCGTCTTGCCTTGCCATCCCCCTCACATGCTCACCTTCAGTCTACACATTCCTCTGCCTTTTTCTTTGCAGCCCCTGCCTTATGGAATTCCCTTCCCCCTCCTCTTCGTCTTGAACCCCACTACCTTACCTTTAAACGCTCCCTTAAAACCTACTTGTTCTCCCTTGCCTTTGACTTGCCTCCCCCTTAGCCTCACCCTCTCTCCCTCCTTTCACCCTCTCTACCCCTGTCTCTGTCTCTTTCTCTGTTAATATTGTAATTTCTTTTCAGTTTCCGGCCTTGTGCCTTATTGTTGTTTGATTTTATTGTAAACCGCTCTGCTTCCCAATGAAGGGCGATTAAGCAAATAAATAAACATAAACATGCCTGCTCCCTCTAGCTGTTCTGTGCGGATATTGCATCTTGTGCACATCTTTTCCCTCATGAAAAACAGCTTCTTCTCCTGCATTTTTGCTTTCATCAGCCCCTGCTGCATGACATATCCCCCTTCTTAAAATATTACAGGCTGAGGAATCTTCTTCCCTACAGCACGTAATCTGTGACATCACCTCTGTCCTACAATGTAGCTTTCCTTCTTTACGCTCTAGACTACAGTTGTGTGGTTGCAATGTCGTAGGGTTGGTATTTTTTCTATGGATGCCATCAAAGCCAACCTTTCATGCCACTGTCATAGAACGTTCACGTGATAGACCTGGTTGTGTCCCTTTTTGTCCTGGATTAAATATGAAGCTTTACCCATGGGTTTGACCACCGTGTAAGGTCCCTTCCACTGAGCTTCAAATTTTGGAGTTGGTCCGGACACTAGGACTATCACTTTCTCCCCTATATCCAATTGCCTTGGTCTTGTACGTCTGTCGTAATATCTTTTTTGCTTTTGTTGGCTCTCTTTCAATTTTTCCTCCGCCAGGCGAGAAGTCCGCTCTAGACGACGACTCAAACTTCTCAGAAATTGTGGTATCCCTATTTCAGCTTCAACTGGTTCCGTCCATTGTTCTCGTAGGATATCCAGTATACCTCTTGGCGCTCGTCCGTACATTAGTTTGTAGGGCGAGATGCCTAGGGAACTCTGGGTTCGCTCCCTACAAGCATATAGTATGAAGGGTAGCATAGTTTCCCATTCCATCATTTCCCCTTCCAAAGCACGTCGAAGCATCTGCTTTATGCTTTGGTTCATTCTCTCAACCAAACCATTGCATTGAGGATGATAAGCCGCCGTCTTGAGATGGTGAATGCCGAAGGCGTCCCACACCTGGGCCAAGTATCTGGACATAAAATTGGTTCCCCTGTCCGTCAGTACTTCCTGCGGGAACCCCACCTCACAAAGTAGCTTTATCAATTCACTAGCGATAGACTTCGCTGAGATGTTTCTTAACGGCACAGCCCACGGGAAACGGGTAGCTTGATCAATGATAACAAGTATGTATTGAAATCCTCTTGGTGTTTTTATAAGAGGATCCACTATATCCATGGCGAGCCTTCTAATCGGCTCAGAAATTACCGGCATCGGAAGTAAGGGTACCTCAGGCGGTCGTACCGGGGTTACACGTTGACAAGAGGCACACGATTCGCAAAAGCGAGTAGTTTCCCTAAAGACGCCTGGCCAATAAAATCTAGCCAGTATCTGATCAAGGGTGCCTTGTGCTCCCTTGTGTCCACCTACTGTGTGGTTATGGGCTAAGCGTAGAACCAAGGATTTGAAGGTATTTGGTACTACCAGCTGTTTCCGAATATTTCCTGTCCGGAGGTCCCTACTTTCTCTATACAGTATTTCTTCGTCTATAACAAATCTGGGAAAGGTATCCCTCTCTTCTTGGGCATGCTCAAAAGCGCGGGACAGTGCAGGATCCGCTCTTTGTTCCTTTTTGAGGAAATTTTTCAACCAATTCCGCGGGTACCCACGGCATTTCCTTTCCTGCTTCGAGCTCCGCTCTACCCTGAGAGCGACACTTTCTCTCCTTCCGCTTCTTTGCTTTTGATTTTCTTTCCCTCCCAGAGGGGTCATTTATCAAACCTTCATGAGAAGGGAGGTCATCCAAAGTTGCTTCTCGGGAACAAGAGGGGATTTCGGAAGTTTTTGCTTGCGTGCGCATCGAAACTAGAGCTTCCCTAGGACATGGCCTTTTTTGATTCTTCCAAAAGAGGACTGGGAACTGCTCTAATCTCAGAGCGGGTGCAAGTGGATACAAAAGCTTCCTGCGGAGACAAGCCCTTTTTAAGACCTTTTCTAAACTGAGGCCAGTCTCTGCCTAGCACTAGCTCTTGAGGTAGCTTAGGTATCACAGCAATCAACATCTCCTTTTCAATACCCAAGCCTTTTACCAATAGCTTGTATACTGGGTAATGTGTAGCAGCACCATGTATGCATTTTATTTTTACTTTTCCTTCTGGCTGTTCAGGTACGGACTCACCATGCTCCTTGATCAAAGACCATAATTTGTGGGAGATCATGGTCTGATCTGCGCCAGAGTCTAAAAGTGCTTTTGCCTCAATGCCTTGTATTTTTACACTTAATACAAACCCTTCCCTCATTGCTTTCATGTTTTCTCCAATGAGAGCAGTACGCATGTAACATTCATTCTTTAAGTGACCCTTTTTTCCACACAAAAAACATCTTTTAGAGGTTTCCTTTAACATAGCGGTAACATTTTTCAAACCCTTATATGCACAGCGTGAGAGACTTTCTGATGTCTGCTCTTCCATACCAACTGTCAACTTTGGAATCTGCGCCTTTGGTTGGGTGACCAATTCGGCTTCCAAATAACGCTCTGTTAGCGCGATGGCTTCAGCAGTGGTGTGACAATTTTGCAGAATAAGGAAGTTCTGCACGCTTTTAGGAACTGCAGACATGTATTGTTCCAATACTATCATATCCATCAAAGTACTCACTGTTTTTTCACCAGGTTTTAACCGTTTTGTAGCCAAACTGCTTATTCTATATCCTAGAGCCTTAGGTGTCTCGCCTACCTTAAGCTGAGTAGCTCTAAATATGTGATTGTATACAAAGGGTGTGAGGCCTAGGCGATCCCTGATAGTCTTGATCACCTCTTCATAATTATTGGCCAGAGCAGGGGGCATCGCCCTGTATGCTGACAGCGGCTCCCCTGTGAGGGCTGCTGCCAGGCGAATTGCCCATTGCTCTTTCTGCCAGTTCGCTGAACGTGCAATTCTATCAAAGGAGTCAATGAAATCATCCACGTCATCGGTGGCAGTTAACTTTCCTACCGACAAGGTGTCACATGTCCATTGTCCTACCGGACGATTACTCAGTCCAGAGTTCTGTCCTAGCTGAGTGTTGGCTCTCTCCAGCGACTCTTTCTGCTGTGCCAGCCAGGCCTCCATCATTTGCAGGACAGGCTTCTGCTGCTCCTGCATGGCATGAATAGCCTGTCTCTGGTTCTGGCAAGCGAGTTCTCCTTGCCGGTCGAACTGCAGAGCCATCCAAGCGCACAGCTCCTTCTGCTCCATGATGATCCCTGAAAAAAAACACCGAGAAAAACCAAGTGCGGCCCAACAACCAACAATGAGCTTTCTTTTTTTTTTTTTTTTAACTCTTACTGTTATATCCAACTCAGGTCAGGTATATATACGTTTTACCTGGTGCCAGTGTTGTGTCAGCTTTGGAAAAGACGTTGCTGCTCCAGCCTGCAGTGCTCCGCCTTCGGTGCCAGCAACAGGATACTTCTCACTCTGATCCACGTCTCCACTCCAGGTTCTTGGCTTTCCGGTCCGGGTTTTGACGCTCCACTCTGGGTTTTGGCACTCCACTCCGGGTTTTGCTTTTTCTTTTTTTTTTTAAACCTTAGGGTTAATTTCTTTCTTTATTCTTCTTCTTGCGGTTGTGAACCTCAAAATCCAAACAACTACGCCATTTATGTCGTGCACCGCCCTGGTGGCCAGTGGTCGTAAGGGTAGGTGGGACACAAAAATTATTTTATTATAAGAGGAGGGTCTTTTTTTTTTTTTTAATTTAATTTTTATAAATTTCCAACAAAAACATTCCAGCAGAACAAGAATGAAAGAAACAGGATGAATCATTCCATACAATACCAATAAAGCATTAAAGAGAAAAAGAAAAAAATTAAATGTTACATCCTATTATTAGTCCACAATCTTTAGGCAATTACAGGGAGGCTACAGGAAAAACAAACACATAGTAACATTAATCATCAAAGCAGGATGGAGACTTACGTATCAGCTATGTTGGAAGCTGTATGTACCACAATACCTTCCCTAGCTACAAGAAATTCCAATAACTGACTAGGCTCAAAGAAAAGGAAAGACTTATCATCAAAGGTAATTATACATCGAGAGGGAAACCTTAACATAAAACTACCCCCAAGGGAGAGGACTCTTGGTCGAAGACCAAGAAATTCCTTCCTCCTCAGCTGGGTGACACGAGCAAGGTCAGGAAACATATATACTTTAGAGCCTAAGAAAGAAACATTGAAATTTTTAAAGTATGCTTGAAGAATCAATGATTTATCAGGATCCAAGGCTAGGGTCAAAAGCAAGGTAGTTCGACCGGTCACCACCTCCAAAGAATCTTCCAAGAAAGCCGTAAGATCTCCGGCTCCTTGAAACAGATTCTCCGAGGTGGGACCCTTAGACACAGAGCCTACAGATAGATACTGTGCCCGAACTATAGGAGGCAAATTTTGAACAGGAAATTTAAGCACTTCCCGAAGATATTTGCGGGTCATCTCCAAAGGCGACATAAGGGGAGACTTAGGAAAATTCAGTAACCTCAAGTTATTTCTACGCACATAGTTCTCCAAATATTCAGCCTTTTTAGACAGCAAGATTTTATCCTTAACTTGAGCGGCACAGAGTCCCCGAAGATGTTCCAACTCCGTCTCCACACCGGTCAAACGCCGAGCCTGATCCTCTTGCAAACTTTTCACCTGGGCAAAGTCACTTCTCAACGAAAGGAAATCCATTTTCACTGCACCCACAACAGCCAATAAGGAAGTATTCATGGTAGCCACAGCATCCCACAGTGCTTCTAAAGTTATAACCGATGGTTTTAACAAGCCACTCAGACCTGGGATTCCTTCAAACCTCCCGTCCGCAGTTACAGGTTCCCCAGCTGGGGAGCTGATCCCTCCTACTCCAGCTCCCTCCACTGCGACTTCTACCAGGGGTGAGGAAGTTTTCAAAGTCCCGCCGGAGCCCTCTTCACCTCCTTTAACCGGCGAGCACATCGGCAATCCGGTGGGAGGCACTCCGAATATCGGGACAGCCCTCTCAGGTCGAGGCGGGGGGGTGCGCTGCTCAGGAGACAGTCAAACCCCAGATGCACCCAGAGCCGATGGTTCAAGCACCAAAGGCTCTGCTAAAGACACTGCTCCTCCCGTCACCGCCGAGAACCCGCAAGACACCAACGTTTTCTGCCCGGAGATATTGGAAGAAACCGTCCCAGAGGGAAGGGAAGCTTGTTTCCTCTTTCGGCGCCCCATTCTGAAGCAGCCGAACTCTCCGGAGCTGAGCAGTAAGCGTCGAGTGTCTCAATGACGAGAACAACCTGCCACCATCTTGCCTCCCCAGTGAACTCTCCAAGAGGAGGGTCTTTTAAGAGCCAGGTGTAACCTGGTCTTAGCAGTTCAGCTCCCAACTAAGAAAAATTGTGAATGCAGAGTAGAGGGTTAACAAGGCATTTATTTCCCTTTACGCATAAGATTCAGCTGGGTTACAACCTAAAGAAAAAGTCCTTAACTTCAGGAATGAAATCAACTTAGGTTAACAGAAAAACTGTTATGCTTCACAGTTTATAACAATGCTTAGTTAAGCTTTCCAGAGTAAAGCAAATGTTTCAGCACTCTTCTTCCATTTAGCAAATGAATAACATTCTGAAGATAACATATATCATTCACAGGTTTAACAGTGACTCTGCACTGCCGGAATACACAAAGGAACAGTCCATCTCTTCCTGAGACAAAAGGCTTGGCTCTACAAGTTCCACTTGCATCGGCTCAGAATTATCTCTGTCTGTATCAGTGGTTTCACTGGCTATAATTTCTGGCCAGGCCCTAGTCCTGTTCTCTGGATGTTTAAAGAGTTCCTCTAGTGTTTGCCAATGAGCATGGCCTACCTTCGGGCGTTGGCTACTTGGCTTATGAGAGGTAGCTTGGCTTTCCTTTCTCACAGGTTTAGCATTACTTTCAAAAGGCTTTTTATAAGGTAAGGTTTTCTTCATAGAAACAGAGTCAGCATACCTTGGCTTCCAGCAGCATATAGAACTGGGATTTCCTCCTTCCAGCAGTTCTTCAGGAACACAATCCCTATGCCAGTCTCCTCTCTCTGAAAGCTCTGTTACCTTTCGGTTTAGCCCCAGGTTCCTCTGGTACAAGCAGGCTTCTTTCTTTCACTCTGCTTTGCCTCCAAAGGTGATTGTTCCTTTGCCCAGCACTAGTTTCCCAAGTGCTTCTTTCTGCTTGGTCCTTGCTTGTGGTGCTTCTCTCTCGTAAACCTTCAGCTTTACCTCCAGCTCCATACCTGCAAGCACTACTCTGCCCTCTCCAGTCTTCCGTTTATAAAGCTCTCCTGTGTTTGAGCTTTCCGGGCTGACTGTCAGGTGCTCTCGATTAGCTAAGTGTGTCCACTCAGGCTCTGTGAGTGCACGCCAGCTCCCTCTAGCTGTTCTGTGCGGATATTGTATCTTGTGCACATCTTTTCCCTCATGAAAAACAGCTGCTTCTCCTGCATTTTTGCTTTCATCAGCCCCTGCTGAATGACAGAATATAAGGATTTGGTACCACTGGGTGTATAGTTTCAACTGCATCATTTACCCGCCTCAGATCTTGTACTGGGTGGTAATCCCCTGTCCCAGGTTTCTTGATTGGGAGAAGGGGGGTGTTCCAAGGTGACTGGCACTCCTTGAGAAGTCCATAATTCAGCAGTTTCATTAGATGGCAGTGGATACCTTCAATAGCTGGTCGAGGAAGAGGATACTGCTTCACATGCACTGGTTCCGCTCCTGGCTTGAGGGCAACAATGACGGGGGCTATGTTCTTCGCTAGGCCAGGTGGATTATCTTCTGCCCATACTTCAGGTGGGGCTAAAAGGTTGGTGGGTATACAGGAACTGGCTGGCTTGGTCCGAGATACGCTGTAAAACCGCCATTCTTCTTCTCGGGGAACAGTCAGCACCATCAATCCAGCTGGTTTTGGGCTCACAGTCATTTGCATTTCTCCCCCTTCAGCAAAGGATATTTGCGCCTGAAGCTTAGCAAGCATATCTCGGCCCAAGAATGGAATAGGGCATTCAGGCATATACAGGAACTGGTGCGTTATTTTCTGTCCCCCTATTTCACACGTGCGGTTCTGCAGGAAAGGCTTGGTGGCCCTGGCTCCAGTGGCCCCAATAATGGTGACAGATCGAGAGGAAAGAGGAGCCACTGGCTTTGCCACCACTGAATGTTTGGCTCCTGTATCCACCATAAACTCTATATATTGGTCCCCTATCTTCAAACTGACCATAGGCTCCTGGGGACCCAGGGTGAACTTGGAGCCCAGTCTGGCCTAGTCTTCATCCATATCATAGCCCGTCGCAACTGCCACTCCCTCAATAGCTTCTTCCCTTTCTCGCTGGAACTGTGCTCGGTTCATTCCTTCACGATGCTGGAATCGACCTCCTGTTCTCCAGGGACTTCCTCCTCCCCTCCTGGGGGTGGAGTCAGAATACGGGCATTCACTTCTCCAATGTCCTTCTTCTCTACAATGGGCGCACTGATTTGCACCCAGTGGGGGCCGATCATTTTCATGACCCCTTCCACGTCCTCTGCTCCTTCGATTAGGAAAACCTCCTCCACGTCGTTCGACTAAAGCGGCAGCAAGAAGATCTGCTTTCTTCTTCATCTTACGTTCACTTTCTCTGTCACGTTCATTTTCACGATTCACAAACACTTTCTGAGCAACTTCCATTAACTGTGCTGTATTCATGCCCGCAAATCCATCCAATTTCTGTAATTTTCGTTTTATATCTCTCTGGGACTGACTGACAAAAGCTGCGTTTACCATCCGCAAATTTTCCTGGGCAGCTGGATCGTATGGAGTATATAATCTATAAGCTTCAGATAATCACTCATAGAAGGCCGCTGGGCTCTCATTTGGACCCTGAATAGCTTCTGATACCTTCCCGATATTCATGGCCCTCTGGCCTCCCTTCCTTAGGCCCTGCAGCAAGGCCTGGCGAAATCGAGTGAGAGCCGCCGCCCCCCTTTCGTCATTCGGATCCCATCTAGGGTCTTCATTTGGGAAAGCTGCGGCAGCTGCTTGTGGGAGATTCATTCCCCCCCCCTACAGGATTTTCTTCTAACCAGCGGATAGCTGCTTGCACAATTCGCGCTCGCTCCTCGGTAGTAAAGAGAGTGGACAGGAGCTGACGGCAATCAGACCAGGTAGGCTGATGAGTTTGCATTATACTAGACACTAACTCCGTCAATTCTTGGGGTTTTTCAGTATAGGATGCATAATGCGTTTTCCAGTTCAATAGATCAGTAGTGGAGAAAGGTACGTAGATTAGACTAGCTGGTCCTGGCGCCATCTGGCCTTGTTCATTTAGGATAGGTAGACCAGGTACTTGGCGCAATGGCATTAGGCGCCCTGCTTTCTCCTCCTTCGGGGTTACACTTCTTAAAACATACGGTTCTCGGGTTTAGGCTTCCTTGGCGGGTGACCCTGAACTGGCAGGAGAGCCTCCGCTTCCAGTATCATCGGGGGACCCTGATCCTCCTGATGTACTTGGGCCTGACTCGGGGCTATCACTCGGGGAAGTGGGCTTCTTTTGCTGCTGCAGTGGTAATTTCTGGGGTACCTCATCAGGTTCAGCTTCAGGTGGTGGAGCTGGGGGAACTAACCTATATGGATACTGGGGTAAACGGGTCAGGATTTCTGGGGACTCTGAGGCGGAATACACAGGTGGCTTCCCTTCCTCAGACTTCCGGGTTCCCCTGGTGGTTGCTACTAGTATTCTACACTGTTCCTCATAGCAACGCTTTATCCAAGGGGGCTGCCTCTCACAAATACCCAACCAGTCTATGGAATACCTTACCAGCACATATCAGAGCAATCCCCAACTTGAGCCAATTTAGAAAGGCCCTTAAACATTTCCTCTTCACCAAATATCTCACTGACATCTCCGATCCTCAGTCCCACTCGAATAACGAGCACCTCAACAATAATAGTAGTCAACTAGGCAAGCCCTCGCAACAGGCGTCCCCTACAATGTAAACACCAAACATTATCCTTTCTCAGTACACCTCATATGTATATAGTGTACCCTTTTTCCAAGTTGCATTTCCTGTTTAATGTAATGACCAGACATATTTAAGTTGTCGGATGTTTCTGTTCCATGTGAACCGCGCTGATTGCAAATAGTGCGGTATATAAGAAATATAAATAAATAAATAAACCAGGAGTCTATGTAGGGGAACTGGTCAGGGTGCGTTTTTTGTACAAGCTGATGAACACGGGAGACTATTCCCACATCCAAGGTCCCACATCCACTCCCTATCACAGAGCATTTCTAATCGAGACGGAGACATTCTTATTCCGTAGTCTCCTGAAAATCCCTTACGGAAATTCTTGATCATACATTCCAACAGAGTTTGCATGGACTCCGCCCCTCCCATAATCGTAATGACGTACACGACAACAGACAGTAAGGGTAGGTAATATGGCTGTAGGTAAGGGGTCCGTACAGCCCACAGAACAATGAGGGGAACAAACACCAAACGCTTCTTCCTTTTCGCTCTCTATATAGCCTGGCCAGTATGTAGTCCAGTTCTTATGTCCAGCCTTCCAATCCAGATCCCTGGACACTGGGTCTCTCTTCACATACCTTCTGGCACGGGTCTTAGGGTCCCTTCCAAGTGCAGCCATCTCCCTCACAGGTACCGTCTAGAGATTCCTAGATCTGCAGCACCATTCCTCTGGCTTTCCCCAGTCCAATGGTGTATGCTGGCCCTTGGAATGCCTCCCAGTATACGTACTGCTCCGGATTCCTCTAGACCTCCCAAAGGCTTTTCTCTTCTTTCTTCCAAAGGGTTTCTTGCCCTCTCTGTCCATCCGCTCTGGCTTCTGCTTCTGATGATCCTCCAGATGAAACTGAGGATAATTCTGAGGATGATGATGATTCTCTGTAGAATAAACTCTACCTTTATTCTGCTTAGATGAGTGCTCCACCCTAACACAGCGCAGCTGTGCTGAATCAGGCCCTGCCCTTTGAGATGCGTGCTTAGGGATTACCTCATAGCCCTCCTGATTGAACACATGTTTCCCCACTTCAGCTCCTCTAATGGCTGTTGGAAACCTGGTGCATTCTGGGACTGGTAGTCTTTTATGGGAAAATTCTGTTTTCTTATTTCTACCAGAACTGACAGGTTGCTTGTTCAGAGTCACTTCACCTTTCCTATAGCTCCTTCCTGAGCTATGATAAGCTTCCTTATCACAGTCCCCAGATACTCATCATCACTGGGATGTGCTCTCTGACCCGTCTCCTATTGAGACTCAGCATCTGTTCCTGCTCGAGAACACATCTTTTCTTGACTTTGTGTGGGACATGGCCAAGGACTGGCCTTCGAGACCAAGTCTGAGAAGGACCCTTGGACTGAGGAACTCGAGATCCTCCAGTACGAGGCCCCTCCAAAAGAGGCACGCATGGTGCCTGTTCCCCCAGTACTGGAACGGCTGTTCCTCCGCATGTGGGAGATCCCCCGCATCGGTGCCCATAATGAGCAAACGGCTGGACTGGATGTACAGGGTCTGCTGGAGCCCTGGCTTCCAGAAAGCACAGCTGCCATACAACTCCATGGTGGTAGAGTCGGCCATGCATCGTCTTAAAGAGTCAGAAGATGCACTCCTCAGTGCTCTGGGTCGGGAGGCCTATGCCTTGGATGCCCTGGGCAGAAAGTGCTACCAGGGTCCGATGCTCATTGGCCAAATCCAGGCATATCAGCTGTACATGGGCATGTATCTGAGGGACCTAGTGAAGGAACTCGCTGGGTTCTCAGCTGGTCTCTCCAAGGAACTTCTCCAGTGGTTCTGGACCCTGGCCTCGTGTGTCAGAGAGTGCTCCAAGTTTGACTCGGGCAGCCCATGACTGACTGATTTGAGTCGGCAGTTAGAGTAGCTGTGGCGGGCATCGGTGCCAGATGCCAGGCTTGGCTACAGTCTTCTGACCTGGAGGAATGGGTTCAGGACAAGTTGATTGATGTCCCTTGCCAAGGAGAAAATCTCTAAGGCAGATCCATGATGGATAAGACTGCAGAGTTGATGTCCGAGATCCTGATGAGGACCAGCTCTCCAAGAAGACCGCTGACCCTTCCCTACAAAAGCCTTTGGGTAAAAAATCCTTTTACCCAAAGAAGAGGAAGGCTTATGGAAACTACCCTCACTACCAGGCCTTCCCACCTCCCCAATAGGAACAGCAGGCCCCAAGGGACAAGGGCATGGCCCTTGTAAGTCTAAGGCTCCCAAACCCCAGGCAACTGCTCCGGCCCAGCCAGGCAGGAGTTTTTGACTCCTTGGGCATAGCCTCTCTTCCCTCAGGAGGCTCAGCCCAGCAGCCTACAGGGGGGTGTCTGGTTTTCTATGTCCACCAGTGGTCATCCATCACCACTGACTCCTGGGCACTGCAGATGGTAAGGGAGGGTTACCCCCTCCACCTGACACACACACCTCCTCAATTCTTTCCGGGTGCCCCCCCACGACTCCCCTCCACCAGACTTTACTACTGCAAGAGTTTGCAGGCATTCTACTGATAATGTACCAAATAGGAAGAGAAAAATTACAAAACAGAAAACTACTACTCATTGGAGATTCCATCATGAGAGGCGTCAACTTGGGAACACAGCTCAAAGGAGAAAGGATGGTCTAATGCCTCCCAGGCTCTTCAGCCAGCAGGAATACAAACCAAATTGTTAGTATAGTTAGTGCAGAAAGTGAGCACTCTAAAATTGATATTATCATCCACTTGAGTACAAATGACCTGGCTAGAAACAGTACCTCTGCAGTTCAAAAGGACTTCCAGTCTCTGGGAGAGAAACTCAAGCCCATTACTTGAGTGGAGTGGAGGAGTGGCCTAGTGGTTGGGGCAAGGTACTTCGGGCCGGAAGGTCTGGGGTTCAAATCCCACTAGAGGACAGCAACCTTGGGCTGGAAGGACTGGGGTTTCTAGTCCCACAGGTGCTCCTTGTGGTCTTGGGCAAGCCACTTAACCCTCCATAGCCCATGTTCCCTGTAAAATAGTTCTCTGTGTGCTGTGCTTTCCTGTCTAATCAATGTGTTTATACCTCAAAAATTTCCTGTCATGATTTGACAATTTCCAATCTGTAATCAAAACCGCTGCTGATCGCTGGAAGTAGCGGTATACAAATGTATACTAAATAAAATAAATAAATGTAAATAAATAAAATAAATAAATAAATACTAACACTATAGCATTCTTAGAAGTTCTACCTGTTCATGGTAAGGGGGCAGAAAGGCTGCGTCGCATAAAAAACTTTAATACATGGCTTCAAACCTGGTGCAAACAAGAAGGATTTAGATATATAGGTGACTGGGGAAACATATGGATCAACAAAAGACTATACTGTACTAATAGACAACATCTCTCTGCTGCAGGGAAAAGGATCCTAAGTGAAAAATTCAAGCATTTAAACTAGGGAAAGGGGATGACAGATGGAGAAGGACAAGTTCAGTATATCACTCCCAGCAATAGAAAAACAACATTGGAAACAGCCACACACTTGAACAACACATCAATGGCAAGCGGGAAGGGATGTGTAGAACAAAACCCATGCAAAAGGCAGGCTAGCCATGCATGAAGCCTACAAAATCAAAACTGGGGTTCATAGAGCAATACTATCATCAGTCATTAGAGAAATTGCCCCAAAACAAAATTACACCATATTGAAAAATCTTTCTTTTTGGATAAGAGTCTCAGAATGAATGGGGATGGGTAGCTACAGGCCACTGCACGTTAAAAGCCTGAGAAATCCCAACCCCTTCCTTACATCAAGGACTCTGCAAATCCTATTTTCCAAAAGATTTTTTAAATATAGTGGCTTAACTCGAAAAGCAGATTTCACATATTCTGGGATAAGTCCGATCTCGGGATCAAACTTTACTTGTCAGTGAACAACGCTGGATCTACCGCTTGCAATCGGTACATCCAGGTGGTTTGAATTCACAAATAGACTGGTCAGCGTGTGCCTGAGGAATTCAATTCATTAAAGTACCTGTTAGATTCAATAGCGGTCGATTCTAAAGGCTGATTGGTCAAAGCGTGCTTTCAGTCATTAGTAACTCTTTATAAAATGACACGCTATTAGGTCCTTTACGCATGCGCGGCGTCCTTAGTTGGTTTCGACATCACTCTGAATAATTTCATCTTCAAATTTGAGGTATGAAAAATACGTTTGGCTCTCTGCATGTTTCAGAAATTTTTATGGGTTTATCATACTGATATGAACATCTTTTTCAGCTTTCTAACATGAATTGAGCATAAAGCTATGCGATACGCCGTATGCTGAAAACTTCCCCTGAAGAAACCGCGACAGCGGTGAAACGCATCAGCGCTTGAAATTATGCGTCGGGCAATGGGAGATTTCCGACGTTGAAAACCTTCACGATAAGTTGTTCCTTCACATCTATAGCCGGACTTATCCCAGTTTTAAACTACAAGTTATTACAGGCAACGAAGTGAATTATCGCATTGTTGTCACTTTGTTTCAAAGAAGAGTTAGCAGAGCTCTAAGAATATGTGAAATCTGCTTTTCAAGTTAAACCACTATATTTAAAAAATCTTTTGGAAAATAGGATTTGCAGAGTCCTTGATGTAAGGAAGGGGTTGGGATTTCTCAGGCTTTTAACGTGCAGTGGCCTGTAGCCACCCATCCCCATTCATTCTGAGACTCTTATCCAAAAAGAAAGATTTTTCAATATGGTGTAATTTTGTTTTGGGGCAATTTCTCTAATGACTGATGCATGAAGCCTAGCCAACAAAGTTCCTGATCTAGAAGCCCCAATGGTGGAAATGGACTTGGACATTGCGACCATTACAGAAACATGGTTTAATGAGTCACATGAATGGGATTTAGCCATAGTTGGCTATAATCTATTTAGAAGATATAGAGAGGGTAGAAAAGAAGGAGGAGTAGCCCTGTATGTCAAAAGCAATATTAAAGCTGCTGAAATGCAGGGGACATGAGGAAAAGAAGAAGCGCTCTGCATTGTGTTGGAAAGAGGAGATGGTACTTTCAACCATACTGGTGTGGTTTATAGGCCTCCAACTCAAACTGAAGAAATAGATAGCGAATTGATTGTTGATATTGCAGAGATAGCCATGAACGGGGAAGTGATCATACTGGGTGACTTTAATCTACCCGAAGTGGATTGAAGTGTTCCTTCTGCATATCTGTAAAGAAGTAAAAAAAAAAATTGTGGATGCCTTCCAAGATGTGTTACTTAAACAAATGGTGATGGAACCGACCAGGGAGAGCTCCATGCTGGATTTAGTGCTCACCAACGGAGCTAGCATGTTGAATATCCAGGTGGGGTGCCCATGTGAGCAGCAGCAATCATCACACAGTGTGGTTTGAGATAAAAGCCAAGGTGGAATCCAATCACAGCAAACTCAGTCTGAGGGGCTTGTTTACAAAGCCACGGTAGCGGTTTCTGAGCGTTATTGGCCACGGCTCCGATAATGATCGGAAACCACTACCGCGGCTTTGTAAACAAGCCCCTTAGACTTCAAAAAAGCTGACTTTAGTAAAAAAGGCCAAGTACCTGAAGGAGGATTT
Source organism: Ichthyophis bannanicus (assembly GCA_033557465.1). NCBI lineage: Eukaryota > Metazoa > Chordata > Amphibia > Gymnophiona > Ichthyophiidae > Ichthyophis > Ichthyophis bannanicus. The sequence goes on along the minus strand of CM066043.1, from coordinate 259,839,404 downwards.
GGTAGGGTGGGTGGGGTTAAGGGAAGTGGAATTGCAATGGGCTAAACTAAAGAAAGCAGTAAAAGGTGCAACAGATACATACGTAAGGAAAGTAATTAAAAACAAGAAGAAAAGGAAACCTATTTGGTTCTCCAAAGAAGTGACTGCACAAATAAAGGCAAAAAACACAATTTTCACAAAATTTGGAAGCTCACAAACAGAGGAACACAGAAAAGAATATAAGATCAAGCTAAAAGAGACAAAAAGAGAAATAAGGATAGCAAAAGCAGAAGAAAAGATGGCTAAAGATGTGAAGTGTGGCGGCAAGACTTTTTTCAGGTATATTCGAGAGAGGAGGAAAATCAGAGGTGGAATTGCAGGACTCAAAAGTGCTGGGAACGAATTCGTGGAAAGTGACAATGCTAAACAAATACTTCTGCTCTGTTTTCACTAGAGAAAATACTGGAGAAGGACCACCTGTGATTGACAAATATACAAATAGGAATGGAGTAGATACCACATCATTCACAAAAGATGATGTGTTAGAACAGCTTGCAAAACTGAAAGTAGACAAGTCTATGGGACCAGATGGGATGCACCCCAGGATACTGAAAGAGCTCAGAGAAGTTCTTGCAGGGCCTTTAAAGGATGTTTTTAATAGATCCTTGGAGACAGGAGAAGTTCCACAAGACTGGAGAAGGGCTGATGTGGTACCTCTACGCAAAAGTGGTAATAGGGAAGAAGTGACAAACTACAGGCCAGTAAGTCGTACCTCGGTGGCAGGAAAAGTAATGGAGGTGCTCCTGAAAGAGCGAATCATGGACTTCCTCGAAACCAACAGGTTGCGTGATCCAAGGCAACATGATTTTACCAAAGGATGATCTTGCCAAACAAATCTGATTGAGTTCTTTGACTGGGTGGCCAGAGAACTAGATCAAGAGCATGCGATGGATGTGATCTACCTAGATTTCAGCAAACCCTTTGATACTGTTCCTCATAGGAGACTTATCAATAAACTCAACAGCTTGGGGATGGGTCCCAAGATGGTGAACTGGATCAGAAATTGGTTGACTGACAGACAACAGAGGGTGACGGTAAACGGAACTCACTCAGATGAAAGGAAGGTGATTAGCGGTGTTCCCCAGAGTTCGGTCTTGGGACCGGTACTGTTCAGTATATTCGTGAGTGATATTGCCGAAGAGCTGAATGGAAAAGTCTGTCTTTTTGCAGATGACCCCAAAATTTGCAACAGCGTGGACTCCACTCAGGGAGTGGGGAAGAGATGAGGAAAGAGCTACAAAAGCTAAAAGAATGGTCTAATGCTTGGTAGTTAAGATATAATGTGAAAAAGTGCAGTATAATGCACTTGGGAAGCAGAAATCCAAAGGAATTGTATGCGATAGGGGGTGAGAGATTGATGTGTACGGACCAGGAGAAAGACCTCGGTGTGATTGTTTCTGATGATCTTGAGGTGGCGAAATAGTGTGACAAGGCAGATATAAAAAGGCTGAAAGCGGTTCAGAGGAAGGGGACCAAAATGATTTGGAGCCTGCGTCGGAAGACTTATGAGAAGAGACTTGAAGACCTAAATATGTACACTCTGGAGGAGAGGCGGGACAGGGGAGATATGATTCAGACCATTAAATACTTAGAGTATTAATGGACAAACCTCTTCCAAAGACAGGGAAGTTGTAAAACTAGAGGGCATAACATGAAGCTGCAAGGGAAGTAAACTGAAAGGCAATGTCAGGAAATAATTTTTCACTGAAAGGGTGGCGAATGCTTGGAATGCCCTCCTGATGGAAGTGGTGGGGGCAAACACAGTGACAGAATTCAAAATGGTATGGGACAGACGTAGCGGATCCCTTTATAGCAACAGGATAAAATCAAAATAAGCATAATTATCTCTTATATCTAAACAAATGGGGGTGACCTACACTGAGTGGTGGGTACACCCCTAAACAAAGGCATGGGGAAGAGGTGACCTGCATGGAGCGGCATATGCATCTACTCTTGCCGCCTTGCTGGGCAGACTAGATGGACCATACTGGTCTTTATCTGCCGTCTTATACTATGTTACTATGTTCAACATGGAAAAGGGGTGGCTGAGGGGGAATATAATATAGGTCTATAAAGAATATAGTAGTACGGGTAAAAGTAGTTCAGTTGTTTACACCATCAAAAAGTAGAAAGACTGGAGGATACGCAATGAAGCCACAATGCAACCCATTTAAGACTAATAAGAGAAAATATTTTTTTACTCGGCGCATAATCAATCTCTGGAATTCATTACAGGAAGATGTAGTAAAAACTGTTAGTGTAGCTGGGTTTAAAAAAGGTTTGGACAAGTTTCTAGAAGAAAGGTCCATAAATCATTATTAAAGAGGACCTGGGAGATTGGAGTTCCGGTGACATCAGTGCCGAGATGGCTGCCTAAAAAGTGAGCTCTGACAGGGATGGCTCTAAATTAACCCCAAAGATAAGGAGTAAGCTACAATCAACAATCCGACCCAACTCGCAATAAAAAGGAGAGTGGCGGGCAAAGAATTACGGGCTCCGATGGCAGGAAAGAAGTCTGTAGTGGACTTAAAGACTTTCTCCTTCAAGGGTGGAGTAGGAGCAAAGTCCCATGCAGGCAAGATGGCGGCGAGTAGCGGCGATCCCGGAGAAGCGGGAGACGGGGGAGCCGCGAAAGGGAACGTCAGCAAGATCCAGAGTCTCCGAGAGGACCTGCAAAACTGGTTCGAATCATTGAAATAGGAGTTACACACCTTTAAGACAGAGGTACAGAGCTGGTTTCGGGACTTGAAGAGTGATATGGTTTCGTTGGGTGCACGCTTGGAGGAGTTGGAAAACAGAATGGATGAGCATGAGGAGCAACACAGCAATAGTGAGCAGCGAGTGAGCGCAATAGAAGAGGCACAAAGTGATCTACTGCAGAAGCTAGAGGACCTTGAGAATAGATCCCGCTGGTCCAATAGTAGAATACGAGGCCTCCCCGAGGAGGAAGGGACAGTAAACTATATCACTCTGGCAGAAGAGTTCTGTGGAGCGGTACTCAAGGCTGCAGATATGGAGGTGGAGGGAGTTTGCCTCACAGTGGACAGAGCTCATAGATCACTTGGCCCGCGGAGGGAGAACAGGGCCAGAGATATTATATGCTGCCTGCATGAGTACAGATCTAAAGAGCTAGTGACTAAGGCAGCTAGGAAGTTGGGAAAAATTCACTGGAAAGGGGCCGAGGTGGAAGTGTTTGCGGACATTTCAAGCATTACCATGGAGAAGCATAGAGAGTACCAGATGGTGACGCGACGGCTCAGGGAGGAGAATATCCGCTACTGATGGCTGTTCCCAGTGGGGCTGCAGTTCACCATAAACACAAAATCTTATGTGGCCCATTCTGTGGAAGCCGTAATCTCTAGCATGCAGCAAGCAGGCTGGTCAGAACTCCCGGCGACACCGATGAATGACCATGGAACAATGGAGGCAGTGGGTCCTTCCAAAAATACACAATTAAGATGGAGCAGAGTGTCTGGAGGAGAGCGGCGGCTGAGGAAGCAGAGGTTAGCCAAGGAACCAAGGATGCGGCCACCTGAACTTTCCATCTTGTTAAAGGGACAATAGACCATCTACAGGCAGTAGCGCCGGGACAGAAGGAAGCTAAGCTGCTGAATGTGGGCATATCACTGCTTATAAGTTAGTGTTGACGAGTGTGTTATTGTTTAATGATAATGGCTTGGGGTTGATAAGGGTTTGTTGAAGGAACGAGTTGGGAGAGTTTTGTGGCGAAGGGTGAGGAAATAATTGTATTCTTCATATGGGGAAACAGTTAAGGCGTGTAGGGTAGCTATCCTGGTCTAATGACACCTGGAGACGATCTACCTAGTGGATCGGATGGGGACTGGGGGAGAAGGGGTGGAGAGGAGGGTGGGAGGGAGGAGAGGGGAGGGAAGGGGATGGGGGGAGGGGGAAGGGAGGGGAACTGGCAATCTAGAGGGGATTGGAAAGAAAAAATGGCTGCGCTTAGATTGGTGACTATAAATGTTAGAGGCTTGAACTCCTTTCATAAGAGGCAACTATTGTTTAAAGAGTGCACTAGATTGAAGGGCGATATTGTCTTTGTACAAGAGACACACCTACTCTCCAAGGACGAAGGGCAAGTGAGACACCCTCTTTTTCCCCAACAGTATTATGCCTCCAATAAAGTAGAAAGAAAGAAGGAGGGAGTGGGGATATTGATGTCCAGTGAAATGATGGGCCAAGTGGCAGAGGTGATTAGGGACAAAGGAGGGTGATTTGAGATTGTCAAACTGAGGTGGGGACAAAAAATATATACTTTGGCTAGCATATACGCCCCAAACACTAATCAGGCAGAATTCTTTCGGGAACTTCAAAATACTCTAGTCCGTAGAGCGGAGAGGCAGTTAATAATGGGGGGGGGGGGGATTTCAATGTGACTCTCAACTCTTTGTTGGATACCTCGAGGGGGGCAGCGTCCAGCCCAGTCAGCATAGATTACGATTAAAGCAGATGATGGAAGGGTTGGAGGTGGTGGATTTGTGGCGCAAGGTACATTATGGGCAGCGTGATTACTCCTTTTAATCTACGGTGCATGAGGTTTACTCTCGGATTGATTTATTTTTAATAGATAAAACTTTTGTTACGGAAGTTGAGTACTGTGAGATACGGGAGAGGACATGGTCTGACCACGCCCCAGTCATCTGTAACATATCAATGGGGAGTCCGAGATCTGTAAAAACTTGGTGGAAGCTGAATGAATTCTTATTAGAAGACGGGGAAGTAGTACAGCAGGTTAAGAGAGAACTGTATTTAGTAGACTGTATTTATTCATCGTGTCTCCTTGTTAAGGGACTGGTTATTTATACCCTATTTTACCTGTTATACCTGCTTAATGCATACCCAAGTTTAATTTTCCTGTTTAATGTATACCCAAGTTATTATACCTGTTTCACTGTAAGCACAAATCACGAAATTGAGATGTGCAACTCTTATGTTCATTGTAAACCGCACTGATGTCGAATAGCGCGGTATAAAAGAGACTGCAAATAAATAAATAAAAAATAAACTGGAGGACTATATATTGAATGATACTGGGGATTGCTCCCCAGGGATTGTGTGGGACTGCCTGAAAGCTGTGATGCGGGGCAGGCTCATAGGGGCACAAAAGAAAAAGTTAAAGCTACAGCAGCAGACGGAATTACTAGCCTCTATCGGAGAGCTGGAAAAGCAGATGAAACGGGAGACCTGAAATGTGGAGCTGAAAGGGCAGTTAAATAGAGTGCGGATGGAGCTGAGTGAATTGCACATGCAGGATATTCGGCACAAATTGACCCTGTTGAGGCAGAAGAATTTTGAATTCAGTAATAAGGCAGGAAGATCATTGTCACGCAAGGTTAAAAAAATGGTAGCTCGGAATACCATAGTGAAAGTGAAGGGTAAAGATGACCAGTTAAAGTGGGTGGGGAAGGAGATTGAGGAGAGGTTTGTTCAGTACTACCAGGAATTGTATACACCGGAAACCACAGTAGCTGACGAGGCCATAAGGGAATACCTGGATAACGTCAAGCTGCCTTGCCTGGACAGTGAAGAGTCGAAGGAGCTCTCACTACCGATTGGGGAACATGAGGTGATGACAGTGATTAAAAGTTTACAGGCTCATAAAGCCCCGGGGATGGATGGATTTCCCAATCGGTTTTATAAGGTATTCGCGGGAATTTTAGTTGGACCCCTAACAAAAATGTACAACTCCTTTGGTAAAGACAGTATCTTACCAGCCTCACTGCGGCTGGCGGGGATCAGTATATTGCATAAGGAAGGGAAAGACCCATCGGAATGTGGCTCCTATAGGCCTATCTCCCTCCTGGGCAGTGATTTAAAAATCTTTACCAGAGTGTTAGCTAATAGGTTGCTTCCTTGCTTAGAGAAGCTGATACACCCCAATGAGTCTGGGTTTGTGCCGGGGAGATACACCTCTGATAACATCAGAAGAGCTTTAAACTTGATATGGTATGGAGAGGGAGCAAAGGAGGAGCTTGCCCTTTTAGCAGTGGATGCTGAGAAAGCTTTTGATAGGGTGAGCTGGCCCTTCCTTTTCCTGACGTTAGAACGGGTGGGGATAGCGGGGCCCTTTCTTGATTGGGTGCGGATTTTATATAAAGAGCCAATGGCATGCTTAAAAATTAACGGTTCAACCACAAAAGCATTTGAATTGCAAAGGGGGACAAGGCAAGGATGCCCACTCTCCCCGTTACTCTTTATAATAGCTCTGGAGCCGATGGACCAGAGGATACGAGATTGTGTGAATATAATGGGGATTAAAGTGGGGCAGACCCATCATAAGATATCATTATTTTCAGATGACGTTTTGTTTTTTGTAACAGCACCGTCAAGGTCTTTTCAAGCGATTTTGGATGAGTTGGCTAAATATGACAAATTGTCTGGCTTTCGCATGAACCCCACAAAGTCAGAAATTTTAAATATAACGATCAGTAGGGAGAAGGTGGAGGATTTGAGACCAGAATTCCCTTTTAGATGGGCAAAAAGTAGTATTCGCTATCTTGGAGTGCAGATCACGGCTCAGAGGGAAAAAATATTTCTAGAGAATTATATACCAGCTAAGAGCAAAGTATTAAGGGAACTTTAGCAGTGGGGAGGATATGAAGTATCATGGTTGGGTAGGATTGACTTGATAAAGATGATCTTGATTCCTAGGCTATTATATTTAATTATGAGTTTGCCGATAACAGTCCCTGCAACGTCCCTAAGAAAGTTGCAGGATAAACGTATGGTATTTGTCTGGAAAGGGAAGAAACCCAGGGTGGCCAGGAATATCCTGTGTGCGAACCGAAGTTTGGGTGGTATGGGAATGCCACAGGTAATGAGATATTATGAGGCAGCTCGGGTGCGGGCGGTGTTTGAGTGGGTAATGAGGGACCAAGTGGAGTGGGTAGAATTGGAGTGTCATGGGGTAGGGCAAGGGACAACTCATCAAAAGAATGAAGTGATACACCCTAAAACAAAGCGAATAAGTAAATGAAAAACAGAACAATGTATATAGTTTAATTATGTTCAACTGTACATAGTTTACTAACTGTTAATTGTTAATTGTTAACTGTATTTACCTAGCTACAAATGTTATATGTAAAAACAGACCACACTGTTTATTGTTGTTATATGGAAACCGCACCTGATCAATGGAAGGAGCGGTATATAAATAATCTGTTAATTAAGGGACGTGTCTGGCCAATATAATATGGGTTAAAAACGTGGAAGTTTTGGAGAGGGGGAAAGGTAATTCCTTTATATCGCTTACACTACAGCACTGGCGGAAATGGCGTACCAGATGGTTTGGTACTCAGGGGTGCTCCAAGTTTACACCACTAATAGATAACCCCGAGTTTCCGCCGGGGATACAGGATCCAATGTTTAAAAGATGGGCCCACAAGGGGTTGAGATACATTGGGCAATTTAAAGAAGGGGACGAATGGGTGAAATTTGAGGACATGCAGAGAGAGTTCCAGATTTTGGATGTGGATAGATATCAGTATGTGCAAGCAGTTCACTTTTGTAAGAGCATAGGGGGAAGGGGGACGGGAGAGAAAGGGGCGGTTATTGATGGGATGGTGGAGGGATCGGGTGATTAAAGGGTTAATATCCAAGCTCTACAAAATAATGGAGATAGTGAATTGTGCGGAGTGGGCGCATAGGAAAGCATGGGAGAACGTTTTACATATGTGTTGGGATGAGGCCCAATGGGTAATAGTGTGCAAAGGGCTATTTAAAGGGGTTCTTTCTAGTAATATTTTGGAACACAATTACAAAATTTATTTATTTATTTAACAACTTTTATATACCGCGCTATTTGTTATCAGTGCGGTTTACATATAACAAGGTTGCACAGTCAGACGACTGTTCTGTGCTTACATTGAACAGGAGTTTAAACTTGGAGCAACAGGGTAACTATAAACATATGTACAAAAACACAATTAGATTAGGTTGGAATATTCAAGAAATGCTTTATAGATGGTATTTGACGCCCCACAGAGTGCAAAAATGGCAAGGGGGGTCGAGTTTGTGTTGGAGGGAGTGTGGAGAACTTGGATCTTTCCAACATATTTGGTGGGATTGTATCAAACTCCGGCCCAGGTGGGGTGAAGTAGCGAAATGGATTAGTGAGATTCTGGGAGAGGACATAGCTCTTGGCCCCTGTTTGGCGCTATTAAATGTGGGGGAGGGGGGACAGATTAAGAGGCTGAAGTGGTGTAAAATAGCATGTGTGGCTATGAGATAGCTGATTACGAGGAATTGGAGTGGCGTGCGTACACCCACACTAGGGGAGGTTCAGCAGAAAGTGGCATACTTCTACCTGATGTATCATCTCACTGCCCTTCGACAGCGAAGGCTGTTGAGCTTTCAAATGACATGGGCCCCCTATCTTCAATGGCGGAAGGGGGAGAGGAAGTCACCAGACTCTATAGAGGGCGGTGGAGTCGAGGCCTCTGATATTTGAGATATGAAAGACAAAAAGCAGCTGTGCTAGGGTAGGGGTAGGCGTCGAGGCTGTATATTGATCAGATTATAGATATTTATTGTATGTAAGCCTTCTGACAGCTGGGCTCGGATGGCAGAAATTTTTGGTTGGTAAGCTGCAGTGATGGCGTTTTGGTGGTGGAATGTGTGCAAGGATTGCCGAGGTCCAAATCATTAAGAGGTAGGGATAAGGGTGGAAGCGGGGAGGGAGTGGCAGGGGAGGGGGGAGAGTTTTAGTTTAACTACATATAGGTTTAACTGCACAAAAGGCTAAGGAGAATAAGTTGTAATACAATACTGTAATATGTGTTCACCTACAAAATTGTACAGGAAGAGAATGTTTTTTAATGTTGTGATGTTGTGGTGTGTAGTTATCAATAAACTATTAATGGAAAAAAGAAAAAGAGGACCTGGGAAATCCACCACTTGCCCCAATACATGCATTGTGGAACCTGTGTGTCTCTTTAGGAGCCTGCCAGGTACTTGTGACCTGGATTAGCCACTGTAGGAAACAGGATACTGAGCTTGATGGACCTTGATCTGACCCAGTAAGCATTTCTTATGTTCTTATATTCCTCTCCTTCCCCCTTGAGTCTGATAATACCACTTTTGCACATCCTTGTTTCGCTAACATCCCCCCATTTTATTGCATTAGCTCTTTCTTCTTTTTGTGTATTTGCTTTCCTAACTACTTTGCTAGCTTCTCTAAGTTTTTTTTTCCAAATAATGATGCTTGGCTTCCTCTCTCTGTGATCTCCTGTATTTTATGATGGTAACTCTCTCTTTTTGTTCACCTTTTCTGCTACTTCTTTTGAGCACCATAGTGGCCTCCTTTTCATTTTACATTTATATACCTTTCTAACAAAAAGATTTGTTGCCCTTAAAATACCCCCCTTTCAGATTTGCCCATTGCTTTTCTACATATCCCATCTGTTCCCATCTAACAACTCCTTGAGGTATTGTCCCATCTTGGCGAAGTTAGTTTTCCTAAAGTCTAAAACCCTCGCTTTTGAATTGACTTCATCAGCCCTAGTCCTAATACTGAACCACACCATCTGGTTATCACTGGATGCGAAATGTTCTCCCACTATAACATAAGAAACACTTTCCCCATTGGTAAGGACCAAGTCCAGTATGGCATCTTCACGTGTGGGTTCTGTTACCAGTTACTGGAATAGTTCTCCCTGTAGAGTATCTAGGATCTCCTTTCTTCTAGATGACACCGCAGCAGGGATGTGCCAATCAGCAGCCGGCATATTGAAATCACCTATCAGTAGCACATTTCTTTTCATGGCAATACTGCATACGTCTTCTGTTAAATCTCCATCCACTTTTTCTTCCTGTGAAGGAGATCTGTTTATCATACCAATGCAAATGGATTTCTCGTTCCCTCTTTCTAGTTAACTCATAGTGCCTCCTCGCTCCCTTTTAAGTCCTGTAATTCTATAGCTTTAATATTATATTTTACATATAGTGCCACTTCTCCTCCCTACCCCGTCCGTCCTGAATAAAGTATAATTACATCCCATTCATGGTTGTCCATGAACCATGTCTCCATAACAGCCACTAATTCCAAGTTAGCCTCTTCCATTAAAGCCTCAACATCTGGGATCTTATTTCCTGTACTACGGGCTTTTATGCACACCGCTTTCCAGATGTAGCATCTTATCTCCAGGAACAAGCAGAAATGTAGTCTTCACATATGGGTAACATCGGTACTGACGGAGCCTACGCAGGAACACTCCCCAGCGTCCAGTAGGAAAGCCTTTGGGAGCATGCCACTGCGCCTGTGTTGCTGCCTTCCTGCCTTTGTGACTCTCCCTCCTCAGTTCTTCGTTTTCCGCAGAGCCAGCAGGAAGCAAGTCCTGTCACAGCAGAACATTTTTTTCATTCTTCTTCTTTGTTATTTTTTGTGGTTGCACCTGCCTTCCTGTCGACGTCTGAACCAATTTCTTTGACTTTATTCCTTTCTTTCTGTTAAAAGAAAAAAAAAAGAACTTTAGTTCTTCCAGGCACATCAATGCCATTTTGGGCCTTAAGCCTTTCATCCAGTCTACTGACACGATGACCAGTGGTTTTAAGAAATGTTTTAAGTGTAGCAGCATTATCTCTGCTACTGATACCCATGACTGGTGTCTTAAATGCCTCGGCCCAGATCACCAGCTATCTGAATGTCCCCTATGCAAGAAGATGACAAAGAGAGGCCTACAGAATCGAGCCGTAAAACTCTGCTCCCTTTTTGCCTCAGATACGGTTTCAATCACTTCAACGTCCTCAAGGGCATCTTCTTCCTTACATGGATCTCAGATATCAAAACATAAGTCTTCCTCCGAGACAGGCCATCCTCCCAAGGGTAGATCTTGATGCCTTTGGGCATTGGTGCTTTCAGTCCTCCATGCTTTCAGACCGCATAAGTTTATACATACTCTACATGGATATGTTCCTTAGGGAGGTAACTAGGGATCTGGAGTCAATGTCTCCTCTTCTCCCGGATGGTAAGAGGGCAGACTATCTTACATTAGTCATGTAAGATAGTAAAATATGCCCAAAATGTTTCCAAGTTTAACAGGGCAACATTTGACTGTTTTGAATGCACTAGCAGAGCAACATCTTCTCCAGGACCAAGCAGGAAGTCAGTCCTTACATATGGGTGTCATCGATGCCGATGAAGCCCTAGCGGAGCATTTACCCAGCTTTCCATGAAAGCCTTTGGGAATGCAGGCACACATGCGCGGTTCCCTTCCCGCCTAAAGGTGCCACCTTACCTCAGTCTCTCTTTTTCCGAGAAGCCCACCGGACGTGTGTCCTGTCATCCCGGATAAAAGTTTGATTTTTTCGGTGATCCTCGCTATTTTTCTTCTCCGGTTTGATGCCGGTTCCCCTCCCGCCGGGTTCGGTACACCGGTATCGAGCCTGTTTCTTCTTTTTTGTTTTTTGCCCTTCGTGGCTGGTGTTTGCGCCCTTTTTTGCTTTTTCCCTGGAAGCCCGGGCCTTTGACCTCGCGGGGACTCTTTTTTTCCCCAATGGCTTCCAGCGGTTTTAAAAAGTGTGAACGGTGTAAGAAATTGATGTCTCTCACCAACACACATGACTGCTGCCTTCGGTGCCTCGGTCCTGATCGCGACTCAAAGACATGTGGACCATGTGGGAAGATGTCTTCCAAGGCACTGCGAAGTCGCCAGCAGCAGAAAGAAAGGCTTTTTTCTGACTCGGCCTCCGGCCGGGCCCAGACCTCGTCTGAGGCCTCGACATCTCGGGATTCGGATCCCAAGCGCCGTCATGGCTCCTCGGACAGGGGGTCCCCCGACCGGGAACGCAAGAGGAAGAAACGGCTCGTGAGGGCGTCGTCGGAAGAGGTCCCTGGCTCCTCAAGGGCCAGGTCTAAGACCCCCGACCGTCGCCTCGGGCCTGTGGAACAGGAGAAGCCTGCCAAAGTTCCTCGCGTTGAGCCGGAGTCTGCTGGACACGCAAGTCCTGTAGTCCTCGTGGACTCTCCTCCCAGAGAGCCGACGTCGGGCCCGGCGCCGCTGGGTCCCGAGTCGGTGGTTGCTGCGTCTCCCAAGCTGAGTCTCAGGATGACAGCCTTGGAGTGCAGACTGTCTGCCTTCATGGAGCAGCAGCGGGCACTGATGGCCAGCCTGTCTGGCGCATCTGCCCCGACCACCGGGACATCGAAGTCGAACCCGGAGACCGAGCCGATACTCGAGACCATGAAGGCTCGAGGTCGACCTCGGTCGCAGTCTCCCTCGACCTCCCGTTCGGGACCGAGGGCGTCGACGCCGGTGCTTCCGGCGTCGGGGCGGGTGCTCCCGGGCCCCACGGGGTCAGACCCTGACTCCTCGTCGCACGAGTCTGCTTGGGAGACGGAGGATGAGGAGTCCCCCGACACATTCAAGACTCTGTGCATCCCGTCGGACTTCCCGCAGTCTGAACCCCGGAGTAGATCCCCTCCGAAGGATACCCGGTTCTCGGAGTTTGTCTGGGATATGGCCGCCGCGTTGGCTATCCCGGCGGACCCCGAGGAGGAGCCTCGAGCCGAGGAGCTCGAGGCCCTGCAGTATCACTCTCCTCCGAAGGAGGCCTTTACTGTCCCGGTTCCTCCGATGCTGGAACGGCTCCTCTTCTGGATGTGGGAGGCACCGGCCTCGGCGCCGGTTCTAAGCAAGCGGGTCGATTCGATCTATCGACTCCAGAAGAGCCCTGGCTTTCAGAAGGCGCAGCTACCACACCATTCCATGGTGGTGGAATCGGCCATGCATCGCCTGAAAAGTCAGAAGATGCACTCCGCAGTGCCTCCTGGCAGGGAGGCCCGACACCTCGATGGTTTTGGTAGAAAGTGCTTCCAGGGCTCGATGCTTGCTTGCCGTGTCCAGTCTTACCAGCTGTACATGGGCATGTACTTGCGGGACCTGGCCAAGGAGTTGGCCGGGTTCTCTGCTTGTCTCTCCGGGGAACCCTTGCAGAGATTCAAGTCCTTGTCCTCGGGGATTCGGGAATGCTCCAAGTTCATGTCCCACGCCGCCTACGATGGCTTCGAGGCTTCAGCCCGAGTTGCGGCAGTCATCGGACCTCAAGCCATGGGTTCAGGAGAAGTTGGTTGATGTCCCTTGCCGAGGTGAGAACCTTTTTGGCAAGCCCATGACCGAGAAGGCCGCTCAGCTCGAGACCGAGCACCTTACAAGGACAAGGCTGTCTAGAAAGACCTCTGCCCCTTCTCACAAAAAGAAGGGCTCGGGTAAGAAGCCCTTTTACCCGAGGAAGGGCCCTGCCTACAAACAGTACCCTCAGTATCAGGCTGCCCAAGCTGCACCCCAGGGTCAGCAAGCCAAGGGGCAGGGTAATGGGCAGAGGACCCCCAAGCCTCCGGCCCCTGCTCCCACTCAGCAGGGTGGGAGTTTTTGACTCCTCAGGCATAGCCTCTCTGTCCCTGCTTTCCCAACCCTGCAGAGGAGGTCGCCTCGCCCTCTTTGCCCACCAGTGGCCCCGCATCACTGGGGACAGTTGGGTGCTAAACATAGTCCACAGGGGCTATGCACTACACTTTCACCAGCTGCCTCCTCCATATTTTCCAGGAGAGCCTTGTGATAAGGAAGCTTATCATAGCTCAGGAAGGGGCTATAGAAAAGGTGAAGTGTCTCTGAACAAGCAACCTGTCAGTGCTGGTAGAAATGAGAAAACAGAATTTTGCCATAAAAGACTACCAGTCCCAGAATGCACCAGGTTTCCAACAGCCATGAGAGGAGCTGAAGTGAGAAAACGTGTGTTCAATCAAAAGGGCTATGAGGTAATCCCCCAAGCACTCATTGCAAAGGGCAGGGCTTGATTCAGCACAGCTGCACTGTGCTAGGATGGAACACTCATCTCAAAGGGCAAGGCCTGATTCAGCACAGATGCGCTGTATTAGGGAGGAACACTCATCTAAGCAGAATAAGAGTAGTGTTTATTCTACAGATGACCATCTTCATGATCACCTTGGATATCCAGAGAATTGTCCTCAGTATCCTGAGAATCAGCTTGAGTTTGATCATCAATTTCATCTGAAGGATCATCAGAAGCAGAAGCCAAACCGGACGGACAGAGAGGGAAAGAGACCCTTTGGAAGAAGGAAGAGAAAAGCCTTTGAGAGGTCTAGAAGAGTCCAAAGCAGTACGTATACTGGGAGGTATTCCAAGGGCCAGCATACACCATTGGACTGAGGAAAGCCAGAGGAATGGTGTTGCAGAGCTAGGAATCACCAGAGGCTACCTGTGAGGGAGACAGCTGCACGTGGAAGGGACCCTAAGACCTGTGCCAGAAGGTATGTGAAGAGAGATCCAGTATCCAGGGATCTGTATTGGAAGGCTGGACATAAGAACTGGACTACATACTGGCCAGGCTATATAGAGAGGAACTCTAGCAGCAATGGAAGCTCAGGTATGAACACTGATCTATGCCCTAGCTATAACCTTGAAAGACAGCAGGGAAACAAGTATTCTCCTGAAAATGCTCCATTGAGAGATTCATCTGTGCCAATCCATGATATTGAACCCATGCTTGTTGAACAAGGGGGAATAATAACAGATGAGGATCCTGTTTATATGGACTGCTCTCTATCTAAACTCCGTTGGTAACTTTCTGTTATAAAGTACAGCAACCATCACAAAGAAATACAAATTTGTTCTTTAATCTACTCAGAAAAGCTCCTGAAGCAGGATTTGACCCACACAGTGGAAGGCAAGCCAGCTAAGGGGTTTCAGCTGGTAACTGCTAGCAATTAAGCCTTACCTAATTGCTTGTGAGCTAGGAGAGAATCACTTCTGTATCTATGTGGGAAGTAATCAGAAGTTAACCTGAAAAGAACAGTTTGTTTCTTGCTTTGTGGCTTTTCATTTGTTGTTTTCCTGATTTTAACTTTGTTTTTCCAAGTTAACACTGAAAGCAAGTAACCTAATTTATGTGCTACCAAGCATATCTGTGTTGGGAGAAATAACCCCATAAATAAAAATCTTATTGGCTTTACCCAAGAGCACAACTAAATTATTGTCAGCAGCTGTGTATGGTGTGAATGAACTACATTGCCCACAATACCTTGCAAATCATATAGAAATATGCACTTGCCAAGAGTGTGAAGATTCTCACCCAGGCAGCTGTCTGACAGCCTCCAAGGCCTCCCCTGCACACACATCTTCTCCTCCAGGAGCTCCAAGGTCTGTTGGTGGACAGGGCGGTGGAGCCTGTGCCCCTTCCAATGCATGGTCGAGGGTTCTATTCCAGATATTTCCTGGTACCCAAAAGAACCGATGGCCTTCGACTTATCCTGGACCTCAGGAATCTCAACAAGTTCCTAGAGAAAGAAAAGTTCAAGATGCTTACTCTTGGGACACTTCTGCCCTACCTCCAGCAGGGAGATTGGCTATGCTCCTTAGATCTAAAGGATGCGTACTGTCACGAAGTGGATCTAGCAGAGCCCATGGAAATAAGTAGAAATACAGATAGTGGATCTGACACTGACACTTCAGACAAGCACATGACAGGGAGTTGCTATAGGCAACATAAACAAACCAGGTCTCGAGCTCTGAGAACACGCCCAAGCTTCAGGAAGGCTAAGGAATCATTAAGGAATGAGGAGCAGCTGAAAGGAGGCGGGGTTGAGACACACGTGAATAAACCTCACTCACCTGGAGTTAGAGGAGAGGGCGAGTGCAAGTTCAGGTTCGGTTTAGACGGAGCCGAGAGAGCAGAAGCAACGGAAATCCTGGAAGCCAGAGAAGTCCCAGGAGTTACAGGAATTAGCAGAGAGGCAGAGAGAGCAGCAACTGCAGAAACTCCTGAGAAGTCAAGGAACTCTGAAAGGGCAGAGAACCCCAGGAGCCCAGGACATTCTGCTGGAAGTCTGGGTTGGAGTGGAGCCACTGAGAGGGCTGGGAGAACAGAAAGGTTTAGCTCCAAGGCTGAGAGAGAAAACCCAGGAGTCTGCCATAGAAGGCAGTGCACAGACACCTTTGAACCCAGTAACGCTTATACAAAAGGTAACAGAGAAGGCAGTTTTAAAGCCAGGCTGAGACAGGCTGGAAAAGCCAATTACCCAGGCTACAGGGACAGAAAGGATAAAGTCTTCTGTCCTGAAGACAGTTTTGTACCCGAGGAAAAGCAAAAAGGGAAAACCTGTAAGGAATTGCCATCCTGTTCCACTCCGGTAGCTTCAGCTGTGCCGAGGAACTCTAAGCTGAGAGAGCCAGAAGGTAAGCTTATTACCTCTAATAGAAAGAGAATTGAATGCAGGAACTTTCCATATGATTGGCAGCATTTGAAGGGCTCTCAAGAGAGGAACTCTAGTGAATACGGTAATTGTTTTTCACAGACGTTAACAGAGGAAGAAAAGAAGTCTCTTTGTGATAGGGAGAGACTGCTAAATAACATGTCTAGCTATTTGAAAGAGAGACTGTTTGCAACAGAGAGTGAGGACATGCAGTGTGAAGTGCAGGGGGACCAACCCACTGTTGAATACATGGATTGTACGCTCACAATTGCAGACGAGATCTCCTCTCTATGTTAAAGGAGCTGTGAAACTTTCTAACTGTGGAAGTAACAGAGAAAGGGTTTATGTTTGTTGGAAAAAAAGGACTGTTTAAAATACTTTTTCATTTGGTGTAAAGAAGCTGAAAAAAGAAGCAGTTTTTGTTCACATTTTGTCTCTTTATTTTTGTACCCGAAGTTGGTTTATCTGCCTTGTTTTTCATTACAAAAAGAATCCTCCCGGAAGGGGAATAAAATCCTGTCTTTGAGCCTTACCACGCGTCCGCAACTCATTTCTTGGCTGGTCCATGAGAACTACAACTCCCAGAGAGCATAGCAAGGCTTTCTATATCATTTTTCTGGCCAGTTCAAGATAAGGCCTCAGTGTAGTACCCTGCCTTAAACCTGTGGGGTCCCACGCTGGGTGACAGTACACTCACATCCTCATTCATCCAGACCACAGAAAGTACCTCAGGTTCATTGTGGGAGGAAACCATTATCAGCACAGAGTACTGCCTTTTGGCCTAACCTCCGCCCCCAGAGTCTTTACCAAATGCCTGGCAGTGGTGGCGGCCTACCTGAGAAATCAAGGCATCTTTGTCTTTCCCTATCTGGACGACTGGCTCATAAGAGGTCAGACGTGCCAGGAGGCCCGACAGGCCACCCTCAGAACTATTGCTCTTCTTCAAAGCTTGGGGTTTGTGATAAACTTTGCAAAGTCCACTTTGCTCCCCTCCCAGAACTTGGAGTTCATAGGGGCAAGGTTAGACTCTATCCTGGCAAAGGCATTCTTGCCAGCAGACAGGGCCCAAAGACTGATGGACTTGGCCAAACTGTTTCTCAGCGGATCCATGGTCTCCGCCAGACTCTGCCTGAGGCTGCTTGGCCACATGGCTTCGACAGTTCATGTAACCCCCAATGCCAGGCTCCATATGCGGCCTGCACAATGATGCCTTCGGAGTCAGTGGTCACAGGCCACAGGCAGCCTCAGAGACAGGATAAGGGTGTCCAGACCTTTTCTGGACTCCCTCAACTGGTGGCTGCACCCACCCATTCTACTGAAAGGGGTGCCTTTTCAAGTTCCTGGGTACACAGTGGTGCTGACCACAGACGCCTCCCTGCAGGGCTGGGGGGCTTATTGTCTGAACAAGTGCACCCAGGGCCTGTGGTCTCCCTGGGAAGCCACACAGCAGATCAATCTACTAGAACTCAGGGCTATTCACTTGGCACTCGGAGCTTTCTCTCCTGCCCCGGCTCGTCAATCTGTCCTGGTTCAGACAGACAACCAGGTAGCCATGTTTTATGTGATCAAGCAAGGCGGGATGGGCTCCAGGCTCCTTTGTCAGGAGGCACAGGACCTTTACTCATTTGCCCTCAAGCACAACATGCTCCTCAAGGCTGTGTACTTTCCAGGCCAGGAAAACTACCTAGCCGACAGGTTGAGCAGAATTCTGCAGCCCCACAAGTGGCAGCTGCATCCTTTGGTAGTTCAGAAGATCTTCCTGAAATGGGGTCTTCCTTTAATAGATCTGTTTGCCAGGCCACTGAACAAACAGCTGCCTCGGTTCTGCTCCAGACAGCCGCATCCTCTGCGTGTGGCAGCAGATGCTTTTCTGATACCATGGTCTCAGGGCCTCCTGTATGCATTTCCTCCCACGCCTTTGGTGGCCCGAACTCTATTCAAAATTCTTCAGGACAAGGCCTCAGTCCTACTGGTGGCTCCCAGGTGGCCGAGACAGCCTTGGTTTCCACTTCTCCTTCAACTGGCGGTGGATCCCCCACTGCCTCTGGGGTTGCTTCCCGACCTTCTCCCAGGATCAGGGTTCACTACTGCACCCCAATCTCAAAGCTCTCAATTTGATGGCCTGGAGGCTGCAAGGATAGTTTTGGCTCCCTGGGGCCTACCTCAGGAAGTTGAGGAGGTTGTCCTAGCCTCTAGGAAACAGTCCACTCGGAAAACCTATGCTCTCAAATGGAAAAGGCTTTCTGTGTGGTGTCAGCTACCTACAGAGGATCCTTTCTCCTGTACTGTACCTGTAGTGCTTCAGTACTTACTGCACTTGTCCAATCAGGGACTTAAGTCAAATTCTGTTTGGGTCCACCTCTCAGCTCTAGCAGCTCACCACTCCCTGGTGGAAGGACATTCTCTGTCGGCTCACCCCTTGGTGTCCCGCTTTCTCAGAGGCTTGCTTTTACTCAAGCCTCCTATCCGTCCTCCTGCTCCTGAGTGGGGGTTGAATGTGGTCTTGCAACAATTGACTCGCCCACCTTTTGAGCCGATGGCTACTTGTCCTCTCCGCTTCCTGTCCTGGAAGACTCTCTTCCTGATAGCCCTTACCTCAGCCAGGTGAGTGAGTGAGCTTCAGGCCCTGGTCTGTGACAGGCCTTACACCAGAATCTATAGGAACAGGACTCATCCAAAGTTCCTCCCAAAGGTTGTCCCCTCTTTCCACCTCATCCAGGAGGTGGTTCTTCCAACATTCTTCCCTAGGCCTCATGCAAGCCAGGCTGAAGCAGTTCTGCATACCCTGGACTGTAGGAGGGCCTTATCCCTTCTACCTTGACCATACGCAAGGGCACAGAAGGGCTACTCAGCTCTTTGTATCTTTTGACCCTAATAAGTTGGGGTTAGCTGTGTCCAAGCGTATCTTGTCCATCTGGGTGGCTGACTGTATCACCTGGGCTTACAAGGCAGCTGACCTTCCTTTGCAGGGTCGGGTCACAGCCCATCGTGTCAGGGCAATGGCTGCCTCAGTTTCTCATCTCTGCTCTGTACCGTTGGTGGACATCTGCAGGGCTGCAACTTGGTCTTCAAGACAGACTTTTGCGGCCCATTACTGTCTGGAGAGGGAGTCCCGTAGGGACAGTGCTTTTGGCCAGGCAGTACTCCGGAATCTCTTTGAGGTTTAGGCAACTCCTGCTCTCTGTTGGGCTACCGGTGGAGGTTGTGTCAGTGAAAAGCCTTTCTTTGATGCTAGGACTACAGGGAGTTCTCTTGTTCAGCTTGGGTTCCTCGGTAGCCCAGAGCTGGGGAGTCACCCATATGTGAGGACTGACTTCCTGCTTGGTCCTGGAGAAAGAGTAGTTACTCACCTGTAACAGGTGTTCTCCAGGAGCAGCAGGAATCAGTCCTCACAACCCTCCCTCCTCCCCTGGGAGTTGCAGTTGTACATAGTTTATTTTTGTTTTTGTGTGCTGTTCTTAGCTATGTCATTTGACTGAGGTAAGATGGCACCTTTAGGCGGGAAGGGAACCGCGCTTGCGTGCCTGCATTCCCAAAGGCTTTCATGGAAAGCTGGGGAAATGCTTCGCTAGGGCTTCATCGGCATCTATGACACCCATATGTGAGGACTGATTCCTGCTGCTCCTGGAGAACACGTGTTACAGGTGAGTAACTACTCTTACCTGCATAGGATTGCCTGGCTTCAGGCATCCGACCTTGAACAATGGGTTCAAGACAAGCTGGGTAATATTTCCTGTACTGGTGAGAACCTGTTTGGAAAGGACTGGCAAGATAAGGCTTCTCAGTTAGTGTCTGAGAATACCACCCTCAATAGGCTTTCCAAAGCTACTGCCAATCCTGCCAAGAAAACAGCAGCTGCAAAAAAGCCTTTCTATGGTAAGAAGAAATTTTACCCTTCTTCCCCCCCCCCCCCAACTTCTCAATATCAGCCGCCCAAGCAACAGAAGAAGCCACAGGCTCCTAAATCCCAACCAGCTGCGCCGACCCAATGTGTGCCTAGTTTTTGACTTCTTCTTAGAGAACATAGCCACTCTGCCTCTGGAGAACACCCACCCCCTCCACATAGCAGGTGGGCTTTGCCATTATGGCCCACAGGTAGCATCTTATCACCTCAGAGCAGTGGACACTAACCATTAATACAAGAAGGGTACAAGTTAATCTAAAAAGCATACCCCCCTCCCATTCTAGTGGGGGAATATTCTCAACCCCCCACTCACTGCTCTCCTGCAGCAAGAGATTACCTCTCTTTTGTCAGAGTATGCCATAGAAGAGGTTCCAACATCCCAACAGGGTTTGTGGTTCTATTCTCCATACTTTCTCATACCAAAGAAAAACAGAGGGTAGAGACCCATCTTAGATCTCAAAAACCTAAATAAGTTTCTAGTCCGAGAGAAATTCAAGACGATCTCACTAGGAACCCTTCTACCTTCTCTCCAGAGTCAGGACTGGCTCTGTTCTCTAGATCTAAAAGAAGTGTATACTCATATCCTCATTCATCCAGAACACAGGAGGTAGCTATGCTTCATCTTCCAAGGAAATTACTATCAATACAGAGTCTTTCCCTTCGGACTCACCTCTGCCCCAAGAGTCTTCACAAAGTGCTTGTTGGTCGTAACTGCATATTCTAAGGATTCTCGGAATATTCGTCTTCCCTTACTTAGACGACTGACTAATAAAGGCAGACACTTTTCAGGAGGTTCATCTATTCCTCCTTCGGACAATACGAGTACTGCAGGATCTGGAATTAGATGGGATTTTGGAAGATTTATCACTATTTCCCACTCAAACATTAGAATTCATAGGCGCTCTTCTAAACACTCGACAGTCAAGGGCATTTCTACCCCAGGACTGTTATACTCAACTGGTGCAGCTAGTACCTCAAGTAAGGCTCAGAGACAATCTCTCGGCCAGGGAGATGCTGCAACTTCTAGGCCATATGGTCTCTACAATGCATGTAGTTCAATATGCCCGTATGCACATGCGGACAGCTCAATGGACTCTTGCTTCCCAGTGGAAGCAGGTCTCTGGGGCCTTCAGGGACCAGATCCAGGTCACAGACATTCTCATCGACTCCCTTCTGTGGTGGTCTATCCCAGGAAATTTCCTTGTAGGGTCACCTTTTCAGATGCCTCCACATCAATGCATTCTGACAACGGATGCCTCCAAACTGGGCTGAGGAGCCCACTTGGACTCTCTCTCCACTCAGGATCTCTGGACAGAGCAGGAGTCACAGCTCCAGATAAATTTACTAGAGCTTCATGCCATCTTTAATGCCCTCAAAGTGTTTCAACAACAACTACAAGACTACAGAGTTCTTGTCCAGAAGGACAATCAGGTAGCTATGTTCTACATGAACAAGCCGGGGGGGGGGGGGGATGGGCTCTTGGGCCCTTTGTAAGAAGGTTCTCCATCTTTGGTCTTTTGCCATTGCTCATCGAATACACCTCCAAGCAGTGTATCTGCCAGGACAGCAAAATGTCTTAGCAAACAGGTTGAGTCAGATCCTCCTTCCGCACGAACGGTCTCTTCATCAGGAGACAATCTCCTACACTTTCAGACCTGGGGAACTTCGGAGATAGACCTTTTTGCCACGCCTCAAAATGTCAACTACCTTGTTTTTGCACCAGAACCCCGATGTCCAGCCCTCCAACAAGGCGATGCTTTCCACCTTCACTGGGAGCAGGATTTCCTGTATGCCTTTCCTCCCATAACCCTGATTTCCAAAACGCTTTTCAAGCTTCAAGCAGACAGGGGCCACATGATCCTCATAGCCCCACGCTGGCCATGTCAACCGTGGTTTCCTCTCCTGCTATGTGTGTCACAAACTCGCCCCCTGAGACTCAGGTCAGCTCCCGATCTCCTCTTACAGGACGAAGGAATGCTACTCCATCCCATCCCACAGCCTCTCCATCTCATGGCTTGGCTGCTGAAAGCATAGTGTTGCAAGATCTTAATCTTCCTCAGGAAGTAAAGCAGGTCCTGCTAGCCTCCAGGAAACTGTCCACCAGACGTTCCAAGACTTCAGTTGGCGTAGGTTCTCCACTTGGTGTTCCCAAAAGGATCTTAATCCCTTCTTAGTTCCTGTGGAGGATCTCCTTCAGTATCTCCTCCATCTTTCGTCCTCTGGTCTCAAGACAAACTCAGTGAGGGTTCTCTTCAGTGCAATTGATGCTTCTCACCATTCCCTTGGATGGACAGCCTATCTCCTCACAACCGCTTGTGATGCGTTTCATGAGAGGGCTCATATTAACCAAGCCTCCCATCAGGCCACCACCAGTGGCATGGGATCTTAATGTCGTGTTAGGGCAGCTCCTTAAGCTGTCCTTTGACCCTTTAGTCACAACCTCACTAAAGTTCCTCTCTTGGTAGGTCATCTTCCTTGTTGCACTCACTTCAACCAGACACATCAGTGAGCTTCAGGCATTGGTGGCAGACCTGCCTTATACCAGGTTCCACCATGATAAGGTGTTCCATAGGGCTCACACCCATTTCATGCCCAAGGTGATGTCTCCTTTCTATTTGAATTAGTCTACCTCCCTGTCTTTTTTCCTAGACCACATTCCTCTAGGGTAGAGGCAACCCTCCATACCCTTGACTGCAAACAGGCCTTGGCATTCTATCTTCAAAGGACAGCTGAGCACCGTAAAGGCTCTCAGTTATTCATCTCCTTTGATCCCAGTCACTTGGGGTAGCCAGTATCCAAATGTACCCTTTCTAAATGGATAGCAGATTGCATCTTGTTTGCTTATGATAAAAGAGACTATCCCTTGAAGGTCATGTCACTGCCCATAATGTTTGTGCCATGGCTGCCTTGACAGCAAACCTATGTTCTCTAGCCATTGACGAAATCTGCAAAGCAGCCACCTTGTCTTCGGTTCATACTTTTGCTGCTGATTACTGTCTTGACCAGGACTCCTGCCGGGATGCCTTGTTTGGTTAGGCTGTACTCCAGCACCCTTTTTCAGACTTAGGGCAACTCCTACCCTCTGTCCCGTAACTTCGATGCCAGATATTAATGAAGGATCCATGCCCTCTTGAGGCCTACTCTGAGGCAAATCTACCGATTCTGGAGTCATTTCTCTGGCATCTGGTAGCTAGGGAGTTCCATATGTGAATACTACATTCCTGCTTGTTCCTGGAGATAGTGTAGTTACTCACCTGTAATAGGTGATCTCCAGGAACAGCAGGAATTTAGTCCTCTCAACTTACCCTCCTCCCTTAGGAGTTGTAAGGTTTTTCTCTCTCTCTATTCTCTCCTTTTATCTCAGCTACAAACTCAACTGAGGAAGGAGAGTCACAAAGGCGGGAAGGCGCAACGCAGGTGCAGTGGCATGCGCCCAAAGGCTTTTCTATTGGACGTTGGGGAGCATTCCTGCACAGGCTCCATCAGTACCAATGTCACCCATTCTTGAAGACTAAATTTGTGCTGTTCCCAGAGATCACCTGTTAAAGGTGAGTAACTACGCTTTACTCATTTCTACAGAGGTATTTAATGTTTTACTTACCTGAGAGCTTACACTTACCTGGGGGCTTTCTTCACCTATCGCCAATGAATCTATTTGAAAGTCCTCTTCAGTCGGTTAGCCAGTCTGCTGCAGTAGACACTTTGACCCTTCTTGGATAGGTGGATGCCATCTCTGCTCTGCAGCCCTTTGAAAATCATCCCCTGGTCCTGTAAAACAAAATGGTCTTGATATCACCATCCGTGCATTCATCTCCAGGATGTGAGCTTCTCTGCCTCTGCCTTTACCCTCAACAAGGAGGATTGAAGAGAACACCACCACCGCTCCTATCTGCTTCACTCTCTGTCCCAGAGTCATGAAGTCACTTTTGATATCCTTGGAGGGATACCTTTTATGCTGACATGGATGAGCAACAACAGGTAATAGTCAATAGGTTTGATGAGTCTTGGCAAACTCTTCATAACATCTCAGATTTTGGCACCTAGCAGACTGCACACCTCTCTGGATATCGTCTGGTTGGCAAATGGATGCCTCTGTACCCTTCAGAAGAATCACCAATCCCCACTACCCTTTGCTTCCTTGTGGTCACCAATTCTGCAACTTTGGGGTGCTTGAGCTTTGGTTCTTCCTTTTCAATGCTTCATTTTACATGTGATTATTTTTGTATTTTACCTAGGGTTGAATGGAGATAGGCAAGTGATGGGTAAATACTTTATGTGGAAACTTTACAATAAAAGTTTGTTTAGAGGAGCTGGTGACAGCAAAAACTTTGGATTTGATGGTGCTCTGTTTTTACCAAAAGGAGACCAGATCTCCTGTTTCTCCAGGACCAAGCAGGAAGTCAGTCCTCACATATGGGTGTCATCGGCGCCGATGAAGCCCCAGCGGAGCATTTCTCCAGCTTTCCATGAAAGCCTTTGGGAATGCTGGCACGCATGCGCGGTTCCCTTCCCGCCTAAAGGTGCCATCTTACCTCAGTCTCTTTTTTTTCCGAGAAGCCCACCGGACGTGTGTCCTGTCATATACTATGTTACTATGTTACCACACCATTCCATGGTTGTGGAATCGGCCATGCATCGTCTGAAGAGCCAGAAGATGCACTCCGCGGTGCCTCCTGGCAGGGAGGCCCAGAACCTCGATGGCGTCGGTAGAAAGTGCTTCCAGGGGTCTATGCTTGCTTGCCGTGTCCAGTCTTACCAGCTGTACATGGGCATGTACTTGCGGGACCTGGCCAAGGAGTTGGCCGGGTTCTCTGCTGGACTCTCCGGGGAACCCTTGCAGAGATTCAAGTCCTTGTCCTCGGGGATTCGGGAATACTCTAAGTTCATGTCCCGCGCCGCCTACGATGGCTTCGAGGCTTCGGCCCGAGTCGCGGCTGCCGGCATCGCGGCTCGATGCCAGGCGTGGCTGCAGTCATCGGACCTCGAGCCAAGGGTTCAGGACAAGTTCGTCGATATCCCTTGCCGAGGTGAAAACCTTTTTGGCAAGCCTGTGACCGAGAAGGCCGCTCAGCTCGAGACCGAGCACCTTACCAGGACAAGGCTGTCTAGAAAGACCTCTGCTCCTTCACACAAGAAGAAGGGCTCGGGTAAGAAGTCCTTTTACCCGAGGAAGGGCACTGCCTACAAACAGTGCCCTCAGTATCAGGCTGCCCCAGCTGCCCCTCAGGGTCTGCAGGCCAAGGGCCCCGTAGGCAGAGGAACCTCAAGCCTTCAGCCCCTGCTTCCACTCAGCAGGGTGGGGGTTTTTGACTCCTTGAGCGTAGCCACTCTGTCCCTGCTCTCCCAGCCCAGGTGGTCGCCTTGTTCTCTTTGCCCACCAGTGGCCCCTCATTACCAACGACAGTTGGGTACTGGACATAGTCCAAAAGGGCTATTCTCTGCATTTTCACCAACTGCCTCCGCCTTACTTTCCAGGGGAGCCCTTGAGGCCTCCCCTGCACACAGACCTTCTCCTTCAGGAACTTCCAGGTCTGTTAGTGGAGAGGGTGGTGGAGCCTGTGCCTCCTCACTTCCAGGGTCACGGTTTCTACTCCAGGTATTTCCTAGTATCCAAAAGGACCGGTGGCCTTCGACCCATTCTAGATCTCAGGAACCTCAACAAGTTCCTCGAGAAGGAAAAATTCAAGATGCTTACTCTTGGAACACTTCTGCCCTACCTCCAGCAGGGAGATTGGCTATGCTCCTTAGATCTAAAGGATGCGTACACTCACATCCTCATTCATCCAGACTACAGAAAGTACCTCAGGTTCATGGTGGGAGGAAACCATTATCAGTACAGAGTACTACCTTTTGGCCTGACATCCGCTCCCAGAGTCTTTACCAAGTGCCTAGCAGTGGTTGCGGCCTACCTTACGAAATCAAGGCATCTTTGTCTTTCCCTATCTGGACGACTGGCTCATTAGGGGTCAGACGTGCCAGGAGGCCAGACAGGCCACCCTCAGAACCATTGCTCTGCTTCAGAACCTGGGCTTTGTCATAAACTTCGCAAAGTCCACTTTGCTCCCCTCCCAGAACTTGGAGTTCATAGGGGCAAGGTTAGATTCTCAACTGGCAAAGGCATTCTTGCCAGAGGACAGGGCCCAACATAAGAACATAAGATATGCCATACTGGGTCAGACCAAGGTCCATCAAGCCCAGTATTCTGTTTCCAACAGTGGCCAATCTAGGTCATACGTACCTAGCAGTTTCCCCAAGGGACACAGGTTCCACAATGCTTGTATTGGTTCAAGCATTGATATCCTGGGTCCCTTCTTAATAATGGTTTATGGACCTTTCCTCCAGGAACTTGTCCAAACCTTTTTTAAACCCAGCTACACTAACAGCCTTTACTACATCCTCCGGTAACAAATTCCAGAGTTTGATTACACGTTGAGTGAAAAAATATTTTCTTTTATTAGTCTTAAATAGTTTACCCTGTAGCTTCATTGCATGTCCCCTAGTCTTTCTATATTCTGATAAGGTAAACAATCGATCTACGTTTACCCGTTCCACTCCGTTCATTAATTTATAGACTTCTATCATATCTCCCCTCAGCCGTCTCTTTTCCAGGTTAAAGAGCCCCAACCTTTTTAGCCTTTCTTCATAGGAGTAGCCTTCCATCCCCTTTACCATTTTGGTGGCTCTTCTCTGAACCTTTTCTAAAATTGCTATATCCTTTTTAAGATATGGCGACCAGAATTGCACACAATATTCAAGGTGCGGTCTCACCATGGAACGATATAGAGGCATTATAATATCTTTTGTTTTATTTTCCATTCCTTTCCTTATCATACCTAGCATTCTATTTGCTCTCTTGGCCGCCGCTGCACACTGGGCCGAGGGTTTTAACATGGTATCCACAAGGACGCCTAAATCTTTTTCTTGGGTGGTGGTTCCTAATGTGGAACCTTGCATCGTGTAACCATAGTTTGGGTTGTTCTTCCCTAGGTGCATAACCTTGCACTTCTCCACATTAAATTTCATCTGCCATTTTGATGCCCAGTCTTCCAATTTATCAAGATCCTCTTGCAATTTTCCACAATCCTCCTGGGTTTTAACAACTTTAAATAGTTTTGTGTCATCAGCAAATTTGATAACCTCACTCGTTATTCCACTTTCCAGGTCATTTATGAATATGTCAAAAAGCAGCGGACCCAGCACAGATCCCTGGGGTACACCACTATTCACCTTTCTCCATTGGGAAAATTGGCCATTTAGTCCTACCCTCTGCTTTCTATCTTTTAACCAGTTCCTGATCCACAGTAGTACACTGCCTCCTATCCCATGACTCTTTAGTTTTGCCAAAAGTCTCTCATGAGGGACCTTGTCAAAGGCTTTCTGAAAGTCCAGATACACAATATCAACCGACTCACCTTTGTCCACCTGTTTATTCACTCCTTCAAAAAAACATAACAGATTAGTAAGACAAGATCTTCCTTGTCTAAAGCCATGTTGGCTGTCTCCCATTAGGTCATGACTATTTATATGCTGAGTAATTTTATTCTTTATGATGGTTTCTACCATTTTTCCCGGTACTGATGTCAGGCTCACCGGTCTGTAGTTTCCCGGATCACCCCTCGAACCCTTTTTAAAAATTGGTGTTACATTGGCGATCCTCCAATCCTCAGGTATTAGAGATGATTTTAATGATAGTTCACAGATTACTGATAGCAGGTCTGCAATCTCAAATTTCAGTTCTTTCAACACCCTTGAATGTATACCATCCGGCCCAGGTGATTTGCTACTCTTCAGTTTATCTAATAGTTGTAGGACATCTTCCCGATGTATCGATATTTCCTTCAATTCTTCCACACCTTTAAATACCACTTCAGTCGTGGGTAACATCCCTACATCTTCCTCAGTAAAGACCGAAGCAAAGAATTCATTCAGTCTCTCCGCTATCGCCTTGTCGCCTCTTAGTGCTCCTTTAACCCCTTTATCATCTAATGGACCAACTGACTCTCTCACGGGTTTTTTGCTACGAATGTACTTGAAAAGGTCTTTATTTCTCGTTTTTGCTTCCGCAGCAAGCTTCTTCTCAAATTCTCTCTTTGCCTGCCTTATCAATGCCTTGCATTTGACTTGCCAGTGCTTGTGCTGTTTCCAGGTTTCATCATTTGGCTCTTTTTTCCATTTCTTGAAAGATGCTTTTTTGGCAACAACAGCCTCTCTGACCTCAGCTTTAAACCATGCTGGCAATTTTTTGGACTTCCTTCCACTTTTCTTAAAGCGTGGAATACAGCTGGTCTGGGCTTCCAAGATAGTATTTTTCAACAACACCCAAGCTTGATGTACGTCTTTAACCTTTGCAACTGCTCCTTTTAGTTTTTTCTTAACTGTTTTCCTCATTCTATCATAGTCTCCCTTATAACACTTATTAAAAAAGGGCTGCTACACAGTACCTTGTCCTGTGCTGCTGAGGAAAACTATATTCTGATTTGATTTAAATTATAGCTCTTTGCTGCTACTAGGCTCTAACCTATTATGAAATTTAAACTACAAGCTCTCTGCTGGATTCTAAATTTAACCAGAAAGCTCTCTTCTGTGTTTTAATTTGAAACTAAAAGTACTTTGCTGATGCTAGGCCCTGAGTGACTATGAAATTTAAACTACAGCTGTCTACTGGGTATGAAAGGTAACCAGAAAGTTCTCTTCTGTGTTTTTAAATTGAATCTTAAACTGTTGCTACTAGGCCCTGACTGATTTAACAAAAAAAATAGTGGGTTCACAGATTAATTAGCTTTAAAAGAAAAACAATTCCTTTCAGAAAAATTCCCAGAAGTATATACTCACAATTTCAGATTTCTCTCCAGAAGTAACAGCCCCCCTTTCCAGTCCGTCAAGACAGGGTCACAGAGCTCTGGTTGAGCTATTTATGCTTGTGCTGATGATGTAAGCAGTGACCTACTTCCTGGGTAATTAACAGTCCTTGCTTGGATAGAAGGAGTCTTTCAAAATGGCCTTTTGAACTGCCAGCTGGTGTTAACACCTATTGAAAAAGCTTCACAGGTTGCTTGCCCACTAGGTAGAAGGCCTCTTTGTAAAGGTCTCTAGAAGACTTTATATGCTGCTCAAGGAGAATTGACCTTGTTTTGCCTCTTGTGCTAAGCTATATTCTGATTTGATTTAAATTATAGCTCTTTGCTGCTACTAGGCTCTAACCTATTATGAAATTTAAACTACAAGCTCTCTGCTGGATTCTAAATTTAACCAGAAAGCTCTCTTCTGTGTTTTAATTTGAAACTAAAAGTACTTTGCTGATGCTAGGCCCTGAGTGACTATGAAATTTAAACTACAGCTGTCTACTGGGTATGAAAGGTAACCAGAAAGTTCTCTTCTGTGTTTTTAAATTGAATCTTAAACTGTTGCTACTAGGCCCTGACTGATTTAACAAAAAAAATAGTGGGTTCACAGATTAATTAGCTTTAAAAGAAAAACAATTCCTTTCAGAAAAATTCCCAGAAGTATATACTCACAATTTCAGATTTCTCTCCAGAAGTAACAGCCCCCCTTTCCAGTCCGTCAAGACTGACTGGACTTAACGACTGATGGACGTGGCCAAACAGTTCCTAAACAGGTCCCTGGTCTCCGCCAGACTCTGCCTCCGGCTTCTGGGCGACATGGCTTCGACAGTACATGTGACTCCCTGTGCCAGGCTCCATATGAGGCCTGCACAGTGGTGCCTTCGGACTCAGTGGTCACAGGCCTCAGGCAGCCTCAGAGACAGGATCAGGGTGTCCAGACACTTTCTGACCTCCCTCAGCTGGTGGTTACATCCACCCAATCTGTTGAAGGGGATGCCCTTTCAGCTTCCGGGGTACTCGTTGGTGCTGACCACCGACGCCTCCCTTCAGGGCTGGGGAGCTCATTGTCTAGACAAGTGCACCCAGGGCCTGTGGTCTCCTTGGGAGGCAGCCCAGCAGATCAATCTCCTGGAACTCCGGACTATCCGCTTAGCTCTCAAAGCTTTTTCTCCTGCCCTGGCTCACCAATCAGTCTTGATTCAAACAGACAACCAGGTAGCCATGTTTTATGTGAACAAACAGGGCGGGACTGGGTCCAGGCTCCTTTGTCGAGAGGCTCACGACCTGTGTTCCTTTGAACATGCTTCTCAGGGCGGTGTACCTTCCAGGCCAGCAAAACTGCCTGGCCGACCGGTTGAGCAGAATTCTGCAGCCCCACGAGTGGCAGCTGCATCCCTTGGTGATTCAGAAGATCTTCCTAAAATGGGGTCGTCCTTGGATAGATCTGTTTGCCAGTCTGCTGAACAGGCAACTGCCCAAGTTCTGCTCCAGACAACCGCATCCTTTGAGGATAGCACCGGATGCTTTTCTGATATCCTGTTCTCAGGGCCTCTTGTATGCGTTTCCTCCCACGCCCTTGGTGGCCCGAACTCTTTTCAAGATTCTTCAGGACAAGGCCTTGGTCCTGCTGGTGGCTCCCAGGTGGCCGAGACAGCCTTGGTTTCCACTTCTGCTTCAGCTGGCGGTGGATTCCCCACTGCCTCTGGGGTTGCAACCCGACCTTCTCTCTCAGGATCAGGGTTCCTTTCTGCACCCCAACCTCAAAGCTCTCAATTTGATGGCCTGGAGGCTGCAAGGGTAGTTTTGGCTCCCTGGGGCCTCCCTCAGGAAGTTGAGGAGGTTGTCCTAGCCTCTAGGAAACAGTCCACTAGGAAAACCTATGCTCTGAAGTGGAAGAGGTTTTCTGTGTGGTGTCAGCTACGTACAGAGGATCCTTTCTCCTGTACTGTACCAGTAGTGCTTCAGTACTTACTGCACTTATCCAATCAGGGACTTAAGTCCAATTCTGTTCGGGTCCACCTCTCAGTTCTAGCAGCTCACCACTCACTGGTGTAGGGACGTTCTCTGTCTGGGCACCCCTTGGTGTCCAGGTTTCTCAGAGGCCTGCTCTTGCTCAAACCTCCCATCCGTCCTCCTGCTCCTGAGTGGGAGCTGAATGTGGTCTTGCAGCAACTGACTCGCCCACCTTTTGAGCCGATGGCTACTTGCCCTCTGTGCTTCCTTTCCTGGAAGACCCTCTTCCTGATGGCCCTTACTTCGGCTAGGCGAGTGAGTGAGCTTCTTGCCTTGGTCTGTGATAGGCCTTACACCAGGATTTATAGGAACAGGGTAGTCCTTCGGACTCATCCAAAGTTCCTCCCAAAGGTTGTCTCCTCTTTTCACCTCAATCAGGAGGTGGTTCTTCCAACATTCATCCCTAGGCCTCATGCAAGCCAGGCTGAAGCAGTCCTGCATACCCTGGACTCTAGAAGGGCCTTATCCTTCTATCTTGACCGTACGCAAGGGCATCGAAGGGCTACTCAGCTCTTCATCTCCTTTGACCCCAATAAGTTGGGTTGGCTGTGTCCAAGCGTACCTTGTCCATCTGGGTGGCTGACTGTATCACCTGGGCTTACAAGGCGGCTGACCTTCCTTTGCAGGGTCGGGTCATGGCCCATCGTGTCAGGGCAATGTCTGCCTCAGTGGCTCATCTCCACTCTGTGCCCTTGGTAGACATCTGTAGGGCTGCAACTTGGTCTTCAAGCCAGACATTTGCGGCCCATTACTGTCTGGAGAGGGAGTCCCGTAGGGACAGTGCTTTTGGCCAAGCAGTACTCCGGAATCTCTTTGAGGTTTAGGCAACTCCTGCCCTCTGTTGGGCTACCGGTGGAGGTTGTGTCCTTGGAAAGCCTTTCTTTGCTGCTGAGACTAGAGGGAGTTCTCTTGTTCAGCCTGGGTTCCTCGGTAGCCCAGAGCTGGGGAGTCAACCCATATGTGAGGACTGACTTCCTGCTTGGTCCTGGAGAAAGAGTAATTACTCACCTGTAACAGGTAAGATGGCACCTGTAGGCGGGAAGGGAACCGCGCATGCGTGCCAGCATTCCCAAAGGCTTTCATGGAAAGCTGGGGAAATGCTCCGCTGGGGTTTCATCGGCGCTGATGGCACCCATATGTGAGGACTGATTCCTGCTGCTCCTGGAGAACACCTGTTACAGGTGAGTAACTACTCTTGTTCCATGAAAGGTTCTAGTAAAGAGCTGAACCAAAATGCTTCAATTGAATATTTATTTAAAGTGAAATAGCGAAAACATTGCTGACTGAACTTCTGTTTGTATCCATGTGCAGGTTCTCCTTCAAAGTTCTCCTTGCCCTTCAAATCTGAGGTTATATCTTCTTGCAGTTCAAGCAGTAATAGTGTCTTCCAGAATTATGCCATGGAGGTAAGCTTTCTCCCCTCTGCTTGATTGTGAGAGAGTTGTATAACACCACTGCTAGAGGTTACAGTATAAGCTAATCATAATCTCAGGCAATACAGGGTATGACTTTTTACCATGGTCTTGAATGTTCGGCATGCCTAAACAATGACAGCAACTATAATTAAAAAGTACTATAAATGCCAGATTTAAACTATCATTCAAAAAATCATTTTAGTAGGACTAGCATTCTCACTGTTCAACAAACACACTCTATGTTGCCCAATTTAATGAACAAATTTATTTAACTCCATACTCTACTGTAAGGCCTCAGTCAAGGTCCCAGTCCCGATCCTCGGGGCTCTGGTCCTGCCTGGCGAGCCTATAGGGGTCTGACCCCCGGTCTTCGGGTGGTCCCTGGTTCCTTGGGGCTAACCCCGAGGCTGAGCCATGGACTATTTCGGGATCCAGATAGGAGACTGAGGACGAGGCTTCTCCCAAGACCTCCTGGCATCGGGACATCACCTCAGAGCCCTCACCCCCGCAGCCTCGACACCACTCCCCACCCGAGGACATGATGTTCCATGATTTCATTCGGGACATGGCCCAAGCTCTCTCGGTGCAGACAGAGTCCGAAGAGGACCCGCACACTGAAGTGCTGGAAATCTTGCAGGATGAGTCTCCGCCCAAAAAAGACACTCACCGATCCCGCCCATCCTCAAGAGGCTCCTGCTCTGGACATGGGAAACGCCAGCCTTGGTGCCAATGGTCAGCCGGCGTCTCCACACCATTTACAGAGGCTGGAGGGGTCCGGGGTTCTATAAGCCCCAACTCCCCCACAACTCAATGGTGGTGGAGTCATAGACCTACTTGTCTGTGCCCCCGGGCAAGGAGACCCGGGCCCTCGATGCAGACAGCCCAGTGGTGCCTGTGATCTCAGTGGACCCAGGCCACGGGCCAACTCTGGGACAGGGTCGGGGTCTCCTGCCAGCTGGCGAGATCCCTCGACTGGTGGCAAAACCTGGGCCGCTTCTGGGCAGGAATGCTCTTCCAGGCGCCCTCCACTGCAGAGTACCCTCACAACAGATGCCTCTCTCCAGGGCTGGGGAGCTCACTGTGGAGTTCACTGTACTCAGGGTTACTGGTCTAGGGAGGAGTCTCTACTACCGATCAATCTCCTTGAACTCGCCTTAGTGCATTCTGCTCCCTCTTGCGGAATAGACCTGTGCTGGTTCAGACAGACAGCCAGGTTGCAATGTTCTATATAAACAAGCAGGTGGGCACAGACTCGTACTGCCTCTGTCAGGAGGCTATACCCGTCATCTGCTTTGATGTGCGCAATGGCATGTTTCTGCGAGCAGTCTACTTCCTGGGCCAGGACAACTACCTGGCGGACAGACTCAGCAGAGTCCTCTGCCCTCACAAGTGGCATCTCGACCCTATAGTGGCGGAGAAGCTTTTCCGCCTTTGGGGCTGGCCCGAGATGGACCTCTTTGCCTCTCCGGACAACGCACAACCGGCTCACTTCTGTTCCAGGCAGCTGCACCCACTGAGGGTAGCGGCAGATGCATTCCTGATCTCATGGTCCAAGGGACTGCTGTATGCATTCCTACCAACTCCCCTGGTCGCCAAGACTCTGTTCAAATTTCAGAACGAGGGGGCATCAGTGATACTGATGGCCCCCAGGTGGCCCAGGCAACTTTAGCTCACAGTACTGCTCTCACTGTCTGCTCAGGAGGAAGGCTCCCTTCTGCACCCCAGTGTGGGATCATTGACTCTAGTGGTCTGGTTGTCATGGCTTCACTCAACCTACCACAAGAGGTTGAGGAGATCCTGCTAGCCTCCAGGAAGCCCTCCACAAGGAGGGCTTATGAGTGGCGCAGGTTCATCCCGTGGTGCACAGATAGGAATAAGATCCCGTTCTTGTGCCCCATCCAGCTGGTACTCCAGTACCTAGCGCATCTGTTGCGTGCAGGGCTGAAATCTAACTCAGTCCAGGTGCATCTGAGCACCATAGCCGCTCACCACCATCCAGTAGGGAGAAAACCCTTATCCATCCAGCCCCTGGTTTCTCGGTTCCTGCGGGACCTTCTGCTTTCCAAGCCTCCTGTCTGACCCCCCCCCCCGGTGGCAGAATGGGACCACAATGTAGTGCTCTCCCAGCTGACTAGGCCTCCGTTTGAGCCACTGGCCACTTGCCACCTCAGATACCTATCCTGGAATGTGGTCTTCTTGGTGGCCCTGACTTCCGCTCGCAGAGTCAGCAAGTTTCAAGCGTTGGTGGCGGACCCCCCATACACCAGGTTCTTCAAGAACAGGGAAATGCTCCGCACTCATCCTAAGTTCCTCCCAAAGGTGGTATTCCCATTTCACCTTAACCAGGAGGTCGTATTCCCCACCTTCTACCCACGGCCTCATGCCGGCAGGGAGGAGCCCCTACTCCACATACTGGACTGTAAACAGGCCCTGTCCTTCAATCTGCAGCAGACCCAGGTCCACTGCAAAGCACCTCAGCTTTTCATGTCCTTTGACCCCAGCAGACTGGGACTCCCTGTAACCAAGTCTACCCTATCCTCTTGGGTGGCGGACTGCATTGTCCTCACCTATGACCGGGCCTCTCCCGTTGGTGGCCCACCTCCATTCTGTGCCAGCGACAAATTTGCAGAGCCCCCACTTGGTCATCCATTCACACATTCGCAGCACACTACTGTCTGGAAAGCGAATTCTGCAGGGACAGTGACTTTAGTCAGGCAGTGCTGCATAATATCCTTGGAGTGTAGGCAACTCCTGCCCTCCAACCCTTCTGTGTTCAGGCTACCGGAGTGATAGTGTTGCTGGATGCTCGGGTCTTGCAGAGTCTCTCAGCGGGGACTCACCTTTTGCAACTCAGGGCCACCTGTTCGGTCACCGTTGGTACTGTCATGGTTTGGTCCTCGGCAGCCTGGAGCTAGGGAGTCCCATATGTGAGGACTGACTTCCTGATTGCTCCTCGAAAAAGTGTAGTTACTCACCTGTAACAGGTGTTTTCCAGGAACAGCAGGAATCAGTCCTCACAACCCTCCCTCCTCCCCCTTGGAGTTGCCGTCCTTCTGTTTGGTTTGACTGCCATCTTAGCTGTGTCATCTGACTGAGCAAGATGGCACCCTTGGGTGGGAAGAGGACCACACATGTGTGGTAGCATTTCCAAAGTCTTTCTTTGAAAGATGAGGAAATACTCCGTGCAGGCTCCTTCTGTGCCAACGTCACCCATATATGAGGACTGATTTCTGCTGTTCCTGGAGAATACCTGTTACAGGTGAGTAACTACGCTTTTCATTCAGGGGTCTATTCTGAGCCACGAACAGTGGGGATGTATGCCCTGTCTGGATATACATCCCCGCTATTCATCCCTCTTGCAGTCCCTGTGCAAGGTTCCCTGTACGAACAGTGGAGTTATACGGGAGCCTTAGGTGGGGGTGGGCAGAAGGCGGTGCATGGGCGGGGTGTCACCCTGGACATACAGGGCCGATTCTGAGGTTGGCCCTGTACGTCTGGGGTAGGCCGGTTAGATGGGGGATAATAATTGCAGGGGATCGGCAGCGGCCAGCATGGACAAGATTGGGAGGCGTGCAGGAGGTTCCCTGCAGCCGAATCCTGGCCATGGGAGGCAGGATCAGGGGTCTGGCTGTAAGGAAAGGAGAATTTCTACAGCAGCCGATATTTGTGGCTCCGTAATGGAGCCGCAGTGCCATGACGACGGGATGCCATGGCACTGCAGCTCCATTACGGAGCCAGGCTGAGTTAGCCGGGTATGCTGCTGGGCATGCCCGGCTGATCAGAATCAGGGCCAGCCTGCACATCCAGGCCAGTAGACCTGATTCTGATCCCACAGGGGCATCTAGCCCCCATAGGATCAGAATTGGGTCTACCGCTGTACGCCCCAATTCTACCTAGCTGCACAAGGGGCTAGAAGTCCAGAAGAGAATAGGCCTCCACATGAATAATGAAGCATTGGAACTTTTTGCCAGAGTATGTAGTAAAAGCTGTTAGTGTAGCTGGGTTTAAAAAAAGGTTTGGACAAGTTTCTGGAGTACAAGTTCATCAACCATTATTAAAGTGGATGGGGGAAATCCACTGTTTATTCTTGAAATGAGTAGCATGGAATCTGTCTACCTTTTGGGATCCTGCCAGCTACTTGTGACCCAAATTGGCCTCTGTTGGAATCGAGATACTGGGTTTGAAGAACCTTTTGTCTGACCCAGTATGGCAAATCTTACTTTCTTATAGTCCACAAATGCAAAATGCAATGCGTGCTAGTGAGTCAATCCCGGCTCCTTATAACCCAGCAGTGACCAGAAGTTGATTGCCAGGCCTTTCTTCTAAGCGAATGGAGGGTAAAGTGACTTGCCCAAGGTTACAAGGAGTACCAGTGAGACCTGAACCGGCCAGTGCTCTAACCACTATGCTGCTACTCCATCTATAGTCTACAGTGGTCCCTTTCCTGGTTGATGTGGAACCTAGCATCATGTAGCTATAGGGAAATTGGATTGGATATAGCTCATGATTTTCTCAGAAGTTAAAGGTAATTACATTCTGATAATTTAAGTATTTTCCTATCCCTGGAGGGCTTACAATCTAAGTTTGAGGCAATAGAGAAAAAAGTGACTTGCCCAAATCACAAGGCATGCAGTGGGATTCAAACCTGACTTCCGTAGTTGTCAGCCCACTGCTTTTAATCACTAGGCTACTCCTTCACTCCTGTTTCTTGAACACCTCAAGTGCATAGATGGTAGCATATCGCTCAAAAAAAGTTTATAATGAGTCTATGATCCCTGCATGTGAAAGTGGAGAAGATAGTTTTCCCAGACTGTGGTAACTGTCTTGATGTAGTATTGAAATTGTTGAACAGTGCATCCTTAATGAAGACTGAGCGTTTGCCATCACTGAAGGGAGCATCTATTTATAGTGTTTGATTATGTGATGCAAAAGAGGTGATCTCTTTAGTTCCAGTTGGAACTTCAATTGCCTCATTTGTAGTTCTGCAAAATGATTGACTTTAACTATTGCCACCATGTGCCTCATGATTGAGTATAGTCTGAGCAAAGACTGAGTATAGGCTTTGCTATGAGTCAATTATATTGATTAATTTATTACAATTTGATAAACTGCACTTCCAAGGCCAGCCTTAACAAGGTGGTTTGCAAATTGTCCTATAAATAGGAAAAGAAAGGAGTAGTAAAATTCTCTTTCGTTCTGGCTCCTCAGTCATCCCACCTCCTGTTCATCGATTTAATTTCCAAAGACCTGTTGAAAAAGCTCTTTTCAAAGCAACTTTGTAAGAGAAGGTTCACTTCTAAGGGTTCATCAATGCAGGAAGTGCATTACATAAGAATGGTCCATAGAAAGAAAAAGAGGTGCATCTGGTCAACTCAGGATTGAAGAAAGATGGTGGAGGAAGGACTAGAAGATCGATGTGCAGTGACATTTTTAGTTTTGAAGATTGAACTGGCCTTTGAATTATGGTGCTGGCAAAAAATATTGTGTATAGCATGGACTGCCCAAAGAACAAACCAATCAGTAGTAGAGAAGATCAGACTTAACGTTTTGTTTTTTTGTTTTTTTAGAAGCTCAGATGACAAGGCTTCGACTTTCATACTGTGGACGTATCATGCAAAGAGAGAGATCATTAGGGACATCATGCTTGGCAAGGTTGAAGGTCAACATAAAAGGAAGGCCAGCAATGAGATGGATTGATACAATAACAGCAGCTAAGGATGCCACTCTATCAACTATGAGCCTGAAGACTGAAGAGTTTGACAGCTATCCACAGGATCACCATGAGTCAACACCAACTTGACAGTACTTAACAACAGTAAATGAGGCAGATAAAACTAGCATGACCCACCTAGTCTGCCCAGCAAGGTGGTTAGAGTTGATAATGGCTGTATCTCCAGGAACAAGCAGGAAATCATTTTTCACATATGGGTGACGTCAGCACTGACGGAACCCGGCATGGGAACACTCCCCAGCATCCAATAGGAATGCCTTTGGGAGCATTCCTCCACGCATGCGTGGCTTCCTTCCCACCTTACCTCCTGGTCTCCTCAGTCATCTATTTTTCCGCAGAGCCATCGGGACCTCGTCCCTCTCAGCCGTGTCTAGAAACTTCAAACGTCTTTCCACTTGTATCGTCAAAAGTACTTAGGTTGCTTTCCTGTCGACCGCCTCGACTCCCCATTTGTTATTTTTATTTTATATCATTTTTATTTTATTTTATTTTTTTCCACAAACTTTGTTTGAGACTTGCGGCCTCATCAGGTACCATTGCCCAGTTCGTTTTTGCCTCCATACTATTCACTAATATGGAAAAGAAAGCCCCGAAGTGTTTTTTCAAGAAATGCTCCAAGTATTCCAGCACAATTTCTATCACTGATGAACATTCTTGGCTCCTAAAATGTTTAGGCCCAGACCATGATGTTGATTCTTGTCCCTCCTGTCGCCACCTGACTTCTAAAAGTAGAAAGAACCGGGACAAACAGAAGGCTAAGCTGTTTCCTACAGACTCATTTCCTTTGGTACATTTCTCAGTGGCATTCTCCTTCAAAATCTTCCCATGCATCTTAAGTCCTCACCAGAAAAGGAAAAGCATCACTCAGAGTCACCAGTGCTTAAAAAGAAGACATCTGCCTTGGCATCAGAGTTATTTTTATTTATTTATTTATTTACAGTCTCTTATATACCGCACTATTCAGCATCAGCGCGGTTCACATGGAACAAAATGCTCAGTACATTTAACACGTATGAGTTTACAGGTAACAGGGTATAAATAACTTGGATAACCGGGGTAACTATTTACAAAACATACTACATGGAATCATATACACAGAAGATACATAGGGAAACCAGCCCACTATGGGAATGAATATCACACTTGGTGAGTTGTTGATATACCCTAGATTTATCTGGGACTGGTATCAGTGGGTGTTATTGGGCTCTAGGTGACGCCATTGGGTTCTATAAGGTATTTGTTGAAGAGGTGGCATTTGAGGGCTTTCCTAAACTGTGTCAGGCTCCTAATAGCCCGAATATCAGGGGGTAGTGCATTCCAGCATATTGGGGCACTGAGACTGAATGCTCTGTTGGCTGTCGATTTAGTGCAAGTAGTAAGTTCCCTCGGGATTTTGAGGGAGTTTATAGCCATGGATCTCCTTGCTCTATTTGGAGATGTGCTATGGATAAGTGAGGATAAGGATGCCGATGTGAGATTATTGACAGCTTTAAAAGTAATTACCAAGGTCTTGAACACTATTCTAGCTTGAATAGGAAGCCAATGCAACTGTATCAGCAGGGGCGTAATGTGGTCGTACCTGGAGGCTCCATGGATGACTCTTGCTGCCGCGTTCATGGCTAGCTGAAGCGGGTTTAATGTAGATTGGGGAAGACCTTGTAATATGACGTTGGCATAGTCGAAATGGGGTATAACCAACGCCTGGAAGATTGTCCGGAAATCAGTTGGATCAAGCATGGAACGTAGGTGTCTAAGTGAGCGTATCTTGAAGTAAACTGATCTGACTATGTTTCCTATGTGGGCTTTCATGTCTAGGCGTTGATCCAGTGTGACTCCCAAATATCGAATTGAGGATTTAGATTGCAACTCCGCTTCTTTTACTTTAAGATATTTTGGGGGGGTAAAATTGGGATTCCTTGTTATGAAGAGTACTTCAGTTTTCTTATGTTGTATTCTGAGGTTTTGAGACAGGAGCCAGTCAGATATTGCGTTGAAGCAACTCGTTAGTGGGGAGAGGTCGAGATGCTCGGTAGAGAAGGGAATGTAAAGCAGGACATCGTCTGCATATAACATGCAGTCAACATTGAAAGACCGGATGATATTACAAATTGGCTGCATGTAAATATTGAAAAGGAGCGCAGAAAGGGAGGATCCTTGAGGTACTCCTTGGCTTTGGTGGAAAGGTTCAGACTTTATCCCTCCAGAACGGACATGCTGCCATCTCTCGGCCAGGTAGGATCTGCACCATTCAAGCGCTTTTCCATTAATGCCTTTGTCAATCAGACGTCCTAGTAGAAGCTCATGATTTACTGAGTCGAAAGCTGCAGCGATGTCCAGAAAGATGAGTGCAAATCCTTGACGGATGTCGTCAATGCCAGTGATTATTTTGCAGAAGAGGGTGGTAAGGAGGGTTTCCACTCCATGGAATTCCCTAAAACCATGTTGGCAGGGGTCTAATGGTGCAGCGGAGTCAATGTGATCCTGCAGTTGCTTTTGGGCCTCCTTTTCAATGATCTTCGCGAGTAGTGGAATGCTAGATATGGGTCTGTAGGATTCCACCTGTTGGGGGTCAAGCTTGCAGTTTTTTAACAGAGGTCTGATAGAGGTGTGTTTAAGGGCTGAAGGGAAGGAGCCAGTTGAGAAGGAGAGATTCGTTATTTTGGCCAGTACTGAGCTGAAGTGACTGCGAAGCTCCTTGATCCAGAAGGCTGGGCATGGATCAGTCTGAGCAGTACTGGTGTTAAGGGCTGCAATTGTGTCTTCAATTCCTCTCTTGGAGGGGGTAGAAAACATGGTTAGGGTTGTTTGGCAGTTTTGCTCTGTGGTAGAGGCTATAGTAGAGGTTTTGTTGGTCTGACATATCTTGGATTGTAAATAGGTTGCAAAATCTTGTGGGTGTAGCTCAAATGGAGGTCCAGAGGATGGTTCCTTGGATAAAGTCTTGACAAGGTCGAAGAGGTCATGTGGTTTATTAAGTGATCTCATTAAGGTGTCAGAGTAGTACTGTTTCATTGTGTTGGTGATTGCGTTGCGGTGTGCAGCCAGATGACAGTTGTATGTCATTTAAAGAGTGAGATCGGCGCCAGCATTTCTCCAGTTTCCGTAAGTGGTTAAGTGATGCTTTAAGATCAGCTGAGTACCATGGGGCACTTACTCTTTTACCTGGAGGCCTGTTGGATGTTGTACGTAGGGCAATTGAGCTGAGGCAGTTGTTCCATTGAGAAATTAGGTTGTCAAGGTTCTGGGTGGATTCAGAGATGAGTTGCTGCGTTTCAGCAAGGATAAGATCTCTGTTGTAAGGCTTGAAAGATCGAGAGGGCGGTCTTGCGGTGTTGCTTTGGATTTTGTTGGTTTTTGTGTAGGCTTTGTAAGAGGGAATCTGAATGATGATCAGTTTGTGATCTGACCAAGGAACAGAGGTTATGGAGGTTATGGGATCCTGAGCTGGGTTAAGAGAGGTTTGCGGGGCGAATACAAGGTCCAAGATATTTCCCTTAATATGAGTAGAATCATTAACTAGTTGCTTGAAGCCAAGATTTTCCAGGGCATCCAAGAAGGCTGTTGCTTGATGATCTTGCAATGTAGGCAGGTTGAAGTCGCCTAGGATCCAATTTGGGAGGCCTGGGTTATGAGTGTTGGATGCCAAATCGATGATAGCCGCGAGATCATCTGGGGAAGCTGAAGGAGCTCTGTAAAGCAGGTTGATTATGCAGCGTTTGTTGGAGATGGTGACGGTCTCAAGGTAGTTTGTATTGGTAGTGTGCACTGTTCGAAAATGGAGGTCTGTCCTGGTGAGGATGAGCACGCCACCTCCTCTTTTTTCTTGCCTATGACTTGAATGTATGGTGAAATTCTGAGGGAGGAGCTGGTTGAGTATTACGTTGTCTTCAGCAGATAACCACGTCTCCGTGACCATGAGTATATCAAGGCCGTGGCTGGCAATTAGGTCAGTGATGGCTGGCCACTTCTTCCGGATAGAACGGGCATTGATGAGGGCACATTTTAGGTTATGAGGGTAGGAGTTTTGAATTTGTTTCGGTTTCATATTGTGTTGAAGAGCAATGTGTAACAGATGGGGGTGGTGTGAGCGGGAGTCCCAAGTTATGTTGTTATGGGAAGCACTAGTCCACCTTCTCCCATGGCTCAGTAATATTGGAATCTGGTTGGATGCTGTGGTTGAGGCTAGAGAGTTGGAGAACCAGCCTGAAAGGACGAAATAGCATCCTATTATGGTGGTAATGAGGGAACCCATCTTGTCAGAGCACTATGTGAATGGGAGTGGGTCAATCTGGTTAGGCTAACAGGAAGTTATTGACCAAACTCTTGGTATTTAGTGTGGTATACTGTGTGACAGCAGACACTATGATCGCAGGCAATGGTTAAAGTTAGCTAACTAGTACAATAACTTGATGACTGGAACTGGTGAAACTACTGACAACAGTAAAGTAGATTGCTGACAATAGTAGGTTATTGCTAGCACTACGATGGTGACTGGGGTTAATAGGCTACTGACAACAGTATAGAGTTTGATTTGCATGGGATATTACTGGCTACTGACAGCAGTATGGAGAATGGCTACTGACAACAGTATAGTGGTTGACTTGCAATAGAATGTTACTGACAATGGAATAGTACTGGCTACTGACAACAGTATAGAGACTGGCTACTGACAACAGTATAGTGACTGATTTGCAATGGAATGTTGCTGACAATGGAATATTACTGGCTACTGACAACAGTATAGAGACTGGCTACTGACAACAGTAAAGCGGTTGATTTGCAAAGGAACATTACTTACAACAGTGCTTTGGATACTACCAATGGCACAGTGGTGACTAACTATTAACGTTTGCTGACAACAGTATAGTAGCTAAATAACATGGACCTGATATGCAGTGGCTCTATTAATGAGGTTATACTTGCGGAAGGCAGCGTGAGCAGACATTAAGAGAGTTCAAATTGCCGGGAAGTCTTGCGTTGGTTCTGAATGACGTGTCCGTTGCGGTATCTGGGCCAACTGCAGGCGCTTTCTTTAGATTGCAGATTGTTGATTGCCCCGATTGGGCAACTTCAGCTGGAGGCAGGCCCTGTAACCCCGGCAGCTCGATCCCGGCCGGGAGAGCTGTTGGTGAGCCGGGGTGCGGGAGGGCAGAGGTGAATAAAGCCGGGGTGCAGGGGTTCAGCATACAGAAGACCAATCAATAGGCTGCTGCTTTCCTTGGAGGTCCCCGCCTAAGGGCCACGCCAAAGGGCCCTCTTGCGAGGCCCTCAGGCGCGGGCGCGCCCGATGGCGCTCCTTATTTGAAGCAGCTGGGCCGCCCGGATTGGGCAGGGAAGACCGGAGGGCGTCCTTCTCT
Source organism: Ichthyophis bannanicus (assembly GCA_033557465.1). NCBI lineage: Eukaryota > Metazoa > Chordata > Amphibia > Gymnophiona > Ichthyophiidae > Ichthyophis > Ichthyophis bannanicus. The sequence goes on along the minus strand of CM066043.1, from coordinate 259,795,874 downwards.
TCGCCGCGTGCTCGATCCCTCCTGGGAGAGCTGCGGCCGGGCAGAAGATGAAGCGGGCAGCAAAAGGAGCCTGCACCCGATGGCGCTCCTTATTTGAAGCAGCTGGGCCGCCCGGATTGGGCAGGGAAGACCGGAGGGCGTCCTTCTCTTCGCCGCGTGCTCGATCCCTCCTGGGAGAGCTGCGGCCGGGCAGAAGATGAAGCGGGCAGCAAAAGGAGCCTGCGCCCGATGGCGCTCCTTATTTGAAGCAGCTGGGCCGCCCGGATTGGGCAGGGAAGACCGGAGGGCGTCCTTCTCTTCGCCGCGTGCTCGATCCCTCCTGGGAGAGCTGCGGCCGGGCAGAAGATGAAGCGGGCAGCAAAAGGAGCCTGCGCCCGATGGCGCTCCTTATTTGAAGCAGCTGGGCCGCCCGGATTGGGCAGGGAAGACCGGAGGGCGTCCTTCTCTTCGCCGCGTGCTCGATCCCTCCTGGGAGAGCTGCGGCCGGGCAGAAGATGAAGCGGGCAGCAAAAGGAGCCTGCGCCCGATGGCGCTCCTTATTTGAAGCAGCTGGGCCGCCCGGATTGGGCAGGGAAGACCGGAGGGCGTCCTTCTCTTCGCCGCGTGCTCGATCCCTCCTGGGAGAGCTGCGGCCGGGCAGAAGATGAAGCGGGCAGCAAAAGGAGCCTGCGCCCGATGGCGCTCCTTATTTGAAGCAGCTGGGCCGCCCGGATTGGGCAGGGAAGACCGGAGGGCGTCCTTCTCTTCGCCGCGTGCTCGATCCCTCCTGGGAGAGCTGCGGCCGGGCAGAAGATGAAGCGGGCAGCAAAAGGAGCCTGCGCCCGATGGCGCTCCTTATTTGAAGCAGCTGGGCCGCCCGGATTGGGCAGGGAAGACCGGAGGGCGTCCTTCTCTTCGCCGCGTGCTCGATCCCTCCTGGGAGAGCTGCGGCCGGGCAGAAGATGAAGCGGGCAGCAAAAGGAGCCTGCGCCCGATGGCGCTCCTTATTTGAAGCAGCTGGGCCGCCCGGATTGGGCAGGGAAGACCGGAGGGCGTCCTTCTCTTCGCCGCGTGCTCGATCCCTCCTGGGAGAGCTGCGGCCGGGCAGAAGATGAAGCGGGCAGCAAAAGGAGCCTGCGCCCGATGGCGCTCCTTATTTGAAGCAGCTGGGCCGCCCGGATTGGGCAGGGAAGACCGGAGGGCGTCCTTCTCTTCGCCGCGTGCTCGATCCCTCCTGGGAGAGCTGCGGCCGGGCAGAAGATGAAGCGGGCAGCAAAAGGGTCTTCCAGGTCGGCGTCTGCTTCAGACACCAAGCATCAGCATCGGCACAGTCATTCATCATATTCCGATGCTGACTATCGATCGAAGCAACCCTGTCTGGAGCCACTCCTCCCTCAGTACCATCATTGGATGACTGTGTCATCACCATCGAGCATAGCATCGCTAAGCTCTTAGCAGTAGTAACGGCGATGACATTGAGTGTTCCGCAGCCTGCACTGGCACTGGTTCCGCTGATGCTGGTGACTGCCACAGAGCTCGGCACATCCCCTGCCTAGCATAGCTCCATAGAGCAGCCGATACCAACGCCTTCGGCACCACCGTGTCTGATACCCTCTACATGCAAACAGCGAAGGTAGTGAACATCTCATAAGGATTATTTTGACTTCCTTCCGGACTCAGATTCTGCAGAGGCCTCCAAGGTGGAATCCATCGATTCCGATATCCATAGAGAGGTACCGTCGGATCCATCGCTTCTTTATGAACATCAGCGTTCACCACCCGAAGACATGTCCTTTCAGGATTTTATTAGGGACATGGCGGCAGCACTCGATGTTTCAGTGGCTACGGAAATGGAACCAAGAGCTCGATATCCTCCAATACCTATTGGCACTGAAGGAGACTGGGTGCTCCCAGTGCATAACTTCTTAAAGAACCTAATGGCTCGAATGTGGGAGGCCCCCATGTCAACCCCTGCAGTGAGTAAAAGGCTCAATACCTTTTATTGGGTTCCTCCCTCCCCAGGGTTCCAGAAGCCACAACTTCCCCACCACTCCTTGGTTGTGGAGTCTGCCATGAGGAGAATAAAAAGCCAAAAAAATCACCCCTCATTGCCTCCTGGGAGAGAGGCCAGGATCCTAGATGCATTTGGAAGGAAGGCATTCCAAGTTACCATGTTAGCCTCTAGAATAGACTCCTATATGCTCTATATCAGCATGTCTCTCAAGGATGTATTGAAAGATTTGTCAGAGTTTACCACCCTGCTGCCTCCTGACAAGCAGGCGGCTCATCAGGTCTTAGTAACACATGCCCAGAATACATCAAAGTTCTTAACAAGAGCAGCATTCAATGCATTTGAAGCTAACAGCAGATCTGCAGCAGCTTGCATAGGGGCTAGGAGAACAGTATGGTTCCAAGCATCTGACCTGGAGCAGTGGGTCCAAAACAAATTAATCAACCTACCCTGTAATGGTGAGACCCTCTTTGGTCAGAGGGTGGAGGGAGAAGGCCAGTGAGATAGAAACTGACTACCTAACCATGAAGAGGCTTTCAAGGAAGACAGCAGACTCTTCTAAGAAGACTACCACTAAGAAACTTTTCTTTCGTAAGAAGAAAAGGTGTTTTTTTTTTCTCCAGGAACAAGCAGGAAGTCAGTCCTCAAATATGGGTGACGTCGGCACCGATGAAGCCCTCATGGAAGCATCTCCCCAGCTTTCAAAGAAAGCCTTTGGGAGATGCCACCACGCATGTATGGTGCCCTTTCTGCTCAAGGTGGCCATCTTGCTCAGTCTCCTTTTTTACCACAGAGCCCTTCAGACATCTATCTGCTTTCCCCCAAAAAAGTTTTATTTTTTTTTGCCTGAGTTTTATACTCTCTCCTCCGATTGTGCACTAGTACTCTTCCTGCCACCCAAGCCCACTGCCCCAGCATAGAGTCTTAGGTTCGTAACCCTTTTTTCTTCTTGGTGCCTTCGCGCCCCCTTTCTGAAGAACAATGGTGTCGACCGGGGTCTGCGGGGGCGCCACGGGAATCCGAGGCTTCAGTTGGGCCATGGCAGCACCATGGGTCTTCAACCTTGCCGGGGTACTTTTTTCCCCCCAAGGCTACCAGTGGCTTCAAGAAGTGTGATAGCTGTACAAAAATGATGTCCCTTACCGATACACATGACTGCTGCCTAGGCTGCCTAGTACCAGACTACAACCCTGTGGCCTGTGGTCTTTGTACAAAGATGTCTGCCAAGGCCCTCGAGCCATTAGCAGCAGTATGATATGTTTTTCCCAGAGTCCCCGGTGCTTCTGAGGGCCATGGCCCAACTGAAGCCTCGGATTTCCATGGCGCCCCCACAGACCCCGGTCGACACCATTGGCCTTCAGAAAGGAGGTCTGCCTCAAGGGAACACAAGAAGAAGAAACCCTCAAAGGCAGCATCCTTGGATGGTTCCAGCAGGCCGGGTAAGCACCGAGCTAGATCTCGCAGTCCATGCCACTCATCCAAGGGCTCAGAGCAGGAGCGACCCACCAAGGTCGCCCAGAGGGAATCACCCAAAGATTGGCTCTGGACACCCAAGGCCATCCTCATTGAGGACGCCCCTTAGGGGGAATCGGCACCAAGCCAGAGTTCCTTGGTACATGCACCGATGGCTGTGTAGCCTTCTAGACTGGAGACCAGAATGGCAGCCCTGGAGCGCAGCTCTTCTGCCTTCATGGACCAGCAGCAGGCATTGATATCCAGCACAGGAATTCATCCGCCCAAACCACCGGGCTCTCGACGTCAAGGATGTCCCTGGAGGCCAAGCTGATCCTAGAGACCATACGGCCTCGAGTCGATCCTCAACCAAGGTCTCGATTTGGCTTCCGTTCTACGGGACTGAGGTCTTCCCTGCCAAACACGTACGGCAGCAGTCATGGGGCCTCTGAGGGGTTCGGGCCGGGCTCGGGCCCAGAGCCTCCAGGCTGCCCCTCCCTCGCGTTTTCAACTGATTAGTTGGAATGGGAGACAGAGGACTAGGAGTCCTCTGACACCCATCGCCACCACGATGTCCCCTCAGACCTGTTCCCTTCCAAGTCTTGACGTCGGTCCCCGCCCGAAGATATGGCATTCCTTGACTTCGTGCAGGACATGTCAAAGGCGCTAGCATTCCCAACAGAATCAGAGGAGGACCCTCAGATGGAGAAACTAGAAATCCTCCAGTACGAGACCCCACCGAGGGAATCGCTGACTGTGCCCATTCCACCCATCCTGGAACGGCTAATGCTTCGCATGTGGGAAACACTAGCGTCTGTGCTCGTCGTGAGCAAGCAGCTCGACTTGATATATTGGGTCTGCCGGAGCCTGGACTTCCAAAAGACACAGCTGCCACATAACTCCATGGTGATGGAATCGGCCATGCATTGACTGAAGAGCCAGAAGACACACTCCTTGGTGCCCCTGGGTAGGGGGGCCTGCACCTTGGATGCCCTTGGCAGAAAGTGCTACCAGTGCTCGATGCTCACCGTCTGGATCCAGGCCTACCAGCTGTACATGGGCATGTACCTGAGAGACCTGGCAAAGGAGCTTGCCGAGTTCTCAGCTGGTCTCTCTAAGGAACCCCTGCAGCTGTTCAAGAACCTGGCCAGAGCCATCCGTGAGTACTCCAAGTTCATGACTCAAGCAGCCTATGACTGCTTCGCGTCTGTGACTAGAATAGCTGTGGCGAGCATTGGTGCCTGGCGTCAGGCTTGGCTACAGTTTTCCAACCTCAAGCAATGGGTTCAGGACAAATTTGTCGATGTCCCATGCCAAGGGGAGAACCTCTTTGGCAAACCAATGACAGAAAAGGCCACCGAGTTGGCGACAGAGTTCGTGACGAGGACCAGGCTCTCCAAAATGACAGCTACCCTTCCCCAAGGAAAGGGGCTGCTTACAGAAACCACCCACATTATCAAGCCTCCCCAGCGCCCCAGCAGGGTCAGCGGGCAAAGGGACATAGACAAGGCCCTCATAAGCAGAAGACTCCCAAGTCTCAGGCGTCAGCTCCAGCCCAGCCTGGGGGGAGTTTTTGACTCCTTGGGCATAGCCTCTCTACCCCAAGGAGGACATCAGCCCACAGAGGGACGTCTGATCCACTATGTCCACAGGTGGCCAACCATCACCACCGATTTCTGGGCATTCCAGATGGTCAGGAAAGGCTATCTTCTCCACCTGGCACAGACACCACCTCCTCTCTTCCTGGGAGAGCCCCCAGGTCTCCTTTTCACTGGGACCTCCTACTGCAGGAACTCACAGGCCTTCTCGATGACAAGGCAGTTTAACCAGTACCCCAACATCTCGGGGGCAAAGGGTTCTACTCCAGGTATTTCTTTGTGCCAAAAAGGACAGGGGGCCTACTGCCCATCCTAGACCTGCGGAACCTGAACAAGTTCCTGGTGAGGGAGAAGTTCAAGATGCTCTCCCTTGGGACATTGCTGCCTTACCCTCTAGCAGGGAGATTGGCTATGCTCCTTCGATCTGAAGGATGCTTATACCCACATCCTCATTCACCCTAACCACAGGCAGTATCTTTGCTTCATGGTGGAGGGAGGCCACTACCAGTATAGGATACTACCCTTCGGCCTGGTGTCCGCCCCCAGGGTCTTCATCAAATGCCTGGCAGTAGTGGCCGCCTTCCTCCATCTCTAAGGGGTATTTGTCTTCCCCTACTTGGATGACTGGCTTATAAAAGGAGGCACGGCCACCAAGGCATAGCAAGCTGTGGCATGCACCATCCACATCCTGCAACATCTGAAGTTTGTGATAAACTATCCCAAGTCCCATACAATGTCTGGCGTTCATAGGTGCAAAACTTGACACTGTTCAGGCAAAGGCCTTCCTCCCCCTGGACTGAGCCAACCATCTCAGAACACTGGCCGCAGACGTGCAACACCGTCCCTCAGTGTCAGCTCAGCTTCTGCTGTGCCTACACAGCCACATGGCCTCCACGGTCTATGTCACCCCAGACGTCCATCTGCACATGAAGGTTACCCAGTGGTGCCTTCGAGACCAGTGGACACAGGCCGCCTCCAAGACAGAGTCTCAGTGACCCACCAATTGGTGGACTCCCTGATTTGGTGGCAAAATCCACAACACCTTCAGGCAGGTATGCCCTTCCAGGCCCCAAGTCCCCTAAGGGTCCTCACAACTAATGCCTCCCTGCTGGGATGGGAAGCCCATTGCAAGGAACTTCACACTTAGAGCGGCTGGTCACAAGCGGAAGGCAACAAGCAGATCACCTTCTGGAGCTTGGGGCAATATATCTAGCCCTCCGAGCTTTTCCCCAGCATCTGAGGAACCAGCTGATGCTGATCCAGACGGACAACCAAGTGGCGATGTTCTACGTGAACAAGCAGGGGGGCACAGGGTCTCGTACCCTTTGCCTCGAGGCGATGACACTGCTCTTATGCAATTCATCAGGGAATGCTCCTATGGGTGGTATATCTACTAGGCCAGGACAATGCCCTGGCAGACAAACTGAGCAGGGTCATCCAACTGCACGAGTTGCAACTGGACCCCAGAGTGGCCACCTGGCTCTTCCGACTCTGGGGGACCCCTCAGATGGACCTTTTCGCCAGCCTGGACAACTACAAGTTGCCCCGCTTCTGTTCGCGTCAGCCCCACCTGGGCGGGATAGCAGCAGATGCGTTTCTCATCCCATGGTCGGAAGACCTCATGTACACCTCGCAATCCACGCCGTTGATTGCCAAGACCCTCTTCAAGGCTCTTTGCAACAAAGCATCACTGATCCTGGTGGCTCCACAGTGGCCCAGGCAGTCGTGGTTGCCGCTGCTCCTCCAATTGTCAGTGGAGGCACCGATCCTCCTGGGGAGTTCCCCAGGGCTTTTGTCTCAAGAAGAGGGCTCTCTCCTGCACCCCAGTCTGGCATTCCTATCACTGACAGCATGGCTGCTGAAAGGGTAACCTTAGCCCCTTTCAACCTCTCGGGGGAAGTAGAAGAGATCCAGCTGGCCTCCCTAAAGACCTCCAACAGGAGAGCTTACGCCTTCAAATAGCGCAGTTCTCAGTGTGGCGCACGGAGCAATGGGTGACCCTGTTCTGCCCGGTGCACTTAGTGCTGCAGTCAGGGGCGGCCCAAGGGGGGTGCGGGGCCATGTGCGGAGACTCGGTGTGGGGCCTCATTTGCATAAATATTTGCATAATGTTACCATACACTAACTTTTAGTAAGCATGCCTCTTAATGAGTGTATGGATAAAGAAAGACTAAAAGATTTCTGCATTACTATAATCCAGTGCCAACCGCCAGACACATTAGGAACTACTACAAACACTGCCCATTTAGAACCCATAGCAAACCCGCCGTATCCTAACCACTACCAGGACTCACAAAGCACCATACCCTACCTATCAAAAGGAAACACTGCAAATATTAAACCAATACATTTCAGAGAATAACAATACATGACCTAGTGGGGAAAGAGAACAAGTGGCAATGTCAAATAGGAATTATATAAACAGAATACCTCAGCTCTGTTACACATGAACAGAACATAGACCATCATCAAACAAGGAATCACAATTTAGAAACAGGACGACAATAATTAAACTGGGAATCCCAAAAGCCAAACTTGGAATGTACAACACTGTAGAAATAAAACTATACATTAATTTGCTCTTGTACTAAACAAAGCGCAGACGTTAATGATGCACATTTACCAGAGCTGACATATTCCAATTAATAAATTCAAAATAAAGAGATATTTTTCTACCTTTTGTGCATTTTTTTCAGCTGCAATTGCTCCAGCCACTTTCTTCTGGTTTCTTTGTGTCTTCTGCTAACTCTCCATCGTCTGCTGTCCATTTGTCCTTTCTTCTCTCTTCTAGTTTTTTTCCATTCTCTCTCTACATCTGCTTTAACATACTAATCTTTCTCCTTTTGCTCTTTCCTCATTCCTATTTCATCCATTCAAATTTTACCCCTCCATCCTCAATCCCCACTTACTCTCCCAATATCCAGCCAATTGTAGATTTGTCTTCCCTCCCACACAAAATATTTTTCCCTCTCCATTTCACTCTCCCAGCTCCATCCCATTCTAATCCTCCCCCAACATCAGCTCCATTCTAGTTCCAGCCCCACCCAGCATCCGCTCCCTTCTAGTCCCCGCATCAGCCCATTTCCAGTCCTAGCCACCCATAAGCCCATTTCCAATCCTATCCTAGCCCAACCATCAGCCCATTTCCAGTCCTAGTTCCCCCATCCATTTCCAGTCCTATCCGAGTCCCTCCATCAGCTCATTTCCATTCCCAGCCCCCCATCAGCCCTTTTCTAGTCCTTTCCTAGCCCCACCATCAGCCCATGTCAAATCCTAGCTCCCCTCCACTCAGCCCATTTTCAATCCAAGCCCCCCATGAGCCTTCTTCCAGTTCTAGCCCCTCCATGAGTCCATTTCAATCCAAGCCCCCACCACAGCCCATTTCCAATCTTAGCACCCCCCAACAGCCCATTTCCAGTCCTATTCTAGCCCCTCCATCAGCCCATTTCCTGTCCTAGCCCCCCCTCCCCACAGCCCATTTCCAGTCCTAGCTCCCTCACCTCACAGCCCATTTCCATTTCAAGCCCCCCTCCCCATCAGCTATGTGCAGTTCAAGCCCCCCTTCTACTCAGCCCATTTCCATTCCAAGCCCCTGTCCCCATCAGCTATTTGCAGTTGAAGCCCTCCTTCCACTCAGCCCATTTCCAGTCCTAACCCTCCTATCAGCTCATTTCCAGTCTTAGCCCCCCCCCCCATAGCCCATTATGTCCTAACCTCCCCATCAGCCCACTTCCAGTCTTAGTCCCCCCATCAGCCCACTTCCAGTCCTAGCCCCCATCAGCCCATTTCCAGTCTTAGCTCTTCATCAGCCCACTTCCAGTCCTAGCCCCCCCATCAGCTCATTTCAAGTCCTAGCCCCCTTATCAGCTCATTTCCAGTCCTAGCCCCCCATAACCCATTATCAGTCCTAAACCTCCCCATCAGCCCACTTCCAGTCTTAGCCCCCCCATAGCCCATTACTAGTCCTAACCCCCCCATCAGCCCACTTCCAGTCTTAGTCCCCCCCCCATAGCCCATTACCAGTCCTAACCCCCTCCCCCCATCATCCCAAGTAGATTAAAAAAAAACCCCGGCTGCTGCTGCCGTTTCTGCCGTGGCAGTGGCAGAATCAAGCGTTCCGCCGCGGGGCCCCCCTGCCTGGAAAAGCCTCCCTGCAGCATCAGCTAGCTCCGGAGTCCCAAAGCGCGGTCTTCTTTCAGAGCCGCGAAGAGAGAGCTTCTCTGACCTCTCGCGGCTCTGTTAAGCCCACCGAGGGTGATGGGAAATCCCATCAGCCCCGGCGGGATTAACAGAGCTGCAAGAAAGGGAAACTCTCGCGGCTCTGAAAGCCCGCGCTCTGGGACTCCGGAGCTAGCTGATGCTGCAGGGAGGATTTTCCGGGCAGGGGGGAGGGGGGCCCCGTGGCGGAACGCTTGATTCTGCTGCTTCACGGCAGAAGCGGCAGCAGCAGCCGGGTTTTTTTTTATCTACTTTGGATGATGAAGAATGATTTTTGCGCGGGGCCCCCTGAAACGCGGGGCCCTGTGCAAAAAACATTCTTGCTCAATGGACGGGCCGGCCCTGGCTGCAGTACCTTCATCTCTCATAATCCGGGCTCAAATGAAACTTTGTCAGGGTGCACCTCAGTGCCCTGGCAGTGCACCACCACCCTGTTAAAGGCAAGTCCCTCTCGGCCCAGCCTCTGGTGACCCGCTTCCTGAGGGGAATTTGCTGTCAAAAACCCCCTGTCCACCTTCCAGCAACAGAGTGGGATCTCAATGTAGGGTTTGCACAGCTTACCCGCCCGCCCTTCGAGCCCCTGGCTACCTGCCACCCAATGTATCTCTCATGGAAAATCATGTCCCTGCTGGTGCTCACCTCCAATCGCGGGGTCAGCAAGCTCCAAGCCCTGGTGGCAGGCACCATATACCAGGTTCTACAAGAACAGCGTTGTGCTACACACACACCCCAAATTCCTCCTGAAGGTAGTATCTTCTTTTATTTATTTATTTATTTACATTCTCTTATATACCGCGCTATTCTGCATCAGTGCTGTTTACATTGAACAAACTGAAATTACATTGAACAGGGCATTATAACTTGGAGATAACTATTTTACAGGGAACATGGGCTATGGAAGGTTAAGTGGCTTGCCCAAGACCACAAGGAGCACCTGTGGGACTACAAACCCCAGTCCTTCCGGCCCAAGGTTGCTGTCCTCTAGTGGGATTTGAACCCCCGACCTTCCGGCCTGAAGTACCTTGCCCCAACCACTAGGCCACTCCTCCACTTTTCACTTCAACCAGGAGGTGGTGCTACCCACCTTCCTCCTGAGACCTCACACCAGCAGGGCGGAGACCATCCTTCACACCTTGGACTAAGAGGGCCCTGTCCTTCTGCATTCAACGTACCCAGGGCTACCACAAAGCTTCTCAGCTCTTGGTTTACTATGACTCCAGTCGGCTGGGGGAGGCAGTGACCAAGCGAACCCTGTCCACCTGGGTGGCGGACTGCATCGCCCTCACCTATGAGCAGGCTGGGCGTACACTGGATGGCCAGGTCACGGCACATAGTGTCAGGGCCATGGAGGCCTCTTTATCTTTATTTTCACACTTCATTAATCGCCCAAGCCAAGGCATCGGGGCAGTGTACAATAAACAAATAATCGCTGCTAACAGAGAGAAGAGAACGCCAAAGTCTTAATAGGATAGAGAAGAGGACAGGGCACACAGGAAAGACAGAAAGCATAGAAAATACAGTCAGTGAGAAAAAGGGAAGGGAAATGCAATATGAACCTAGGTAGGGGGGGAGATCAAAGGCGATGCTGAAGAGATGGGTTTTCAGCATTGCCTTGAATTGGGGAAAGGACTGCTTAGCACGGAGGACAGATGGTAAGGAGTTTCAGAGGGCTGGTCCAAGCAAGAAGAATGCAGAATGCCGTGTAAGTTCCAGAACGTGAGGAGATGGATAAATGGTGATTGTGAACAGATCGGAGGGTGTGGGAAGAGATGAGCATGTGTAATGGGTCAGCCAAATATTGTGGGGTACCAGAGTGAACTGCCTGATGAATGGTGATAAGGACCTTATACTGAAATCGGTATTGGAGGGGAAGCCTTTATGGCAAACCCCCAATGTTGGACATCTGTCGGGCCACCACCTGGTCTTCAGTCCATACCTTTGCAGCTCATTACTGACTGGAAAGGGAGTTCTGACGGGACAGCGCCTTCGGCCAGGCTGTGCTCCATAATCTTTTCAGGGTCTAGGCAACTCCTACCCTCTGACTCTTCTGTGTTCAAGCTACTAGAGCCATCTCTTAGCTATGTCATCTGACTGAGCAAGATAGCACCCTTGTGTGGGAAGGGCACCACGCATGTGTGGTGGCATCTTTCAAAGGATTTCTTTGAAAGCTGGGGAAATGCTTCTGCAAGTATTCCATTGGTGCCGACGTCACCCATATGAGAGGAATGATTCCTGCTATCCCCGGAGAACACTTGTTACAGGTGAGTAACTATGCAATCCTCCATATCATTCCTATTCTGGCTACTCTGCCCCACAACAGCAACAGCGTCTGTAATTCCAGAAACAGGTCAGGAAACTCAAGGTTACCAAACCACAGCCTGCAGCTATTACTCAACTTCCTCAGAGTTTTTTGACTGATTTTGGTTTGTGAAAAATTGCAAGAGGACCTTAATAAATTGGAAGACTAGATGTTCAAATGGCAGATAAATTTAATGTGGAGAAGTGCAAAGTTATGCACCTAGGAAAGAACAACCCAAACCATGGTTACATGATGCAAGGTTCCACATTAGGAACCACCACCCAGGATAAAGATTTAGATGTCATCATGGATAACACGTTGAAACCCTCTGTCCAGTGTGCAGTGGTGGCCAAGAAAGCAAATAGAATGCTAGGAAGCATAAGGAAAATAATGGAGAATAAAAACAAAGGATATTATAAATGCCTCAGTATTATTTCATGGTGCAACCGCATCTCAAATATTGTGTGCAGTTCTGGTCACCATATTTTAAAAAGGATATAGCAGAATTAGAAAAGTTTCAGAGAAGAGCCACCAAAATGGTAAAGGGGATGGAAGGATACCCCTATGAGAAAAGGCTTAAAATGATAGGGCTCTTCAACCTGGAAAAGAGACGACTGAGGGGATCTTGACTAGATTGTAAGCTCTGATGAGCAGGGATCATCTCCTACATGTCTATACTGTACAGCGCTGCATACAACTGTAGCGCTATATAAATGTGTAGTAGAGATATGATAAAGGTCTATAAATTAATGAATGGAAAAGAACAGGTAAACGTAGATTGATTGTTTATACCATCAAAATGTAGAAAGACTAGGGAGCAAGCAATGAAGCTACAGTGTAACCCATTTAAGACTAATAAGAGAAAATATTTTTTCACTGAACACATAATCAAACTCTGTAATTCATTACCAGAGGATGCAGCAAAAGCTGTTAGTGTAGTTGGATTTAAAAAAAGGTTTGGGCAAGTTCCTGGAAGACTGGTCCATAAACCATTATTAAAGGTGACCCGGGAAATCCATTGCTTGTCCCAATACAAGCATTGTGAAACCCCTATGTCTTCTGGGGAAATTGCTAGGTACTTGTGACCTAGATTGGCCACTGTTGGAAACAGGATACTGGGCTTTGATGGATCTTGGTCTGACCCAGTATGGCATGTTCTTATGTACTCTGCCCTTGCAAGTCTGCTTCCAAGCGGGGTGCTGTCAGGCAGACTCAACTCCACTTTCTGTCCCTGCAGGGTGTGGTGCTGGTCCCATCTGGCCAATTAGGACAAGGTCAATACTCGATTTATTTTTTGGTCCCCAAGAAAGAGGGCTCTTTTTGAACCATCCTCGACTTGAAAGAGGATTCCGCACTTTCAGATGGAAACCTTGCATTCAGTCATTGTTACTATACGTCGGGGGAGTTTTTAACGGCCTTGGATCTCACGGAAGCGTACTTGCATGCTCCCATTCGTCTGGAGCATCAGAGGTTCCTTGGGTTCACAGTGCCCTTGGGTGATTTTCAATTTCGAGCTCGTTCCTTCGGATTCGCCACATCACCATGTACTTTCACAAAGTTCATGGTAATAATGGCGGCCGCTCTGCGGAATAGGGATTTTAGTCCATCCCTATCTGAACAATTGGTTGGTAAAGGCAAAGTTGAGAACAGAGAGTGAGCAGGCAATGCAGCAGGTACTCGGGGCACTGCAAGAGCTCAGTTGGGTAATAAAACCTGGCAAAGAGTCACCTTGTCCCCGCTCAAACTCTTACACACCTGAGGGGCCAATTTCGATACAGCCCGGGAGTTAGTGCTCTTACTGGAGGAGCGCAGGATCAAGTTGCAGAGACAGGTTAGTCTCTTTCTCTGCCAGTGCTTTCAGACTGGATTAGCTTACCTGCAGGTACTGGGATACATGGCAGCCACCTGGATGTGGTGCCCTGGGTGAGAGCGCACATGCTTCCACTTCAGAGGTTTTTGTTGTCAAGCTGGCCGCCGCAGCAGCACTCAATGCAGTGCAGGCTTCTTTGCCTGCTAGCGGTACGCAGCAGTCTGAATTGGTGGCTGGACAGCACCAAATTGATGAAGGGCATGCCTCTGGAACAGGCTCATTTGATTCTGATAACGATGGATGCCAGTCTTTCCGGTTGGGGAGCTCACTGTCTGGCACAAGTGACTTAGGGCAGTTGGTCACAGGAGCAAGCCAACTGATTCATCAATTGCCTGGAAATGTGGACGGTTAAGTTGGCCCTTGAACACTTCTTGCCCCTGCTACGCTCACAGGCCGTGCATGTCTTGTCTGACAATGCTACAACGGTGGCCTACATCAATCACCAGGGAGGCACGGGCAATGTGATTCTGGCGGAGATCACTCTACTTCTTCAGTGGGCGGAAGTTCATCGCTTGCATTTGTCGGCAGCACACATGGCAGGCAGACTAAATGTGCAGGTGGATTTCTCAGTTAATATCAGCTAGTCCAGGGGAGTGGTCTCTGGAGATCTCCATGTTTCACAACTTGGTTCGCAGGTGGGGCTTTCTGGTGATGGATCTGATGGCGATGGTGGACAGTTCCAGAGTAGAGTGCTTCTTCAGCCATCGCAGGGAAAGGATGTCCGAGGGTCTTGACGACTAGGCACAGCCCTGGCACAGTGAGGGTCTCCTTTATGTCTTTCCACTGTGGCTACTAATAGGGAAAGTACTACAGCGCATAGTCTCATCATGGCCTAGTGGTGCTCATGGCGCCAGACTGGCTGCGGAGACTGTGGTATGCGGATCTCGTTCGCTTGACAGTGGACAAGTCCTGGAGGCTGCCGACCAAACATGACCTGCTGTGGCAGGGACCGATCTGAATGTTGCAAGTCAGTCAGTTCTTGCTTACGGCTTGGCTCTTGAAAAGGCACGCTTGATTAAACGGGGCTATTCTGCTTCAGTTCTTTCCATCCTGCTAAAGATGAAGTTGTCTTCCACTTCGCTGGCATACGCGTGCGTCTCTTGGGTGTTTGAGGCATGGTGCGCAGAGCGGGAGATACATCCGTTCAGGACGTCTCCGCTGGAGATTTGACCTTCCTGAAGGCAGGGCTGGATAAGGGCATAGCTCTGAATTCCTTACGAGTCCAGGTTGCGGCCTTGTCCTGCTATAGATGTAGAGTGCAAGGCATCTCACTGGCGACACATCCGGATGTGGTACATTTCCTCAGAGCGGTGAAACAGTTAAAACCACCGCTGAGACCACCGGTGCTACCTTGGGATTTGAACTTAGTATTGACAGCATTGACACAGGTTCCTTTTGAGCCCTTACTCTCTGCATCGCTGAAAGACCTTACTTTGAAGACTATTTTTCTAGTAGTTATTTGTTCGGCGAGCCATTTGTTGTCTGAGCTAAGGCACTCTCTTCTCGGGAGTCATTCTTGATACTGTCCAGAGACAAGGTAGTGCTGCGCACGGTTCCGACCTTCTTACCTAAGGTGTCGACGGACTTCCACCTTAACCAGATGTTGGTTTTGCCTGCTTTCCTGGCTGGAGCAGACTCTCTCCTCTGCTGTCTTGTATGTCCACAGGACCTTACATCAGTACCTAAAGTGCTCAGCTTCCTTTCGGATGTCGGAACGCTTGTTTGTCCTGTTTGGGGTCCCGCGTAAAGGCCAAGCAGCCTCCAAAGCCTCTATTGCCCGTTGGTTGAAAGAGGCGATTGATGCAGTCTGCATCTTAAAAGGGAAGCCGCTTCCAGTAGGACTCCGGGCGCATTCGACTAGATTGCAGGCTGCAATGTGGGCAGAGAGTGGTTTAGTTCCACCAGTAGACATTTGTCAGGCAGCAACATGAGTGTCCCTGCATGCCTTCGTCATAGGTTGGACATTATCATGCTTGGTTGCATGTTTTGGTTTGCGGGTGTTACAGATTAGGCTTACCGGTCCCGCTCAAGTCTAATTACTGCTCTGGTACTTCCCAGGAGTCTGAACTGGACTGGAGGGACGCTATGGAAGGTGAAGTTAGGTCTTACCTGCTAATTTTCTTTCCTTTAGTCCCTCCAGTCCAGTCTGGAACCCACCTGTATTAAGAATGTCATTAGGCAAGATGGCGGCAGTGAACTGCTTTGGAGCAGGCAGCTAATCTGAGAGGGCCGGTTCCAAGAGTGCCTTGCTATCCTCATGGGGCTTCGGAAGCGAAAGCAAGCCAGCCTACCCTCAGGCTTGGTAGAAGATCGGGCTCCGGGACAGCTGGCCTGGACTCAGTGTGGCTTTGTGGCTTCGGAGTTGGGAGCGGCGTCTTCGGCAGGATTGCCAGAAGATTGTTCAGTGTTTCTGGGCGTGTTGTGGGTATGACTCTCTCCAAAATGTTGCGAGCCCCCTCCCCCCATCATGGCCTGGAACTGATATGAATGCTGCTGGAGTGCTTCCCCCAGGCATACCAATGAGCGTGTCAGGGGGAGTGAAGAGGGCTCTGCAGCAATACAGCAGGCTGCTTCCTCTGCTGTTGGGCACCCCAGGAGCATTGGAGCTTCTTCCAGACCATCAGTTCCTGTCTCTGGGGATTTGGTTGCCATAAGCAGCGGTATGGGCAGATTCTGGGTTCTGGTGCTTTGGTGAAACTTGGTATTATTACTTTAGAAGCACTATGGGATGCTCTTTCCACAGTGAACTCCTCTCTTCAAACAGTTGTTGGGACAGTGAGTATGGAACTCTCATCTGTAAAATCATGTACTGCTGAGGTTTCTTGAATGCAGGAGGACCATGCAGGGAAGATTTGCCGGATTGAGCAGGATCTATCACAGCTTCGTACTTTGCATGCAGCCCATATTAAAGACCAGGACTGTGCTTGCGAGGACAGAATATCTGGACAACCAACTTCGCAGAAATAATTTACATTTACTTAATTTTGCTAAGTCTCCGGTTCTGTCTGCTTTTAAGATGGTACGCAAATATTTCCAGGAGGTACTTAAATTGTCTTCTGGAAATTTGCCCCTCTCTTTCCCACCTAGTATCTGTCTTTAGGCTCTAGGTCTCAGAGGGCGGACTCCAGGGATTCTCTCCGGTCTCTTGGAGACCTGACTGGATTCCTGGAGAGCGCTCTCGAGGTAATTACGGAGCATACTACCCTACTTGTGCCTCTTGCCTTGGAATCTGATAAATCATTAATTCTTAGGTCATACTTTAGGAATTTCAATGAGCAGTTTATGGGTTCATTTGTTCACATTTTTCCTGATTTATGACGCACTACCCAGCAAAGGAGAAAGGAATTCCTGGGCCTTTGACCTAGGGTGCTTTCCCTTGGGGGTACATTTGTTTTGAGATTTCCTTCTTATTGTATAATTTCCTACTTGGAGAAAACTTGTATGTTTATTTTGAACCGGGACAGCTCTGGAGTTTCTAGTTGCAAGGGGGAGGGGTCAGTGGTTAATGTAGCATCTCATATGGTTGACGTGTAAGGCTCTCCCCTGTTTGGCTATATTTTATTTTGTGTGTTTGATTTAGAGGGTTGTCCCTCGAGGTCAGTTGATTATTTCCTGATGCCTCCAGTTCTCTTCTTATTTGTGAGCTAACTTGGGAGATAGGGTATGTTATGAATTTGTTTGTTAAATTTCCTTGTGTTTTTTTTAATCATATTGTATCTCCATTATTTCTATGATATATGTTCCTTGATGGTCTATATTGAAAATTTAATAAATAGTTATATAAAAAAAAAGACTGTCATTTGCAGGCAAGCCCTGATAAGAAAGTAATCTTTGCTTTGGTTTGTTAACATCCCCCACTGATAGCGGGGAGGCCGTACTGCGGCCTAAGGATTTGGTCCCACAGGGTCCTCCAGTGGGCTTCAGCCTTGATCCTCATGGGCTATGTTGGTTCACCGCTTAGAGCAGTAGCGATAGTTTTATAGTTGGTTGTTGTAGTTTTTATCTGCTTGTTCAGGGGAATACTGGCTTGGTGGGAGGAGCACAGGCTCCTTGTACTATGACATTACCAAAAGGCAGCATGCTCAGTCTCCATCTGCTGGAAAGGGTGCACAACCCAGAAGTCCAAAAGAAAGTTAGCAGGTAAGACCCAACTTATCTTTCGGAAGACTATGTTCTCCAGGACCAGTCAGTGGAGCCACTAAAATGTCCCCAAGTTCCTTCAGTATTCTCGGATATATCCCATCTGGTCCCATCGCTTTATCTACCTTTAGTTTAGCTAGTTCCTCATGAAAGAGTAGTTACTCACCTGTAACAGGTGTTCTCCAGGAGCAGCAGGAAGTCAGTCCTCACTTATGGGTGTCATCGACGCCAATGAAGCCCCAGCGGAGCATTTCCCCAGCTTTCATGAAAGCCTTTGGGAATGCTGGCACGCATGCGCGGTTCCCTTCCCGCCTAAAGGTGCCATCTTACCTCAGTCTCTTTTTTTTCCGTGAAGCCCATCGGACGTGTGTCCTGTTTTTCCTGGAAAAGAGTAGTTTTTTTATTGGCGTTATTTCGCTTTATTCCTTGGATTCGACGTCTGTTCCCCTCCCGCCGGGTTCGGTACGCCGGTATCGAATCCCCTTTTTTCTTTTTTGCCCTTAGTGGCTAGGCGTTAGCGCCAAATCCTTTTTCTTTTCCCTGGAAGGCCGGTCCTTTGACCTCGCGGGGAACCTTTTTTCCCCGATGTCTTCCAGTGGTTTTAAAAAGTGTGATTGGTGTAAGAAGATAATGTCTCTCACCGACACACACGACTGCTGCCTTCGGTGCCTTGGCCTGGACCACGATTCTAAAACGTGCGGGCCATGTGGAAAAATGTCTTCCAAGGCCCTCCGAAGTCGTCAGCAGCAAAGTGAACGGCTTTTCTCGGACTCGGCCTCTGCCCGGGCCCGGACCTCGTCTGAGGCCTCGACATCTCGGTATTCCGATCCCGAGAGGTGTCGGAGCTCCTCGGACAGGGGGTCCCCCGACCGGGAAAGTAAGAGGAAGAAGCGGCTCACGAGGGCGGCGTCGGAGGAGGTCCCTGAACCCTCGAGGGCCAGGTCTGAGACCCCCGACCGTCGTCCCAGGCCCGTGGACCAGGAGAAGCCAACTAAAGTTCCTCGCATGGAGCCGGAGTCTGCTGGACACGTAAGTCCTGTTGTCCTCGTGGACTCGCCTCCCCGAGTACCGACGTCGCCGGGGCCCGAGTCGGGGGCTGCTGCGTCACCCGAGCTGAGTCTCAGGTTGACAGCCTTGGAGAGCAGAATGTCTGCCTTCATGGATCAGCAGCGGGCACTGATGGCCAGCCTGTCTGGCGCATCTGCCCCGACCACCGGGACTTCGAAGTCGACCCCGGAGACCAAGCCGATACTCGAGTCCCTTGCGGCTCGAGGTCGTCCTCGGTCGAGGTCCCCCTCGACCTCCCGTTCGGGACCGATGATCTCGACGCCGGTCCCCCCAGCGTCGGGGCGGGTGCCTAGAGGCCCCACGGGGTCCGAGCTCGACTCGACATCGGACGAGTCTGCTTGGGAGACCGAAGACGAGGAGTCTCCTGACACCTTCAAGACTCGGTGTGTCCCTTCGGACTCACCTGAGTCTGAGCCCCGGAGTAGATCCCCTCCAGAGGACACTAGGTTCTCGGAGTTTGTCCGCGATATGTCCGCTGCTCTGGCCATCTCGGCTGACCCCGAGGAGGAGCCGAAGAGCCGAAGAGCTCGATGCTCTGCAGTATGACTCTCCTCCGAAGGAGGCCTTTACTGTCCCAGTTCCTCCAATGTTGAAATGGCTCCTCTTCCGGATGTGGGAGGCCCCGGCCTCGGCGCCGGTCTTGAGCAAGCGGGTCAATTCCATCTATCGACTCTGTAAGAGTCCTGGCTTCCAGAAAGCACAGCTACCGCACCATTCCATGGTTGTGGAATCGGCCATGCATCGTCTGAAGAGTCAGAAGATGCACTCTGCGGTGCCTCCTGGAAGGGAGGCCCGAAGCCTTGATGGCGTCGGTAGAAAGTGTTTTCAGGGCTCGATGCTTGCTTGCCGTGTCCAGACTTACCAGCTGTACATGGGCATGTATTTACGAGACCTGGCCAAGGAGTTGGCCGGATTCTCTGCTGGTCTCTCCGGGGAACCCTTGCAGAGTTTTAAGTCCTTATCCTCGAGGATCCGGGAATGCTCTAAGTTTATGTCCCGTGCCGCCTACGATGGCTTCGAGGCTTCGGCTCGAGTAGCGGCAGCTGGCATCGCGGCTCGACGCCAGGCGTGGCTGCAGTCATCGGACCTCGAGCCATGGGTTCAGGACAAGTTGGTCGATGTCCCTTGCCGAGGCAAAATCCTTTTTGGCAAGCCTGTGGCCGAGAAGGCCGCTCAGCTCGAGACAGAGCACCTCACGAGGACAAGGCTGTCGAGGAAGACCTCTGCCCCTTCATCTAAGAGGAAGGGCCCGGGTAAGAAGCCCTTTTACCCGAGGAAGGGCACTGCCTACAAACAGTACCCCCAGTATCAGGCTGCCCAAGCTGCCCCCCAGGGTCAGCAAGCCAAGGGCCGGGGTAATGGGCCCCATAGGCAGAGTGCCCCCAAGCCTCCGGCCCTTGCTCCCACTCAGCAGGGTGGGGGGTTTTGACTCCTTGAGTATAGCCATTCCTCCCTTGCAGACCCAGCCCTGCACAGGAGGCCGCCTAGCCTTGTTCGCTCACCAGTGGCCCTTGATAACCCAAGACAGTTGGGTGCTGGACATATTCCATCGAGGCTATGCCCTGCATTTTCACCAACTGCCTCCGCCACACTTCCCAGGGGAACCTTTCCGGCCTCCCCTGCATACTGCCCTTCTCCTCCAGGAGCTACAGGGTCTGTTGCTGGACAAGGCGGTGGAGCCTGTGCCTCCCCACGTCCAAGGTCACGGGTTTTACTCCAGGTATTTCCTGGTGCCAAAAAGAACCGGTGGTCTTCGTCCCATTTTGGATCTCAGAAACCTAAACAAGTTTCTAGTGAAAGAAAAGTTCAAGATGCTTACTCTTGGAACACTTCTGCCCTACCTCCAGCAGGGAGATTGGCTTTGCTCTTTAGATCTAAAGGATGCTTACACTCACATCCTTATTCATCCAGACCACAGAAAGTACCTCAGGTTCATTGTGGGAGGAAACCATTATCAGTACAGGGTACTGCCTTTTGGACTGACCTCCGCTCCCAGGGTTTTTACCAAGTGCCTGGCAGTGGTGGCAGCTTACCTGAGTAATCAGGGCATCTTTGTGTTTCCTTACCTAGACGACTGGCTCATCAGAGGCCAGACTTCCCTGGAAGTTCAACAGGCCACCAACAGGACCATAGAACTGCTCTAAAAGGTGGGCTTTGTCATCAACTTCGCAAAGTCCACTTTGCTCCCCTCCCAGAACTTGGAGTTCATAGGGGCAAGGTTGGACTCTCAGCTGGCAAGAGCATTCTTACCAGTGGACCGAGCACAAAGGCTCATAGACCTCGCCAGCAAGTTTCTGCACAGGTCCCTAGTCTCCGCCAGACTCTGTCTCAGGCTTCTGGGCCACATGGCGTCGACAGTACAGGTGACCCCCAATGCCAGGCTCCATATGAGACCTGCCCAGTGGTGCCTTCGGACTCAGTGGTCACAAGCCTCAGGCAGTCTCAGAGACAGGATCAGAGTGTCCCACCGTTTCCTGACCTCCCTCAACTGGTGGTTACACCCCCCCAATCTGCTGGTAGGGGTGCCCTTTCAGATTCCACCTCATACAGTGGTCCTAACCACCGATGCCTTTCTACAGGGTTGGGGAGCACATTGCCTAGACAAGTGCACCCAGGGCCTGTGGTCTCCTTGGGAGGCGTCCCAGCAGATCAATCTGCTGGAACTCAGAGCTATCCGCTTGGCCCTCAAGGCCTTTACTACTTCCCTGGCACAACAGTCTGTCTTGATCCAGACAGACAACCAGGTAGCCATGTTCTATGTCAACAAACAGGGCGGAACTGGTTTCCAGCCCCTTTGCCAGGAGGCCCAGGACCTCTGTTCCTTTGCCCTGAAACACAACATGCTCCTCAGAGCAGTCTATCTTCCAGGCCAGGAGAATTCCCTGGCAAACAGATTGAGCAGGATTCTGCAACCACACGAGTGGCAGCTCCATCCCTTAGTGGTTCAAAAGATTTTCTTGAGATGGGGGCTTCCCTCCATAGACCTGTTTGCCAGTCCACTGAACTTCCAGCTGCCAAGGTTCTGCTCCAGGCAACCGCATCCTCTGAGAGTAGCAGCAGATGCTTTTCTGATTCCCTGGACTCAGGGCCTGCTCTATGCGTTTCCTCCCACCCCTCTGGTGGCCCGAACACTGTTCAAGATTCTCTGAGACAGAGCCTCAGTCCTCCTGGTAGCTCTCAGGTGGCCAAGACAGCCTTGGTTCCCCCTCCTGCTTCAGCTGGCAGTGGATCTGCCTCTGTCTCTGGGATTGCAACCCGACCTCCTTTCTCAGGATCAGGGCTCCTTGCTGCATCCCAATCTCAAAGCTCTCAATCTGATGGCATGGAGGCAGGAAGGGTAGTGTTGGCTCCCTGGGGCCTGCCTCCCAAGGTTGAGGAAGTTCTTCTAGCCTTCAGGAAACAATCCACTAGAAAGACCTATGCTCTCAAGTGGAAAAGGTTCTCTGTGTGGTGTCAGCTATGTGCTGAGGATCCTTTTTCCTGTACTGTGTCAGTAGTGCTTCAGTACCTGCTGCACTTGTCCAATCAGGGTCTCAAGTCCAACTCTGTTCGGGTCCACCTCTCTGCTTTGGCAGCTCACCACTCCCTAGTTGAGGGCCATTCCTTGTCTGTGCACCCTTTGGTGTCTAGGTTTCTCAGGGGCTTGCTTCTGCTCAAGCCTCCCATACGTCCTCCTGCTCTTGAGTCGGAGCTTAATGTGGTCTTGCAGCAACTGACTCGCCCACCTTTTGAGCCTATGGCTACTTGCCCTCTACGCTTCCTTTCCTGGAAGACTCTCTTTCTGATAGCCCTTACTTCGGCTAGGAGAGTGAGTGAGCTTCAGGCCTTGGTCTGTGATAGACCTTACACCAGGTTCTATAAAAACAGGGTAGTCCTCAGGACTCACCCTAAGTTCCTTCCTAAGGTTGTCTCCTCTTTCCACCTCAACCAGGAGGTGGTTCTTCCTACTTTCTTCCCTAGGCCTCATGCAAGTCAGGCTGAAACAGTTCTCCATACCTTGGACTGTAGGAGGGCCTTATCCTTCTACCTTGAACATACGCAGGGTCACAGGAAGGCTTCTCAGCTTTTCCTTTCTTTTGACCCCAATAACTTGGGGAGGCCTGTGTCCAAGCATACCTTGTCCATCTGGGTGGCTGACTGTATCACCTGGGCTTACAAGGCAGCTGACCTTCCTTTGCAGGGTAGGGTCACGGCCCACCGTGTGAGGGCCATGGCTGCATCAGTGGCTCATCTCCGTTCTGTTCCATTGCAAGACATCTGCAGGGCTGCTACTTAGTCTTCAAGCCAGACCTTTGCAGCCCACTACTGTCTGGAGTCCCGTAGGGACAGTGCTTTTGGCCAAGCAGTACTCCGGAATCTCTTTGAGGTCTAGGCAACTCCTGCCCTCTGGTTGGGCTACCTGTGGAGGTTGTGTCCTTGAAAAGCCTTTCTTTGCTGCTGAGACTAGAGGGAGTTCTCTTGTTCAGCCTGGGTTCCTGGTAGCCCAGAGCTGGGGAGTCACCCATAAGTGAGGACTGACTTCCTGCTTGGTCCTGGAGAAAGAGTAGTTACTCACCTGTAACAGGTGTTCTCCAGGAGCAGCAGGAATCAGTCCTCACTACCCTCCCTCCTCCCCTTGGAGTTGCGGTTGTACATAGTTTAATTTTTACATTTTTGTGTGCTGTTCTTAGCTATGTCATTTGACTGAGGTAAGATGGCACCTTTAGGCGGGAACGGAACCGCGCATGCATGCCAGCATTCCCAAAGGCTTTCATGAAAGCTGGGGAAATGCTCCACTGGGGCTTCATCGGTGTCAATGACACCCATAAGTGAGGACTGATTCCTGCTGCTCCTGGAGAACACCTGTTACAGGTGAGTAACTACTCTTTCATGAGGAACTAGCTAAACTAAAGGTAGATAAAGCGATGGGACCAGATGGGATATATCCGAGAATACTTAAGGAACTTGGGGACATTTTAGTGGCTCCACTGACTGACCTTTTCAATGCTTCTTTGGAGTTGGGAGTGCCCCTAGAGGACTGGAGAAAGGCACATGTGGTCCCTTTACACAAAAGTGGAAATAAGGATGAGGTTGAAAACTAAAGGCCAGTTAGTGTAACCTCTATGGTGAGTAAAATATTGGAAACACTGCTAAAAGAGACAATAGTGAGGTTTATGGATTGCAGGATCTGAGGCATCATGGTTTACCAGAGGGCAGGTCATGTTTGACAAACCTGATTGATTTCTTTGACTGGGTGACCAGGGAGTTGGAACAAGGGAGAGCCCTAGATGTGGTGTGTGTAGATTTCAGTAAAGCCTTTGACACCGTTCTGCACATGCAACTTATAAACAAACAGAGCACTCTAGGGATGGACCCTAAAGTGACTAACTGGGTTAGAAATTGGTTGAGTGAGAGGCAGCAAAGGGTACAAGTCAATGGAGCTCACTCTGAGTAGGAGGTGGTTACCAGTGGTGTGCCGCAGGGATCTGTCCTTGGTCCGATTCTTTTTAATATCTTTGATAGTGATATTGCAGAAGGGTTATCAGTTTACCTGTTTGTGGATGATACCAAAATCTGCAACAAAATAGATACCCAGGAAGGAGTAAATAACACGAGAAGGGATCTAGCTAAGCTTGAATAATGGTCTGGAATTTGGCAGCTGAGATTTAATGCTAAACAAATCCAAGGGAGCGGTACAGTGTATGGGATGAAGTACTTCTATCCACAAAACAAGAGCGGGACCTGGGTGTGATTGTGCCTGACGATTTTAAAGTAGCTAAACAGGTAGAAAAGGTGATGGTGAAAGCCAGAAGGATGCTTGGGTGTATTGGGAGAGGAATGGCCAGCAGAAAAAAGGAGGTGATTGTGCCTCTGTATAAGTGTCTGGTGCGACCTCATTTGGAGTTTTGTGTGCAATTCTGGAGACCACACCTTCAAGAGGATATAAACAGATTGGAGTCAGTGCAGATGGTAGCTACTTAAACGGTTAGTGGTCTTCGTTATAAAGCATATGAGGACAGACTTAAAGATCTTCATATGTATACTTGAGGGGAAAAGTGGGATAGAGGAGATATGATAAAGGTGTTTAAATACCTCCGTGGCATAAATGCACAGGAGAGTCTCTTTCAGTTGAAAGCAAGCTCTGCTATGAGTTGGGTTATGAGAAAGTGAGAGATACTGGGTGAAGTCTGATGAGGGGGGGTCATGAGAGAGAGAGACTGGGGGAAGCCTGACAATCTGGGTCCAAGAGAGAGGGAGATTTAGGGAAGCCTGGGGGGAGGGGCCATGAGAGACTGGGGAAGCCTGGGGGGGTTCATAAGAGAGGGAGAGACTGGGAAGCTTGAGGGATGGGTCATGAGACAGAGAGACTGGAAGAAGTCTGATTTGGAGGGGAGGATCATGAGAGAGAGAGAGAGACTGGGCTAAAGGTGATTTGGGCGGTGGTCATGAGAGAGACTGGGGGGAAGGGTGATTTAGGGGAAGGGTCATGAGAGAGAGTGGGGGAAGGATGATTTTGGAGGGTGATCTTGAGAGCGAGTGACTAGCGGAAGGCTGGGGGGGTTGAGAGGTACACACACATGCACAAATCCCTCAACACATCCCATTGTGCACGCACACAGACACTTGTCCATATGCACGCAGCCCCTGACACCTTCCATGAAGCCCACAATGCATTCACGCATCCCTCCCCTGACATTTTTGAAATATGCACATCAACCTACCACGTGCCTCTGCAAATGAGGGAAATACATTGTGTGACACTGCAGATGTACACTTTTCAGCTTGTTTCTTTTGAGGTAGCCTGTAGCTAGGGAATTTATTATATGAACATTTATCCTGCTTGTCAGTGGAGAAAATGGAGTTACTTACATGTAGCAGGTGTTCTCCATGGACAGCAGGATAAGTCTTCACAACCTACTCGTCTCCCCTTGGAGTTGCATTCTGGAATTAGCAAATCAGTTGACTGAGGAGGAGGAAGCATGCCGTTGCAGGTGGGAACTTGGGTGCATACATGGTGCAACCTCTCCAAAGGTTTCGAGGAGGAATTGAGAGCTTTCTGCATGGGGCTCCATTGATGAAGTCACCCATATGTGAGGGCTTACCTTGCTATCCACAGAGAACATCTGCTACAAGAAGTAACTCTGTGTCGACATGTCTGCCAGTAAGCACTACTACTTTTCTGGCTATTGATATGGCTTGATTTATTAAAATAATTAGTATTCCAGATGATTTTATGCAAGCTTCACAGTTTAAAAAAAAAAAAAAAAGTGTGTCTGTTTATCCATATGCATGTTTTAGTACAAATGTGGAACTGCGTGGCCTTGTTGCTGAGCCAGATGCAGGGAAAGGTTTCAGGTTTCTCACCAGGGTTCAGCTATATACCACAACCTCAGCTGCCAAGTTCCACTGCAGGTTTCCTGAATGCCACCCCAGTGTTCCGTCTCCAGAATAGTAACACAGGAGCAGGCAGCAGATAAAGACTGAGATGGTTCATCTAGTCTATCCAGAGGAGGTTAGGGTCCTCTGTTCCTATTCCTGTGGGTGTCTTGCTCCTCGTCCATCCTAGCTCAGGAACATCCTACTGCCTCCACATAACTCAACGGGCTGCTTTAGAGCCCATTTGAGAGCGATCATTGACTTGCCACAGACTGCTCCACATAGCTTGTCTCCATTCATTGTGACTGCTACGACAGTGAGTACGAGAGCTTTCTAGATGCCAGGAAACCACCTGTCACATGAACCACTTGTGACAGGTGGTTTCCTGGCTTCTAGAAAGCTCTTGTTCTCACCGTTGTAGCAGCCACAATGAATGGAGACAAGCTATGCGGAGCAGTCTGTGGCAAGTCACCACAGTCTGTGGCAAGTCACCTGGTGTCCTGGGCTCTACCAGGGCTTTAGTAGAGCCCAGCTGCTTGGACAGGTCAGGACAGCAAAATGCTCCTATATGCAAAGCTTGTAGTATGTCTTTTTATTATTGGTTTGTAAAGAGAGGTGTGGTAAAAAAAAATCTAGTTTTAGGTGATATCTTTTTATTGGTCTGACAAGCTTTTGAGAGTTATCCTCTCTTCATTAAGTCACTATAAAAGCAATTCAGTTGCACTGTATTTAAAGAAAGAGGAAACCAACAAATTAATGGAACCTTGTGCTCCCCAGGTCTTAATTTCTAGTTGTTCACGTTGTCGAACATGTGACTGCCTGGTTTATGATGAAGAGATTATGGCAGGGTGGACTGCAGATGATTCCAACCTCAATACCACCTGTCCTTACTGTGGGAATCTTTTTCTTCCTTTCCTGAACATAGAAGTTCGAGACCTGCGACGGCCTGGACGGTAACTTTATTTTATGTCTAGTTGGAGTCATCTTTTTACACACATTTTCAGTCAGTATATTGTACAAATGTGTTTGGTCCAGTGTTACTCCAGTGACTCTCCTGTTGCTTCCTTCAGCCTACTTTTAGGATTCTCCTTACATTATCTTTCCCCCACCACAACGCCAATAGAGCACAGCTGCTCCTTAGCTTAGGGAAGGGATTTTGGATTTAGCTTGCACCTTCAGGAGTTGCTCAAGGCGAATTATATTTAGTTACAGTAGATATGTTTCCTATCCCTGGAAGAGCTTACAGGATAAGTAACTTGCCCAAGATCACAAGAGGTAGCAGTGGGATTAAAAGCTGGTTCTAAGCCCAGTGTTCTAACCATTAAGCTACTCCATGCTTCCTAACTGAGGAGAACTGAACCAGAAATCCTGAAGCTAAATCCTAGCTTTCTCCAGGACCAAGCAGGAAGTCAGTCCTCACATATGGGTGACGTCGGCGCCGACGGAGCCCTCGCGGAGCAATTTTCCCCAGCTTTCAAAGAAAGCCTTTGGGAATTGCAGCGCGCATGCGCGGTCGCCTTCCCGCCCAAGGGTGCCATCTTAGCCAGTCTTCTTTTTTCCGCGGAGCCCTGCAGATGTACCCGTCTTGTCCCCGCGAAAAAGTTGATTTTTATTCGTTATATTCTCTTTTTTCCTTCGGTTCGACGCCGGTCGTTTTCCCGCCCGGGCTCGCGACGCCGGTCACGAGTCCTCTCCTTCTTTTTCGGTTTTTCTGTTTTAGTCAGTTTCGTTTTCGGTTTTTTCACTGGCAGCACGGTCTTTTGAGCTCGCAGGGGCCCTTTTTCCCCCGATGGCTGCCAGTGGCTTCAAGCGGTGTGGTCAGTGTGACCGAAATATGTCACTAACTGACACACACGATAATTGCCTCCGCTGCCTCGGCCCGGATCATGAAGAAATGATCTGTGGAGCCTGTGGCAAAATGTCCTCTAAAGCGTTGAGGAGCCGGCGGCATCAGCGGGATAGGATCTTCGCTGACCCCAGCCGTTACCCGGACCTCGTCGGAGGCTTCGGCCCGTGGTTCCAGCTCTGACCGCCACCGGAGTTCCTCCGACAGGGGTTCTCCCTCTGGGGACCATCGACGGAAGGTGAAACCCGCGAGGACGGCGTCGGTGGACGCTCCTGGCTCCGCGAGGGCCAGGTCGCATAGCCCCGATAGCCGTCCCGGGTCCTTGGAGAAGGAGCACCTCTCGAAGCGACCTCGCATGGAGTCGGAGCTGCCTGCTCGGGTAAGTCCTGTGGTCCTCCTGGACTCGCCTCCGAGACCGCCGACGTCGGGCCCGACGCCGTCGGGGCCCGAGTCGGGGGCTGCTGGGTCACCTGAGGTCGGACTCAGGTTGACGGCCTTGGAGAGCAGACTGTCTGCCTTCATGGACCAGCAGCGGGCACTGCTCGCTAGCCTCGCTGGCGCCGCTGCCCCGACCGCCAGGACGTCGACGTCTAAGTCGACCCCGGAGACCGAGCCGATCCTCGAGTCCATGCGAACTCGAGTCGATCCTCGGTCGAGGTCACCCTCGGCCTCCCGTTCGGGACCGAGGTCGCCGACGCCGACTCCCGCGGCGTCGGGGCGGCTGGCGCCGCAGCCTGCCCGGGCCGACCCCACCGATTCCTCCTCGGAGTCGGTCTGGGAGTCTGAAGAGGAAGAGTCGCCTGATTCTTTTCGGACTCGGTGTGTCCCCTCGGACTCACCTGAGTCCAAACCTCGGAAACAGTCCCCCCCGGAGGATGCCCGGTTCTCGGACTTCGTCAGGGATATGGCCAAGGCTTTGGCCTTCCCTGCGGATCCCGAGGAGGAGCCTCGAGCCGAAGAGCTCGACGCCCTCCAGTATGACTCTCCCGCCAGGGAACACTTTACTGTACCGGTTCCTCCCATGCTGGAACGACTACTCTTCCGCATGTGGGAGAGTCCGGCCTCCTCGCCGGTCTTGAGCAAGCGGGTCGATTCTATCTATCGAGTCCGCAAGAGCCCTGGCTTCCAAAAAGCACAGCTACCACACCATTCCATGGTAGTGGAATCGGCCATGCATCGTCTTAAGAGCCAGAAGATGCACTCCTCGGTGCCTCCTGGCAGGGAGGCCCGTAACCTGGATGGCCTTGGTAAGAAGTGTTTCCAGGGCTCTATGCTTGCGTGTCGTGTCCAGACCTACCAGCTATACATGGGCATGTATCTCCGAGACCTGGCTAAAGAGCTAGCCGGGTTCTCCGCTGGATTGTCCGAGGAACCTTTGCGGAGGTTCCTAGCCTTGTCCACTGGCATTCGGGAATGCTCAAAATTCATATCCCGAGCAGCCTATGATGGCTTTGAAGCATCGGCTCGAGTGGCCGCAGCCGGCATCGGTGCCCGCCGACAGGCTTGGCTTCAGTCGTCTGACCTTGAGCCCTGGGTGCAGGACAAGTTGGTCGATGTCCCCTGCCGAGGTGACAACCTCTTTGGCAAACCTATGGACGAGAAGGCTGCACAACTAGAGACTGAGACTCTCACCAGGACTAGGCTTTCTAGGAAGACCTCCGCCCCTTCCCAGAAAAAGAAGGGCTCGGGAAAGAAGTCCTTTTACCCGAGAAAGGCAGCTGCCTATAAACACTACCCCCAATATCAGGCCCCCGCAGCTCCCCAACAGGGCCAGCAGGCCAAGGGACGGGGTAACGGGTCCCGTAGGCAGCAAGCTCCCAAGCCTGCACCACCAGCCCCTGCTCAGCAGGGTGGGGGTTTTTGACTCCTTAAGCATAGCCTCTCCCCCTCCGCTGGCTCCTCCCAGCACCGGAGGCCGGCTGGTTCACTTCGCCCATAGGTGGTCCAACATCACTTCAGATGCCTGGGTGCTTCAAGTCGTAAGAGAAGGCTATCTTCTCCACTTCCACCAGGTCCCTCCCTCTTATTTCCCGGGAGAACCTCCGCGACTTCCTCTGCACAAGGACTTACTCCTTCAGGAGTTAGCGGGTCTTCTACCGGAACAGGCGGTGGAACCGGTGCCCCACCACCTGAGAGGTCAAGGCTTTTATTCCAGGTATTTTCTAGTACCAAAAAGAACAGGAGGCCTCAGACCCATCCTGGACTTGTGAAACCTCAACAAGTTCCTCGTGAGGGAGAAGTTCAAGATGCTTACCCTTGGAATCCTTCTGCCCTACCTCCAGCAGGGAGATTGGCTATGCTCCTTGGATCTAAAGGATGCCTACACGCACATCCTCATCCACCCAAGCCACCGCCAATACCTAAGGTTTGTGGTGGCTGGAAATCATTACCAGTACAGGGTACTGCCCTTTGGCCTGTCCGCCGCACCGCGAGTCTTCACAAAATGTCTCGCGGTGGTGGCGGCCCATCTCCGGCTTCACGGCCTCTATGTCTTCCCGTACCTCGACGACTGGCTCATCAGAGCGGCGTCCGCGCCGGAGGTCACCAACGCCACACACCGCACGGTGACTCTTCTGCAGTACTTGGGCTTTGTCATAAACTTCGCAAAGTCCACTTTGCTCCCCTCACAGGATCTCGAGTTCATCGGCGCAAGACTGCACACTCCTCAGGCGCGGGCTTTCCTGCCTCTCGACAGGGCTCAACGGCTCATGGACCTAGCCGACCGTTTTCGCAGCCAGTCCCTGGTCTCCGCCAGGCGCTTCCTGAGACTGCTCGGTCATATGGCTTCCACCGTCCATGTGACCCCCAACGCCCGCCTGAATATGCGGCCTGCTCAATGGTGTCTTCGCAAGCAGTGGCAACAAGCCACAGGCGGCCTAGCAGACCTAGTGCGCGTCTCCGAGCCACTGGCCTCGTCTCTCCGGTGGTGGCTTCATCGGCCGAACCTGGTACTCGGCATGCCTTTTCAGTCACCTCAGCCGGCCCAGGTGCTGACGACAGATGCGTCCCTCCTGGGTTGGGGAGCACATTGTCAAGGGGCACGTACTCAGGGCCTCTGGACCACGTGGGAGTCTGCTCAGCAGATCAACTTCCTGGAGCTCAGAGCGATCCGCCTGGCTCTCAAGGCTTTCTCCCACCTGACCTCTCACCAGTCCGTCCTTGTGCAGACGGACAATCAAGTTGCAATGTTCTACGTGAACAAACAGGGGAGCACGGGCTCCTTCCTTCTCTGTCGGGAAGCACAGAAGCTCTGCTCTTGGGCCGTCAGTCACGGCGTTCTTCTCAAGGCAGTTTATCTCCCAGGCCAAGAAAATTGCCTGGCGGACAAACTCAGCAGGATCCTCCAGCCGCACGAGTGGCGCCTGGATCCCTTGGTAGTTCAGAAGCTCTTTCTAAGGTGGGGCCTCCCCACGATGGATCTCTTTGCCAGTCCTCACAACCGGCAACTTCCTCGCTTCTGCTCTCGTCAGCCACATCCCCTTCGAGTTGCGGCAGACACTTTTCTACTCTCATGGTCGGAGAGCCTTCTGTATGCTTTTCCTCCCATCCCACTAGTCTCTCGAACTCTTTTCAAGGTTCTCCGAGACAAAGCTTACATGATCCTGGTGGCCCCTCGCTGGCCCAGACAGCCGTGGTTTCCACTCCTGCTGCAATTAGCGGTGGAGGATCCATTCCCTCTGGGGTTTCAACCGGATCTCCTCACTCAGGATCAGGGGTCTCTGCTACACCCCAACCTCAGATCTCTCAATCTAATGGCCTGGCTGCTGAGAGGGTAGTCCTGGCTCCCCTTCTCCTGCCGGCAGAGGTGGAAGAGGTCGTCCTAGCTTCTCGGCGACCTTCTACCCGCAAATGCTACGCCCTTAAATGGCGTCGCTTTTCCTTTTGGTGTACCCAGCAGTCTCAGGATCCCTTCTCCTGCTCGGTGTCGGTGATCTTGCAGTACTTGCTCTACCTCTCTAATCTGGGACTTAAGTCCAACTCCGTCAAAGTTCACCTCAGTGCTCTTTCAGCACATCATATACAGGTGGACGGCAGACCTCTTTCCAGCGACCCTCTCGTAGCGAGGTTTCTCCGAGGTCTCCTTCTACTCAAACCACCTCTGCGCCCGCCAGCGCCTGACTGGGATCTGAATGTGGTTTTGCAGCGGATCACCTGTCCGCCTTTTGAACCTATGGCTACCTGTTCTCTCCGTTTTCTCTCTTGGAAAACGTTGTTCTTGATAGCCCTCACTTCCGCTAGGCGCGTAAATGAATTGCAGGCCCTCGTGTCTGATCCCCCTTACACTCGGTTCTACAAAAATAGGGTAGTCCTACGGACTCACCCAAAATTTCTTCCAAAAGTGGTCTCCCCTTTTCACATCAATCAGGAGGTGGTGCTTCCGACCTTCTTTCCCAGGCCACACTCCAGCCGAGCTGAAATGGTCCTGCATACCCTGGACTGTAGAAGGGCATTGAACTTCTACCTTGACCGTACGCGGGAGCACCGTAAAGCTGCTCAGCTTTTTGTGTCTTTTGACCCCAATAAATTGGGGCTCCCGGTCTCCAAGCGTACTCTGTCCATCTGGGTTGCGGACTGTATCGCTTGGGCTTATGGGGCAGCCGGACTCTCCTTAGAAAGTCGAGTCACGGCTCATTGTGTTCGGGCAAAGGCTACGTCAGTGGCTTACCTCCGCTCTGTTCCGCTGGCAGACATCTGCCGGGCCGCTACTTGGTCTTCGAGCCAGACTTTTGCGGTCCATTACTGTCTTGAGAGGGAGTCCCGCAGGGACAGTGCTTTCGGACAGGCAGTCCTCCGTAATCTCTTTGAGGTTTGAGCAACTCCTACCCTCCATCCCGGATGTGGGCTACCGGTGGGTATTAATTCAGCGAAGATTCCTTCCTTCTGTGTTGCTGAGCTAGAGGGAGCTCATTTTTGTGCTTAGGGTCTCCGGTAGCCTTGAGCTTGGGAGTCCCATATGTGAGGACTGACTTCCTGCTTGGTCCTGGAGAAAGCGTAGTTACTCACCTGTAACAGGTGTTCTCCAGGAGCAGCAGGAATCAGTCCTCACAACCCTCCCTCCTCCCCTTGGAGTTGCAATCATCTGCTTAAGTTTTTTTGCAAAATTTTTATGCTGTCTTTTTTAGCTATGTCATCTGACTGGCTAAGATGGCACCCTTGGACGGGAAGGCGACCGCGCATGCGCGCTGCAATTCCCAAAGGCTTTCTTTGAAAGCTGGGGAAAATTGCTCCGCGAGGGCTCCGTCGGCGCCGACGTCACCCATATGTGAGGACTGATTCCTGCTGCTCCTGGAGAACACCTGTTACAGGTGAGTAACTACGCTATTTCTTCCTATACTTCAGTTTACCAGTGTAAGTTGAGTGATGAGACTAATATAACTAATCAAATTGTAGCATGCCTTGTCATCCTGCTTGAACATAAGATCATCTTAACTTGTATGCATTTCCTATCTATGTCAATTCTTCCTCTTATTTATTTTTTACTTACTTTTTATTAAGGGATGCAGGGGGTGGGGGGAAAACCCGCATACAACATTACAGTTTGCAAAAATATGGCTAGAGAAGTAGCCACTCCTGGCCACATTCCTCTCACCAGTTGCTTGCACACACAGGTGCAACTTTGGAAGGGATAACTTTGCTGCCTTTAATCATCTGATAGTGAAAATTAGGAACCAAAATAACTTCTTTTCTGGGCCTTTATAAGCAATATTACAGGTGAATTGTTTACAAATAATTGCCACCCATGTACCACTGAATTGTTCCTGACCAGAGCAGCCTCCTGAGGCAAAAGGGCAGCAGACAGCTCTTTCTGTGACTGCTTCATTGTGACTTTAGCTTGATAGCTGGTTTCATCATAGCTTTCTCCTAATTGGCCCCAGCAGCAGGGATTGAGTTTTACTCTAGCCTTGATCTACAGGAACAAGCAGGCATGCAGCATTCACATATGGGTGACGTCTCTACTGACATAGCCTGTGCGAGAACGCGCCGCAGTGTCCAATAGGAAAGCCTTTGGGAATACTACACTGCGTCTGCCTTCCCAACTCCTGTCCTCAGTTCTTCATTTTCCGTGGAGCCAGCAGATTGCAAAATCCTGTCACCGCCAAAAAAGTTTCTTTTGATGTGCTATGCCTTTCTGTCAACGCTGGTTCCATCAGCATTGATACCGGTCCCGATAAATATTTCTTTTTTAGTTATAAAATTTTCTATTTCCTTCTTTTCTTTTCCTGTGGGTTAATCGCTAACTAGGCCTTCATATCCTTCAATCCTGAGAGATTTTTTTTGAAGATGGAAAAAACTACTAGTGGTTTTAAAAAAAAAAAAAAAAACTGTACCAAATGTGCCGGTACCATATCAGTCACAGATAAACACGACTGGTGTCTAAAATGTTTGGGCCCTGACCATTTACCAAACTCTTATACTTTGTGCCAACAAATGACAAAGAGAGGCCTAAAGAACAGAGCCAGACAGTATGGATCCCTGTTTGCCCCAGACTCATTTTCAGCGCCTTCAACTTCAAGGACATCGACCTCCTCTAATGAGTCTCAGGTCTCTTCCAGGTCCAAACATAAGAGTAAGTCTGTGATTTCTAAGAAGTCATCGACATCAAAAACCGATACAGAGACCAGAGATAAATCACAATATAAGCATAGAGACTCTCCTAGGGGTGCTTCCGATGCAGACCGGCCAGCCAAACAGCCCTGGCAGGAGAACCTGCCCTCCAAAGCATAAGAGGGGCTCTGGGACGCTCCTGAAGAAATGACCTCTGGAGAGCTACCTGTTCCATCTTCTGGGACAGTGGCTCAAAGCCTCATTGGTGATTTCACCCAGACATCGGCCATCTCCCTAGACCCCAGTACATGCTGGCTCTTGAGAGGAATTTGGCCGCACTACTGGCAGCTTCTCTACAGACAGCATTGGCAGTGCAGGCTATAGTGCCCTGCCTACAGCCAAGTGTATTGGCCCCGATGCCAGCCCTCGAGCCCGCATCGTCCTGAGACTGATGCCTCCGTTGAAACCAACCGACGCCACCAGCACCCAACTGACTAAGATGGCCATGACTCCCACTGCCAATACCTCTGAACATTGGCTTCAGCCCTCGACATCAACGAAGCCTCGAGGTCAAACACAAGACAGTCGATACTTAGACGTTTTGTCAGACTCCGATTCCACTTCTTCTGATTCTGACGAGGGATCACTCGATTCTCAAGATCTTCCAGATATCCCTTCAGATCTGTCTCCTTCACATGAGCAGCATACGTCCGCACCAGAGGATATGTTTTTCCAAGACTTCATCCGTGACATGGCAGCAGAACTAACCATCACAGTAGTCTCAGAGAAGGAACCAGTATCCTCCCATGCCCATGGAGGCGGCTACTATACCGGTACATCAGAAGCCTCAGTTCCCACATCAGTCAGTGGTGGTGGAATCGGGGATGTGCTGAATAAAGAGTTCAAAAAATCACTCTTCCTTGCCTCCAAGAAGGGACACGAGGACACACTCTGCCTTTGGGCATCGATGCTTTCAGGCATGCATGCTGGCCTCTAGGGCTGACCCCTCCAAAAGGAAGGCTCTTCCCAAGAAACCTTTCTATTCTAAGAAGAACAGATATTAGCCTTCCTACCAGATTCTTCAGCTTCTTACCTGCCTCAGCAGAGGCAGCAGGACCCTCGCCAGCCCAAAAAGCCCAGAAATCCTACATATCATACATAGGCATATCTCTGAAGGATGTCACCTGGGATCTGGAGACATTTGCCCCCATGCTTCCTGATGATAAGAGGAGTGTATTCCAGACACTCATCAAAGAAAGTCAGAATACTTCAAAATTTCTTACCAGGGCATCTTTCGATGCCTTTGAGTCAACCAGCAGAGCTTCAGCAGTCTACATTGGAGCTCGGAGGATGGCCTGGCTACAGGCATCAGATATCGAACAGTGGGTCCAGGACAAGCTAGCCAATATCCCATCTATGGGAGAAAACCTTTTTGGAAAAGGTTGTAGAGAAAAGGCTGGGGAGATTGAGACAAATGATCTCACCCTCAAATGTCTTTCCAGAAAAATGTCTGATCCCTCCAAAAGGAAGGCTCTTCCCAAGAAACTTTTCTTTTCTAAGAAGAAGAATTATTACCCTTCCTACCCACCTTTAGCTTCTTACCAGCCTCAGCAGAGGCAGCAGAGCCCTCGCCAGCCCAAAAAGCCCAAGGTTCCCAAGCCTCAACCACCAGCTCAGGCACAATCTGCACCTGGATGTTGACTCCTTCCTAGAGAGCATTGCCACTCTGCTTCTGGACGGTCCCTATCCCCTCCACATAGTAGGCAGACTCTAATCCAGTGCTCACTGGTGGCACCTCATAAGTTCAGAACATCATCCAAAGGGGGTATCTTCTTCACTTCGAGACGTTACCCCCTATCAGCTTCACAGGGGACTAATCCATCCATACCCTTCAAAGCACTCTCTTAAAGAGAAGAGGTGTCCTCCCTGTTGTCACAGGGCGCCATAGAAAGAGTTCCTCTTCCTCAAGAAGGGATGGGCTTCTACTCTCCATA
Source organism: Ichthyophis bannanicus (assembly GCA_033557465.1). Classification (NCBI taxonomy): domain Eukaryota; kingdom Metazoa; phylum Chordata; class Amphibia; order Gymnophiona; family Ichthyophiidae; genus Ichthyophis; species Ichthyophis bannanicus. Next base: position 259,759,497 of record CM066043.1, on the reverse strand, counting down.
TTTTCTCACTCCAAAGAAAACAGGAGGCTTCAGTTTCATCTTGAATCTGAGACCTAAACAAGTGTCTGGTCCGAGAAAAATACACTAACAGATCCATCCTCAACTTTGTTTCAGGGAAACCACTACCAATACCGGGTGCTGCCCTTCGGCTTAGCCTCTGCACCGTGGGTATTCACAGAATGCATGGCAGAAGTCACTGCCTATCTCCGCACTTTGGGGGTTTTCGTCTCCCCTTACTTAAATGACTGGCTATTCAAGGGAGACTCCCCTCAAGAGGTAAAACTCTCCCTTCATCGCACCGTCACAGTGCTCCAACATCTGGGATTTGTCCTAAACTTCCCAAAGTCTCACCTTGCTCCAACTCAGCATCTGGAGTTCATCGGAGCGTTCTTAGACACTCAACAGGCCCAAGCTTTTCTTCCACAAGATCACTGTGCCCGCCTCATAGTCCTGGCGAAACAAATGCTACTACTGACTACTATTAAACATTTGTAAAGTGCTACAAAACATGCGCAGCGCTGCACAGACACATATAAAAGATGGTCTCCGCTCATCAGAGCTTACAATCTAGTCAAGACAGACAACACAGTAGCTGTAAACATGGGATACATCTAGGGGAAATGATAAGGAAACACAAAGGAGATCAGGTGAGTCAAGATCCGAAAGCGGCAGCAAAGAGGTGAGTTTTCAGCCTGGATTTGAAAAGGGTCAGAGAAGGCACCTGATGTACAGACTCACGTAGCTTGTTCCAGACATAAGGAGCAGCAAGGTGAAAGGAGTGAAGTCTGGCACTCGCAATAGAAGTGAAGGGCACAGATAGAAGCGATTTGCCAGAAGAGCGGAGTTCCTGAGGAGGGGTGTAGGGAGAGATAAGAGAGGAAAGGTAGTGAGGAGCTGCAGAGTTGAATGCACTTATAGGTCAGCAGAAGTTTGAACTGGATGAGGAAATAGATAGGGAGCCAATGAAGTAACTTGAGAAGAGGGGTAATATGAGCATGACGAGGCTGGCGGAAGATTAGCCGCACAGCAAAGTATTGAACAGATTGAAGGGGGGGAGAGAAGATTCAGAGGGAGACCAGCAAAGAGAGTAGGTTACAATGGTCAAGACGGGAAGTGACTAAAGAATGGATGTCTTAGTAGTGTGGTCATTAAGGAATGGATGAATTTTGTTGTTGTAGAGAAAGAAACAGCAAGTTTTAGCTATCAGTTGGATGTGTGTGGAGGAGGAGAGAGAGGAGTCGAAGATGACCCCAAGGTTGCGAGCTGAGGAAACAGGAAGGAGTAGAGAATTATCCACAGAGACTGAGAAAGAAGGAAGGGGAGAGGAGAGTTTACCTGGAAAAATAAGAAGCTCGTTTTTGGCCATGTTCAATTTCAAGCGGCGGTCCACCCATCCTTTTATTTCTTCAGACTTCTGTGTTCCTCTCCATTTTACTCTTTGACTCCTCAACATTTTCTCTTCCTATTACTCATACTCCCTAATTATCTCCCTGCCTACAGACACCTTCGGACCCCTCCCCCTTATCTCCCTTTTACCATCCTCACTTCCCTCACCATCTTGTCATCTACCCTATCAGCAGCTCTTGAGCTTCACCTCTCTCTCCCTCTCTCTGAAACAACCTCACCCTCATTACTGCTGTGCTGTCTTCTCTCTGCCCCACATTCTTCTACTCTCTTCTGGAGATATCACCCCAACCCTGGCCCCCCCCCTAGATTTTTGTCACACTCCCAGAACAGATCCTCATGCAACAGCGCAAATCTTATTCATATCCCTCTCCTTTCCCCCTCCTCTCTGCCTTTCGTATGTGCCTTGTGGAACGCATACTCCATCTCAAATAAACTTGCCTTACTCATGATCTCTTTGTCTCTAATGCTCTCCATCTCCTTGCTCTAACTGAGACCTGGCTTCTCCCTGAGGACTCGGCTTCAGCCGTTGCTCTCTGTCATGGTAGCTATCAGTTCTCCCACACACCTCGTCCCACTGCCGTGATGGTGGTGTTGGGCTTCTACTCTCTCCTTCCTGTCAATTTCAACCTCTTCTCCAGGATAAAGAAGGAAGTCAGTCTTCACATATGGGTGATGGCGCCGACAGAGCCCCTGTGCGGAGCATTTCCCCAGGTTTCAAGGAAAGCCTTTGGGAATGCAGCGTGCCTGCGCGGTCCCCTTCCCGCCCAAGGGTGCCATCTTGCTCAGTTTTTCTTTTTCTGTGGAGCCCGACGGATGTGAGTCCGTGTCACCCGGGAAAAGTTGGTTTTTTTCGGCGATTTTCGCGTTATTTTGTCTGGTTCGACACCGGTTCCCCATCCCACCGGGGCTCGGTACACCAGTATCGAGTCCGGACTTGTGATTTTCAGTTTTTGTCCTTCGTGACTAGCGTTCGCACTCTTTTTGTGTTTTCACTGGCAGCCCGGTCGTTTGACCTTGCAGGGGCCCTTTTTCCCCAGATGGCTGCCAGCGGGTTCAAAAAGTGTGATCGGTGCAAGAAACTTATGTCTCTCACCGACACACATGACTGCTGTCTCCGATGCCTCGGGCCCGACCATGACCCGCTAGTCTGTGGCCCGTGCGGCAAAATGTCGTCGAAGGCGCTTCGGAGCCGTCAGCATCAGCGTGAGAGAATATTCTCTAATTCCGCGTCCAGCCAGGCCTGGACTTCGTCAGAGGCCTCGACATCTCGGGAGTCCGACCCCGAGCACCGTCGGGGTCCTCTGAAAGGGAGTCTCCCTCAAGGGAGCACCGAAGGAAGAAGCTCGTGAGGGCAGCGTCGGTGCAGGCTCCTGGTTCCTCAAGGGCCAGGTCGCATAGCCCTGACCGCCGCCCCGGGCTCTCGGAGTCGGAGAGGCCTTCCAAGCTACCTTGTGTGGAGCCGAAGTCCCCGAGTCACGTAAGTGCAGTTGTCCTCGTGGACTCTCCTCCGGGGGAGCCGAGTCGGGGGCTGCTGAGTCTCCTGAGCTTGGACTCAGGTTGACGACCTTGGAGAGCAGCTTAGCTGCCTTCATGGAACAGCAGCGGGTGCTGATTGCCGGTCTGACCGGTGCATCTGCCCCGACCACCAGGACCTCGATGTCTAAGTCGACCCCGGAGACCGAGCCGATCCTCGAGTCGATGAAGTCTCGAGTCGATTTTCAGTCACGGTCCCCTTCAACCTCCCGTGTGGGGCTGAAGTCATTGACGCCGATACCCTCGGCATTGAGGCGGGTGGCACCGAGGCCCGCATGGCCGGAGCCGCTCGACGACTCCTTGGGGGAGTCGGAGTGGGAGACGGAGGTTGAGGAGTCCCCAGACACCTTCTGGAGCTGGTGCGTCCCTTCGGACTCACTGGAGTCCGAGCCTCGGAGAAGGTCGTCCCCCCCCCCCCCCCCCCCGGAGGATACCCGGTTCTCGGACTTCGTGAGGGACATGGCCAAGGCCCTGGCCTTCCCTGCAGACGCCGAGGAGGAGCCTCGAGCCGAGGAGCTCGATGCCCTCCAGTATGACTTTCCTCCAAAGGAAGCCTTTACTGTACTGGTTCCTCCGATGCTGGAACGGCTGCTCTTCCATATGTGGGAGGCACCGGCCTCGGCGCCGGTTCTTAGCAAACGGGTTGATTCTATTTATCGAATCCGTAAGAGCCCTGGGTTCCAAAAGGCGCAGCTACCGCACCACTCCATGGTTGTGGAATCGGCCATGCACTGTCTGAAGAGTCAGAAGATGCACTCCTCGGTGCCCCCCGTAACCTTGATGCCCTCGGTAGAAAGTGCTTCCAGGACTCTATGCTGTCTTGCCGTGTCCAGACCTACCAGCTGTACATGGGCATGTACTTAAGAGACCTGGCAAAGGAGATTGCCGGGTTCTCAGCTGGCCTCTCCAAGGAACCTTTGCAGAGGTCGCTCAGCACAGGAGGTCGGCTGACCCTGTACGCCTACGTGTGGCCAGCCATCACAGGGGATACCTGGGTCCTCAGCATCGTCCAACAGGGCTACATGCTCCACTTCCACGAGATACCCCCCTCCTACTTCCCAGGGGAGCCTCCAAGACTCCCTCTGCACAGAAACCTCCTCCTTCAGGAGTTGGCAAGTCTTCTAAGGGAACAGGCGGTGGAACTGGTGCTTCACCACCTGAAAGTGCAAGGCTTTTACTCCAGGTACTTTCTGGTACCAAAAAGGACAGGAGGCCTCCGGCCTATCCTAGACTTGCGAAACCTAAACAAGTTTCTGGAGAGGGAAAAGTTCAAGATGCTTACCCTTGGGATACTGCTGCCCTACCTCCAGCAGGGAAATTGGCTATGCTCCTTAGACCTAAAGGATGCTTATACTCACATCCTCATTCATCCAGACCACAGACAATTTCTCAGATTTGTGGTGGGAGGAAACCATTTTCAATACAGGGTACTTCTGTCTTTTAGCTATGTCATCAGACTGAGCAAGATGGCACCCTTGGGCGGGAAGGGGACCGCGCAGTCATGCTGCATTCCCAAAGGCTTTCCTTGAAAGCTGGGGAAATGCTCCACACGGGGGCTCTGTCGGCGCCGACGTCACCCATATGTGAGGAGTGATTCCTGCTGCTCCTGGAGAACACCTGTTACAGGTGAGTAACTACTATTTCTTTTGCCTCAGTCTCACTCCTTTCCCTCCTTTGAAGGCCACTCTATCCGGCTTTTTACTCCACTACCTCTCCGATTAGCTGCTGTTTATCGGCCGCCTGACAAGTCCACCTCTATCTTTCTCTCTGACTTTTCTCATGATTTTCCTTCTTTCTGGATTCATTTCCCCCCTCCTCCCCCTTATTCTCGGGGATTTTAACATTCATGTTGATAACCCTTATGCTTTAAAGCTCTTCTCCCAACCTCACCATTCAACCTCCAGCTTTGCTCTACGGCCCTTACTCACCTGCAAGGCCACTGCCTCAACCATGTATTCTTCTCTCATTGCTTACCCTCAAACCCCTCTGTACTTCACTTCTTACCTTATCAGACCATCATCTGCTAAGCTTCACTCTTCATCACTCACCACCTCAACCTCGCCCTGTCTCCTTCAACCTCTTCAGAAATCTTCATCCAATAGACCCATTTGCGCTCTCCTTCACTGTCTCATCCCCTCTCTCCTCCACAATGTCATCTAAGGCTGTTGATGAGGCAGTAGCTTCATATAATGCTTCACTCTCCTCTGCTGTAGATGCTCTTGCTCTGCCCATGCCACGTCCTGAGAGGCGTACTGTAACTCAACCCTGGCTGTCTTCCACTACCCGCTATCTACGTTCCTGCGCTCACTCAGTTGAGCGTGCTTGGCTCAAATCCCGCACCCTTGCAGACTTTCTACACTTCAAATTCATGCTTGTCTTTTTCCAGTCAGCCATAGCACTCGCCAAACAAGACTATTATTTCCATCTGACTAACTCTTGCCTCTGACCCCTCTTCACTCCCAACTTTACCCCCTACCTCTGCTACCCTTTCTTCCTTTTCTATGATCTCTGAGGAAGAAACCACTCATCTTCGTTCCTCATGCAAACTCACTACCTGCTCCTCTGATCCTCTTTCCACCTGTCTCCTTAGCTCCATCTCCACTATAGTCCCTTCCACCTCTCACATTCTCAAGATATGGCTCTTCATTGCAACTTTCCCTACAACCTTCAAGCATGCTGTAGTCACTCCTCTCCTCAAGAAATCTGTTCTTCTCACTATTGACCCATCTCCCTCCTCCCCTTCATTTCTAAACTACTTGAACGTACGGTTCACTGCCATTGCCTCAGCTTTCTCTCCTCTCAAGCCCTTCTGGATCCTCTACAATCTGGTTTTCATCCTTTACATTTTACTGAAACTGCTCTTGCCAAAGTCTCCAGTGACCTCTTCCTGGCAAAATCCAAGGGACCTTTACTCAATCCTCATCCTTCTGACCCCTCTGCTGCTTTTGACACTATTGACCACATCCCTCACCTTGATACCTTGTCTTCACTTGGTTTTAAGGATTCTGTGTTATTGTTCCCTTCTTATCTCTGCCATCGCTCTTTCAGTGTTTGTTCTGATGGATCCTCTTTTACTGCTAATCCCACTCTCAGTTGGTTTAACCCAAGGATCTGGTCTTGGGTCCTCCTCTTTTCTCTCTCTGTACGCAATTCTTTGGTGCACTCATCTCTTCCCATGGCTTTCAGTACCATCTTTATGCTGATGACTCCCAGATCTACCTCTCTACACCTGAAATCTCCCCAGCAATCCAGGCCAGGATCTCTGCCTGCCTTTCTGACATTGTTGCTTGGATGTCGCACTGCCACAAATTCAACAGCAAAGCCATGTAACGGCTCGAGAAATGCTCCGTCTGTGAGACTCATGGCCTCTACAGTCCATGTCATCCCCTTTGCTCTCCTACACATGTCTGAAGCCCATCAATAAACATGTCTGTCCTCTCAATAAACTCAAGCAAAGGAGTGTCTCAGAGACAAGATCCACATCACCCCTCAACTAACAAAGTGTCTTTAGTGTGGTGTACTCCACAGAAACTATTTGGCAGGACACCTTTTCAGATGCCTTCACCTCAATGCACCCTGACAATGGATGCCTCCAAGCTGGGTTGGGGAGTGCATCTGAACAGCCTTAACCACACAGGGTCTGTGGACATAACAGGATTCTGCTCTGCAGATCAACCCCCTAGAACTACAGGCTCTAACAAATGTCCTTTGGATTTTTCATCCCCAACTGTTGGTGCAACAACCAGGTTGCCATGTGCTATATGAATAAACAGGGGGGACAGGATCCTATCCACTTTGCAAATAAGCGCTTCGCCTATGGTTCTTTGCCATCACATACCATATTCACCTCAGAGCAGTCTACCTCCCAAGCAAACTCGATGTACTTGCGGACAGGCTAAGTCGAATCCTTTGTCCACACGAGCGGACCCTACATCCAAACATGGGGTACCCCACTCATAGATCTGTTTGCCATTCCGCAAAATACACAGCTTCCACTCTTTTGCTCAAGGCTTCCTTCCCTGCACCGACAGACCCCAGACACCTTTCTTCTCCATTGGGGACAGGGCTGCTCTATGCATTCCCTCCTATCCCCTTGATACCCAAAATGCTGTTCAAGCTACAGGCCGACAAGGGCTCCATATTCCTCATAGCCCATTTTTAGCCCCGTCAACCGTGGTTTCCTCTGCTTTTTTGCCTTGCACAGACTCAACCTCTCAAACTTGGATGTGCACCCGAACTAATCTCCCGGGACCAAGGAATGTTCCTCTACCCTAATCTTCATGCCCTTCACCTAGTGCTCGCTGATCTCAACCTACCAGAAGAGGTCAAGAATATACTCTTTGCATCACGCAAGCAGTCTGCCAGGCAATTTTATTCCTTCAAATGCCGAAGGTTTGCTCTCAGGTGCTACTCAAAAGACATTGAGCTCTTTGCCTCCCCAGTGGAATCTCTTCTCCAATATCTCCTCCACTTATCCTTGGCAGGTCTTAAGACCAACTCAGTCAGAGTTCGTCTTAGTGCCTTTGCGGCCTATCACAAATCACTGGGCGGACAACCTATCTCCTCACACCCCTTAGTTGTATGCTTCATGTGGGATCTCCTGCTATCCAAGCCACACATTAAGCCACCTCTGATGGCCTGGGACCTCAACGTGGTTCTAGCTCAACTTCTACAGCTTCCTTTCGAGCCTTTAGCTTCCACTTCACCGAAGTTAATATTTTGGAAGGTAATCTTCCTCTTCACCGTCATATCAGCTCACCGCATCAGCGAACTGCAGGCTCTAGTAGCGGATGACAAGGTGGTCCTCTGTACCTATCCACATTTCCTTGCGAAAGTGGTCGTCTCCTTCCATCTGAACCAGTCAGTAATCTTTACCGACTTTCTTCACAAAACTGCATGCGTCTCAGGCTGAAGCAGGCTACACATCTTAGACTGTAAGTGAGCGTTGGCTTACTACTTGGATAGAACTAGGGTTCACAGAAGATTCCCTCTATTGTTCATTTCCTTTGATCCGTAGGGTTCACAGAAGATTCCCTCTATTGTTCATTTCCTTTGATCCCAGTCACCTTGGAATACCGTAACAAAATGTACTCTATCCAGATGGATAGCAGCTTGTATCTCTTGCTTATGCACAGGCAGGACTTTCCCTGAAGGGTCACGTTACTGCTCATAATGTGCAGTCTATGACAGCCTCCATAGCCAACTTCCATTCAGTATCCATTGAAAAGATCTGTCGGGCAGCTCTCTGTCTTTCTATTCATGCTTTTGCTGTCTTTGGCCAAGCTGTACTCCAGCACCTATTTGGCACTTAATCTCAACTTCTTCCCTCCGTCCCAGACTTCTACAAGAGACCAGACTATCATTAGAGGGCTATAACCACCTGAAATTGAATCCAATGGTTCACACTCTTAGGCTCTAAGCTTTAGGCTCAGGGATCACACTGTTCTCTCTCCCCCCCCCCCACCCCCCCCATGCCAGTCTGGGAGCTGGTAAGTCCCATATGTAAAGACTGCATTCCTGTTTGTTCCTGGAGAGAGCGTAGTTACTCACCTGTAACAGATAATCTCCAGGAACAAGCAGGAATGAGTCTTCACATATGGGTTTCGTCGGTACCGATGGAGCCTGCACGGGAACGCTCCCCAGCATCCAATCAGAAACCCTTTGGGAGCATCCCACAGCGCCTGCGTGCTGCCTTCCCGCCTTTCCCAACTGTCTCTCCTCAGTTCTTCTTTTTCCGCAGAGCCAGCAGGTCGTGTTCCTGTCACCGCAGAAGAATTCCTTTATTTTTCTTTATTTCTTTTGTGTCGCGTCGGCCTTCTTCGACGCTCTACCGGTACCGCCGGTCCTTCTTTTCTTCTTTTTAAAAAAAAAAAAAGAAAACTTTTTTCCTTTTCTTTTTTCTCCAGGTGCACTTGCGTTTTGGGCCTTAGGCCCAAAACTTTTTTCCTTAACATGGAAAAGCCTGCCTCAGGGTTTAAGAAGTGCACAAAATGTGGCGATACCATTTCCGTCACCGACACCCACGACTGGTGTCTAAAATGTTTAGGTCCTGACTATTCCATCACAGATTGTATGTCCTGTTCTATGATGTCTAAAAGAGGTCGGCAGAACCGAGCTGCCAAGCTCAGTACCCTGTTACCCTCTGATGCGGCTTCAGTGGCATCGACGTCTTCCAGGGCTGCTTCTTCCTCACATGGATCTCAGGTAATTAAATAAACATAAATCCAGCCGGTCCTCGAAGGGTAGATCTCCTTCTAAGCATTGAGATGCCTCTGGCGTTTCCCTCGAGGATTCTGCACCGGCAAAATTACCCCGGCGGGAGGCTTCGACCTCTAAAGCATCATCATCGGGGTTCCAGGATGATCTCGATGGCGTGGCCTCGACAGATCACCTGGTGCCATGCTCTGGGGTACCGGTGGCTTCCCCCGGTACTGACTTCCAAGCATTGGCGGCGTCGATGGATCAGAGGATTCTGTCCATAGAACGCAGTCTGGCGGCTTTCCTTGTGGCATCAATGCCCCTGGTACCGCAGCAGACTACTTCACCGGTACCGGCTCTAGCACCGCCATCGGTACCGATCCCGGGTCCGGTGACATCGACATTGGCTTCGGTGTCTGCTATGCCGGTACTCTGTCCTCTGAAGCCTTCCGGTACCGATACCCCGGTACCGGTTATTCCCGATACCGATCCCGGTCGGTACGGGTATCGGGCTTTGCAAGAGCATCCGGACAGACGATACTTTGATTCCTCTGAAGACTCTGAGGATTCTGAAGAGTCTGTCGATGCAGTGATGCTTCTTCCACAGGAGGAGTCCTCTCCTAAACGAAGGATGTCTCCTCCAGAGGACTTGTCTTTTCAAGACTTCATCAGGGAGGTGGCTCGGGGCCTATCCATCACGGTGGCCCCTGAGACAGAACCCAGAGCCAAGGAGTTAGATATTTTACAATATCCTAAAACTCCTAAGGAGGCAGCTACCTTGCCTGTTCATGAGATTTTGTATGATCTCATGTTGAGGATGTGGGAAGCACTTCTTACCACCTCTCCTCATTCTCGCAGGTTAGATACCATGTATCGTGTCCCTCCTTGTCCTGGTTTCCATAAAACTCAGCTTCCTCACCACTCTATTGTGGTTGAGTCTGCTATGAGAAAGATTAGAAGTGCCAAAAGACATGCCTCTAATCCTCCAGGACATGAATGTAGAACCCTGGATGCTTTTGGACGTAGAGTCTTCCAAGCTTCCATGCTTGCTGCGAGAATTAATTCCTATAGTCTTTACATGGGAATGTTCCTAAAAGAAGTCACTGATCATTTGCAGACTTTAAGTCCTTTCATTTCTGAAGATAAGACAGGACTTTCTCACTTGGCTCAAACATGCCCAAGATATCTCCAAATTCTCCAACCGTGCAGCTTTCGACTCCTTTGAATGTGTAAGCAGAGCCTCAGCTATTGCCATAGGTGCACGTAGAATTGCTTGGCTTCAAGCATCTGATTTGGAGATCTGGGTACAAGATGAATTGGGAAATATCCCTTGCACAGGTGAAAACCTGTTTGGTAAAGATTGGCAAGCAAAAGCCAATCAGATGGATGCTGAAAATTCTGCCTTGGATAAATTATCCAAGTCTACAGCTGCTCCTGTTAAGAAAAGGTTGTTCAAGAAAGCACCTTTTTCTAAAAAGGGAAGATTTTATCCTGCTTATGGTCAGCGGGCATCTTCTGCAGCTCAGTTCCCTACCAAACGTCAGCAATCATCCAAACAGAACAAAGCAAAGGCTGCTAGGCCTCCTCCAGCCCAGCAACCTCAGCCCCCTCAGGGCCTTTGACTTTCCGCTAGAGAACTTAGCCTTCCTGGCTCTGGAAGGACCAGAGCCCTCCACCATTCCAGGAAGGATATGTCATTTTGCACCCAGGTGGGGACAAATTACAGCAGAGCATTGGACACTCTCCATCATAAAAGAGGAGTACAAACTTTATTTTTCAAGCTTGCCCCCTCACACAAGAGTGCACCAGTTCAATTCTCCAACCTCCCTCCTCAACCTGTTGGGGCAGGAGATTGCCACCCCTCTCACCCAGGGGGCAATAGAGGAAGTGCCTCTTCATCAACAGGGCACAGGTTTCTACTCCCCCTATTTTCTTATTCCAAAGAAAACAGGGGGCTACAGACCCATCTTAGATCTCAGAGAATTGAACAGATTCCTAGTCAAGGAAAAATTCAAAATGATTTCTCTGGGAACTCTGCTGCCATACCTTCAGAGTCAAGATTGGCTTTGTTCTCTAGATTTCAAGGATGCGTACACCCATGTTCTCATCCATCCAACTCACAAAAGGTTCCTTCGGTTCCTTTTTCAAGAGAAGCACTATCAATACAGAGTGCTCCCTTTTTGTCTAGCCTCTGCACCAAGGGTGTTCACAAAATGCATGGCAGTGGTAGCTGCATTTCTGTGCACTCTGGGAATATTCGTCTTCCCTTATTTGGGCGACTGGCTCATTCGTGCTCCCACTCAGTCAGAGGCCAAGAGTTCTCTAGCCTGCACAAAGCGTATCCTTCAGTATTTAGGGCTGATAATAAACATCCCAAAATCCAATTTAACCCCTACTCAGTCCCTGGAGTTTATAGGGGCGTTGCTGGATACCACAAGGGCAAGGGCCTATCTCCCCCAGGCCCGTTGCCTTCGCTTGGTGCAGTTTTCTTCTCAAGCAGAGTTGAAGCCCCACTTAACTGCTCGAGAGATGTTACAGTTACTAGGCCACATGGCATCCACCGTGCATGTAGTACCATATGCTTGCCTTCACATGAGGGCAGCTCAGTGGACTTTATCCACCCAATGGACCCAGGCATTAGACTGCCTGCCAGACAAAATAGCAAACACAAGTCGCCTCATTTTGTCCCTCCAGTGGTGGAAGTCCCCTCAAAACCTGTTGCTGGGATCCCCCTTTCAGCAGTCTCTACCCCAAGCAACTCTCACAACAGATGCTTCTCCAATGGCGTGGGGAGCTCATCTGCAAGACCTCTCCACCCAGGGCATCTGGTTCCCACAGGAGAGTTGTCTACATATCAATCTCTTGGAACTCAGAGCAATCTTCCTTGCTCTGCGGGTGTTCCACACCCTGCTCAGCTACAAGACAGTCCTTATCCACATGGACAATCAGGTAGCCATGTTCTATGTGAACAAGCAGGGCGGAACTGGCTCTCTGTCACTTTGCAACAAAGCTTTGCGACTGTGGGCCCTCGCCAGAGAGCATCAGATTCATCTTCTGGCAGTTTATCTTCCAGGCGTTCAAAACTCTTGGGCAGACAGGCTCAGTCGAGTTCTGCTTCCACACGAGTGGTCCCTACATGTGGACCAGGTGGCCAGGATTTTTCAGATTTGGGGAACCCCGGACATAGACCTCTTTGCAAGTCCGTGGAATGCCAAACTTCCCCGGTTCTGTTCCAGAACTCCAGCTCAGGGAGCTCAGGCAAGGGATGCTTTCCTCCTTCACTGGGGTCAAGACTTCCTGTATGCCTTTCCACCCATTCCCCCAATTCCCAAAACCCTGTTCAAGCTTCAGAGAGACAGAGGCCACATGATTCTCATAGCTCCATATTGGCCACGGCAAGTGTGGTACCCTCTGCTTCTACATCTCTCTCAAGCTCCCTCCCTGGAGTTAGGGTCTGCTCCAGATTTCCTATTTCAAGAGGACGGAAAGTTATGGCATCCCAATCCCCAGTCTCTGCACCTCAGGGCTTGGTTGCTGAAGGCCTAGATCTCCAAGATCTTCATCTTTCTCAACAGGTGAAAGATGTTCTTTATGCTTCCAGAAAACCTTCCACTAGAAATTCTTATGCTTTCAAGTGGAAGAGGTTTACCATCTGGTGCTCTGAAAAGGGTCTTAACCCCCTAGCCATACTTCTGGAATCTTTGCTGGAGTATCTCCTCCATCTGTCTAATGCAGGCCTTAAGACAAATTCAGTAAGGGTCCATTTGAGTGCTATTGCAGCTTCCCTTAAGCCTCTAAATGAACAATCTATTTTCTCTCATCCTCTTGTAGCAAGGTTCATGAGAGGCCTCCTTTTAACAAAGCCTCCCATTAGACCACCTCCGGTGGCATGGGACTTGAACCTGGTTCTTGGTCAGCTTATGAAGCCGCCTTTTGAACCTTTGGCTACCACCTCCTTGAAATACCTTTCTTGGAAGGTTATCTTTCTCATTGCAATCACATCAGCACTCGTAGCTAATCCACCTTATACAAGGTTCCATCATGACAAGGTAGTCCTTATGACTCATCCATACTTTATGCCTAAGGTGGTCTCGCCTTTTCACCTCAACCAGGAGGTCTACCTACCTGTCTTTTTTCCAGGACCTCATGCATCAAGTGCAGAGAGGAATCTTCATACCCTGGACTGTAAAAGAGCTCTGGCTTTTTACTTACAGAGGACACAGCAACATAGAAAGTCCTCTCAGCTCTTTGTTGCCTTTGATCCTTCTCATTTGGGACTACCAGTCTCCAAGAGAACACTATCTAACTGGATTGCCTAGTGTATTTCTTTCGCCTATCAGAGTAAGAACCTTTCTCTGGAGGGCCATGTCACAGCTCACAATGTGAGAGCCATGGCAGCCTCAATGGCTCATCTGAACTCTGTGTCTATTGACGACATCTGTCGAGCAGCCACTTGGGCCTCGGTTCATACCTTCACAGCCCATTACTGCTTGGACAAGGACTCCAGCCGGGATGCCTTGTTTGGTCAGGCTGTTCTCAAACACCTGTTCCATACTTAATCAGCTCCTACCCACCATCCCTGATAGGATGCCAGAGATCCATGGGGGGAAGTGGAGTCCTGTCCCAGGGACACGCAACCTCTGGGGTCTCTCCCTGACACCTAAAGCGAGGGAGTCCCCATATGTGAAGACTCATTCCTGCTTGTTCCTGGAGATAGCACAGTTACTTACCTGTAACAGATGATCTCTGGGAACAGCAGGAATAAGTCTTCACAACCCACCCACCTCCCCTAGGAGTTGTATCTCTCTATCTCTCTTTCCTTTCCCTCTCTCTCTCTCTTTGTCTCAGCTTTAAAACTCAACTGAGGAGAGACAGTTGGGAAAGGCGGGAAGGCAGCACGCAGGCGCTGTGGGATGCTCCCAAAGGCTTTCTGATTGGACGCTGGGGAGCGTTCCCGCGCAGGCTCCATCGGTACCGACGAAACCCATATGTGAAGACTTATTCCTGCTGTTCCCAGAGATCACCTGTTACAGGTAAGTAACTGTGCTATCTCCAGGAACAGCAGGAATTGGTCTTCACAACCCGCCCTCCTCCCCTAGGAGTTGTAGGGTTGGTTTGTTTTTTCTCTACCTCTCGGCTATAAACTCAACTGAGGAGAGGAGTTGGGAAGGCAGGAAGGCAGATGCACAGGCGCAGTGGAGTGCTCCCAAAGGCTTTCCTTTTGAACACTATGGAGCGTTCCCACACGGGCTCCGTCAGTACCAACGTCACCCATATGAAAAGAATGATTCCTGCTGTTACAGGTGAGTAACTACATTTCCCTGGATACAAGCAGGGGGTTGCAGGCACACTGTGATGGTGACGTTCTGGACATTGCCATTGTGCTAGGCTCTCTATAACCCAGAGAAAACGTCTCTGACAATTTGTGCTATCTCCTGCTTGTGTGTTGCCACTCTGAGCCACTCTGTTTCTTCTGACCATGCTGCTGTGCCTCACATTTCTCCCATTCTCTCCTCATAGTGCCTTGAAGGGCCATGAAAAAGAAAAAGGATGAAACTGGATCGTTTTTCTTCACCTTTTCTTACTCCCCAATGCCAGTTCACCTGCACTTCAGCTGCCCCCCACTCTGCAGCTGACAATATTCACCCCAGGGCCAATGATTTAAACAAAAGCACCCCACAAGCTGTGGCTCACTGCAGAGCCGCAAGACATCTTTTTTTTTTTTTTTAAGAGAAGCCACCTCAAGCATACTGGGATAACTATCACTGCCACCCCCACCCCCCCAATCAAGCGCAGACTAGGCTTAATCGGAGTTGGGCTTCTGTGTCGCATCACTGGGGAAAGATGCCCCCTCCTTGCACCAGCGCACCAGGGAACAGCTACAGCCGCCTTCTCCGGGGCCCACGGCTCCACCTTACACTGATCCACGCCTTCCTCCTGGCAGTGTTGTTGAAAGCTGGCGAAGGGGGAAAGCCGGTTGCTGCCAGAGCACACAAATCTCACAAGGCAGCCTCCAAGACTAAGCATGCTGCAGCTCTCTCTCCATTATATTTGTCTCCAGCCGCCATTCCAAATGGCACTCTTCTGTGGATGACCACGCTGACCCCCCCCCCCCCCCACTAAGAAGAGGGATGCACCATGTGGGCTCAATGCAGATCTCCTCCTTCCCTGAGCCCCTCCCCCCAGTCTATCAGAGGAGGCCAGCCTTCTCTCCCTCCTTCGGCAATTTCTTCAGGACAGCACTGTCCTCCTTCACTCATCCTGCCCCAGTGAAGAACCCCCCCCCCCCTCCCTTCTGCCCACCCCATGGATCCACTGGGTTCCCCCTCCCCTATGTTTCCATTCTATTATTGACTATCACCCCCCCCCCCCCTCTCCTTCAGTAATGTCGGCCACCATTCTTTGGAAACCATCTCTTCTCTCCAGGTATCAGTCCCCATACTCTTCCACAGGAGAGAGAGATTCAGGAGGAGCCACCAGAAAACTACTACTACCCCAGATTTCTTCAGAAGCTCTCCTTGGACTTAGCCCTCAGTGCTTCTCAAACACCAACTAATAAGGTTCCAATCCATTTTCCAGTCCTGCAGTGCCCCCAAGGAAGTCCTAGTCCTCCCAGTACATCTAGTCCTCCTGGACCTCCATTCGCCCATCTGAAAGAATCCCATGTCTGTGAGTGCTACATCCAAATGCCTAGACCTGCAGTGCAACGTACTCCTGGCGTCAGGTTTTCTGCACCAAGAGTTGCCTCACCAATCAATAGTCTCAGAAGCTGTCCTCAAGACGTTGAAGACTGCAAAGTCAGTGGCTCAAACTCCACCAGGGAAGGAACAATGGACCCTAGATGCCATGGGCATCAACGTACCCTCCTAGCCATGCGCATTGTGGCACATCAGCTGCACATTCTCCACTACATCCACAACCTTCTCATACAACTAAGTGCTCCAGGAGAATTATCTCTGGAGGATCGTGCTCACATACAGGATAACCTACATGAGTCCCTCTATCACATAATACACTCTGCTTATGATGCATATGACTCCACCTCTGGGGCTGCAGCCACAGCCATCTCAGCTTGACATACAGGTTTGGCTGCATGTCTAGGCTCTGAGAAGACCTACATGAACAATTGGCAGACGCCCTGTGCCAAAGTGACAGCTTGTACTGATCCAAGGTCCAAGAGGCTGTCTCGGAGGTCAAAGATCACTCATCCACAGTGCAAGATCTTGCTGCCCAACCAGCAGAACCCTCCTCCCAACCCCATAGAGGACAGCCCTCCGAATTCTGCAGGGCTTAACATTATCAGTACTTCTAGCAGTTTTATCCTCGCAGGAGATTTCAACCATATACCTGGCCTCAACCACAAAGTCCCCCAGTTACACCTTATAACCAGAGATCACATCCGCATGAGAGGAAACAACAACCTACCACCTCGATTCATCCTACCAAACCCAACTCCAACCCCACCTTTTGACTACCCACCAGTATGGCAGTCTGTCACCACATACTGATGGGTCCTAACATTATTCATGGAGGGTACAGGATAAACTTCCACATGATTCCATAGTACTACCTCTCAGCCTCGGGCAGGGAGCGGATATGGCCTCACATTTCCCAATTCTACAACAAGAAAACAATCAATTGTTGCAAAATCAGGCCTTAGAGCCCGTACCACCCTCGCAAAGCAGCAAAGGATTTTACTCAAGGTTATTTCTCATTCCAAAGAAGTCGGGAGGCTTGCACCCATCCTGGACCACCGTAACCTCAACCTCATGTAAAACAGGAAAAGTTGAAAATTCATGCCTTCTGCACCATTCTTCTCCTGCTCCGCAAGAACGATTGGCTAGCCTCCCTGGATCTGAAGGATGCCTACACCCATAGTCCCATCCACCCCCATCACTGGAAGTTACCTGCGTATCAAGTTCCGAAATCAATTTTACCAGTACATTCGGCCTGTCATCGGCTCCCCACATCTTCACAAAATGTCTTGCAGTAGTCGCAGCCCACCTGCGCCATCAAGTCCACTGGCTCGACAACTGGCTTGTCTCCGCTGACACCAAGGACTAGGCATGGATGACCATTCGAAGCACCATCTAAACCCTGGAGACCTTACGTTTTCTGGTCAATTCTCAAAAGTCAGAAATGGAACCTCAACAAATCCTGCCCTTCATAGGAACTTGAATAGACACCATCTCAGGGAAGGCATATCTTCCAGACAGAATTATTATCCTCAACCAACTCAGCTCCCACTTGCTTCAATGCACTTGGACCTCGGCACACTTCATCCTTCACCTCCTTGGCCACATGGCGACTTCAGTGCATGTCCTTCCCCTAGCATAACTGTACATGCGGCCGTTACAGTGGCACCTCAAGCTCAACTGGAACCACCTTCTACTCGCTAGATTGTCGACTGCTCTACACTGGTTACTTCAGTGGTGGTCTGTCCCCTTCAACCTCAGTCAGGTGTCCCTTCCAGGATCCACCACCACACCTTGTGCTCACCATGACACACCTACCCATGGATGAGGAGCGCACCTGCTCGATTTCACTACTCAGGACTCTGGTCGACTCACGAACGCACCTTGTGCATAAAGGTACTGGAGCTCTAGGCAGTATTCTATGGCCTCATCACTTTCCAGAAGTGGTCATATCATCAAGCGCTCTTTGTCAACTTTTGCAGGAAACAAAATTTGCTGTAGAATCTCTATGGATTGAAATTCCATGTAAAAAGGGGAAGGCAATGGCAGTGGGGGTATACTATCGACCGCCTGGCTAGAATGAACAAATGGATGATGACATGCACAAAGAAATCAAGGAAGCTAACAAAAGTTACAGCACAGTAATAATAATGGGTGATTTCAATTACCCCGGTATCGACTGGGTCAGTGTCATGGCAGGACAGGCTAGGGAGATAAAGTTCCTAGATGAAATAAATGACGACTTCTTGGAGCAGCTTGTTCATGAACCGACCAGAGGGGAAGTCATATTGGATCTAGTCCTTAGTGGAACACCAGATCTGATGCAAGAGATAAGGCTCTTGGGGCCACTTGGCAATAGTGATCATAGCATGATCACATTTGATCTAATTAATGGAGGAGGGATGGTAAGGAAATCCACAGTACTACCTTTTAACTTTCGAAAGGGATACTATGATAAAATGAAGAAAATAATTTTTAAAAACAACTAAAAGGAGGAGTTGCAAATGTTAAAGACTTATATCAAGCTTGGGTGTTGTTGAAAAATACTATCTTGGAAGCTCAGACCAGCTACATTCAACGCTTTAAGACAAGTGGAAGTCCAAAAAAACTGCCAGCATGTTTTAAAGGTCAGAGAGGCTGCTGTTGCCAAAAAAAGCATCTTTCAGGAAATGGAAAAAAGAGCCAAATGACGAAATCTGGAAACAGCACAAGCACTGGAAAGTTAAATGCAAGGCATTGATAAGGCAGGCAAAGAGAGAATTTGAGAAGACTCTTGCTGCAGAAGTACATTCGTAGCAAAAATCCTGTGAGAGAGTCAGTTGGTCCATTAGAAGATAGTGGGGTTAAAGGGGCACTAAGAGGCGACAAGGCCATAGCGGAGAGACTGAATGAATTCTTTGCTTTGGTCTTTACTGAGGAAGATGTAGGGATGTTACCCAAGACTGAAGTGGTATTTAAATGTGCGGAAGAATTGAAGGAAATATCGAAACATCGGGAAGATGTATTACAACTGTTAGATAAACTGAAGAGTAGCAAATCACCTGGGCCGGATGATATACATCCCAGGGTGTTGAAAGAACTGAAATATGAGATTGCAGACCTGCTATTAGTAATCTCTATTAGTAATCCCTCTCATTTGGTTTGCAGCTTGTCGTGCTGTGAGGACTTGCGTGCATCAGTGATGCTGAGAGCTAAACTATCAGTAGTTTAACTACTGGCAGGGTCTCCCAAGATGGACTGGTCTCAACTGAGGTGCCAGACCAAGACAAACCACCCATCTGGGCAGCAGCAGAATGGGATAGTGTTGACGGCAGAGGATCACATTTCTGTGACAATGGCAACAACACCAAACTTAAACTGCGCGGAAGAAAGGCCCGGCAATCTACTTCTGTATCTTGCCATGAAAACCCAATGGATAGTTACAATAAAACAAATTGTGCTATGGTGCTGGAAGATGAGACCCCCAGGTCGGAAGGCAATAAACTAGCTACTGGGGAAGAGCTGAAGACTTTTCAGAGTAAAGCCAGCATTTATGATGTGGTTGGATCAAAGCCCTCGGGAAGTCTGACTGCTGATGTAGCTGTGCATGAAATGAGTCAGAAGCTGTAAAGATGTCTTACACATTGGAACATGGAATGTACGAAGCATGAACCAAGAGAAGTTGGAGGTGGTCAAGAATGAAATGGAACGTGTACAATTTGATCTGTTGGGTGTCAGCGAACTGAAATGGACTGGCATGGGGCACTTTGCATCAGATGATCACATGGTCTACTATGCTGGAAATGAAAGACAAAGAAGAAATGGTGTTGCATTTATAATAAAGAAGAAACTTGCAAGAACTGTAATGAAATACAGTGCAGTCAGAGAACGCTTAATCTCTATTCGTCTACGAGGATTGCCTATCAACACAACTATAACACAGGTACACTACCAAAAAACTGCCTCCAGTTTTGCAACTGATTCCTATAGATTTTGGGGTGCTGAATCCAGGAAAAATAGCCAAAATGTTCCATCACGTCACGTTTTCTTGCAAAATTAGATTTCTTACCCATATAAGGAATGTTCACATAATTTCTTTTTAGCCGACTGCAGTTTATTTTCTTGGCCCAAAATAGAGGTTGTAATGGTTAACTAACTAGAAACACTCCCTCATGATATTTTAGAGTGTTTTGTATTCATTTTATACATTAACAGGACAATTGGGAGGCGGGGGGCTAAATCCAGTACTCGCGCTGGCGCATGTTCTTTCCTGTTCGCCTCGCCTCGCCTCGTTCGCTCGCTCAAACACGGTGGTTGCGACATGAACGTTCCTGTCAAATTTCAGTTTCTTGCAAATTCATTATTACCTTTTGTTTGCTCAGTCGTAATCCAGCTTTATTCCGAAGTGGTTCACTACAGTTGTAGTTTGCAGTGCTGTGTATTTGTGATGGCTCACAGAGCCAGAGGTTGCGTCAACTCTCCGGACAGTTTTTGTTTTATTTGTGGGGAATATACCGTGAAAAAGCGGCAGAGGAACATTTCTGCATTTATTAAAAAGGTATATTTCGCCTATTTCGGTTTGAAGTTAGGCGATCAAGACAAACCGTGGGCTCCTCACAAAGTGTGCAAGACATGTGAGGAAGATCTACGCTTATGGATGAAAGGTAAAAAACAAGCATTTCTTTTCGGAATACCTATGATGTGGCGTGAACAAAGAGACCACAGCAGTGACTGCTATTTTTGCTCTTGCATTGTGAAGGGATACAATTTAAAAAATAAGAACGTAATAAGTTACCCCAACCTTCCCTCAGCAATTAGGCCTATGCCTCATAGCAACGAAGTACCTGTGCCTGAACCACCAAATTCTTTGGATCATATTTGTGTGGACGGTTCTGATCATGATGAGACTCATCAGATGGCTTTTCCCGATGAGTCCAGTACTTCCGAGTTTGAAACTGAACCAGATCCGAAACCTGAACTTTTCTCTCAAGCTGAATTGAATGATTTAGTCCGGGATTTAGGACTCCCAAAAGATGCTGCCCAACTGCTAGGTTCTCGGCTTAAACAGAAAAATCTATTGTCACCAGGAACAACTTTTTATTGGTACCGCAACCGCGAGACACAATTTTTGAAGTATTTCAGCAAAGAGGAAGATTTGGTATTTTGCAACGATATATACGGAGTGATGGAAAAGTTTAAACTCAAGTATGATCCTGCTGAATGGCGGCTGTTCATTGATTCGTCAAAAGACAGCATAAAAGGTGTTCTTCATAATGGCAACACATTCGCTTCAGTTCCTATTGCTCACTCTGTTATTCTCCAAGAAAAATACGAGAATTTGGCCCTGATTCTTCAGAAGATTCGTTATGATGAGCATAAGTGGATGATTTGTGGAGACTTTAAAATTCTATCCATGCTATTAGGGCAGCAATCCGGTTTCACCAAATATCCCTGCTTCCTTTGCTTGTGGGATAGCCGGGCCCGCGACCTACACTGGGGGAAAAAAGACTGGCCAATTCGGGAGTATTTGAGACCCGGTGAGAAAAATGTTCTTCATGAGAGCTTGGTACCTCGTGATAAAATTCTATTACCACCTCTCCACATTAAGTTGGGTCTCATTAAGCAATTCATCAAGTCCCTTCCAAAAGATGGTGAGTGCTTTCGGTACCTTTGCTCAAAATTCCCCCGACTTTCTGAAGCAAAGCTAAAGGAAGGAGTGTTTGTTGGCCCTGATATAAGGAAACTCATTTCAGATGGAGCATTCGCTGAAACGATGTCTGAGAAGGAAAAAGAAGCCTGGGATTCCTTCAAGGATGTTGTTCTCAAATTCTTGGGGAACAGGCGGG
This sequence comes from Ichthyophis bannanicus, assembly GCA_033557465.1. Classification (NCBI taxonomy): domain Eukaryota; kingdom Metazoa; phylum Chordata; class Amphibia; order Gymnophiona; family Ichthyophiidae; genus Ichthyophis; species Ichthyophis bannanicus. The sequence continues at coordinate 259,737,839 of CM066043.1, read as the reverse complement.
ATGAGAACTATAAGGATATTGTTGCCAGGATGCTCAATGCCTTCAAAGAACAAGGCTGTAACATGAGCCTGAAAGTCCATTTCTTGCACTCCCATGTGAACTACTTTCCCGAAAACTTTGGGGCGTACAGTGAAGAACAAGGTGAAAGGTTTCACCAGGACATCAAGGACGCAGAGAGAAGGTACCAAGGAAGATGGAACACCACTATGATGGCTGATTTCTGCTGGTTGCTGCTGCGGGAAACCCCAGATGAAAAATACGCCAAGCAGCGCACCAAGAGAAGCATTCGGGGGAAGAAGAAACGGGCCCACCAGGAGATTGATTGACCCAAGAATGACTTTAAAATCTAAACTGTGTTGACAAATATCGTGTTTTTACTAAACTTTGAAATAAAAATTTGCTAGTTATTACCACAGTGTCGGATCTCATTTATTAGAATTTTATTTTCACACCATCGGGTGTTTGTCTTCATGTATTGCAATGGTGCGGTTTGCGTTTTCTATTCTTACATACATACCTGTACAACATTTTTTGCACATTTCTTTGCTTTGCTTTGTGTCTAACCTCGCTCTTATATGCTCAATGTTTGTGCACATGTATGTGGCTGTTTTAAGTGCAGACAATTTTGCTACCATCACAGTGTGTTTTGTTGACATTACTCTATTCTTATGTGCTGCCTTGTTACAATTTTCTTTATTCTTATTTGAATAACTACTAAACAATTAGTATAAAGAATTCATCCAAGAAACTTTTATCTCGATCGCACTCAGTCTGAAACGTTCACCTCAAACTGCTAACCCAATGTAGCAAAAAATCTGTACGTGATGGAGCAAATTGGTTACCAGATTTGGATTCAGCGCACCAAAAAACATAAAAATCAATCGAAACATTAGAGGCAGTTTAAAAAAATTTTTTTTAGTGTACCTGTGTAATTCAAGTATATGCCCCAACAACAGCTGCAGAACAGAATGAAATTGAAGACTTCTATGAATAAGTACAAGCTGAAATTGACAGAACATGCAAACAGGATATCCTGATAGTCATGGGTGACTGGAACGCAAAAGTTGGCAACAAAGTAGGCGGCAAAGTAGTTGGAAAATATGGACTTGGCAACAGAAATGAAGTTGGAGAAAGACTGATAGAATTCTGCAAGAGCAATGATCTATTCATCTCAAACACATTCTCCAGCAACACAAGCGGCGAATGTACACATGGACCTCACCCAATGGATTGTATAAAAATCAAATTGACTACATCTGTGGAAGTTAACAATGGAAAAGTTCTATAACATCAACAAAGACAAAACCTGAAGCTGACTGTGGTACAGATCAGCAACTACTAGTAAGCAAACTCAAGCTAAAGTTGAAAAAGAGCAAACCACTCATGAATGCAGCAAAATATGACCTTGAGAATATACCACTGGAATTTAAAGACTGCCTGCAAAATCGATTTGCTGCTTTAGATACAAATGACAGAGCTCTGGAAGAGTTATGGAATGACATCAAGAAGGCTGTGTTGGAAGAAAGCGAGAAGTCTCTACAAAAGGTGAAAAAGCAAAAACGGCCAAAATGGATGACGGAAGAAACTCTGAAAATTGCCCAGAAACGCAGAGAAGCTAAAGCCAGAGGAGAAAGAAAGACAATCGCAGAACTCAACAGAGATTTCCAACGTGCAGCAAGACAGGACAATGAAAAGTATTACAATGACACTTCCAAGGAAATAGAAGCAGAAACTTTTAGAGGAAGAACAAGATCAGCTTTCCTAAAGCTACGAGAGTTAAAGAAAAAGTTCCAGCCTCGAATTGGAATGTTACAAGATGCTCAAGGTTCTATGTTGAATGATGCTGAGAAGATGAAGAAAAGGTGGAAGGAATATACAGAGTTTTTATATGAAAAAGATCAAGTGGACCAACAGCCGTTTCAACCTGTACCTTATGATCGGGAACCATTGGTGATGAAAGAAGAAGTTGAAGCAGCATTGAAAGCCTTATCAAAGAACAAAGCACCAGTCATTGATAGCATTCCCTTAGAAGTATTGCAGCAATCTGATGCAGCTATTACCATACTTACAAGGCTCTGCCAAGAAATATGGAAGACAACATCATGGCCAACTGACTGGAAAAGATCTGTGTTTATACCAATACTTAAGAAAGGTGATCCAACTGACTGTGGAAATTATCGCACAATCGCTCTGATCCCACATGCCAGCAAGATTCTACTGAAGATTATTCAAAAGAGACTACAACCATACCTGTAACAAGAACTACCTGAAGTGCAAGCAGGGTTCAGGAAAGGGTGAGGAACGAGAGACATCATTGCGGATGTGAGATGGATTCTTGAAAAGACTACATAATACCAAAAGGATATCTATTTGTGCTTTATCTACTAAAGCAAGGCGTTTGACTGTGTAAACCATGAGAAACTCTGGGCCACATTAAGAAGCATGGGTATACCACAACATCTGATCGTTCTGATCGTTCTCTTGCCCAATCTGTACATTGATCAAGAAGCAACAGTTCAAACGGAACAAGGAGAAGCAGAATGGTTTAAAATAAGCAAAGGTGTAAGACAAGGTTGCATACTTTCCCCCTACCTGTTTAATTTATATGCAGAACAAATCATCAGAGAAGCAGGATTGTATGAAGACAACAGAGGTGTGAAGATTGGTGGAAGATTCATTAACAACCTTCGCTATTGTGGCGGTCACGCCCCTACCAGGCGGTCGCCTAGTAGGGACGGGAAGCCATCTTGAATTCCTCTTTCCCAAGGATTGTAGTTGTGTATGGAGAGCAATGAACCAAGTGGTTATTTTTAAAGCACACAGGAATTTTATTAGCATCCGTGTCAAATGGGTAACAAAATCTTCAAAGCAAATGTACATTCAGGTCAAAGAAAAATACAGGATAATTCTTCTCCTCTTAAGGTAACACTTGTAACCAGTGTTGCAATAAAGATATTCACACAAGCTTCTCTTCTTTCCTTTCTCAGGCTTCCCTTACTCAGCCTTCATGCACACATTACAGTCCATCTCAGAACAAACTGAAGTTAGGTCACTTTCTTGGCCTGCTACTTCCATGCTTTCAACTGAGCTGTAACTTGGCAATGCTTGTAACCGTTCTGGCAGTTTATGCTTAATATTCTTTAGCAGGTTAAACAGCCTATGCCACTGAATGACCCTTTCTCCTTTAGGTAGGATTTCACTGGGCTTTTCCTGTTCAGTGTCCCTGGCAAACCCCTTACTCCTATTCCGGGTTTTCCTAGGCTTTAACCTCTCTTCTGAGTCAGAGCAAGTAACACAGGGTTCTGGCTTTATGGCTTTGTCTCTCCTACCTTGGAGTCTGGTTGCAGCACCTTCCTGGCTGAGGCTTCTACGGCTTGGAACTCCCTCTGTCTCTGAGCTAGACAGGGACTCAGGGTAAGCTCTCCACTTCCCTTCCTGGGGCTTCTGCTGCCTGCAGACAGACCCTTCCTCAGGTGAGTCTAAGCACTCTTGCCTTCGCCTTCTTAAAGCCAACCTTTTCTCTTTCTCCCTGTTGCCAGTCAGCTTGGTCCTTTGCCTGGAACCTTCCCTGTAGCTTCCTGGGCTGCAGTGCTGGCTGCTCTTGTCTCTGCTGCTGCTCACTCTGTAACTGCTTCTTTCCTGGTTGTTGGTTCTGCTATGTTTGCTGCCTCTGCAGTTCCTTGCCTCTCTGCAGTTCCTGGCCTTTCTTCTGGGCTCTCTTGCCTCTCTGCTGCTTCTGCAGTTCCTGGCCTTTCTGCTCACTTTGTTTGTTCTCTCAAACTTAAACGCTGAGCAGGGCAACTCCCTTCCTGACTCCACCCACATGTACCTCCTACTCTTGCCTGAGGTTGTCATGGGGTCTGGGAGTGGCTTAAACCTAGCACTACTCTCTTGGTTTCTCTCAGGGTTTTTTCTATGCTGTCTGTGTTCTAGTGAACCCATCCCCCGAGAAGAAGAAAAAGTTCTTCTTTCTCCTTTATTTTCATGCTGGGCTGCCTCCTCCTTACACCACTATGCTGATGATACCACATTACTGGCTGAAAGTGAAGATGATCTGAAACATTTGCTTCTCACAATCAAAGAACATAGTCTCAAAATGGGCCTGCACCTTAATGTAAAGAAGACAAAGATGACAACTGGCATAATCAACAGGATCATCGTTGAAGGAGAAGAAATTGAAATTGTGAACAACTTTAACCTACTTGGATCAACTATCAATAAAGAAGCAACAAGCAGTCAAGAAATCAGACGACGCATTGCTCTTGGCAGAATGGCTATGAAAGACCTAGATAAGATTCTCAAGAGCAGAGATGTCTTTCTCCATACAAAGATTCGACTTGTTCAAGCCATGGTATTTTCAATAACATCATATGGATGTGAAAGCTGGACAGTGAAAAAGACAGGAAGAAAATTGATGCCTTTGAATTATGGTGCTGGCGGTGAATACTGTGTATACAGTAGACTGCCCGAAGAATAAACCAGTCGGTACTAGAGGAAATCAAACCTAAGCTTTCTTTAGAAGCTCAGATGACAAGACTTTGACTTTCATACTTTGGACACATCATGCGAAGAGAGAGATCATTAGAGAAAGACATCATGCTTGGCAAGATAGAAGGTCAACGCAAAAGAGGAAGGCCAGCAATGAGATGGATCGATACAATAACAGCAGCTACGGGTACCAGTCTGTCAACAATGAGCCGCCTGACTGAAGACCGAACACAATTTAGGATAGTTGTCCAGAGGGTCGCCATGAGTCAGCTCCGACTCAACGGCACTTCACAACAACATTAGTAATCTGTGAATTTTCATTAAAATCATCTGTAATACCTGAAGATTGGAGGATGGCGAACATAACACCAATTTTTAAAAAGGGCTCCAGGGGTGATCCGGGAAACTACAGACCGGTGAGCCTGACGTCAGTACAGGGAAAAATGGTAGCAACCATCATAAAGAACAAAATTGCTCATGTAGATAGTCATGGCTTATTGGGAGACAGCCAACATGGCTTTAGACAAGGAAGATCTTGTCTTACTAATCTGTTATATTTTTTTGAAGGTGTGAATAAACGGGTAGAGAAAGGTGAGTCGGTTGATATAGTGTATTTGGACTTTCAGAAAGCCTTTGACAAGGTCCCTCATCAGAGACGTTTGGCAAAACTAAAGTGTCATGGGATAGCAGACCGTGTACTATTGTGGATCAGGAACTTTTTAAAAGATAGAAAGCAGAGGGTACGGCTAAATAGCCATTTTTCACAATGGAGGAAGGTGAATAGTGGTGTACCCCAGGGATCTGTGCTGGGTTTGCTGCTTTTTGGCATATTCATAAATGACCTGGAAAAGGGAATAATGAGTGAGGTTATCAAATTTGCAGATGACACAAAACTATTTAAAGTTGTTAAAACCCAAGAGGATTGTGGAAAATTGCAAGAGGATCTTGATAAATTGGAAGACTGGGCATCAAAATGGCAGATGAAATTTAATGTGCACAAGTGCAAGGTTATGCACCTAAGGAAGAACAAGCCAAACTATGGTTACACGATGCAAGGTTCCACATTAGGAACCACCACCCAGGAAAAAGATTTAGGCATCATTGTGGATAACATGTTAAAACCCTCGGCCCAGTGTGCAGTGGTGGCCAAGAGAGCAAATAGAATGCTAGGTATCATAAGCAAAGGGATGGAAAATAAAGGATATTATAATGCCTCTATATCGTTCCATGGTGAGAGCGCACCTTGAATAATGTGTGCAATTCTGGTCGCCGTATCTTAAAAAGGATATAGCGTTATTAGAAAAGGTTCCGAGAAGAGCCTCCAAAATGGTAAAGAGGATTGAAGGATGCCCCTATGAAGAAAGGCTAAAAAGGTTAGGGCTCTTTAACCTGGAAAAGAGACGGCTGAGGGGAGATATGAATGAAGTCTATAAATTAATGAACGGAGTGGAACGGGTAAACGTAGATCGACTGTTTACGTTATCAGAATATAGAAAGACTAGGGGACATGCAATAAAGCTACAGGGTAAACTATTTAAGACTAATAAAAGAAAATATTTTTTCACTCAACGTGTAATCAAACTCTGGAATTTGTTACCGGAGGATGTGGTAAAGGCTGTTAGTGTAGCTGGGTTTAAAAAAGGTCTGGAGGAAAGGTCCATAAACCATTATTAAGAAGGGACCCAGGATATCAATACTTGACCCAATAAAAGCATTGTGGAACCTGTGTCTTTTGGGGAAACTGCTGGGTACGTATGACCTAGATTGGCCACTGTTGGAAACAGGATACGGGGCTTGATGGACCTTGGTCTGACACAGTATGGCATATCTTATGTTCTTAGCCATATTCCTCATCAACAAGCAGGAGGGTTGGGCTACCTCTGCTTTTGCTGGGAAGCAGCCCATTTCTGGCTCTTTGCCTCATCCATAGGGATAACTCTGCAAGCCCACCTACTTACCAGCGGTGCAGAATCAACTTGCCAACTCCATCAATTGACATCTAGACCCACACAAGTGGTCAATCGATCGCAAAGTCCTCCAACATGTTTTTGACAAATGGGGAACGCCTAATGTGGATCTTTTCACCTCTGAAAAAAATGCAAAGTGCCCACTCTTCTGTTCCATCCGCCCCAGTCCCTTCCACACTGCACATGATGCCTTCACCATTCACTGGAGCGGAACACTCCTTTATGCTTTTCCTCCCTTCCTGCTCCTCACCCATGCCCTGGTCAAGATACGAGAAGACAAAACCACTGCCATTCTCATTGTACACCACTGTGTGAGGCAAGTTTGGTTCCTGCTGGGGACAGATACATTTCTCCTCACACAACACAATGGTAGCCTCATTCATCCCAATCTCTGCAGCCTTTCCTTAGCAGCTTGGAGAGTGACCAAAGCTTGACTGCGCTTTCAGGCAAGGTCCTTGCCACCTTAACCCAGTCACCTGCCCAGTCAGCAAGGTCTAGAAATATCTCTAGAACCTGTCCCAGTCAGATTTAAAATCCAACTTGGGTATCTTTCCGCCTTAGCAGCCTTCCATTACTCCATAGCGGACAAGTCTCTTTCTCCAGGACCAAGCAGGAAGTCAGTCCTCACATATGGGTGACATCGGCGCCGACAGAGCCCTCGCGGAGCAATTTCCCCAGCTTTCAAAGAAAGCCTTTGGGAATTGCATGCGCGGTCCCCTTCCCGGCCTAGGGTGCCATCTTGCTCAGTCTTCTTTTTTCCGTGGAGCCCTACAGATGCTGTTTGTGATCGCCGCAGAAAAAGTTGATTTTATTTACTATTCTTTTCTCGGTTCGATGCCGGATCCTTTTCCCGCCCGGACCCGCTACGCCGGTATCGGGTCCATTCTTTATTTTTCATTTTTTTGTCCTTTGTTACAAGCGTTCGGGCCCTTTTTCCCCCGATGGCTGCCAGCGGGTTTAAAAAGTGTGATCGGTGTAAGAAACTTATGTCTCTTACTGACACACACGACTGCTGCCTCCGCTGCCTCGGACCCGATCATGACCCGATGATCTGTGGTCCGTGTGGCAAGATGTCCTCAAAAGAACGAATCTTCTCTGACTCCGCATCCGGCCGGGCCCGGACCTCGTCAGAGGCTTCGACGTCCCGGGACTCCGGTCCTGAGCATCGTCGGAGTTCCTCTGAGCGGGGGTCTCCTGCCCGGGAACATCATAGGAAGAAGAAACCCGCAAGGGTGGCATCGGTGGACGCTCCTGGTTCCTCGAGGGCCAGGTCGCATAGCCCCGATAGCCGTCCCGGGTCCTCGGAGTCGGAGAGGCCTTCGAAACATCCTCGTCTCGAGATGGAGTCTCCTGGACACTTGAGTACTGTAGTCCTTGTGGACTCACCTCCGAAGGAGCCGCCGTCGGGGCCCGAGTCGGGGGCTGCTGGGTCTCCTGAGCTCGGACTCAGGTTGACGGCCTTGGAGAGCAGTTTAGCTGCCTTCATGGACCAGCAGCGGGCATTGATCGCTGGCCTCGCAGGTGCATCTTCCCCGGCCACCGGGACGTCGACGTCAAAGGCGACCTCGGAGACCGAGCTGATCCTCGAGTCCATGTGAGCTCGAGTCGATCCTCGGTCACGGTCTCCCTCGGCCTCCCGTTCGGGACCGAGGTCGTCGACGCCGACACCCTCGGCGGAGGGCATCGGTGCCTGCCCGACCGGAGCCGCTCAATTCCTCCTCCGAGGAGTCAGCCTGGGAAACTGAGGACGAAGAGTCACCTGGTACTTTTCGGACTCGGTGCGTCCCATCGGACTCGCCCGAGTCCGAACCTCAGAGACGGTCCCCCCCGATGCCCTCCAGTATGACTCTCCCCCGAAGGAGGCCTTTACTGTACCGGTTCCTCCGATGCTGGAGCGACTTCTCTTCCGCATGTGGGAGAGCCCGGCGCCGGTGTTAAGCAAGCGGGTCGATTCCATTTATCGAGTCCGCAAGAGCCCCGGGTTCCAAAAGGCACAACTACCGCACCATTCCATGGTGGTGGAATCGGCCATGCATCGACTCAAGAATCAGAAGATGCACTCCTTGGTGCCTCCCGGCCGGGAGGCCCGGAACCTGGATGCCCTCGGTAGGAAGTGCTTCCAGGGCTCTATGCTTGCTTGTCGAGTCCAGACCTACCAGCTCTATATGGGCATGTATCTCCGAGACCTGGCAAAAGAAATTGCCGGGTTCTCTGCTGGTCTCTCCGAGGAACCTTTGCAGAGGTTCCAGGCCTTGTCCACTGGTATTCGAGAGTGCTCGAAGTTTATCTCTCGAGCAGCCTACGATGGCTTCGAAGCATCGGCTCGAGTAGCCGGAGCCGGCATCGGTGCCCGCCGACAGGCTGGGCTTCACTCATCCAACCTCGAGCCATGGGTACAGGACAAGTTGGTCGATGTCCCCTGCAGAGGTGAAAACCTCTTTGGCAAGCCCATGGCTGAAAAGGCTGCACAGATCGAGACCGAGACTCTGACCAGGACTAGGCTGTCCAGAAAAACCTCTGCCCCTTCTCAGAAAAAGAAGGGCTCGGGGAAAAAGCCCTTTTACCCGAGGAAGGCGGCTGCCTATAAACAATACCCTCATTATCAGGCCTCAGCATCTCCCCAACAGGGTCAGCAGGCCAAGGGACGGGGTAATGGGTCCCGTAGGCAGCAGGCCCCCAAGCCCACAACACCGGCCCCTGCTCAGCAGGGTGGGGGTTTTTGACTCCATCAGCATAGCCTCTTCCCCTCCGCTGGTTTCTCTCAGCACAGGAGGCTGGCTGGTCCACTTTGCCCACAGGTGGTCAGCCATCACATCAGATACCTGGGTGCTTCATATAGTTCAAAAAGGCTATCTTCTACACTTTCACCAGGTACCTCCCTCCTACTTTCCAGGGGAGCCTCCAAGACTCCCTCTGCACAGGGACTTACTCCTTCAGGAGTTAGCAAGTCTTCTTCAGGAACAGGCTGTGGAACCGGTGCCCACCACCTGAGAGGTCAAGGCTTTTATTCCAGTTACTTTCTGATACCAAAACGAACAGGAGGCCTCAGACCCATCCTGGACTTGCGAAACCTCAACAAGTTCCTGGCAAGGGAAAAGTTCAAGATGCTTACCCTTGGAATCCTGCTGCCCTACCTCCAGCAGGGAGACTGGCTATGCTCCTTAGATCTTGAAGGATGCCTATACTCACATCCTTATTCATCCAGACCACAGACAATATCTCAGGTTTGTTGTGGGAGGAAATCATTACCAGTACAGAGTACTGCCCTTTGGCCTCTCCTCCGCCCCCAGGGTGTTCACCAAATGCCTAGCAGTGGTGGCGGCCTATCTAAGACTTCAAGGCCTTTTTGTGTTTCCATACCTGGACGACTGGCTCATCAGGGCCCAGTCTTCCCAAGAGGCCACTCAGGCCACTCATCGCACTGTGACTCTGCTCCAGCACTTGGGCTTTGTCATAAACTTTGCAAAGTCCACTTTGCTTCCCCTCTCAAAATCTCGAATTCATCGGCGCAAGGATGAGCACACTTCAGGCGTGGGCCTTCCTGCCTCTAGAAAGAGCACACAGGCTCATGGATCTCGCCAGCCACTTTCACAGCAATTCCCTGGTCTCTGCCAGGCAATTTCTGAGACTGCTCGGCCATATGGCTTCCACGGTCCATGTGACCCCCAATGCCCGCCTGAACATGCGACCTGCTCAGTGATGCCTTCGCACTCAATGGCATCAGGCCACGGGGAGCCTGGCGGACTCAGTACAGGTATCCGACCTGCTGGTCTCTTCTCTGCGGTGGTGGCTTCATCTGCCAAACCTGCTGCTGGGAGTGGATTTTCAATCTCCTCCGCCTTCTCAGGTGCTAACAACCGATGCTTCTCTCCTGGGTTGGGGAGCACATTGCCAAGGGACATGTACTCAAGGCCTCTGGACTCCTTGGGAGTCTGCTCAGCAGATAAACTTCCTGGAGCTCAGAGCCATCCGCCTCGCTCTGAGAGCCTTCTCCCACCTCACTTCTCACCAGTCTGTGCTGGTCCAGACGGACAATCAAGTTGCAATGTTCTACGTGAACAAACAAGGAGGAACAGGCTCCTTCCTTCTCTGTCAGGAGGCACAAAAACTGTGCTCTTGGGCCGTCCACCACGGCATCCTCCTCAAAGCTGTCTATCTCCCAGGTCAGGAAAATTGCCTGGCATACAAGCTAAGCAGGATCCTCCAACCACACGAGTGGAGATTGGATCCATTGGTGGTTCAGCGGATCTTTCTCAAGTGGGGCCTCCCCACCATGGATCTGTTTGCCAGTCCTCTGAACCGGCAACTTCCCAGATTCTGCTCTCGACAACCGCATCCTCTCAGAGTAGCGGCGGATGCTTTTCTGATTCCATGGTCCACAGGCCTCTTGTATGCCTTTCCTCCCATGCCACTGGTGTCTCGCACGCTCTTCAAGGTTCTCAGAGACAGAGCCTCGATGATCCTAGTGGCTCCCCGGTGGCCGAGACAGCCCTGGTTCCCGCTTCTGATGCAGCTGGCGGTGGACATTCCTCTTCCTCTGGGGTTTCAACCCGACCTTCTATCACAGGATCAGGGGACTCTCCTACACCCCAACCTCCGGTCCCTTCATCTGATGGCCTGGCTGCTGAAAGGGTAGTCCTTGCTCCCCTCCTACTGCCTCGGGAGATGGAAGAGGTCGTCTTGGCCTCCAGACGGCCCTCCACCCGGAAGTCCTACGCTCTTAAGTGGCGTCGGTTCTCCGTGTGGTGTGCTCAACAGTCTGAGAATCCCTTCTTCTGCTTGGTGGCAGTGGTCTTGCAATATTTGCTTTACCTCTCCAATCTGGGCCTTAAGTCCAACTCTGTCAGGGTCCACCTCAGTGCTCTCTCTGCGCATCACGCACCGGTGGACGGCAGGCCTCTTTCCAACCACCCTTTGGTGGCTTGTTTTCTCCGAGGCCTCCTTCTCCTTAAGCCTCCTTTGTGCCCACCAGCCCCTGAATGGGATCTGAATGTGGTCTTGCAGCGGATTACCTGTCCGCCCTTTGAACCTATAGCTACCTGCCCTCTTCGTTTTCTTTCCTGGAAAACCTTGTTTTTGGTAGCCCTTACCTCTGCTAGGCGCATTAGTGAACTGCAGGCCCTAGTGTCTGATCCTCCTTACACTAGGTTCTACAGGAATAGGGTAGTCTTACGGACTCACCCTAAGTTTCTTCCAAAAGTGGTTTCTCCTTTTCATCTCAACCAGGAGGTGGTTCTTCCGACCTTCTTTCCCAGGCCGCACGCCAGCCGGGCTGAAATGGTCTTGCATACCCTGGACTGTAGGAGGGCCTTATCCTTCTACCTTGACCGTACGCGGGAGCATAGGAGGGCTGTTCAGCTCTTCGTTTCTTTTGACCCCAATAAGTTGGGGCTACCTGTCTCCAAGCGTACTTTGTCCATATGGGTTGCTGACTGTATCGCTTGGGCTTATGGGGCAGCCGGCCTCTCGTTGGAGGGTCGTGTCACGGCTCATCGTGTTAGGGCGAAGGCTGCGTCAGTGGCTCATCTCTGCTCTGTTCCATTGGCAGACATCTGCCGGGCCGCTACTTGGTCTTCAAGCCAGACTTTTGCGGACCATTACTGCCTGGAGAGGGAGTCCCGCAGGGACAGTGCTTTCGGTCAGGCAGTCCTCCATAATCTCTTTGAGGTTTAGGCAACTCCTACCCTCCGGCCCTGGTGTTGGGCTACCGGTCGGGGACGTTTTCAGAGAAGATTCCTTCCTTCTGTGCTACTGAGCTAGAGGGAGCTCATTTTTCCACTTGAGGTCTCCGGTAGCCTTAAGCTAGGGAGTCCCATATGTGAGGACTGACTTCCTGCTTGGTCCTGGAGAAAGAGTAGTTACTCGCCTGTAACAGGTGTTCTCCAGGAGCAGCAGGAATCAGTCCTCACAATCCTCCCTCCTCCCCTTGGAGTTGCAGTCCTATCATTTCGTTTTGCTAATTTTTTTGCGTCTTTTAGCTATGTCATCAGACTGAGCAAGATGGCACCCTTGGGCGGAAAGGGGACCGCGCATGCGCGCTGCAATTCCCAAAGGCTTTCTTTGAAAGCTGGGGAAATTGCTCCGCGAGGGCTCCGTCGGCGCCCATATGTGAGGACTGATTCCTGCTGCTCCTGGAGAACACCTGTTACAGGTGAGCAGCTACTCTATCCTTACACTCCCTGGTATCCAGATTCATGCAGGGACTCATGAACTTCAAACTTCATAACCAAACCACCCCTTCCCGCTTGGGACCTCAACGTTGTCTTCTCTGAACTCATGAAGCCACCTTCAAACCCCCCAGCTCAGCTTCCCTCAAACACCTCACATGGATAACTATCTAGTGGTGTGTCAACTCTCCATATATGCAATTTTTCTATAACAGAGTTGTCCTCTGCCCTTACCCAAAATTTCTTCCCAAGGTGGTCTCCAGTTTTCACTTCATTCAAAGCATTGTGTTGCCAACATTCTTTTCGGGCCCTCACGAAGATTCACCGGAAAAACCCCTCCTCGCTCTTGACTATAGATCTTAATATGTATACTTTAGAGGAAAGGCGGGAAAGGGAGATATGAAAGAGATATTTAAATACCTCCATGGCATAAATGCACAGGAGTCTCTTTCAATTGAAGGTAAGCTCTGCTATGAGGGGACATAGGATGAGGGTAAAAGGGGATAGACTCAGGAGTAATATGCAGAAATATTTCTTTGTGGAAAGAGTGGTAGATGTGTGGAATAGTCTCCCAGTGGAAGTGGTAGAGGACCCGTATCTGAATTCAAAAAAGCATGGGACAAACACAGAGGATCTCTAAAGGAAAAAAGGGGATTATTGTAGTTGATATGGAAGGGCAGACTAGATGAGCCATGTGATTTTTTTCTGCTGTCATACTTCTGTGTTTCTATAAAAGAGCTTTTTTATCCTCTCTGAAAGCTACTAATGACATTTGCTCCTGTTCCCAACTTTTCATCTTCTTCAGTCCCAACAACCCTGGTCAATCAGCATCTAAGCAAGCATTCTCTTTATGGATAGTGAAATGTATCTTTCTGCTACAACCAGACCCCATCACCTCAGAATTATGGTCACCACTATTGCCAACCTGGCTTCTTTTATGGCACAAGATATCTGACAAGCAGCAACTTGGTCATCTATTCATACTTTCACCAAGCACTATAGTATCAATGCATCCTTGGCGCAGGACGCCACCTTTGGCCAGGTGATCTTATGCAACCTGTTTGCTGCATCATTCATCCTCCACCCAATCACTTATGATCCACCATAGTGGACGACTGAAGGGATGGACCTCTGCTCTGAGTTCACCATCACAGAGTGCCTGCATCCTCATGCTTATATCCAGAGAAAGTATGGTTGCTTACCTTTAACGGGGGTTCTATGTATACAGCAGGAGTATGCAGCCACACTTATCCTCCCACCATCCCCACAACTACTCAGATAAATCCATCAATGCACAGTGTGCTCCTCCCTGGATACCTCCCACATCTGCTATGTCAGCCAGCATCTGCTGCTTACTGTCACCACATTGAACTACAAACTGTCCCCTTGTAGATAGGCACTCAGAGTGGGAACCCAGGCAGGAGATTTATTTATTTATTTATTTAGTATACATTTGTATACCGCTACTTCCAGCGATCAGCAGCGGTTTTGATTACAGATTGGAAATTGTCAAATCATGACAGGAAATTTTTGAGGTATAAACACATTGATTAGACAGGAAAGCACAGCACACAGAGAACATGGGCTATGGAGGGTTAAGTGGCTTGCCCAAGACCACAAGGAGCACCTGTGGGACTAGAAACCCCAGTCCTTCCGGCTCAAGGTTGCTGTCCTCTAGTGGGATTTGAACCCCCGACCTTCCGGCCCGAAGTACCTTGCTCCAACCACTAGGCCACTCTGGGCTTTCGGAGATCCTGGGACAACGGCAACTTCCAGGATGTCACCATCATAGTGTGGCTGCATACCCTTACTATATACGGAGAACCCCAGATTTAGATAAACAAGTATGATGTCCCTTACATGGTATTGCAAAGTGCTGATGCTAGTCTGTTGAGCCAGATTTTATTTTAGTCTTTCATTCATTCTTTGAAAGACTTTTCATATTAAAAATTTGATATTTAAATTTCATGTAGATACTTTCTGAAGTCCAGTCCTTCTGCAGACAGCATGCATCTTCCAGTAGTAGCATCACAGCAAGCAAGGCAATCTGATGTGTATGAACCTGCCTGTGGTCTCACTACATCCACCTTCTATGCCCATGCCAGGTAAATAAGTTGGGATAATTGCTTCCTGTGACATTTCCCTTCAAAAATCATCAGACCGGCCAGTGCTACAGAGATTTTACCTCACATGCTTTGCAAAGTGTTTAAGGCAAACCTGAAAAAAGCAAGTATGGGGATTTCAAAATGAAATTGTCATATTACTTTTGCCAACCTAGTCACACCACCTGCCTTGCAGGAGAAAGGGCGGGAATGGCCTGTGGGCAATAGGGAGCTATGTGCAGAGGCTCATTTTGGGGCCTCATTTCATTTGCATAAATATCTGTAAAGGTTAATGGGATGAAAAATGGGATCATGTGTGAAAACACAGTTGCTTATGCATAGGGCCAGTCCTAGGTGAGAGCAGTTTTCAAAGGGCTCTTCTCAATGGGTAAACACCTCTTTACTTGTGAAGAATCTCTTTGAAATTTGTCTCTATATTGATACAGTAAAGAATCATTTAGAAGAGTAATGATCATACAGATCAAATGTTGAACCCTGATTGAATTGGATTTTTGATAAATCTTTAGAAAACAGTTTGCATTGTAAGTTCATTATTTAAGAAGAAATGTGAAGCATTACTTTGTGAATAAGCGGTAAAAGAATGAACCTGTTTAGAGATGCTTCTTGAAAGCTAAAATTCAGGAGAGACATATGTTAAAAAATTAAACCTGAAATCATTTTGTACATAAGAGTATATTCAGTATATTCTATCCAAGATTTGGGTTTCTTGAGCTTTTTGGAGCTCAGGGTGTCAGAAACCAAACAGAACAATAGACAACTCTAACATGTGATCTTAAAGTAGCCAAATAGAAAAGGTGATGGGAAGCTGGAAGAAGTGACATCATCGGGCATGATTTGCTAGCTTGCTTTCATGTATTTGCTACTAAGGATGTGGTTTTGCAAGCAATACAACAGCTTAAAGGCTTCATTTGGATGAACACTCCCATTGAAATATATACTGACCTTGTGGCGATTACCATGAAAAAAAGGAGAGTTTCATGAAGCGACTAAAGACTGCGGGATGAGAATGTGCGCTGAAAGTGCTGCTTTCCTTTTGGACTTAATTCTCAATTGCTGGTTCTATCGTTAAAGCAAAAACGTCTGCAGAAGTTGTGGTGGACATGGAGGCTGCAGGGTAGGCCAGTACGATATGTCACTTTTGGAGATGTCATAATTTTTAAAAGCACTAGTGAAAAAATGGTACAATCTCATGTAGCAAATCAACAACAAGCTTTTAAATTTTGTGTAATATGTTATATGTTTACTTAACTGTATGCAAATTATGCAAAAATACACAAATTACTATTGGAAATAGGACTTGTGTCATATAGCAGATAGCTTACAACAGCTCTAAGGTTCATGAGAATATGGATTTCCAAGCATGATTTGAAAAGAACAAGTCTGAAAAACTTAAGAATGATTGCAGAGTTCTGTGTTGGGGTTTACATGGTGAACTGGTTTAATATAACAATAAATAGCAAGGTGGACAAAGGTGAGTCGGTTGATATTGTGTATCTGGACTTTCAGAAAGCCTTTGACAAGGTCCCTCATGAGAGACTTTTGGCAAAACTAAAGAGTCATGGGATAGGAGGCAGTGTACTATTGTGGATCAGGAACTGGTTAAAAGAAAGAAAGCAGAGGGTAGGGCTAAATGGCCAATTTTCCCAATGGAGAAAGGTGAATAGTGGTGTACCCCAGGGATCTGTGCTGGGTCCGCTGCTTTTTGACATATTCATAAATGACCTGGAAAGTGGAATAACGAGTGAGGTTATCAAATTTGCAGATGACACAAAACTATTTAAAGTTGTTAAAACCCAGGAGGATTGTGGAAAATTGCAAGAGGATCTTGATAAATTGGAAGACTGGGCATCAAAATGGCAGATGAAATTTAATGTGGAGAAGTGCAAGGTTATGCACCTAGGGAAGAACAACCCAAACTATGGTTACACGATGCAAGGTTCCACATTAGGAACCACTACCCAGGAAAAAGATTTAGGCGTCATTGTGGATAACATGTTAAAACCCTCGGCCCAGTGTGCAGCGGCGGCCAAGAGAGCAAATAGAATGCTAGGTATGATAAGGAAAGGAATGGAAAATAAAACAAAAGATATTATAATGCCTCTATATCGTTCCATGGTGAGACCGCACCTTGAATATTGTGTGCAATTCTGGTCGCCGTATCTTAAAAAGGATATAGCGATTTTAGAAAAGGTTCAGAGAAGAGCCACCAAAATGGTAAAGGGGATGGAAGGATACTCCTATGAAGAAAGACTAAAAAGGTTGGGGCTCTTTAACCTGGAAAAGAGACGGCTGAGGGGAGATATGATAGAAGTCTATAAATTAATGAACGGAGTGGAACGGGTAAACGTAGATCGATTGTTTACCTTATCAGAATATAGAAAGACTAGGGGACATGCAATGAAGCTACAGGGTAAACTATTTAAGACTAATAAAAGAAAATATTTTTTCACTCAACTTGTAATCAAACTCTGGAAATTGTTACCGGAGGATGTAGTAAAGGCTGTTAGTGTAGCTGGGTTTAAAAAAGGTTTGGACAAGTTCCTGGAGGAAAGGTCCATAAACCATTATTAAGAAGGGACCCAGGATATCAATGCTTGAACCAATACAAGCATTGTGGAACCTGTGTCCCTTGGGGAAACTGCTAGGTACATATGACCTAGATTGGCCACTGTTGGAAACAGAATACTGGGCTTGATGGACCTTGGTCTGACCCAGTATGGCATATCTTATGATCTTATGTTCTTATGTTCTAATTGGACACAAGGTCTCAGGCATCTCCTTTTCCAGCTGCAACTGTTGAAAAAACAGTGAGAAGAGATAAGGAAGATAGGTCATGCCTACAACGAGTCTGTTCTGCAAGCTATGTTGTGCAGTGAAGAGGAACAGGAGAGAGGAGATGCAGTGGAGGTATTGAAGACACGAGCTGGAAGAGATGAGAAGACTCGGCTTGGAGACAGCATTGTGAGACCCAGGAAAACACCATCCATCAACACTGCGGCAACTACATTCACCCAATTACTTGACTGGAGCTCCAGAGTCTCTGAGCCTCCTCTTACCTGTACCATGACAACAGCAGAGATCAAGGCATTTCTGAGCAAAACCATGGTGGTTCTAGACTGGCCATCACACACCCAGTCCATAGAAAGGCGTGTAAAAATGACAACTGAGGTTGCTGGTCATGTGTACAAGCAGGAGATGAGGGAACATTATAATCTCCAGGAACAAGCAGCAATGTAGTCTTCACATATGGGTATCGTTGGTATCAACGGAGCCTGCGCAGGAACGCTCCCCAGCGTCCAATAGGAATGCTTTTGGGAGCATCCCTCAGCACATGCGCGCTGCCTTCCCACCTTTCCAACTGTCCCTCTTCAATTCTTCATTTTCCGTGGAGCCGACAGGACCCATACCCTGTCACCGCAGAAAATTCCGTCTTTAAAATTGTTTTCTTGTGGTCGCGTTTGCCTCCGCACGACGCCTACCGGTACTGCCGGCTCTTTTCTTTTCTTTAAAAAAAAAGAAAAACTTGAACTGTTTCTCTTCAGAAACGTTTCTTTTTTGGTGCTAGGCGCCATTTTGGGCATTAGGCCCCATATTCCTGAAACATGGAAAAACCAACTAGTGGTTTCAAAAAATGTACTAAGTGTAGGGGTACCATTTCCGTCATTGACAACCATGATTGGTGTCTTAAATGTTTAGGGCCTGAACATTCTCCATCTGAATGTCTCTCCTGTATGGGGATGACTAAAAGGGGAAGACAGAACCGAGCTGAAAAGCTCGGTGCCCTCTTTTCTTCGGATGCAAGATCCATTGCATCAACATCTTCAAGGGCCTCCTCTTCCTCCCATGGATCTTAGGTAACTAAACATAAAAGCCGGTCTTCAAAGGGTAGCTCTCCTGCTAAGCATCGAGAGGCCATTGACATTACCCTTGAGGGAACCACACCGGCAAAACAGCCCCGGCGGGAGGCGTCGGCTTCCAAAGTATCAATGGGGCTTCAGGATGTTCTCGAGGCTTCGACCTCGCAAGAACTACCTGTGCCATGCTCAGGGGTCCCGGCCGTTTTCACCGGTACCGACACACAGGCATCGGCAGCATTGATAGACCAGAGGTTCCTCGCTATCGAACGCAGCATTGCAGCTCTGTTCGCAGCTTTGGTACCGTTGACACCTATGGTTCAATGGGCACCGGTACCGACATCGATACTGATGCCAGTACAGACACCGGTACCGGTACCGACGGTACCGGCCCCGGTGGGAATTCTTCCCACACCATCTTCAGCTGGAATCAACAGATCGGTACTGGATCAACTTGGTACCGACTTTGATCGATACCGGGACCATGCTTTGCATGAGCATCATCGTCAGGAATACTTTGAATCCTCCGATTCTGAAGACTCTGACAATTCTGCTGGTACTAGAGGGTTTCTCCCAGAGGATCCCTCTTCTCCCCAACGCAGAATGTCACCTCCAGAGGACATGTCTTTTCAGGATTTTATTCGTGATATGGCCAAGGGCCTTTCAATCATGGTGGCTCCTGAAGAGGAACCCAGAGCAAAGGAATTGGAAATTCTCCAATATCCTAAAACTCCAAAGGAGGCAGCCACTCTGCCCATCCATGAAATTCTGTATAACTTGATGCTCAGAATGTGGGGACACCTCTGACTACATCTCCTCACTAGGAGACTTGATACTATGTATCGAGTTCCGCCATGTCCTGGATTTCAAAAGACTCAGCTGCCACACCATTCAACGGTGGTGGAGTCAGCCATGCGTAGGATGAAAAGTGCATAGGCATGCATCCAATCCTACAGGTCGTGAATGTAGGACTCTGGACGCTTTTGGGCGCCTAACCTTTCAGGCTTCCATGCTTTCAGCTAGGATCAGTTTCGTATATACTGTATATGGGAATGTTCCTCAAGGAAGTTACAGGAGATTTGGAGCTTATGAGCCCATTTCTCCCAGATGACGAGACAAGACTTTCTTGTTCTAGTTAAGCATGCTCAAGATGTCTCCAAGTTTGTAAATCGTGCAGCCTTTGACTGCTTTGAATGTATCAGCAGAACCTCTGCTATTGCCATTGGAGCACGACGGATTGCCTGGCTTCAGGCATCAGACTTGGAGACTTGGGTACAGGACAAGTTAGGCAACATTCCTTGCAAGGGAGAGAATCTCTTTGGCAAGAACTGGCAAGAAAAGGCTAATGAGTTAGATGCTGACAATACTACTCTTGAAAGATTGTTGAAATCTGCAGCCACTCCAGCCAAAAAGAAGTCTTATAAAAACCCTCTTTCGGCAAAAAGAGGAAATTTTATCCTTCCTATACCCAGCAGAGTCAACCTCAGGGTCAGGTTGCCCAAAAGGGACAAACTAGACAGCAAAAGAAGCCAAAAGGCCCCAGAGCCCAACCAGCTCTGCAGGTTCAGCCCCCTCAAGGGCTTTGACTCCTTCTTAGAGAGCTTAGCCTTCCTGCCTCTGAGGGGTCCCCAACCCCCAAATATCCCAGGCAGGTTATGTCACTTTGCCAACAGATGGCATCAGATAACAGCAGAAGATTGGACTTTGTCCATTGAAGGAGAAGGGTACAAGCTTCATTTTCACAGCATGCCCCCTCCTACAATTCTAAAGCAATTCAATTCTCAAACCTCCGTAAACAATCTGTTAGATCACGAGGTCTCAACACTTCTTGCCCAAGGGGCAATAGAGGAGGTACCCATTCTTCAACGGGGTGCAGGGTTCTACTCCCCCTATTTTCTTATTCCAAAGAAAACAGGAGGACAAAGAATCATTTTAGACCTCAGAGAATTGAACAAATACCTGTTTCGAGAGAAGTTCAAAATGATTTCTCTAGGAACTCTTCTGCCATACCTTCAAAGCCAGGATTGGCTTTGCTCTCTAGACTTAAAGGATGCATATACTCACATTCTGATCCATCCAGATCACAGGAAATTCTTACGAACGATTCCTTTTCAGGGAAAAACATTTCCAGTACAAGGTTCTTCCCTTTGATCTAGCTTCAGCACCAAGGGTATTCACAAAATGCATGGCAGTAGTAGCTGCATTTCTACGAACCCTAGGGATATTCGTCTTCCCTTACTTAGACGACTGGCTCATTCGAGCCCCTACAGTTACAGAGGCAAGCACTGCACTGGCTCGCACAATGCAAATCCTCCAATACTTGGGGTTGGTAATAAACTTCCCAAAATCGCAACTTGTTCCTTCCCAATGCCTGGAATTCATAGGAGCCTGTCTAGATACCAGACAGGCAAGGGCTTTCCTTCCACAGGCCCGGTGTCTTCGCATAATGCAACTAGCTTCTCAAGCAGCAGGGAAATCCTCCCTAACTGCTCAAGAGCTACTACAGTTGCTGGGACATATGGCATCCACGGTTCATGTAGTCTGTCCCCCGCAGCCCCCCCTAGTGGCGGCGTAGTTTTCCACGGAAGGGCTGGGGGACACAAGACTGCGGTGATTGGGGTTGGACAGGTGCAAGGGTCAAGGGTGACATTCCCTTGTGCCGACCTCGTAACCAACTTCCCAAAGAGAAACAAGTCTGCACGAGAATGGAGGGAAAATGAAAGGCTTTATTTCCCCTTTTTCACAAATGGTTCAAAAACAGGATAAACGGATTGGATGGTATTACAACTGAACAAGTCCTTGCATCAGGTTTAAATCATAAAAAAAAGATCAAAGCAATGATTGTTAACTTCACAGTAGCTCAAGGCAACACCATAAACGGTATTCATTTATTCATTCACAGAGCTAAGGATAGACTCCAGATTCTCTGCTGTACAGTACGTGCATTCCATAGGCTGGTCAGACTCTTCGCCTGCAGATTCCACTTGCATGAATTCTATCTCTGACAGATCTGAATCTGAGGTCTCCTCATAACTGTACTCTGGCTTTTTAAAAGCTTGCTGTACTGTTTCCCAGTGTCTGGCAGATAGCTTAGGGCGCCGGTTTCTGGCTACCGGATAAAACAGAGGCTCCTCTTCAGCTAGAGTTTTAAAAGCCTGTTCAGCGCAATGCTTAGCATTTACAGTCCTCTTCTGAGAGCAATTGTTTTCAAGCTTTTGCTTATAAGTATCTCTGTTACAAGGAGAAGCTTCCTTCCACTGTCTTTCTCTTGTGTTAGGATTATGCAGACAATTACAAGTAATAAAAGTTTTACCTTTAAGTTTTCTCCTTTCCTTCTCTGAGAAGGCTCGAGGCCTATCACAGTTGGCTTCTAGCTTAGGATGGTCCAGGTTCTCCAAGGATATCTCTCCTTCCTTCGTATAGGGAAGAATCTCTCTGTTCCAAGGTTGCAGCTGTTGCCATCTGCCAGATATTTGCTTACAGTTTGTTTCTCTGCCTCTGCCCTTGCCTTCACTCCTGAGGCTGTCGTTGCCTGGTGGCCCAGCTCCTTCAGCTTTTCTGTGCACACCGGTCCTTTGTGTTCTCCGTTTGTCTTCAAGGCCAGCACTCTCTTTGCCTCTCAGGCCTGCTTTCTCTCTACCTTTCGAGACTGCTCTTTCTTCGGCTTTTGGGTCTCCGTCCTCCTCCCTCCTTGATTCGGACCTGTCTCTGTTTAAATCCAAACTGACTGGGCCCAAGCCCTGCCCATAGAGGCGTGGTTCTTCAGACTCTGTACTGACTCTCGTGCTCCCTCTAGGTGGATCCTCAGGACATTGCAGGCTATACCCGTTTTTTCCTGGATTTAAAACTTTTCTTCTCTCTGCAAGAGGGTCCGCTGCATCACACATCCCCCTTCTTAAAATATTACGGGCTGGGGAAAGCCCTTCTCCGCAGCACATAATACGGGACATGGTATCGGCGTTACAATGCAGCTTCCCAGCTCGATGCTCCACACGGAAATCATAGGGCTGCAAAGCCATATACCACCTGGTTAATCTGGTATTTTCGTTCCTCATGGTATACAGCCATTTCAGGGGAGCATGATCCGTGATGAGGACAAATTTCCTCCCGGTGAAATAGAATTTTAATGCCTCAATGGCCCATTTAATAGCGAGACATTCGTGTTCAATTGTGGCATACTTCCTTTCCGCCAGTGAGAGTTTTCTGCTTAGAAACATGATAGGATGTTCTGCTCCTTCTTGTACCTGGGACAGGACGGCCCCCAGACCCGTCTCGGAGGCATCAGTTTGTAAGAGGAAAGTTTGCCGAAAATCTACCCCGCGCAATACGGGGGCCTGGCACAACTTCCCTTTTAATTTTTGGAAAGCTGTCTCTCCTTCAGGAGTCCACTGTAACATGTTCGGGGCATTTTTTCTTAGCATCTCCATAAAAACGTTGCTTTCTTCAGCGAAGTGTGGTATAAAGCGTCGATAATATCCGATGAGGCCAAGGAAGCTTCTCAACTGCTTCTTGTTCTGTGGAACAGGGAATTTTCTGACGCTATCTACTTTATTTAATAATGGCCGCACGGTCCCACGGCCTACCAGATGACCCAGGTATTTGACTTCTTCAGCCGCAAAAGTACACTTCTTTGGGTTTAGCGTGAGGCCCGCTCTCCTCATAGCTTCTAATATGATACCTATTTGATGGAGATGTTCCGTCCACGTGGCACTGTGGATCACCACATCATCCATGTAGGCAGTAGCGAAATCTTGGTACGGTCGTAGAATAACATCCATTAAACGTTGGCATGTAGCGGCTGCCCCGTGCAGGCCAAAGGGCATTCTCCGAAATTGGAAGAGCCCCAATGGGGTACTGAAGGCAGTTTTCGGCTTGGCATCCCGAGTCAAAGGGACCTGCCAATACCCTTTGGTCATGTCTAACGTCGTCAGGAACTTTGCTTGCCCGAGCCGATCTAACAATTCCTCGATCCGCGGCATCGGGCAAGCATCGAAGGTGGATACCGCATTGACTTGACGAAAGTCTATGCAGAAACGCATAGACCCGTCTGGCTTAGGCACCAGCACCACAGGGCTGCACCAGGGACTATGCGACTCTTCGATAATATTCATTTGCAGCATTTCTCGTACCTGGTTGATGACCTCCTGTTTTTTCGCCTCCGGCAGTCGATACATACACTGTCAGATAATTTTACCTGGAGGAGTATGAATTTCATGAGCCACCAACGAGGTTTCCCCAGGCATTGGAGTTAAGACATCCTTATACCTGTTCAACAATTGAGCCAAATCCTCCTTTTGTCTCGCGGAGAGTTCCTCCCCCACCTTCGGCGTA
Source organism: Ichthyophis bannanicus (assembly GCA_033557465.1). NCBI lineage: Eukaryota > Metazoa > Chordata > Amphibia > Gymnophiona > Ichthyophiidae > Ichthyophis > Ichthyophis bannanicus. Next base: position 259,713,909 of record CM066043.1, on the reverse strand, counting down.
GAGCTTTCTTCGCAATCTTCCACACCGGGACCTAGGTCTTCCTCGGGTGGATCACTCCCTATGGCCATTAAACCTTCCAGTTCCGCTCTCCCCGTTGAGCCGAAACCTCCTGTTCCTCGGTTCGTGGGAGTTAGCATAGCGACTTCTTCTAGATCAGGAAATCCCACACGCTCACAAATTAGCTGCGCTACTCTGTCCCCGGCCTGGACTTTGAAATCTTCCTCTGCGAAGTTACATAGGAGGACTTTTAAGATGCCCCTGTAATCGGGGTCCACGACTCCTGCAGCCACGTCGAGGTTGTATTAGGCGGCCAGTCCCGATCTTGGGGCTATTCTTCCATAACATCCCGGGGGCAGCTCGATTTGTAGGTCTGTGGTAACTAATTATCTCCAGGAACAAGCAGGAATAAGTCCTCACATATGGGTACGTCGGTACCGACGGAGCCCGTGCGGGAAAGCTCCCCAGCTTCTTAGAATAGAAGCTTTTGGGACCTCCCACTGCACATGCGCACTGCCTTCCCGCCTTCCTGAACAGCTCTCCTCAGTTTCTCTTTTTTCCGCGGAGCCAGCAGGTCGTGTTCCTGTCACCGCTGAAGAAATTGTTATTTTATTTGTTTCTTTAGACCGCGTACCTGCCTTCCCCATACCGATACCGGTATCGCCGGTCTTTTCTTTCTTACTTTAAAAAATTATAATTCTTTTTTCTTATTTTTTAGCTTTTTGGTCACTTCAGAGAGGCCTCTCGGCCTACTCAATTTCTCCTCATGGAGAAGCCAGCCCCTGGATTTAAGAAGTGTACCAAATGTAATGCTGTTATTTCAGTCACAGACACCCATGACTGGTGTCTGAAATGTTTGGGGCCTGACCATTCCATACCGGACTGCCCATCTTGCTCCCACATGTCTAAACGTGGGCTGCAGAACCGGGCCAACAAATTCCATGTGCTGTTTGCTTCAGAGAATACAGCATCACAGTCATCCAGGTCTTCTTCTCCGGATGGATCTCAGGTAACCAAACCTTCTGTGGGCAAGTCCTCAAAGAGCAAATCTCCTTCAAAGCATCGAGAGGCTCTTAGCTTAGAACTTGAGGACCCTGCCCCAGCCAAACAACCCCGGCGGGAAGTCCAACTTCCAAAAACGCCAATTCAGGGGTCTCAGGTTGATATCGATGCTACGGCCTCGACAGATCACCTGTTAGCCTGCTCTGGGGTACCGGGTCACTCCGGTACCGACATCCAGGCAGCTATGGCGTCCATGGGCGATACTGTACAGTCCATGCAGCAGGCCGTCATGGCTTTCATTAAAGCTGCAACGCCATCGGTTCCGCTTTCAGCGGTTCCGGGCCCGATACCGGTATCGTCCGCCATGCCGGTATCGAGGCCGTCCACCTCTAAACGCAAGTCGGTACCGTATGGGCTTTCGCTCCATACCGGTTCCATACCCGATACGCCCGATATCGATACCGATCGGTACGCGTATCGTGCGTTAGAGGAAAGCACCGATTCCTCTGAGGATTTTCACTCCTCTGATGATTCTGCTGAGTTTTCACTCAACTTACCTGAGGAGCCCTCTTCTCCTAAAAGGAGAATGTCCCCTCCAGAGGATTTGTCCTTCCAGGACTTTGTTTTAGATATGGCTACAGCCCTTTCTATTACCACATCCTCTGAAAAGGAACCCAGATCCAAAAAACTGGATATTTTGGGATACTCAAAGGCCCCTAAGGAGGCAGTTACCCTGCCTATCCATGAAATCCTTCAAGAACAACTGATGGATTTCTGGGAAAATCCTTTGACTTTGTCTCCTTATTCCCGTAGGTTGGACACCATGTATAGGGTCCCTCCTTCTCCTGGTTTCCAAAAGACTCAATTGCCCCACCACTCTATTGTGGTGAAGTCTGCAATGAAGAAGATTAGGAGTACCAAAAGGCACTCTTCCACCCCTCCAGGACGGGAATGTAAGACTTTGGACTCTTTTGGTAGGAAAATTTTCCAGGCTAGTATGCTTATAGCCAGGATTAATTCCTACAGTCTCTATATGGGCATGTTCCTGGAGGAACTTGCCAAAAAGGTGCGGCATTTTGCCCCCTTTATCCCTGAGGATAAAAAGCAGGGATTCCTTTCCCTAGTGAAACAACTCTTAGAGGTTTCTAAGTTCTCTAATAGGGCAGCATATGATTCCTTTGAGGGAGCCAGTAGGGCTTCGGGCATTGCTATTGCAGCCCGACGTCTTGCTTGGCTCCAGGCCTCTGATCTGGAACCTTGGGTTCTAGATGGCTTACGGAATCTGCCCTGTACAGGTGAGAACTTATTTGGGGAAGAGTGGCAAATCAAAGCCACCCAGATGGATGCTGAAAATGCCACCTTGGAAAGACTTTCAAAGTCCACTTCAATTCCTACTAAGAAAAAGTCTTTTAAAAGGCCTTACTATAAGAAGGCCAGAGTTGCTTCAAATACTGGCCAGCAGTCTTCTCAACCTCGCTATACTGCTAAGCGTCAGCAATCCAAACAAGCACGAGCTAAGCCTGCAGCAGCTACTGTAGCTCAGCAGGCTCCAACCCCTCAGGGGTTTTGACTTGCTCCTAGGGAACTTGCCACTTCTGGTTCTAACACAACCAGAACCTCTCACCATACCCGGAAGGTTGGTTCACTTTGCTCCCAGATGGGAACAAATCACAACAGAACAATGGACCCTCTCTATCATTCGAGAGGGTTACAAACTTCATTTCTCCAGCCTTCCTCCCCATCATATGGTGAGACCATTCAATTCTCCCCCATCTCTCCTAACCCTGTTGGGTCAAGAGGTTTCCTCTCTTCTTGCCCAAGGGGCCATAGAAGAGGTTCCTCTTCCTCAACAAGGGTCCGGTTTCTACTCCCCTTATTTTCTCATTCCAAAGAAGACAGGGGGATTCAGACCAATCCTAGATCTGAGAGAATTGAACAAATTTCTCTTCAAGGAGAAATTCAAAATGCTGTCTCTCGGCATTCTCCTTCCTTACCTCCAGGGTCAGGACTGGCTTTGTTCTCTAGACCTACAGGATGCGTATACACATATACTCATCCACCCATCCCACAGAAAGTATCTTCGCTTTCTGTTTCAGGGAAAACATTTCCAATACAGAGTACTCCCCTTCGGTCTAGCCTCTGCTCCAAGAGTATTCACAAAATGCATGGCAGTCGTAGCCGCATTTCTAAGAGGCATGGGAATCTTTGTCTTCCCATATCTGGACGACTGGCTCATCCGAGCTCCAACTCAGTCACAGGCCCAGATTTCCCTGGACCACACAAGGAGCCTTTTGCAGTATCTGGGACTGGTAGTAAACCTTCCCAAGTCCCAACTCATCCCTACTCAATCTCTAGAATTCATAGGGGCCCAGTTGGACACCATCACTGCAAGGGCCTACCTTCCACATGTTCGAGGCCAGCGCCTCCTGAGTTTGGCCTCCCAAGCTCAGTCCAGCACTCACTTGACAGCCAGGGAAATGCTACGCCTACTGGGTCATATGGCCTCCACAGTGCATGTGGTGCCCTATGCTCGTCTTCATATGAGAGCAGCTCAATGGACCCTGGCCACTCAGTGGACTCAGGCGTCAGGAGCGCTCTCAGACCAAATACAAACCTCCGATCGTCTGTTTTGGTCCCTCCACTGGTGGACTTCCACCAAGAATCTGTTGTTGGGGGCTCCATTTCAACCATTGCTACCCCAAGCAACCCTCACAACAGATGCCTCCCAAACAGGGTGGGGAGCCCATCTGCAAACTCTCTCCACTCAGGGCACTTGGTCTCTACAGGAGACCACCCTTCATATCAATCTTCTGGAACTGCGAGCAATTTACCTTGCCCTCAAGGTCTTCCACTCCCTCCTAGCCAACCTCACTGTCCTAGTTCAGACGGACAATCAGGTGGCCATGTTTTACATAAACAAACAAGGAGGGACGGGCTCTCTGTCGCTTTGCAACGAAGCTCTAAGACTATGGGCCTTCGCCAGAGAGCATCAGATTCACCTGCTAGCAGTGTATCTCCCAGGAGTTCAAAACTCTCGGGCAGACAGGCTCAGTCGAGTTCTACTGCCACACGAATGGTCCCTACATTTGGACCAAATAAACCGAATCTTTCAGGAATGGGGGACCCCGGACATAGACCTCTTCGCAAGTCCGTGGAATGCCAAACTTCCCCGGTTCTGTTCCAGAACTCCGTGTCAGGGAGCTCAGGCTACGGACGCCTTTCTCCTGAATTGGAATCAGGCATTCCTATATGCCTTTCCACCCATTCCTTTGATTCCCAAGACTCTGTTCAAACTCCAGAGGGATCATGGAACTATGATCCTCATAGCTCCACGCTGGCCACGCCAAGTGTGGTTCCCTCTACTTCTACAGCTCTCCCAGGGATCCTACTTGGATCTGGGAGCTGCGCCAGACCTCCTGTCTCAGGAGGAGGGGACTTTGTGGCACCCAAACCCCAAATCCCTTCACCTCAGTGCTTGGTTACTGAAGGCTTAAGCCTTCAAGACTTTCATCTTTCCCAACCAGTGAAAGATATCCTTTCTGCCTCTAGGAAACCCTCTACCAGGCGTTCCTATGCTTTCAAATGGAAACGTTTTTCCATTTGGTGTGCTCAGCAGGGTCTTGACCCTCTGGCACTTCCTTTGAATTCTCTTCTTGATTATCTCCTGCATCTATCCAATGCAGGCCTCAAGACGAATTCGGTAAGAGTCCATTTAAGTGCTATTGCAGCATCCTTGAAACATATAAATGGACAACCTATCTCCTCTCATCCTCTTGTTGCAAGATTCATGAGAGGCCTGACTCTCACTAAACCTCCCATCAGACCACCCCCGGTCGCATGGGATTTGAATCTAGTGCTCGGTCAACTTATGAAGCCACCTTTTGAGCCAATGTTTTCCACCTCCTTGAAATTTCTTTCCTGGAAGGTCATCTTCCTCATTGCAGTCACTTCGGCTCGCCGCATCAGTGAGCTGCAGGCTTTAGTGGCTAATCCACCTTACACAAGATTTCATCATGATAAGGTGGTCCTTAGGACGAATCCCCACTTTATGCCTAAAGTGGTCTCGCCTTTTCATCTTAATCAAGAGGTATATCTACCTGTCTTTTTTCCAGCTCCTCATGCATCCAATGCAGAGAGGAACCTTCATACTCTGGATTGTAAAAGAGCTCTCGCTTTTTACCTTAATAGGACTCAGCCACATCGAAAGTCTTCTCAACTTTTTGTGGCCTTTGATCCTTCCCATTTGGGACTTCCAGTCTCCAAGCGTACACTTTCCAATTGGATTGCTCAGTGTATTTCTTTTGCTTACCAGAGCAAAAACATTTCTCTGGAAGGCCATGTCACTGCTCACAATGTGAGGGCCATGGCAACTTCTATGGCTCATCTGCACTCTGTTTCCATAGATCAGATCTGTCGAGCCGCTACCTGGGCCTCGGTTCATACCTTCACAGCCCATTACTGTTTGGACAAGGACTCCCGCCGGGATGCCTTGTTTGGCCAGGCTGTCCTCAAGCACCTGTTCCATTCCTAAACAACTCCTGCCCACCTTCCCAGAATGGATGCCTGAGATCCATACGAAGATGGCGAACCTTTACAGGGGATCCCATGCATCTAAGCTAGGGAGTCCCCATATGTGAGGACTTATTCCTGCTTGTTCCTGGAGATAGCACAGTTACTTACCTGTAACAGGTGATCTCTGGGAACAGCAGGAATTAGTCCTCACAACCCACCCACCTCCCCTAGGAGTTGTATCTTTTATCTATCTATCTTCCTGTCCTCTCTCTGTTGACTCAGCTATAAACTCGAAACTGAGGAGAGCTGTTCAGGAAGGCGGGAAGGCAGTGCGCATGTGCAGTGGGAGGTCCCAAAAGCTTCTATTCTAAGAAGCTGGGGAGCTTTCCCGCACGGGCTCCGTCGGTACCGACGTACCCATATGTGAGGACTAATTCCTGCTGTTCCCAGAGATCACCTGTTACAGGTAAGTAACTGTGCTTTCTTCCCTGCTTTGGGACGACTATATCTACGGCACTATGGAGGTCATAGCCGGCGGCTTGTGCCGACGCTCTTTGAGGAGTACGCGCTCTCCCGGAGGTTTTACAGTACCGCAGCACAAACTTTTTGGGTGGCTGTGACCGATCCTTTATGACAGCCTTCGGGGGTTTTTCCCAAAGTGGGCTAGGGACCATAGTATCCGAAGCGGCAGCAAGGCCCCTCCGCTGTACTCCGGACTTTTCAGTAAGATTAGGTTGCATGCAAGTGGAATCTGGCCTTTTTTGAGGCGACAAACCTTCCTTTAAAGTTTTCCTAAATTGTGGCCAATCACGGCCCAGGACCAATTCCTGTGGTAACTTAGGCACTACTGCGATCAGCATTTCCTTTACAATGCCCATACCTTTTACCCACAATTTATAAACTGGATAGCGCGTGGCTGCTCCATGCACGCACTTTATCTTTACATATCCCTGTGGAGATTCTGGGACCGATAGGCCATGAGCCTGGATCGTTGACCATAACTTTTTAGAAACCATGGTCTGATCAGCTCCAGAATCCAATAACGCTTGCACACTTATACCTTGTACCTTTACATCAAGCACAAAACCGTTACGTATTGGTCTTGGGGATTCTCCCACCAAGGCGGTTCGTGAATAACACTCATACTGTAAATGTCCCCTTTTCCCACATGTGAAACATTTCCTTGAACTCTCCTTTACTAGAGGCTTATCGTTTTTCCGCCGGCAAACTGGAGGACGTGAGGGGTTCTCCCCTTTTTGTGCCTCCAACCCTATGGCTATTTTTGGGCCTGCCCTAGGCTGGGTCACCTTTTCGGCCTCTAAATACCTCTCGGTAAGAGCTATTGCCTCTGTGGTAGTGCAACAGTTCTGTAACATTAAGAAATTTTGCACTCTACTTGGTAGGGCGATCATGTATTGCTCAAGAATTATAGCATCCATTAGGGTGCCTGTGCTCTTTTTCTCGGGCTGTAACCACTTATGGGCTAGGCTACGTAATCTATGGCCTAGCGCCTTGGGTGTTTCGTTAGCCTTAAGAAAGGTAGCCCTAAACATTTTGTTGTAGGCTAATGGCGTAAGGCCCAAACGATCCCTAATCGCTATTACTACTTCTTCATAGGAATTAGCTAAAGCCGGGGGCATTGACCTATAGGCAGCCAGCGCCTCACCCATGAGGGACGCTGCTAGCCGTATTGCCCACTGCTCCTCTGGCCACTTAGCTGAATGCGCAATTCGAGCAAATGTATCTAAAAAGTCATCTATATCATCGTCCGGACTTAGCTTGCCAACCACTAAATCAGAGCAGGACCATTGTCCGTGGTCATGGTTTACCAGTCCAGCCATCGATAGCTTCTCCGCCCTGCTTTTGGCCAGTTCCTCCTGCTGCTGCATGAGCCACCTGTCCATAGTCTCTAGGACTGGGAGTTGCTGCGCCTGTATCGCCCGCAGCGCTTGTTCTTGGCTCTGTTGTGCCACCTCCGCCTGCTTACTGAATTGGTGTGCCATCCAGGCACAGAGTTCTTTAGGCTTCATGGTACCTGGTAAAAGAACAAACAGAGAAAGAAACCCAAGTGTGGCTCTTTACCAAACTTCTCCACACTCCCCTTTTTTTTTTTTTTTTTTTTTGACTTCCCCAAATATCCAACACTAGGTAGGCTTAAGTACGTATTACCTGGTTTTAGTGTTGAATCAGCTTTGGGGAATATATTCTGCTATCCCAAGGTCGCTCCACTGCTTCTGGACTCGCCGCAGGATTTTCAACCTTCAGGATTTTCTTTTAAATCCAGTCCGGATTTCAGGAACTCCACTCCGCGTTTTTCCAACTCCAATCCGGCTTTGGTGTCTGCTCTATTCCAGGCTTTTCTTCCAGTCCAGTTTTGTAGGAAGACGGTTCGGGTTTTACTTTATATTTTTTTTTTTTTCGAAGAAAAAAGAAAAAGATTGTACTTTCCTTTGTACAGTTGCAGGTACAATCCTGTAGGCTTATGGGTGCCGTAAAATCCTGCCAACTACGCCACTTATGTCCCCCGCAGCCCCCCCTAGTGGCGGCGTAGTTTTCCACGGAAGGGCTGGGGGACACAAGACTGCGGTGATTGGGGTTGGACAGGTGCGAGGGTCAAGGGTGGCAGTCCCTTGTGCCGACCTCATAACCAACTTCCCAAAGAGAAACAAGTCCGCATGAGAATGGAGGGAAAATGAAAGGCTTTATTTCCCCTTTTTCACAAATGGTTCAAAAACAGGATAAACGGATTGGATGGTATTACAACTGAACAAGTCCTTGCATCAGGTTTAAATCATAAAAAAAAGATCAAAGCAATGACTGTTAACTTCACAGTAGCTCAAGGCAACACCATAAACGGTATTCATTTATTCATTCACAGAGCTAAGGATAGACTCCAGATTCTCTGCTGTACAGTACGTGCATTCCATAGGCTGGTCAGACTTTTCGCCTGCAGATTCCACTTGCATGAATTCTATCTCTGACAGATCTGAATCTGAGGTCTCCTCATAACTATACTCTGGCTTTTTAAAAGCTTGCTGTACTGTTTCCCAGTGTCTGGCAGATAGCTTAGGGCGCCGGTTTCTGGCTACCGGATAAAACAGAGGCTCCTCTTCAGCTAGAGTTTTAAAAGCCTGTTCAGCGCAATGCTTAGCATTTACAGTCCTCTTCTTAGAGCAATTGTTTTCAAGCTTTTGCTTATAAGTATCTCTGTTACAAGGAGAAGCTTCCTTCCACTGTCTTTCTCTTGTGTTAGGATTATGCAGACAATTACAAGTAATAAAAGTTTTACCTTTAAGTTTTCTCCTTTCCTTCTCTGAGAAAGCTCGAGGCCTATCACGGTTGGCTTCTAGCTTAGGATGGTCCAGGTTCTCCAAGGATATCTCTCCTTCCTTCGTATAGGGAAGAATCTCTCTGTTCCAAGGTTGCAGCTGTTGCCATCTGCCAGATATTTGCTTACAGTTTGTTTCTCTGCCTCTGCCCTTGCCTTCACTCCTGAGGCTGTCGTTGCCTGGTGGCCCAGCTCCTTCAGCTTTTCTGTGCACACCGGTCCTTTGTGTTCTCCGTTTGTCTTCAAGGCCAGCACTCTCTTTGCCTCTCAGGCCCGCTTTCTCTCTACCTTTCGAGACTGCTCTTTCTTCTGCTTTTGGGTCTCCGTCCTCCTCCCTCCTTGATTCGGACCTGTCTCTGTTTAAATCCAAACTGACTGGGCCCAAGCCCTGCCCATAGAGGCGTGGTTCTTCAGACTCTGTACTGACTCTCGTGCTCCCTCTAGGTGGATCCTCAGGACATTGCAGGCTATACCCGATTTAAAACTTTTCTTCTCTCTGCAAGAGGGTCCGCTGCATCACAAGTCCCATATGCTCACCTCCACATGCGAGCAGCTCAGTGGACCCTTTCCACACAGTGGACACAGGCCACACACAGGTCATTTATCGGACAAAATAATAAACTCTCAATGACTAATTTTGTCCTTCCAATGGTGGCAATCCCTAGAAAATCTGACAATGGGGTCTCCTTTTCATCAACCCCTTTTTCAGGCCACCCTAACAGATGCATCACAGGTGGGTTGGGGAGCACACCTGAATCATCTCTCTACCCAGGGAACCTGGACTCCACAGGAGGCTGGTCTGCACATAAACCTCCTGGAATTAAGAGCAATCTATTTAGCTCTTCGAGTATTCCACACCCAGCTCAGCTACAAGACTGTCCTAGTCCAGACGGACAATCAAGTAGCAATGTTCTATGTGAACAAGCAAGGCGGGACAGGCTCTCTGTCGTTATGCAACGAAGCTTTACGACTGTGGGCCCTCACCAGAGAGTATCAAATTCACCTTCTAGTGGTATATCTTCCAGGCATTCAAAACCTTTGGGCAGACAAACTCGATCGAGTACTGCTGCCTCACGAGTGGTCCCTCCATCTGGACCAGGTGGCAAAGATATTTCATCTCTGGGGCACTCCAGACATAGACCTCTTTGCAAGTCCACTGAATGCCAAACTTTCCCCGGTTCTGTTCCAGGATTCCGGCCCACAATTGTCAGGCAAGGGATGCCTTCCTCCTTCACTGGGGTCAGGACCTCCTTTATGCCTTCCCACCAATTCCCCTCATCCCCAAAACACTCTTCAAGCTTCAGAGAGACAGGGGTTGCATGATTCTCATAGCGCCACGATGGCCACGCCAAGCGTGGTATCCCCTGCTTCTACTTCTCTCTCAAGCGGCACCTCTGGAGTTAGGGAATGCTCCAGATCTCTTTTCCCAGGAGGACAGGATGCTATGGCACACGAATCCCCAGTCCCTGCATCTCACGGCCTGGTTGCTGAAGGCTTAGACCTCCAGGATTTTAACCTGTCCCAACAGGTAAAGGATATCCTTCAGGCTTCTAAAAAACTTTCCACAACAAGATGATATGCCTTCAAGTGGAAACGTTTTACTATATGGTGTTCCAAGAAGGGATTAAACCCCTTTTTCATACCTTTAGAATTGATACTAGAGTATCTCCTTCACTTATCGAATTCTGGTCTAAAGACCAATTCGGTAAGAGTCCATCTTAGTGCAATTGCAGCTTCTTATAAGCCTCTGAATGGACAACCAATTTCCTCTCATCCACTCATATCCAGATTTATGAGAGGTCTTCTATTAACCAAACCTCCCATTAAGCCACCACCGGTGGAATGGGATCTAAATCTAGTTCTCGGGCAGCTCATGAAGTGGCCTTTTGAGCCTTTAGCCACTACAACCCTTACGTTTTTGACCTGGAAGGTCATCTTCCTAATTGCAATCACCTCTGCATGTTGCATTAGTGAACTGCAAGCTTTAGTGGCTGATCCTCCTTATGCTAGATAAGGTTGCTAATAAGGTTGTTCTTAGAACTCATCCACACTTTATGCCAAAGGTGGTTTCGCCTTTTCATTTAAATCAATCAATTTATCTTCCTGTATTTTTTCCGAGGCCTCACGCCTCTAATGCAGAAAGAAACCTTCATACTTTGGATTGTAAAAGAGCTTAGCCTTTTACCTAAAGAGAACACAGCAACATAGAAAGTCCTCGCAACTTTTTATAGCTTTTGACCCTAGTCATTTGGGACTTCCAGTCTCCAAAAGAACTTTATCTAAATGGATTGCCCAATGCATATCCTTTGCTTATGAGAGTAAGGGTCTTCCTCTTCAAGGCCATGTCACAGCTCATAACGTGAGAGCCATGGCAACTTCCATGGCTAATCTCCACTCTGTGTCTATTGATGACATTTGTCGAGCAGCCACCTGGGCTTCGGTACACACCTTCACAGCCCACTACTGCCTGGATAAATCCTCCCGTCGGGATGCCTTCTTTGGCCAAGCTGTTCTTCAAAATCTCTTTCAGACCTAATTCATCTCCTACCCACCAATCCTGGTGGAATGCCAGAGATCCATGGGAGGAAGGATTCCCACATTTCTAGGGTGGCACCTTCCTGGGGCTATCTCCCTGGCATCTTCAGCTAGGGAGTCCCCTTATGTGACGACTACATTCCTGCTTGTTCCTGGAGATAGCTTAGTTACTCACCTGTAACAGGTTATCTCCGGGAACAGCAGGAATTTAGTCTTCACAACCCACCCACCTCCCCTAGGAGTTGTCTCTCTATCTCTTTGTCTCTTTCCTCTCTCCCTCTATTCTTTCACTCAGCTACAAACTTAACTGAAGAGGGACAGTTGGAAAGGCGGGAAGGCAGCGCGCATGTGATGAGGGATGCTCCCAAAAGCGTTCCTATTGGACGCTGGGGAGCGTTCCCGCGCAGGCTCCGTCGGTACCGACGATACCCATATATGAAGACTAAATTCCTGCCGTTCCCGGAGATCACCTGTTACAGGTGAGTAACTACGCTTTAGGGGTCAGATGGTCAGCAGGGAGCTCATGAGCCGAAACAGAAGCAAGCAAGATATGGCTTCTTGGTTGGATTTTGTTAAATAACATTAAATTAACTGTATAAATGACATTTTAAAGACCATTATTTGGCTGCAGTGTTATTCAGACTATTTGTATGTTCAAATAAATAATACTTAATTTCCACTGTGGTGCAACGCACATGGTCGGTGTGTATATGTTCAGAGGGTCATAGGTTCAGGTCCCTAGTGGGGTTTCTGTATTGCATGTTCCTGTGGATGAGGTTTAGCCGACAATGCAAGTAAAGCTCCAGTATGTTCAACACCCAAGGAGGCGGCCAGCAAGAGTGGAAACACCCACCAGCAGCACTGACAGGCTCCACTAGCCACAGCTGGTTGGAGGCTAATAACACACTGACCGTGCAGTTACAACATGCGGTGAGGCCAAGGCGTGCTAATAGCGCCTGCACACAGAGCACATGTTATCAGTCCTTGAGCTGATATTGAGACAAGAGTGGCAAGCAGGAATGCCAACCACTTTGCAGTTTTGAAGGACTACATAAAGGGACTGCTACTTCTGGAGAGAGATCTGAAATTGTAACTATTTACTTCTGGGAATTTTTTCTAAATCTTTGGAAAAATGGAATTCTTTAGATTAAAGCTGATTAATCTGTGTAAGTTAGAATCCAGTCTATTTGTTAAATCAGTCAGGGCCTAGTATCAGCAAAGAGCTTTTAGTTAAATTGAAAATTCAACAGGTAGCTTTCAGTTTAAATTTAAAATCCAGCAAAGGGCTTTCAGTTTAAAATCAGAATAGAGCAGAGAGATTTCTGTTTAAATTTAAAACCCAGCAGAGAGCTTCTAGTTTAAATTTAATACTCAGTCAGGGCCTAGTATCAGCAATGAGCTTTAATTTAACTCAACTCAGAGCATAAAACGAAAAACAGGTCAGTATTCTTTGAGCAATAAATTGTTTCTAGAGACATTTACAAAGAGGCCTTCTAGATAGGAGGCAAAAGAACTGTGAAATTGTATTAAATAGGTGTTAAAGCCCAGGGACAAATCAAAGGGGCATTTGAGACTCCCTCTATCCATGCAAGGGCTGTGTGAATCACCCAGGAAATTGGTCAGAGGGCAGGGTACTGTGTAGCAGCCAGCTTTTGATAAGTCTACTTTCCCTCCCTCCCTTGGAATAATCATAGCTTTATAGGTGCTTAAACCTCTTAAAGGAAAGGAGGTGCCATATTCACTCTCAGGTGCAGCTATTTATCCTCATCAAGCGTACATTAAGGACCTGAGATTAGTTAAGCTTGAGTTGAACAAAGTCCGTTAAACATATTGAGTATAGTTTTATTAGTATGTATCCCCAGCAAACCTTAGTAAGTAAACAACTTAAATACCTAAACACAGCCCTAAAACTAAGCTGCAGACCACAGTCCAGAAGTGAGATGGGGGCTTTCCAGTCTTTTGCATTGAGTGCCACATATATGATTTTCTCCCAATTGGTGAGGGGTTGTACATGTGCACTAGGTGCAAGGAGCTCTTTGATCTCAAGGAACAAGTCTGATCTCTGGAGGCTAGAGTAGCAGACTTGGATGACAAAAGGAAAACAGAGGTACATAGATGAGACCTACAGGGATGTACTACTGAACTCCCACTTCCAGTCTGGCAGCATCCCTTTTGCCATGGAGGTCATAACCCTGGTGTGGCAGGAAGTGATCCTGTAGCTAGGATCTGTCCTCCAGGTGATGTAAAACCCTCTTGCACCGAGGAGGTATCTCCAGGACCATGTGCCCACGAGGGAAGGGTTAGGACAGCCGTTGGCGATTCAATCATTAGGCATATAGATAGCTGGGTGGCTGCTGGACGTGAGGATCGCCTGGTAACATGCCTGCCTGGTGCGAAGATAGCAGACCTCACTTGCCATCTAGACAAGGTCTTGGAGAGTATTGGGGAGGAGGCTAAATTTAGGCTTTAAGGTAGGAGGTTGAAATCCAGAACTTCCAGGATAGCATTCTTCGAAATGCTTCCCTTTCCATGTGTAGAACCCAAAAGGCAGGCAGAGCTCCAGAGTCTCAATGCGTGGATGAGACGATGGTGCAAGGAAGAGGGTTTTGGATTTATTAGGAACTGGGGAACATTCTGGGGAAAGGAGGGACTTTTCCAAAGGGATGGGCTCCACCTTAACTGGGATGGAACCCAGCTGCTGGCATTAACCTTTAAAAAGGAGATAGAGCAGCTTATAATCTAGATAATAGTGGAAAGCTGACAGTTGCCCAGGAGCGCATGGTTCGGAACAAAGTATCCTTGAAGGATACTGGCAAAATCTGACTTTAGGGCATATCAGCAGAGAGATTCCAATAAAGACAAAAGTAGTCCAAATGCCCTTGAGTACAGAGCAGAAAGAGTTTAAAGATTCCAAATTACCCCTGCCTGCTGATAGTCAGATTAAAATTAATAAAATACAGCCTCGAAAATGCTTGTATGCAAATGCCATTAGTCTAAAAAATAAGATGGGAGAGTTAGAATACATAGCACTAAATGAAAGGTTAAATATGATTGGTATCTCAGAGACATGGTGGAAGGACATCAACCTGTGATTGCTGGGTACAAACTATATCGTAATGATAGAGCAGATCAAATTGGTGGTAGGTTGCACTCTGTTAGAGCATTGAGTCACAAAGCATTAAAGTTTTGCAGGAAACAAATTCACTGTAGAATCTATATGGATTGAAATTCCACGTAAAAAGGTGAAGATGATTGCAGTGGGAGTGTACTATTGACCACTAGGCCAGAATGAGCAAATGGATGATGAAATACTCAAAGAAATCAGGGAAGCTAAAAAAAGTTATAGCACAGTAATAATAAATGGGTGATTTCAATTACCCCGGTATCGACTGCGTCAATGCCATGTCAGGACATGCTAGGGAGATAAAGTTTCTAGATGAAATAAATGACTGCTTCTTGGAGTAGCTGGTTCATGAACCGACCAGAGGGGAAGCCATTTTGGACCTAGTCTTTAGTGGAACACAAGATCTGGTGCAAGAGATAAGATTGTTGGGGCCACTTGTCAATAGTGATCATAGCATGATCGTGTTTGATTTAATAAATGAAGGAAGGACGGTAAGGAAATTCACAGTACTACTTTTAACTTTCAAAAGGGAGACTGATAAAATGAGGAAAATAGTTAAGAAAAAACTAAAAGGAGTAGTTGCAAAGGTTAAAGATTTACATCAAGCATGGGTGTTGTTTAAAAATACTATCTTGGAAGCCCAGACCAGTTGTATTCCACGCTTTAAGAAAAGTGAAAGGAAGTCCACAACACTGCCAGTATGGTTTAAAGGTGAGGTCAGAGAGGCTGCTGTTGCCCAAAAAAAAAAAAAAAAAAGCATCTTTCAGTAAATGGAAAAAGAAGCCAAATGACGAATACTGGAAACAACATAAGCACTGGCAAGTTAGATGCAAGGCATTGATAAAGCAGGCAAAGATAGAATTTGAGAAGAAGCATGCTGTGCATGCAAAAACACATAATAGAGACATTTTCAAATACATAATTAGCAAAAAAAACTGTGAGAGAATCAGTTGGACCCATTATATGATAGAGGGGTAAAAGGGGCACTAAGAGGAAACAAGGCCATAGAGGGAGAGAATCAATGAATTCTATGCTTCGATCTTTACTGAGGAAGATGTAGGGATGTTACCCATGATTGAAATGGTATTTAAAGTTGATGCCACAGAAGAATTGAAAAAAATATTGATACATCGGGAAGATATATTACAACTATTTATCTCCAGGAACAAGCAGGAATGAGTCTTCACATATGGGTATCGTCGGTACCGACGGAGTCTGCGCGGGAACGCTCCCCAGCGTCCAGTAAGAAAGCTTTTGGGAGCATCCCACAGCGCCTGCGCGCTGCCTTCCCGCCTTTCCCAACCGCCTCTCTCCAGTTCTTCTTTTCCGCGGAGCCAGCAGGTCGTGTTCCTGTCACTGCAGAAGAATTCTTTATTTTTCTGTGTCGCGTCTGCCTTCTTCGACGTCAGACCGGTACCGCCGGTCTTTTCTTTCTTTCTTATTTAAAAAAAAAAAACAAACAACTTTTCTTTCTTCAACTGTGCATTGCGTTTTTGGCCTTAGGCCTGAACATTTTCTCCTCATGGAGAAGCCCGCTTCCGGGTTTAAAAAGTGCACGAAGTGTGGCGATACTATTTCCGTCACCGACACCCATGACTGGTGTCTAAAATGTTTGGGTCCTGACCATTCCATCACAGATTGTGTGTCCTGTACCATGATGTCTAAAAGGGGTCGGCAGAACCGAGCAGCCAAGCTCAGTACCCTTTTTCCCTCTGATGCAGCCTCGGTGGCATCGACGTCTTCCAGGGCTGCTTCTTCCTCCCATGGATCTCAGGTAACCAAACATAAATCTAACCGGTCCTCGAAGGGCAAATCTCCCTCTAAGCATCGAGATGCCTCCGGGCTTGTCCTCGAGGATTCCGCACCGGCAAAATTACCCCGGCGGGAAGTTCCGGCTTCTAAAGCATCATCTATGGGGTCACAGGTTGACATCGATGGCTTGGCCTCGACCGATCACCTGTTGCCGTGTTCTGGGGTACCGGTGGCCTCCACCGGTACCGACATCCAGACTCTGGTGGCGTCGATGGATCAGAAAATTCTGTTCATGCAGCGCACCCTAACGGCGTTTATGCAGGCTTCGACGCCTTCGGTACCGCAACAATCTCCGTTGCCGGTACCGACTCTGGCACCGGCATTGTTCCCGGTGCCGGTACCGATTGCATCGACATCGGCTTCGGTGTCGGCTGCAACGGTGCCCTGTCCTATGATGCCCATCGGTACCGAACCAGTACCGCTTACTCCCGATGTCGATCCCACTCGGTATGCATATCGGGCTTTACAGGAGCATCCAGACAGGCGATGCTTCGATTCCTCTGAAGACTCTGATGAGTCGGAGGCTTCTGTCGATGCACCGGTACTTCTTCCTCAGGAGTCTGCTTCTCCAAAACGAAGAATGTCTCCTCCAGAAGACTTGTCTTTTCAAGACTTCATCAGGGAAGTGGCTAGGGGCCTCTCCATTACAGTGGCCTCTGAGTCAGAGCCTAGAGCCAAGCAATTAGATATTCTGCAATATCCTAAGGCTCCTAAGGAAACAGCTACCTTACCTATTCATGAGATTCTTTATGATCTCATGTTGGGCATGTGGGAGACTCCTCTCACCACCTCTCCTCATTCTCGTAGGTTAGACACCATGTACCGTGTCCCTCCCTGTCCTGGTTTTCATAAGACTCAGCTTCCTCACCACTCTATTGTGGTTGAGTCTGCTATGAAGAAAATAAAGAGTGCAAAGAGACACTCATCTAACCCTCCAGGACGTCAATGTAGGACTCTAGATGCTTTTGGCCGAAGGATTTTCCAGGCCAATATGCTTGCTGCCAGAATCAACTCCTATAGTCTCTATATGGGAATGTTTCTAAAAGAAGTCACAGATCATCTGCAGACTTTAGCTCCTTTTATTTCAGAAGATACAAGGCAGGAATTTCTCACTTGGCTCAAACATGCCCAAGATGTTTCCAAATTCTCCAACCGTGCAGCCTTTGACTCTTTTGAGTGTGTAAGCAGAGCCACGGCTATTGCCATAGGTGCACGCAGAATTGCTTGGTTACAAGCCTCTGATTTGGAACTCTGGGTCCAAGATGAGTTGGGAAACCTTCCCTGTACAGGTGAAAAAACCTGTTTGGCAGGGATTGGCAAGCAAAGGCCACTCAGATGGATGCTGAGAACTCTGCTTTGGATCGACTTTCAAAGTCTACCTCTGCTCCTGTTAAGAAAAGATTGTTCAAAAAGACATCTTTTTCTAAAAAAGGAAGATATTATCCTGCTCATGGGCAGACATCTTCTGCAGGTCGTTTTCCTGCAAAGCGTCAGCAACCACCTAAACAGGCCAAGTCAAAGGCTGCCAGGTCTACCACAGCCCAGCAGCCTCAACCTCCTCAGGGCCTTTGACTTGCAACTAGAGAACTTAGCCTTTTTAGCTCTGGAAAAACCAGAGCCCCTCACCATTCCAGGAAGGTTGACTTACTTTGCTCCCAGATGGGAGCAAATCACAGCAGAGCAGTGGACCCTCTCCATCATAAAGGAAGGGTACAAGCTTCACTTCTTAAACCTTCCTCCTCACACCATGGTGAAACGGTTCAATTCTCCAACATCTCTCCTCACCCTTCTAGGGCAGGAGATTGCTACCCTTCTTGCCCAAGGGGCAATAGAAGAAGTACTTCTTCTTCAACAGGGCTCAGGGTTCTACTCCCCTTATTTTCTTATTCCAAAGAAAACAGGGGGCTGCAGACCCATATTAGATCTCAGAGAATTGAACAAATTTCTATTCAAGGAGAAATTCAAAATGATTTCTCTAGGGGCTCTGCTTCCATACCTTCATAGTCAGGACTGGCTTTGTTCTCTAGATCTCAAGGATGCGTACACCCATGTCCTCATCCATCCAACACACAGAAGGTTCCTTTGGTTCCTTTTTCAAGGAAAGCACTACCAATACAGGGTGTTTCCTTTCGGTCTGGCCTCTGCACCAAGGGTGTTCACGAAATGCATGGCAGTAGTAGCTGCATTTCTCCGCACTCTAGGAATATTCGTATTCCCATATCTGGACGACTGGCTCATTCGAGCCCCATCCCAGTCAGAGGCCCAGACTTGTCTAACCTGCACAATGCGTATCCTTAAGTATTTGGGACTAGTGATAAACATCCCAAAATCCAATCTCACCCCTACTCAGTCTCTGGAGTTCATAGGGGCCTTGCTGGATACCACAACTGCAAGGGCCTATCTTCCTCAGGCCCGTGACCTACGTCTGGTGCAGTTAGCCTCCCAGATTCAGTTAAAGTCCCAATTAACTGCTCGAGAGATGTTACAACTATTAGGCCACATGGCATCCACCGTGCATGTGGTTCCATATGCTCGCCTTCACATGAGGGCAGCTCAATGGACTTTGTCCACCCAATGGACTCAGGCATCAGTTGCCTGTCAGACAAAATAGCAAACTCCAGTCGCCTTTTTTGGTCTCTCCAATGGTGGAAGTCCTCCCAAAACCTGTTGCTGGGATCCCCCTTTCAGCAACCGCTACCCCAAGCAACTCTCACAACAGATGCTTCTCCAAGGGGTTGGGGAGCTCATCTACAAGATCTCTCCACCCAGGGCATCTGGTCTCCACAGGAGACTTCTCTGCATATCAATCTATTGGAACTCAGAGCAATATTCTTAGCTCTCAGAGTGTTCCATACCCTGCTCAGCTACAGGACAGTCCTCATCCATACGGACAACCAAGTAGCCATGTTCTATGTAAATAAGCAGGGCGGGACTGGCTCTCTGTCGCTTTGCAACGAAGCTTTGCGACTGTGGGCCTTCGCCAGAGAGCATCACATCCATCTTCTGGCAGTATATCTTCCAGGCATTCAAAACTCTTGGGCGGACAGACTCAGTCGAGTTCTGCTCCCACATGAGTGGTCCCTCCACATGGACCAGGTAGCCAGGATTTTTCGAATTTGGGGAACCCCGGACATAGACCTCTTTGCAAGTCCGTGGAATGCCAAACTTCCCCGGTTCTGTTCCAGAATTCCGTCTCAGGGAGTTCAGGCCAAGGATGCCTTCCTCCTTCACTGGGGTCAAGACTTCCTTTATGCCTTTCCACCAATTCCCCTAATTCCCAAAACACTATTCAAGCTTCAGAGAGATCGAGGGACCATGATCCTCATAGCTCCACATTGGCCACGCCAAGTGTGGTACCCTCTACTTCTGCATCTCTCTCAAGCTCCTTCCCTGGACTTGGGCTCTGCACCAGACCTTCTGTCCCAGGAGGGGGGAACATTATGGCACCCAAACCCCCAGTCGCTCCATCTCAGGGCTTGGTTGCTGAGGGCCTAGACCTTCAAGATTTTCATCTCTCTCAGCAGGTCAGAGATGTTATTCATGCCTCTAGAAAGCCTTCTACTAGGCGTTCCTATGCTTTCAAATGGAAAATATTTACCATTTGGTGTTCAGAGAAGGGTCTAAACCCTATGGCAATACCTCTGAATTCTCTATTAGAGTATCTCCTGCATCTATCCCATGCAGGCCTGAAAACAAATTCAGTAAGAGTCCATTTGAGTGCTATTGCAGCGTCCCTCAAGCCTCTCAATGGACAACCTATTTCCTCTCACCCTCTTATAGCAAGATTCATGAGAGGCCTTCTTTTAACTAAACCTCCCATTAGACCACCTCCAGTGGCATGGGACTTAAACCTGGTTCTTGGCCAGCTTATGAAGCCACCCTTTGAATCTTTAGCCACCACCTCCTTGAAATTTCTTTCTTTGAAAGTTGTTTTTCTCATTGCAGTCACCTCAGCACGCTGCATCAGTGAATTGCAAGCTTTGGTGGCTAATCCACCTTTTACAAGGTTCCATCATGATAAGGTAGTCCTCAGGACTAATCCACACTTTATGCCTATAGTGGTCTCGCCTTTTCATCTGAACCAGGAGGTATATTTACCTGTTTTTTTCCAGGACCTCATGCATCAAATGCAGAGAGGAATCTTCATACCTTGGATTGTAAGAGAGCTCTCGCTTTCTACTTACAAAGAACACAGCAACATAGAAGGTCTTCTCAACTCTTTGTTGCTTTTGATCCTTCTCGTTTAGGACTTCCAGTCTCTAAGAGAACACTGTCCAAATGGATTGCTCAGTGTATTTCTTTCGCCTACCAGAGTAGAAACATTTCTCTGGAGGGCCATGTCACAGCTCACAATGTGAGAGCCATGGCAATCTCAATGGCTCATCTAAACTCTGTGTTCATCGACCAAATCTGTCCAGCGGCCACCTGGGCCTCGGTTCATACCTTCACAGCCCATTACTGTTTGGACAAGGACTCCCGCCGGGATGCCTCGTTTGGTCAGGCTGTCCTCAAACACCTGTTCCATTCCTAATCAACTCCTACCCACCTATCCTGGTCGGATGCCAGAGATCCATGGGGGGAGGTGCAGCCCTCTGCAAGGGCACACAACCATGGGGTCTCTCCCTGGCATCTGCAGCTAGGGAGTCCTCATATGTGAAGACTCATTCCTGCTTGTTCCTGGAGATAGCACAGTTACTTACCTGTAATAGGTTATCTCTGGGAACAGCAGGAATAAGTCTTCACAACCCACCCACCTCCCCTAGGAGTTGTATCTCTCTATCTATCTTTCCTTTCCTCTCTCTCTCTTTGTCTCAGCTTTAAAACTCGAACTGGAGAGAGGCGGTTGGGAAAGGCGGGAAGGCAGCGCGCAGGCACTGTGGGATGCTCCCAAAAGCTTTCTTACTGGATGCTGGGGAGCGTTCCCGCGCAGGCTCCGTCGGTACCGGCGATACCCATATGTGAAGACTTATTCCTGCTGTTCCCAGAGATCACCTGTTACAGGTAAGTAACTGTGCTTGATAAACTGAAGAGTAGCAAATCACCTGAACCAGATGGTATACATCGAAGGGTGTTGAAAGAATTGAAATATGAGATTGCAGACCTACTATTAGTAATCTGTGAACTATCATTAAAATCATCTGTAATACCTGAAGACTGGAGGATGATGAATATAATATATTTTTAAAAAAGGGATCTGGGGAAACTACAGACCTGTGAGTCTGATGTCAGTACCAGGAAAAATGGTAGAAACCATTATAAAAATCAAAGTTACTGAACATGTAGATAATCATGGCTTAATGGGAGAAAGCCAATATGGCTTTAGCCAAGGAAGATTTTGTCCTTCTAATCTGTTAAGTTTTTTTTTGAAGGTGTGAATAAACAGGTAGACAGAGGTGAGTTGGTTGATATAATGGATCTGGATTTTCAGAAAGTCTTTGGCAAGGTCTCTGGGGGGGCTATTATCTATCTGTGAAAGTATTAGTGGGTGAACCTAAATTTTACCCTGTTGTGTGTTTATGCACCCAAAGCAGACCGAGGTGCTTTCTTGGTATGTTAGCAGATCAATTGGAGGGACTTTGCTGAGGGCCATTTGGTGCTTGCGGGAGATTTTAATTTAGCGTTTAACTCAAAAATTGATATCTTCAGGGGGTTGGGGTCTAGTGGTTGTAGGAACTACCAGAAATTTGCAGCTCTTGTACAGACCTTTAACTTAATAGATGTGTGGCATAAAAAACATGTGTGTGGTAGGAACTATACCTCTTATTCTAAGGTGCATGATTCTTATTCATGCATGGATTGTGTTTGTATGGATGAAAGCTTGGTCTTCAATGTTTTAGGCAGAAATATTGAAAGTATTACGTGGTCTGATCGCACTCCTATCTGAGGTGAGCTTCAGGGGGAGGGATCTGTGGAGGCTCAATGACTCCCTTTTGGATAATGAGGGCGATTGTGTGAAATTAAGGAACGTTGTTTTGGAGTTATATGGGTTTTAATAAAATCGGACATCAATCACCTGCTGTGTTATGGGACTTCATGAAGGCAGTCTCGAGGGTCACTTAATCTCGTTGGGGACTTACAAAAAGAAAATGAAAGGGCAGCAGTTGACTGAGCTTAGGAATAGACTGGCATCCCTTGAGGAAAAGCATAAGGGTGGGATTTGGGGAGAAGAAGGCCGGGAGGAAAGGGTTTGGATTAGGGATGACATCCAGGGTATTCAGCTCACAGATATTAAGTATCAATTAGAATGCCTGCAACAATTTGAGTATGGTAATAAGGCAAGTTATCTTCTTGCTAGACAACTTAAGAAGAGGCAAACAAGAAATTAGATTACTAGAATTCACAACAAAAGAGGGCAGGAGTTTCAGGATTTGGAGGATATTAAACAGTGGTTCCGTAGAATTGTACACACCTGAGGACTCTCTCAATCTTCATGTGTTTGATCAGTTTTTGGAGAGTTGCGCCTTTCCTCAACTATCTGAAGAGGATAGCCAGTTGTTAAATAGGCCAATATCTGTAGTGGAAGTCTTGGCTGTTATTAAAGCTTCGCCTTGGGCTAGGGCTCGATGGCTTTACTAATAAGTTTTACAAGATCTTCCAGTTAGAACTGGTGGATCTCCTAATGTGGATGTATAATGGAGTGGTGGAGTAGCCCAGTGGTTAGAGCACTGGCTTGGGAACCAAGAGACCAGGGCTCGATTCTCACTAGCACTCCTTGTGGCCTTGGGCAAGCCATTTAACCCTCCATTTCCCCAGAAGAATCCAAGTTTTAGGTGTCCCTGTTTAATGTACATAAACAAGTTTAAGTTAAAATGTAAACCACTTTGATGAAAAAATGATAAAGCAGTATAAAAAAACTGTTAAATAAAAAAATAATGGGCTCCTAGTTAATTTGAAAATGCACAGTCTATGCGGGAGGCAGGAGGGACTATATTGCATAAGGAAGGCAAAGACCCCTTCCTTTGTAGCTCCTATAGGCCAATCTCACTGCTCGGAATAGACCAGAAAAATCTTCTCCAGAATATTGGCCAATCGTTTGTTACCCCTATTGCCAGGGTTAGTTTACCTTAACCAGTTGGGTTTTATCCCGTAAAAACATAAGATATGCCATACTGGGTCAGACCAAGGTCCATCAAACCCAGTATCCTGTTTCCAACAGTGGCCAATCTAGGTCATACGTACCTAGCAGTTTCCCCAAAAGACACAGATTCTGCAATGCTTGTACTAGGTCAAGCATTGATATCCTGGGCCCCTTCTTAAAAATGGTTTATGGACCTTTACTCCAGGAACTTGTCCAAACCTTTTTTAAACCCAGCTACACTAACGGCCTTTACTACATCCTCCGGTAACAAATTCCAGAGTTTGATTACACTTTGAGTGAAAAAATATTTTCTTTTATTAGTCTTAAATAGTTTACCCTGTAGCTTCATTGCATGTCCCCTAGTCTTTCTATATTCTGATAACGTAAACAGTCGATCTACGTTTACCCGTTCCACTCCGTTCATTAATTTATAGACTTCATTCATATCTCCCCTCAGCCGTCTCTTTTCCAGGTTAAAGAGCCCTAACCTTTTTAGCCTTTCTTCATAGGAGTATCCTTCCATCCCCTTTACCATTTTGGTGGCTCTTCTCTGAACCTTTTCTAATAATGCTATATCCTTTTTAAGATACGGCGACCAGAATTGCACACAATATTTAAGGTGCAGTCTCACCATGGAACGGTATAGAGGCATTATAATATCTTTTGTTGTATTTTCCATTCCTTTCCTTATGATACCTAGCATTCTGTTTGCTCTCTTGACTGCCGCTGCACACTGGGCCGAGGGTTTTAACATGTTATCCACAATGACGCCTAAATCTTTTTCCTGGGTAGTGGTTCCTAATGTGGAACCTTGCATCGTGTAACCATAGTTTGGGTTGTTCTTCCCTAGGTGCATAACTTTGCACTTGTCCACATTAAATTTCATCTGCCATTTTGATGCCCAGTCTTCCAATTTATTAAGATCCTCTTGCAATTTTCCACAATCCTCTTGGGTTTTAACAACTTTAAATAGTTTTGTGTCATCTGCAAATTTGATAACCTCACTCGTTATTCCACTTTCCAAGTCATTTATGAATATGTCAAAAAGCAGTGGACCTCACCCAGCACAGATCCCTGGGATACACCACTATTCACCTTTCTCCATTGGGAAAATTGGCCATTTAGCCCAACCCTCTGCTTTCTATCTTTTAACCAGTTCCTGATCCACAGTAGTACACTGCCTCCTATCCCATGACTCTTTAGTTTTGCCAAAAGTCTCTGAGGGACCTATTCAAAGGCTTTCTGAAAGTCCAGATACACTATATCAACCGACTCACCTTTGTCCACCTGTTTATTCACACTTTCAAAAAAACATAACAGATTAGTAAGACAAGATCTTCCTTGTCTAAAGCCATGTTGGCTGTCTCTCATTAGGCCATGACTATCTACATGCTGAGTAATTTTATTCTTTATGATGGTTTCTACCATTTTTCCCGGTACTGAGCTGAGGCTCACCGGTCTGTAGTTTCCCGGATCACCCCTCGAACCCTTTTTAAAAATTGGTGTTACATTGGCGATCCGCCAATCTTCAGGTATTAGAGATGATTTTAATGATAGTTCACAGATTACTAATAGCAGGTCTACAATCTCATATTTCAGTTCTTTCAACACCCTTGGATGTATACCATCCGGCCCAGGTGATTTGCTACTCTTCAGTTTATCTAATAGTTGTAATACATCTTCCCGATGCATCGATATTTCCTTCAATTCTTCCGCACCTTTAAATACCACTTCAGTCATGGGTAACATCCCTTTCTCCAGGACCAAGCAGGAAGTCAGTCCTCACATATGGGTGTCATCGGCGCCGATGAAGCCCCAGCGGAGCATTTCCCCAGCTTTCCATGAAAGCCTTTGGGAATGCTGGCACGCATGCGCGGTTCCCTTCCCGCCTAAAGGTGCCATCTTATCTCAGTCTCTTTTTTTCCGTGAAGCCCACCGGACGTGTGTCCTGTTCTCCCGGATAAAAGTGATTTTTGTTCAGCGATTTTTCACTATTTTTCTCTCCGGTTCAACGCCAGTTCCCCTCCTGCTGGGTTCAGTACACCGGTATCGATCCCAATTCTTCTTTTTTCGGGGTTTGCCCTTAGTGGCTGGCGTTCGCACCCTTTTTTCATTTTTCCCTGGAAGGCCGGTCTTTTGACCTCGCGGGGGCTCTTTTTTCCCCCGATGGCTTCCAGTGGTTTCAAAAAGTGTGATCAGTGTAAGAAGCTAATGTCTCTCACCGACACACACGACTGCTGCCTTCGGTGCCTCGGCCCTGACCACGACCCCAAGTCGTGTGCGCCATGCGGGAAGATGTCTTCCAAGGCACTTCGAAGTCGACAGCAGCAAAAGGAAAGGTTTTTCTCAGACTCAGCTTCCGGCCGGGCCCGAACCTCGTCTGAGGCCTCGACATCTCGGGATTCCGATCCCGAGCGCCTTCGAAACTCCTCGGACAGGGGGTCCCCCGACCGGGAACGCAAGAGGAAGAAGCGGCTCGCGAGGGCGGCGTCAGAGGAGGTCCCTGGTCCCTTGAGGGCCAGGTCTAAGACCCCCAACCGCCGCCCCGGGCCCGTGGACCAAGAGAAGCCTGCCAAAGTTCCTTGCGTGGAGCCGGAGTCTGCTGGACACGTAAGCCCCGTCGTCCTCATGGACTCTCCTCCCAGAGAGCCGACGTAGGGCCCGGCGCCACCGGGGCCCGAGTCGGTGGCTGCTGTGTCTCCGGAGCTGAGTCTCAGGATGACAGCCTTGGAGAGCAGATTGTCTGCCTTCATGGAGCAGCAGCGGGCACTGATGGCCAGCCTGTCTGGCGCATCTGCCCCGACCACCAGGTCGTTGACTTCGAAGTCAACCCCAGAGACCGAGCCGATACTCGAGACCCTCGTGGCTCGAGGTCGTCCTCGGTCGAGGTCTCCCTCGACCTCCCGTTCGGGACTGAGGTTATCGATGCCGGTGCCCCCGGCATCAGGGCGGGTGCCTCGGGGCCCCGCGGGGTCTGACCCTGACTCCTCCTCGGACGAGTCAGCCTGGGAGACGGAGGACGAGGAGTCTCCCGATACCTTTAAGACTCGGTGCGTCCCGTTGGACTCATCGCAGTCTGAGCCCCGGAGTGGAGGACACTAGGTTCTCGGAGTTTGTCCGGGATATGGCCGCTGCCTTGGCTATCCCGGCTGACCCCAGGGAAGAGTCTCGAGCCGAGGAGCTTGATGCTCTGCAGTACGACTCTCCTCCGAAGGAGGCCTTTACTGTCCCAGTTCCTCCGATGCTGGAACGGCTCCTCTTCCGAATGTGGGAGGCACTGGCCTCGGCGCCGGTTCAAGCGAGTCGATTCCATTTATCGACTCTGCAAAAGCCCTGGGTTTCAAAAGGCACAGCTACCACACCATTCCATGGTTGTGGAATTGGCCATGCATCGTCTGAAGAGCCAGAAGATGCACTCTGCGGTGCCTCCCAGCAGGGAGGCCCAGAACCTCGATGGCGTCGGTAGAAAGTGCTTCCAGGGGTCAATGCTTGCTTGCCGTGTCCAGTCTTACCAGCTGTACATGGGCATGTACTTGCAAGACCTGGCCAAGGAGTTGGCCGGATTCTCTGCTGGACTCTCCGGGGAACCCTTGCAGAGATTCAAGTCCTTGTCCTCGGGGATTCGGGAATGCTCAAAGTTCATGTCCCACGCCGCCTACGATGGCTTCGAGGCTTCGGCCCAAGTTGCGGCTGCCGGCATCGCAGCTCGACGCCAGGCGTGGCTGCAGTCATCAGACCTCGAGCCATGGGTTCAGGACAAGTTGGTCGATGTCCCTTGCCGAGGTGAGAACATGGGGTTCAAGGCAAACAAATAAATTTATTCAGGGTTTTCCCCCTTGCATAGAATTCTTAACGCAAGACATGGCATGGATTATTTCTCCAAAATAATAGGATAACAGGAACAATTGAAAGTTGAGAATCAAATGACAGTAGTACTGTTTCACTCACAGCTCTGCTCAGGCTTCTCTGCAATAACAGCTTTCCACAGCCAAGGCTGAAGAACTGATCAGGCAAACTTAAAAGTTTCAACAAAATGTCTTTCTTTCTCCGGCTTAGAAACAGCTATGCACTTCTCTCATGCAGAGGTAACTCAGCGTAAGTCCAAGCTGTTTGCTTCACATAAAGAGCAGTCCATTTCACATACATCACTATCAACAGGTGCTTCATCAACATCTATTATCATATCTTCACAAGCTCCATTAGCAGGAACTTTTATAATCAGGTTTAAACTGAAGCTTATATAGAATCTCTTGCAGTTGTCCTATAAACTGTTCTCTCTGGTTTTCACGTACACTACTTAGGGAAGGAGTTTGATTCTCTTGTTAGAATTTGAACACAGAATCTGAAGCTGTCTCAGGACACTTACTTGGAATACTTTTACTCCTGGCTGGAGTTTGTTTTACTGTGTTCCTGTCCTGACTGTGCTCAGCGCTGAACCTTAGCTTCTTAACAATATCCTCAGCACAGCTCTTGCTAGGGACTGAAGCACACGTACCTTTCCAACGTGCAATGCTTTCTCTACAGTCTGAGCTCTTTCCCCGGGTAAAGGTAAGCCTTTCTACCTTCTCTATGGGTTGCTTTGGCAGAAGCTTCAGGTTTGCTTTCAGTGCTCCTTGAGAATAGGAATCAGCAGCCTCTCCAGAATCCTCCTTAGCTTCCTTAGCTTGTTCTGAGTTCCGTGATTTCCCTGCTAGTTCGCTTCCTGGTTCTCGTGGCTTCCTCCCTCCTGGCTTCCTCCCCCCTGGCTTCCTCCCCTTACTAAACTCTGAGGCAGCCTTAAAACGGCTTTTATCACCAGCCACTCCCTCCTTGCTGCGCATGTGAAGTTCGTTAGGGCTCAAACTAGCTCTTACGTCACTGCTGGGGCAGGGTTTAGCTCTAGCTAGTACATGCTCTGAAAGCTTGTGGTTTCCATGGGAACCCTGTTTGCCTTTACTTTTAAAGGTGTATCCCTCATTTCCTTCCCATTCCATTCGGTCCACACAACTCTCCTTATCACAATATGTATGGGGCGAGTTCAGATTTTGCTGCCTTAGTCCATGTCACTAGAGTTCTCCATGGACAGCAGGATTAGTTAAGCCACACATTTCCCCCCACCTCCCCTTCGGATGAAGGCACCAACGGCCCCGTCCCTACCTGGACAGTGAACGGGCAAAAGCTGAGCACAAACTGAGCCTGGTAGGGGCTGGGCCAGGGGTGGGACATACAGCACATTCTCAGAAAGGCTCACCTTTCTTAGCTCTAGGAGAGCACTTCCGTATCCATGGTGCCATCGGATGACGTCACCAGGTGTGGCTGACTAATCCTGCTGTCCACGGAGAACTCCAGTTACAGGTAAGTAACTCCGCTTATTACATCAACAAGCAAGAAGGAACCTTGTGTTGGGAAATGGTAACGATGTGGAACTATGCATTCTCTCAGGGATGATTATCAGGGCCACATACCTGGCTGGCAAGCACAGTGCCCTGGCAGGCTGGCTGAGTCATGTTCTTAAACCTCACAAGTGGATAATGAACAGAGAAGTAGCTCTACGTATCTTTTGGGAGTGGTGCACCCCTTCATAGATTTGTTTGCCAACTCCAATCCTGGAGCAGGTGCCTCAGTTCTGCTCCAGGATATGGAACAAGTTCATTTATTTAAAAATATTTCTGTTCTGTACAATATATAACCTAGGCAGATCACAACATTGCTTACACAAAGATAAAAATGTAACAATATACCTATAATAAATCACACAATAACATATATAAATGAAAATAAACGATACTAAAGAACAAAAAAGTAATCAAATTCCATGAAAATCAAAGTATAAAACATAAGGAACTTCTCATTCAAATTCTATAAGCTACAAAAAAGTCTGCCTAAATAAGTGCACCTTGAGCCTTTTCCTAAAGGAAAGCATGTCCCTTTCCAATCACATTTTTGAGGGAAGAGAATGCCAGTGTTTGAGGCTATCATGGAGGGCATTCAGTCCAGAAGGGTTCCTCTAACAATTGTGCATTTTGTGATCATAAAGCACAGTGAGGTCTATAAAATTTCAAAACAGATGAAATACTGGTAGATATTTCATGACTCAATGCGTTAAGTACCAAGATGAATATTTTGTAACTAGCATACTTTTTAATTAGAAGCCAAGGCAAGTCAAATAAGATAGGAATGATATGGACATATTTACCTGTCCTGTGATTACTCAAATGGCTGAGTTCTGGATGATTGGAATATTTATGTAATGCAAGCAGGAAATCCAAATATAAGAAGCCCTTGAAACATACAATTCACACCTAGCTACCCACCGTGAGAAGGTAACACTGAGTAAGAAGCTATACCACACAAACCTACTGAAACGCTCCATCAATAAACCTCATGCTCTATTCAACTTAGTAAAATCCATAACAAGAGAGCCAGTTTCAGCCCAACCTGCAATGCCTCGACCACAGGACTACGCAAACTACCTGCAATCAAAAATGATTAAGACCAGCACAAGCATAATACCATCGACCCCATTATATCATCTAAGGCATCTCAAATAACTCCATTTTGCAACTTCAATACTATATCATCTAATGAAATTGAGAAAATTGTCGCCTCCATCAATCCTAGCACGGCACCTAACGACCCTTGCCCAGCCAACTGGATCAAAGATCTGCGACATGATCTAAGCCAAATCCTATGCAAAATACTGAACCAGTCCTTTCTAACAGGCTCATTCCCCCAGAGTCTTAAACACACCTCTATCAAGCCTCTACTAAAAAACAGTAAGCTTGATTCATCCAAAGCTGAATCATTTAGGCCAATCTCAAGCATCCCCCAGCTTGCAAAAATCATCGAGAAAGCTGCCCAACAACAACTCCAGCACCACATTGACACAGAAGCACCACTAGACAAATCACAGCATGGATTCAGAGAAGCACATGGAGTCGACACAATCCTTACAACCCTATTCAACGATCTGATCACAGGAATAAACAACATCAAACAAGGATTTATTCTCATCTTTTTAGACATTTCCGCTGCATTCGATTCTGTGAACCACGATATACTACTGCAACGTCTGAGAGAGAAGGGGATTCGAAGCACAGCACTGGAATGGTGTAGATCCTACCTTTTCAATAGGTGGCAACAAGTTAAAACAGGCCAGGAATCCTCAGAACCATTCCTACAGTCTCAAGGTGTACCACAAGGATCTTCACTATCGGCGTTAATGTTCAATATTTATATGCAGCCGATATGCGAATTGATCAGATCCTTCAACGTACAATGCCTGGCATACGCTGATGACATCCTCATATACATGCCGTTCAAAACTGACCAACCAGTGTTTACTCCAATAATCAACTGCTTCGGAGCAGTAGCTGAATGGCTGCTGACTCAAAACCTAAGAATAAATCATAGCAAAACTGATGTCCTATTTGTCACAAGGAATCTTAAGTTCGTACCTCCTCCGTCGCTGCTGATCAACAACATAGAACTGACGTCCAAACCCACGATCCGATACCTCGGCATAACATTAGATCAACACCTGGATATGACAATGCATGTGAAGAATGTGACAAAGAATATATATCATAAGATCAAAACACTACGCCACCTCCGTCCACTACTGGACTATACTGATTACCGATCAACCTTCCAGGCACTAGTCCTCCCACATCTAGATTTTGCAAACATCATCCTCCACGGGCTCTCTCAATCAACCTTAAATCCACTTCGTCTGGCTATGAATACAGCTGCAAGAGTCCTCTCTGGATCACCAAGGTCTGCTCATATAACGCCTATCATGAAAGACCTACACTGGCTACCTCTACAAGCCAGACTCTCATATAAGTCACTAGTCTTGACCTTCAAAGCCATGAACATCTACCCACCAACACCAATCAGAAAACTAATCCATAACACCCCTGAAAATAGAAACAGAAGGACTACAACTATGAACACCTTAATAGTTCCCAAGATGATGACATCATGTACTAAAGCTACATCAAACAGAGCTTTTTCATTATTCGCACCCAGGAACTGGAATATACTTCCCCATGAAATCCGCGGCATCAAAAGCCTATTACAATTCCGCAAAGCCGTAAAGCATCACTTATTCACAAAATACTACCCAGAAGTGACCATGGACACTCACACAGC
This sequence comes from Ichthyophis bannanicus, assembly GCA_033557465.1. Taxonomy (NCBI): domain Eukaryota; kingdom Metazoa; phylum Chordata; class Amphibia; order Gymnophiona; family Ichthyophiidae; genus Ichthyophis; species Ichthyophis bannanicus. The sequence goes on along the minus strand of CM066043.1, from coordinate 259,682,388 downwards.
CAACAGGCCTCCCACTCACACCAAACACCTTAGCACCTTTATCCAATCAGAAAATGGTTAGTTCCCACGATATTTCACTTTACTACTATTGACCCATGCCACCCATGAATACACGTACAATATCCACTCGAGTTTAAATATGGTATATAATAAAAGCATATTCATAGTATAATGTTGATTGTACATAGTTATCCCTGTTATTCCATGTTATATATTCCCTTGTTCTCTGTAAACTCGATGTTACCTGTACACATTGCAGTATATTTTGTTCAATGTACACCGCACTGATTTTAATAGCGCGGTATATAAGAGATGTTAAATAAAATAAATAAATAAATAAAATAAACTATTACAGTAGTCTGGATGAGAAATAACTAAGGCATGGACAACTGTACAAAGATTGTCTTCAAAAATGTAAACTGGACTCTGATGCCTTCCTCCACAGTTGAGGGGAGGATCTTCTGTACATGTATCCTCCTGTATGTCTGATAGTGAAGACTCTTCTGAAATTCAGAGATGACAAGGGCACCATAAGTCTCATAACGCCTTACTGGCAGAGACAGCTGGGGTTCCCCCCTCTTCTCGAACTTTTGATAGAGGAACTTATTTGGCTGAGTGCTTCACCAACCTTTATTATGTGGAATCAGGGTACATTGTTATATCCCAACAGCAAGTTCCTGGCCCTCATAACTTGGATACTGTGAGGCTAATTTTGTCCTCTCTGAACCTGCCTGTTAGTGTAGCCAATGTCCTCTTGGCTTCCAGGAGAGATTCCACTAGGAGGTCTTATTGTTTTAAGTGGAAGAGGTATGCCATCTGGTGTGAGGGAAAGGCCCTAGATCCATTCTCATGTGCCACACAAAAACTGCTTGAGTACATTCTACATTGATCAGAGTCTGGTCTGAAGATCAACTACATAAGATTTTACCTCTGTATAATTGGTGCTTGCCACCCTCACGTAGAAGGTTAACCTATCTCACTATAGCCTTTAGTTGTTCATTTCAAGAAGAACTTGTTTCCTTTGAAGCTTCCCACAGTATCTTAGATCTCAGTGTGGTTTAAACTCAGCTGATGAAAGCTCCTTTTGAGCTGCTACATGCTGTAATCTGACACACTTGACTTGGAAGGTCTTATTTTTGGTGGTGAGGACCTCAGCATGCAGTTAACGAGCTCCAGGTTCTAGTAACTGATCCACCCTATGTTAAGCTTTAGAGCAATAAAGTGATTCTTCACACTCATCCTAAATTCCTTCCTAAAGTTGTGTCAGACTTCCATCTAAATCAGTAAATTATCCTACCAACGTTTTTCCCAAGACCCATGCTTACAAAGGAGAAAGCGCATTGCACACATTGTTTCAAGAGAGCCTTTGCCTTCTATATGGAATGGACTAAAGCCCATAGAAAGTCCACCAAAGATTTTGTTTATTTTGACCCCAACAGGATGGAAGCTGCGACTGTCAACATATGTACACTATCCCGTTGGCTTAGCGGATTGCATTGCCTTGCTTTATGCCCAGGCAAGTTTGAATCTTGACGGTTATGTCACGTCTCATAGTCCTCCTCCTAACAGTGTACATATGATTACAAATAACTATTATAAATAGTTTTGTTCAACCATGTAAATAATTTACGCATTGTTTATTTGTAACATAGTTTATATGTTCCATTATGTTCTTATGTAACTGATTTACACCTTGTTTCCTTGTAACATAGTTCTTATGTTCACCTAATGTTCTATGTAATGCAATATTTCACTGTTTGTTATATTGTTGTTTAAGTTCCTTGTAAACCGCCCCTGATCTCTGGAAGGGGCGGTATAGAAAAGCACACAAATAAATAAATAAATAGTCAGAGCCATGGCTGTATTGGTAGCCCACTTGAGATCAGCCTCCATGGGAAAGATTTGCAAAGCTGAAACATGGACTTTTCTTCACACATTAACATCTCACTACTTTTTGAAAAGGGACCCCTGATGAAAAAGTGGATTCAGCCAATCTATTCAGTTGAAACACACTGCCTTGAAACGTTCTATGTAAACCGTCTTGATTTGTAGAAAGACGGTATATAAAAAATGTTAAATTAATTAATTAATTAATTAATTAATTAATTCAGGGAGTAGAATCCAACTCCATTCCCCCTAGGCCCAGTCATTTTCAGTTCCAGGCTGTCTCTTATTAAAAAAATAAATAAATAAATATAGATAAAAACATTGAAAAAGGCCTGTTGCCATCAAAAACAATGTTCAATTGATATCAGCGACACAAGTTCTTTTCCCCTTTTTTTTTCTTTTGAGGCAACTTGTAGCTAGGGATTCCCATACATGAGGACAACATCCTGCCTGTCCTTGGGGGAAAAAAAGTTACTCATCTGTAGGGGGTGTTCTCTGTGGATAGCAGGATAAGTCCTCACAACTCTTCCTTCTCCCCTTGGAGTTGTATTCTAAGCTCTGCTATAGAATAGACTGAGATGAAGCATGGCAGCAGTAAGTGAGAAGGGGCATGCAGGCATACTAGGAACATTCCAAAAGCTTCTAGAAAATGGGAGAGGTTTCCCACACAGGGCTCCATTGGTGATGTCACCCTTCCATAAGGATTTAGCCTGCTGTCCATGGAGGACACCTGCTACAGGTAAGTGTGCTTTACAGAAGAGAAGTGACTTGTCTATATTGCAAACAACAAACTGCCTACAGTCTAGCCTGGTATGAGGGTTAATGGGAAGAATTTGTCAATAAGACAGTAAGCATATACTAGCTTGGATAGCATTAAATCTTATAGATGTGATGGAGCAATAACTATTAGGCTACAGCTTGTCCTGTGTATTTGCTCAAATGCTAAATTATGTAACTGTTATTTCCTTAGTCAGCACTCAAATTAAGCCTTGCTTATTTTTCAGCAAAACTGAACAGCAAGTGGATTCATGTGCCAGGAGCATTGAGATTCCTTCCGGGAAAAAGAGACAAAATGCAAGTGTGCCAAAGAGTCCAGGTCATCTGGTGGCAAGAAGCATCAGTACATTCAGTCCACTGGAAGAGAATGTGCTAAGCAATAGAAAGCAAAGTCATACTGTATCGACTGGCAGCCTCCCTGCAAACCTGCAGGAAACCACAGTATGTGCCTTTTTTTCTAATGTTTACAAAACCATCTGAGGCAGGCTGGCATTTTTCAGCAATGCACAGTGTAAATATGTGCAGCAATAGTCATAGGCTCACCAAACGTATGAAAAATCATCCACAGTCTGCTCAAGGGTTTAAGAGCAAGGGTCCTCAATGAAGGCCACAGACAGGTTGAGGTTTCAAGATGTCTTCAATTAATTTTGTCAGATGTGTTTGTATATATTTATGGCCCAGTCGTTCAAAAGTTTTTATATTTTAGAGAGTAATTTTAGAAACATAGTTTGGTTCCCATTCTCATTTTATTTTCTATATTTTTGATGTTTTTTTCTGTATTTTTTCTTAGAATTTCGTTTGAGGCCTTTGGCCTTCTCTGGCACTATTGCCCAGTTCGATTTTGCCTCCAAACATTTTTCAAATGTGGAGAAGCCCCGGAGTGGTTGTAAAAAAATGCTCCAAGTGTTCTAGTACCATTTCCATCACTGATGAGCATGACTGGTGCCTTAAATGTTTAGGCCCAGACCACGATATCGATTCCTGTCTCTCCTTTTGTCATATGACTTCCAGAGATAGGAAGAACTGGGACAAACAGAAAGCTAAGCTATTTCCATCAGACGCAGCTCCTTCGGTACACTCCTCGGGGGTGTCAACTCCATCTATGTCTTCCCATGCGTCTGCACTTGCAAAGGAAAAGCATCACTCTGAGTCACCAGTGCTTAAGAAAAAGAAAACATTGACCTCGGCATCAAGATCCTCGACATTGAGGTTGGCACCATCTTCGATACCGAGCATTGGCATCGGCACTGACATTCATCGCACTCCGATGCAGACCATCCAATGAAACAGCCCCAGCGGGAAGTTTCACCCTCCAAAACTGCAAAAGGGTTCGGGGATGCCCCCAAGGTCCAATCCTTGATCGAGCCCCCGATACCAGCGGCCAAAGTTGTGGCCCACAGAGTTGTCTGGAGCCACTCCTTCCCTGATACTAACGCTCGATGATTGTGTCATTGCCATTGAGTGCAGCATTGCTATGCTCCTACTACTATTGAGCATTTGTATAGCCATTGCGATGTCAAGGGCAGCTGCCATATCTGCCATATCCTAGCAGCAGTAGCACCGATGGCTGTGGTACACTCTTTGTCAACACCTGTTCCACTGACACTGGCGAGGGGCAAGGATACCGCTCTTGGCACTCTTACGTGGGTATTTCCTGCCTCATATCACTCCACTGAGCATCGACTCTCCGAGCATTGGAGATATCAAGCATCGGTTAAGGATTACTTTGATTTCTTCCTGGATTCATACTCCAGATCAGAGGCCTCCGACTTGAAATCCATCGATTCCAATCCCCATAGGGATGTGTCATCAGATTCATCACCTCCCTATGAGCGTCGAAGATCACCATCCGAGGACGTCCTTTCAGGACTTTCTCAAAGATATGGCAGCTGCCCTTCACATCTCAATAGCTAATGAAACGGAGCCAAGAGCTGAGGAGCTTGATATCCTCCAGCATCCATCGGCACCTAAAGAGGTTGCTACCCTCCCAGTGCATAACATTTTGAAAAATGTAATGGCTCGGATGTGGGAGGCCCCCATCTCAGCCCCTGCGGTCAGTAAGAGACGTGATACCCTTTATTAGGGTCCTTCCTTCTCCAGGTTTCCAGAAGCCACAGCTCCCTCACCATTCTATGGTAGTGGAGTCTCCCATGAGGAGAATAAGCAGCCAGAAAAAAACACCTCAGTGCCTCCTGGAAGAGAAGCAAGAACCCTTGATGCCTTTGGAAGGAAGGCCTTCCAGGCTACAATGCTGGCCTCGAGAATAGATTCCTACATGCTCTATATGGGCATGTTCCTTAAGGATGTCTTGAGGGACCTGGCAGAATTCACCACCCTGCTGCCTATTTAAGACAACTTCACAGATCTTTTGCCTCCTAACTGGAAGGCCTCTTTGTAAAGGTCTCGCGAAACAAATGTATTTCTTTGCAAATGTATTTCTTTGCACTCTATTTACTCTATTTTGCTTTCTGTGCTAAGCTATACTCTGATTTGATTTAAATGAAAAGTTCTCTGGTGGTACTAAGACCTGACTGACTCAACAAAAACACTGAATTCTAAAATATAGAGATTTATCAGCTTTTGCGCAAAGAATTTCTTTTTCCCCAAGATTTAGAGTATTTCCCAGAAGATAAATACAAGTGTAAATCCTTTTCCAGCTGTGGCAGTCCCTATTGGTAGTCCTTCAAGAATGTAAGCTTTTACAAGCCGTGACTCTCTCTTACATGTCTCTGTACAGCACTGTGTATTTTATTTTATTTATTTAAACATTTTTCTATACCGCTTTGTCCTTCAATCAGAGCGGTTTACATTCTAACAAACATTTTACATAGAACATAGCATGATCGCATTTGATTTAATTAGTGGAGGAGGGATAGTAAGGAAAGCCACAGTACTACCTTTTAACTTTTGAAAGGGGAGACTATGATAAAATGAGGAAAATAGTTAATAAAAAACTAAAAGGAGCAATTGCAAAGATTAAAGACTTACATCAAGCTTGAGTGGTATTGAAAAATACTATCTTGGAAGCCCAGACCAGCTATATTCCACGCTTTAAGAAAAGTGGAAGGAAGTCCAAAAAACTGCCAGCATGGTTTAAAGGTGAGGTCAGAGAGGCTGTTGTTGCCAAAAAAGCATCTTTCAGGTAATGGAAAAAAGAGCCAAACAACGAAACCTGGAAACAGCACAAGCACAGGCAAGTCAAATGCAAGGCATTGATAAGGCAGGCAAAGGGAGAATTTGAGAAGACGCTTGCTGCGGAAGCAAAAACGCGAAATACAGACTTTTTCAAGTACATTTGTAGTAAAAAACCTGTGAGAGAGTCAGTTGGTCCATTAGATGATAGAGGGGTGACAAGGCGATAGCGGAGAGACTGAATGAATTCTTTGCTTCGGTCTTTACTGAGGAAGATGTAGGGATGTTACCCATGACTGAAGTGGTATTTAAAGGTGCGGAAGAATTGAAGGAAATATCGATACATCGGAAAGATGAATTACAACTATTACATAAACTAAAGAGTAGCAAATCACCTGGGCCGGATGGTATACATCCAAGGGTGTTGAAAGAACTGAAATATGAGATTTAAGACCTGCTATTACTAATCTGTGAATTTTCATTAAAATCATCCGTAATACCTGAAGATTGGAGGATCGCCAGTGTAACGCCAATTTTTAAAAAGTGTTCCAGGGGTGATCCGGGAAACTACAGACCGGTAAGTCTGATGTCAGTACCGGGAAAAATGGTAGAAACCATCATAAAGAATAAAATTACTCAACATGTAGATAGTCATGGCCTAATGGGAGACAGCCAACATGGCTTTAGACAAGGAAGATCTTGTCTTACTAATCTGTTATATTTTTTGAAGGTGTGAATAAACAGGTGGACAAAGGTGAGTCAGTTGATATAGTGTATCCGGACTTTCAGAAAGTCTTTGACAAGGTCCCTCATCAGAGACTTTTGGCAAAACTAAAGAGTCATAGGATAGGAGGCAGTGTACTATTGTGAATCAGGAACTGGTTAAAAGATAGAAAGCTGAGGGTAGGGCTAAATGGCCAATTTTCCCAATGGAGAAAGGTGAATAGTAATGTACCCCAGGGATCTGTGCTGGGTCCGCTGCTTTTTGACATATTCATAAATGACCTGGAAAGGGGAATAACGTGAGGTTATCAAATTTGCAGATGACACAAAACTGTTTAAAGTTGTTAAAACCCAAGAGGATTGTGGAAAATTGCAAGAGGATTTTGATAAATTGGAAGACTGGGCATCAAAATGGCAGATGAAATTTAATGTGGACAAGTGCAATGTTATGCACCTAGGGAAGAACAAGCCAAACTATGGTTACACGATGCAAGGTTCCACATTAGGAACCACCACCCAGGAAAAGGATTTAGGCGTAATTGTGGATAACATGGTAAAACCCTCGGCCCAGTGTGCAGCGGCAGCCAAGAGAGCAAATAGAATGCTAGGTATCATAAGGAAAGGAATGGAAAATAAAACAAAAGATATTATAATGCCTCTTTATCGTTCCATGGTGAGACCGCACCTTGAATATTGTGTGCAATTCTGGTCACCGTATCTTAAAAAGGATATAGTGTTATTAGAAAAGGTTCAGAGAAGAGCCACCAAAATGGTAAAGGGGATGGAAGGATACTCCTATGAAGAAAGGCTAAAAAGGTTAGGGCTCTTTAACCTGGAAAAGAGACGGCTGAGGGGAGATATGATAGAAGTCTATAAATTAATGAACGGAGTGGAATGGGTAAACGTAGACTAATTGTTTACGTTATCAGTATATAGAAAGACTAGGGGACATGCAATGAAGCTACAGGGTAAACTATTTAAGACTAATAAACGAAAATATTTTTTCACTCAACGTGTAATCAAACTCTGGAATTTGTTACCGGAGGATGTAGTAAAGGCTGTTAGTGTAGCTGGGTTTAAAAAAGGTTTGGACAAGTTCCTGGAGGGGAAAGGTCCATAAACCATTATTAAGAAGGGACCCAGAATATCAATGCTTGACCCAGTACAAGTATTGTGGAACCTGTGTCTTTTGGGGGAAGCTGCTAGGTACGTATGACCTAGATTAGCCACTGTTGGAAACAGGATACTGGGCTTGATGGACCTTGGTCTGACCCAGTATGGCATATCTTATGTTCTTAGTTGAACAGTAGACAGTATTATATTATAGTCTACAAAGAAAAAGGAACAATTGGATCTTATCTGGGGGCAAGGTAGTCTGAGAACTATGTATATGGTCATGAGGATATGACAACTATTTACAATTTTAAGCATCATATTTTATGTTTATTGTCCATTGCTTTGGGTCAACAGTAACTTGGATCATGTAGTTGTTTATGTGGTTAGGTTATAACTCCGTAGTAAGTTGAGAAGGGGTGAGTTTTTAGTTTTTTTTTGAAAGTCTTTGATATCTGATGTTGCCCTCAAGTCGTCCGGGAGAGAGTTCCAAAGTAATGGAGCTCTTTCAGATGTGTTTTGTAAGGCCTTTTTGTATCCAAGGGGTGTGGTAATCATATTCCTTTTGTTATTCCTTCTAGGCCGGGCACTTGTGTCTCTTGTTATAGTGTCTTGTAAGGTGTATGCTGATAGTTGGTGAATGATCTTGAATATGATTAAGGTTGATTTGTATCTAATACGGGATTGGATTGGAAGCCAGTGTAATTTATTAAGTATTGGTGTGATGTAGTCATGTATATCTGTTTCTGTGATTAGGCGAGCTGCAGTGTTCTGCACCAGTTGGAGTGGTAGTGTAGTTTGCTTTGGGAGACCTTGATATAATGAATTGCAATAGTCGAGCGTTGGAGTGATTATTGTTTGGCAGATGGTCTGGAAGTGATCATGGTCTAGAAATGGTTTTAGTCTTCTTATTGTCTTCATCTTGTAGTAGGCATTTGTGGTTGTTTTTGCAATGTGTGGTTGCATGGTTAAGTTTTGATCTATTATGGCTCCCAGGTATTTAACTTCTTTTCTCACTGTTATATGTTTTTGTTGTACTGTATTTTGATTGATTGTACTGGGGTAAATGTTGTGTCCCTAGTGATGAAGAGTGCCTCTGTCTTTTTGTAATTTATTGTAAGGTTGTTCTTATTAAGCCAGTTGATCATGTCTTCTACGCATGCTGTTATATTCAAGAGGTCTGGGTTGAGTATTTCTATAGGAGCGTATACCATGATGTCATCAGCATATATTTTATATTGTATTTTGTGTTTTTTTATCACTTCACATATTGGTTTTGTCCTGCCCCCGCCTAGGGCCGGTGACTCTAGAGCAAGGGTGACCTCTACTTTGTCTTCAAGTGTCCTTTTTTTGACTAAGGTAGCAGCAAGGTACACTGGGAGTTGTAGTCTAGGTTTACTATCAAACAACGGTGTTGTGGCACGAGGGTCATTTGAACAGATAAATTTTTATTTGGGGTTTTCCCTTTCACACATAGATTCTTGGCTCAAAACATGACACAGATTACTTTCCAAAACAATAGGAAACAGGAGCAATTCAAAGTTAGAAAATAAAGCATATGGCAAACTGTTTCTTCACAGCAAACATTCAGGAGAAAACAACTTTGCATTACCTTCATGCAAAGGTTGTCTAACGTAGGTCCAAGTGATCAATCTCACATAAAGAACAGTCCATCTCACAGATATCAGTTGTATCAGGAGTGCTTTCTACGTCAACAATCATCTCCTCGCTGTAATCATTATAATTCTGCTTAGGGGAACTTCTAGACTGCAGGTCCCTGAGAACTTCTTGCAGCTGTTCAATAAAGTTGTCCCTCTGATTGGCAGTAACTTTCTCTAGTGCAGGAAACTGATTCTTACGTAAGCTCTTAGCGACAGCCTTTACGTCTGTTTCAAAACACTTACTAAGAATGTTTCTGACTGGAACTGTTTTCGCAGCAGTGCTCTCTCTGCTCTTATTAGCACTGTTCTTTAACTGCTGTACAATCTCATCAACAAGTCTCTGGCTAGGAATTATGGCAGACGTACCTTTCTCACTCGCAATGCCTTTTCTGTAATCAGAGCTTTCCTCCCTCGTATAGGTAAACTCTTCTACCTTTTCTTCGGGTAGTTTCCACAGAGGTTTTGTCTTTGCTTCTAGTGCTCTCGAGGTAAAGGAAATGGACCTTCCAGAATCCTCCTTTGCTAGTTCTGGGTTCCAGTGTTTCCCTCTTTGCTGCTCTCCTCTTTGCCTTCCTTGCCTGCGTTGCTCTGTCTGCTGTCGTTGCTCGCCTCGTGGCTTCTGTGTGCTCTCTCTCTCACCACCTCTCTTCCTGAACTCTAGCTCTGAAGCAGGTTTAAAACGGCTTCCTTCAGCAGCCACACCCCTCTGGCTGCTCAGGTGCAACTCATTAGAGCTCCACTCAGCTCCTACGTCACTGCTATAGCTGGGCTCAGTTCTAGTTAGAAGCTTTCGGTTTCTGTGGGAACCTGACTTGTCCTTACTCTTAAAGGTACAATGCTCATTATTTTCCCAATCCATCTGCTCAGCATTGCTGTCATTATCACAGTTTTATGTAGATGTTAAACAGAATTGCAGAGTGTGATGATCCTTGAGGGACTCCTTGGTTTATAGGGAAGGACTTTGATTTGACTGTACCACATTTCACTTGTTGTCTATTGGAGAGATATGATTTGAACCATGTTAGTGTATCGTTATGTAGGCCGATTTCTTGTAGGTGTTGAAGTAGTATGCTGTGGGAGACTGTATCAAATGCCGAGGATATGTCCATAAAGATGAGGATAAATCCTGTTCGTGTGTTGTCTGTCCCTCTTATAATGCCGTTGAGCAGTGATAATAGAAGCATTTCAGTGCCATAGTTGGGTCTGAATTCATGTTGATGTTGGTCTAATGGAGCATGTTGATTGAGGTGGTCCTGAAGTTGTCTTTGAACAGTTTTTTCTATTTTAGTGATGAAGTGTAAGCTGGAGATTGGTCTATAGGCAGCTGGGTCGTTCAGGTTGAGAGATGCATCTTTGAGTATTGGTCGTATAATGGCTTCTTTGAGAGTTGTCGGCATGTATCCTTGGGTGAGTGATGTGGATGTTGTGAATGAAGGATTTGATTTGCCTTGTATGCCTTGTTGCTCTCTATAAATGGTGTTTAGTAGTAGTAAATCATTGGTTCATAGGCATTCCAGAAGGAACCCCATCTCCCTATGAAATGGGAACCATCCAGGCAATAATTCAGATGTCATTTGAGTACTGCTCTGAGTTGGATTGGTCCGCCCATGGCAACCTGAGTATGACTGAATATCTCTCTTGTACACTGCTTGCAATATATAGGAAAATGAATGGAGGACAAGGTCCCATTAATGCCACTTTAACAAAGCAGCACTATTGTTACCATCATAGGTCAAAAAGACCTCAACCGTTTAAATTTATGATCCAGTTTAATAAATCTGTTCATATATATCTAGCTTAGCTTAATTTCCAAGATTTCATGGATTAAAAATGAAGAAAAATGTAGGCTCTTCAATTTAAAATATTGGGAGGGTTTCTGATCTATGACAGTAACGTTAATGCCACTTGAATTATATTGAACTGTGCAGTTCAATACTAAAGTAATGTAACTGAGATCTTCCCCAAATCATTTTTTTATCTTGAAATTAGGATAAATAAGTGATTTTACATGGTGTGATTATGAGTTTTATGTTTTTTAACAGTTTTTTTTATACCGCTTTATAATTTCAGTCAAAGCTGTTTACATTGTAATTTAAACTTGCTAATGTACATTAAACAACAACATTAATAATTTAGATTTTTGTGAGGCAATGGAGAATTAAGTGATTTGCCCTACGCCACAAGGAGTGCTTGTGGGAATTGAACCCTGGTCTCTTGGTCCCCAAGCCAGTG